>CM042695.1:260630012-263030012 GCA_023614405.1 Avena insularis
TTACGGTCATGTCTCGAAGATGAAACTATGGTGATAGCTCATGGCTTGTTGTCACATCCAGATTACTTTCAAATCTTGTAATGTGAAAAATAAATAAATAAATAAATTTTACCGTTGAAAATCGGAATTGAAAAAAAACTTTTTTGTTTCAAGGAGACATAAATCCACATCTTGAACAGAAACTTTAGTATTTGAATTCAACAAATCAAATCAAAGGAAATGCATTCTGATAGATGTCTGAAATTTGAACATTTGAATAACTTAAATCCTAAACCCTAATGGAAGGAAATCATTTTTCAAAGTATCTCAAATCTATGGATTTAATCCTTTTAAATTTGATGAACAAATAATCACAAAGGATCCAAGAAAAGACTGACCTTAGAAGTGGTTTCACTTAGTTTGGAACCATAGACAAAATCTTATTGAATATAATAAGATAAAGAAATTGAATTTCCAAAGCCGATAAAGCCCTTACCAAAAAGCCGTACCAATTGGTGAACAATTATAATCCTAAAAGGATTAAAAGATAAATGTTTAATAAAAGGAAAAATAGAATTGTTTTGGAAATACTATTTGAATCTTTTAATAAAAAGATTTTGTTTTCAAGTGAAAAGGTGAGCCAAATTAATTTTGGCCAAACTTTTTCCCTGAAATAAAATATTTTGTTTTGATAAAATGAGTAAAAGTTTATTTAAATAAAATAATACTTTGCAGGATTTAAATATTCAATTTTATTTTAAGTAAAAGAAACTTTTCCCATTTAAATGTTTTCATAATTTTATTACTACTTTGAAATCTTTATTAAAAGGTTTTTGCTTTGATTAAAATGAGATAAAGGATTATTTAAATAAAAAATAAACAAGGATTTAAATATCCAATTTTATTTAAAGTAAAGGCTTTCCCATTTTAATTAAACACCAAAACTGTTATTTAAATAAGTTTCCAAGTATTCTTCTTATTTTCAAATAAAACCTTTACAGTTTGGTTTTGAGAAAATAATTGGAATTCAAACAAATTTTATTTAAAATAAATCAAACACTATTAAGCAACTAAAGATCCATTTATTTAATTATTAAATGAGCTAGTCCTAAAATAAATAAAATATTATTTCATTTGAGATTTGGATTATGTTGCAAAACAGAACCAAATTGAAATAAAAAGATTTCTTCATTTGTTTGAATTGATTTGAACCTTGTTTTGATTGTGTGAAATAGTGTTTCCGTTTCAAAACCTGAAAAATAGAAATAGAAAAAGAGAAACAGGAAAAACATGGAATGATGGGCTGTACTAAGCCCATGACGGCCAGTCCACCCATGACTTCTCCCTCCCGAAGTGTTTCTTTTCTCACTTTCGAGCAGAGACCACTTACAGTAGCCTTGGCCCAGGACCCATTCCTCCTCTTCCCCAACTCTTTGCAGCATAAAGCGGACCCACCTCCACTTATTCTCCCTCGAACCGTTTTCTTACAACTAAACATTCCCCTCGAGACATTGGCTAGTGGACCTCTCTCTCTCTCCTTTTCCCTTGACGAGGAAGGACCCCGGCCCTGACTCCTTCTTCCCTCCTCCAACGACTCCTTCTCCCTACTCACCATGTGCGGCCGTTTACGCCTTGATTTCCTTTCATTCCTTGTAATGCTGCGTTAATCCACCTTCCTTTGCCAGCTGTACTTCACTTTAGCCTCCCTCTCCTCTCATCATTTCCTCAGACCCCTTCCCCAAACTACCTTGGACCGCCTTAATTCCTCTACCACCTTGCGCGCTTTGTCTCGTGAGCTCATGGCTAATTCATATTTCTGCCATACTTCACCTCCCAAGCTGCATGCGGCTTCACGCACTCTACATTACGATGCAGCTCGGTAGCACTCAACTAGTCGCATGGTGTGCCTAGAACCTCGACCGTCGCTTCGGCGGTGATGGCGCGCCACCGTCTGCCTCTTTCTCCGGCGACCCCACGGTAGATTCGGTGGCCCCTCTTCTCCTCGTTCACGCTTTACGGCTACCCACCTCGCGTGACCTCCTGCGTCTAACCTTGACCCTGGTTTGTTCTTCTCGTAATCTGTGGCGGCGGCTCAACAAAAAGCACGGAAAGCGCGCCGCAGATGTCTGCCTCACTCTCGACCGTGAGTTTTCCCGGTAAAGCCTTGACCGCCCCCAGGAGCCAGCCTCGGAACACGCTCACACCTCTGTCGTGTCTTGGTGCATCTGTTGTGCTTTGAGTTTGCCTTGAGGTGATCACAGCGGCACCTTGTTTCGCAGCAACCCGGAAACCAGCCATGCGCCGTTCCCCAACTCCGGCGAAATTGCGTGCATTTTTAGCGCCTTGTCCAATCCAGCGGTACCACGGAAAGCCTTGCCAACCTCACGGAAAGCACGCTGTGAGCAACTTACCTCTCTCCTCACCCCTGTATCGCATGCACCGTCATCGGCCGACCCGCTTCCGCGCCCGGCCGGTAGCGCGTCGCCGCTCGCTTTTGGTCAAGCCGGCGGCGCGTTGAATGCACGGATCCATCGGACCACGATTGAATCACTTAGCGAAGGTATGTCCTGCGGATATACGATCGCCGCGATCTAACTGTATTTTGCGCTGCGATCATGAACCGCGCATGCGACGATACGGCGAACCCGGTATCGACGGTAAGAACACGCGCGTGTGATATTAGATCTGGCGGATGTAACCGTGATGACGATGATAAGAATTAGGATTTTGAAAACGGCTTTTGCCATTTTCAAACCCATGTATCTTTCGATCCACTGCGTCAAATTTACAAATTTGATGTCGTTGGAATAAATACGATGAACCAAAGACCCTAGCCCTACCCCTACCCTTGGATTTCAGCAAATATTAACTGTTAGCTTGTTTAATTTTGCAGATTCTTTTTGTGTGCTTGCTTCAACATTAGAAAATCATTTAAAATGAGTTTTAGGTTAAACTCTTGCCAATTAGTTTTGTTGCTGACCTATACTGACCCTAGGAACCAACCCATAGTTTTGGAAAGTGATTTTTGGAAAAGAATAGGATGGATTAATTGGATTTGAAGTCCGATTTCAACTAACTAAAACTATTTGTTTTGTTTATGAAAATGCTTTTTCATAAAGAAAACTTTGAGAAAATATTTTGAACCAAACCTACTGTTCGACCCAAAACACCAAGTTTTGCATGTAGCAACTCATTTTGGTGAAACCTATGAGTTAATACCCTAGTAGAAATATTTCTACACCACATAGAATAACACTTTGTTTTACTGCGGAAACTGGTTTTTAAGGTGAAACCTTTTGCTATACGACTTTTGCCATTTAGTGAAATGAACCAATTTGGAACTTACAAAGTTAGAAGCCTAGTATGAGGACCATCCCCTACAATAGAACCAACCTTTGCATGCTTATGCATGACTTAGATCCAAATACTTTGTGTGAGGAAATTGTTTGTTTGACTTTGGTTGGAATGTTAGATGATGATTTTGTGTTTACCTTGATTGGTAGATTGAGTTGTACCTTGCTTGAAATTGAATTATGTAGTGACTTGGTGGAGACCTATAAGAATCAAGGTAAACCGCCACCTCTACCAAAAAAGGCAAGTGATACTTCATACTACTCATCCCCACATTATTTTCAATATGCATTAGTGTTTTGCCATTAAAACTTGCATGGTTTTTGATACTGCTAGTATAGACCTTACTATAGGAAAACTAGTGAGAAAAAGAATCCTTGGTTAGGATTTTCCTAAGTTAAGAATCCCTATGTACTACCAAGCCATTGTACAGCTAATAGAAAACTTGGGTGATATATATTCACTATGGAAAAATCTCTAAGTCATGAGGACTTATGTTTTGATTAATAAAATAACTAAGTTAATGAATCACACAATTGGGTGGAAATCAGGAAGGAATGGTTTATGTTGGAGTGGTTCTAAGGCCCATGGACTTGGCTTGTGTATCTCACTTGTGGATATTACCGAGAAACAAAGAGATTTGAGAATGTATCAAACTGTTTGAGAAAACTTCAAGATAACGACCACTTGGCAATATAGGCTCTGGGCTCATCATATAGAGTTGCAAGAACTTATACATGGACCGGGTGGGTGGTAGTGTTTGATGGGTTGGAGTAACGTCCATGTTGGTCTAAGGAAGGCTTCTAAAAGATTTTGTCTTGGGAAACCAAGTCTTGTTAGGAAAGTGCACCTCCTACTATGCAGTGTAACTTCTAGTATGCCAGCCATGTCCCTGGTAAAAGGACAATTTTGAGCATCAGAACATGGAAACTTCAAGAATCTCTCATCACTCCAATTTCAAAATAAAACTTGTGGGTGAACAAAGGTTGTGTGAAATTCTTCAATCACTGATGGAGAGATGGCTTGGTACAAGGATCTTGAAATCATTGATTGAGAAATTATTTTTATTACTTGACAAATCTTCAATCTTTTGATTGGTAGATGCCCTGAGTGGATCTTGGAGTCTTTGATTGATAGATGCCTTGGAATTTGTTTTGCCAAACAAAACTTATTTTCAAAATGATAGGAGAAAAAAAATCTGGCATTTTTGAGCAATGCAAAGGCTCAACTCGCACTTAATGCCAAAATGCATATAGAGTGATAGAGCTCACTATACTAGTATCATACACTTGCCAATACAATTCAGAATGTATTGACCCTTGTGGCTGTAACTTATTATGTTGCAGGTTGATTGATTTTAGTGAGGATTGATTGATTAGGATTACAAGTCTACAACCAACATGCGCACTGTGGCACTTACGAAGATGAAGGATCCATGACTAACTAATAGTTATTCCGCATTTTGCAATGTAATGTAATAGCTAATGAAACTGGTTGATGTAATAAACAATTTTTTTACTATTTTATTCCTGGTTATAAAAGTTGTATTGTGACCTTTGTTTCTATGATATTATCCTAAGCGTGGATGCTAGCTATTGTCGAGGACTGGCATTGTAAATACAGGGGGATCTTTTCTTTACAAGGAGGATCTTGCAAACCATAAAACATACGAAACAACGAGTTTTTACTCATAACTCTTAAATGACTATCTAGATATTCTGAGTTTGTGTAAATCGCACTAGAACCCCAAGCTGTGGGCAATAGCTCATATAGCGACCCCATATAACATGAAAGCGATGAGTTTTTGGTTGCATAACTCTCAAACATGTAATGTTTCTTTTAGACCATAGAAATCCCTATGGAACCCCAAAACCATGGAAATAATCCTTAGCGTCCATAAAACACGAAAATGGCAGTTTTATCATGTCCTCTCAAACATGTCGGATCTTTAAATAGGCCATGCAAATGGTCATACAGCACACCAAAAGCTGTAGGCGATAGCTCAGCTACCAAGCTTCATAAAACCGAAAACAATGAGTGTTTGCTCATGCTCTCAAGCGTGTATCAGGCGATCAGCAAGTCGTCGTCGCTTCTGATACACACCAAAAGGTGTGGGGTATCTCTTGAAAGCGTCCATAAAACATAAGCAACTGGAGTTTTTGCTCTGACTCTTAAGCGATGTACTTCGTGTGTTCACAGGTGGCCAAGAGAACCCCAAAGCTGTAGGCAAATACTCATTAAGCAGCCGCCGTAAAATGTCACAACGATGAACTTTTATGTCGCCTTCCCTCGAGCAATACATGCATCGTTTTCTTTATGGAAGATACAAATCTCCATGGAACCCCAAAACTATGAAAGCGTCCTTAAAGCCTTGGCGCTTGTATGACTTGGCGAGTTTAGGTGTCTCTCATCAAACATGAATCAGGGGTTAAACTTGGCGGTGCAAATCCCCCATTAAACCTGAAAACTATAAGCAATGGCTCATAAAGCAAGCATCCATAAAAGCGCAAAGCGACAAGATTTTTGGTCTTAAATCTCAAACGTAGCAACATAAAGGCTTTCACGGCCATACGGAAAGTCCCCAATTGAACACCAAAAAGCTGCGTGTTCTCATCGTTTTTAAGCCTCGAACATTTATGCTCGAGTACTTATGGGTAGTACAAATCACCTTGGAATCTGCCAAAACTGGGCAAATGATAGCTCATGAAGAAACGAAAAGCCATAAACGCTGAAAGCAGCGAGTTTTTGTTCGCTAACTTCTTAGCCGTGTATCGCGTGTTACAAGTTAGCCATAAATCGCTTTTAACCCCCCAAAACTGTAGGGCAATATAGCTCATTAAGCGATAGCCGCCATAAAATCACGAAAAAAGGCGGAGTTTTTGGTCTTAACTCCCCAGGCATGTATCGAGGCTTTTCTTGGCCATGCAAATCCCCATTGAACACCAAAAATGTAATAATGTATGATAGCTCGCAGGAAACAGCCATAAAACGCGAAAACTTGCAGGGTTTTGGCCATAACCCTCAAACATGTCTTTGTGTCTTATGGAGAAGTGCCCCTTGCAAATACCACGGCAGACCCCAAAGCGTAAGGCGATAGCTCATAAAAATATCCATAAAATCACGAAAACTTCACGAGGTTTTTTGGTCGTATCTATCAAACACATTATCGGAAGTCTTATGGGTCGTGCAAATCACCTTGGAACACACAAAACTTCTTCAAAGCGTACGCTCATACAACGGCCATAAAAGCGTCAAAACAACGGTTTTTACTCGCTTAACTCTATTTCTATCGGCGATATTCTGAGTTGTGTAAATCGCACTAGAAACCTTAAAATTGTGGGCAATAAGCTCATAAAAGCAGGCAATAAACCATGAAAGCAGCGTTGAGTTTTTGGACATAGCTCTCGAAACATGTATAGTTTCTTTTGGGCCATGAAAATCCCTATGGAACCCCAAACCATGTGGGGAATGGCTCATGAAAGCGTCCATAAAATACAACGATGAGTTTTGATCATGTCTCTCAAACATGTATCGGATCTTATAGGTCATGCAAATGCGCCCTATGAACACCAAAACACAGGCAATAGCTCATGAAAAGCGGCCATTAAACTGAAAACAATGAGTGTTTGCTCATAACAACTCTCAAGCGATGTATCCGGGCGTTAGCGAATTAGTTACAAATTTTCTGGAACACCAAGTTATTAGGACTATCTCTGTGAAAGCGGCCATAAAACATGAAAATGGCGAGGTTTTTGCTCACAACTCTTCAGCGGTGTTGTCGTGTATTATCTGAGTCGGTGTAAATGTTAAGAACCCCAAAAGCGTGGGCAAGCTAGCTCATGAAAAGCGGCCATAAAATGCGAAAACAATGATTTTTTGGTCATAACCCTGGAACATGTATCGTTTCTTTCTGATGATGCAAATCCCATGGAAACCCAAAAGCTGTGGGTAGAGCTCTTGAAAGCGATCCATAGAGCATAAAAAGCAGCCAGTTTTTGGTCCTCTGTCGAAACATGTATGTCAGGGGTTTACTACATGATACCAAATCCCATTGAACTAAAGCTAATGGGCAATATCTCATGAAAACATCCATAAACATAAAAAGCAGTGATTTTTGAAGGGTATAACTCTCAAACATGTATCGGGCTTTACTGACCATGAAATCCCCCATTTAACACCAAGCGTGGGTAATAGCTCGCGGAAACAGACCATACAACAGCGAAAACACCGGAGTTTTAATTAGGGTCTAACCCCTCGAAACATGTATTGTGTCTTATGGGCCTTGCAAATTCCCATGGAACTTACAAGCGTGGGCAACTGTAGACAATAGCTCATGAAAATATCCATAAAATAAAGAAAACTACACAGTTTTAGTCATGTCCTCTCAAACATTTATGAGTCTTATATGGGTGGTGCAAATCTCCTTGGAACACCAAATCTATGAAGTAGTCGTTAACTCATGAAAAGCGGCCATAAAAGCGTGAAAGCGACAAGTTTTGCTGATAACTCTTATAGCGATGTATCGCGTTAATGTTCACGAGTTGTGTAAACGCCTATAACTCTTCTAAAGGGAGGTGTCTGGAAATGGCTCATGAAAACAGACCATAAAATATGGAAACAACGATTTTTCGCTTAACTCTCAAGCGTGTATCGGTGTTCGAGTCGGTGCAAATAGCATCTGGGTTGACATCAAATTGTGGGCTATCTCGCGAAAGCGGACCATAAAGCGTGAAAACGGTGAGTTTTTTATCATAACTTTTAAACATGTAATGCGATATTACGGAGTTGTGTAAATGCATACTGGATCCCCCAAAAGCATGGCCCGAGTAGCTCATGAAAAGCAACATAAATGTGGGGTTGTTATTGCACATGCGAGAAACAAAAAAATTCTACCGCATGAACACACAATCAAGAATCTAATCTATGATCAGAAGACAAGATCTATCTACTAGATTGTAGCAATGAGAGTCGATAGAATACCCAACCCTCGAAGATCCAAAGCGGTTATGAGAGGTGATTCTGCGTGGGTTGATGTGGTCCGTACACTTCCGATCTCAAGATCGCGTGAGCGATCCCTTCGGCCTTCTGCTAGATTAAACTGGCAGCGCTTCCTTGATCGATCCACCACTGCGTTGATTTTCGGGCGAAGACCTTCCTCTCGCCTTGTTCCGACGACGGCAATGGAGGTTGTAGCACTCTCCTCGTGAAATTTGAAAAGTGACCGCTGACTGAGCGTGAAAATCTGCAGGAAGTGAAGGGAGATCTCGTCAGGGCTTAGCCTTGGGCCAGGGCAGTATGGTGGAGTGAGCCAGAGGCCTTGAAGTGTGATCTCACAGTTTATAGGGGCACCAAGGGAGGCAGATCGGGAGGCCTTGAGGTTTGAAGGAAACCTGCTATTTCGTGAGAGTTGAAGGAGCTACTGGCGGCGGCGACTTGGAGGGAAGACGTGACGGGGAGGAGAGCTAGGAGTTTGGGGTGTAGGAGGTGTAGCAAGGAAGAGGGCACCCCTTCCCCATGCTTTTATAGGTGGGAGGGATGTGGCGGTTGGGAGGAGGAGTCCCTCTACAACTCCCTCCTCCCTCATGGCAGCCGGTGAAGGGGAGGACTTGCTCCCCAAGTAGGTTTCTCCTACTCTCCCTCACCAAACAAAGCTTGCCGTTTGACTTTTCAAATTGGCGTTTGACTTTTCAAACTAGGAATTGATTTATCCCTTTATTTTGCTCAGCGATGAGCTTTGCACCTAGTACATGATCACGACCATTCAACATTGCCTTGTGGCCATTCATGTACCCTTCCTCCAGGAGAAGTCTGGGACCTTAGAGACCTTCTAGAACATTCCGATGAAAACAAGGAATCATTCCCCAACTTCACAGTAGGACTTTCCTTATATGGATACTTATTCTCGGACTGTATTCGGATCTCCTGCGTGATATCCGGGATCCCATCAGGACTCCGAACAACATTCCGGTCTCTTACTCATCATTCCATAACTACTCAACAACATGAATCCTTAGGGCATGTCTCCTGACGGTTAAATGCATTCATCGCGGACATGGTAGGAACACTTCTCCGATCAATAACCAATAGAGGAATGATACATTCATATGGCTCCCACATATTTCCTCTGATTACTGCGATCCGATCAACCGCTTACATCACGATACCAATTTCCTTTTGCTCTCCACGATTAAGTTCTTATCCGAGGTTTTGATGGGCTGATTGTCTACGCATATACCCTAGATTCAACCTAATTGCACCAAATAAGTACTCTTTCTCGATTCCGTGGTATTTGATACAGTCCCACTTGTGAGCCAGTCACACATGCTTGCGAAGCTAATTGGATGACATTCCACAAGAGGCCAGTATATCTGCTCAAGTCATATGGATGGACCAAATCCACTTTCTTGATCCATGTGCCTCCCAACACATTACTTTTTCAGAACTTCTCCCAATGCCACCTTTATAGCCACCGATTCACGGTGCGCTGGTGTTTTGATGTCATCAAGCATCCTTCCATTGATGGTGATTAGCATGATCTCATGGTCCGAAGGGAATTAGAATTTACTATGTATATCAGAAAGCTTGTGCAAATAGAACCACATATTAAATGACTTGATCTTTATACTACACTTAACTTTATGAGTATGTAATCCATCACATCATTCTGACCTAATGATATAAGCCCCTAAGCCGTTAATAACATCTCCCATGTTCATGATCGAGGAAACCATGATCATATATTAACCAACAAGCTAGTTTAACTAGAAGAGGCTACTAGGGACTCTTTTATGTTTTACAAATCACACAAGTATTAATGTTTTAGGTTAATACAATTAAAGCATGAAGTACCGAAAGCATTTATCATAAGTAAGTGAAGATATGATGGCCCAACCACTTTGTTATTGCCTCTCTGCCAGGCATATCTCCAACAGATCTCCCATTTGCACTAGGTCCCGATAATCTAGTTTCAAACCCTTGTGTATTCAACACCTATGGCTTTACTACGAGGTGTAAACCTATGTACCACGATTGCTAGTAATCGATTGATCTCCGGATCGAAACCTTCCAGTCCGTAATAGTAATTGCATGTCTTTAACGTCTCTACATCTCGTCATTCTCTAATGAGATTAACTTTGTATAAATTTGGTCTTTAATTTGAGACGCCTTTAGTTCTTTGGGGTCGTAAAATTTGTGTTGATAATATTGTGCATACAATACCCCTATCTTCATGGCGTATCCTATGAGCTATGAACTACTACCTGGTTTGATAACAAACTACTTGTACCGCAATGCCCTCTTTTCTTCGCTATAATACTTGATTATATACTCAACCTTTTGTTGTAGTATCATCACAATGTATTAACTTTGGAACTCATCAAATCCATTATGGAACTTTCCACTTTTCATCATATTGTGCCACCCTATAGTTTAGATTGAGATAAACTTAATTTATACTTTGTGACAAAACTAGTATCAATACTAATTCATTTACAATGAACTAACCATCTATTTAATACTTCTACAAAAGCCTAATATTCTAACTTCTTATTTCTTTTACAAGATCATTAAGAATATCTTACTATCACGTCAATAATCATCTTATGAATCATTACACAGTATCTCGCTCATAACATTTTAGAGCATAGGACATATACGGATTTGTACACATCTGACTAGCATGATTGATAAAATACTCTTTGCTGATTTTATCTATCAAGTATCAAAAATACTTAAAATATTTATTCAATCCTTCTTGTTGATGCAACAAGAACCTTTCTTGTAGTTTCTATACTTGAACTTATTCTGATATCTGCGTCTATGTATGCTTTATCGCAATACGGTGAGTCCTCACAATTTATCCAGCCTATAGACATTGGAGTGCCAAATATTTGGAGTTACGCTGCTAAGCCATTCATCGAGGATAAATTCTTATCTTGTGTTAATAAAAGATACATAATTTCCAATCAACAATATGTCTTCCACATAATGTATTAGAAACATGTCTTAAGCGCTCCCACTTAATTTCTTCTTCCCAAATGCGACATCTTCATCGTCTCAAGATGAAATTAAACTCTTCTTAACAGTTTCATCATGGTGAAGATTCCAACTCCTTTGATGCTTACTTCAACCATTGAAGTTTGCATATGCTGCTTAGCATCGCACTTTTTGAATTAACAAAACCCTTTTGGGACCGTGGCATCCACCGTCCCTGGGTAACCATTCTATTACGAGAACTTGTTTTATTTATTCAACACATAACACCAAAATTACATGTTTTGTGGTTTGCTACATTAATCCGAAGTCTAGACTAAATACTTTCAGCTTAATGAAAGATTAGATCTTGTCATAGTCAACTCTTTGAACGACATCATGAAGACTCTTTCCAGAACATGTAAATAATTTCATAGATGTGAAACCTCACTGTCTATGTCTTTTATAGATCCAAAATGCGGTAAAGGTCTTGTACCTTTCCCGAGAGAGGTCTTTCAAGTTCAAAGCTTGATCTCTCATATGT
Organism: Avena insularis; assembly: GCA_023614405.1. Lineage (NCBI taxonomy): Eukaryota > Viridiplantae > Streptophyta > Magnoliopsida > Poales > Poaceae > Avena > Avena insularis. Next base: position 260,641,858 of record CM042695.1, read on the forward strand.
AATATGGAACTATCCACGAGGATTTCATGGCTTCCAGAAGCCATTTGGCCCGAGTCAAAACCCATCATCGCTTCTTTGCATGTAGTCGGATCATTATTATGTCAAAATAATGATTTAACTCTCAAATCTTGGTATTTGATTGTTTTTTACCCGAACCTACTTGTTTCCAATGAACAGACCTCCGACCCACAACCTATTGAAAGTAGCGTGAACCCATGGCCGTTGTTGTTTCTCCGGAACACTTTTCGGCGTTAGCAACTTTGCACATATTGACTAGGTTCTTTTAACCTTATCAAGGATTCTATTGTCCTCCTTATCTTTTCTACAAGAAATTCCTTCTCAAAAAGAAACTTGGCGTTCTAAGCGAAGCAAACACTTTTGTCTCCGGTGTTATGGAGAATACTTATGACGGTTATACAAAGGCAGTTCATCTTGGAGCTTTGAACAACTTTTAGTATCTTTCTTATGCATAGAATACCAATGTTTAGAAAAGGACAACTGGAGTTTTATCCCTTCGCCTTTATATGGTGTCAATTCATGCGGATTATGATGGAGCTCTCTTTTCAGATTGGAAAAGCGGTATTCCTCTAAACTTTTAATCTTTAAAATATAATGTGATTTTATGAGATTACACACTTTTTTTACCATGTCGAACAAGGTTTAATTACATATCTCGAACAATCCATACTCTTATGGTGTTTGAAATGCAAATCCGCAGAACGATTCCTTAAATCTTAGGTATTATGCTAAACTTGTAACTCAAATATCTTCCTTTATGATCTTATCATAAACTATTTATATTCTTGTTACAATGATTTTGCGCTTCATCTTGAAAGTCTTTGAACTTTTCAAATGTTTCATACTTCATCCTTATTAAGTAAATATTCATATATTCACTCAAATTTTGGGAGAAAAGCATATGAAGTTTGAAATCCATAAACTCATTTACACATAATGGACTTCATACAACAATATGTACAAGTTCCAATAAGCTAGTAATTAGTTTCCCTTTTGGCCTATGAGCGAAGTTTTAATTATCTCTTGGAAAGTTTAACAAGTGTCATTTGATCAAAAATCAAAAGACTCCAAATTCCATCCATATGGAGTTTCTTCATGTTTTCTTTCAATATAATTTAAGCAGCGATGTCCTTACTAAGTGATCTTTTAATCAATTTGTCTTTCGACATATTTAGCTTACTAGTTTTATGGATGTGATTTCTCCAGCGAGATTTGTAAATCATCCATCTTTTATGGATTCTGACAATTAATTGAACAACCCTTTTGTTCTCATAATACGATAAAACAAATCTTGAAGGCAAGCTTTGATGTTTAACAAGCGAGCACAATAACCCTTTATTTGTTCTCGATGAACATCATCACATATTCTTTTGCTAGTTACTTAGGCCATTGTAGTTCATAAATTGTGTTGTTTCATTATTAGTGTTGATTCAAACCAACAATTCAGTATCAAATACTTAAGAACCACATTGTTTAATAAGCAAAGAATATAGCCATAACATGTATATCCTCTATATACCCAAAAGCTGAACAATTCTAGTCTTTCTTTTACGCCATATATTTCTGAGATTCTCTTCAGTATTTTCTTTTACATTTGAAAAGTCTATCAACATCAATAGTGGAGCCATAACATGACACATAGTCCAAAGCATGTATAGTTAAATACCAATGTCTTTGGACTTGCACTAGTAGATTACCATCATCAAATGTTTGGTGTTCTTTCAATTTCCTTTCTTTAGTAATCTCTTGGTGTAGTAAACATTTTACCTACATCAAATATTCACCCTTCTCATGAAAGTATTCATGATCAAGCTACTTTAGCTTATAGCGGTGAAAGCAGTATAATGTTGCTCTCCAAAACCTTTTGGAGGATTGGACAACTAGTGTCTCCAATCTTTTTGCAAATTCTCATCAAATATGAGAACATGACTTTTGCCATATATCATACTCTATCAATACTTGTTGCAACAAAACTTCGTTTGAGATATCACAATATCTTCCACATCATGGTTTACCAGCTTGACTCTTTGAGATCCTAGATAACCTTGATATTAAGACAATTCTTTGAATATCAAGAATCATGGAGTCAAACAATTTGTGATACTCATACACTAACTCTTGGAATTGTCACTCTCGGTTTTAATACCAATTATTAAACTTCATGGAGTAACAGAACTTCTTGAAAGTTTAAATAGTACTTTTAAACTTTAGATTAACACTTCAAAACAATACGATACTAGTTAAGTAAAGTAACTAACCAGAATTCTATAGTTCTATCATCTCAATTATAACTAAGCGCAAGGTGGTAAATGGATGCCAATGACTACAACAACTATGCAAATTCACTTTGATTTAATTTATGATAAATAGTGTTCAACTTTTAATCAAATTATTTGTTGAACTCCTCAAACAATATCCCTCCATTGTTTTGGTGATCACACGAACAAATCCACCACATCAAAACCGATCATCACGAGAGTTGATGTAGCTTCAATAAGCGAACAATCAACATGTTCATCATATCTACTATATGACTCATGCTTTACCTTTAGGTGATCCGTGTTAAGACCATGTATGCATGCTAGGCTCGTCAAGATCAAACCTTAGCTTCCGCATGAGCAAATCGCTTGCTCACGTTGTATACACTCGCGAATCTAACACACCTAATCATCACGTGGTGCTTGAAACAACGAGCTTTAGCAGTGCTTACTAAGGATGAACACTTTAAAACTTGAAATTGTGTGCTTGAGGGATCATCTTATAATGCTACGATGTGAACTAAGCAATAAAGATGCATAAAGGATTAACATCATGATTCATAATATGTGATATGATGCCTTCTTCTTTTGTGCTTCCGATCTCCATCTTCAAAGCTTACGAACATGATCTCCATCATCACCGGCATTGCATCAAGGTCAATGATGCTCCATGCTTGTAAGTCCACCGACTTCAACTATTACAACTACTTTTAATAGCTACGGGTCTTAACAGAATTTAAAGACAACCATATGGCTCCGCTTGATTTCCAACTTACAATAAGGAACATTGCATACATCAAATATAATCACAATCATGGCCATATCACATCCACACACCCACAAAACAAAGTTAGGCGCCTCTAATTTTCTTTGTATGTTTCGTGGTTTGGGGCTTTCAATAAGTGTAGTTAACCTACGAACAAGAACCACAACATTAATACTAGTATTGTCAATTACCGTTGTAAAATTGAATCTTAACTATGTTGGGAGAAACAAGCACCCATAAAGCCACTTATGCAATACAAGTTGCATGTCAGCGTGGACAAGTCTCATGAGCGATGTCATGTAAGGTTAGCTTGGTAACTTCATCCCACCATCCCAAGATGCAAAAGTACACAAGAAGCAATCGACAACAAAAGCATCACGCCCACAATGACCATTGTGTTCTACTCGTCGCAGCAGATCTACATATGAACACGACTCGATACCCTTTAGGGGTTCGTAGCATGGAAAACAAAAATTTCTACGCATGAACACACAATCAAGATCTAATCTATGATCAAGCCAAGATCTATCTACTAGATTGTAGCAGTCGATAGAATACTAACCTCGAAGATCCAAAGTGGTTAGCAGGCGATTCTCGTGGGTGATGTAATCGCATTACACTTCGATCTCAAGATCGCGTGAAGCGATCCTAGGCGCTACATTCCGGCGCTTCATGATCGGTCACCGTTGGTATGATGAAGACCTTCCTCTCCTTGTTCCAGCGGTGACGGAGGTTGTAGCACTCTCCTCGTGATTCCGTGACCTGACGGCGTGGTACCAGTAGAGGAGATCTGTGAGGCTCGCCTTAAGCAGGGCAGTATGGTGGAGTATGAGAGGCCTTGGTGATCTGGTTTAGAGGGCACCAAGGGAGGGAAACTGGTCGGCGGGTAGGGTTTGGAAACCATAACTCGTCGAGTTAGAGGACTCTAGGCGACGCGACTTGGAGGGCCGGCTGATAGGAACTAGGGTTTGGGGTGTAGGGAGGTGTAGGAAGGGGCACTTGTCCCTTCTTTATAGGTGGGAGGAGGCGCGGTTGGGAGGAGGGAGTCCTCCTCCAACTCCTCCTCCTTGGCAGGCGGTGGAGGAGAGGACTTCCTCCCAAGTAGGTTCCTCTCTCCTCCACCAAGCAAACATGTTGACTTTTCAAATTGGCGTTTGACTTTTCAAACTAGGATTTGATTTATCCTTTATTTTGCTCAGCGATGACACCTAGTACATGATGCAACCATTCCAAATTGTTATGACACATTCATGTACACTTCCTAAGTCTTGGGACCTTGGGACCTTCTAGAACATTCGATGAAAACACGGAATCATTCCCCAACTCAAAGCAGGACTTTCCTTATATGAATCTTATTCTCCGGACCATTCGGATCTCCTCGTGATATCCGGATCCCATCAAGACTCGAACAACATTCGGTCTCTTACTCATCATTCCATAACTACTCAACAACATTGAATCATAAAGTGTGTCTCCCTACGGTTACGTGAATTATGCGGACATGGAGAGACACTTCTCGATCAATAACCAATAGAGGAATCTGGAAATTCATATGGCTCCCACATATTTCTCTGATTACTTTGCGATCAAATGAACCACTTACATACGATACCAATTTCCTTTTTGTCTCACGATAGTTTACTTATCCGAGGTTTTGATGGAAATCGGTATCTACGCATACCTAGTTCAACCTCGTTGCGATAAAGTACTCTTTCTAGTTCGTGGTATGTGATCCCTTGTGAGCCGGTCACATGCTTGCAAGCTAATTGGATGACATTCCACGAGAGAACCTAGAGTATATCTATACATCATATGGATGGACAAATCCACTCTTGATCCATGTGCCTCAACACATACTTCCAGAACACTCAATGCCACCTTTATAGCCACCCGATTCACGGTGTGGTGTTTGATGTCATCAAAGCATCCTTCGGTGATGGTGATTAGCATGATCTCATGGTCGGAAGGAATTAGGTTACTATGTATCGAGAAGCTTATAGCAAATGAACTATATTAAATGACTTGATCTTTATGCTACGCTTAACTATGGGGTATGTCCATCACATCATTCTCCTAATGATATAACCTGTTATTAATAACATCTCTATGTTCATGATCAGAAACCATGATCATATATTAACCACAAGCTAGTTTAACAAGAGGCTTTACTAGGGACTCTTTTATGTTTACAAATCACACAAGTAATGTTTTGATTAATACAATTATAGCATGGTATGTAAACATTTATCATAAGTATGAAGATATGATAATAACCACTTTATTATTGCCTCTTGGGCATATCTCCAACAGTCTCCCACTTGCACTAGAGTCAATAATCTAGTTTCAAACCCTTGTGTATTCAACACCTATGGCTTTACGGTGTCGTATGTACCGATTGCTAGTAGTCAACGATCTCCGGATCGACACTTCCAGTCCGTGTGTAATTGCATGTCTTTGCGTCTCTACGCATCACTCATTCTCTAATGAGATGGCTTTATATAAATTTGGTCCTTTGGTGAGACCTTTAGTTCTTTGGGGTTAAAACATGTTGATAATATTGTCGTACAATATATCTTCATTAGCATTATCTACTATGAACTACACCTAGTTTGATAACGACTACTTGACACAAATGCCCTCTTTTGCTGCTATAATAGCAGTTATATACTCAACCCTTTGTTGTAGTATCTGTCACAATGTATTAACTTTGGAACTCATCCAAATCCATTATGGAACTTACTTTCCATCATATTGTACCCTTAGTTTAGATTGAGATAAACTTAATTTATACTTTGTGACAAAACTAGTATCAATATAATTCATTTACAATGAACTAACCATCTATTGTCACTTCTACAAAATAATATATTCTTATTTCTTTTACAAGATCATAGAATATCTTTACTATCGATCAATAATCATCTTATGAATCATTACGGTATCGCTCATAACATTTAGAGCATAGGACATATCTGGTTGTACACATCACGGCATGATTGATAAAATACTCTTTGTGATTTTATCCTATCAAGTATCAAAATCTTAAATATTTATTCAATCCTTCTACATCTTGCTGCAGAACCTTTCTTGTAGTTTCTATACTGAACTTATTCAATATCTAGTCTATGTATACGGCACAACCATATTAGGCGTCACAATTTATCCATATAGACATTGATGCCAAATATTTGGGTTCTGCCTAAACCATTCATCGAGATGAAATTCTTATCTTGTGTTAATAAAAGATACATAATTTCCAATCAACAATATATCTTCCACATAATGTATTAGAAACATGTCTTAAGCGCTCCCATAATTTCTTGCAAATGCAAGCATCTTCATCGTCTCCGATGAAATTAAACTCTTTTAACAGTTTCATCATAGTGAAGATTCCAACTCCATGATGCTTACTTCAACCATTGAAGTTTGCATATGCTTTTAGCATCCTTTGAATTAACAAAAACCCTTTGGACCGTGTCATCCACGTCCTAGGTAACCATTCTATTACAAGAACTTGTTTTATTTATTCAACACATAACAAAATTACATGTTTGTGGTTTACCTTTGCTACATTAATCGTCTGAACTAAATATAAGCAATGAAAGATTAGATCTTGTCATAGTCGACTCTTTGAACATTGTCATGAACTCTTTCCCGACATATCGATAATTTCATAGATGTGAAACCTCCATGTCTATGTCTTTATAGATCCGTCATTTGCTGAAAAAATAAAGGTCTTAAGGTCTGCACCTTTCCAGAGGAGAGGGTCTTTCAAGTTCAAGCAGTCTCTCATATATGGAACTATCACGGTTTATGGCTTCAAGCCATTTAGTCGAGGCCCATCATCGCTTCTTTGCATGTAGTCGGATCATTATTGTCAAATAATGATTTAACTCTCAAATCTTGGTATTTGATTGTTTGCAACCTACTTGTTTCAATAGGAACTTAGACCTCGTGACACAACCTTTGAAGCGGCGTGAGCCATAAGGCGTTGTTGTTGCCTCGGAACACTTTTAGGCGTTAGCAACTTTGCAATACAGCTAAGGTTCTTTAACCTTATCAAAGTTCTATTGTCCTCCACTTATCTTTTCACAAAAATTCCTTCTCAAAGAAACTTGGCGTTCTAGCGACAAACACTTTTGTCTCCGGTGTTATGGAGGAATACTATGATTATACAAAGGCGGGTTCATCAGGCTTTGGCTGTGAACATCTTTCTTATGCATAGAATACCAATGTTTTAAGAAAAGGACAACTTGGGTTTATCCAAACCATAACTTTATATGAGTGTCAATTCAGCGGATTATGATGGAGCTCTTTTCGATTTGGAAGCGGTATTCTCTAAACTTTTAATGCTTTAAAATATATTATGGCAGTTTATGAATTACACCTTTGATTTTCTACATGTCAAACAAGGTTTAATTATATCTCAGAACAATCCATACTCTTATGGTGAATTACATTTGGAAATACAAATCGCGAACGATTCCTTAAATCTTAAGGTATTATGCTAAACTTGTAACTCAAATATCTTCCTTTATGATCTTATCATAAACTAAATATATTCTTGTTACAATGATTTTGCACTTCATCTTGAAAGTCTTTGAACTTTTTTCAAATGTGATGTTTCATACTTCTATTCCTTATTAAGTGAAATATTCATATATTCACTCAAATTGCTAGGAAAGCATATGAAGGTTGAAAATCCGTAAATACGCTCTTGACTACGCATAATGGACTTGCGCACAACAATATGCATACGGAAAAGTTCCACGGCTAAGCTGTAGTAATTGGTTCCTTTTGGCTATGAGCGAAGTTTTAATTATCTCTCTGGAAAGATTTAACAAGTGTCATTTGATCAAAAATCAAAGACTCCAAAATTCCATCCATATGGAGTTTCTTCCTGTTTTTTCTTTCCAATATAATTTAAGACGATGTGTCACTTACTAAGTAAATCTCTTTAATCAATTTAATAACTTTCGACATATTTAGCACTAGTTTTATGGATGTGATTTCTCCAGCAGTTGCCTTAAATCATCCATCTTTTTATGGATTCAGGCAATTAATTGAACAACCCTTTTGTTCTCGCTTAATACCTGATAAAACAAATCTTGAAGGCAAGCTTTGATGTTTAACAAGCGACACCAATACACCCTTTATTTGTTCTCGATGAACATCATCACATATTCTTTTGCTGATTACTTGAGGCGCATTTGTACAGTTCATAAATTGTATTTATTTTACATTATGGCGAGTTCAAACCAACAATTCAATATCAAATACTTAAGAACCACATTGTTTAATAAGCAAAGAGATACTAGCCATAACATGTTATGTATCTCTCTATATACCCCAAGCTGAAACAATTCTAGTCTTTTCTTTTATACCATATATTTACAGATTTCTCTTTTCGGTATTTTCTTTTTACATTTGAAAGAATCTATCAACATCAATAGTGGAGACCATAACATGACTACATAATTCAAAGCATGTATAGATTAAATACCAATGTCTTTGGACTTGCACTAAGTAGATTACCATCATCAAATGTATTTGGTTATTTCTTTCAATTTCCTTTCTTTAGTAATCTCTTGAACATGTGTAGTAAACATTTTACCACCACATCAAATATTCTACCCTATCTCATGAAATTATTCATGATCAAGCTACTTTAGCTTATATACGGTGAAGCAGCAGTATAATGTTAACTCTCAAAAACCTTTTGGAGGATTAGGACAACTAGTGTCTCTTTGCTGCAAATTCTCATCAAATAACGAGAACATGACTTTTGCCGCCATATCATACTCTATCATGTTGCAACAAAAGCCGTTTTAGGATATCCACAATATCTCTTCCACACATCATGGTTTCTGAAACAACTCTTCGGCGAAGATCCTAGATAACCTATGATATTAAAGACAATTCTTTGAATGCTCAAGAATCATGGAGTCAGTGCATGATACTCATACATAACTCTTGGAATTGTCACTCTCGATTTTATTACATTATTAAACTTCATGGAGTAACAGAACTTCTTGAAAGTTTGCAATGGTACTTTTAAACTTTAGATTAACACTTCAAAACAATACTGATACTAGTTACACGTAGAAGTAACTAACAGAATTCTATAGTTCTATCATCTCAATTATAACTAGTAAAGCGCCAAGGTGGTAAATGGATATGAAATGACTACAACAACTTCTTGCACAAATTCACTTTGATTACAATTTATGATAAATAGTGTTCAACTTTTAATCAAATTGCTGACTGAACTCCCGCTCAAAACAATATCCTCACATTGTTTTAGTGAGTCACCTGAACCAAATCCACCACATCAAAACCGATCATCCGCGAGAGTTGATGTAGCTTCAATAGCAGAACAATCCCAACATGTTCATCATATCTACTATATGACTCATGCTTTACCTTTAGGGGTGATCCGTGTTAAGAGACCATGCAGCGTACTTTAGGCTAAATCAAGATCAAACCTTAAGCTTCGCCATGAAGCAAATCTGGCTTACTCACGTTGTATACACTCGAGAATCTAACTTACACCTAATCATCCGCATTGGTGCTTGAAACAGCACGAGCTTTAGCAGCGATTACTGCCAGGATGAACACTTTAAAACTTGAAATTGTGTGCTTGAGGGATCATCTTATAATGCTACACCGTCGTGAACTAAGCAATACAAGATGCATAAAGGATTAACATCACATGCAATTCATAATATAACGATATGATAGCAGCCTTTCTTCTTTGTGTTCCGATCTCCATCTTCAAAACGCAGAACATGATCTCCATCATCAAGGCATTTTGCATCAAAGGGTCAATGATGCATCTCCATGCTAATATGGAGTCCACGGCTTCCAGCTATTACAACTACTTTTAATAGACACCTGGTCTTAACGGAATTTAGGAACAACCATATGGCTCCTGCCGGTTTTCCAACTTACTGATAAGGAACATTGCATACATGCGATGTAATCACAATCTTTGTGGCCATGTCACGTATTTTACCCATGAAACAAAGTTGGAGCGCCTCTGTTTTCTTTTGTATGTTTCACGTGGTTTGGGGGCTTTCAATAGGTATCTCTAACCCCTCACGAACAGAAACCACAACATTAACCCCTGGTATTGTCGATTACCGTTGTAGAATTGAATCTGCTTTATGTTGGGGAGAAACAAACACTTGCATAAAACCCTTATGCCAATACAAGTTGCATGTCAAAGCGTGAACCAAGTCTCATGAGCGATGTCATGGAGTTGGCTGATGGCTTATCCACCATCATAAAGATGCAAGTACACAGAAACGTCGACAACAAAGCATCCGCATACGATGACCATTGTGTTACCACTTTCGTCTTAACGGATCTACATATGAACAACGACTCATTTACCAGCAGCGCAGGGTTGTTAGCATGGAAAGGCAAAAAATTTCGCATGAACACACAATCAAGATCTAATCTATGATCAAGCCAAGAATCATCTACTGAATTCCATATGCTTGAGAGTCGATAGATACTAACCTCGAAGATCAAAGTGGTTAGCAGGAATGATTCTGGTGGGTGATGTAGTGGAAGCCTGCTTCGATCTCAGATGCGTGAGCGATCCTTCGGCGCTTCCGCTGGTCGGTCTGCGTTCGGTGCCAGTGAAGACCTTTACTCTCCGCGGTCGGTGAGGCAGCGGAGGTTGCCCTCTCGTGATTAAACCGCGACGTGGTACCAGTAAGGAGATCCTAGAGAGCCGCTTATGGCAGGCGAGTGGTGGAGTATGAGAGGCCTTGGTGATCACGGTTTAGAGCACCAGGGGAGAGCTTGATCGGCGGGTATGGATCTTCTCCTGGTGTTAGATATGAATTGAAGGCTGTCCTTGGTTCAACTGGTGTTGGAGTTGCTGAGCTCTTTCTGTGCTGTCACCTCTTGCAGTTAGTGTTGGTGTCATCAGCTTGATGTTCAGAGTCTCTTGGAGTAGTTAGCATACGTTTTGGTTGAATGGAGATTAGAATAGGCAGATGGTTCTAAGGAATCAATTCTAATCACACATCACAATTTACACAAGCTCAATGTGCATCTGATCACAAAGCAAACATTTCATAAACATACAAAGTTCAAGCACTTATGAAACCTTAAATATTTTTGATACCATAAGTTGAGTGGAGTTCCACTTAACTAAAATATGGTGGTCCATCTATAGAGAGCATGGGTAGTTGTCTGAGGACACGATGGGCGGGACGTCACGCTAAAATTAAACCTCCCGTGAGTTAAAGCCTCACTTCCCACGTCTTGGAAGGCAATGATGAGGACGGAGGTCCATAAACGAGGGCAGCTAGGGGCATGGCCGAGCAGTGTAGAGGGAGTGTCCCCAACCTTTATTAACATAATTAGTGCCCACAATGTTTACAATGCTAGTCCTGGATCAATAACAACATCCGGGTTTGAATGTAATATCAAGAAACAGGAGGCCATAGTACACAGCTATAGCGAAACAACTAAAAAGAAGTGTACTCATTAATTTTTGCATTCATAGTCTCATATCTTAGGCAAGATTCTGGTCTCACTTGTGTAGTCCTTGTGATACCCATCCAAGTTGGAAGTCCTTGTGAATATGCTGAGATGTTGAAGTCATTAGGTTGAAAAGTAGTGAGAGAAGTCCTTTGCACATGGTGAAGTCTTTGTAGCCATGGGGTAGAGTTTTTCATCGGTTTGAAATCTCTAGATGAGGTAGTGTCAAGAGCAAAATGGTTGAGGAAAGGTTTACAAGTTTGTTTGCCCCAAATAAGTTGGAACAAATACCAGCTCTCTATTTTCTGGGGTTTTTTGTCCAATCTAGGTTACAAATCCTCTGACGACCTGATGCTAAATACCATACACATGAGGGAAGTGTCTCCCAACCTTTAATAACATAAGGTAATTGTTTTACAATGCCGATCCCGGATCAATAGCTAGCATCCTGATTTTAAATGTAATATCAAAACAAAGAATGCATAATATAACTTTATAGCCAGGAATAACATGAGAATTTTATTACATCTTTTACACTTATCATTTTGTATTACATTACATTCTTGGTAAGACAACTATAGGCGTAGTCCTTCATCTTCAAAGTGCCACAGGCAGGTGTTGGTTACATAGACTTTGCTCAATCCTAATCAATCAATCTTCACTAAAAACAATCAGGCTGCAACATTACAAGTTACAGCCACAAGGGTCCGTACGTTGAATTGTATTGGCAGTTCCGCTACATGTAGAATAAGTGGATCCTATCATTACACGCTTTGGTGGCTGGGTATTTGCGGGTTTGAGGCTCATTTACAGAAACAAAATTTATCCTATCTTTCAAAGAAAATGGTTTTATCTTTGATCCAAATCTTTTTGAAAATCCTTGGCAAAACCAAGTGTTTAAGTTGATAGCAAAATCTCTGCCTTGGTAACCCCACAAGTGTATCAGTTTTCAACAAAATCTCTTGAGCCTTGAAGTAACTAGGTCCATCAAGTTTATCAATCTATGACTCCTTGGTAACTAAGAGTGTCAAAATTTTATCAAGCCCTAAACTCCTTGGTGTCTAAATTGCATCAGGTTTTTTGTTTTAGAAAATGGAATGTAGAGTTTCCCCATAGCTTCAAACAGTTGCTGGGTATTCCCGTCGCACTTTGGGAACCACGGCTGAAATTGCCGTTTATTATCTTCGCGAGGAGATTCTTTGTCACATCCCCAAATTTCAAAGATTTGGTCTTACATATCGTTCATATCGTGCATCATGCCTTTCCATACAAAACCGTCGAGTAAAAGTTGATGACGCCATTGCAAACTCTGTTTATTTGCCCAGGGGCTTCTGAGAAGGCTTTAATAGGACCAATTGACCACCCTTGTAGCCTATTGGTTTGGCGAACTTTAACCTAGATTGCCTGTTGAGAACGTGGGAGCAGAATGCATCGATTAAGACTCAAATGCAATTGACGTTTTAGTGAATGGAAAATCGGGCTTCGGTCGAATTTCGGACGATTTCGGTCGAAACTCAACTCGCGCCGTTTTAGTAGTTATGAAGAGCCGCCAGAAACCACAAGCCTGGGAACCACCAACTTCGCCACCTTTCGATACCGCCGCTTACCTTTTATAACTCAGCTCGCCGCCATCGCCCTCACCCACGCCGCTTTCGCCTCGCGCCGATGCCGCGCCCGCCGTCGCCACCCGAGATTCGCCTTTTCGCGCGCGCCTCTCTTCTCATCTCTCCCTACGCGCGCCCACGCCGCCTCCCGCCTGCACCGCCCGCCGCCTTCTTGCGCTCTCCCCGCCTCGGCTGCGCCAGCCAGCGACCCAGCGCCTGCTCGGCGCCCGGCGCCGCCTCCACTCGCACCAACGCCCGCGACCGCCCCGCAACCCTTGCGAACCCTGTAACCGCGCCATCTGCCTACGCCTTGCCGCCATGCTGCGTATCGCCTGCCTAACGCTGCTACGCCGCGCCAGCAGCCAGCGCTTCATGGCTCCGCTACCCTTTGTCTGCGCTTGGCCTGCGTACCGCATCGCGGCTGCGCTGCTAACTGCCATGCCTTGGCGCTGCCCATGCCTTCGGCTAAATGTACCGCCTGTCTGGCAGCCGTCTTCAGCGCCCAGCGTTGGCGATCTTGACCTTGTGCCGTGTACACCAGCAGAAAGAACACGGCGAACGATGCTTTGATGCGAACGCTACTTCTTGCATTAAAGTTTCGCCGTTCGTTCCGGTAGAACTTAAGCCACCCGATCAATTTCGAATTAGCGGCTCGGGTGTTGGTTGACTGGTTGAACTCAGGCGTTGACTAGTCAGGCGTGATCAGCGCCAGTCAGTGAGACGCTTTGACCAGTCAACACCAGTTGGTGGTTATTTTCGTTAATCCTTTTAGTTGACAGATTTTGGTAGAAACTTGTAAATTGCGTAGAAATTAAACCGCTTGGCCAAAAATTGCAAATAAAATATGTGTAGATTCAGTGAGTCGTGTAAAATCTCACTGTACCTTTGGTTCAGGCTTTTGTATCAAGGTTTAGTACAGTTTAATCAAACTAATTAGTGGCCATTTTGGAGTAATAAATTCGTAGAAAAAGATCCGTAGCTCCAAAAATCGCGTATGATATGTCCCTGGATTCAGTGGAACGAGGGGAATCTCATCGTGAATTAAAAAGATAGGCTTACAGTAAAAACTTCTGCAGAAACTGTCTAGTGGCTTTCTGCAGTGTTTTAATTACTCGGGGAGTTTTATAATTCCTTTTTGAGTAATTCCAGTTGGTACTGTTTCTAATCAGCGATGCCTATGCGGTAGAATTTTTCCAAGATTTTACAAACAGTATACTACCGGTAGTGAATTATTTGAATTCTAGCTCTAGTTTTGAGCATTACTTTTTGCGAAATAGTTTTCCTAGCGCTAAAACTATTTTCCATGCATGCAATCGGTAGTGTTATGGAATAGGATGCTGTGGTGCAGCTGTAGCACCAATTCACTTGTCGTTCTTGCATTTATGCATCATATTTGTTGCATATGCTTGTGGATTGTTTGTTTATAATTGCAATTGTATCGTGTAGATTGTGACGAGTGCAACGCTTGCTCGTGTGTGGATTGTTCTTCCGACCGCTACAACCAAGGCAAGTAGATGCTACTTTGTTCATGATATCGTCCTACTATTTTCAATGCATTGTCGTGTAATTTGTAGATGCATGTGTAGGATGATACTATCGCTATGCTATGTCCTATTATGTGGTAGGGCTTTCCTTGTAGATGAACCACCGTTGGTAGATGTGCTTAGCCATGCTATGTTGAACGAGGGCTGGGTTACATCATTGATACTTGTTTCTAAAAGTATTGCTTTGTGAAAACTAAAACAACTTAATCAATGAATCTCCTGGGTGTGATGGTATTGATAATTTTTGGTGGATTCATTGCGGAAAGGCACCCAGGTATCAAGAGAGAATGATTGGCTTCTTTATTGTGTAGCTTACATGTACAACCATGTGCCAATAATAGAATGGGCGGTTGGTTGGACTTAGTAGGTTGTGATAACTCGAACCCGCGTATCCAGAGATGTAGAATTTTGGTAGGTTGGACCGGTGCGCGTCGGGATTGAGGAGCTACTTCCCGAACAGTCTCAACTTGGAATTCTCCCTATCACCACTCAAAATGAGAGTGATGGTACGATCTGGGCTGGCCAAGTCACATGGGTAAAGTGTACTAACCTCTGCAGGGTGTATAATCTAATCGATTAGCCGTGTCCCTGGTTATGGACAACTGAGTTGCTTGATATTGATTCCATGACATGCTTCTCGCTCATTCTAATTTCATAATTGTTTTAATATTGTTGGGTTAACTTAATTGGGATCTTTTCAAAGAAAATCAAAAACTGTTTATGAAAGTAGGACAAATGTATTTGCAAATGCAAGCCAGACACGGCTCCACTTGCCAAGTATGCATGTAGATGTTAGTACTATTGTCTCCATTACTAGCTCTACTTGCCATACATTCCATGTATTGACCCTTCGGGGCTGCTACGTTTCATGTTGCAGGTTATTCCGATTCTGAGTAATCGATTTAGGCCACGGTACTCCACTCGGCACTTGTTCACTTGTGGCCAATTTGAAGAATGGAGGATTTACTTATTTTATGTTGCTACCTGAATAATTTGAGCTAGCTTTGGGCTAAGCTTTTATTGTAATAATGGTACTCTGGATCTTCGTTATTCATGATACACGGATATTTTGCTATGTTATTCATCTTACTCTATTGTGGGCCAATGAACCGATCCAGGGATTGGCATGTCACATAGAGGCCACGGTCTTTTCAGAACCGGGGTGTTACAGGATGGTATCAGAGCCCATGTGTCGACTGTAGGATCGTGACCTAGAATTGAATTAGGAAGCCATAGATTTATTAAAGCCTATATTAACTCTGTCTTTCATCTTATGCCTTTCACCCTCGTAAATTCTTACCATATGCTATTCTCACACCTTCCTCTTTTACTTGATAGATGGGAGAAGTCAGGACTGAGTATGCCACCATGGAGTCACCAAGGCCCTTTGCAAGGCAGTTAGCTCAGCTCTCGCGGTCATTGGGATTGCCACTGCCCATGTTCAAGGGAAGAAGGCTGTACACCTATGGATATGGAGAGGATGCATGGGAGATCACTACCTTCATATTCAGAGATGCCGCCTTGCCAAACCCTGTGCATTTGATCTACACCAAGACATACTGCAACTGGGGACTTGGAATCAACTTGGCCATGCATGAAGCCCTGTCTCGCCAGTGCCATCAAGTCCGACACCTACTGCCAGCAGATTCACCCTACCGTGACTATGGGAGGCGTGATGAAGATGGGCACATTGTGATTACCCCGGGCGACAGGAACAACATGCCGCCCCGTCAAAGGCACATAGAGGACTTGGAAAGGGAGAATGGAGCTCTAGCTGAGAAAGTGATGATGGTGAAGGAGATTGCAGATTTTGCCAGCAATACTATGGCAGCCTAAGGACAGGAAATTGACACCTTGCATGAAGCTGTGGGAGTTATGGAGAATGCCCTGATAGCCAGAGATGCCACTATAGCTCACCTTCATGGCACTATGCAGGAGAACACCCAGAACATACAACAGCTGCAAGGGACCGTCCAGGAAAGGGATCAAACTATTGAAGCTATGGCAGCCCAGATTGCAGCTCTCCAAGCGCAGCTGAACCCACCCTCTGATGATGACAATGGAGATGGTGGCAACAATGATGATGATAGTGGGAACGATGATGATGATGAGGACGAGGATGATGATGATGGAGACGATGATGGTGGAGGAGATGAAGTTGTTGCAGTTGCAGCTGAGAGTGAAGAAGAAGAGGAGGATCCAGAAGAGGTGGAGTTTGAGATCTCAAGTGATGATTCAGGAGAGGTGTACACTCCACCGTCATGGTTGTACCGCGAGCCGAAGCGCCAACGCATGACAGCAAGGACCTACCGCAACCTCTTCAAGAAATAGATAGAAGTCCACCAATTAGTCCACGTTAGGCAAATTCGTTAGGATTATTCTCGATCATTGTGAAACTTAGTTGCTGTTAGTTTAAGAGTGTTTAGTTGCTTATCTGTGTACTCCAATATTCCAGGAATTATTTGTACAAAATTTTATGAAAGAGTTATGGCAAGTTTGGTTACTATCTGTGTTATTTTCGCTGCAGTTTTTCTGCTGATACAGCAGTACTGTACGATTTTTCATATTTTTCTGGTAACTCGGAAAAATCTGAAAAAAATTGGGCTGATGCAAAACTCTCTGTACTATATGTGCAAAAATCAGCTAATTTTTCTGATGAGTTTAAGTCAGGCGGAAAAATTCACGAACGCTGCTGGACTGTTCTGGCAGATTGCTGTTTTGTTGTTTAGTTGATCTATTGTTTAGTTAACCATTGCCAACTCTTGTAAAACTATTTCAGTAGGTATATACTGCTAGGATAACCCCTGGGATGTTGTTGGATCACTTGTTTGTTGATGTGTTGCTTGCTTGTGATTGTCTGCTATTGTTTGTTGTTGTTTGATCATATGCATGGGTAGAATCCAATTGTCGTAGTTGATTCTTTCTAAACTTACCTGTGCTGAACCGCAGAAGCCTCCCCGCCGTCAGCCCACTGAGTTGGAGCAGCTCATGGCAGCTCAGGCACAGCTGACCCAAGTGATGACTCAGTTCATGGCAAATCAGAACAACAACAATGGAAACAATCAGCCTCAGGGAGATGCTCTCACCAGATTTCTGAGGCTAAGGCCAGCTAAGTTCTCTACTGCAACGGAACCAATGGTTGCTCTCGACTGGTTGCGTTCAGTCAACAAGGATCTAGTAACTGATGCACTGATGCTGAGAAGGTGAGGTTTGCCGCTCACCTACTGGAGGGACCAGCCGCTTCTTGGTGGGACACTTTTCAGATCACCCACCCGCTGGATACCGTGACTTGGGCAATGTTTGAGGAAGGTTTCAGGACCAACCACGTGTCTTCAGGAATTCTGAGCCTGAAGAGGAAGGAGTTCCGCAACTTGCGCCAAACCAATCGCTCTGTGGCTGAGTACATTGAGGAGTTCAACAACCTGTCTCGTTATGCACCTGAGGATGTTGACACTGATGCAAAAAGGAGGGAGAGATTCCTGGATGGCCTCAGTGATGAGCTTTCAGTGCAGCTACTGGTGGTTTATTGCCCCACTTTCCAGGAGCTTATGGACAAGGCCAGAATCTTGGAAGGGAAGCACAAGCAGGTGGAGAACTGCAAGAGAAAGAACAACAATCACCACTCTGGTTCACATCACAAGTCTCGCACTTCATATGATGGATACTCCAAGCATGGAGGGAGTGACCATGGGAGCCATGACCGCCACCACCATGGAGGCGATGGGCATCGTCATGACAACCATAGGAGCAGCCACCACATCCACAAGGGAGGACACTCTCACCACTCTGGAGGACACGGTGGACATGACCGCAACCGTGACCGCAACTTTGTGAAGAAGGATCTGAGTGAGGTGACGTGCTTCAAGTGTAAGCAGAAGGGACACTATGCTGACAACTGTCCGGAGAGGAAAGGACTGAAGCCAACCAACAATGAGAAGGCCACAGTGAACCACATGAATGTGGAGGAGATTCCAGATGAGCCTGACCTTGTGATTGGTAAGTTCCCAATCAACACTTACCCTGCACTTATACTTTTCGATACTGGTGCATCGCATTCATTCATATCAAGGGCATTTGTGGATAAGTATAAGTTACCTACTGAGTCCATGAAGAGGTCTTTTAGAGTGAGTTCACCAGGAGGAGATATGATAGCTAGCGCGGGATGCCGCGATTTAACTGTGAGGATTGGAACACACAACTTCAGTGCACATTTGGTAGTGTTGGATTCACAGGGATTAGATGTTATTCTGGGTATGGATTGGATGTCTGTGCATGGGGGACACATAGATTGTGCACAGCGAGCTGTTTCACTTAAAACCCCGGATGGTAAGAGGATTAGATTCAAGTCAGCTGCACGACCAGGAAGGTGTAAGTTGAATTCTCTTAAGGGGGTTAGCATGGATCTTGTGCGGTGATTAGGGATTACCCAGCGTGTTTCGAAAGAGTCGCTGTGGATGCCACCACAGGAAGTAGAGTTTCTTATCGACCTGATGCCGGGAACAGGACCAATAGCAAAGAAACCATATAAGATGGATGTGGATGAGCTGAAGGAATTGAAGAAGCAGCTGAGAGAGCAGTTGGACAAGGGATTCATTCAGCCTAGTTCGTCGTCATGGGGTGCACCTGTTCTACTTGTGGAGAAGAAAGACAGCACCAAGAGATTAGTGGTGGACTATCACTCGCTGAATGAAGTAACCATCAAGAACAAGTACCCTCTGCCGAACATAAATGATTTGTTTGATCAACTGGAAGGAGCGAAGGTGTTCAGCAAGATTGATCTGCGATCAGGCTACTTCCAGTTGAAGATCCGGAAGGAGGACGTACCAAAAACCGCCTTCACCACTAGGTATGGTTTATATGAGTATACAGTTATGTCTTTTGGACTAACGAATGCCCCGGCATACTTCATGACCATGATGAACAAGGTATTTATGGAGTACCTGGACAAGTTCGTGGTGGTGTTTATTGATGACATACTGATATATTCCAAGGATGATGCTGAGCATGAGAAACATCTGCGACTGATTATGGAGAAACTGAGGGAACACTTTGTATGCCAAATTCAGCAAGTGTGAATTCTGGCTTAACATCTGTTGGGTTTCTTGGACACGAGTGTCGGAGAAGGAGTCGCTATTGATCCAAGCAAAGTGACTGCAGATGGCGAGTGGGAAGCACCCAAGAATGCAGGAGAGATTCGAAGCTTTTTGGGACTTGCTGGATATTATAGGAGGTTCATTGAAAACTTTTCCAAGATTGCTAAGCCGATGACTGAACTTCTGAAGAAGGAGAGGAAGTTTGAATGGTCAGACGTATGTGAAGCCAGCTTTCAGGAACTGAAGCGTCGACTAGTGACCACGCCTGTTCTGTGTTTACCAGATCTTCAGAAGGATTTCCAAGTGTACTGTGACGCTTCTCGACAGGGACTTGGGAGCATGCTGATGCAAGATGGGAGAGTAGTGTCATATGCCTCGTGACAACTCAAGCACCATGAGCGGAATTACCCCACACACGACTTGGAGTTAGCGTCAGTGGTTCATGCGCTCAAGGTATGGAGGCATTACTTAATGGGAAAACACTGTGATGTGTACACCGACCACAAGAGCTTGAAGTACATATTTACACAGAAGGAACTGAACATGAGGCAAAGGAGATGGTTGGAACTTATCAAGGATTACGATATGAATCTACAATACCACCCAGGGAAGGCCAGTGTAGTGGCAGATGCTCTGAGCCGGAAGGTTTATGCCAATGGATTGACAATTGGCGAATTGCCTGAGGATTTGTGCAAGCAATTCAAGGACCTTAGACTGGAGGTAGTATCTGAAGGATACTTAGCAACAATGGAAGTCCAACCGACGCTACAGGACAGGATCATAAAGGCTCAGATAGGAGACAAGGAAATAGAGGAGATAAAGGAAAAGATGAAGGAGAATCGAGAAAAGGATATTCGCGAGGATGAGCATGGTACCTTGTGGTATGGAGACCGTTTGTGTGTGCCCAGCGACCCGGAGATAAGGGAGTTGATTCTGCAGGAGGCTCATAACTCGCCATACTCCATACATCCGGGCAACACAAAGATGTATATGGATTTGAAGAGCAGATTTTGGTGGAACAACATGAAGGGAGATATCGCCAAGCATATTGCTCTATGTGATGTATGCATCCGAGTGAAGGCGGAACACCAGAAGCCAGCAGGACTGCTACAGCCATTGCCAAGGCCGGATTGGAAGTGGGATAGAGTGGGAATGGACTTTATCACAGGATTGCCCAGGACCAGGTCAGGATATGACTCTATTTGGGTAGTGGTCGACCATTTGACCAAGGTAGCCCACTTTATACCGGTAAAGACGACCTATACGAGTGCAAAGTTGGCCAAGATTTACATGGACAGAATTGTGTGCCTACATGGAGTTCCCAAGAGTATCGTATCTGATAGAGGCACCCAGTTTACCTCACACTTCTGGCGCCAGCTACACGAGTCGCTCGGTACTAGATTGGAGTTTAGCACAGCGTTTCATCCATGCATCGATGGATGCACCGAGAGGGTGAATCAGATTTTGGAGGACATGCTGAGAGCTTGCGCTTTGGCTCATGGTTCTAGTTGGGATGAGAATTTGCCGTATGCCGAGTTTTCCTACAACAACAGCTATCAAACCAGCATCAAGACGTCACCGTTCGATGTACTATATGGGAAACGGTGCCGGACTCCATTGCTATGGGATGGAGTGGGAGAACGTCAGTTGTTTGGGCCTGATTTGATCAAGGACGCTGAGGAGAAGGTCGCCTTGATTAGGGACAGGCTGAAGGTAGCACAATCAAGCGTAAGAGCTACGACCCGTCAAGCGCAAGGAAGTGGTGTATGAGATAGGTGATAGAGCATACCTCAGAGTATCGCCACTTCGTGGAATCAAGAGATTTGGAATTAAGGGTAAGCTGGCACCTCGATTTATTGGGCCGTATCGAGTCTTAGCACGCAAAGGAGAAGTTGCTTATCGCTTGAGTTACGAGGCTCATCCTGTTCACAACGTATTCCACGTATCCCAGCTGAAGAAGTGCCATCCGGAGATGGTGGATACACCATTGAGAGACACTGTACCGCTAGAGGAGGTTCAATTTGAGAATGACTTGACCTATGAGGAGAAGCCGGTCAAGATTCTGGAGACAGCGGAGAGGATTACCCGTACCAAGACAATCAAGTTCTGCAAGGTACAGTGGAGCCACCACACCTAAGAGGAAGCCACTTGGGAGCGTGAGGATGACATCCGAGAGGACTACCCGCACCTATTTGCTAGCCGCGCCGAATCTCGAGGACGAGATTCATCTTAAGGGGGTTAGTCTTGTCACATCCCAAATTTTAGATTTGGTCTTGCATATCATTCATATCATTGCATCATGCTTTTCCATGCAAAACCGTCGAGTGAAAAGGTTCGGTTAAACGCTATTTGCAAAACCCTATTCTATTTTGCTACGAGGCTCCTGCGGGAGGCTTTAGTAGGACTAGCGTTGACCACTCTTGTAGCCTAGTGGTTTCGCCCGAACTTTGACCCTAGATTGTTCCCCTCGACTGTACGAAACCATAGGAGCAAGAATCGCTCGATTCGGAGCTTGTACGGAGAAGTTGCGGCCGTTTTAGTGAATCGTCGGAAAACGGTCCGAATTTCCGGACCGATTTCCGATTCCGAAACCAACTCCGCGCCGTTTCAGCGTAGGACCGCGAGAGGGACTCACTTAAAGGCGGACCCCGGCCTCGGGATCCGCAACCATCGCCGCCTCCCTGCCCACCCGCGATCGCCCGCCCCCTGCCTCGATCGCGCCGCCGCCCGCCTCCCTTCGGCCGCCGCCGCCGCCGCCGGCCGTCGCCCTCCCCGCCGCCAGGTACAGCGCCGCCTCCTTCTCCTCTCCCCGCCACGGCGCCTCGCCTCGCCACCGCCTTCGCCGCCGCTGCCGCTGGCCGCTGCCGCCCTACCCCGCCACCCGCGCCCTTGCCTGGCCTTCTGCCGCCGCCATCGCCACCGCTGTTGCCTTTCGCATTGCCGTCACGCCGCTCGCTGCTGCGCTTCTTTGCGGCGCGCTTATGCTTGCCGCATGCGTTGCTGCCCTACGCGCGCGCTGCTCGCTGCGCGCCTACGCGTTGCACACACACACACGCATGCACGCGTGCCGAATGCCGCCGCCGTCGCGTGGCCGTTTTAAATCCGTTGCGCTGACCCTCTTCACCCGCGCAGGAAAGACACCGTCGCCGGAATCGATCGCCGCCGCCGTCCGGAACTCGCCGCCGTCCGTTTCGCCGTTTGTTTTCGGTAAGCCAGCAGCCATCGTTAGATCTCAGATCAGCGGCTCAGATAGTTCGTTGACTGGTCAGACTCAGGCATTGATTAGTCAGACGCCCAAAGCAACGTGACGTTGACCACCAATGAATCTGGTTATTTTCGTTAATCCTTTTAGTTGACAGATTTCGGTAGAAACTTGTAAATTGCGTAAAAATTAAACCGCTTGGCCAAAAATTGCAAATAAAATATGTGTAGATTCAGTGAGTCGTGTAGAATCTCTCTGTACCTTTGGTTCAAGCTTTTGCTGCAAGGTGTAGTATAATTTAATCAAACTAGTTAGTGGACTTTTTGGAGTAATAAATTCGTAGAAAAAGATCCGTAGCTCCAAAAATCGCGTATGATATGACCCTGGATTCAGTGGAACGAGGGGAATCTCATCGTGAATTAAAAAGATAGGCTTACGGTAAAAACTTCTGCAGAAACTGTCTAGTGGCTTTCTGTAGTGTTTTAATTACTCGGGGAGTTTTATAATTCCTTTTTGAGTAATTCCAGTTGGTACTGTTTCTAATCAGCGATGCCTATGCGGTAGAATTTTTCCAAGATTTTACAAACAGTATACTACCGGTAGTGAATTATTTGAATTCTAGCTCTAGTTTTGAGCATTACTTTTTGCGAAATAGTTTTCCTAGCGCTAAAACTATTTTCCATGCATGCAATCGGTAGTGTTATGGAATAGGATGCTGTGGTGCAGCTGTAGCACCAATTCACTTGTCGTTCTTGCATTCATGCATCATATTTGTTACATATGCTTGTGGATTGTTTGTTTATGATTGCAATTGTATCGTGTAGATTGTGACGAGTGCAACGCTTGCTCGTGTGTGGATTGTTCTTCCGACCGCTACAACCAAGGCAAGTAGATGCTACTTTGTTCATGATATCGTCCTACTATTTTCAATGCATTGTCGTGTAATTTGTAGATGCATGTTTAGGATGATACTATCGCTATGCTATGTCCTATTATGTGGTAGGGCTTTCCTTGTAGATGAACCACCGTTGGTAGATGTGCTTAGCCATGCTATGTTGAACGAGGGCTGGGTTACATCATTGATACTTGTTTCTACAAGTATTGCTTTGTGAAAACTAAAACAACTTAATCAATGAATCTCCTGGGTGTGATGGTATTGATAATTTTTGGTGGATTCATTGCGGAAAGGCACCCAGGTATCAAGAGAGAATGATTGGCGTCTTTATTGTGTAGCTTACATGTACAACCATGTGCCAATAATGGAATGGGCCGTTGGTTGGACTTAGTAGGTTGTGGTAACTCGAACCCGCGTATCCAGAGATGTAGAATTTTGGTAGGTTGGACGGTCTTGGCGTCGGGATTGAGGAGCTACTTCCCGAACAGTCTCAACTTGGAATTCTTCCTATCACCACTCAAAATGAGAGTGATGGTACGATCTGGGTTGGCCAAGTCACATGGGTAAAGTGTACTAACCTCTACAGGGTGTATAATCTAATCGATTAGCCGTGTCCCCGGTTATGGACAACTGAGTTGCTTGATATTGATTCCATGACATGTTTCTCTCTCATTCTAATTTCATAATTGTTTTAATATTGTTGGGTTAACTTAATTGGGATCTTTTCAAAGAAAATCAAAAACTATTTATGAAAGTAGGACAAATGTATTTTCAAATGCAAGCCAGACACGGCTCCACTTGCCAAGTATGCATGTAGATGTTAGTACTATTGTCTCCATTACTAGCTCTACTTGCCATACATTCTATGTATTGACCCTTCGGGGCTGCTACGTTTCATGTTGCAGGTTATTCCGATTCTGAGTAATCGATTTAGGCCACGGTACTCCACTCGGCACTTGTTCACTTGTGGGCAATTTGAAGAATATAGGATTTACTTATTTTATGTTGCTACCTGAATAATTTGAGCTAGCTTTGGGCTAAGCTTTTATTGTAATAATGGTACTCTGGATCTTCGTTATTCATGATACACAGATTTTTTGCTATGTTATTCATCTTACTCTATTGTGGGCCAATGAACCGATCCAGGGATTGGCATGTCACATAGAGGCCACGGGCTTTTCAGAACCGGGGTGTTACACTTGAGCAGGTCCCCATCGCGCATCTATGTGCGCTTCCACCCACCATCCGTGGCGCGACGGTAGCGGCGACCTTCTTGCCGCCGCCGGCGACGCTAGAAGCAGCTCCGGTAGCGGTTTTCTTTGGCTTTCCCATTTTGTAGCGACGATGATGGCGGTGCACGCATATGAAGGAGGAAGGGAAAGTGCGAAGAGTATGCAAAGCATAGCGAAGGGCAGTGAAGCTCATGCAAACGGAAGAAACGGAGATGAGGAAAATAACGAAGGGTAAAAGACAATCACTGTTTACCTACGTTATAAAAGGAAGAAGACAACGCACACGAGCCATTGATTCAGAAGCCCTATCGTGCACCTCAAATCTAACCGTACACGTGTCAGCACTACATCAAACAGTCGCCATCACGCCGTCCACTATGCACGGAAATCGAGGAGACGCCGTAATTTTCTCCATGTCTGCGCGTGACTAGTCAACTTCAAGTCAGGCGGTGGGACCCACGATCGTCTTGTCGCATCACCCATGCTGCCGCAGACGTTTGAGATCACCAATCGTCAGCACTGACGTCATCAAGGCACAGCCAGCAATGGCTCGAAGTTTTTGGCTGATCTGGAGAAACATGTCTAGTGAACTGTGGACCATGGTCCATTCCTTCCCACTAATATTCCATCTAGTGTTTACTTTCTGCAATTACTACAAGCAATTACTTTTCCCACACTTTACATTTAACCCTTTGTTTTCAGCAAAACCAGTGAGCTTGACAACCTCACTGATAAGTTGGGGCAAAGTATTTTGGTTGTGTTGTGTGCAGGTTCCACGTTGCTAGCAACACCTTCAGAAGTGGTTTCTTTCTCCTACTAGTTCGATAACCTTGGTTCCATAACCGAGGGAAAACTTGCTGTTGTGCTTATCATACCTTGCTCTTGGGGTTCCCAACAGGCTCTACATCAACTAAGCCATCAGTGGTTTGATTTCCTTAGTGTCCATGGGCTCGTCCTCTATTTGTTCTTTTCTTTGGAGGGTCTACAAATCAAATTCTTGCAATAGAGTCCAACGGATCATCATTGGATTACATCAGTTCTTTCAATGATTTCTTTCAAGCCAATATGATCTGTATGCACCCTTACTTTAGAGTCAATAATATAAGATCTAAACTTATCACAAGATAAAACCATAGCGAAAAATTCTTTTTCTGCCATGGGGTAATTCTTTTGAGCACCATTTAAGGTGCGACTAGCATGCTGAATGATATTAAGTTCATCACCATCATACTGGCAAAGCATTGCTCCAACAACTTCATGGTTAGCCTCACAGAAAAGTTCAAAGGGTTTCTTCCAATTAGGGGGGTTTATAACAGGAGCTTTAATAAGAGCTTGCTTTAAAATGTTGAAGGCAGTAAGACAACTTTCATCAAAATTAAAAGCAATTTCCTTCTGTAGAAGGTTAGTTAAAGGTCTAGCAGTTTTAGAGAAATTCTTAATTAATCTTCTATAAAACCCAACGCGGCCTAAGAAACTCCTAATACCTTTCATGTTTCAAGGAGGGGGAAGCCTTTCTATTTCTTCAATTCTTTCTTTATCAACTTCTATACCTTTACCTGGAATTTTGTGACCAAGCACTATACCTTTTTGAACCATGAAGTGACATTTTTCTCAATTCAAAACTAGGTTAGTATCCTCACATCTCTGCAAGACTTTATGAAGGTTATGAAGACAATGATTAAATGAAGTTCCATAAACAGAAAAATCATCCATGAACACTTCTATAATACTTTCAACATAGTCGGTAAATATAACAGTCATGCATCTTTGGAAGGTAGTAGGGGCATTACAAAGAACAAAATGCATATGACGATAATCATATAACCCATAAGGACAAGTGAAGGTTGTCTTAAGTTGATCATCAGGGTGGACAGCAATTTGATGAAATCTGGAGTTTCTTTCTCGAGATGGCCAAGATCCTCGGTGCCATGTCTTTTGGTCGGAGACTAGAAACACCAAAGATTCCCAAAAAAAATCTCCCTTGCCCCATCTCCAGTGATGACCAAGGTAGCTGCAACAAAGAGATCTCTATCACATGCATTGCATGGGGTTCCCATCCCTATCCAAGGCTTGGTGTCCTTGGTACCAAATCCACACCGTGGTTACTCATGAAAAAAATCACACATATATGTATAGTAATACTTATGTACCTGCAAAGTTTGATGAAAAGATATTGCATTTTTTTAAAAAGATGTTGCATTTTTGTGTCATGTGAAAATTGCAAAACAACTTTGGTGCACAAAAAGTTGCTACTTTAGTCATCGACTAGTTTTTCCCATGAAGAGCATATATTAGTACTACTATTGTCCAAAAAAATGCAGGCACATAGTACAACCCAATTCATATTTTTTAAAACTTTAAAATGCACCTTGTTTACTCTAACCCAATTGGTTTTTTTGAAAGGAAAGCGGTGGGGAAAACCCCATAGCGAGTTTGGTTTTCGAAATAATAAAAACCCAATTTCTCATTCATGAGGATTTAAACCTAGGTGGCTGGGTCGTACATCCACTTTTCTAACCAAGTGAACTAGACTTACTTATTA
Organism: Avena insularis; assembly: GCA_023614405.1. Lineage (NCBI taxonomy): Eukaryota > Viridiplantae > Streptophyta > Magnoliopsida > Poales > Poaceae > Avena > Avena insularis. Next base: position 260,669,511 of record CM042695.1, read on the forward strand.
TAAACCAATTGGTTCAGCTGTGCAAGAGCTCGGCAGTACGAAATCTGCATTCGGTCTTGGTAGTTATACTATGGTTGATATTTACTATCCACACTAGTCATGTAAACTGATTCAAAACCAAGTTAGTTTTAAACATCGATGAAAAACATGATTGTATGCAGCCTGTAAGAACCTTTTTTTTGGATAAATTACAAAGTATAGAAACATCTTATATTTCTTTTCACAACTTGCGGATTTTCATATACCATAGGGTAAATTTAATGGAGCAACTTAACCCCGTAGAGTACATGTCTAAAAAGGTCAAACGTTTTTTTGAAACATTTAACAATGGATTTGGCATCTCATACACATGACACTGTTTTAGTACACTACCCCGGACCCACTAGCACATTAATTAATATGATTTATAAATCTTTATATCCTCTTTTGCACGTCTATCCTTTCAAAATTACACCTACCTTCACTTCAGCACTCATGGATGGTTGTTTTTCAGAAATTCGGCATATACCGTTGGTGCCAATGATATACTACTCCCTCCTTCGTTTCAAAATATAAGATGTTTTAGGTTTGTAAAGAAAATGTATCTAGACTTATTTTAGTGTCTAGATTCACTTTAAACTAGGATGCACCTACATACTAAAAATGATTTAAATATATTTACTTTACAAAGCTAAAACATTTTATATTTTAAAACAGAGGGAGTACATGCTAAACTACTAGTAGTAGCTGAGAGAGATTTTTACTTTTACTCCTAGACGTACACTTCACACAAATTAGGGCCAAATGAGTCCCCGTTGCCTCTTTTGGCCCAACGACGACAAGGCCCTCCGGCTTCGCTGTTGGCTGCGCACGGGAGAAAGCAGAAGAGAAAACCCACCGTGGACTCGCGGCCTACTACATACGGCGGGCAGGGCAGGGGGACGACGGACGGACGCACCAATGCCAGCTCCATCGATCGGCCACACGTAGGCTCCGCATGGGATCCCACGGGAGTGCTGGCCCCACGTGCCCGCCCGCAGCTCCAGCTATATAAGTACCCGCGCTTATCCCACTTCGCCTCCACCCACCTTAAGCGCTCCCTCCTCTCTCTCTCTCAGAAGCTCCGCACACACACGCACGCACCCTCCCTGAAGGCTAGCTGTGCCCTGTGCGCCGTCTCGCCAGAGCTTGGCGTTGGAACGGGACGAGCAGCTCGCGCGCTTGCCGTACGTTGCACGAGTTAGCTGGTCCACCGGGTTTTGTTTCCTTGTGTCGTCCTGCCAGCCATGACGACGAGCCAGGACGTGGTTGTTCCGGAGATGGGCATTGGGGCGACCGGGGCGGTGATGCAGGGCTCTGGCGCCGCGGGCATCTTCGCGTGCCGGAGCGCGGCCGGAGCCATGTCGATGCGGCAGACTTACCTCGACCTGGCGGCCGCCGCGGCGCGCTCCGCGAGCTGCACCTGGGTCGAGGCCATGCGCGCCTCCTCCCCCACGCGCTCCCGCGCCGGCGCCGCCGCCGACGTCGACGAGTTCTCGACCTGGATGGTGAGGCCTAGTCCCAGTCATGACGGTGCACGGTTTTTTCGTTGCCTCCAATCAAGGCCAGTGTTCTAACCTTTCTTTGGCTTATCTTGTGGTCTGTCTGAGCAGAGGAAGCACCCGTCGGCGCTGGGCAAGTTCGAGCAGATCGCTGCCGCGTCCAAGGGGAAGAAGATCGTCATGTTCCTGGACTACGACGGCACCCTCTCGCCCATCGTCGCCGACCCCGACGCTGCCTACATGAGCGACGCGGTTAGTGCCGGCCACGCAACACTCAAATGATTTCCATGGCCTCCCCGGGACCGAAGACCATATTTACCGATCGATGTCGTCTCCCCTTAATTTGCAGATGAGGGCGGCGGTGCGCGACGTTGCGAAGCACTTCCCGACGGCGATCGTCAGCGGGCGGTGCCGCGACAAGGTACATTCCCCGTGCCACCTCTCTCTCTCTCTCTCTCTCTCTCTCTCTCTGCCGTGAGCGTCAGATACTTACTTGACGGACGGCGCGTGCGTATGATATCCTGGCTAGTTTGGCTTATTTTGTTCTTGCTGCTGTGCGTGTCGTAGGTGTACAAGTTCGTCGGCCTCTCGGAGCTCTACTATGCCGGCAGCCACGGCATGGACATCAAGGGGCCGAGCTCCAATGTATGACCACTGCTCTGCTCAGCTGTGCACCTCCATATATCATCTACGACTGTCTCCAACCACTAATTAATGTCTTGGTTACTCTCGCTGACTAATCTTCTCCCACTGATACCAATCTGCAGCCCGAGTCTGTCCTGTGCCAACCTGCAAGAGAGTTCCTCCCCGTGATCGACGAGGTACGCTAATTAACGCTATCCCAAGATGGAGTACTAATGAGGATTAATTAGGAGAACATCACTTGCGTGTTTGGGCTAAATTATCTGAAATACTAGAGACTAACGGATCGGAGTCGAATCACATTTTTGTCAGGTGTACAAGGTGCTGGTGGAAAAGACGAAGTCTACACCTGGAGCCAATGTGGAGAACAACAAGTTCTGCCTGTCCGTCCACTTCAGATGTGTAGATGAAAAGGTAGGAAAGCCTTACTCTATCTTGGTCCTGGGATGATACCCAACCACTACTTGACCACTTACTAGTAATTAACAAGCATGCTGCATCATGTGCGCGGTTAATTTTATCTTGCGCGTCGTCGTCCGAACCATTACTCCCTCTTGCGATGCATGCAGAGATGGAATTTCCTGGCGGAGCAAGTCAAGACCGTGATCAAGGACTACCCCATGCTGAAGCTCACGCAAGGGAGGAAGGTATGCATGACTACTGTACTATTTAATCCGTCAGTACTGTTGACGAACAACAACGACATTGTAGTTGACCTTTCCTTGCATTGTGAAGATCTTCACCAAGATTGGAAGAACCTCCATTAAGAATTAATTTGTTTTTTACTACATGTAGGTCTTCGAGCTCCGTCCGAGCATCATGTGGGACAAGGGCAAGGCCCTGGAGTTCCTGCTGGAGTCTCTGGGATTCGCGGACTCCAGCGACGTGCTGCCGGTGTACATCGGCGACGACCGCACCGACGAGGACGCCTTCAAGGTGCTGCGGCAGAGGGGCCAGGGCGTGGGCATCCTGGTGACCAAGTGCCCCAAGGAGACCAGCGCCTCCTACTCCCTGCAGGACCCCGGAGAGGTCATGGAGTTCCTGCTCCGCCTCGTGGACTGGAACCGGGCGTCGCCGTCGTCCATGGTCCGGCCGCGAGTCGTGTAACGTGTCGTTAATGATCGGCACCTAGCTAGCTAGTAGCAGCAGCAGCAGCAGAGAGATCCAAGAAGGCGACCGACAGCGGTCAATCGCAGTCGGTGTCCAATCGTGCCAACATACATACCCCACCATGCACCTACATTTTTCCTCTGATGGTTTCTGTGGTGGCCGATCGAGGAGATTAAAGGAGGCCGGCCACGGCCACGACCACGGCGCAGCTCCAGCGACCACTGTGCGAGCAACCGTGCGCGCACAGCGACCACTATTACTACTAGTAGATCTACCCTTGTTGTTTTGGTTTTTGGTCCCATCCCATCCCATTCCATGGGCTCGGAAGGCATATGCAAAGGTACCTGCCGTTCCAAGACCCTCGACTCGACGAGAAAGAAGGTTCTCTTGGCTCAATTATTTCAGCCCCCCCTAGCTAGCTAGGATCAATTCGTCCTTCCTCCTTTCCGGTACCTACCTACCCCTGTAAAATGCAGTTATTGAAATTAATTGTCATCATTTCCTACATTACTATCTCTCCTGTTTAGATCCTAATTACTCCTCCAATCTGGATGTAAATTTTGTCATTTCCACACCTTCATTCATTTCGGCGATGATCCTGGTAGACACGTAAAGATCTTAAGAGAAAACAAAGGCTGCACTGCACCGTACGTACAACGCCTCTGCATCAGTAGGGCAGGCATGTGAACGCCCTGTTGCGTGATCTTCCTGCAAGATCACCTGCCGGTTCTAACCGTGACAATTAGCTCCCGTTAATCTCGCCGAATACTATTACTACTACTACAACCTGGCCGCTGATTCGTGTCGAGCATGCAGGAGCTAGCTGCGGGGTAGTACTCAGCTAGCTTCTGTTTATTTTTTTCGGCCTGTATTGTACTGCGGGAACAGCCTATGAAAGACGGTGATTCGTAATCCGTATCAGACGATCAGATCTACGCACACTCGCGCGCTGTGGATTCCAGTTCCAGGATTCCGTGACCGGGACATGTATACAATAGGCCGGCCGGCCAGCTCTTCCAGACACGCACGCTGCTGATGCTGTGGTCCTGGCGCGGGGGGGCCTAGGTTAAATTAGGAGCTCACCCCCGCAGTGTGCACGCAGGCATTGTCGATCTACGAGTAAGCAGCTGCATCTCTTTCAATATTCAGGGCAAGTTCATCATCAGATCAGACTGGCTGGCTGGTAAAGTACCATGCCACGGGACTCGTTAAGCACGTCCTAATTAACAATCTCCGGAGCTCGTGGACGTGATTATTAGGCCGCAACTCCCCCCTTCCAGATGACCCATCATTAGTGCCTAGATCAATGATTAATCAATCACTGCTAGCTAGATGCATTAAGTCAGTGAGGACTTCCTCTGGCTAGCTAGCTACCCCGGCCTTGTCTCAGATTATTCCTCTCCCCACGATTCGACGATTCGATTCGGCAGATGCATATTCTCATGTGGTCGCTCATATGCATGGTGGCCGTGTATGTGGTACATTTCCAATTTTCCAAGGCACTAGCTCACATGTTCTAGCGCTGAAAAAAAAACCAGTGCTACTACTGCTTAAAATGTTTCTTCACCTTTTTAGCGGAGATCATATGGATGCAAGCCAAAAGAGTTGACTGCTGGAGACCTCCCGGCAGTGGCGATTCTAGAACGAAATTTGAGGGTGGGCTCAAGATAACATATCACTCAACTATCAAGTGACTAACATGGTGAGATTAGACAAATTTAGTTAATTGCTATGGTCGTTTCTTCATTTGCAAGTCCTATGATAGAAAAAAATGCCATGTCAATGAATAATTTATCTATTACTACTACTCAGTAAACAAACGAGTTTTAGTTGACTTGAGGCTAGTGAATACCTAATCAGGCGCTAGTCGATTTTATAAAATTATAGATTTATAGGATGTAACCGAATAATGGAAGAAGGGATCAAAAGTAGTCCTTCCTTGAGGCCCTGAGCCTGGCCGATCCTTGCATGCGTAGATCGCGTGTTTGCCTTGCGCTGCCGCGCCACCATGCGACCTGACTGAAAGAGTGATCAAATTTGGTTAGTGATGGACCCGCCTCCTGTACTTCCCTAATCCATATTTCTCTTGGGTAGGGCCACCAATGGGCCAAACTTGACGCACCATGAGGCGCAACGGGAAAGACAGCTCCACAAAAACGGTTCGTTGCTTCCTTTCTATTCTTTCCTGTCCAGAGTGACAAACTGACGAGCAGAGAAGCTCTGATCCATGGCTAAACAACTGAAACATGTATATTTGATATTTTTTCGCAAAATTAGAGGGTAGGCTCGAGCCATACGAAGCCTACCCGGTAGAATCGCCCCTGCCTCCCGGCATATCATTGGTGTGTTATTACTGACAGGCATTCATCATGCATGCCATCACTTTTTTCCCTGCCCCAAAAGAAGGTCTCCTATGACACCAGAGGAGTAAATGCAACTGCAAATGGAAGCATTGTCAATCAGACACACGCAATAATGCGCCTCATGTCATGTGGACCAATGTTGTTAGTAGGTCCTTTGGAACCTCTTTGTCTTGCATGCATAGCATATAGGAGTACAAATTACACACAATAAGTATATGGGTGACTGTGCACACAATGTCTACAACAATGGAGCCAGGCCACAAGTATAGTTACATATTCAATTTATCTATGCCTGGCCCTAGGTTGCCAGTGGTACTGGGGAAATTCAGAGCTGGCAGGTCTGATACTAGAAACGTCCACCAACAACCGATCGATAGAAACACTTTGAATTGAATAAACTGCCTAAACTAATTAGCATCGCTATCAAGCCTGCATTGCCCTTCACCACAGCTACAGCTAGCTAGCCAACCGGAAGCATGCATGCATCGATCCATTCCTCCCATCGATCGATGGCGCTAGCTGCACAAATCCATCACCCTCGATCTGCAGTCCAGTTCGAGGCAAGGTTTGGAGTTGGACCCCGGCCGGGCTTTGATCCTATGAAAAAGTTGTTAAGAGGCGCCTCGTCAGTCGTACTTTATGTCTTCTTCTTTTTTGCCTTTAGTTGGGATGCCCCTGCAACTAACCCACCCTTTGGCTCAAGTGTATTCAAAGTTTAAAATAGCCGGCTATTTTATTTAGCGGCAACATTTTTAAAAGCTATACAAAGCTATAGCGGACTATTCTATTTTAGCCGTTTTTAAAAAAGAGAGAACATTTTAGTCATATCTTACAAAAAACGAAAAACATATAACACAAACATGATTCTAGTACAACTCGTTCAACTATTCAACGCAAATAAGTTTTAACCATTTAACTCACAACATTTTATTGAATCATATTAAACAGAGATTAAAAAAAACAAAAACAAAAATCCATAAAGCATGACCTTTAGCGGCTAAATTAGAGCCTAATTTATGGCTAAATTAGGCTACAACTGGCTATTAGCGGTTATTCTCTATTTAGCCTATAAACGTCATAGCCGTAGCGGGAGACCTCTTGAAAGGGCTATAGCCGTCTATTTAAAACTACTTCGAGTGTATTTGTTGCAACTTGGACTGACGAAACGCTACTAGCTACTAAAAATCCTACTTCGACAGCAAGGCTGCGAGAGGAGAGGGGCATTGCGAGGGCGATGGGCACAATGCATGCATTTGGCGTTTTCCGTGTCATTGTTACGACACTGTCACCATCTTATCTCACTAACCTGATACCTATAAACCTACATAACTGCAAGTTCAGTTAGCTACTCATTGCCGAGTAGCAGTCCTCCTACCAAAAACTTGTCTATTATACAAAAAAGATTACAAAAACCACCACAATTACAGCTAGCTAGAGTTCCAAGAGAAACACACTATTCGTTAGGGTTTCAAGAAACCATTAATTCAGAACTAACATGTTACAAAAAAAACACTGATTCAATTTTGATCCTCTTTAGATAGTCAAACTGCACTAGTGCATCCCCCTCCCTCTAACACCGGTTTGGAGGGCCCTCTAACAGCGGTTGTAGAACCGATGTTGAGGGTTCGGTGTTAGAGGGCCCCCCCTTTAACACCGGTTCTTATACGAACCGGTGTTAAAGGTTGGCGCACGTGGGGCTGCCGCAGGGCTCAGCCCCCCCTTTAACACCGGTTCGTAACAAAGAGATAAATCTCTGCCACGGCAGAGTTTCGCCATGGGCAGAAAACAGCCTAAATCTGCCATGGCGAACCGCCCTGCTCGGGCGTATTTCAAGGCGGGACGGGAGGGAGGGGGAATCGATCGGGAGCGGTATACACATACATCGTCATCGGTAAATACGAGTACCTGAATAATTAAGCAACTATTATTATACACAACATCGTCATTGTGTGGTATTCTCCGTAAACGTTGAAGCATCAAGTACAAGACAAACACGTTCAAGCATATATACAACGTTCATTTTGGTGGATATCTAAAGAGTTCTCCGCCAGGCGTGACGACCTCATCAAGTATGAACCCCGCCAATTCCTCTTGAATGGCTCGTATGCGGTCAAATGGTAGGAGTTGGTCCCGCATCCGTTCGATCTAAATATATATGAAGAATAGGTCAATATATATATAAGAATAAAACTCAACACAACTGGTGGTAATAAAATAATGTTGTGTGTACTTTGTTTACTTACTCTAAGTTGTTCTAGTGCGGCTTGGCGCGTCGCACATATCGTGTTGCGAATGAACTCGCAAACATAGTATCCACATAAGTTATTACCGGGTCCCTGATGCGCGCACTTTACGAGAATAGAGAGTTCAATCAAAATAATAATCAATAAAGCATGATATAATGGAATTGGAAGCAGAATCAAAGAGAGCAGACCTAGCTGGCTAGTATTACTTACATTTTGGTCTACAAATTTTAGTTCTTCTGACCATTCACCCACGGCCCTGCCCATGAACCTTTTCCAAACCCTGGCCGGCAAAGAAAATGGATAAAGGAGTAATTAATTACTTGTTGTCACGAAAGTTACAGATCTAGTGCGATAATATAATTGAAATTACCTCTGGAGCATCTCTCTAAAGTCTACCCATAGCTCTTTTTCTTTTCGTAACGAGTCCATGACAAGGACTTTTCCTGAGTCAGGTTGAATGACTAGCAGAATAAAGTGGAACCTACGCACGCATAACTCATCATCAGTTACACTTAACATCGAGTAAGACGAAACAGAATGTGTACAAGAGAGGGTAACAGTACTCACGAGAAGTTGTAGGGCAATAGTATTTCCATTTTGATTTGTTGTCTCAGTAAAGACCTTAGCAATAAATCTTCTGTTTGCCCGGGTTTGGTTCTTACCACTTCTTTATGAACTCTATTTGGGTCAACGAACCCAATGTCAAAAGGTCCTCCTTTCATGCATTCCATAACCTTTTTCCTGCATAATAGTATATACATATATGGTGAGCATATATATATACATGCAATTAATGAAGTGAATGAGATGAGATAGAAAATACAGAAATAGTACTTACACACAATAAAGGCTGATGGCAGCTTTGTCGAGTTCCTTCTGGTTGAATAGAAAATGCAAGTCTTGAATGTTGAAGTCGATCTCGTCGTCTCCGCACAAGAAAATATCATCTCTTATATGCGTCGTGATCCATTCTTCCTTTCTCGTCTTGCAGAAATCAAGGTACCACTTGTGCAATCTTCGTATCTTTGTTGGTCGATTCTTGAGCTCCTCTTTCTTGACGAGATTCTTCCCATACTTCCACGGCTGTATGGGGTTGGCATCGCATTTGGGAAAGTTGTCTCCCATGATGTTCAAGTATGCAATGTAAGTCATCCCCATCTCATTGGCCTTTCTTTGTAGCTCTGCCTCGTAATCATTTACGGGAGGAGCGTCCCGTGTGTCGAACACTTGGAGCGGGGCGCATGATTGGTTTTCCTGCTCTCCGAGCATGGGAACTGTTTTCAGGGTGCCGACGATCGCTACTTTCAGTCTCCCTACGGCGCCTTGCATCCGCCTTCAAAATCTAGCGCCAGTCCGCACAAGTGGGGTTTCAGGTTTCAAAAGATTTTTGTAAAACTTCTCCACCACCGCCGGATCTATTTTCTCCTTTGGCTCGGCCCGTCTAGGTGCAGAGAATTTCTTGACCTCTTCTTCCGAGATCCTATTGGTCTCCTCGTCGCTGCGATTCCACGGTAAAACCGGCAATGGCTTGGCGGAAGGCTGCGGGACGTAGTTTTTTTGAACTCTTTGGCATACGGTTTCCTGCGGATTTCTTTGTGGCAGTGCTAGTGATGCTCTTCGTGGCAGTGCTCTTCTGCTTACGCTGAGGTGATGGCTGAAGCGCCGGAGATGGCGGACGGGCAAGAGATGGCTGGCGCGCCGGAGATGGCTGAAGCGCCGGAGATGGCTGCCGCGCAGGAGATGGCTGAAGTGGCTCAGACTGCTGACGCTGCGGAGACGGTGGGGGTACCAGTGGCCTCCAATTTGGAAGCACGATGTGTTCCTTCTTCCAAAGAATGGTTGTTTTCACTGCAAATTTGAGTTGAGTTTCCCCTTCACCTATAGCATGGTCAAGTTGTGCTTCCTCATATTCCTTCACAACCTCATCCACCCCGACAATAGCATAGCCATCTGTAATCGGTCGGCAGTGGTAAGTTCCACCAGCTACAGGAGGTAAGGCATAGCCGACAGCCACCTTAATGGATAAGCCCATTAATCTCACATGTAGCTCAGCGTCTTCGCTCTCCGTGATCTCATCCACGGGGTATCAAGGACCCGCCATTTCAAGCGTGGGCTGCACGTTCTCCGTGGAAGCCACGCTGCTTTTCCGTGTAGAGTCTAGGCCGCCGGCAGCTTCCAATGCAGGCTCTTCGTGCCGCTGAGATGGGCCGGTAGCTTGATGGCTTTGTTGTGTATTCACTTGCGCCTGCAGCGCCACAAGTGCATGTTCTATCTGTGTCATCCGCTCTGTACGCTCTTTTTCTTTTCTGTTGCGCCATCTGTAAGAGTCGCTCCACTCGGCAAACCCATCCTTCCACGTCATACCCCCTGTGCCTCGTGCATGTCCAGGGTGTTCTTTTTTACCGATGGCGCGTGTGAGCTGGTCATTCTCTCTGTCGGGATGGAAGGTCCTGGCGGCTGATTCCTCGTATGCCGTGATGAGTTCAGTGACGGGTTTGGCAAGGAGGGTTGGGAAGATACACAATCCTGTTTCTGAGTCCAACCTTGCCCCGATTCCATAGAACAAGTCTTTGCACGTAGGTCCCACCCATCTGTCTGGGGTGTGATCCCTCTAGCGCGCAGGGCCTTCTCAGCTTCCTCCCACTTAGGCCTCTGAGATATGTAGCCACCTGACCCCGTCCTCTGGTGATATTCCTTTTTCTGGGAATTTAGCGTATTGGTTTCTGACCTCTTTTTAGCTATAGCACATTTTTTATATGCCACAAATTCGGGCCAGTGAGGTCTTATCTTCGCATAATATGCGTCTTCGAAATTTGGAGTCTCACGAGCTTTGACAAATTTGTTCAATTTTGTCTTCGATTCTATGGAAAGCGTCAGCCATCTTCTTTAGAGTCCACTCTTTGACCTTTTCCTTTATAACCGGTTTGTTTTCATCCTCCTCTGGCAGAAGGGTGAAATTTACCAACAACGAATTCCAAAGCGTTTCTTTGGATCTTTCATCGACAAAGGTACTGTCGCCCTTCTTTAGCTTATTCCAATGTTCAATTATGATTGGGATTTGGTCCCTAACAAGAACTCCAGCCTGACGTACAAATTTGTCTGCGGCCTTCTTGGGCTCCATCGGCCTGCCATCAACACGGACTGCTTCGATCGTGAAATTTGCACGATCTTTCAACCGATGGCTCATACCGCTTGCTCTTTTTCGTAGAAGAAGATGGTTGCTGGCTGGTCGATCCAGAGGGCTAAAAGAAGAAAGAAGCGTTAATTAATACATGTAGAAGAAGATTGTTAGTGGAAGTCAGCAGAGGCTTAATCAATGCATATACCTCGCCGGACTTTGTAATCACTAAATTGCGTTCACCGGAGTCTTCATCTTCTCCATGACTACTTGAGCTGTCATCATGTCCCTCCAAGTTCAGATATTGTGAGGTGTCCTCATCGATAATGTTCTCCATTATTTCTTCTTCTTCAAGGTTTCTACTAAGTGGATCCATAGTTTCTAAAACAATAATATTATCTAGAGTAAGAGAGGAAACATTCAAGTGGACTTGGATTCATACAAAAATATACATATAATTCATACAAAAATACAAAAATAAATACACAAATGAAATTAAAACCCTAAGGATGCTTGATCATTTTAAACGAGTTTCGAGTGGCCCAAACCCTAATTCGGAGAAATCCCGGATGCATATGAGAGGGGCTAGCTACAGTGGCTGACCGGAGGATGCTCCAGAAAGCGGCGGTTGGCGGAGCTGTAGAGCGACCTAGGGCGCGCGAGGTAGCGGGTTCGCCTCAGCGTGATGCGGCCTACCTAAAACGGGCGGCGCCATTACCTAGGGGTCACCGGAGCGACGTTAACGATGACGGCCAGCGGCGCCGCTTGCAGAGCAGCGAGGTGACGACCCTAAACTAATACTAACTATAAAATACACTAAATAACCCTAAACTAAATACACTAAACTAAACTAAATAAATAACCCTAAACTAAATAACCCTAAACTAATAACCCTAAACTAAATAAACCCTAAACTAATAACCCTAAACTAAATAAACCCTAAACTAATACTAACACTAAACTACTAATAATACACACTAAACTACACACTTATAAAATACTAATAACTAATTATATACATATATGCAACAATATATACAACATATATATATGCAACAATATATATATGCAATTACACACAAATAAAATTATTCGTACATAATATATATCATACAAAAAATATACATAAACATATACATATACGCATACATATACAAATACACATACACACTAACCAATCACTAACAAATACACATACACATACACATACACATACACATACACACACATACATATACATATATAACACTATACTAATTTAACACTAACTAACACTAACTAACACTATAACTAACCACTAACACGCTAACAAAAATCGGCGGCGGCATGCTCACCTGCGGGCGGCGCCGTGGCGTGGGTGGAAGGGTCGGCGGGGAGTGGTGGCACGGGGCGAGGACGGCGGGGTCGGAGGCGAGTGGTGGCGCGCGGCGGCGCGGTGGCGGTGGAGGCGCCGGAGAGTTCTCTGTTTCCAATCGACGGCGGGGCGGCGAGGCGGCGGGGCGGCGGTGACGGCGGCGTACGGCGAAGGCGTGGTCGACGTCGGGTAGCCTGGCGGCGTCTCTGTTTCCGCCGCGGCTCCTGCTCTGCTCCTTTGCGCTAGATCAACCTGGATGGGGGGAAGAGGAAGAGCAACGCGTGCATTTATACCCCCCCTTTAACACCGGTTCATGGCTGGAACCGGTGTTAAAGGGGGGGGAATTCGTTTTATCGATGCCCCCCCCTTTAACACCGGTTCGTGGCTGGAACCGGTGTTAAAGAGGGGCATTTATTTCAGGCATTAAAGGGGTGGGGGCATTTTATAATTCAAAAAATAGGATATTAATTTAGAAAATTCATATCTTATTCATTTCAACTCAGAAAAATATGAATAATATATCATAATTTTCAGAAAAATAATATCTATCCATTCATGTGAAAGCATTTTATATTTACTTTAGATGAAAATTTTCAAAATGATTAAAACACTTACATATAAATTTTGATTATTCAATTCAAACAAAAATAAATTGTCAAATCCTAAAACTTTGAACATAAGAAATATTAAGCATCTAAAATTAATCTAACCCTATTTTATTAGAGAAAATCATATTTTATTTTGTATTAACATTTTTGAATTGATTGGATATTTAAATGCCGCATCTTTTGTATACACTTGAATCTGACAAAGCTTCGCTAAACTTGCATTGGATTTTTGATAAAATAGCATATTGTGAACCTAAAAATGATTTTTGTAAAAAATCATGAGCATCGTATCATGTACCTATAGTTCATATCTGACCCACTTCCCGCCGATTCGGCAGGAATTTGTCGTTTTCACCAGAGGTGGACGGAAAGGTTTCAGATCCCCCTGTTGGTCCATTGTCCATATAAGGTGGTCTAGTATTTTTGTAAAATGTGGTGGTGGTTTTTTAAATTAGCCATTTGGTGGTTGCTTCACAAAACCGTCCGTTTTTTATGCTCGGAAAATGGAAAATGCCTTTTGGTGCGATAAAAAGGAAAACTTCCTCTTGCAACATTGTTTGCCATGCCATGATGCACATGTATGCACAATATGGCCATATTATCACAAACTATGCCTTGATTCTAGCCATAACATTGGTCATTTGACCCGAAAGCCAAGAAACCTCGAATGAGATAGGTCATTTTGTGAAGGTTTTTTTGAGACATAATCAATATACCAAGTTTGAGATTTTTCCTTCTAACTATGTCACATAATATAACACCACGCGAAGGTTTCGCACTGTTTCGATCTTTTTTTTTATTTTTTTAATCCCCGTTTTAAACTATCGTCAAACTTTGTCGAACAACGGGCATGAAGATTCTTAGCTCGGGGCCAAGCCTCGCTCAACTTGCATTGGATTTTTGATAAAATAGCATATTGTGAACCTAAAAATGATTTTTGTAAAAAATCATGAGCATCGTATCATGTACCTGTAGTTCATATCTGACCCACTTCCTGCCGATTCGGTAGGAATTTGTCTTTTTCACCAGAGGTGGACAGAAAGGTTTCAGATCCCCTGTTGGTACATTGTCCATATAAGGTGGTCTAGTATTTTTGTAAAATGTGGTGGTGGTTTTTTGAATTATCCATTTGGTGGTTGCTTCACAAAACCGTCCGTTTTTTATGCTCGGAAAATGGAAAATGCCTTTTTGGTGCGATAAAAAGGAAAACTTCCTCTTGCAACATTGTTTGCCATGCCATGATGCACATGTATGCACAATATGGCCATATTATCACAAACTATGCCTTGATTCTAGCCATAACATTGGTCATTTGACCCGAAAGCCAAGAAACCTCGAATGAGATAGGTCATTTTGTGAAGGAGATAGAACTGGAATTAAAATACAGAATGCAACTAATAGTAAGTTACATAAAGCAAGACTGAAAATTAAGATACATAAAAGAACTGAAAATTAAGATACATGGCCAGATTAAGTAACAATCGGCCGAACTTGTTTCGGAATGTTGGAGTGATTCAGTCATGCTCCTACCTACCCATGTAATACTCGCCACTGTAGTCGTGACTCGCCGCCATCATCATCGCTGTCGTCGCCAGAATTGAACCTTGAAGGCTGAGTACGCGTGGGATGGACTTGAGGGTAGCGCAGACGGGGGTTAGAGTCGGCGGCAGTGTCATAGGCCATGACGCTCTGGAGAGTCCGACCGCGCCACCATAGCCGACGGCCGGCCTCGTTGAAGTTCGGAGGAGGTGGGACGTCCTCCTCGTGCCTGGCGAGCGCCCTCTCACGCCGATCCACGAAGAAGCCTTCCCAAGTAGGGAAATATTCGGGATGCCATCTAGGATTCCTCCGCTGCTCCGGTGTGAGCTCGAAGTAGTAGTGGTTCGTGATGGCCATCCGGCGCGCCACACCTAGAGGGACAGAGGAACTGCATGCCTCGGCCAAAGATCCAACCGACAGGGACACAGTAGCCCGGCGGGCAGGGGTAGTTCGAGGCGCAAAGCGCCTCCGCTTCCCTGGGGGTTAGTGCTACGGTGGAAGCCATGGGAAAGAGTGATGAGGTTGCAGATATGAGTCTAGAGATGTGCAATGACAATGGAGGTCAACCCTACATATATATATAGTGAAGAACTGGCGGGAAGAACTGGAGGGAAGAACTGGGGGTGAGTGTCGACATTATGTCGTGCGGCGTGTACCTTGTCCCGGATGGTGTCACCAACCGGGACTAAAGATGAACCTTTAGTCCCGGTTGGAGACACCAACCGGGAAAAAACACGATTCAGCACTAATAATAGGGGTGAGTGTCGACATTATTTCGTAAGTGTCAACACTATGCCGAGCTGCTTGTACTATAAATAGGAATCCTTGTGAGTCCAGTCCTCCAGCCAGTTTGAGGCATCTCCAAGATTGTTTTCGAGAGTAGGGACACCACTACGGCCAGTTTCAGGGAGATGCCGACGGAGCCCAGTCCTCCGGCATCTCCGAGAAACTGGTCATAGAGGCACTCCCTAATATGTGAAATTAGTTAGCTCCGAGGCGTATTGATCTAGTTAGAGAAGTTACAAGCTGCAAGATGGTTTTCGAGAGAAGGGACACCACTACGGCCAGTTTCAGGGAGATGCCGATGGAGCCCAGTCCTCCGGCATCTCCGAGAAACTAGTCATAGAGGCACTCCCTAATATGTGAAATTAGTTAGCTCCCAGGTGTATTGATCTAGTTAGAGAAGTTACAAGCAGCAAGATGGTTTTCGAGAGCAGGGACACCACTACGGCCAGTTTCAGGGAGATGCCGCCGGATCACAATCCTCGGCATCTCCAAGAAACTGGTCATAGAGGCACTCCCTAATATGTGACCGCGCGCGTTTGGAGATCAGATCTTAATGGTAAGTATGAATCGGGACAACTTCTTCATAGTCCCGGTCCAGCCACAAAACAGGACTAACACTCAAGACATTTATTAATATTAAAAACTGAGACTACAAAACCGGGACTAAAGGCCCCCCTATATATAGTCCCGGTCAATCCACAAACCGCGAAAGATATCCTTCGGTCAAGCCACAAATCGCGAAAGACATGAACTAGAGTTACATAATATGAGCATGAACTTCTTGGCATATGTCCTTCCTTATGATCACTTCAGACATAACCATGGAGCATCTTCTTTACTTAACGGAATGCTTGGGTCAGTTTTCACTATGAAGGGCGGAATTTCATCAAACTTATTATAATCTTCTGACATGTCTTTCTTGTCCTCGATTCCCACGATGTTTCTTTTCCCTGAAAGAACTATGTGACGCTTTGGCTCATCATATGATGTATTCGTTTGCATTTTTTTTTGGTCTGGAGGACATGTCCTTCACATAGAAAACCTGAGCCACATCATTGGCTAGGACGAATGGTTCATCTAAGTTCTTGTCTACCTTCATAAGATTGTTGAGATCCACCGTTGTCATTCCGTACTTCTTGTCTACCTCAACCCCTCCTCCTGTTAGCTTGACCCATTTGCATCAAAACAAGGGGACCTTAAAATTAGGTCCATAGTCAAGTTCCCATATCTCCTCTATGAACCCATAATACGTGGCCTTTTGCCCATTGTCTTCTGCATCAAGCGGTTTACACCACTATTTTGGTTGGTGCTCTTTTATCTTGGCCTATCGTGTAAAATGTATTCCCATTTATCTGCACTTGGAAAGTACATCTGATCGAAGATGGTGTCCTGGCCAACAAGTACAACTGATCCCCAATAGTGGTGTTATTCGTGAGAAGTCTTTGCAGCCAGCCAAAACTCGCCATGTGTTCACTTATAATCCATTCATCGACCGTCTGGGTGTTTGAGGCGTATTAAATTCTTGTGTTCATTGATATACGGGGCAACCAATATAGATCTTTGTAAAACCGTGTAGTGTGCTTGATTGAGAGAATGTCCGTCCCTACATATCATTGCTTTACATCCTAGGGTGCCTTTTCCACGCAGTCTCCCCTCATGTAGTGATTCTGGAACACCAATCGCCTTAAGGTCAGTAATAAATTCAACACAGAACTCAATGACCTCCTCTGTTACATAGCCCTTGGAGATGCTTCCTTCTGGCCTATCACGGTTATGAACATATTTCTCTAAGACTCCCATGTACCTCTCAAAGGGGAACATATTGTGTAGAAATACAGGACCGAGAATGGCAATCTCTTCTACTAGGTGAACCAGGAGATGCGTCATAATATTGAAGAAGGATGGTGGGAACACCAACTCAAAGCTGACAAGACATTGGGCTACATCTGTCTGTAACCCTGGTAGGCTTTCTGGATCGATTACCTTCTGAGATATTGCATTGAGGAATGCACATAGCTTCACAATGGGTACTCGAACATTTTCAGGTAGAAGGCCCCTCAATGCAATCGGAAGCAATTGTGTCATAATCACGTGGCAGTCATGAGACTTCAGGTTTTGGAATTTTTTCTCTGCCATATTTATTATTCCCTTTATATTCGACGAGAAGCCAGACGGGACCTTGATACTGCTCAGACATTCAAAAAAGATTTCCTTCTCTGCTTTGGTAAGAGCGTAGCTAGTAGGAGTTAAGTGGCATCGTTTACCCTTCTTGTTCTTAGGATGCATAGGATCTTCATGGTCTTTCAGACGTTGCTAGTCCTGCCGTGCTTCCGGTGTATCTTTTGTCTTCCCATACACTCCTAGGAAGCCTAACAGGTTCACGCAAACATTCTTCGTCACGTGCATCACGTTGATTGAAGAGCGGACCTCTAAGACTTTCCAATAGGGTAGGTCCCAAAATATAGATTGCTTCTTCCACATGGGCGTGTGTCCGGCATCGTCATTCGGAACAGATAGACTGCCAGGACCTTTTCCAAAGATTACTTCTAGGTCCTTGACCATACCAAATACCTCCTCACCGGTATGGACGACAGGCTTCCTCCAGGGATCTGCCAGACGTTTGAAATGCTTGCCTTTCTTTTTACTGGATGCAGGTTTGGAAGAAATTGGCGATACCCTATGTACACAACCTTCTTACATTTATCCAAATATACAGTTTCAGTCTCATCTAAACAGTGTGTGCATGCATTGTATCCCTTGTTTGTCTGCCCTGAAATGTTACTAAGAGCAGGACAATCATTGATGGTTACGGAAAGCAATGCTCGTAGGTCAAATGGCTTCCCTTTGTGCTCATCCCACATACGTACACCTGGTTTGGCCCACAGCTGTAAAAGTTCTTCAACTAATGGCCTTAGGTACACATCAATGTCGTTGCCGGGTTGCCTCGGGCCTTGGATGAGCACTGGCATCATAATGAACTTCCTCTTCATACACAACCAAGGAGGAAGGTTATAGATACATAGAGTCACATGCAGTGTGACTGCAGCTCTGCTCACCAAAAGGATTCATGCCATCTGATTTTAGACCAAACCTTAAGTTCCTTGCGCCACGCATGGAAGTCCGGGTACTCGCCGACTTTTCTCCACTGTGACCCATCGGGGGGTGTCTCAACATCGCGTCTTTCTTACGGTCTTCCATGTGCCATCGCAACAACTTGGCATGCTCTTTATTTCAAGAGACGCTTTTAACCGTGGTATTATAGGAGCATATCACATAACCTTGGCAGGAACCTTCTTCCTAGGGGCCTCGCCTCAACATCGCCAGATCGTCTCGTCGATCTTATACTGCGCAAGCAGTGCATACCGGGCATGTATCCAAATTCTCGTACTTCTCACCGCGGTAGAGGATGCAGTCATTAATGCAGGCATGTATCTTCTACACGTCTAATCCTAGAGGGCAGACAACCTTCTTTGCTTGGTATGTACTGTCGGGCAACTCATTATTTCTTGGAAGAAGATTCTTCATTTTTACCAACAACTTTGAAAATGCTACCGTCACACCGTTCTCTTCCTTGGCAGCAAATCTAGTGTGGTACCTAGCTTTTTGTGGCCATCTTCGCAAGTTGGATACAACAATGTTTTGTGATCCTTTAACATCTGCTCCAGCTTCTCCTTCTCCTTTTCAGTTTCACATTCTTCCTTTGCATCAGTAATGGCCCGACCAAGATCGTCATTAGCGGGCCCATCTGCTGCCTCTTGATCTTCATTATCTACCCCCATTGTAGTATCATCATATTCAGGATACATATTATGATAGTTGTCATCTTCCTCTTCTTCTTCTTCGTTGTCTTCCATCACAACCCCTTTTTCTCCGTGCTTGGTCCAACAATTATAGCTGGGTATGAAACCGGATCGAAGCAGGTGGGCGTGAATGGTTCTGGTATTTGAGTAGTCTTTCTGGTTCTGACAGTGAACATACGGACAACACATAAAACCATTGTGACCATGGTTTGCATTAGCCACAACGATGAAATTTTGGAGGCCCGTAATGTACTCGGAAGTGCGGTGGTCACCGTACATCCATTGCCGGTTCATTTGCATTAATATATAGTATATATCAAAAATTAATAGGGAGATGACCATTTATATATATAGTACATCAATGACACATGAAAGGATAGTTGTCGACCTCGACCGAGAAGGAAAGAGCAACGAGAAAACTTATTTTGAGCTCTCGGGCATTTCACCGAACACCTCTTGTGCATATGAAAAAAACACAAACTAGCACACTTCACACCCTCTTGCTAGGCTCCAAAATGAGATAGTGAAAAAATGGAAGAGTGGGGTGTGGACTGCGGTGTCTTATATATCCACCCCCTTTAACACCGGTTCAAGCCACGAACCGGTGTTAAAGGGAGAAACTCTGGCCATTGGTGAGGTCCTTTAACACCGGTTCGTGCCACGAACCGGTGTTAAAGGGGGGCTCCTTTTTGCTGCACGGGCCACGCTGGTACGGGCCCCCCTTTAACACCGGTTCATATTCCAGGATCAACAAAAGGCCTCGTTTCCCCTAGTGCTGACGGGTGGGACCCATCGTCGGGCTGATGTGGCAAGCTTTTGATGCTCGGGGACAGGCGGCCGTTAACGGCGTGGTCAGAACCAGGCACATAACCCTTGGTGTCCGTTTCATCTCTCTCCCACACCTTAGTCATCTCTTTCTTCTTCGTCTGACCCTGCTCACCACTGACGCTGGTGCTCGCCGCCTTTGTCGAATGACAATGAAACGTGCAATGAGTGTGTGCTTGGCGATGTGAGTATTTTTTCCGCTCCATTTATTTAGGGTTAAGGTTCCCGATTTGAGATTTTTTATTTTGTTTTAATTAAGCTTCATTTTGTGGCTGGTTTTCTCTATTTTAGTTGACCGTTGCAGACTATGCACAAGATGCAGTGTATGACATTGTGCAGCATTGATACTGATTCGCTGTTGTTTACCGTGGTCACAAACTCAAGCCGCGGAAATGTGTTGCGTCTGACGGGACGAACGTCGGGAGGAATTTTTTTTGTTCGGTGGAACATGTAAGTAATACCCGCAAAAAAAAGTAATATCTAGTTCTTTTTTTTGCTTCATTAGTTCTAGCTTGGCTCGAAAGATTAAGTTTAGTATGATGTGGTGAAAAAATTTAGTTAACCGAGACTCGATCATATACTAAATTTTATCTCTCACTACTAGCACTAGTGGAAAAAGGGCCTCCAGTCTCGGGCCGCAACTGGCTCTAGTACCGGTTTTGGGCCCAGGACTGCGAAAAGGACTAGAGGCCCCCCCTCTAGTCTCGGCTCGCTTCTGACCCTTGATGATAACAGCCACGTGGCGTTTCAGCGCTTGGCGGAAACCCGGTAGGCCCGAGACTAGAAGGTTTCTGGCAGAGAATTAGGTGTTTTCTCGCCATGCGTAGATCGTGTATTTCCTTTTTTTTGCCATTTCGTTTCTTTTTCGTGTTGTGTTTCACTATAATTCAAACATATATTTCAGTATACATATTATACGCTACTACATACACACTACACGTCGATGCATTTATATAATTAATGGATCCCTTGCAAGCATACATATAATCAATCATATCAAAAGGAAGAAATGTTTTAAAATTACATAGTCATTGATGAATATATATATCATATGAGCTACTGGAGATGATTAAGGCAAATCGAGTTCCACGTCATCCGCATAATGCTTTCCATGTACATCAAGGACTTCATCATAAATCCCGCCAGATCCTCTTGAATTGCTCTTATGCGTTGGTCTGGCTCTAGTTTCTCCCGCAAATCATAAATATAATGCGAGTCAACTTTCCGCTCACTGGTCAACTCACGGATGTACTCGCAGACGTAGTATCCACATAAATGAGTTCCCAGTGGCTGCTGTAAACTCTTCGCCATTTTATAAGTTAGCTCCTCTTTAAATGGACCTGGTATTTTCTGTCTGAACCGTGCCCAACACCTGCTCGGCAAAGAAAATGAACAAAGGAGTTATTAGTTACTTGATATCAGGAAATGAATGAAAGAGGATGATATAATGCAATAATAATTGAAATTATTTATGAAGCATTGCTTTCATGTCGTTCCACTGCTCTTGGTTCCAACTTAATGAGTCGTGGACTTCAATTAGGGAGTTGTCAACTTGAATGTTTAGCAAGATCCAGTGGAATATGCGAACGTTTACATCAGCATACATGCATAGCTCATGGAGTAAGCAAAAATAAAATGTGTACAAGATATAAACACTCACTTGAAGTTGTAAGGAAATAGTATTTCCTTAACAAAATTATTCTCGGTTAAGAACCTGTACAGGTCTTCCTCCACGTCCTTGGGGTGATTCTTTAACGTATATTCATTAATGATATATGGGTCAATGAACCCAACGTCATATCTTCTAGATCTTTTGCATTCAAGAATCTTCATTCTGCAGAATATAATATCATCATACAAAAGGATATATAGTTAGGATAATATATTAAAGGCAATGAACGAGCTAAAGCTACAAACTTAATTATAGAAATAAATAACTTACACACAGTAGCAACCAATGATAGATTTGTCGAGGGCGCGTAACTGAAACAGTTCGGTCATTTGAACCTATATCGAGTATGGTTTGAAGTGATGCTCCATTCTAACGTCCACCGAAAACCAATCTTTCTGATGCTTTTTTTGTGCTTGCGACATGTACCATTCATGCAGATTTCGCATATGTGTGGATAGACGCGTGAGCTCCTCATTACTGACTAGAGGCTCCCCTTGGACATGCTTGCATTACTAATCGGCGTATCTTCATAGCCTAAATATTGACCAAGAGACATACTTGCTTCGTTAGCAAGTGCTTTGGCCTAAGATACAGTGATTCCCATGTGCAGCATTATTACGGGCTCTAGGGTCCATTATTTGCATATCCATATCCATTTCAGCTCTGAAAGCCTTGTCGAGATCTTAAATGACTTTGAGCGGGGCGACCGATTGATTCTTCTGTGCTCCGAGCTGGGCAACTTGCTTCCCGCTTTTTGCACTTGTGATTTTTTTCTTCTGTGCTTGCTTAATAATCTCCCGGTCATAGTCTCATTCCAGATTCATCGATATCTGGGATGGTTGCTCAAGAAAGGACTTAGCCCACTTTTTGGTTTTTTCGTTATATACCATCTTTGGCTCAGGATTTTTGGGTGCAAAATGCGCCTTAACTTGGGCAGCCACATCCGCGTTAGTTTCCTCATCGGTCTTGTCATAAGGTCTCTTTGGAAGAGCCAGCGGGATATCGACTATCTTCGGCGTTTGACCTTTCTTCGATGTGGGGCGTGGGGGACCGTCGAACTTCCGTTTCTTCGATGAGGTAGTAGTATTGCACGGAGGTGGAGGCAGAGATCGAGTTGATGTACTCCTGCTGCGGCAATCGTCAGCGGGGCGGGGTGGACTTGGAGGTTGGCGATAATCGGGTTGGGGTGGACTTGGAGGTTGACGATATTCGATGCAGGGTGGATTTGGATTCCTTGGAGTCGGTGGCTTTGGCGCCGAGCCTAGAAACTTGATGTACTTCTTATTCCATAGAATGATGTTGCGCTTGACATCTCCTAGTTTCGTAAGGCCTTCAGGCGTAGCAATTTCAATCTCTAGGTCCACAAAATCCTCCACGATGTCATCCACCATGACACGAGTATAGCCTGGTGGAATCGGAAGTGAATGGTGGAGTGCTCCAGGTAGACAAGGTAAAGCAGTGCCGATCGCCACCTTGAAGGACAGGTTGTTCATTGGCTGATGTAGCTCACATTGTGCCATCTCTCTGACATCATCCACGGGGTAGTGAGGAGCCGGTGCATCATCCAGCAGTGCTTGATCATCAGCACGGACCTCCGTGGAAGCCACACTGCTTCTCCTGGCTAAGATCCAATGCAGGATTATCAGACCGCGGGTGAGTTGACGACGGTGGCCTTTGGCTAATTTCATGCATGAGGTTCTTCAAATTAGCTAGGTCCTGCTCTACCCTGGAGATCCGGTATGCCTCCCGGTCCTTCTTTCTCTGACGGCTTCTGTAACTGGCATCGTACTGAGGAAACCCTTTCTTCCACGAGACACCGGCGCCTTTGCCTCGTGTTCGTACTCCCTTTTCAGGATTCCCTAGGGCGCGTGTCAGCTCGTCGTTCTCTCTCTCTCGGGACGGAACAATCGCAATTGAGCATCGTTCATTGTTTTAACAAGGTCTTGGGAGGGTTTTAGAATTTTCTCATGAAATAATGTCTTCCTTGTTTCTGGGTCCAAGGATCCCCCGTGCCTGTACCACCATGCTTTGACCTCTCGGGCCATCCATCTGTACCAAGAGTGACGACTCTAGCCCTCATTTCCTTCTCCATAGTTTCCCACTTAGGGACGACACTCTTGTAGCCACCTGTCCCCATTTTATGATGGTGTTTCTTGTTGGCAGCATTTAACTTGTTCTTTGCCGACTTTGCCTTTGCTTTATCAGATTGCTTGTACTTTACAAAATCGGGCCACTGTTCTCTCAACTTCTCGTTTCCTCCTTTGAAGTCTGGAGTTTTATTTTTCGCGACATATTTCGCGTATAAACTTTTCTTGTGGTTCCGGTACAGTTCAGCCATCTTGCTCAGTGCCCACTCCTTGACTTTCGCTCTACACCCAGCCTTGGGGTAATACCATCTACCTCAAATTCCTCATACTCTAGAGGTAGTATGAAATGTGCTATGAGCTTCTACCAAAGGTCATCTTTGGCATCATCAGTGACATAGCTATTGGATTCTTCACCGGGTTTCTTTGACTTATTCCATTCTTGGATGGTGATCGGCAGGTTGTCCCTAATAAGCACCCCGCTTTGATTTATAAACATCCTCCCGTGCTTCTCTGGAGCAATCGGTTCACCATCATCATCTATTTCTTCGATGGTGAACCTCTGATTACCATCCAACTTTTTGTTTGGCCCTCGTTTCGTTCGAGCTGTCGATTGCTTCGATCTGGTGGGCTAAAAGAAGAAGAGAGAGTGATTAATATATATCTAGATCAATTAATGAATAGAGGTAACACAAGACTTTATATATATATATATGTACCTCGCCGGATCCTGTCGAGGGGCCATCATTATTGTTGTTATTTGTTTGCCCTTCGTCCATCTGGTCTTTCCCTTAGTACATTAGGTTTTCCTCTAGTCTATCGCCGGATGGATTCAGATATGAGGATATCTCTTCCTCGAGCAAAATATCTTCGGCGCCGGTAGTAATATTAAGAGGAATTTCACCTCTTATCATGCCCTGAAGAAAACCTTCACCGATGCGACCAGGATCTTCGGATGGATCCATGACTTAATTATCTATAACAAAAAGAGAGTTAAACAGGTTAGAAAAAACAATAATCCTAATAACTAAAACAATATAATCCTAATTATAATAATCCTAATATTATTTGTGCTAAAACAATAATCATAATAACTAAAACAAAAAATAACCCTAATAAAACAATATAATCCTAATAAATAAAACAAAAAATAACTAAAACAATAATCCTAATGCTAATTCTAATATTTTAATTAAAACAATAATCCTAATACTAAAAAAAACCCTAATATAAAAAAAACTATAGAAACAAACTATAACAAAAAACCCTAATAAACCTAATTATAATAATCCTAATACTAATCCTAATAAATAAATCTTAATTATAATAATCCTAATTATAATCCTAATTATAATAATCCTAACTATAAAAAACTATAACAAAAACCCTAATAATCCTAATTATAACAATCCTAATAATCTTAATTATAATCCTAATTATAATAAACCTAACTATAAAAAAACTATAACAAACTATACAAAAAACTATAAAAAAAACTATAAAAAACTATAACAAAAAATAAAAAACAGTGCTGACCTCGATCGAGCTCACCGGCGAGGGAGGCGGCAACGGGCGGAGGCGAGGACAGGCGAGCCTTGAAGATGTGGCATGGCCAGCAGGCAGAACCTTGCCAAGAGGCAGGGCGTCATGGCGGTGGCGAGATGCGCTGGCAGCGAGCGTGACGGCGGAGCGGCACGACGACTGCGGAGCGGAGTGGCACGACGGCGGCAGACGGCACCTCCCATGCGTCATCTTCGATGCATGCGTCGAGAAATGCAAGTGTTGGGGCAGCACCTCCCCTGGCGCTAGAATATAAAGGGACAGACCTTTAGTCCTGGGCTAAGCCACGGGATGGGACTAAAGAGTCTCTAGTCCCGGGCCGTGGCTTAACCCGCGACTAAAGACCCCCCCTTTAGTCGTGGGTTCAGCCACGACCCGGGACTAGTGTGTGTTTTTTGGTAGCTTCGTTTTCACGCGCGCAGGCACCCTTTAGTCCCGGGTCCAGCCACGACCCGCGACTAATTGTTTTTTTGTAAATTTTCTTTTTTAATTCAAAACTAATATAAAAACTTTGGAAAATCATATCTTTTATTGTCATAATCCAAATAAAACAAATAATATGTCTATTATTATCAGAAAAATATAAAGAATCTTAATATAATATCCATTTATCTGTTTGCATCATTTATAAATTATTTCATTTGTAAATTTTCTTTTTTTTAATGAAAATCAAATATAAAAACTTTGGAAAATCATATCTTTTATTGTAATAATCCAAATAAAACAAATAATATGTCTATTATTATCAGAAAAATATAAAGAATCTTAATATAATATCCATTTATCTGTTTGCATCATTTCTAAATTATTTCATTTGTAAATTTTCTTTTTTTTAATTCAAATCAAATATAAAAACTTTGGAAAATCATATCTTTTATTGTAATAATCCAAATAAAACAAATAATATGTCTATTATTATCAGAAAAATATAAAGAATCTTAATATAATATCCATTTATCTGTTTGCATCATTTATAAATTATTTCATTTGTAAATTTTCTTTTTTAATTCAAATCAAATATAAAAACTTTGGAAAATCATATCTTTTATTGTAATAATCCAAATAAAACAAATAATATGTCTATTATTATCATAAAAATATAAAGAATCTTAATATAATATCCATTTATCTGTTTGGATCATTTATAAATTATCTCATTTGTAAATTTTCTTTTTTTAATTCAAAACTAATATAAAAACTTTGGAAAATCATATCTTTTATTGTAATAATCCAAATAAAACAAATAATATGTCTATTATTATCAGAAAAATATAAAGAATCTTAATATAATATCCATTTATCTATTTGCATCATTTATAAATTATTTCATTTGTAAATTTTCTTTTTTTAATTCAAATCAAATATAAAAACTTTGGAAAATCATATCTTTTATTGTAATAATCCAAATAAAACAAATAATATGTCTATTATTATCCGAAAAATATAAAGAATCTTAATATAATATCCATTTAGTCCCGATTGTAGTCACAAACCAGGTCTAAAGATATTTCCCACCGCTTTCCACCAAGTTTTCCCGCCCTTCCCTTTCTACGAGAGCTTTTAGTCCCGGATGTAGTCACTAACTGGGACTAAAGATATTTCCCGCCATTTTCCAAAGCTTCACGGCAAGTTTTCCCGCCCTTTCCCTCTATATTAAGGGTGATCGCGTCATGGCTATCCACACATCCACACCTTCCTCTCTTAGAACAATGGGCAACCACTACTAGGCCATTCTGACCCTCGAGGAGACCGAGGCGCTGTCCGCCTCCAACTACCCTTGTCCGCCGGGCTACCGCCGCCCTTGTTGGATCTCGAGCCGGAGGGTTCCTGTCCCTCCTGTCCCTCAAGGTTCCGCACGCTAGGCGGCCATCACAAACCACTTCTACCACGAGCTCACGCCAGAGCAGCGGATGGATCCCCAGTTGGATCCCGACAACTACGACACCTGGAATGCCTTCTTCGCTAATAGGCGGGAAAGGGAGCTCACTAGGTACGAGGGTGATGGCCCGCCCTCGGTGAACCACAACGAAGCCGGCCGTCGTCTGTGGTGGGCGAACCGTACTATCATCGGAGTGATGCGTTACATCGTCGGGGGAGACCATCCTCGCCTGCGGTGCCCACGCGTCCACCCGCCACAGAGTCACAAAAAGGCCCCACACCGGCCCGGCGGTAGCGGCATCATCTTCCAGGAGACCCCTCCCCCGCTCGCCGTGAATCCGAGGCTGGAATGGCCCCTGGTATATGCCATGGATGGGCTGAGGATCCCCGGAGTGGCAGGTGACGATGACGATGATGATGACGATGACCATGAAGACCCTGAAGCTGCATACTATAGGACTAGGCATGATTATGACTAAAGGGGCGGCTTTAGTCCTGAGTGTTAGCTAGTCTCGGTTTGTCCCGGTTTTTAATATTAATAGATGTCTTGAGTGTTACCTAATAAATAGAGGGAAATGCCTATAAGGAGAGGGTTCATCTTTAGTCCCGGTTGGAGAAACCAACCGCGACTGAAGGGATTGCAGCAGACTGGGCCAGGCAACACTAATAATAGGGGTGAGTGTCGACATTATGTCGTGTGGCTTATACCTTGTCCCGGATGGTGTCACCAATCGGGACTAAAGATGAACCTTTAGTCTCGGTTGGAGACACCAACCGGGACAACACATGAGTCAGCACTAATAATAGGGGTGAGTGTCGACATTATGTCGTGAGTGTCGACATTATGCCGAGTTGCTTGTACTATAAATAGGCATCCTTGTGAGTCCAGTCCTCCAGCCAGTTTGAGGCATCTCCAAGATGGTTTTCAAGAGCAGGGACACCACTACGACCAGTTTCAGGGAGATGCCGACGGAGCCCAGTCCTCCGGCATCTCCGAGAAACTGGTCATAGAGGCACTCCCTAATATGTGAAATTAGTTAGCTCCCAGGCGTATTGATCTAGTTAGACAAGTTACAAGCTGCAAGATGGTTTTCAAGAGCAGGGACACCACTACGGCCAATTTTAGGGAGATGCCGACGGAGCCCAGTACTCCGGCATCTCCGAGAAACTGGTCATAGAGGCACTCCCTAATATGTGAAATTAGTTAGCTCCGAGGCATATTGATCTAGTTAGAGAAGTTACAAGCTGCAAGATGGTTTTCGAGAGCAGGGACACCACTACGGCCAGTTTCAGGGAGATGCCGCCGGATCCCACTCCTCCGGCATCTCCGAGAAACTTGTCATAGAGGCACTCCCTAATATGTGACCTCACGCGTTTGGAGATCAGATCTTAATGGTAAGTATGAATCGGGACTAAAGGCCCTCCTTTAGTCCCGGTCCAGCCACAAAATGGGACTAACACACTCAAGATTGTTTGCAGACAACACTATAAAAATGGACACATGGAGCATCTTCACTCATAAAATGTTACAATTATTACATATCATTTCTTCGTGTGTGTTCCTTTCTGATCCCGTCGTATCCATGGAGCATCTTCATTCATTAACATGATGCTTGGGTCATCCTTCACCGCGAAGGGCAGAATTTCATGAAACTTATCACAATCTTCTGACATGTTTGTCTTGTCCTCCACTCCCACGATGTTTCTTTTTCCTGAAAGAACTATGTGGCACTTTGGCTCATCGTCTGATGTATTCTTTTTCTTATTTTTTCTTTTTATAGGTTTGGTAGACATGTCCTTCACATGGAAAACCTGAGCCACATCATTGGCTAGGACGAATGGTTCGTCTAAGTACCCAAGATTGTTGAGATCCAACGATGTCATTCTGTATTTGTTGTCTACCTCAACCCCTCCTCCTGTCAGCTTGACCCATTTGCACTGAAACAAGGGGACCTTAAAAGTAGGTCCATAGTCAAGTTCCCATATCTCCTCTATGTAACCATAATATGTGGTCTTTGACCCATTGTTGTTTGTTGCATCAAAGCGGACACCGCTGTTTTGGTTGGTTCTCTTTTTATCTTGGGATATCGTGTAAAATGTATACCCATTTATCTCGTACCCTTGGAAAGTCGATATAGTCGAAGATGGTGACCTAGACAACAAGTATAGCTGATCTCCAAGAGTGTTGTTTTTGATGAGATGTTGCAACCAACCGCCGAAACTCTTCATGCTTTCATCTCTAATCCAAGAGTCATGCTTTCCAGGGTTGTTGGAGCGTAAGATTTTCTTGTGTTCCTCGATATATGGGGCTGCCAAGATAGAATTCTGTAGAACGGTGTAATGTGCTTCGGTGTAAGAATGTCCGTCCCTACATATTATTGATTTCCTTCCTAGAGTACCCTTTCCACTCAGTCTCCCCTCATACTGCGATTGAGGAAGACCAATCGGCTTAAGGTCGTGAACAAGTCAACACAAAATTCAATGACCTCCTCTGTTCCATAGCCCTTGGAGATGCTTCCTTCTGGCCTAGCACGGTTACGAACATATTTCTTTAAGATTCCCATGAACCTCTCAAAGGGAAACATATTGTGTAGAAATACAGGACCGAGAATGGAAATCTCTTCGACTAGGTGAACCAGCAGGTGCGTCATAATATTGAAGAAGGATGGTGGAAACACCAACTTAAAACTGACAAGACATTGGACCACATCATTCTATAATCGTGGTAGATCTTCAGGATTGATTATCTTCTGAGAGATTGCATTGAAAAATGCACATATCTTCACAATGGGTACTCGAACATTATCTGGTAGAAGCCCCCTCAATGCAATCGGAAGCATTTGCGTCATAATCACGTGGCAGTCATGAGACTTTAGGTTTTGGAACTTTTTTCTGCCATATTTATTATTCCCTTTATATTCGACGAGAAGCCAGACGGGACCTTAATACTGCTTAGGCATTCAAAAAATATTTCCTTCTCTTGTTTGGTAAGAGCGTAGCTGGCATGACCTTGAAACCATTCTGGATGCAGGCCATCTGGGTCTTTCATACGTTGATGGTCCTTTCGTGCTTCTGGTGTATCTTTTGTCTTCCCATACACGCCCAAGAAGCCTAGCAGGTTCACACAAAGATTCTTCGTCACATGAATCACATCGATTGTAGAGCGGACCTCTAAGAATTTCCAATATGGTAGCTCCCAAAATATAGATTTCTTCTTCCACATGGGTGCGTGTCCTTCAGCGTCCTTCGAAACAGATTTTCCTCCAGGACCCTTTCCAAAGGTTACCAGTTGATCCAAATCTTTGACCATATCAAATATATCAGCACCAGTACGCTCCTTAGGCTTCGTCTGGTGACATTCCAGACCGTTGAAATGCTTTCCTTTCTTTCTTAAGGGATGCTTGGCCAAAATAAATCGACGATGCTTATTATATACATTCTTCTTACAAAGTTCCAAATATATACTTTCAGTATCATCTAAACAGTGTGTGCATGCATTGTATCCCTTGTTTGACTAACCTGAAAGGTTATTAAGAGCAGGCCAATCATTGATTGTTACGAAAAGCAATGCTTGGAGGTTAAATTCTTCCTGCTTGTGCTCATCCCACACGCGTATCCCGGGTTCGTGCCACAACTGTAAAAGTTCTTCCACTAATGGCCTTAGGTACACATCAATGTCGTTGCCGGGTTGCTTCGGACCTTGGATCAACACTGGCATCATAATGAACTTCTACTTCATGCACAACCAAGGAGGAATGTTATAGATGCATAGAGTCACGGGCCAGGTGCTGTGACTGGAGCTCTGCTCCCCAAAGGGATTCATGACATCTGTACTTAGACCAAACCTTAAAATCCTTGCGTCATCTGCAAAGTCCAGGTACTTTCTATCGATTTTTCTCCATTGCGACCCATCAGCGGGGTGTCTCAACATCCCGTCTGACTTACGTTCCTCTTTATGCCATCGCAACAACTTGGAGTGCTCTTTGTTTCTGAATAAGCGTTTCAACCGTGGTATTATAGGAGCATACCACATCACCTTCGCAGGAACCCTCTTCCGGGGGGGCTCGCCCTCAACTTCACCAGGATCATCTCGTCTAATCTTATACCGAAGTGAAGTGCATACCGGGCATGCATCCAAATTCTCATACTCCTCACCGCGGTAGAGGATGCAGTCATTAGGGCATGCATGTATCTTCTGAACCTCTAAACCTAGAGGGAAGACAACCTTCTTGCTTCAGACGCATCAAGGCAATACGTTATCTTTTGGAAGCATATTCTTCATCATTTTCAGCAACTTTTCAAATGAGGAGTCAGGTATAGCACACTCAGCCTTCCATCGCAGCAATTCCAGTGTGCTGCCCAGCTTTTTCAGACCATTTTTGCAATTTGTGTACAACAACTTTTTGTGATCCTCTAGCATGTGATTGAACTTCTCCCTATCCTTTTCAGTTTTAGAATCTCTTCGTGCATCAGCAATGGTCCGACCAAGACCATCAGCGGGTTCATCATGTGTCTCTTCTTCATCCTCCCCTTCAGCATTCCCCATGGAAGTATCTCCGTACTCAGGGAAACCATGATAGTTGTCATCCTCCTCCTCTTCTTCATTGTCTTCCATTATAACCCCTCTCTCTTCATGCTTGGTCCAACAATTATAACTGGGCATGAAGCCGGACTTCAACAGGTGGCTATGAAGGGTTTTTGAGTCAGAGTAATCCTTCTGATTCCTACATCCATTACATGGACAGAATACAAAACCATTACGCTTGTTTGCATTAGCAACACAGATGAATTCATGCACGCCATTAATGAATTCGCCAGAGCGTCGGTCAGTACCGTACATCCATTCCCGGACCATCTGCATTATAGTAAAAGTGTATCAAAAACCATTACACAACATGATAAAATTATTACAAGTTATATTGAGAGCTTCTAGATCATTAATTTTGAATTTTGAAAAATTTACATGCACATATTTGTGAATTGGAGAAAACAATCAACATGATAAATGTGGAGTTTTTTATTATTGTTCTATCAGTGAAAACCTCATTCCATTCTAAGCTCTGAAACTCTAAAATTACACATTTCAGTTTTCAGTAACTATGTGCCTAATCAAAATTTGTTACACATTTCAAAATCCTTCTACTTCTAGAGCATGCATGCAAATCCATATCTCTATACTTCTAGAGCATTATTGAGCTAAAGTAGCAATAAGAGATGAAAGGATGAAGTTCTAACCTTTTAAAACTTTGGATTTAGGGTTTGCAAACTAAATCTTGAAAAAAATGGCATGAACTCGGCTTGCTTCTTTGAGTAAAATGGCCACCATATGGCTCAGGACGATGGACACGAAGCTGTATATATATTGAGGGACAACTAGTCCCGGGCCGTGATACGACCCAGGACTAATAGTCCCCGAAAAGAGCAGCTGGCCCGCTCCAGGTTATTAGTCCCGGGCCGTATTATGGACCGGGACTAGAGCTCTGGTCCGGCCCGGGACAAGTGTCTATGGCCATTTCTAGCCGTTGGAGGCCTCACGGCCCGGGACTAGTGCTAGAACTAGTCGCGGTTCGTGATGGGCCGGGACTGGTGACGTTGTTCAGATCAAACCGAAGGCCTGTTTTCCAGTAGTGTAGGAGAACAGCTATAAATAGACGAATCATATGTTATGCCATGCGCCATAGAAAAACAACAATGACGCATTATACCAAATATGCCACAGAGGCCTTTACTTTTCTATGGCGCATTCCGCGGAACGATGCCCCACAGAAATATGGTGGAACCTGCCACCACGGTTGGGCTCCCTCACTTTCTGTGACATGTATGGCGCATATGGTCATATGCGCCATAGAAGTTGACTTATGTGGTGCATACAAACATATGCGCCTAGAAGGTGAAAAGGTCCCCACCATAGAATTCAGTTGACCAATATTATGTGGATATGCACCACAGAAAGTGATGTTTCTGTGGTGCATATAGATGTATGCGCCATAAAATATGGAAAAACAGATCCCACCTCCCCGGATCACCTTTTAACTTTTGTAAAAAATAAATGAAAATGATAAAAACTTCAAAAAAAAAAATTCTTTTGAGATGTAGTTATATTTTGTGGTATATTTGTAGGGAAAATTGAAAAACATGAATTTTGATGTATTTTGTAAAAAAAAGTTCATGGCACGGTAAAACGGCCATAACTTTTGCATACGATGTCGAAAAAAGGTTTACCCATCAAAATGATCGTCTCGAAATTTCCAACTCGAATTCAATGGCCAAAGGCCGTTCTGGAATTTACAGATTACCTAAATTCGAAAAGAGTAAAAAGTTATTATAGAAAGAAGATTTTTTCCTGCAAAAAAATAAAAAGGGGAACAAACTTCGGTGGCGCATTTCTCTCATATGCGCCACAGAAGTCTTGGGCGGGATTCGAAATTTGAATCCTGCCGCCCCTTCTCCCTCTTTTTTATCCTCTTCCTCTCCTTCACACTTCTCCTCCCTCCACTTCTTCTATCCTTCTCCTTCCATTCTTCCTCACCTTATCCTCCTCCTCCTCTCTCCTCCTCCACCCCGGTGAGCTCCTCCTCCTCCTTCTTCCTCCTCCCTCCTCCTCCTCCTCCACCCCGTGAGCTCCTCCTCTGGTGACCTCCTCCTCCACCCTGGTGAGCTCCTCCTCCCCCTACCCCGACGATGACCTCCTCCTCCACCGGCGGCCTCCTCCTACTCCGGCGACCTCCGGCGAGCCCCTCCTCCACCGGCGGCCTCCTCCTCTCCTCCCCCGTCCACCATTGGCCTCCTTATCCTCCCTCCTCCACCCACCTCCGATAACCCCCACCTCCGG
The DNA here is from genome assembly GCA_023614405.1 of Avena insularis. Classification (NCBI taxonomy): domain Eukaryota; kingdom Viridiplantae; phylum Streptophyta; class Magnoliopsida; order Poales; family Poaceae; genus Avena; species Avena insularis. Next base: position 260,703,448 of record CM042695.1, read on the forward strand.
CCAGATCTGACCTTTTTTGAAATTTGAAAAGAAAATAAGTGGCACATATTGGCAATATGCGCCACAGAAGTTTGAGATCTGACCCGCTTTTTTTGAATTTTGAAAAACACTTATGTGGCGCATAGTGGCGCGACTTCAGTGGTGCATTCCCATATGCACCACAGAAGTCCAAAATCAATGCGCCACAGATAGCGGTTTTCCTAGTAGTGTCTATTTTGTAGTTTAATAATTGTTTCTAATTTTTAAGATAATTGTGTATTGTTTTAATTAATAGGAAGTGTTAAATTGTGGGTTTGTGTCCTAGGTTGACCCCAAGTGGCCTTAATCACTCCGAATGAGTCTTGCTACCTTGTGGGGGCATGTATGAGGATACCAAAGGCGGTCTGTATGAAGAAAACACCAGAATGTAGATTTTCTCCGTAATTTGGCACAAGAGAAGAAAAAAGGTGGATGCAAAGTACACATCTCTATTGAGTGATGTGGAAAAAATGGATGGATTGTAATGATAAGAAAGTGCTAGAGGAAAATATGTAGAAGATCAATGACAATACTAGGGAGGAGTGGTGGAGCATAAAGTATGTGAATCATACAAGGATAATGAGAAGCTAAAGAAAGAATTATTTTTGACGAAAGAGGTGTAGAAGGATGAGAATGAGATGTTGACAGTAAGGCAGATGAAATGGTATGCTTTACATGAAGGAGGAAAATAAGAAGCTTGAATATAACTTGTACGATATCCTTCAAGCAAGTGAGGGCAACAAAGACAAGATCAAGAGGATCACGGATATTTGTGAAGAATGAACTATTTAGTTGTATTATCCTATCATTTCACTTGTCAAGATGTACTGTTGAGATATTTAGTTAAACTATTATATCTATTTAGTTACAATATGTAAGTCCCAAAACTTTGTGATGAATGGTAGTATTGCATTATGTAAGTCATGAACCTTTGTGTTGTGGTAATGGCATTTGAATTACGATTTATTTAGTCTTGTGGCAATCTGCTATTTGTGTTGTGGTTACTAGCTGAATAGGAAAGAAGTTAATTTGTGGGTTATGGTTATGTTTTAAATTTTGTATAAGTTAATTTGTGGGTTATTGTTGATGACCCTTGAGGTTTGATGAGTTGATGACCCTCGAGGGTTTTCGATGATGACCATCGAGGATTCTTGATGGCCTTGGCAAATATTGAGTCAAATATTTTTCCCTTGCAAAATGCATTTAAAAATAGCAAAAAAATCTATAAATATTTTAGAATTGTAAAATTCAACTCAAATATTTACTGATTATTGCTTCTACTATTCCTAGCTTGTATCTTCTAGATTTTGACACAACACCACCACTATTGTGGTTTATTATGATAGAAAACCACCACTATTTTACAGAGATTTATGAAATATACATAAGATGAATATGCAAAAGAAGAATTGTAGACAAATACACAATTTAAATACCAAATAGGGTTGCGGTAGAAGTTCATTACAATAACTAGCTAAAGTGGTAGTAGCATAGTTCAAGAACACAAAATAATTGTGTTCTTACAAAAAAACAAGTAGAAGTAGCATAGTTCACACTCAAATTCACTTTAGTTCTACACAAAACAATCTAATAGACAATATTACACCACTAATTAATTCTTCTTCTTCTTCTTGGATTTCTTGATATCTTGTAGTGCCATGTTTTCAATGTTTCTTGAAATGAGGTATACTTTCATTCTGTTGCTCTCTATGTCTATTCCTTGTGGGCCTACTAATATTTCTTACAGGTTCAACTGGCCATGGAGCTCTAAAAGCTTGAGCAAGTTCCCTTGTGGTACTAGGTGTAGAAGTTCAGTAGGAGATGGTAGTGGCCTTGTTGCTTGAGTTGCGATAGCTACCCTTGTTGCAGAAGTTGTAGTAGTAGCTAGTGGTTCCCTTGTTGCTTGAGGTGCTCGATCTACTTGTGCTGCCTTTACAACCGGAGGTGGTGGATATGCAAAACTAGAAGCACTAGCTGGAGGTGGTGGTGCTGCAGATCTAGAAGCAACAACTATAGAAGATTCATAAGATCTATTTTCCTAGTTAAGCGTTGGTTAAAGAAAAATTTGGTGGTTAGTACATAGAAATAAGTATAAGAATTTGAAAAAAATAGACAAGGAAATAATTGCAATTACCTAATGCTTGTTTTTCCTCATTGCAAGATATGGCTTAAGTGTTGAATAGTTGGTGTATATGTGGTATAGAAGGCCACAATTTTTACAGGTGATTGTTGTCATTCTAGATGTTTGCTTGGTTGCTGGAACTTCATACTTTCATTTTCTACTCTTTGTCTGTCTTGTTCCCGATAAAACTTTGAATACTGGTGCATCAGTATCAATAAAATTAGTTCCCTCATCCATCTATATTCACCAGATACAAGGTGAAAGGATAGTGATGTCGCCTAGAGGGGGGTGAATAGGAAATTTCAAAACTATTATGGTTTTGTCTTGAAAGAATGTGGAATTAAACTAATGTTTATTTTTTAAGCACAAACCTAAATACACTAGGCTCAACTAAGTGCACCAACAACAAGATAAGCTAAGAAAGATATCACAAGATATATATATATAACAATTGATAAGCAAGATAAAATTACTTTAATCTTGATGGCTATCATAAGGAAAGTAAACTTGGATATAGAGATAACCGAGGCACGGTGTGACAAAGATGTATTCTCGTGTTCCCTTACAAGTAAGGTACGTAAAGTTGGGGGAGGTGTGAGATCCCACAAGGATTTCCCCAAGCCACGAAGGGCACCTTATCTCCAAGACTATCCCAGTGAGGGAATAATCACTTTCCTTATGGCTAGCTTTTCCTCCACTCCAGAGATGGAAAGCTCCACAACTACTTCACATGCTCCTTGAAGGAGAATCCCAGGCCTGTTTACAATCTCCATGAAGAGGACACCATGGAACCAACTGCCAAGCCAACTAGGAGTTCACCCTCCAAGAGTAAAAAGCTCATGTACGGTCTCTCACTCGAACCAGTCGTAATGGAGAGCTCAACACTTATGCAAGAATGCAAAGCAAGAACACGAAGGATGCTCAAATCCTTCACTCTCCAATACCACCAAAGAAACAAGTGCTAGGGAGGAATTAGAGAGGAAGAACAATGGTGGAAATCAACAAAAGACTCCAAGATCTAGATCCAAGGGGTTTCCCTCACATAAAAGAGGAATTGATTGGTCGGGATTGTAGGTCTATATCTCCTCTTCCAAAGCCCTAAAAAATATGCAAGAATCAGAAGAGGGGAAGGAGAGGAAGCAAGCTCAAGGGAGTCAACAATGGAGATAAAAACATGCTAAAGAACCCTAGAAAACCTTATTGAAGAAACCACTTTTATAGGAGAAAGAAAATCTAACCATTGGGGGGATTTCTGCGAGTATCCCAATTTAAAGTGGTATAACCGGCCTAGGGATCGGAAACCCCGATCTCTAAGCTAGTACACCGGGCTATAGACCGGAATGATTTAGTATATCAGCTCGGTATATAAACGGTAGCAAAAACCGGGCAAGTCAGTGCACATACTGGTACACCAGCACTGGAACCTAGAATCCCGGTGCTAGCTCTGGTCAAACCGGATCCACAACCGTGATCCCACAGCCTTCACCAAAAACGCAATAACTTTTGCATCCGGACTCCGACTTTGATGATCTTGCGGTCGTTTTGACAAGGACAAAAATCTCTACAAGATAATGCAAAGAAACATCATAGTCCGACAAAGGAGGACAAAAACAATATAAGAAAGGTTTGACTTGTCTAAAAAAAGGCGAACCGGTAAAACCTCTAATATAAAAAATGCAATAGAAGATGCATATGAATTCCGTTTTTGATGAACTTGGACTTGTTGAAGAGATAGCAATAAGATCAAGAACTTAACATGGAGAAACAACAAGAAGCGACTAAATAGGGAGATATATAGTAAGCAAATGATTAAGCTCCCGATGACGATGTGATCAAGTTACCCAACCTAAAGCCCCTCTTGATAGTGCAGTTATCTAGCCCATAACCTGGTATCCCAAAAACCACCTTGAGACCGGTAAGGGGAAAACCTAGCAAGGCCATACGTTTGCCTTGCGCATCCCCCTTGATCTTGATGACAATGCTTCAATCTCCATTCAAGTCAGAATGCAACACTTGATCATTGTTGCTTCGTGAAGAATCATAATTTTCTCCCTCATACACCACTGTGGGATAGCTTCATTAAGGCGCATCTTCACATGTCCATTATCACCAAATGGATGGTAAGATTCAAGTATATGATCTTCTCGAGATGCTCATCTTGAACTTGCCCTACACAACCTTTATGACGATCAAAACTTGATATCATCCTCTCATGGGCTATATGAAATCTTCACCTTTGATGCATGCCCATCGAAAGATACCTAGACCATATAGAAAACACAAAGAAACATATATAATGGGCTAATTCATGAAACATAATTGATAATGCTTATCATACCACAAGATCCATGTTGTGCATTCTTTATGCTTCATGTGCTGACCAACTTGAATTTACTCTTCACTCTTTGTGTTGGTAAACCATGTATGTTCTCATGCTCTATATCATTATCTTGAGGTACATAAATAATTCTTAATTTGATCGCATACTATAAATCTTATTCAACCATAGCTCAAGTCATTAGGCTATTATGACACCGACTTAGAGCCATATCTTAAATTCTTCTATTGAGATAAAACTCTCAAGATCTTGATCATATCATATTTCTTCTGTTCAAATCGATGATATTGATGCCAATACTCTAGGTATATCTTTATCTTCATGGAATCCATACCTGAATCCAACACATGGACTACAAGCATTCCCTATATAATATTCCTACATATAATACTCAATGAAAACAATAGTCCATAGGGATTATCATTAATTACCAAAATCACACATAGGGGTAATTATCCTTACAATCTCCCCTATTCTGGTAATTGATGACAATCTCAACAAGAGGGTTTATATAATGAATATTAGAAACACGTATGAAACTTATCCGAGAATAAGTTGTATACAAGAGGTTGTATTTGATATGGTCAGGTAACACAAATCTACTAGCCCATATCAAAAACCAATTCTACTCACAAATTACAACCAATGCAAGAGATGTGAGTAGAACAAATCATATAGAGCAAACTCCCCCACAATATATGCATGTGTGATGCACTTGAATTTCATTGCATACATTGTCAAGCATAAACTTCAGAAGAGTTTGCACTGTATATTCAACTATGCAAAACATAATAAAGATGAAATGCATGAAAGGTAAACCCTCAAGCACAAACCAACCTTAAGTATAAAACCATTTCCCTTAAACCCTTTAAACTTCTCCCCCATTGACAAAAAGTGCCAAAATGGATGACAAATTACAGTTATAAGTCCAATATAGTATGTGTAGGGTTCGCAACATAGAAAACAAAAAATTTCATACGATGGGAACAACTATGTAACAAGATCTATCTACTAGATACAAGCAATGGGATGATGTATATCCATAGAGAACATACCCTTGAAGACCGACAAAGCTTAACGAGTTCAAACTCGTGGTTGATGTAGACGATCTCTTGCCATATCAAGATCGAGAGGAAGTCCTAGCGCCGCAAAACAGCGGTGCATCCGTGCTCGCACACACGTACGAGGCACCGAGCAACTTCCACCTCCTCGCTCCAGCGATGCTACGGAAGCACAGCTCTTTCTTGTCGAATAGCCACCGGGAATATGTATCTCGCTAGTCCGAGACCATGGGGAATAAATACTAGAGGGGGAGAGAGATCCTTCACGAGGAGGTGTGCTTTGAGAGGATGAGAGGGGGGCCTTTTATAGGGGAGAGGGGGGGCACCCAAGGGGCATGGCGCCCAGCCATGGGGATCCCCCCACCTCTTCCACATTCATGTGGGTGGACACTACACTCACTCAAATGCCTTTCAATTCCCTCCACTCAAAAACCCACTCAAATTCCCATTAAATTTCCACCAAATTTAATGCAAACTCTCATTAAATAAAACTCCTTTTATTTATTCAGAATTTTTTCAATTACTTTAATGACAAATATTCACATATAACCCCTCGCTAGTATTTCATTTCACATGTAGAAACACTTTCTGCAATTTCACCCGAAAACCTGTTTCGGTATCTAGTGAAATAAATTCCTGCGCTTGTTATTCTTTTTGACATGAAAATTTTGCTCCAAATGGATGCCGGTGTCTCTTAAGTGTGCCACCCTACGGTTCACGAAATTTTTTTCTCCAGTACTAGGAGAATCGCTGTCGTCGACTTTGTCGTTCGCCCCCATTGCCGACCATCGCCTGAGCCCCGGTGAGCCGCCACAGACCCCCACTGTCCGCGCAAGGGTTCGAACTCGTCGCGTTCTATTCGACAAGGACAACGACCCTCAGCCGTTGATCTTACATCTAATCCTACGGTTGTAATAGCCACGTACCCCTTCGCACCCCCTGTCTCACTGACGAGTGGGGACACCACTTAAACCAGTCTGCGTGCCCTGTGCGTAGTGGGCCGGACCAGTTTAGTTCCCGCTCGACCCAGTTAGTTTATATTAGATTTTTCATTTTAGTTTCAAACCTAGTTATGTCTGTTGATTCAAAAATCAATTTAGAGAGATTCACTGAACCAAATTGCATGAAACAAATTTTGATTGAAAGGTATTGAAATTCTTAATCCAAGCCCGTTGGATTCAAACCATTTGGAATTATAGATCACCTATAATAAAAATGACAAGGCAGCGACTTTTCTGCATTAAAACTTTTTCAAAATTCAACCATAAAAGCTTTTGAGTTGATTCCAACTCTCAAGAATCATATTTGATAAGACCTTTCTGAATATAAAAAATATCTAGTTTTACTTGCAGTAATAATGGACAAGTAATAAAAGAATGCCCCATAGGAATTTCTAGTCACTTTAATTAATTAAAATAAAAAGGTTAAACCTTATTAAATTGTGACACCACTTTAAATCACATTCCCAAGTATTGAAATATGTGGTGATGACATTTGTCAACATGATCCCATGTTTTAATTGGAGAATATTAAATCTTAAGTAGTTTTTCAATGAGTAGAAATTAATTTTCTAAAATAAAATAAATGAAACTATTGCCTTAATTCTTGTGATGATGCTAGGTCATCTAGTGTGAACCTTTGTGTGCTAAATAGAAGTAGTTAAGTATTGTTTGGTGATTGTGTACTTTGTATTTATTTATAGACACTAGTACCGACCAAGGATACAAAGAGGAAGGAGATTACTATGAGGAAGAAGCCGAGGAGAACTTCAACCACTGCACTGCACAAGGCAAGCTAACACTTGCAACTTTGCAAGCTACTATATTAGCAAGCTAAGCTAACCCATGCAAGTTTTACTTGCAAACTTAAACCTACAAGATAACCTATGCAATGCATTAGGCATGCCTTGGTTATACCACCTTATTACACCAAATCCCAGTTTTACTTGCAAGCTTGATTATTTTTTTTTTTTATCAAAGCTCTTTATTACTTTTACTTAGTGACTTGTGAAGTTTTGGAAAGGTTATTATAGGTAGCATAAAGAGCATAAAACTTGGCCTAAGTTAGATAGATCTTGATGTCATCCTGAGGCATGAGATTGGATTTAGATAAGTCACACTTGATTACCACCCCTCATTAGTGTTTACCCCCAACTTTAGTGGCTAGTGCTAAGCAAAAAACTTCATCACTTTAGATGGGAATATTGTGGTGAAAATGATTATGAAAACCTTAGAATGATGAGTCATTCTAATGAAATGTTTTGACATGTGTTCTTGAACACCAGATGATTTTGATGATGAAAATGTAGAGGCATGAGCCTTAGCCCTTTATAAAACTGATGGTTGTATGGATGCGATACCATTCCAATTTTACCATACAACCACAATACCCGAAATTGGGTAGGGCTTGACTGGAAGTTTATATGCCTTAGTATGGGTTCCCTTGCGGCCAAGGTTTGAGCCGAGGTTACCTCGTGATGATTGTCCACCTGTGCAGTTCCCAAGATGACAGATGGTCATGGTTGGGAGGCCAAACTAATAGGAGAGGTGCCTATACTAGGGTGTGTAATTGAAAGGTTAGAATTGATTATTCGCATACTGAGTATGGTGAATTCAGGATTTTTCCTGACGGATTTATCGAATATTGTGGTGAAAGTGTACGACCTCTGCAGAGTGTCAAACTATTCGAATAGCCGCGTCCGCGGTTATGGACAGGTGGAGTGGCCATACTGTTCCATCATCAGATGTTTTCAAAATGACTTGTGAAATGAATTATGACTTGACTTGACCACAATAGGGTTGTGAACATGAAAGCTAAGTTTCCACTTAGGTGTTATAAAACCCTAAACTAGTTTTCTTTGCTTCTAAACTCAGTTAGAGACAAACCTGGGTTTTTGCAAAACAACCTAGAGCTTATTATTCCTACTCAAACCACTTTACTTGTTAGTGATAGTTTGCGAGTACTTAAAGAGCACTCATGGCTTTGTCCCTGGCTATTCCTATGGCCAGACTATGAAGAGGACTATTAGGAGGATGGACCATAGGAAGGTTACGACAACTAGGATCCTCTTCCATTGTCAGCATTGCCTGTGACCATGAAGATGAAGCCTCGCCCACGCTATCGTTATTATATTATTCTGCTGCTTGAATGTACTAAGACTGGATCATGAGATCCTTTATTTGTTGTAAGACCTTAATTATGGGTTGTAATGGATGATGAACTATGGTACCAATCTGTTATGTCTTGAAAAATGGTAATCCTGGGATTGCGATGAATGGCATGACAGGCATCTGGGATTAAAATTCTGGGTGTTGACATGGTGTAGGATGATTCGTCGGCAGATGAAATAGTGAGGTCACGAGAGAACAAGACGGTAGAGAGATGGGACCAGGCGTTGGTGAAAGAGGGAGGACGCGAGATCGTTAGGAGCCCCTATAAAGTAATGCTCTGATATTTGTGTGTACTACTTTTTGGGAATGTTATAAATATTAGCCTTTTTATTCTGATTGTGGGCCGATTCTCATCAAGATTAGTCAAACCCTTAAATTTGTGCTCAAATATTTGTTTCACCTACAATTGATTTTGCGATAATTAATTAAAAATGTTTCAAAAAAGATTTAACTACACATCCATGATGAAACACGGCCTATGACACAAGCATGCAACTAGAAGATCTTAAATTGTAGTTTTGGTACTTGCTTCACAAATGAAAGCCTATTCTTGATATTTGAGGGTGTAATTTTTGAAATTTTCAAAAAAAAATCGCTAGATAGAATGCTAGCATCATTAGCCATGTAGTGATACACCCTCGTGCCAAAATTGAGTTCATTTGAAGAAAGATAGATGAAAAAATGGTACACAGGTGGTGTTGGCACTCGTTTTAGGCTCGTAGCTAATCAAGGAAAATGGCGAGAGGCACACACTTGGAAAAGTCCACTACAAGGAATATTAATCATCATCAAAGAGATACCATATCAAGTCAAGTGATGATCAGGCTTAATAGTCGATTATGCTAGTGTCTAGAGAAGATTCAGAGACTGATATATGGAGGCTTCAACTATGGCTTATTCAAGATGACTTCAAATGGAAAAGTTCAGAACATGAAAGTTGTGCGTCTCGTCGAAAAAATCAACTTTGCTTTTTGAATCATCTCAATCCGAGTTAGTATCCCAAAGTTAGAGTCAAAATACTGCCAAAGGACAAATTGGCACGGACAGAACCGAGTGGACGCTGGACCACACACCTTGTCTCACCTTTTGCGTGGATGGAAGTCCAAAATTCGTCTGAAAACCGCTAGACTAACGTATCTGCTTACGAACAAGATTGAGCGGTCAAGATCAACTCGGATGAAAAAGTCGTAAACATGAAAGTTGTTCAGTTTTTCGAGGCGAGTATACGACCTCCAGAATTAAAATACGGCCGAATTGAGTTAAATTCGTTCGGTCGCAATCCGAGTTTGATACGAAAACAAGAGGAAAAGGCAATGAAGATCAGGTCATATGAGAAAGTGCAAAACATGAAACTTCTTCGTATTTTCGAGACAAACAACTTTATTTTTTATGACATTTTGATCTGAGCTTGTTTACTGTCTCAAAAGTGGTCAGAAGTTATAGGCAAGTTTTTGACCGAACAGTTAAGCAAATTTCGAATTTGCTTGTTCGAGTTGGACCCCAACTAGGGTTTGGACATGGATCCAGCCTTCTTTCTTGCACGGAAAGTCCAGCCGCTCCTTATATACTGAGGGTGGGCCCGATTGAACCAACACCAATCGAACAAACAAATCTACTACTTTTCTGTGTTCATCTACTCTTTATCCCTCTCCCTTGTATCTTTCTTCTCGTTCTTCGTTGTTCTTCAAGATTGGAGGCTGAGAATCCACGAGGCTCTAGGGGCGGTCAGGCCGACCTAGGGCAGCCCATAGCCACCGCGCCGCCCTGACGGGGTCCCTCCCGGGCGAGCGGGGTTTTGGTGGACTGTCTTGCGTATCGCGCTTCCGACGAGCCTCCCTCGGCGCGTGATGCCGCGCATCGCGCTCGGCGCCGAGGGTACACGGTGACGTGTTCATGTGCGAACACACTTTTTGGCGACTCCGCTGGGGACCGAAGCTTCGAACGGTCTCTAGCCCGTTCTTGCTACGAAGAGAGCGTCATCAATAGGCTGCAATCTACAACGGTATCATGAATCCTCATTCTTCCTACGTAGATGCAGATTACTCTTATTTTGATGTTGCTAGATCTTTTGATATGTGTACTGTATCGGATAGCCCTAGTTTTTACTATGTGCAAAAGTCGATGCAAAATAACCTACATGCTTCAAATTATCTTAGTAACTTGCAACATGTCAATTCGAATTCTCATGCATCGGCAACCCCAGAAATTCATATGCCGATGAACAACATGACGAATTCTGTTAATCCACATGAAACACATGATTTTAGAAATTTCAATGGCATGCAACCAAGTGTTTCAAATTTATATTCATCGACAAATAACTTGCAATCTCTAGGTTCACCTTCAAACATGCTGATGGATAGGGAAATTGGACATTCTACAGTTAGTTATTTGCCCGATTACTCACAATCATCATATGCTACACCTTATGTTAGTAATGTTTCAGCACCATATGCAACTACTGATATTCATAGTTCGGCTCCACACATTTACAATGGTTATAGCCGAATAAGTGGAAAATCAATAGGAGCTAATGTGTCTTTATCTAGTACTGTAGCGTATGATATGTCCCTCACACAATTGCAAAGTTTCGGTGACACCTCATTGCCGAAAGATACAAAAAGTATTGGAGGGCATTATTATGCAGGAAAAAATAACTGGAAGGAAAAACTTGCAGCTGAGTTCAAAGAGCTCAATTCTCTTCACCGAGAACTAGAAGAGAGGCCCCATGATCTTGCTAAAATACAAGCTTATGGGGCATACAACAAGAAGCGTGAAGAGGAGCGCAAGGCAAACAATATCAGGTTTTCCCCTTCTCAATTGCTAAGTTTCGGCAACACTACATTGCCGAAAGAAACTAAAAGCATTGGGGGGCAATCATGTGTTGCTGAGGTTAACGCTGATAAGGTCATTACGTTTAATGATTTATCGGAGGAACATCTCCAGTTATTTGACATACATAGGAGGAAGCGTGATGAGGAGTTTTAAGCACTTGAAAAGAAGCTGAAAGAGGATCATGAAGCATATAGGAAAAAACTTGAAGAGGAAGAACTGTAGCGGTTTCTTGCAAGTCTTGGAAAGGACCGTCAAGACAATAATACCCAATTTGAAGGAATCAACTCATCTCATCCATGCAGCAATCAAGCTGAAACCTCTGCTACATTGATACAAAAAGAAGAAGCTTTGCTCTCTAGTGAAATTCATGACGAAAACATCAATGGTTCAACTAGGATGGTTAATTAGGTTATTGAAAAAGCCGAATCAGAAAATACATATGTTGAATCTATCGAATTAGAAGAAGTAAGCTTCATTGATCAAGAGCATGGCAAGATTAGCAAAACTGCTATGCTTGATTTTTCTAGATGTAAGGAAGCTTACGTGTTGCCCTATGAGTGTTGTGCCAAAGAAATTTGTGAACATCAACAACAACAAGATATAGCCGAACAATGTTCGGTTGATGAAGAGCATCAAAGTGAAGAGGCACAAAATCCAGAAAAGAAAGAAGACAAGGAGTTGGAGAATTCTCTAGAGGCCGAGCAAGATATTGTTGAGGACATCCGACCATCATACGCTTCCAATGTCTTTAAAAAGGTACATCTAGCAAATAATTTACTTATATTCCGATTTGGTCAAGACTTTAATATTGATACATATGTTAGCAAAATTATCATAAGCTACGAAAGACCAATCGAGAGAAGTATTTTATTTGTTAGAAATATAATTTTCACAGAACTTATCGGTCAACATGCCGTACCCTTTAGAGAGACCGATAGTAACATATTTTCATGGCATAAGTTATCCCTAGTGTTTCCTATGTATTTTATATTTACATGGGTACCTTTGCTTATTTCATACTTGGCTTACATTTGGTCTCAAGTGAGACATATGTGTTTTAATATTTTTAGTTTCAGAAACCTAAAGCCAAGGTTATTGTCTCTTGAGGAAGTCGATGCTAGTATAACTTTGTATTCAAATACATCGGAAGAGAAGTGCAAAAAAAATGCATAGCCGAATTGGATGATGTGAAATCTGAACAATTCGTTTGCTCAATTCCAAAACCATTCTCACAACAAGATCGGTTAGAAGATGAAAGGTGTACCTTCAGTCTGAGTATGTGTGATCATATATTTGATATGCTATTGAAAATCGATTATGTTAGAATTCTTGATCACAATACTGAGCCATCATTACAAGGACGGATATATTGCAAGTTGCATGATTCGTTCGATCATAGTATAGAGAGTGGCAACACGTTTCATCAAATAGTACAATTGGCTGTTAATAAAGGACGATTGAAATTTGTTGAAACACAAATTGATGAGGAATCTGTTTTGACTGGTCTTGATGGCCAAACAACATTGCATCGGCTTCCTATAGCCGATTCATACGATGAGGAGCAGGTACACACCGAGGATGATGGGATCAAGCTTCCAAGCAAAGAGATTATTGAAGAGCATGTTGAAAATTTTCTTGAAGGCGAGAGTTCCATTGAAGCTACAATGAAGACATCAAGCACTGGGGGGCAACAACAAAATTCGAAGATCGATGCGTACAAAGCTCAAAAAGACAAAGGACGCAATAAGAACAACGGTAGCAAACCAAAAGTCACTTTCACACATATGCTTGAAAAATATAAAAAAAGAGTGAAGCAAAAAGTTCTTATCGGCCAAGTAGTGCAAAAGCATCAAGATCACCTCCAAGGCAAAGTTCTAAAGACAGGGATTGGCGAAAGTAGAAATTCAATGCAACAAATTCGTCTCCTCCTTTTGGGCCACCAATGCCAATGTCATGGATACCTCCATATGCTAATTTTTATTCATATCCATCATGGGAAAGGTATGATTCGTGGGCACGTTATCCATCTAATTATAGATCATCTCACCCAAATTATGCAGTTCCAAGAAGGTCAATTGATCAGCAGTCACATGTCAAAGACCGTTTTAATAGAAAAGAATCAGTCCAGAGTTCATGGGTAAAGAAGGATGTGGTCAAGAAGGTATACCGAATAAAAAAAGATGGACGCAAGTGTGTTGTTTCAGACTCGACTCCAAATAATGAAAAGCCAGCGGAATTGACATTGGATACTAAGGGAAAGGAAGTGAAGCGAGTAACTTTCAATGTCCCAATTGTCGAGTCCAAACAATCCAAGTCGAAAGTGCCCAAGATTAATAAAGTCATGCCATTGTGTGAAAGAAAACCACAGCCGAGATGCCCACTCGGCTTATCACATTGGCAGGAGAGGAAGCTATATCGGCTTAGAGCCGGGGAGCTGAAGAAAAGAAACATGGCATGGGTTCTCAAAGTAAACCCTCAAGGCAAGGAAGATGTGCGAAATCCTATCATAAGAAGGGCAGCAAAAGCAAAGAGCAAAAAGAATAAAGCCAACAAGCGATCGGGCCAAAGAATTCGGTAGCACTATCAAAAACTTTGGCTAGCACATCATCCATATTATTCTACTTCTCCTTTAATTCCTATGCCATGGAATTCATCCCCAGGTATGATTGGTTACTCACCATGGTTTTATTTTGATCCTTGGTTGCATCATAATTTTATACATCATGAAAGGGTATTACCAAATCATTATTCATTTGATTAGTTGCAATTTTTTGCTAATCCAAGAGGCCGAACACTTGAAGTACATAATCAGATTTGTCCTTTTGTTTACTTCGGCTTTACACACTTTGGTGGATGGGTTATACATGTCCATTGAGGCAAAGATATATGGCCGATATTTATTATATAGCCCTTAGATCGTTATCCAGTTATGGCTGATGTGGTGTTCTAACATCGTCCTTAGTGTTACAGAGACAGAGACATAGTATGCATTCATTAGCAACTATGCTTATGATTATGTGTTCATAATTTGGCTTATAAACCTTTAAAATATATAAAAGGACAAATTGTCTTTAATTTCATTATTGGCGTAGATGCTGAGCATGATATTGGTAGTGATCTTGTCTCTATAGTACCATGGGAATTACATTTTGACTCTTCAGTTTTAAAAGCAATAGTCAATGCGTTGGTATTGTTTATTTATCTCCTTATGGTACTGTTCTATGAAGTCTCATCCTGCTTAGAATATCTTGCACAAAAAGTCATGCCGAATTTGCAGTTTTGATATTCGTGCTAGAACTTTTTATTGCTATAGGTGCTACAAATATTGAGGCTTCTAGTGATTCGTTGTGAGTAGTGCAACAATGTCCATCGTTTACCAAGGTTTCGACGAATCACTTGTTATTTATCTTGATACATGTCTAGATGTGAATTTCATCTTGGATTGATTTATCATTGCTCATATATCTAGACATGAAAACTGAAGTGCAAATGAGTTGGCTCAACTAAACATTCGGCTATCATATTATTCATAATATATTCCATATTCCACAAGTGCCGATGCTTTGTTTTGCCAACATAGATAAGGCCAGATTGGAGACCACAATTTTGGCTGCTAATGAAAAATCTAGTGCAGGTGAAGGAGAACAACAAAGGAAATCCAATGTCTATTACATGAAAATCTGAACTAAAGGGTGAACATGACAGTTCATGTGTTCAAATACACTTTAAGGTAATGATCTTTATTTCCTAACGGTTGGTGATATTCTTCTTGAGCACTTGGATGAAGACCAGGCGAGGATCATTGTGGGAGTTGTTCAAAGACAATTGTGATATTCAAGATGAAGTGGTTGTTCTCAATGCAAATCATTTGAAGATATTTTACCCAAGTGGCAACAAATCTAGACAGAAAATGGCCGATATGGAGTTATCACCATAAGACAACCAGTGGCCGATGGAGTGTTGACATCGTCCTTAGACTAAAAGTGAAGCAAGTTATTTTCTAACACGCAAGCTCTGCCAGAAAACAGGGGGGCATGTGTTGGCACTCGTTTTAGGCTCGTAGCTAATCAAGGAAAATGGCGAGAGGCACACACTCGGAAAAGTCCACTACAAGGAATATTAATCATCATCAAAGAGATACCATATCAAGTCAAGCGATGATCAGGCTTAATAGCCGATTATGCTAGTGTCCAGAGAATATTCAGAGACTGATATATGGAGGCTTCAACTATGGCTTATTCAAGATGACTTCAAATGGAAAAGTTCAGAACACGAAATTTGTGCGTCTCGTCGAAACAATCAACTTTGCTTTTTGAATCATCTCAATCCGAGTTAGTATCCGAAAGTTAGAGTCAAAATACTGCCAAAGTCCAAATTGGCACAGACAGAACCGAGTGGTCGCTGGACCACAGACCTTGTCTCACCTTTGGCGTGGATGGAAGTCCAAAATTCGTCTGAAAACCGCTAGACTAATGTATCTGCTTATGAACAAGATTGAGCGGTCAAGATCAACTCGGATGAAAAAGTCGTAAACATGAAAGTTGTTAAGTTTTTCGAGGCGAACAACTTTGCTTTTTTAACCATCTTCATCCGAGCAAGTATATGACCTCCAAAATTAAAATACGGCCGAATGAGTTAAATTCGTTCGGTCGCAATCCGAGTTTGATACGAAAACAAGAGGAAAAGGCAATGAAGATAAGATCATATGAGAAAGTGCAAAACATGAAAGTTCTTCGTATTTCCGAGACGAACAACTTTACTTTTTATGACATTTTGATCTGAGCTCGTTTACTGTCTCAAAAGTGGTCCAGAAGTTAGAGGCAGGTTTTTGACCGAACAGTTACGCAAATTTCGAGTTTGCTTGCTCGAGTTAGACCCCAACTAGGGTTTGGACATGGATCCAGCCTTCTTTCTTGCACGGAAAGTCCAGCCGCTCCTTATATACACGAGGGGTGCTGCCGCGCATCGCGCTCGGCGCCGAGGGTACACGGTGACGTGTTCGTGTGCGAACAGGTGGCTCTTTCGAGTAGTCGGATATGCTCGTTGACCTAACTACCCCACATTTGATAGTGGACTTCTAGGGGGACATTTTTTCCATGTTTGCCATTTTTCTTGCAAAGTATTTGCCACACAATAAACAAATTTCAAGGTTTCAAAATGTTTTGTGAATTTCTCATTTTATTATGAAATTTACAAGGGTTGGTTAAACCAGGGTTGACTAGAGACTTTCGATAGATTGTGAAAGCATCCGAAAAGTACAATTGCTCTTCTATGGTCCAAATGTGATGTACGACCACAAAATCATGCATCTAGAAGGATTTAAATTGTAGTGTTGGTACTTGCTTCATAAATGAAATCCTGTTTTTGAGTTTGAGGGTGAAATTTTTAAAATTTTCAAAACAACATGGCAAGATAGAATGCATGCTATCATCATTATGCACCTTGGCGCAAACACATATATATAATTACATAATAATTCACGATGATTCCCATACATATTAAACATCATCCGCACAGTAATAATTACACATGACCAAAATAAGTTCTTGACAACCTACCAGACAAATATAAAAACATAACAAAAATAAGTAAACATTAATACACTCCTCATCAAACCACTTGAGGCGCTTGCCATATTTCCTACGAGACCAACTGCTATCATTCCAGCTGTCTCTTGTGTTATTGGCCTCCCACTACTAACGAAATGCAAGTTCATCCCACCTAGAAGGGGCCTTGGCTTCCCTATCTTCAGCACCGTGTCTGTTTTCTACTTCAATTGTAGCCCCTACTTCAGCTGCAGCCTCTCTCTTTGTAGTTTCAGCGTCACACTCAGCTATGTTGCATTTTCCAACAAAGGGCTCCCCTTTGCTTGTCTTCCCTGTTGCAAGAGGGGCAAAACACGAGGGAAATGTTCAAAGAAATAGATCTAAGAGTATAGCTGGTAGGTCATGTAAGCATCTATGGCTGCATACTTCAGGTTTATCTCATACAACGGCCTCTCCTCCCAAAAATTGTGCCTATCTTCAGGGAAATCTTCCTTCATTTTGGTGTACGACAGATCGATGATTCTAGTCGTGAGACTATCCATTCCATCCCTCCTTGATCCCCCTTTGATCTTGACAAGATCTTGAATATCGATCCACTTGTTCTTAGGAATTGTAATTCCCTCATAATAAATACTGACAAAATAAGATCTTTTGTCGATAGTGTAGAAAACAATTTCTTTCTCGACAAGGAATTGGTGTAGTGATGCGTGCACCCAGTGTTGACGTGGGACACTTTGTTGGAACCCCAAGAGCAAGGTGTGATGAGCACAGCAGCAAGTTTCCCTTAGTAGAGACCGAGGTTATCGAACCTGAAGGAGGAAGGAAACGTCTCAAAGGTGTTGCAGGCAACATGGAGACCTGCACAACACAAACTCAAGACTTTGTCCCAACGAATCTGTGAGGTTGTCAAGCTCACTAGTTTGCTGTAACAAAGGATTAAACGTATGGTGTGGAAGGTAATGGTTTGCAGCAAGTAAACAAGTAACAACGGAAGATGTATCAATGGTAAAGATTGGACCGGGGTCCATAGTTCACTAGAGGTGCTCTCCTTAGATAAACAAAATGGCATGAAGGGTAAACAAATTATAGCAGGGCAATTGACAGGAACTGAGTAAGGAATAACAATGCAATTACTAGTCAGAAATATCCTATGAGATTCGATTGGGCAATACAACAACATACATAGACCGTCATCCAACTGCATCTATGACTAGAAGTACACCTTCAGGTTATCATCCGAACCCCCTCCAGTATTAAGTTGCAAGCAACAGACAACTGCTTTAAGAAAAGTGTGTAAGGTAAACAGTCCACATGTTCCATGAACAAGAGACCGTTGTTTTGTCCCTAGTAGAAACAACACATGTACAACCGAAGAGATTATTGTCACTTCCCTTGGTAACTAGAGGCATGAACTCACTATCGAGCATAAATACCCCCTCTTGGAGTCACTAGCAACTACTTGGCCAAGATAGCTACTAACAACGGAGAGCATGCAAGATCACAAACAACACAGACATGATAGAATCATAAAGACAAAACCATTAATCAAACCAACATAATAATCTCAATATCCATCGGATCCCATAAACACAACATGCATGATTACAAATAGATTAGATCTTGATCATGAATGGAGCTCACAAGATCTATACATGAAAGCACAAGGAGGAGATACAACCATCTAGCTACTACATGGACCCATAGTCCAAGGTGGAACTACTCACGCATCATACCGGAGAGAAGGCCTCCGGGATGATCTCCCCTCCGGCAGGGTGCCAGGAAGAATTTCAGATCCCCCCGATCTAGGGACGACGGTGGCGGCAACTATAGAAGGTTTCATGGAATATTGATCGAGTACTTATGGTTTCTGCATCAGGGGCTTCTTATAGGCGAGGGGGAGGCCGAGGAGGCAGCCAGGGGCCCCACACCCTGCCTAGGCGCGGGGCAGGGCCCACCCGTGCCTAGGGTGGGTCTGGCCGCCCTGGCCGGCATCTCCGGCTTCCCTCTGGACTTCTTGTTCCCCACGGAAAGTAATTGACTTTGACGTTTGTCACATACAATTCCGAGAATATTTATTTACTAACTTTTCTGAAACCAAAAAACAGTAGAAAACATGCATCTGGCACTGTTGCAACTTGTTAGTACCAGAAAACATGTAAAAAGCACCTCAAAGTGTAGAAAAAGCAAAGAAAAGTAGATACTAAACAAGCATGGAGCATAAAGAATTATAGATATGTTTCCAACGTATCATGCAGCACCTGACACTTCTTGTCAATCCTGAAAGTATGTAGTTTGTCATCATAAAATGCATGACCAAAACAATGAAAAAAATGAGTAATTACAAGTGTTTTGTCAATACACGATCATCATCTCTGAATATAAGTTTAAGCTACAAAAGTTTATCAGGACTCTCAACATTGGATTGTCATAATTTATTTGATCCTAATAAAATTCAGTAGTTGCAAGATGAGCAAATGGATAGATTCCATAATCAATAAAATTCACTTGTTGCAAAAATGCAGTACTTGCAAGATCCCCACTATAATAAAATTTGGGACTACGACTATTTAGACAATGCAATACAATATCCTAAATAAAATTTGAAACTACAAAAATTTAGTAAATACTAGGTGAACACTCTGAAAGTTATATAGTCATAATTCATTTGGAACTAATAGAATTCAGTAAATGAAATATGAGCATATGGAAAGATTGCAGTACTTCCAAGATCAACATTTGAACAAAATTTGGGACTACAACAGTTTAGTAAAGGCTAGATTAACTGACTAAAATCATATAGGTGACCATTAAAAAGTAAGAAAACCCTGTAAGTGGTTAACTATAGAGATCAGATGTACATACCAGGAGTAGTGGTAGACGAGGACGTGTTGCCTCATTGCCGGTTGAACAATGGAGACATTGTTATCGTACAATTCGTCCTCCTTAGTGTACTCGAGGTCTAATCCGACAAACTTTTATTCATCTTTCTCAAGCCATTCCTCGTATATCCTAAGGACTCGCACAACTATATCCTCCTCATTGGTGTAGACGACATCTATCTTTGTATTGCCATGGGAAGTGAATCTTGTCTCTCGAGTGTAACCTTCCATGGCGAAAAGGAGTAGAAAGAAAGAACAACATATGGGATGCAGAAAATAGAGGACACGAGTAAGAAGAAGAAGGCTTTCAACGAAACAAGGGAAGGTTGTAGCCATCTCTGCGATTCAGACGTCCTTATGGAGAAGCGTGGCGGCGGAAAGGAGAAGACATAAAGAAGAACATGTGGGAAGAAGAAGACAGAGGACATGAGGAAGAAGAAGATGGCTTTCTTCGAAACAGGGTATATATTGGAACCATCGCTGTGATTCAGACATGCTAGTGGATACGCGTTGCAGCGGCCATTCCATCTTCCGAGTAAACAATTATTTAAAACAGTAATAACGGGAATATATGCGCCTTGTGCTGTCACATAAAATATGGCTATCAGTTGTTTAGTCATGACCATTGCGTCACCTTAGCTCATGTGCCATTAGTTTTCACGTGTCAAATTCTACCATGCAATTTAATTGTGCATACCCAGTTTCTGAATATCCTCTAGCCATCTTTTTTCACAGTAATCCTCTAGCCTTCTAGATTTATGTCTATTGTATAATCATCAAACCGGCCCCATGTGTATCAATCTTACAATTCTTGAACACATATATGCTATACGGGCCCACATGCAACAATACATATATTCTTGGTACCCTATTAGATCTAATACTATCATATACTAGTAATGAAGATGCCCAACATGTATGACATTTTTCCCCAAGTTTGTCATTTTTCATGCAATGTATTTGCCACACAATGACCAAATTTCAAAGTTTTAGAAGATCTTGATAAGTTCTCATTTTATTATGAAATTTAAAAGGATCGGTCAAACAAGGGTTCACCAGAGTCTTTTGAGACACTGTGAAAACATCTGAAAAGTACAACTGATGTTCAGTGGTCCCAATGTGATGTTACAACTTGTAGTTTTGGTACTTGCTTCACAAATGAAAGCCTGTTTTTGAGTTTGAGGGTGATTTTTTTAATTTTGAAACCATAATGGCTAGATAGAATGTGCGGTGACCCAGCATACCACTGCATGTGTAGTACACTATAGTCGTTGACATGACATCCACAGAACACCGTTCCATAAATATCACATCCCTCAGAGTGGTAGAACAGAAACATTGCGGGTCCATATTACAAAAATACACACATTATTATTATTACAATACCGGAAGTTCAAGACTTCCAAAAGATTCAACTTACAAACCAAAATATAAGTGTTTCAGCGGAAGTTTCAAATTTAAAACTTAAACTTCAAATTGAGCTCAACAACTTATTGCTATATATTGTTCATGTTGCTCGGCTCAAGTGGCTACTAGAACTATAGTAATTATTCAGACTCTTGGAACTCTCCTCCGTAGACGATATCATAGTCCTCTCCTTCTACGGATCCATACAGGTTGGGCTCTTCATAGAAGACCTCCTCTTGACTCTCAGCTGCATACATTGGAGTATCTTCGGGATTCTCAGAGTCTAAGCAAGGGATCAAAGGAAAGGATGAGTAACAGCGTTACCCAGCAAGCTCATTATATGCAAGGTAGGAAGTTTGATGCTCTATCTACCACCTCGGAGTATCAGTCCTTGGCACTATGCAATTTTCGTAAATCTTTCTTCAAAGATTGATTTTATTATGAAAATCTATGACCATCAGCCTTCATAGGTTAACCAGAACTTTCATGGAGTTCCTTTCCTGCCGTGTTCGTAGCTCCTTCCCGGAACAGGGATTAACAAGTTACAATTCTTTCACTTTGCAGAGGTGCGTCACTTTACCCATGAGAGATCAACTTCCTTGTTGCACAACTGGACGTACTTTCCCGTCCACAATTCCATGATGTGGGGCCCAGTAGTTGGTCTAAGACAATCACTGCCCTCTCCGCGACCTCATATGTCTGCATGATCCTTTGGGGCTGGCACACCTCCGTTAAGCCCCCTTTCGGGCAGGCTAAAACCCTGATGAGTTCCCGAAGACTCTATGACCTGGTGATGCCCAGAATAGTACCATTTACATGGACTATATCCCTAAACACCATTCATGGATAATCTAGACACCAAAAGTGTGGGGCGTAAGGGTGCCCACCCATATGTTGGATCCTCACAAGGAATCACAACATCACGTTAAGGTCGTCTTGGCTCCATACAAGAGGAAAACGATGCAGCTGACTTCTCCGTCTCATTCCAAATCTCATGGTTAACGCGTAATATACGGCGCTAGAATCACTGATGTCATGGGTTATTAATCCCTAATTGTTCATCATTATTTCAATTAGAAACCTAAGTTCTATTGCTCCATCATATCATCACTTAGGATGAAATCTAAGATTTATTATCTTGAGAAAATAACATTTTCTTTTTCTATAATATAGATGATAACACACAATTTGCAAATACTTTGATAAAGACTCTTCAAAGGACATGATCAAGTGATGCACTTGCCTTGTGATTGCAAGGTAGTGAAGTCGGATGCTTGCACTGGACCTTGAGCTTCTATGTCTACAAAACCATCATTATTGCCTGGTGAGGACAATATTTGAAGAAGCAAAATGATTATGCAAAGTAATGTAATGCATTATTTAGCTTTATGTGTATTCTTCCCCATTATTTAAGTTATAAAATTCTTTTAATAATAAAGAATTTATATATTAATTTTTAATATTTATTGAATATTGTATTCTTTTATTTTATTTCATTTTATTTATTTAATAATTCCTTTAAGAATTATCATTAAATACCAATATTAAATATTTGTTTAGTATTTTCCTAAAATATTAGTATATAATGAAAGTGATTTTTATTTATTTTTATGATCTTACAATAATTTTATAAAATTCCATAAGGAATATATATTACAAAATTCTTAATAAAATTTATATGTCTAAAACTTTATTTCTTAATTTATTTGGTTAGTTTAGATTATTGTGAATCCAAAAATATTTTATTTATAATTTTTGGATTCTTATTTTATTTTCTAGAATTTATCTAAATTTAGGGGCATTTTGGTCTTTTCTTATTTATTAAAAACTAGCTTTAAGTGATTTGGGCTGACTATGTTGGGCTTATTGGGCCCTTGTGGCCCAATAGGGCAGAGCCAAAACGACACCCCGAAGGGTCCTGGCCTAATCTAGCCCACACTCCCTCTCTCTGTCACTTTCTCGTCCTCGTCTCTCTTCTTCTCCTTGACCCCGTGGTCGATGGCACCACCGCCGTGCGCTGCTCGCTGCCGTGGTCCTCCCTGGCTGTTGTCATGGTGCAGGGCGAGGTTGTTGACCATGCTCTACCTTCCTGTCCAATTCGATTTGGATCTGGAGCTCCCCTGTGACCAGACTAGCTCCATCCCAAACCCTAGGGTTTGGGGTGATGCTGGTGCTATCGCCGTCGCTGCTTCCGTGTGCCGTGGGGGTGTTCCTCGCCTCCCGACGTGGCTGTGGTTGCTGCCTCGGCGTGGTGTGGGTCGCAGCGCCCCTTGGGGTGCTCCCCGTGCCGCCGTGTTCGTCGACGACCTCTTCTTCCTCTTCTCGCCCACATCAACATTCATCAGTAAGTTGTTCTTCTTCCCCTTGTGCCCTCTGTGCTAGGCCACCTTATGCTATGTATTGATAGTGGCTACTCCTGGCTAGTGGTTATGTCCTGATTAGGGTTTGTGTTCTGCTTAGGATTCATATCCCTCTGTTGATTGAGTATCTGATGATTTGGATCATGTATTGATGATCCCTAAGCATGATGAGTGGTTAATTGCTGTGGAGTACTGCTTATGATTAGCTTTGGTGATGCTAGTGGCTTATCAATTTGGTTCCATTGGTTAATTTTGATATGGTTCAGATGATAAGGTTGCTCTAGAATTATTACTTGGGAATTCTAGTGGTTTGATAGCTCACCACTGTCATTGCTTGGTAAATGACAGTGATTTTTGTGTGATGAAGTCACTGTATCTATACTGTTGTCTTAAGAATTCATATATATAGCTGAGATCAATTGGTCTCTTACAGTGATGATATGTACTTGGATTTATCTGGAGATGATTCCTGTGATTAGTATTAGGAAAATGATTTATAGTGGACTGTGAGTGTAACTGTGAAAGTTGGGTTCTTAACCTGCTTAGTTTAGAAACTATTCTTGTGACATCATTTTAATATGGCACACAAGATTAGGTTCTATTACTTGGCTTGATTGTGTTCAAGCTTAAGATTAGCTTGGCATTATAGATAAGTGGAATATTATTTCCTTGCATTCCTAGAACCTATGATGTTGGTCTGAGGTTTAGGGACTAGTCCCTTATCCTGTTGTTTCTCATGGATTGGTTCTGGTAGTGATACCAGCTACTAATTCTTGAGTTAAAGTTGGAAAAATGATTGGTTTCCTTATAGCTTAATGTTGGTGCATATAGTTTATGAAATCTGAGGTGCTACTCCATGTAACATCCCAAAAATATTAAACTTAAATCATCAAACACTAATCATCAAAATTAGGGTTAACAAAAACTTTTCTAATTAAAATTATGAAGGCATGCATATGTGTATGCATTCAATTTGAAATTCTTTTGAACCAACTTGTTTGTGTGTTCCTTTGCTTGTAAAATGTTTCTTAGGTGAAATAAACATCATCTAAAACATTTCCCACACTTTTCATAAAGACAAGTAAATCAAAACAAATATATTAAGGGAATGGTCATTTTGACCAATTTAACTCCCACGCCTACTTTGGCTCTCTCAAACTTTCAGAACCTAATGGAAACTTTTCTGGATCTTTGCACCCCTTGAATGTACTCATAACAAAGTATCAAGGACCACATTGTGATCATCCAGAAACTTTCAAAAGCATAGTTTAAATGACAATTCAAAATTGAATCTTTATCATATGGGAAGATCCCACTTTTCCAAAAACCACTCAAACAAGCTCAACTTTCAAAACCCAAGCATCTGCAGACTCACCAGCACCAACCTAGCAAACCCACCAAAAATCTTTTCAAAATTCAAAACTTGATTTCATGCGGCCATTTCATCAAACAGGTTGCGGACACAAATCAAACAAAATCTAAACACTATAGTGAGCAGTGATTGAAGCCTAACTTGTTCCCTATCTAGCTCACAACCAGCTCAGTAGATCATCTAGCAAGATTAACCAAGCACTAGCACCACTGTAAGCTTGGCATTGCCATCAATGGTGAATAGCCGAGCACACCCATGTCACCCCCATGTCAACAACAAGCTAGGAGGAGACACAAGCCTAGCCAACATGTCTGGGAGGAAGCCCACCGTCCACCGCCACTCACTGTCCACCGCTCGAACCTTGCCAACCACTGGACCACATGCACAAACCGCGCCCAGACCGCCAGTGACCATGCCGAGCGTGCGCCAGAGTGCCACCCTCGACCGAAGCCCACAGACCGCACGCCGCCCTCGCCGCCTGCATACACAATCCCCACTGACCCAGGAGACCGCCAGACATCCTCGTTCGCCGCCCCGTGACGCACATCCACTGCTCGCCGTCGAAGACGCCGCCTCTGCCGCGCAGAGCGTCGCATGTTCCAGACCAAGCCGCACCGCCCCATGCCTTGAAACCATGTCGTTGAGCATCGCCAGGGAACACCGCACCGTCCCCTACCTTCGCCCATGCCAATAGCCGCATGTAACATCGCCCCCAACGAGCTTACCGTGCGCCCCGACGATCCCCTCGCTCGACTATAAATAGAGGCCACCCCGCTCGATTTCTTTACACCATATCACTCCCCTCTCCTCACTGATCGTGCCACACCATTCCCAGAGCAAGGCGAGCACCACCTCGCCAGAATTTCACTGGAGCCCGCCGCCTCTGGAGAAGAAGGGCGCCATCGATTTCGTCCACCCCAGGAGCTGCCGCGACCACCCCTGAGTTCGCCGTCGTCGACTTCATTGTTCGCCCGCCTCGCCAGCACCCCGGTGAGCCCCCAGCAATCCCCACTGGCCACACTAGGTTTCTTTCTCGCCGGCGTTGCTCAACATCGACGATGACTCCCAGCCGTTGGATTAGAATCAGATCGAACGTCCCACGTTGCCCCGTACCGCTTCGCCCCTCCCTGTCTCACTGACGCGTGGGGACACCCACTTAAGAAGCCCGCGGGAGCACTGCTCTTAGCAGGCCGGCCCGTTAACTTTTCCCGCGCAGCCCAGTTATTCAAATTAAACCTTTTTCTTTTTAATTCAAACACACTTCTGTACCCATTTTCAAAAATCAACCCAGATCAATTCAGTGCACCAATTTGAATGAAACCAATTTTGTTAGAAAGTTCTGGGAATGCTGAATCCAAGCCCGTTGGATTGAAGTAATTTGGATCTATAGATCACCCATGGTAAAAATAACAAGGCAGAAGCTTTTCTGCATTCAAACATTTTTCAAATTTAAACCATAATAGTTTTTGAGTTGATTCCAACTCTCAAAAATCACATTTAACCATACCTTTTAGAATATATAAAAATATATAGGTTTACTTGCAGAAATAATGTTCAAGTAATAAAAGAATGCTACATAGGCATTTCTAGTCACTTTATTTAATTAAAATAAAAGGGTAAAACCTTATTAAATTGTGACACCACTTTAAAACACATTCCCTTGGACTACAATATGTGGTGATGACATGTGTCAACATGATCCCATGTTTGGTTTGGAGAATATTAAATCTTAAGTAGTTTTTCAATGAGTAGAAATTACTTTTCTAAAAATAAAAAGAATTAAACCAAGCCTTAACCTTGTAATGTTAGAGATGATGCTAGATCATCTATATGACCCTTGTGTGTGATGATTGCAAGTAGCTAAGTATTTTTTGGTGATTGTGTACATTGTATTTATTTATAGACGCTAGTACCGACCAAGGATACGAGGAGGAAGGAGGATTCTACGAAGAAGAAGCCGAGGAGAACTTCAACCACTGCTCTGCACAAGGCAAGCTTATATTGACACTAATGCAAGCCTTACTAATCAAGTTGACCTATGCAAGCTTATACTTGCAATTGTGCAAGCCAATACTTGCTTGTTACCATGCCCACTATATGCCTTAAGCATATATGATCCAACCCACTTGACCAACCAATCCTAGTTTTTACTTACAAGCTTTATACATTATTTATTTATCAAAGCTATTCCTTAGAGCTTACTTAAGTGAATTATAGATACTAGAAAGTTATGTGAAGGTTGCATAAAGAGCATAAAATTTGGCCTAAGCTAGATAATCTTAATGTCATCTTAAGGCATGAGATTGAACTTAGTTAGAACTCCACTAGTTTACCACCCCTCATTATTGCTTACCCCCACCTGTAGATGCTAGTGCTAAGCATAAAACTTGATCAACTTTAGATGGGAATACTTGGTGGAAAAATGGTTATAAAAACCTTGGAATGATGGATCATTCTATTGAAATGTTTTGGACATGTGTTTCCAAACACCTGATGATTTTGGTGAAGAAAATGATGAGGCATGAGCCTTAGCCCTTTATAAAACTGATGGTTGTCTGGATGCGATACCATTCCAATTTTATCATACAACCACAATACCCGAAGATTGGGTAGGGCTTGACTGGAAACTTATATACCTTAGTATTAGTTCCCTCACGGCCAAGGTCTGAGCTGAGGCTACCTTGTGAAGATTGTCCACCTATGCAGTACCCAAGATGAAAGTTGGTCATGGTTGGGAGGCCAAACTCACAGGAGAGGTGCTTATACTAGGGCGTGTAATCGAAAGGTTAGGATTGATTATCCGTATACTGAGTATGGTGAATTCAGGATTTGTTCCTGACAGATGTATCGAATGTTGTGGTGAAAGTGTACAATCTCTGCAGAGTGTTAAACTATTCGAATAGCCGCGTCCGCGATTATGGACAGTTGGAGTGGCCATACTGTTCCCCTGTCAGACTTTTCAAAAATGACTTGTGAAATGAATTGAGACTTTGACTTGACCACAACAGAGTTGTGACATGAGTTACAAGATCCCACTTAGGAGTTATAAAATTGTGACTAGCTTTGGAACTTAGTAGAGATAAATCTAGCTTTGCAAAACAACCCTAGAGCCTAGTGTCCTATTATCCAAAAACCCCTTTACCTGTTAGTATTAGCTTGCGAGTACTTAAAGAGTACTCATGGCTTTGTCCCTGGCTATTCCCATGGCCAGACTATGAAGAGGAGTACCTGGAGGATGGACCCCAGGAAGGTTACGACAACTAGGATCATCTCCCATCGTCAGCATTGCCTGTGACCCCGAAGATGGAGCTTCGCCTACGCTACCGTTATTATTACGTATTCCGCTGCTTGATGTTGTATTAAGAACTGGATCAAGAGATCCTTATTTGTGTTAGAACTTATGTACCGTTTGTAATGGATGATGTACTATGGTATCCAATTCTGTTATGTCTCGCAAAAATGGTAATCCTGGGATTGCGATGTATGGCATAACAGGCATCTGGGATTAAAAATCCGGGTGTTGACAAGTTGGTATCAGAGCCATCCTGACCATAGGAGACCCTAGTTAGACTGGACGTTTGAATCAAAAACTTAGTTTCAAAACCAAAGAAAACAAATATTTACAAAAACTTATTCTCATTCTTATCCCTTTGATTCTTTCATAAAAATTCATGTTCCTCAAAAACTCTTGCAAAATACATAAAATTTTGACACACTTAATCACTCTGATAACGTACTCATCGTCTATTCTTATAGATGGACGTGAAGTACATCAAGTTTTATCAGTTGGGGAATGGAGGAGACCTTATCTTTGAGAGGGATTTGGACCAGCTTTCGGAACTTCTGGAGCATCCGCACCCCGAGTTCTTCGGAGCTTAGCTCAAAGATCAAGGAGGAGAAGATCTGTAGTGGCTAATTGTTGCAAGTCTCCGAGGAAAGATTGAACCTCCCACTGCGGAGGGAATTCAGTTTACCTTGAGGGAAAACAACTGGCTCGATGGACTTGCCAGAGCAATGCAGGAAGCTCTTTCTTGTGCGTAGGGCGAGCATCAATCAGATCAAGGGTACTCGCTTTGAGTTTTGCCCAAGGCGTGATGCAAATGGACAACCACTGGAAGCCCCATACCACCCCGAGCTGAAGACCCAGTTGGACCACCTTAGCTTCATGATGTACGATCGTCAGCAGGAGTTGGACAACTGCCGTGACTACTGCAACCACAAGTCTTCCATCATCAAGACGAAGGACCAAACCATCGGCATGCTAGCAAAAGATCGCAAGTCTCGCCACCGTCAGCTCGACAAGAAAGAGCGCATTATTGCCTGTCTTCGCCACCGCATCTCATCTCTGGAGGAGACCATCCACGAGAGCGACATGCAGTTGGAGGAAAGGGAGAATGCCGGAGAGGATCTTCGTGGAGACCCTTACTCCTATCTCCGCGATGATGATGATTTTCTGGAAGATCAGGCCATGGACTTCTTCACCGATGAGGATGATTTCGCCTTCATCGATGATGATGAAGATGATGAAGCCACAGATTCCGAGGAGTAGTAGCACTTGAGCACTAGCGTAGTGAGTAGTATTCGGTCCCACTGTATCGTAGTTCTCAGAATGGTTCTTAAAACCATCTGTTTTTCTTTGTTGTGGTGTGTGTTGTATCGTGTGCTATGAATGAATGAAAATCAAGTTGCTAGAAAATCTGAGTCAGACTTTAAAAACTTTTCAAAGTCCCGGAACCTTAGAAATTTCCCTCTTATCTCATGATCTATCTAAATCTTCAGATGCCACGTGGAGGAAGTGGTTCAACCCCGGACCCGATGTTGCAGATACTGCAAATGTTGACTTCTGACCCTGAAGCTGAAAGAGCGGAACGTCAAGCCAACCTAGCCACCCTTCAGCAGATAGTCCAACTTGCCCACAACAACCAAGGCCACGGAAATCAGGACAACCATGGATCTAATCTCAAGAATTTCCAGAATACCAACCCACCTGTTTTCACTAAATCAGAAGAACCCCTAGACGCTGATGATTGGCTGCAAACCATGGAAAATAACTTAGAAGTCGCTGGAGTGGAAGCCAATGAGAAAGTCCTGTTCGCCACCCACTATCTAGCCGGAGATGCCAGGGCATGGTGGAACAGTGTTCGCGCAATGACCGGAGGCCAGATGATGACCTGGGAGGAATTCAAGGTCAAGTTTAGCAGAACCCATGTGCCACCGGGTTTGATCAAGAGAATGAGAGACGAGTTCAGAGAGCTGAAGCAAGGAAGAATGATTGTAGTGGAATACCGTGACAAATTTTTGTCATTAGCTAGGTATGCCCCGGATGAGATTGACACCGAAGCCAAGAAGAAAGAAAGATTCCTGAATGGTCTGCATGATGAGATGCAGACTGTGTTAGTCAATATCCCCTTTGCTGATATTGAAGCCCTTGTCGACTCTTCTATCCAGATGGAAGGAAAAATCAACCAAGGCAATGAGAACCGCAAGCGTCGCATGATGCATCAGCCAGGAACCCATCAGACCCCAAAGTATCTCCCCAACCCATCTCCAGGATTTGCCCCAAGAACCAATAGACCCCCGATGAACCGTCCGACCTATCCCAACCGTGGAAACCCTAGGCTCGGAGGAAATCACAACAACCCCGGCAACTCTAGCGATTTCACCCGTGACCCACCCAAGTTCAACACCAACAATGCTACTGCCAACCCCAACACTGCCCCGAGGACTGGAAGCAATGCTGTGCCTGTCGCAGCCAAGGACAAGTCGCAAGTGACCTGTTATGACTGCGGAAATAAAGGCCACTATTCCAACGAGTGCCCCAACAAGAATAATGCTACAGCCCCCAATGCCAATGTCCCAGCTTAGCAAGCAGCGTCGTGTTCATCCAGGGAGAAGATTTGCCCCACGGAATTCGCTCAACCGCAATGGCCGTCCTTTTCTCATGCATGCTGAAGAAGCTCAGGAAGCGCCAGACGTCGTGCTGGGTATGTTTTATGTTAATTCAGTACTTGCAAGAGTGTTGTTTGATTCTGGTGCATCGCATTCATTTGTCACCGAAGAATTTGCATGCACTAGTAAAATTCAACCAACCAAACTGAAGCATGTAATGATTGTTCAAATTCCCGGATCAACCACCAAGGCTAGGCAAATTTGCAAAGCCGTCCCTATCCGAATCCATGGCATAGATTTTTATGCAAATCTGATAGTACTTTGAACTAAAGGTTTGGAAGTAGTACTAGGAATGGATTGGATGTCCAAACATAAAGGATTGATTGACTGTGCTAAGAAAGCCATAACCATGACTAGTACAGCCGAAATATCAGTCGAGCATATATCTGAAACCTTACCTCGTCAATTCAAATGCAACAAGAGTATAGCCCAACCTACCATTGACCAAGTTCGGATAGTCTGTGAATACCCCGATGTATTTCCAGATGTTTTGCCCGGTATGCCCCCAGATCGGGATATCGAGTTTATCATCGAACTAATCCCCGGAACCGGACCCATAGCACAGAGACCATATAGTATGAACCCGTCAGAGCTCGTAGAACTGAAGAAGCAACTGGATTCCATGCTGGAAATTGGATTGATTCAACCAAGTGCGTCACCCTGGAGATCACTTGTCTTGTTTGTGGACAAGAAGGATGGAGGTAACCGTTTGTGTACGGATTATCGGAAATTGAATGATGTCACCATCAAGAACAGGCACCCCTTGCCCAAGATAGAAGATTTGTTTGATCAGTTGACCGGTGCCAAAGTATTTTCTAAGATTGATCTTAGAACTGGCTGTCATCAACTCAAAATTCGTGCAGAGGATATTCCAAAGACTGCCTTTACCACCATATATGGATTATACGAGTATACAGTTATGTCTTTTGGATTAACCAATGCCCCCGCTTATTTCATGAATCTCATGAATAAGATTTTTATGGACTTCCTAGATAAGTTTGTCGTTGTTTTCATCGATGACATTCTGATTTATTCCAAATCACAAGAAGAACATGAGCTACACCTAAGGACCATTCTTGGAACCCTTAGAGAGCATCAGCTGTATGCAAAGTTTAGCAAATGTGAATTCTGGTTACAGGAAGTAGGATTCCTCGGTCACATTGTATCACCCGGAGGAATTGCCGTTGACCCTGCAAAAGTGAAAGACGTAGAAGATTGGCAAGCCCTAACCACTCAAACCCAAGTTCGTGCATTTCTCGGATTGGCGGGATATTACCGTAAATTCGTAGAAGGATTCTCGAGTATCGCCAGACCTATGACCCAATTCCTGAAGAAGGACAAGAAGTTTGAATGGACCGACAAGTGTGAAGCGAGTTTTCAAGAACTCAAGAGGAGATTGATTTCAGCCCCAATCTTGATCATGCCGGATATCTCGAAGCCCTTTGATGTGTATTGTGATGCATCCAAGATTGGTCTCGGATGTGTGCTAATGCAAGAAGGCAAAGTTATATCTTTTCTATCTCGACAATTGAAGCAACATGAGCAAAATTACCCAACCCATGACCTCGAACTCGCAGCCGTATTTCTAGCCCTGAAGACATGGAGACATTACCTAATGGGAAACCGTTGTGGGATCTATTCGGATCACAGGAGCCTAAAGTATATATTCACTCAGAAATAGCTGAATATGAGACAGACTAGATGGATAGAGCTAATCAAGGATTATGATCTGGACATTCACTATCACCCTGGTAAAGCCAACGTAGTAGCCGATGCCCTTAGCAGGTTGCCGTGCCGCTTGAACTCCATGATTTTGAAGGAGCAACCAAGTTTGCACAAAGAGATGGAAGATTTTCGAATGGAATTAGTAAATGAAGGATTTCTGGCTAGCATAGAACTCCAGCCCACTTTGATCAGTCAGATTAAAGAGGCGCAGAAGGGAAATGCCAGTATTGATGGAATCAAGCGTCGTATCGGTACAGGCAAAGTACCCGAATTCACCGAGGACGAAGAAGGAGTTCTGTGGTACAAAGGACGCCTTTGTGTACCATCAGATTCTGAGTTGAAAGAAGTAATCTTGAAGGAGGCTCATGATACTCTTTATTCTATCCATCCCGGAGGAACTAAGATGTATCAAGATTTAAAAGAGCAATTTTGGTGGCATAAGATGAAGAGAGAAATCGGAAGCTATATCGCCAAGTGTGATATATGTCAGTGAGTCAAGGCAGGACATCAAAGACCCGCTGGATTGTTGCAACCATTGCAGATCCCGGAATGGAAATGGGATTCCGTTGGAATGGACTTTATCACTGGACTGCCTACT
The DNA here is from genome assembly GCA_023614405.1 of Avena insularis. NCBI lineage: Eukaryota > Viridiplantae > Streptophyta > Magnoliopsida > Poales > Poaceae > Avena > Avena insularis. The sequence continues at coordinate 260,736,828 of CM042695.1, forward strand.
TCTAGTAAGGGGAAATGACTCTATCTGGGTCATAGTGGACAGATTGTCCAAAGTCGCCCAATTCTTGCCCGTCAAAACCACGTATCAGAGTTCAAAACTAGCAGAGTTGTACATCGCTAGAATTGTTAGTTTGCACGGAGTCCCCAAGAACATCGTATCGGATCGAGGAACTCAGTTTACCTCGAGATTCTGGAAGAAAGTCCAAGAAGGTTTAGGAACCCGTCTAGATTTCAGTACCGCGTATCACCCTCAGACCGATGGACAAACGGAGCGAGTAAATCAAATACTCGAAGATATGCTTAGAGCATGTGTGTTAGAATATGGATCCAAGTGGGAAGACTGTCTGCCGTTTGCAGAATTTTCATACAACAACAGTTACCAAGCCAGTTTGCAAATGGCCCCATTTGAATTCATGTACGGAAGGAAGTGTCGCACCCCTTTGAACTGGTCGGAAGTAGGAGAGAGTCAGATCTTCGGACCCGACATCCTACGAGAAGCAGAAGAGAAGGTTCACAAGATTCGTGAGCACCTCAAGACCGCCCAATCCCGACAGAAGAGTTACGCCGACAAGAGACGTCGATACCTCGCCTTCAACATAGGAGATTTTGTTTATCTGAAAGTGTCGCCATTTAAGGGAATGCAGCGTTTCCAACTCAAAGGAAAGTTAGCCCCCAGATATATCAGACCTTTCAAGATTCTGAACCGTCGAGGAGAAGTATCATATCAATTGGAGCTACCCGAAGAGATGTCAGCCGTGCACAATGTGTTCCATATCTTGTTACTTCGCAAGTGTCTCGAAGTCCCCGAGAAGACCGAAGTGTTCAAGAATATCGACCATCGGACCATAGAGATCAACGATGACCTGACCTATCCAGAAGTACCCATCCATATTTTGGAAGAATCTTTTCGAACTACCCGAACCCGAAGCATCAAGTTTCTCAAGATTCAGTGGAGCAAACACACAGAAGAGGAAGCTACCTGGGAGCGCGAAGATCACATCAGGACGGAGTTTCCCGATCTCTTCAAGTCCTAGGTAATCTTTTCGTCCTTTTTCAAATCTCAGGACGAGATTTTGTTTAAGGGGGGAAGGTTTGTAACATCCCAAAAATATTAAACTTAAATCATCAAACACTAATCATCAAAATTAGGGTTAACCAAAACTTTTCTAATTAAAATTATGAAGGCATGCATATGTGTATGCATTCAATTTGAAATTATTTTGAACCAACTTGTTTGTGTGTTCCTTTGCTTGTAAAGTGTTTCTTAGGTGAAATAAACATCATCTAAAACATTTCCCACACTTTTCATAAAGACAAGTAAATCAAAACAAATATATTAAGGGAATGGTCATTTTGACCAATTTAACTCCCATGCCTACTTTGGCTGTCTCAAACTTTCAGAACCTAATGGAAACTTTTCTGGATCTTTGCACCCCTTGAATGTACTCATAACAAAGTATCAAGGCCCACGTTGTGATCATCCAGAAACTTTCAAAAGCATAGTTTTAATGACAATTCAAAATTGAATCTTTATCATATGGGAAGATCCCACTATTCCAAAAACCACTCAAACAAGCTCAAATTTCAAAACCCAAGCATCTGCAGACTCACCAGCACCAACCTAGCAAACCCACCAAAAATCTTTTCAAAATTCAAAACTTTATTTCATGCGGCCATTTCATCAAACAGGTTGCAGACACAAATCAAACAAAATCTAAACACTATAGTGAGCAGTGATTGAAGCCTAACTTGTTCCCTATCTAGCTCACAACCAGCTCAGTAGATCATCTAGCAAGATTAACCAAGCACTAGCACCACTGTAAGCTTGGCATTGCCATCAATGGTGAACATCCCAGCACACCCATGTCACCCCCATGTCGACAGCAAGCTAGGAGGAGACACAAGCCTAGCCAGCATGTATGGGAGGTAGTCCACCGTCCACCGCCTCTCCCTGTCCACCGCTCGAACCTTGCCACCCTCTGGACCACACGCACAGACCGCGCCCAGACCGCCATCGACCATGCCGAGCGTGCGCCAGAGCGCCACCCTCGACGGAATCCCACAGATCGCGCGCCGCCCTCGCCGCGTGCATACACAATCCCCACCGACCTAGGAGACCGCTAGACATCCTCGTTCGCCGCCCCGTGACGCACAGCCACCGCTCGCCGTCGAAGACGCCCGTCAAGCCGCCTACTGCCGCACCGCCCCATGCCTTGAAACCATTTCGTTGAGCATCGCCAGGGAACACCGCACCGTCCCCTACCTTCGCCCATGCCAATAGCCGCCTGTAACATCGCTTCGACAGGCTCACCGTGCGGTCCCCTCGCTCGACTATAAATAGAGGCCACCCCTGCTCGATTTCTTCACACCATATCACTCCCCTCTCCTCACTGATCGTGCCACACCATTCCCAGAGCAAGGCGAGCACCACCTCGCCGGAATTTCACCGGAGCCCGCCGCCTCTGGAAAAAAGGGCGCCATCGATTTCGTCCACCCCAGGAGCTGCCGCGACCACCCCTGAGTTCGCTGTCATTGACTTCATCGTTCGCCCGCCTCGCCAGCACCCCGGTGAGCCCCCAGCAACCCCCACTGGCCGTGCTAGGTTTCTTTCTCGCTGGCGTTGCTCAACGTCAACGATGACTCCCAGCCGTTGGATTAGAATCAGATCGAACGTCCCACGTCGCCCGTGCATCGCCCCTCCACATCTCAGCAGCGAGTGGGGACACCCACTTAAGCAGCCAGCAGGAGCAACGCTTAGCAGGCCGCCCGTTAACTTTTCCCATGATCCGATTATTCAAATTAAACCTTTTTCTTTTTAATTCAAACACACTTCTGTACCCATTTTCAAAAATCAACCCAGATCAATTCAGTGCACCAATTTGAATGAAACCAATTTTGTTAGAAAGTTCTTGGAATGCTGAATCCAAGCCCGTTGGATTGAAGTCATTTGGATCTATAGATCACCCATGGTAAAAATAACAAGGCAGAAGCTTTTCTGCATTCAAACATTTTTCAAATTTAAACCATAAAAGCTTTTGAGTTGATTCCAACTCTCAAAAATCACATTTAACCATACCTTTCAGAATATATAAAAATATATAGGTTTACTTGCAGAAATAATGTTCAAGTAATAAAAGAATGCTACATAGGCATTTCTAGTCACTTTATTTAATTAAAATAAAAGGGTAAAACCTTATTAAATTGTGACACCACTTTAAAACACATTCCCTTGGACTACAATATGTGGTGATGACATGTGTCAACATGATCCCATGTTTGGTTTGGAGAATATTAAATCTTAAGTAGTTTTTCAATGAGTAGAAATTACTTTTCTAAAAATAAAAAGAATTAAACCAAGCCTTAACCTTGTAATGTTAGAGATGACGCTAGATCATCTATAGGACCCTTGTGTGTGATGATTGCAAGTAGCTAAGTATTGTTTGGTGATTGTGTACATCGTATTTATTTATAGACGCTAGTACCGACCAAGGATACGAGGAGGAAGGAGGATTCTACGAAGAAGAAGCCGAGGAGAACTTCAACCACTGCTCTGCACAAGGCAAGCTTATATTGACACTAATGCAAGCCTTACTAATCAAGTTGACCTATGCAAGCTTATACTTGCAATTGTGCAAGCCAATACTTGCTTGTTACCATGCCCACTATATGCCTTAAGCATATATGATCCAACCCACTTGACCAACCAATCCTAGTTTCTACTTACAAGCTTTATACTTTATTTCTTTATCAAAGCTATTCCTTAGAGCTTACTTAAGTGAATTATAGATACTAGAAAGTTATGTGAAGGTTGCATAAAGAGCATAAAATTTGGCCTAAGCTAGATAATCTTAATGTCATCTTAAGGCATGAGATTGAACTTAGTTAGAACTCCACTAGTTTACCACCCCTCATTATTGCTTACCCCCACCTGTAGATGCTAGTGCTAAGCATAAAACTTGATCAACTTTAGATGGGAATACTTGGTAGAAAAATGGTTATGAAAACCTTGGAATGATGGATCATTCTATTGAAATGTTTTGGACATGTGTTTCCAAACACCTGATGATTTTGGTGAAGAAAATGATGAGGCATGAGCCTTAGCCCTTTATAAAACTGATGGTTGTCTGGATGCGATACCATTACAATTTTATCGTACAACCACAATACCGGAAGATTGGGTAGGGCTTGACTGGAAACTTATATACCTTAGTATTAGTTCCCTCATGGCCAAGGTCTGAGCTGAGGCTACCTTGTGAAGATTGTCCACCTGTGCAGTACCCAAGATGACAGTTGGTCATGGTTGGGAGGCCAAACTCACAGGAGAGGTGCTTATACTAGGGCGTGTAATCGAAAGTTTAGGATTGATTATCCATACATCGAGTATGGTGAATTCAGGATTTGTTCTGACGGATGTATCGAATGTTGTGGTGAAAGTGTACAATCTCTGCAGTGTCAAACTATTGAATAGCAGCGTCATGATTATGGACAGTTGGAGTGGCCATACTGTTCCCCCGTCAGACTTTTCAAAAATGACTTGTGAAATGAATTGAGACTTTGACTTGACCACAATAGAGTTGTTACATGAGTTACAAGATCCCACTTAGGAGTTATAAAATTGTGACTAGCTTTGGAACTTAGTAGAGATAAATCTGGCTTTTGCAAAACAACCCTAGAGCCTAGTGTCCTATTATCCAAAAACCCCTTTACCTGTTAGTATTAGGTTGCGAGTACTTAAAGAGTACTCATGGCTTTGTCCCTGGCTATTCCCATGGCCAGACTATGAAGAGGAGTACCTGGAGGATGGACCCCAGGAAGGTTACGACAACTAGGATCATCTCCCATCGTCAGCATTGCCTGTGACCCCGAAGATGGAGCTTCGTCTATGCTACCGTTATTATTACGTATTCCGCTGCTTGATGTTGTATTAAGAACTGTATCATGAGATCCTTATTTGTGTAAGAACTTATGTACCGTTTGTAATGGATGATGTACTATGGTATCCAATTCTGTTATGTCTCGCAAAAATGGTAATCCTGGGATTGCGATGTATGGCATAACAGGCATCTGGGATTAAAAATCCGGGTGTTGACACTCCATTAGGAGATGTGCCCAAATTTTATAAGCTATTTGAGAACATTTTGGAATATATATGAGTTGTTGATGATCACCAGGATCTATGATGCTGGTCTGAGATTCTGGTGGATTTGGTAGAGTTTACTGTTAGCCTTTATATTTCAAATTTCCTCTATGATAGGTTTACCCCACTTGGGTGATCACTGAGAGGTTTAACTTGTAAAACAACACATGTTTTTCTATTTGATTGAGATGAACAGAATATGTGGATGTTTTATGATACTCACCACACTTGGGTGTTGTTGGGGTTGCAAGTTGTTGATCTTGTGGTTGTGTGGCTAGCTTGATCTGGTGCTCCTCCTGATACTTCCAGCTCCTGGACTTGTCCTTGATCTAGCTCTCCACCTCCTGGTCCTGGTGGCTTGATCTTGTCCTTTCTATCCACCTGATCTACCCCCTCCTTATGTCACCATCTTGGTGAGATGATCAAGGGTTTGGTTGGTGTGATCTAGTTTGGCTTTGATAAGCTGAGTGTGTTATTGGTGTGTAAGAACAGGGGAATGGTGTTGGGTGGCTTCCCACGGCTGTGCTGAGTAGTTTTGTGTGTGTGGCCTGTTGATGCTGTGCTACAGCACACACCATGCAGTTTTGTGTGTGTGCTGCTTGTGTGCCTGCTGCACCATGTGGATATGCTCTGGATATGAAAGTTACTTTTATCTGGTTACATTTACTTGTCTGGTGAAACTTGGCCCTCCTTGCTGTTTATTTGACTTATGGCTTAAAATTATGAAAGATATAGTTCTTTCATATTTGGTGAACGTTGCCCCTTAAAGATTACTCAATGATGAAAAAGTGAACGGTGCAACTCACTGTCAATTCTAAGAGTACATAATTTAATCCTTAATTTTCTTTCTTTAGTTTGTGTTTTGTTTTGCAGGTACCAGACTTGAAGATTCAAGAATTTAGTTTAGGTTTTCTTATTATTTATAGAATAGTCACTTGTAATCATTCTTTTTTTCTTTTGTAATTTTTATTTTATTGTTTTGTAATAAATATTGTAATATTACTCAATATATATAAAGGTTGTTTTATTTCACTATCTACTGTAGAGTTTCTTGATCATGTTAATAAGTTAAATTTTGTAACTTATTTATTGAATAAAATTATGGAATGAGTATTCTTTTTCTGAATTATGTTCTTTATTTAAAGTTTGAAGTACTAATTATTAACTCTTGACCAAATCATAATACTCAAACAAAATTCTAAATCCTTTTGAATTATAAATCCAACACTCAAGTTTAAATTCAAATTTCATTTCCCAAAACACACTAATCCACAAAGATCATATCAAAGTTTATAACAATCATTCTCCAAGACTATACCTAATCTCAAGGAATGAAAGAAACTTTGATCCCTTTAGGGTTTTATTTGGCAAAAAATTTACCCACATTTTCACAGATGAATGCATGCAATTTCACAGATTCCTAAATCTACCCTTTGTTGGTTCCTAAATGCTGGGATGTTACAGAATGCTAGCATCATTAGGCACATGGTGATACGCCCTTGTGCCAAATTTGAGTCCATTAGAAGAAAGTTAAATGAAAAAATGATACACAAGTGGCTCTTTCGAGTAGTCGGACATGATCGTTGATCTAACTACCCCATATTTTAGAGTGGACTACTAGGGGGACATTTTTTCCAAGTTTGTCAATTTAATGCAAAGTATTTGCCACACAATGACCAAATTTGAATGTTTCGATTTTTTTTGAAAATTTCTCATTTTATTATGAAATTTACAAGGTTTGGTCAAACCAGGGTTGACCAGAGTCGTTCGAGAGACTATGAAAGCATATGAAAAGTACAACTAATGTTCTGTGGTCCCAATGTGACGTACAACCATATAAGCATGCAACTAGAAGGTTTCAAATTGTAGTTTTGGCACTTGCTTCACAAATGAAAGCCTGTTTTTGAGTTTGAGGGTGAAATTTTAGAAATTTCCAAACCAAAATGGCTAGCTAGAATGCTAGCATAATTAGCCATGTGGTGATACACCCTTGTGCCAAATTTGAGTCTAGATGAAGAAAGGTATATGAAAACATGGTACACAAGTGACTCTTTCGAGTAGTCGGACATGATCGTTGACCTAACTACCCCACATTTGAGAGTGGACTGCTAGGGGTCATTTTTTCCCAAGTTTTCCATTTTTTAAGCAATTAATTTGCCACACAATGAACAAATTTGAAGGTTTCAAAATTTTTAGAGAATTTATCATTTTATTATGAAATTTACAAGGTTTGGTCAAACCAGGGTTTACCAGAGCCTTTCGAGAGATTGTGAAAGCATCTGAAAAGTACAAATGCTCTTATGTGGTCCCAATGTGATGTAAAACCACACAAACATGCAAATAGAAGGTCATAAATTGTAATTTTGGTACTTGCTTCACAAATGAAAGCCTTTTTTGAGTTTGAGGGTGAATTTTTTGAAATTTTCAAACCAAAATGGCTAGATACAATGCTAGCATTATTAGGAATGTGGTGATACCCCTTGTGCCAAATTTGAGTCCATTTAAAGAAAGGTATATTAAAACATAGTACACAATTGGATCTTTCATGTAGTCCGACATGATCGTTGACCTAACTACCCCACATTTCATAGTGGACTGCTAGGAGGACATTTTTCCCAAGTTTTTCATTTTCCATGCAAAGTATTTGCCACACAATGAACAAATTTGAAGGTTTCAAAAGATTTTTATAATTTCTCATTTTTCAATGAAATCTATAAGGTTTGGTCAAACCAGGGTTAATCAGAGTCTTTTCAGAGATTGTAAAAGCATCTGAAAAGTACAACTGCTCTTTTGTGGTCCTAGTGTGATGTAAAACCACACAATCATGTAAATTGAAGGTTACAAATTGTAGTTTTGGTACTTGCTTGACAAATGAAAGCCTCTTTTTGAGTTTGAGGGTGAAATTTTTGAAATTTTCAACCAAAATGGCTAGATACAATGCTAGCATCATTAACCTTGAGAAAATTTGAGTCCATTCATGGCTTTTGAATTTATAATTTAAACAATATGAATATTTCATTATTCTTAGTTATGATTTAGGGACGGATAATGTATGCATCATTCAGGTCTAACAATAGGACTTTGTAATATCATATTAATTTCAACTTGTCAGTACTTCATTTCATTTTTATAAACCAATTGTGTACAACTTACATATATGAAATAAACCAATTGTTGAAGGATTTTTTTCCTATCACGTCAAAATTAACAACTAAACAGAACCTCCCTCCAAAATTTTTGACACATTTTTGTTCCCTTCCTTTCCCCTCGCCCCTCCGCAAATTTTTTTAAACCCTGCAACATTAAAATGGCACACGAATGCCTCCCACGATTTGCGTCTCATCTGAAACTCCCAAAACCCATCCCCTCTATCGCCTTATCTTTCTCCTCCCCCGGATCTAATCTCATCGCTGGAGAATCAGAACACATTGTCGCATCTGATCGACGATCTCCTTGGCTGACGCCATGATCGAGACTCTTCACAGTGGTAAGACAAGCGAACCAGTGAGGTCTACACCAACTAAGAAGCCCAACATCAAACAACCGTCAAGTGATAGTTTAATCCCCCGATCCTTCTAATATGCAGTAGGTCTGCTAGAACCATTCATTACAAAATGGTTAAACATCTTATTTCCGTCATTATAGTTATAATTCTAGCGATCTACTCCCTACATTGTTTCTCCTCACACACGCAATGATATTATTTCGCAGTAGACAGATTCAGTCCAGTCTATTTTTATCCAAGCAAAAAATAGCAATGCCTCTGCTCCTTGTTCTGTCTCTCCTCTTCAAGCTGTTGTTGAGATGTAATACAAGTTTGACCATCCCTTGTCAGAAACCCAAAAAACAAATAATGCATATGAGGCAAGCAAGTACAAAAATTTAGAAGAAAATAAAGCTCGTATGATGGCATTTTTCAAAGAAGCGCAAGTCGCTATAGGTTTGCCTATAGAAAATATCGAAGAGGTAGCATGTAAATATGTCTATAGCGGCATTTGTATAGTGACAAATGCCACCAAAAAGGATAAACAAAATGATGCTAACGACACTCAACCAGACCCTGCATAAGAACCTAGTGAATAAGAAATGACCATAACTAATGACGAGCCGACTTCAGATGAAGAGGACCAGAACGTCCATAACCCTAAGACAAAGGTTATCATATCCTCTTTTTACTGAATTTTAATACTTCTACAATACTACAGTTTTGTTACTAACTGTTATTTTTTCCTAAAAACAGGCTAATGATGGTACATTAACTGCAGCACAACATCTGTACCTCAATCTACCATAGCAACTAGATCAAGAGCACCTCATATCACTGAAGCAACTGAAACTGTCACATGTCAGACCCCTACACGCCGAGAGGGTGAGAACACAGAAGTTCAAAACTCACCAATGTTGAACCTAACATCTAGAGGAATCAAATCAACTAAGGACAATCAACTTGTCATTACAAAACAGAAAGGTTTTAATAATTGCACTTAACTTTCTTACTACCATGTTTTAGATGTAACCTCTTCCGATTCATTAGCGAAAGCGTGGGGAACGTGGAATTTCCATGGGCCATGGCCTGCATGACTACACTAGAAGAAATGGTGGGAATAAAATGAAAATTAAATTCACTAAGGGGGTTAGAAGCCCCAAAAATCCTCTTCAAGCAGCCAAACTAAGCTCTGCGGTCGGAATACAAATCCGAGACAAAGTGCATCTGGCAACCAACTGGACTCAATACAAAAATATGAGACTCTGAAAGATGTTATTCCAGGTGCTATTCGCAAAGTAGCGGTGAGCCCTAACTCTATAGTTTTACATCATAGTTATTTATCTTGTCCACCTATATAACTACATAATATGAATCTCCATTTTATAGGGAAATTTTGAAATAGACAGAAAGGATGAAGTGACCAAGACAGTTTGCACTAATATTATACAAAGTAGAATGCGCCAACTACGCTACAAGCTTAAGAAGGAGAATTGGGACAAGATTAAAGATATGAGCCCCCAGGAAGCATATAAGATGAAGCCATCAAATTTTCTAGATAGAAGTTGGAAAGATCTTGTGGATATATGGTTTGATGCCCACTATCAGGTACTAAAATTTACACTAACAAATACTTAGCACATAAATCTCTGCAGCACAGAAAACTCACAAGTTAATACTAAAATTTAGGAAATGTGTGTGAAGAATCGAGTGAACAGAGAAGCTATGAACAAGAACCATACAACTGGATTGAGATGCTTCGTTGCACACTACAAAGCTCTTATAAGTTTTTAAGTTCATATATGAAACAATTGTTCTGCCAAGATCAGTAGAAATTTTGCTAACTCATGTTCGTAATTCCAATTTTTCTATAGAACTCAGAGAAGTTGGAGGAAGTGACATCTCCAGTTGAATTCTATAGACTTAGCCACACTAACAAGGAAGGCATCATGACTACGGAAGCCAAAGATGCTTATGTAAGACATATTTAATACTGCTAATATTTTGCAATGAATAAGCTTTATACTTCAATATTTCTTATACTTTTATTTGAACTTATTTGCAGGATGCAATGATGACCGTGAAAAATAGACCACACCTAGAAGATGAGACTGAAAAACAGAATTGCAGATTATTGAAGAAGTCTTGAAGGAGAAGAGCACAACGAGCTCAAGCACAGGCACGTTCCTCTCAAATTTGGGATTTGGAGCTCTGCGTCCACAACACACATCTGAGAACTAAAAAACAAGCTTGCTGAACAGGAGGAACAATCACTGCTCGTAGCTGCAAGGTATAAACAAGAGATTCGGGAAAGGATGGAAGCATAGGATAAAAGATTTGAAGAAATGAAAAAAAGCAAGAAGAGGACCATGCATCTCTGATGAAAGCACAGAAAGAGAAAAATAGATCAACTGAGAATAAGCAACAAGAATTAGAAGCCATGCTTAGTTTCATCTTAAGGACATGACATCAGCAAGGACAAGGCAACAACTCAACAACACCTCCATCTTGATGAAATTGTTCGTCAATATGTTGTATCTTCATTTCAGTGTGCTTCTGTTCAGCAATGTATGTCATGTTAAAACTATTGCACGGAATTTTATCCCCGCCATTTTATATATAGGTTCCAAATTATATTTATCCGTATCATAATTTTTTCATTTTGTACATAATTATTAACGTGAAGAAATTATTGACACTATTAGCAACACGTCGACCCACTTGTTAGAACCATCTCAGTCCCACTTGTCCGAACCCTATAGGTCCCACCTGTTAGAACCCTCTTGGTCTCACCTGTCCGAACCCTCTGGGTCCCACATGTCAGAACCCTATGGTCCCACCTGTCCGAACCCTACGGGTCACACCTGTCCAAACCCTCCGGGGTCCCACCTTTCCGAACCCTCTAGGTCCCACATGTCTCAACCCTATGGGTCCCACCTATTAGAACCCTTTGGGTCCCACCTGTCTAAACCCTCTTGGCCCCACCTGTCTGAACCCTATGGTTCCACCTGTCCGAACCCTCCGGGTCCCACCTATCCGAACCCTCTTGGTCCCACCTGTCTGAACGGTCTAGGAACCGCCGTTGTTCCACCTGTAAGAACCACTTGGTCGCACTGGCCATAATGCCACATCAGTAAATTACACATAATTAACAAAATGCCACGTCTATAATGATGACTTTTCCTACACTCCCTTCTATTTTACAATGACAAACTTTTCGTATATAGCATGACAAATATTTTAGTCACATATTGTACACGATTGTTGATAAAACTAACATCATCGACTAAAATAAGTTAAACAATGCCAAAAAAAATGCAAACCATGGTTATGGATTTTTTATGACGTGGCTTTTATGACAAAATTAGTGACAACCCATTTTTGGCAACAACATATATTCATTGACAAAATATGGATATTAAGTGACAAAAGGGGTCTGTCAATAAATACCATTTCTATTGTAGTGTAGCCGTTAAGGATTTGATAGTGTATACCCTATATATTGGATCAAAGAAAGCAAAACATGATATAAGATATACAATTAGTATACATGCATGCACGAGACTTTTAAGATCCAAAGAAGATATAATTTGGACAAAAGACCAAAAAATTCAAGAAGGCATCACAGGTGTGGCAAAACACATTTGTTGTCCAAACTTAATCAAAGAATGAAATCAACACAAGATTTGTTCAACAAAGTTCAACAACTAAACTATGTAAAAACTATTGAGCCTAAAGAAATAAAAACACATATCCTAAAATATTTATCTCATTCAAGCAAGTAAAATATGTAAGAAGGAAAAAAGATAAGACACTTTCGAAAGATCAAGGTTTCAATAAATAAACCAAACCGTTTACACTTTTCACAATGGAACAAGGTACCCAAAAGAAAAGGTTCATCGAATCTATGAGGCAAAGCAACTTTTCCTCCATCCTGATCATCTCATCCACAACCGCGACATTAGCTTCATTCCTCGCTTCTATGATTCTTTCATCAAATTTCTCATCATATATTTTCTACTCTCGCCGTTGGCCGACTTCCACATCATCCTCAACACTGCTCACATCCTCGGGCTGTGTGGTTTATTGATCCATACAAGGTACTTGCACTTTAGAGTTTCATAGTAGCACACGTGGAACTTACGGCTAGTGTCCTCGCCGTTGTATGCGATGAGGTGACGTAGCTTCAATTCGATGCCACACACGTAACCGCTGGAGAAATTGGATTGCAGGCCGCTCCAATCATGTATATCCGTGCATTTGATTTACTATGGCACCTTCTACAAAAAAAACTCCCAAATAAGATAAGAGAAAATCCACAGCCGATTAGAAAGAGTGAGAGATAAAAATAAGAACAAGACAACCCCAGTCAGATAAAGGGAGATCGATGGAAAAAACCAAGAATAAGGAAACCACAATTAAAGATAAAAGAAAATTTTACCCCGAAGTCGCTGCTGAGGAGAGGATGGTGCCTCGTCTTGCTGCCATCTTCCTTTTGTTGACTCCTCTGCGTGGTGCCGCATAGAGCATCTCCTCCTACTCCGCCATCAACCATTGAAGATTCTCCGAGAGGTATTTTGGGAGAGTAGTGGGAGTATAACAAAGTGCATTTGGGGGGCATGGAGGGTGAAATATATACATGAGTCTCGGTGGTGGTGGGCCACACAAGTCAGCGCGACGTGCTTGTCGCGTATGAGTCGCGCGCTTGACTAATCTCCAATATGGGACCCAATGTAGACATTAAATTCAATCCACAACACGGTCAATTATGCTCCCTTTCACCTACTAGGACATAATTATCTGTCGTTGCATCTTCCCACCTATCATGGCCCAATTTTCTTCCGGTATCAGATGTACCACAGCAAAAAAGATTTGTTTCATTTGTCGTCACCAAAGCTCATCCGCCACGTAATCAACTTTCGCTAGTTCTTTTTGCTTTTTCCTCCCCAAAAAGTGCCGGATATAGGGTATTTTTTGCAGTGTTTACTAAGCAAACCAAAAATACTAGAGATACTTACATGGATTTATTGAGCCAATCAAAAATACTAGAGATATTTATATGAATTTCTTCAGCCAATCGAAAATACTCAAAAAATACTAGAGATAATGGCATAAATTTATCGACGCAATCAAAAATACTAATACAATACAAGAGTTATTCACATGAACTTATTGAGCCAATCATAAATACTCAAAAAATACTAGAGATGATTTCATGAATTTATTGAGCCAATCAAGAATACGAAAAAATACTAGAGATATTGACACTAATTTATTTAGCCAACCAAAAGTATTGAAAAAATACTAGAGATAATGACATGAATTTATTGAGACAATCAATATTACAAAAATAGAAGAGATATTGACTTGAATTTATTATTGCATGCTGCTTATATGAGTAGATGGTGTAATCCCCTACTTGTCCTGACTCGCCACCAATTGCATAATTTGGTTATGTGAGAAACCAAGACTAAGTTTTCGCCTCCTCTCCTTATCTACCAATCCAAATGCAATGAGAAATAAATTATTGTTCCCATCCTTTCCAGTTGTAGCTAGGACCTTTTGGCCTATGCTCAGTTTTACAAAACAACTGTCTAAATCTGTGTAAGCAAAGGAAATTTTAGTAGGCAAGAATCTATTTGTATACATATCAAAATTCTTGAAATTAAATAATTTAATTTCCAATTAATGGTCTACAACCTTTCATAAATCCTTCAATAGACGCATTGAGACAATAAAACAACCCATGAAATCTAGTTTTTTTTACTTGGACGCTTTGCAACAACTTTTTTTTATGACAATGCATCTAGAGCCAGGATTTGTAGCAATGAGTGTATGTAAGTAATGTTTTTTACTTGGATGCTTTGCACAACATACAAATCATTCTCTTTAATTTGTATGCCATCATATTTAGTTTTCCTACTCCAACTTTCTCTTTTGTTGTCTCCCTCACTATCTCAGTGTTATTCCTAGGGCCAATTCTAATGGAACACTCACAAACCTTTGCAACCCATTTGTGTGTTACCTTGCAGCCTTTCCCTAAGTTGTCACATGTATGCTCTAGGTGTAAGTTCCTTAGGAAGAAAGTCTTCTCTCCCTAATTTATGAACCAACCATATAAAAGGTACATTTATCTTGGCTGCATTTTGCAATTATAATGTCCTTGAAATTTCTATGGTACACAAAGTTCCTGAGATGTGCAATGTGTAGTTTCTACAATTCTCTCCTGAACTGGTACACATCTATGAAGCACATCATCAGACAAAGGTCTTATTTTGGTTGGACCATATTCTTATTATACCACACTCTTGGCTTCTTTTTGCCATGAACTCTTTCTTGTTGGTGTCATAACTGAAGATAACACCTCAGCCCATCATCATCCAAAACCACAAGCGGGCCTTCATCATCAGAAGGAAAATAGTCTATTGGTGATGTGCTTTGCTAGATGCATTGATACCTGGATGTTGGACCTCTCCTCACCGGTATTTTCTTCCTCCTCACTGGGTTAGGATCATGGAGTAATTTGTAGCCACTATTGAACCATCTGAAATTTAGAAAATTTCTCCTGTTCATGTTTCACCTGCACTAAGTGCTTCCTATTCCTCTTCTACATATTAGCTAACCTCTGGCTAATCTATTCTTCTTATTTCTTCATGGCTTTATTATGTTCAGCTAGCTTCTACTCACCCATATCAAAGTCAAAATCTTCCGAATCCTCTGCCATTTCTTATGAATCATCGTGAATTTCTTCTAAATCCTCATGAATATCTTCTAAATTATTCTTCTAATCAAACTCTTCTTCTTATTATTTAGTATTCTCCTTGCCCTTGTTCTTCATGCTGCTCTGCTGGGTGATCAATTGGGTGAGAAAGTATAACATTTCGGAAAATTCAGAGTTAATCGTACACATTCCTAGCTTGGGAACATTACATCATCATCATCCACTGTATACACTTGAGGCACTCCAAATTCTAATGTAGGTATATATTCCTCAACTGATGAAGTGTTAATGTATCATGGTAGATTGTTATTCTCCTCCATTACAGTCAAACTAATACGCTTCTTCTCCTCATACTGCTCAAGCATTTCCCTACCTTATCCATTCCATCAACTAATTCCATTCATGCAATCCCTCTGCCTTCTCCTTAACATAATATGTTGTCATGCATTCCATATCCCTCCCCTTCAATCATAGCTAAATTATTTTGATATGTGATGTCTGGTCTACCCAATGAGCACTCTAAATTATATAGGCCATCTAGATTGAACCTCACATCCCATATTTCATCATCAAAGCTAAAAAAAATCACAAAAACAAAATTCAAATTCTAAATCCCTAACTTACTCAAAAAAAATCAACAAAGAGAGAGGGGGAGATAACTTACTCAACACCGCAGCCAAATGAGGATGTCCAGCGGTGGCTCTGCGCTGGTGTCTCCTTCGAGGTCTTTCTCACGGCTGCTGCTGCCGCCTTCATTGGCGAAGAATACTTCTGGCGTTCCATCCAAATCCCCCATGGAGAATCGTCCACCTCGCCACCTGCCCGTGTGCCACTGTCTCTGGCGCTGCTGCCTTTTGAACTCTTGGCCTCCGTCTCCCGCCGCCCATTTGCTTCTATCTCCGGGCGGGAGAGTGAGCTACCACAACGACATGTGTGTCCCAACGGGCGGTTAGGGTTCTGACCGCACCATTAACAGGGTCGTCTATCCCCGACCATCACAGCTTGCCATGTCCACCTGTCAACGGGTCCCACCCGTCAATTTTGCTATCTAAAGACGATCAAAACTGAATCGGTATTCTTTTTAACGCGATAGTTCTGAAGTGGTGGTTTTTTAAACCCTAACGAATAGTGGCGATTTTTTGAAACCCTATCCGCAACTGTGGTGTTTTTTTTTTGTAATTTTCTCTACTATACATTATGTAAAAGAAATAGCTAGTGCAGTAGTACATGGGGATATATATATGTCCAAAGAAACTACTGATCTCAGGTCCTTGCATGATGATCCATGCATATGCATGCATCGATCCACTGACCACAAGCTAACTGTCCCGCATTGTTTCCTATGTTCCTACACGATAACACATGGCAACATGGCGTTATTATACCTTGAGAGCACACACAAAAGACAGCGTCTAACCATATAGTATTACCCGCTAACCTGTCATTGAGAGATCCCCCAGTTAACACAACCCAGAACCCACGATCGGAGAAGAGGTCGCAGGAAAGGATCGGCGCCAATAGAATACTTGATGCAACCATTATAGGGTGCAGGGAAGTAATGCTAGTTTATAGAGATCCAAGCAGCTTTGCGTGGATAAATATTCTGCGTGCCAAAGGCCTCGGAGAAAGCTGGCTGCCCCTGGATCGATGGACATTGGCGAGCCAGACCCCCACACATGGCCCCCAGGTGGGGAGATCTACCCGATAGCTATCTATCTGCAACTATTCAATCGCCTAATTAAACATCCTATCTACTCCATCCGTTTCAAAATATAAGATGTTTTAGGTTTGTGAAACAAATGTATCTAGACTACTTTTAGTATCAAGGTTCACTCAAGTTTGAAATAAATCTACACATTAAAAAAGTCTAGATACATTTTCTTCACAAACCTAAAACATCTTATATTTTGAAACGGAGGGAGATTGAGGCATCAAACTGAGCTAGTTCTAGGACATATCTAATTTCTACTCTCCCAGAGTACTAGTAAGATTTTCATGCCGAGAAAAGGATCATTTTTTTCTTGGGAGAGCGAGAGAGGGAGGGAGAGATACTGCATGCCCTACTTACTACTTCCTCTGTTTCAAATTACTCCGCCGGCGCGCTTATGTAGGTGAGCTAGTATTCTCTTATTTTCCATTTAAAAAAATTCTAAGATTTTTGAAATAGATAGTATGAAATGTGTACTACGTATACCAAAAATCTCAGGAATTTTTTGATAAAAATGAGAGAATACTAGCCCACCTAGGTAAACGTGCGTGCGGAGTAATTTGAAACAGAGGGAGTAATTATTAATGTGGCTTTTTTTAGGTAGATCAAAAGGAAAGCACTGGCCTGGGTGACTGGGCGATGGAGGCACAAATTATGTGTAAAGGAATCTGATGGTTGAGAAGGGAGTTGGAATCCACTAAAGGCAGTGTGCTTTTTTCCTTCCCTGCAGCACCACCTGCGGGCTAAGGCTAGACGACACATATAGGGGAGGTATTGGTACGTGCTAGAGCTACGCAGGAAGGGCAAGCTACTACTCATCATAAGCTAAAAGGGCTTTGACATTAGACAGGGCACACACTAAATTTGCCCCCTTTCCTATGTGGAAAGCGTCCGAGTCCACTGTGTTCTCGAGCTCATGATTGGTGGGTGCCTAAGCCCCGCATAAAATAACTAACCCTAGCTAGATGGCCCTCATTATTGGTGCATATGCCTTTGCCTGGCAAGAAGGCAGCTGCTGTTGCGTTGGGACTAGTACGAGTCCGCACCTTGAAGAAAAGGGGCTTCATTCGTTCGGCACAGGAATGCATCCAGCAGGCAGGCACGGCTCCCTCCCTCGAGAATCTGATGCCTGCCAATGATGGACCTAATCTATGTAGCCAGGTGTTAGGAGAAGAACGACTGTTCACCCCTGCCCATCTGCCAATGCCAGATAGATCTTTCCCGTCGGCCCATCACCGTGCATGCGCGCGTGCCGCCTTGTAGCCAGCAGCAGCTTTCTGTAACCATTAGTGCTAGCTTGACCTAAAAAAGCATTGCGTGCCCAAAGATCAGGAAGACTCGGTCGCCCTCTGCCCATAGTCTCGGAGTATAAATTACTACTCGTACATGCTAGCTAGGCACTCGATCTGTACGTGGCTGTGTAGCATAGATGAAATCTTTCATATTCAAAGAGCGTGGTGGTAGACATGGAAACCTAGATAGGCACTCTGTACGTGGCAGTGTACATAGATCAAATCTTGCATATACAAAGAGTGGTAGACATGGAATGGAACCTAGCTAGATCATCAAATCGTGCTGGTACAGCGCTGCTTCCAGGCATGGTCACGCATGAGAGTGCCTTTGAGTTGACGCTAATAACTGTGGTGGTAGATGTTTGCGGCTTTGGCGCCGGCGTGCCGGGCCTGGACAGACGGCGGCTCACGAGCGGGCGCGCAGCTTTTAGCGCGCCACTGGCACTAGGTAGGGGACCGTACGTGCGGCGTCAGACGTGTCGCGCGCGCTCGCTCGCATGCATGGCGGCAGCGACGAGCGAGAGGCATGGCTTTTCCATGGCCCTGGAACCGGAAAGGAGATGGACAGGGACGCGCACGTCGATCATCCACCGGCGAGCTAGAGGCTTTAGGCCAACTCCGCTGGCCGATCTATCCGGTCGATTTAAACGGTCTGTTTTTGTCGTGGTTCGGTCTGTTCGACCAGCCGCGCTCAGCGGCGTGATCCATTTATTCTGTCTGGATGTGATTTTTTTTTGCAAATTTAAACATAATCCATTCGCGCTATAATTGGCAAAGTTTATATTTAATTTACATTCAAAATATAAAAACACAATTTAAACTAGTCCTAGCTATCGATCTTTGTGCGCCGGCGCCGTCTCGTCCATCTACGGGTCGAGGTCGATGTACTCTGGTGGCGTCCAGAGGTTGGATGGCGGCAGGGCCGGAGCGGGAGCTGGCGCAGGTGGATTGATCACCTGCCCAGGACACGGTGTCCAACTGTGCTGGAGGTGCGCCAGCTCCATCCCCATCTACGGCGCGATCGCTGGCGCCCATCCCGGCAGCGGCGACGGTGGAGGCAGTTGGGCGTTCGCATACGCCACCATGCCGGTGAGCTGGAGGGCCTCCCCGTAGCCACGCCACAAGGCATCCTCCTCGCACGCTGGCCGCATTGGCCTGCTCGGTGAAGGCGTACTCGTCGTAGCCACGCGCCAGCACCTCGCGGTACTCCGGGGCAGGTTCGCGACGACGTCGTCCACCGTCTCCTGCTTGACGACGATCTCATCCTCGTCCTCGTCATTGTCGTCCTCGCTGTCGAGGTCGGCGTCGGAGAAGTTGTGGGCGCCCTCGTCGTCCGAGTCGATGTCGGGGATGTGGTAGACCTCCCCCGGCTGCAGGTCACGGCAGATGGTGGTGGCGTGCCGCACCTTGTGCTCCCACTTGAGGAACTTGATCCAGTACGCCTCGGAGTGGTAGCCCCTCTCCCACTGTTGGGTCCAGGGGAGGTTGCTGATCCGGCGACGAATCTCCTTCGCCAGGCGTCTGCTCGCCTTGAGCGGTGGCGACACTGGGACACGGTCCCGGTTGAGGTGCCAGCCCGTGGGGAGGGAGACATCTGTGTGCTGGATGCCGCGATACTCCCTCCACCGGCTCTCGCACTCCCCGACACGGTAGTACCGCCGGGTGCGCTGGTCCCGCGGTGGCAGGTAGTCCCCCATGGGCTTGCTCCGGAACTCCTCTGATCGAGGCGGAGGCGGCAAGGACGTCCCGCGGAGGAAGGCCGACAGCCGAGAGCACTGGCTGCTAGAGCCAGACGCTTAGCGGTCGTTCTTGGTCCTCTTCAGCCACGACATAGCTTCATCGTTGGTGGTGGTGGCGGCGGCTAGGATTTGCGATGGCGAGAGGTGAGACGGATGGCACCGATTGGCACATGGTTAAATATCCCAGTCCCCTGTGAACGCGCACAGCTTCCCGCTCCTTCACCATTAATGCCGGAGCGAGAACGCAGGCGGCGCCCAGTGAGTCAGCGTGGCGTCTCGTCGCCATTGATGGCGCAGGCTGCCGCCGGTCAGCCTTCCGCGCAGCACCTTTGAATCGCTGCCGCCGTTGCGTCTAAATCGGTGCCGCTGACGGCGTCTAAATCAATACCGCCGGTAAGCGGTGGCTGACGGGTGGCCTAGTGGCACATGCGGGCAGGACACGCGCGTTGTCTGCGTGCGTCCGAACCGATGCAACCGTTGTCTAGATTAGATGCATAATAGATCGAGCCCGACGCGTTTATCCGAATAAATCGGGCTACTAAGACGTCGCGCATGTCCGCCCTGTCGTGGACGAGTTCAGACACGCTCGAATCGAGATGCCCTTAGTCTTGGTCCCGACTGGCGAAAAACTCGATGATGCCGTCTCCTGCCTAGGGATGCTCCTGCCGTGGCCTCGTCGGACGTGTGTCGACCGTCTCCAGGCCATGCGTGGAGGCTGCAGTGGACACGTAAACGCAGTGATATCTTTAGCTGGTGTACTCAGCCATTTTCCAATGGGTGTTTCTTAGCACGGTATTATAGACAAATTGCTTATGTGGCACTATAGTTATTGAAGAGAGAAGGTGAGGTTGTATCTTAGCTTAGCTACAAGCCTTGCACGGTATCATAGGTAAAATACATGGTTATCCCAATCAAATGCATGCATGTATCCAAAATCATTAAATATAGATACAACTCTTAAGATACAATCCATTGTACCAGTTGTTTTTTAAGATACACCGTTATCTAGGATAACGAGCAGAGACACTCCATTCTGAAAGGCCTCATTATCACTACTCCCCAATGATTACTCCCGTACCCGGTGCAATAATGCTAGACTTAAGGAATATTTGTTATGAAAAACATTTATAGACTGAGGTGAACCATCTGGCCGGTTTAAATTTGTTGTCTTCCGTGATAATAGATCTGATCCCGTGTGTGCTTTCTCTACCTAATCCTGTAGCTCGATTCCGTAAGAATTGGTCCGTAAGGGTATCTTTACCGATGAGATGTAAACGAACGACTCACGATCCGTTTTAGGCCGTTTGAGTTGAGTCATTGATGCTTTTTGTCATGGTTTGTCTGTCTGGCCAGCCGCGCATATCAGCGCGACCAAAACAGGCAAAAACGGACAGGCCGGCTTAAGAGAAAAAGCCCATTGTCAGACTGCATCTGGGTCAGCCTTTTCCGCGTTAGTCTAGGCAGACACTTTCGTGGTCTAGATTTGATGCCCGGATGGGCTGGTCCGAAGTACATCAGTCTAGATGGGTGGTACCGCTGAGGCGCAACGCACATCCCATACTTCCACGTGAATAAGTTCGAAAGCGCTCAGACCATTTGGATAGATTCGGTAAAGATGCCCTAAACATACCCATTGTGCGTATAGTGAAGTAGGTGTGTGGTCAGTAGTTCATTCGTAAGCCAACCAGTCCGTAGATGTAGGATTATCTGTAGAGTAGAGGCGGGCTGCATGCGCGGGCACAGGTTACAAGCATAATGTTCTCCAACACATTCACCCGTGTGTTGTACATCGGGCTAAATTTGTTTATGCGCCCGCGGAGATAGATGCAGCGTGGTTGCACAGATCCACGCGGCTACGTGTTGGCTTGCCATAGGTGTGCACAAGTAGAAAATAGGATTTTCGTGGGAGCTATCCGGAGCAATCAGTCTCGGTTGCTTTACGTACAGGAATTAAATCTTACATTAGTCTTGATTTGTAAGGATGGGACGACACACGAGGCAGGCCACACAATCGGTCCTGGTTTATATCAGAGACTAAAAATTCCATGGTAATTACCGCAACCCCTTTTAGTCCCGATTTTTGGTAGAAACCGGGACTAAAAATCTATCTCCTGTATATATATCCCGAGCCACACATGTTTATATGAACCGGTTTGTTTTCTCCCTCTTATATACAAGTGGTGTATGTTGTTTTGTTTTCCTCTGCTATGCATAAGAGGTGCTCCATGAAATGTGTAAGAGCATTGATACCACTTGAGTTTACCAAAACAAACATGATATAAAATACCTGAGCCACACTTAAGCTTTCTCATGTTTCTTTCCTCCTCAATCGAGGTTAGCAACTTAATACTTTCATATGTCATTAATACAATGCATGTGTTGATATACGGTGGTCATTCCTTTAGATGTTCTGTAATTTTTTTTTATAAACTTAAGTATATAATGTAGATGAGTCGGGAATGGATATATAGTGACCAAGGCACTGCCAAGTTTATTACGGGCCTTCATAATTTTATCGATGTGGCTAGGGCAAACAGTCTAAATGGTTTTATATGTTGTTCATGTGTTGTCTATCAAAATTTACTCTTACTCGAGAACCCTTCACACCCACCTGTTTCGGTCCGGAAGGACCCCTCCTCGTGCTCCCTCTCTTCCTGTAGGCGCGCCCATGCCGTGATCCGCCGTTGGCCGCCGTAGAACCTCGCCGCAATCGTAGCTCCGGCGACCAATAGCCAGCGGCGCCGCCACCCAACCGCTCACCATGCTCCCCTCGTTCCAATGCACCTAGTCCCGCATACCCGCGTGCTCTCCCTCGCCGCCAGTGACATCATGACATGCTGACATCAGCGTGATGCAATAAAGGTTTTAATATTTTCAGAAAATGGTTTAATATTGTAAAATTAATAACTTATATTCTATAAATTAGAGAAATATGTATAATATATTCAAATATTTAGAAAAACGAGATCTATCTCTTAGAACCAAAGGATTATATTGTGTATGTATATATTTTTAATATGTAGTGTACGTATACATAAGAAATTAAAGGAGTATATTGTGTATGTATATATTTTTATTATTTAGTTTATGTATACATAAGAAAGTAAAGGATTATTATTGTGTATGTATATATTGTTATTATGTATTGTATGTATACATAAGAAAGTAAAGGATTGTTATTGTATATGTATATATTTTTTATTATGTAGTGTATGTATACATAAGAAAGTAATGGATTATTATTGTGTATGTATATATTTTTCATTATACATAAGAAAGATCCACCAAATTCTATATTTGTATCATATGTAGTGTATGTATACTTTTCAAAGTAAATTATTATTGTTGACCATCAATTCTGACCAATTTTTGGGAATCTAGAGGCACGTATTTGTATTTTGCATTTCACTCATTTTTGACTTTGACTTCGGGTCGGGGACTGTGAAATGTGAGCACAAAGCCAATCCCTTCACATTTTTTGGGGGAGTAATGTATTCGGATCGAGGGAGTAATATCTTTGGGTCAGGCGCGGCAACACGCGCCGTATAGGGACGATGGACGAACGCGGCAACACGCGCCATCTAGGGACGATAGACGGGCGCGACAACCATTTCGCACGGTTTTCTTAACTCTATGGAGGCAACCATTTCACGCGGTGTCCTTAACTCATTAGCGCTTTGCTATGTTTATAGCATTGAAATAACTAGCAAGTTTTTGTAGAAACTATGGAGCGCGATGAAGATCAAGAAGAGATATTGTAGGGTATGATAGACGGTGAAGATATCACCTCGCAGTATCTTAACGACTCCAGTGAGTGACTGGAGGAGGATCTCGAGCGAAGAGACTACTCCGGTGAGGGAAGATACGACTCTGGTGAGCGAAGAGATGGCTCCGGTGAGGGAACCTTGACTACAAAATCTGGCGCGGTATATAAATTAAGCCGCTGCTGACTAGATGCATTATTTGATTTGTATATTTTTTGTGAAGAATTCGTATATACATTTACGATTCTTTCTTGTTTTCGCCCTCCGGATCGAAACAATATTCTGGAAGCAAACGAGGCCTGACAAAAAAGTTGGCCCCTGATGCTTGGTTCAAGATCGAAGAAGTCATTGCAGATGGCGTCCCGATTGCTCCCGCGCACAACGCAAGATTATTTGTAAGTCAATGAGGAGTTATTGTTAGGGACATCCTACCCATCACCATTCGAGAATGGAATAAGCCAAAGGTGGATGGAGTTAGTTATGTCGAGGATAGATGCAAAGATATGCTTTGGAATATGCTCATAACAAATTTCACCCTACCGCAAGAGGTGGATCCACAAAACAAATTTATAGAGCCAAAAGTCAAGGAGTGGGCTCTTAAGAAGATGTCCACACAATTCAAAGACCATAAGAAAAGATTGTACAAGATGTATGTCCTGGAAAAAAGACTCTGAAGTTCACTAGAGCGAATGAAAAGCTAAGAGATTATTGGGACGAATTTATGGAGTACAAGAAATTGGCTAAAGCTATGGAAATGTCGGAAATAAACAAGGCTAATGCTGTGCTGAAGAAATATCACCATATTATGGGGACATGTGGCTACAAGGCTGCCAGACCTAAGTGGGAGAAAGATGAGAACAACCTGATTGATAAAGGTATCCCTCCAGAGACATCAGAGTAAGCCAAACATGCAAAGTCTTGGTTCTACGAGAATGGGGGAAAGTTGCACCGAGAAACATGGAAGTGTGTTTTTAAAAAGAACATCTTGCAACACCTTACAAAGCCCTTAAAACTACAATAGAGGAAGTGCAGGAGGGGAAGTGCCCGATAGAGATAACGACGAGCTGACACGTGCCTTGGGAATAAAGAACACAAAGGACAAACAAGAGGAACTGAAGTCTCCATTCCGTGGAAGCTCGGGTTTCCCGACGATAGGAAGAAATATCCCGATAGAAGCCATCATAGAAGAAAGGACAGGGAGACAGACCGGATGCAGCAGATATAAGAAACATTAAGGAGGCAGCAGGAGAAAATACAAGCACTTAGCCAGCAAGATACCAATCCATCTCAGCTGCAGGACGAATATCTTGCATTCGATGCTACCAGCCCACCATCTCGGCGGAAAAGCAGCATGGCTTCCACGGAGCTCCCGACTGATGATCTAACGATGACTTCCACGGAGATCCTAGCTTATGATGATGCACTGACGATGGCTCCTTGCTACCCCCGGATGATATCACAGAGCCAGCAAATTGTGAGCTACATGTGAAAGTTGTGAACATATCCATGAAGGTGGTGGTCGGCTTTGCCTTACCTTCTGGACCTAGACCAATTTACCATTGCTCCACAATTCTAGATGGCTACGCTGTTTTTTGTGTGGATGAAGTTATGATCAGATTTGAGCAGCTGAAGCTTGACTTCCCTGCAGGTGAAGGGGATCTGAATGAACTGGGAGAAGCCAGGAAAAGCACTGTTCTATGGCAAAAGGAATACCTCGTGCTTCCAAATTGGATGCCAAGGCCACATACTTCTGATAGTAGCAATCCAGCTCAATCTTCAATGCATCTGCAGTCTCCACCGCATCAGTAGACTCCCCCGCCTCCGCCACCTCCGCCGAATCTGCAGGATCTGCCACATCAGCAGACTCCGCCGCCTCCGTCGCATCAGCAAACTCCGTCCCGGTTGCAAAAGTGGAAGAACACCGCCGCTCCGGTCCAGTACTATAGGCGCGTTGAAATCCTCAGCAGGTACAAGGAAGAAAGCCAATGTGGCTCCTTCCAAGTTACCTTACGAAATAATTGACGAGAAAAACAAAGGGATCAAGGATGAATATGTGAAACACGAGCTTGCACCAAAACGGGCCCCGCCAAAACAGTATATAGCACCCAAAATAGTGAAACACTTTGTGGAATTTCTTGAAAGACCAAGGACATATTATCTGCCATCAGACTATGACCGCTCTATTATGAAGTCACATATAGTGAATCTGCAGTGGTCGAGAAGTATTAGTGCAAGCGGGAAAACAATTCCCCATCTCGGAGAATATAAAAACCAACCGTGCCCCCCGCTCAGAGTGTTTTCCGATGAGGATCCGGAGGTCGCACAACTACTCGCACAAATGGCTAGAGATCTTGGTATGATTGTTGATCAATGCATAGGCAATCAAGATCTTGGTTTTCCGATGGCTGAATTTGCATTAAAAATATGAGTATGGGAAGCCACTCGCCAGACCTGAGGAGGTCCTGCATCTACAAAGACAAATACAAAAATTGCATTAGTGGTATATGCAAGCCTCAAATGAAGGGAAGATGATACTCATAGTGGCAGTTAGAGATGAGCATTACTTCCATTGAAACGACGAGATACACATTGAATTTTCATAATTATTTTAGTTATTCAATCAAGACACCCTGGACAAATCTCTCGTTAGTTGCTATTGTCTGTAAGTGATTTATTTATGTAATTAAGTCTCTAGCTTAGCTCGTCCATTACATGTATGTTGGAGATATGCCCAAGAGGCAATATAACCGGTTATTATCATATCTTCATGTTTATGACAAATGTTTACATGCCATGCTATAATTGTATTAACCGGAAACATTAATACTTGTGTGTTTTGTAAATATAAAAGAATCCCTAGTAATCCTCTTGTTAAAATAGCTTGTTGATTAATAGATGATCATGGTTTCCTAATCATGGACATTAGATATTATTAATAATAAGATCATATCATTAGGAGAATGATGTGATGGACACACTCATATAGTAAGCATAGCATAAGATCAAGTCATTAAAGTTCGTTTTCTACAAAGTTTTTAAATACATAGTAACCTAATCCTTCGACCATGAGATCATGTTAATCACCATCAACGGATGAGTGCTTTGATGACATCAAACACCACTTCCATATCTGGGTGATTATAAAGGTGACATTAGGTATTCTGAAAGTATGTGTTGAAGCGCATGGATCAAGAGTTAGATTTTTTCCATCCATACGAGATATACTCTGGGCCCTCTTGGTGGAGTGTCATCCAATTGGCTTGCAAGCATGTGACAAGGTGACAAGGGATTTCACATCACAATATGAGTGGTTGAACTAGGTACAGAAATACCGACGATCAAACCTTAGATAAGTAAAGTATCGCGTGACAAAGGGAATCAGTATCGTATGTAAATGGTTCATTCGATCATGAAGTCATCGTAGAAATATGTGGGAGCCATATGGATTTCCAGATCCCTCTATTTGTTATTGATCGGAGAGGTGTCTCAATCATGTCTGCATAGTTCACGAACCGTAGGGAGACACACTTAAGGATTCGATGTTGTTTAAGTAGATATGGAATATGAGTTGGAGACCGAATGTTGTTCGAAGTCTCGGATTGGATCCAGGACATCACGAGGAGATCTGGAATGGTCCGGATAATAAGATTCATATAATGAAAGTGGTTTTCCGGGGTTCGAAAAAAGTTTTGGTGTTTTGACCGAATACTTCTAAAATGTTCTAGAGGGACCACCAGTGGTTCCACCACCCCGGGAGGGGGTCACTTGGATAGTGGCATGCCCTACGGGCCAGCCGCACCAAACCCTAAAGGGTCAATTCGGCCAAGACTAGTAAAAGGGTCAAAACACTAGTTTGAATAGTCAAATCCTAGTTTGAAAAGTCAAACTCTAGTTTTTGATAAGAAGGAAGACTTGGTGGAAAAGGTTTCAAGCTCTTCCCTTGGAGGCCGAGTTGGTGGGGGGGGGCATGGCCTGGGATGTGAACCCTTGGCCGACCGCCCCCACCTATATAATGAGGGGTGTGGGCGTACCCCCCCCACACACACCCTTGTCCATTGGCACCTAACCCTACCTGCCCCCTCTCTTCTCTACCGTCCACCATCCTGCTCCAGCTTAGGCGAAGCCCTGCAGAAATCTCTCCTCCACCACTACCACACCGTCGTGCTGTCGGGATTCCAAGGGGATCTACTACCTCTGCTTCCTGCTAGAACAAGGGAGAGGAAGGTCTTCATCGACTCCCGTACGTGTGACTGAATATGGAAGCGCTGCCGGAATGTGGCGCTGGAAGGATCGTCTACACGATCTTGAGATTGACAAGTGATCGACTACATCAACCACGAGAATCCGATCTCGTTAAACGCTTATGATCTATGAGGGTTAGTTCTCTACAAACTCGTTGTACCGATCTCGTAGATTATATCATGGCTTGTCCATAGATTAGATCTTAGTTTTGTGTGTTCTTGCGGTAGAATTTTTTGTTTTCCGTGCAATGAACCATACAGTGGTATCAGAGCCGACTCTATGCGTATATCTGTTGCACGAGTAGAACACAATGGTTTTGTGGGCATTGATGATTTTTTTTCGCTTGCTTTTCGTGTACTTTGCATCTTGCAGGATGGTGAGATGAAGCAGCCTGGGCTAGCCTTACATGTCGTCGCACATGATACTTGCTCCACGCTCAACGTACAACTTGCATTGCACAAGTGGCTTTGCGGGTGTCTGTCTATCCCACCATAGTTAAGATTCAATTTACAATGGGCACTTGACAACACTTGTATCAGTGTTATGGTTCTTGTTCGTAGGTAAGAATGATTATTATTCGAAAGCCCCAAACCACGTAAAACATGCAAAGAAAATTAGACGTGTCTAACTTGTTTTTGCAGGGCATGTCACTACTAGGAAAAGGCCTATTAGTGGAGCATCATTTTGGGACTTCTGTGGCGCATATGGGATGCGCCACTGTTATCTCGCCACTAAAGTGCAGTTATGTGGCGCATATTGAAATGCGCCACAGAAGTCTGAAAAACTTTTGTGGCGCATATTGCCAAAATGCGCCACAGAAGTACCGAACCAGATATCAAATTTCTCTGGCGCATTTTGCCAATATGCGCCACAGATGTTTTTTTCAAATTTAAAAAAAAACCCGGCCAGAATCTGGCCGGAGGTGGTGCTCGCCGGAGTTGGCGGTCGCCGATGGAGGAGAGAAGGAGGTCGTTGGTGGAGGAGGTGGAGGTCGCCGGTGGAGGAGAGGAGGAGGCCACCGGAGGAGGAGGAGGCTGCCGGAGGAGGAGGAGGAGGAGAAGGTCGCCAGAGGAGTAGCTCCCCGGGATGGAGGAGAAGGAAGGTGGGAGGAGGAGGAGCTCGCCGTGGTGGAGGAGAAGGAAGGTAGGAGGAGGAGGATGAGCTCACCGGGTTGGAGGAGGGAGGAGCTCACCAGAGTGGAGGAGGGAGGAGCTCACTGGGTGGTGGTGGAGGAGGGGGAGGAGGAGGAGAAGCTCACCGGGGTGAAGGAGGAGGAGGAGGAGGAGAAGGTGAGGAGAATGAGAGAAGAACGTGAGGAGGGGAAGGGTGGAGGAGTGGAAGAGTATAAGAGAGGGAGAAGGGGCGGGATTTCGAATTTTGGCCAAGACTTCTGTGGCGCATATGGAAGAAATGTGCCACAGAAGTTTGTCCTCCTTTTTTTATTTTTTTGCAGGAAAAAACGATCTTTTGACCATAAATTTTTAATCTTTTCGAATTTTGAAAATTTAAATAATAGCTAAACGACCGTAGGATGTTGCGAGCGGATGAGAAATATCATTCTGGTCATTTTGGTATATTATACGTATTTTTCTAATATCGTATGCAAAAGTTACGGCCGTTTTACCGTGGCATAAACTTTTTTGCATAAAATTCCAAATGCATGTTTGTTAATTTTCCTACAAACTAGACCATATTACCTATCACTATGTGAAAGGATTTTATTTTTTTAAGTATTTTCATTTTCTATTATTTATGCAAGGCTAAAAAGGCGATCCACAGGGGGGTGGAATCTGTTTTTCCTACTCGAACTTATGTGACGCATACCTCTATATGAGTCACATAAGATGAACACTTCTGTGGCGCATATGGTCATATGCACCACATAATGGTTGTCTGAGTACAGTTAACGAGATTCCATGGTAGGATGCACCCGAGCTTTCTGTGGCGCATATGTCCATATGCGTCACAGAAGTTGGAACTTCTGTGGCGCATGTGGACATATGCGCCATAGAAGTTGGAACTTCTGTGGCGTATTTTTCCTATATGCGTCATAAAAGTGTGAAGACTTCTATGGCGCATTTTCTAAAATGTGACACTGGACAACTTTTGTGGCGCATGGTCAGAACCATGCGCCACAGAAGGTCTGTCTATCTGTAGCTAGTTTCCTCGTAGTGTGTGATGTGATATAGCCATGATGTGATTGTGATTATATTTGATGTATGCAATGATCCTTATTGTAATCTGGCAACCGGGAGGAGCCTGATGGTTGTCTTTAAATTCGTTAAGACCTTCGTGTCTATTCATCATGTAATACTTTATTCCAAGTAGTTGTTATAGTTATTGTTGGTGATGAACAACCATGAAGCGGCTCCATGACCTTGACGCCACGCTGGTGATGATGGAGATCATGTTCGTGCTTTGGAGATGGAGATCAAAGACACAAGAGGCCATATCATATCATATATTATGAATTGCATGTGATGTTAATCCCTTTTATGCATCTTGTATTGCTTAGATCGCGACGATAGCACTATAAGATGATCCCTCTCACTAAATATCAATCAATAAAGTGTTCGTCCTTAATAGGCACTGTTGCTAAGACTTGTCATTTAGAAGCATCACATGATGATTGGGTGTGATATATTCTAAGTGTGCATACAACGGGTGCAAGCCAGATTTGCACATGCGGATACTAAGGTTAAACTTGATGAGCCTAGCATGTACATACATGGCCTCGAAACACGGAATACCAAAAAGTAAAGCATGAGTCATATGGATGATATGATGAACACGTTGATTGTTCGCCTTTGAAACTACATCATCTCTCATGATGATAGGACTTGATGTATTGTATTTGGTTCGTGTAATCACCAAAACGACTCGAGAGATGTTGTTTTGAGTGGGATTTAAAAAATAATATGATTAAAGTTGAACACAACTTATCATAAATTAAATCAAAGTGAATTTGCATAATTGTTGTAGTCATTGGCATCTATTCACCACCTTATGATTAGTTATAATTGAGATAATAGAACTATAGAATTCTGGATAGTTACTTTACGAATTGGTATCCTATTGTTTTGTATGTCAATCTAAAGTTTAGAAGTCCTATTGCAAACTTTTAGCAAACTCCATTTACTCCATGAAGTTTAATAACTAGTATTAAATCAAGAGTAACAATTCCAGTGTTAGTATCTAAGTATCATGTTTGCCTCCATGATCCTTGATATTCAAAAGTTTGATTTAGTATCAAGGTTATCTAAGAGCTAAAAGAAATGTTTCAAAAACCATCATGTGTGGAAGATATTGCGATATCTAAAACAATGTTTTGGTTGCAACATGATAAAGTATAATATGGCAAAATTTATGTTCTCATATTTGATGAGAATTTGCAAAAGTTGGAGACTCTAGTCGTCCTCATCCTCCAAAAGGTTCCAGAGAGCAACATTATACTCGCAATTCACCGTTATAAGCTATAGTAGTTTGATCCTGAAATTATCATGATAAGGATGAATAAAAGATGTAGGTAAAATGTTTACTACACTAAAAGATTACTAAAGAATGGAATTCGAAAGAACACCAAACATTTGATGATGGTGATTTTCTTCAAAGTGAAATTCCAAATACATTAGTATTTGACTATACACGCTTTGGAATATGTGTGATGTGTATGGCGCCACTATTGATGTTGATAGATTCTTTTTAATAGAAAAGGAAATGCTGAAAGAGAATCTCAAAAATATTTGTCAGAAAATAAAAGACTAGAATTTTTCATCTTAGGTATATCGATGATATACATGTTATGGATGTATGCTTTGCTTGTTAAACAATGTGGTTCTTGGGTATTGGATACCAAATTTGTTGGTGTGAAACGTCATACAAAACAACACAATTCATGAACTATAATGGCCTAAGTAACTAGCAAGAGAATATGTGATGATGTTTATTGAAACAAATAAAGTGTTGTTTTTCTTTGACATCAAATGTAACATCCCAAAAATATTAATCAAGTCCCAATCACCCAAGTTTAGGGCTAACAAAAACTTTTGTTAATTAAAATCAATATGAATGCATGTGTGTATGTGATGAATGCTTGCAATGACTTGTTTGATTGTTATGAATGGAAAGGAATGGTTTAAATATGAAAACAACATCATCTAAATCATTTCCAAGCAGAATCAAATCAATAGAAATTCAAATATAAACAATAGGAGCTAATGGTCATTTTGACCAAAGTTAACCACTAGACCACTTTGAGTGTTTCTAGTCCAAGATTTCTAACATAAACAAATCCAATTATTTCCACCCCTTGCTAGACCAAGTAAAAGTGAACCCAAGCCCACCTTGCAAACCCACAGAAACATTTTGCAAATCTATGCCAAGAACAATTCAAAATTGAATCTAGTTCATATGGTAAGATCACCATTTCTCAAAAACCACTCATACCAGTTCACTTTGACAAACCCAAGTAACCAGAGACTACCAAGTATATGACCAGAGAACTCACCAAAATTCATCCAAAAATTCAAATATAAAGTTCTTTTGGCCATTTTGTTAAACACTTGGCAGACACAAATCAAATTGGCCAAACTTTCACTATTTTGAGCAGTGATCATTCAAACCATTGTCTCCCTTTGCTCACCCTTGTTCCCCCCAGTGAGCACACCTGCATTGAACAACCTAGAACCCTACCCTTTGCACCATGCCGTGCATGCCCGACCACCCCCCTTGCCAGCCGACCATGGCAAGATAGCAGGAGCGTTCACCATGCCTAGCCACCATGTCCAGGAGGTAGCCCAACATCCACCGCCACCCCCTGTCTAGCCCTCGAGCACTGCCAAGCCATGGACCATGGAGAACGCTCTGCGCCCAGTTCATCTTTTCCATGTCGAGAGCACCCTACAGCGCCGCGCCCGACACGCTCGCACACGTCGTGCCTCGCCTTCGCCGCCCGTGCCTGCAATCATCACGACCCCAGGAACCTCCTAGACATCCCCGTTCGCCGCCACACGACCTGTAGCCGCCATGCGTTGTCAAAACCCCCGTCGGTGCCGCTCAGAGCACCAACCCTTTCCGACCATTCTCGACCGCCCCTTGCCGCGCCATTAAGCCCTTGAGCATCGCCAGGAGACCGCGCATCATCCTAGCCCCCGCGCCATGCCGTTAGCTCGCTATACCACCGACCCTGACGAGCTCTGCCCATGCTGCTCTTCCTCTCTTGCTCGGCTATAAAAGGAGGCCTCCCCAGCCCCAATTCGCCACACCATCTCACTCCCCACCTCTCACATAACCTCCCACACCTTTCCCTAGAGCAAGGCGATCACCAGGTCGCCGGAATTTCACCGGAGTCTGTCGTGGAGGAGGAGAAGTGGAGTCGTTGATTGGAGCCGCCCTAGGAGCTGCCGCAACCACCGTTCGAACCGCCATCGTCGACAACGTCGTTCGCCCCCAACACCGACCCTAGCTGGAGCCCTAGTGTGCCTCACCAACCCCCACCGCTGCATTAGGGTTCAGTCTCGCCAGCGCTGCCTGATGGAGACGACGAACCACAACCGTAGGATCTAGTCTAATCGCAAGTCTCAGATTGAAAGATACCGCTCCGCGTAGTTAGAGCCGCTGACGCCAGGACCCCCCTATCAGTAGCCCGCTACACGCGCGCTGTGCAGCTGGGCCGGCCCAGTTTAGTTCCCGCACTCAGCCCAGTAGATTAGAATATATATTTTCTATTTTAATTCAAACCTAGTTCAGACAGTAACTTTAAAAATCAATTTAGAGAGTTTCATTGAACCAAATTACATGAAACTAATTTTGTTAGAAATATATTGAAATTCTTAATCCAAGCCTGTTGGATTCAAACCATTTGAAATTATAGATCACCTATAGTAAAAATAACAAGGCAGAGACTTTTCTGCATTTAAACATTTTTCAAAATTCAACCATAAAGGCTTTTGAGTTGATTCCAACTCTCAAAAATCACATTTGATAAGACATTTCTGAATATGTAAAAATATATAGGTTAACTTGCAGTAATAATGGACAAGTAATAAAATAATTCCCTATAGGCATTTCTAGTCACTTTAATTAATTAAAATAATAAGGTTTAACCTTATTAAATTGTGACAACACTTTAAATCATACTCCCAAGAATTAGAATATGTGGTGATGACATGTGTCAACATGATACCATGTTTTAATTGGAGAATATTAAATCTTAAGTAGTTTTCAATGAGTAGAAATTACATTTCTAAAATAAAATGAATAAGACTAAGCCTTTAATCCATGTGATGACTGTGATGATGCTAGATCATCTAGTGTGAACCTTTGTATGCCAAATAGAAGTAGTTAAGTATTGTTTGGTGATTGTGTACTTCGTATTTATTTATAGACGCTAGTACCGACCAAGGATACGAAGAGAAAGAAGACTACTACGAAGAGGAAGCATAGGAGAACTTCAACCACTGCACTACTCAAGGCAAGCCATCTTATGTCAACACCCGGATTTTTCAATCCTAGATGCCTGTTATGCCATACATCGCAATCCCAGGATTACCATTTTTGCGAGACATAACAGAATTGGATACCATAGTACATCATCCGTTACAACGATACATAAGTTCTTACACAAATAGGGATCTCATGATCCAGTTCTTAATACAATTTCAAGCAGCGGAATACGTAGTAATAACGGTAGCGTAGGCGAATCTCCATCTTCAGGGTCACAGGCAATGCTGACGATGGGAGATGATCCTAGTTGTCGTAACCATCCTGGGGTCCATCTTCCAGGTACTCCTCTTCATAGTCTGGCCATGGGAATAGCCAGGGACAAAGCCATGAGTACTCTTTAAGTACTCGCAAACTAATACTAACAGGTAAGGGTTTTTTGGATAATAGGACACTGGGCTCTAGGGTTGTTTTGCAAAAAGCCAGGTTTATCTCTACTAAGTTCCAAAGCTAGTCACAATTTTATAACTCCTAAGTGGGATCTTGTAATTCAGGTCACAACTCTGTTGTGGTCAAGTCAAAGTCTCAATTCGTTTCACAAGTCATTTTGAAAAGTCTAACGGGGGAATAGTATGGCCACTCCAACTGTCCATAACCGCGGACGCGGCTATTCGAATAGTTTGACACTCTGCAGATATTGTACACTTTCACCACAACATTCGATACATCCGTCAGGAACAAATCCTGAATTCTCCATACTCATTATGCGGATAATCAATCCTAACCTTTCGATTACACGCCCTAGTATAAGCACCTCTCCTGTGAGTTTGGCCTCCCAACCATGACCAACTGTCATCTTGGGTACTGTACAGGTGGACAATCTTCACAAGGTAGCCTCAGCTCAGACCTTGGCCGTGAGGGAACTAATACTAAGGAATATAAGTTTCCAGTCAAGCCCTACCCAATCTTCGGGTATTGTGGTTGTACGATAAAATTGGAATGGTATCGCATCCAGACAACCATCAGTTTTATAAAGGGCTAAGGCTCATGCCTCAACATTTTCATCACCAAAATCATCAAGTGTTTGGAAACACATGTCCAAAACATTTCAATAGAATGATCCATCATTCCAAGGTTTTCATAACCATTTTTCCTCCAAGTATTCCCATCTAAAGTTGATCAAGTTTTATGCTTAGCACTAGCATCTACAGGTGGGGGTAAGCACTGATGAGGGGTGGTAAACTAGTGGGGTTTTAACTAAGTTCAAACTCAAGCCTTAGGATGACATCAAGGTTATCTAGCGTAGGCCAAATTTTATGCTCTTTATGCAACCTTCAGCACAACTGTCTAGTATCTACCAAACTCTTAGGTAGACTCTAAGTAAGCTTTGATAAAGGAATAAAGTAAGAAGCTTGCACATAAAACTAGGATTTGGTTTATCAAGTGGGTATGATCACATATGCTTAAGGCACATAGTAGTCATATCACAAGTATGTGGCATTCATAGGGTATCTTGCAAGGGTTAGCTTGCATCAATATCAGTATAAGCTTGCATAGTTACTAGCTTGCTCAATCAACTAGTAGTATTAGGCTTGCATTGGTATAGTATCAGCTTGCCTTGTGCAGAAAGGTTGAAGTTCTCCTCGGCTTCCTCTTCGTAGTATCCTCCTTCCTCCTCGTATCCTTGGTCGGTACTAGCGTCTATGAATAAATACGAGGTACACAATCACCAAACAATACTTAACTACTTGCAATCATCACACACAAGGGTCCTATATATGATCTAGCATCATCTCTAACATTACAAGGTTAAGGCTTGGTTTAAATCTTTTTATTTTTAGTAAAGTAATTTCTACTCATTGAAAATCTACTTAAGATTTAATATTCTCCAAACTAAACATGGGATCATGTTGACACATGTCATCACCACATATTGTAGTCCATGGGAATGTGATTTAAAGTGGTGTCACAATTTAATAAGGTTTTACCCTTTTATTTTAGTTAATTAAAGTGGCTAGAAATGCTTATGTAGCATTCTTTTATTACTTGAACAATATTTCTGCAAGTAAACCTATATGTTTTTATATATTCTGAAAGGTATGGTTAAATGTGATTTTTGAGAGTTGGTATCAACTCAAAAGCTATTATGGTTTAAATTTGAAAAATGTTTGAATGCAGAAAAGCTTCTGCCTTGTTATTTTTACCAGGGGTGATCTAGAGATCCAAATGACTTGAATCCAACGGGCTTGGATTCAGCATTCATAGACCTTTCCAACAAAATTGGTTTCATTCAAATTGGTGCACTGAATCAATCTGGGTTGATTTTTGAAGTTGAGTACAGAAGTGTGTTTGAATTGAAATAGAAAAAGATTTAATTTGAATAACTGGGCTGCGCGGGAAATTCTAACGGGCCGGCCTGCTAAGCGCAGTGCTCTCGCGGGCTGCTTAAGTGGGTGTCCCCACTCATCGCTGACACGGGCTGGGCGGTATGGGGCAACGTGGGTCGCTCGATCTAGTTCTAATCTAACGTTGGGAGTCATAATCGACGCGAGATAACTCCGGCAGAACGAAACCTAAGCGGCCAGTGAGGGTCCGGGGCTCACCGGGTACTGGCGAGGGTCGGCGAGGCGGGCGAATCAAGTCGACTAAACGCGAACTCAGGGGTGGTCGCGGCAGCTCCTGGGGCGGCTCCAATCGCTGGCTCCTTTCTTCTCCGGCAGCGGCAGGCTCTAGTGAAATTCCTGCGAGGTGGTGCTCTCCTTTCTCTGAGAATGGTGTGGCACGATCAGTGAGGAGAGGGGAGTGAGATGGTGTGAAGAAATCGAGCTGGGGTGGCCCCTATTTATAGTCGAGCGAGGGGACCGTGGGCGACGTGAGCTCGTGGGGCGACGTTACAAGTGCGCTAATGGAATGGGCAAGGTAGGGACGGTGCTGTGTCTCTGGTGATGCTCAACAACATGGTCGCGAGGCATGGGGCGTGTGGTTTGGTCTGAACGCCGGTGTCAAGGCAGGGCAGGCGGCGTCTTCGACGGGCGGGCGGTGGCTGTCTTGGCACGGGCGGCAAATGGGGATGTCTGGCGGTCTCTCGGTTGATGGCGATCATGTATGCACGCGCGAGGGCGGCGTGGTCTGTGGATGCTGGTCGAGGTGGCGCGCCCGGCGCACGCCGCATGGTCTGGCGCGGCTTGTGCGCGCGTGGTCCAGTGGCTTGGCAACGCTTGCGGCTGGGACAGTGGGTGGCGGTGGACGGTGGGCTGCCTCCTAGACAAGGTTGGCACGGCTAGTTCTTCCCCTAGCTTGCTGTCCACAATGGGGTGACATTGGGGTGCTTGGCTGTTCACCATTAATGGCAATGGCAATCTCACAGGGGTGCTAGTGTTGGGCTAACCTTTCTAGATGATCTACTGAGTTGTGTGTGAGCTAACTAGGGAACAAGTTAGGCAAGAATCACTGCACACTATAGTGTTTGATGTTTTGTTTGATTTGTGTCTGCAACCTGTTTGATGAAATGGCCGCATGAAATCAAGTTTTGAATTTTGAAATGATTTTTGGTGGGTTTGCTAGATTGGTGCTGGTGAGTCTGCAGATGCTTGGGTTTTGAAAGTTGAGCTTGTTTGAGTGGGTTTTGAAAAAGTGGGATCTTCCCATATGAAGAAGATTCAATTTTGAATTGTCATTTAAACTATGCATTTGAAAGTTTCTGGATGATCACAAAGTGGGCCTTGATACTCTGTTATGAGTAGATTCAAGGGGTGCAAAGATCCAGAAAAGTTTCTGTTAGGTTCTGAAAGTTTGAGACAGCCAGGGAGTTAAATTTGCCAAAATGACCATTCTCTTAATATATTTGTTTTGATTTACTTGTCTTTAAGGAAAGTGTGGGAAATGTTTTATATGAGGTTCATTTCACCTAAGAAACATTTTACAAGCAATGGATCACACAAACAAGGTGTTTTTTTAAAGAAATTTAAAATCCATGCATACATATATACATGCAATCATGAGTTTATTTAGAAAAGTTTTTGTTAACTCTAATCTTGATGATTAGTGTTTGATGTTCTAAGTTTGGTATTTTTGGGATGTTACAAACCTTCCCCCCTTAAACAAAATCTCGTCCCGATATTTGAAAAAGGACGAAAAGATTACCTAGGATTTGAAGAGATCGGGAAACTCCGTCCTGATGTGATCTTCGCGTTCCCAGGTAGCTTCCTCTTTTGTGTGGTTGCTCCACTGAATCTTGAGAAACTTGATGCTTCGTGTTCGGGTAGTTCGATAAGCTTCTTCCAAAATGCGGATGGGCACTTCGGGATAGGTCAGGTCATCGTTGATCTCTATGGTCCGGTGATAGATATTCTTGAACACTTCGGTCTTCTCGGGGACTTCGAGACACTTGCGAAGTAACGAGATATGGAACACATTGTGCACAGCTGACATCTCTCCAGGTAATTCCAGTTGATACGATACTTCTCCTCAACGGTTCAAAATTTTGAAAGTTCCGATATATCTGGTGGCTAACTTTTCTTTGAGTTGGAAACGCTGCATTCCCTTCAATGGCGACACTTTCAGATAAACAAAATCTCCGATGTTGAAGGCGAGGTCTCGACGTCTCTTGTCGGCATAACTCTTCTGTCGGGATTGGGCGGTCTTGAGGTGCTCATGAATCTTGTGAACCTTCTCTTCTGCTTCTCGTAGGATGTCGGGTCCGAAGATCTGACTCTCTCCTACTTCCGACCAGTTCAAAGGGGTGCGACACTTTCTTCCGTACATGAATTCAAATGGGGCCATTTGCAAACTGGCTTGGTAACTATTTTTGTAAGAAAATTCTGCAAACGGCAGACAGTCTTCCCACTTGGATCCATATTCTAGCACACGTGCTCTAAGCATATCTTCGAGTATTTGGTTTACTCGCTCCGTTTGTCCATCGGTCTGAGGGTGATACGTGGTACTGAAATCTAGGCGGGTTCCTAAACCTTCTTGGACTTTCTTCCAGAATCTCGAGGTAAAATGAGTTCCTCGATCCGACACTATGTTCTTGGGGACTCCGTGCAAACTAACTATTCTAGCGATGTACAACTCCGCTAGCTTCGAACTCTGATAGGTGGTTTTGACGGGCAAGAAATGGGCGACTTTGGACAATCTGTCCACTATGACCCAGATAGAGTCATTTCCCCTACTAGAAGTAGGTAGTCCAGTGATAAAGTCCATTCCTACAGAATCCCATTTCCATTCCGGAATTTGCAAAGGTTGCAACAATCCAGCGGGTCTTTGATGTCCTGTCTTGACTCGCTGACATATATCACACTTGGCGATATAGCTTCCGATTTCTCTCTTCATCTTATGCCACCAAAATTGCTCTTTCAAATCTTGATACATCTTCGTTCCTCCGGGATGGATAGAATAAAGAGTATCATGAGCCTCCTTCAAGATAACTTCTTTCAACTCCGAATCTGCTGGTACACAAAGGCGTCCTTTGTACCATAGCACTCCTTCTTCGTCCTCGGTGAATCCGGGTACTTTGCCTGTACCAATACGACGCTTGATTCCGTCGATACTAGCATTTCCCTTCTGCGCCTCTTTAATCTGACTGATAAAAGTGGGCTGAAGTTCTATGCTAGCCAAAAATCCTTCACTTACTAATTCTATTCGAAAATATTCCATCTCCTTGTGCATACCTGGTTGCTCCTTCAAAATCATGGAGTTCAAGCGGCATGGCAATCTGCTAAGGGCATCGGCTACCACATTGGCTTTACCAGGGTGATAGTGAATGTCCAGGTCGTAATCCTTGATTAGCTCAATACATCTTCTCTGCCTCATATTCAACTCTTTCTGAGTGAATATATACTTTAGGCTCTTGTGATTCGAGTAAATCTCACAACGATTTCCCATTAGGTAATGTCTCCATGTCTTCAGGGCTAGAACTACGGCTGCGAGTTCGAGGTCATGGGTTGGATAGTTTTGCTCGTGTTGCTTCAATTGTCGAGAGAGATAAGATATAACTTTGCCTTCTTGCATTAGCACACATCCGAGACCAATCTTGGATGCGTCACAATACACATCGAAGGGCTTCGTGATATCCGGCATGATTAAGATTGGGGCTGATATCAATCTCCTCTTGAGTTCTTGAAAACTCGCTTCACACTTGTCTGTCCATTCAAACTTCTTGTCCTTCTTCAGCAATTGGGTCATGGGTCGGGCGATACTCGAGAATCCTTCTACGAATTTGCGGTAATATCCCGCCAATCCGAGAAAAGCACGAACTTGGGTTTGAGTGGTTGGGGCTTGCCAATCTTCTACATCTTTTACTTTGGCAGGGTCAACGGCAATTCCTCCGGCTGATACAATGTGACCGAGGAATCCTACCTCCTGTAACCAGAATTCACATTTGCTAAACTTTGCATACAACTGATGCTCTCTAAGGGTTCCAAGAATGGTCCTTAGGTGTAGCTCATGTTCTTCTTCTGATTTGGAATAAATCAGAATGTCATCGATGAAAACAACGACAAACTTATCCAGGAAGTCCATAAAAATCTTATTGATGAGATTCATGAAATAAGCGGGGGCATTGGTTAATCCAAAAGACATGACTGTATACTCGTACAATCCATATCTGGTGGTAAAGGCAGTCTTTGGAATATCCTCTGCACGAATTTTGAGTTGATGACAGCCAGTTCTAAGATCAA
Source organism: Avena insularis (assembly GCA_023614405.1). Lineage (NCBI taxonomy): Eukaryota > Viridiplantae > Streptophyta > Magnoliopsida > Poales > Poaceae > Avena > Avena insularis. Next base: position 260,778,032 of record CM042695.1, read on the forward strand.
TCTCAGAAAATACTTTGGCACCGGTCAACTGATCAAACAAATCTTCTATCTTGGGCAAGGGGTACTTGTTCTTGATGGTGACATCATTCAACTTTCGATAATCCGTACATAAACGGTTACCTCCATATTTCTTGTCTACAAATAAGACAGGTGATATCCATGGTGACGCACTTGGTTGAATTAGTCCAATTTCTAGCATGGAATCTAGTTGCTTCTTCAGTTCTTCTAACTCGGATGGGTTCATACTATAGGGTCTCTGGGCTATGGGTCCTGTTCCGAGGATTAGTTCAATGATAAACTCGATATCCCGATCTGGGGGCATACCGGGGAAAACATCTAGAAATACATCGGGGTATTCACAGACTATCTGGACTTGGTCAATGGTAGGTTGGGCTAGACTCTTGTTACACTTGAATTGGCGAGGTAAGGTTTCAGATATATGTTCATTGTTATTCGGTGGTACTGGTCATGGTGATGGCTTTCTTAGCACAGTCAATCAATCCCTTATGTTTGGACATCAAATCCATTCCTAGTACTACTTCCAAACCTTTAGTTCCGAGTACTATTAGATTAGCATAAAAATCTATGCCATGGATTTGGATAGGGACGGCTTTGCAAATTTGCCTAGCCTTGGTGGTTGATCCGGGGATTTGCACAATCATCACATGCTTCAGTTTGGTTGGTTGAATTTTACTAGTGCATGCAAATTCTTCGGTGACAAATGAATGCGATGCACCAGAGTCAAACAACACTCTTGCAAGTACTGAATTAACAGAAAACATACCCAAAGACGACGTCTGGGCGCTTCCTGAGCTTCTTCAGCATGCATGAGAAAAAGACGGCCATTGCGGTTGAGTGAATTTCCTGGGGCAAATCTCCTTCCTGGATGAACACGACGCTGTTGCTGAGCTGGGGGATTGGTATTAGGGGCTGTAGCATTCTTATTGTTGGGGCACTCGTTGGAATAGTGGCCTTTATTTCCACAGTCATAACAGGTCACTTGTGACTTGTCCTTGGCTGCGACAGGCACAACATTGCTTCCAGTCCTCGGGGCAGTGTTGGGGTTGGCGGTAGCATTGTTGGTGTTGAACTTGGGTGGGGCACGGGTGAAATTGCTAGAGTTGCCGGGGTTGTTGTGATTTCCTCCGGTTCTAGGGTTTCCACGGTTGGGATAGGTTGGACGGGTCATAGGGGGTCTGTTGGTTCTTGGGGCAAATCCTGGAGATGGGTTGGGGCGATACTTTGGGGTCTGATGGGTTCCTGGTTGATGCATCATATGACGCTTGCGGTTCTCATTGGATTGGTTGATCTTTCCTTCCATCTGGATGGCTGAATTGACAAGGGCTTCAATATCAGCAAAGGGGATATTGACTAACACCGTCTGCATCTCGTCATGCAGACCATTCAGGAATCTTTCTTTCTTCTTGGCTTCGGTGTCTATCTCGTCCGGGGCATACCTAGCTAATGACAAAAAATTGTCACGGTATTCCACTACAGTCATCCTCCCTTTCTTCAGCTCTCTGAACTCGTCTCTCATTCTCTTGATCAAACCTGGTGGCACATGGGTTCTGCTAAACTTGACCTTGAATTCCTCCCAGGTCATCATCTGGCCTCCGGTCATGGCACGAACACTGTTCCACCATGCCCTGGCATCTCCGGCTAGATAGTGGGTGGCAAATAGAACTTTCTCATTGGCTTCGACTCCTGCTACTTCTAAGTTATTTTCCATGGTTTGCAGCCAATCGTCGGCGTCTAGGGGTTCTTCTGACTTGGTGAAAACAGGTGGGTTGGTATTCTGAAAATTCTTGAGCTTGGATCCATGGTTGTCCTGATTTCCATGGCCTTGGTTGTTGTGGGCTAGCTGGGCTATCTGTTGCAGAGTGGCTAGGTTGGCTTGACGTTCCGCTCTTTCAGCTTCGCGGTCAGAGGTCAACATTTGCAGAATCTGCAACATCGGATCCGGGGCTGAACCACTTCCTCCACGTGGCATCTGAAGATTTAGATAAATCATGAGAAAAGAGGGAAATTTTCTAAGGTTTGGGGTCTTTGAAAAGTTTTAAAGGTTTGACTCAGATTTTTCTAGCAACTTGCTTTTTCATTCATTCATTCATAGCATACAGTACAACACACACCACAACAAGGAAAACAGATGGTTTTAAGAACCATTCTGGAATCTATGATACAGGGGGACCGAATACTACTCACTACACTAGTGATCAAGTGCTACTACTCCTCGGAGTCTGTGGCTTCATCATCTTCATCATCATCGATGAAGGCGAAATCATCTTCATCGGTGAAGAAGTCCATGGCCTGATCCTCCAGAAAATCATCGTCATCACTGAGATAAGAGTAAGGGTCTCCACGAAGATCCACCCCGGCATTCTCCCTTTCCTCCAACTGCATGTCTCTCTCGTGGATGGTCTCCTCCGGAGATGAGATGCGGTGGTGAAGACAGGAAATAATGCGCTCCTTCTTGTCGAGCTGACGGCGACGAGACTTGCGATCCTTTGCTAGCATGGCTATGGTATGATCCTTCGTCTTGATGATGGCAGACTTGTGGTTGCAATAGTCACGGCAGTTGTCCAACTCCTGCTGACGATCATACATCATGAAGCTAAGGTGGTCCAATTGAGTCTTCAGCTCGGGGTGGTATGGGGCTTCCAGTGGTTGTCCATTTGCATCATGCCTTGGGAAAAACTCAAAGCGAGTACCCTTGATCTGATTGATGATCTGCCCACACAGACGGGAGAGAGATTCCTGCATTGCTTTGGCAAGTCCATCGAGCCAGTTGTTCTCTCTTAAGGTAAACTGAATTCCCTCCGCAGTGGGAGGTTCAATCTTTCCTCGGAGACTTGCAACAATTAACCACTGCAGATCTTCTCCTCCTTGATCATTGAGCTGAGCTCCGAAGAACTCGGGGTGTGGACACTCCAGAAGTTCCGAAAGCTGATCCAGATCCCTCTCAAAGATAAGGTCTCCTCCATTCCCCAACTGATAAAACTTGCTGTACTTCACGTCCATCTATAAAAATAGAGGATGAGTAGCTTAGCAGAGTGATCAAGTGTGTCAAAATTTTATGTATTTTGCAAGAGTTTTTGAGGAACATGAATTTTTATGAAAGAATCAAAGAGATAAGAATGAGAATAGGTTTTTGTAAATATTTGTTTTTCTTTGGTTTTGAAACTAAGTTTTTGGTTCAACGTCTAGTCTAACTAGGGTCTCCTATGGTCAGGATGGCTCTGATACCAACTTTTCAACACCCAGATTTTTTAATCCTAGATGCCTGTTATGCCATACATCACAATCCCAGGATAACCATTTTTGCGAGACATAACAGAATTGGATACCATAGTACATCAGCCGTTACAATGATACATAAGTTCTTACACAAATAGGGATCTCATGATCCAGTTCTTAATACAATTTCAAGCAGCGGAATACGTAGTAATAACGGTAGCGTAGGCGAAGCTCCATCTTCAGGGTCACAGGCAATGCTGACGATGGGAGATGATCCTAGTTGTCGTAACCTTCCTGGGGTCCATCTTCCAGGTACTCCTCTTCATAGTCCGCCATGGAATAGCCAGGAAAAGCCATGAGTACTCTTTAAGTACTGCAAACTAATACTAACAGTAAGGGTTTTTGGATAATAGGACACTAGGCTCTAGGGTTGTTTTGCAAAAGCCAGGTTTATCTCTACTAAGTTCCAAAGCTAGTCACAATTTTATAACTCCTAAGTGGGATCTTGTAATTCAGGTCACAACTCTGTGGTCAAGTCAAAGTCTCAATTCGTTTCACAAGTCATTTTGAAAAGTCCGACGGGGAACAGATGGCCACTCCAATCGTCCATAATCATGACGCGCTATTCAATAGTTTGACACTGCAGAGATTGTACACTTTCACCACAACATTCGATACATCCGTCAGGAACAAATCCTAAATTCACCATACTCAGTATGCGGATAATCAATCCTAACCTTTCGATTACACGCCCTAGTATAAGCACCTCTCCTGTGAGTTTGGCCTCCCAACCATGACCAACTGTCATCTTGGGTACTGCACAGGTGGACAATCTTCACAAGGTAGCCTCAGCTCAGACCTTGGCCATGAGGGAACTAATACTAAGGAATATAAGTTTCCAGTCAAGCCCTACCCAATCTTCGGGTATTGTGGTTGTACGATAAAATTGGAATGGTATCGCATCCAGACAACCATCAGTTTTATAAAGGGCTAAGGCTCATGCCTCAACATTTTCGTCACCAAAATCATCAAGTGTTTGGAAACACATGTCCAAAACATTTCAATAGAATGATCCATCATTCCAAGGTTTTCATAACCATTTTTCCTCCAAGTATTCCCATCTAAAGTTGATCAAGTTTTATGCTTAGCACTAGCATCTACAGGTGGGGGTAAGCACTGATGAGGGGTGGTAAACTAGTGGTGTTTTAACTAAGTTCAAACTCAAGCCTTAGGATGACATCAAGGTTATCTAGCTTAGGCCAAATTTTATGCTCTTTATGCAACCTTCAGCACAACTTTCTAGTATCTACCAAACTCTTAGGTAGAATCTAAGTAAGCTTTAATAAAGGAATAAAGTAAGAAGCTTGCACATAAAACTAGGATTTGGTTTATCAAGTGGGTATGATCACATATGCTTAAGGCATATAGTAGTCATATCACAAGTATGGGTTTGTGGCATTCGTAGGGTATCTTGCAAGGGTTAGCTTGCATCAATATCAGTATAAGCTTGCATAGTTACTAGCTTGCTCAATCAACTAGTAGTATTAGGCTTGCATTGGTATAATATCAGCTTGCCTTGTGCAGAGGAGTGGTTGAAGTTCTCCTCGGCTTCCTCTTTGTAGTATCCTCCTTCCTCCTCGTATCCTTGGTCGGTACTAGCGTCTATGAATAAATACGAGGTACACAATCACCAAACAATACTTAACTACTTGCAATCATCACACACAAGGGTCCTATAGATGATCTAGCATCATCTCTAACATTACAAGGTTAAGCTTGGTTTAAATCTTTTTATTTTTAGTAAAGTAATTTCTACTCATTGAAAATCTACTTAAGATTTAATATTCTCCAAACCAAACATGGGATCATGTTGAACATGTCATCACCACATATTGTAGTCCATGGGAATGTGATTTAAAGTGGTGTCACAATTTAATAAGGTTTTACCCTTTTATTTTAATTAATTAAAGTGGCTAGAAATGCTTATGTAGCATTCTTTTATTACTTGAACAATATTTCTGCAAGTAAACCTATATGTTTTTATATATTCTGAAAGGTATGGTTAAATGTGATTTTTGAGAGTTGGAATCAACTCAAAAGCTATTATGGTTTAAATTGGAAAAATGTTTGAATGCAGAAAAGCTTCTGCCTTGTTATTTTCACCAGGGGTGATCTAGAGATCCAAATGACTTGAATCCAACGGGCTTGGATTCAGCATTCATAGACCTTTCCAACAAAATTGGTTTCATTCAAATTGGTGCACTGAATCAATCTGGGTTGATTTTTGAAGTTGAGTACAGAAGTGTGTTTGAATTGAAATAGAAAAAGATTTAATTTGAATAACTGGGCTGCGCGGGAAATTCTAACGGGCCGGCCTGCTAAGCGCAGTGCTCCCGCAGGCTGCTTAAGTGGGTGTCCCCACTCGTTAGTGACACGGGGCTGGGCAAAGCGGTATGGGGCAACGTGGGTCGTTCGATCTAGTTCTAATCTAACGGCTGGGAGTCATAATCGACGCGAGATAACTCCGGCGAGAACGAAACCTAGCGCGGCCAGTGAGGGTCGCTGGGGGCTCACCGGGGTACTGGAAAGGGTCGGCAAGGTGGGCGAACGACGAAGTCGACAACGGCGAACTCAGGGGTGGTCGCGGCAGCTCCTGGGGCGGCTCCAATCGCTGGCTCCTTTCTTCTCCGGCAGCGGCAGGCTCTAGTGAAATTCCTGCGAGGTGGTGCTCTCCTTTCTCTGAGAATGGTGTGGCACGATCAGTGAGGAGAGGGGAGTGAGATGGTGTGAAGAAATCGAGCTGGGGTGGCCTCTATTTATAGTCGAGCGAGGGGACCGTCGGGGCGCACGGTGAGCTCGTCGGGGGCGACGTTACAGGCGGCTAATGGCATGGGCAAGGGTAGGGGACGGTGCTGTGTCTCCTGGCGATGCTCAACGACATGGTCGCGAGGCATGGGGCGGTGTGGTTTGGTCTGGAACGGCCGGTGCTCGCTGGTAGGCGGCGTCTTCGACGGCGGGCGGTGGCTGTGCGGCACGGGGCGGCAAATGGGGATGTCTGGCGGTCTCCTGGGTTGATGGCGATCATGTATGCACGCGGCGAGGGCGGCGCGCGGTCTGTGGATGCTGGTCGAGGGTGGCGCTCTGGCGCACGCTCGGCATGGTCTGGGCGCGGCTTGTGCGCGTGGTCCAGGGCTTGGCAACGCTTGCGGCTGGGACAGTGGGTGGCGGTGGACGGTGGGCTGCCTCCTAGACAAGGTTGGCACGGCTAGTTCTTCCTCTAGCTTGCTATCCACAATGGGGTGACATTGGGGTGCTCAGCTGTTCACCATTAATGGCAATGGCAATCTCACAGGGGTGCTAGTGTTGGGCTAACCTTTCTAGATGATCTACTGAGTTGTGTGTGAGCTAACTAGGGAACAAGTTAGGCAAGAATCACTGCACACTATAGTGTTTGATGTTTTGTTTGATTTGTGTCTGCAACCTGTTTGATGAAATGGCCGCATGAAATCAAGTTTTGAATTTTGAAATGATTTTTGGTGGGTTTGCTAGATTGGTGCTGGTGAGTCTGCAGATGCTTGGGTTTTGAAAGTTGAGCTTGTTTGAGTGGGTTTTGAAAAAGTGGGATCTTCCCATATGAAGAAGATTCAATTTTGAATTGTCATTTAAACTATGCATTTGAAAGTTTCTGGATGATCACAAAGTGGGCCTTGATACTCTGTTATGAGTACATTCAAGGGGTGCAAAGATCCAGAAAAGTTTCTGTTAGGTTCTGAAAGTTTGAGACAGCGAAAGTAGGCATGGGAGTTAAATTGGCCAAAATGACCATTCACTTAATATATTTGTTTTGATTTACTTGTATTTAAGGAAAGTGTGGGAAATGTTTTATATGAGGTTCATTTCACCTAAGAAACATTTTACAAGCAATGGATCACACAAACAAGGTGTTTTTTTAAAGAAATTTAAAATCCATGCATACATATATACATGCATTCATGAGTTTATTTAGAAAAGTTTTTGTTAACCCTAATCTTGATGATTAGTGTTTGATGTTCTAAGTTTGGTATTTTTGGGATGTTACATCTTACCAAGCTAAGCTAAATCATGTAAGTCTTACTTGGAAGCCTAAGCCTACTAGATAACTTATGCAATGCATTAGAAATGATTTGGTTATACCACTTGATTATGCTAAATCCCAGTTTTACTTGCAAGCTTTATTCTTCTATTGCTTTATCAAAGTTTTCTATTACTTCTAGTTAGTTTGTTGTGAGTTTTGAAAAGATATTAGAGGTAGCCTAAAGATCATAAAACTTGGCCTAAGTTAGTTAGAACTAGATTTCATACTGAGGCATGAGATTACACTTCGCTAAGTCACACTTGATTAGCACCCCTCATTAGTGATTACCCCCAACTTTAGTGGCTAGTGCTAAGTATAAAACTTGATCACTTTAGATGGGAATACTTGGGAATACTCTAATGAAATGTTTTGACATGTGTTATGAACACCAGATGATTTTTATGGTGAAAATGTTGAGGCATGAGCCTTAGCCCTTTATAAAACTAATGGTTGTGTTCGGATGCGATACCATTCCAATTTTACCGTACAACCACAATATCCGAATTTGGGTAGGTCTTGACTGGAAGTTTATATATCTTAGTATGGGTTCCCTTGCGGAAGAGGTTTGAGCTGAGGCTACCTCGTTATGATTGTCCACCAGTGCAGTTCCCAAGATGACAGATGGTCATGGTTGGGAGGCCAAACTCATAGGGGAGGTGCCTATACTAGGGTGTGTAATTAAAAGGTTAGGATTGATTATCCGCATACTGAGTATGGTGATTTAGGATTGTTCCTGACGGATGTATCGAATGTCGTGGTGAAAGTGTACAATCTCTGCAGAGTGTCAAACTATTCGAATAGCCGCGTCCGTGGTTATGGACAGTTGGAGTGGCCATACTGTTCCGTTGTCAGATGTTTCAAAATGACTTGTGAAATGAATCATGACTTTGACTTGACCACAACAGGGTTCTGAACATGAAAACTAAGTTCCCACTTAGGTGTTATAAAACATTGAACTAGTTTTCTTTGGTTCTAAACTCAATTCGAGATAAATCTGCCTTTTTGCAATACAACCTAGAGCTTAGTATTCCTACTTGAACCCCTTTACTTGTTAGTGATAGTTTGCGAGTAATTAAAGAGTACTCATGGCTTTGTCCCTGGCTATTCCTATGGCCAAACTATGAGGAGGATTACCAGGATGATGGACAACAGGAAGTCTACGACAACTAGGATCATCTCCCATCATCAGCATTGCCTGTGACCCTGAAGATGGAGCTTCGCCCACGCCACCATTATTATGTTATTCCACTGCGTTGATTGTATTCAGACTGGATCATGAGATCCTTTATTTCTAAGACCTTTATTATGGTTTGTAATGGATGATGAACTATGGTACCAATCTGTTATGTCTCGCAAAAATGGTAATCCTGGGATTGAGATGTATGGCATAACATGCATCTAGGATTAAAAATCCGGGTGTTGACATCAAAGCTTGCCTTCAAGATTTGTTTTAATAATTGTTATTTTGATCAGGTATTATGAGAAAAAAGGTTGTCCAAATAATTTCCATATTCCATAATAGATGGATGATATACAAGTCTAGTTGGGGAAATCACATCCATAAAAATAATGCTAAAAATGTCGCAAGACAAATGATTTAAATATCACTTAAGAAGTGACATCGTTGTTTAAATCATATTGGAAAGAAAACATGAAGAAACTCCATGTTCATGGAATTTTGGAGTGTTTTGATTTTAATCAAATGACACTTTTAAGACTTCCCTGGGGATAATTAAAACTCTGTCCATAGGTGATGACTGCAAGTGTATGATGACCCACAAGTATAGGGGGTGTATCGTAGTACTTTCGATAAATAGGAGTGTCAATCCCAACAAGGAGCAGAAGGTGTTGAACAGTGATATGGAGCAGGAAATCCCTATGAATACTTAGCAAATGGATTTTTAGTGGTTTTCTGATAAGGCAACAAAACAAAGAGCAAGTACCAAAGAAAAACATAGCAAATGGCCCAATCCTTTCGTAGCAAAGGACAAGCCGGTGGAAATACTTATAAGGACCAGGCATTCTCGAGGACACATGGGAATTATGTCAAGTGCTTTCACTTCAAATAGCTGAGTACTCTTCACTGGTGTTTGTATGTGTTGTGTGGGTGAACCTGTGCTAACATATCGCCCTTCGTAGGACTAATACATACTTTCGATTAAATCCCCTGCAAACATCCGTAACTACATGAAAGTAATTAAGATATAAATCTAACCACAACCTTAAACTCTGATATCCTACACTCCCTTGTGTAAAGGTGTCCTAACGGTGGTTTAGGTTTATGTCACTCCAACAACCCCACGATTAGTAGACAGATACACAATGCATTCCCCTAGGGCCATAAATGGTGAAGTGTCATGTAGTCGATGTTCACATGACACCACTAGAAGAATAACACCACAAATTAAATACTAAACCATTGAATAATAACTCATCACAGATTCACTACTAACAACATGACTTCTCCCATGTCCTCAAGAACTAAACAAACTACTCACAAGACATCATATGGATCAAGATCAAAGATGATATGATAATGGATAACAATCTGAACATAAATAATCATCCAATGGTTCCACTCACAAGCATCAACTACAATAGTAATCAACACCGGGAAAGTTTCCCCTAAGAACTAAAGAAATATCCAACACAATTGTTACAGTGGGATGTAGTGGTGATGATGGTGCTGGTGGAGATGATGGTGTATGATGATGATCCCGATGAAGCCTAGCTTGATGACGGTGTTGATGGCGATGGTCTCCCATCTCCGGGAAGGAATTGCCCCGGCAGAAATATGTCTGCCGGAGAGATCTTTCTCGGTGTTTTCTGCCCTGTAGAGGCGGCGGAAATCTATCTGTGGTTGCCCCCCTAGGATTACGGTTCCGTAGGGAAGATATAGGCGAAGTGGCGGAGTCGGAGGCCGGGCAGGTGGGCCACACCTTCCCTAGACGCGAGGTCAGGTGGGCCCGCGCCTAGGGGGTGTGGGCCCCCTGAGGCCCATCTCCGTCCCTCCTTCTGGCTTCCTTTGTCTTCTAGTAAAATAATATGTTTCCATATTTTTTTGGTATTTTTTTGATCTTCGCAAAATTGCACCAAAACGCCTTCTTTTCCATCAGAATCCAGACTCCGGCAGTCCATCCTCCAGGAATCATCCAACATGCATAAACAGATGAAAAGACATAAGTAATACGTCCTAATAAGACAAATCTCAATGAATAGAGGTAATTTATGATATAGAATGGTGATGCAAATTGGGCGTATAAACTCCCCCAAGCTTAGACTTTGCTTGTCCCCAAGCGAATATTGAGCTCAGTAAACATGTCCACAGGTTTATGGAATGAAGTGTCGATAAAAGAATACGAACAAGAAGCATCACACTTACCATTTCACAACTCATAGAAGAAAGCAACTCACCATTATATACCTTAGCTTGCAACCAAGTACAACAGTCACAATAGAGATGCATAATGATAAATCATAATTGGAATTGGCAAACTTGTTCTTGGTCAGAGAACACCTGGCAAACAGTTTCACAAAAAGATTTTTGTAGAAGTTTGAAAACAGGAGCACTCTTTGCTCAAAAAGGTTTTTCACAAGTGAAGGATTTCAAAGTAATACTCAATAGATAAGAGTTTTGTGCAAACAAGGAAGATAAAGAACATGATTGAATAAATCACCATATGAATGCTTGAAACACAACAACTCAAATGCTTTCCGGAGATAGAGAGGAAGTAGGTTTATTGACTCAACTGGTAACTAGGAGAAAGGTCTCTTCTTAGAGGGTAGCAGGGATTACAAGTTATAAAGAGCTTTCAAAAGATTATGGTACTTACTAGCTTTAAGCCCTCATTGCCCCTATCATAATCATCTTGAGATGATTAAGGTTAAAGTGAACAAATATGGAGTATATGCTTGATGAAATATAAGTTGGCAATCTCATGTCCCTTTAATATGAGGGCCACTCCTCATTCGTACTCAACTTTGGGTCTAGGTAAGTTGTTGTCATTGTAAGTATTTGCATATCATTGGGAACCGCCAACGGGGTACCCCTTGCACATGATACAGGAGCTTTCCCATAACCAAAATGACAAGGCAAGCAGACAATGAGCATCTCAGCGATCTTTTTATTTACTATGTATATAGCTTTTTATTGAGGATGCTTCATAGATGACTCACTATGGTGATGCTACAAGTTTCCACCATGATTAAGCATGGCTTAGGCTAGTGGCCCAGGCGTTTCTCTAACACAGAATACAAACTCCATGGACTTACAAGTTCCCTCTTTATTTCACACTGTTGACATACATAGACAAAAGAGCATGATATCAACTGTGTACAAAGTACAAGTGCAATGTTGAAAACGTTCCCCATGACAGCACGGTTCTGCTAATTCCAATGTATAGATGAAAGCATATACAACTTCGATGTTCACAATGGTTCAAGTTTATTAGGGGCAAGTAAATAAAGTGTGCCATCAAGTTCGTGAGAGCTTTACTAACTAGTTTTCTCATAACAAAATACTTTTTAATTCGAAAGGTAGATGAAGCTTGAGAATTTTCTAGGAATAGAAAAAGCTACTAGGTAGATATGGTGGACACAAGTGGCAAAGGTTTTTGGTTCAAAGGATTTTGGAAACATGAGAAGTATGCCTTGTCAAAACAGGTTTTTGGCTAGCAAGGCTGGGTAGCAAGCAAGAGAGTTGAAAGAAACAAGAAAACATACAAGTAATAAAGCCAAACATGCAATATTCCTTAAAAACACATAAGGATCTTAAATAAATAATACTAAGCTTATGAGCCGACAAGAAAGAAAACAAATGATACAAAATACCTATAAGCTTTTTTTTTCTCTTTTATAGTAATGCTACTGACCAGAACTCGGTTTGCCAAACCAATTTAGATACACTTGATGATCCCAGAGTGGTGCCAATACTGATCAACAAGATCCATCATATAATAGAGATTGCAAACTAAGATAAGAAGTGCAAAAAGTAAAAGATGAGACTTCTCATTAATATTCCAATAAAGGCACTCACACCAAGTGATACATAGATAATCAACTAAAGGAGAGATACTTTCACATGCAAACCAAACTATAATATAACCCCTCTACCACAGATATGAATCCACTAAAAAGGTAAAAGATAAAAGATAATGGTGGTGATACCCCGGCACTCCCCCAAGCGTGGAACAAGCCAAGGGGATGCCAAACCTGGTGATGAATTACTCCCTTGGTGGTGGTGGTGTTCTCTTGTCATCATAAAACTTCCAAGGCAATGGTTCCCCATACAAAAAGGATGTCCTTGTCTCTGCAATCATGAAACTAGCAGCAGAGCTTATGCGATCAAATCTAGTCTCATACTCACAGTTTTGATTCTGTATGTCATAGAGCTGTGCTTGCAGTTGATTGGTGGTCTGACGAAGTGAGAAGATCTCTTCTCGAAGCTCGGCAACTTCCCCCTCGTGCTTGGTGATGAGTTCTGAACTTATCTTGTGAATAATATCCACTTCGCGTTCCGCCATCTTCTTGTATCTGAAAAATTCTTGTTCCAACGCTTCCATCCTATCTTCCAGACTGCCTTCTCCTTTAGGCCCTTGAACTTCTTTCATCTGTACATTGCCCTCCTTGAGAATCAACTCTTTGGGATGAATCCTCAACTCATACATGTACGGGTTGAGGACTTCCGTAGAGGAATCCTCCCTGGGTGATCCAGAGGAAGACATTAAGGCTCCAAATCTGACAACTTTCCTGATAGAAACAGATCGAAACAAAAACACGACGAGAACACGATGCAAGAACCTTGGGGGATCAGGGGGTTATATATTATGAAGTTTCAATGCATAAGGAAGGTTTTGACACGAAAACGAGGCGGAGACGGAGTTCGAGGGTGGCAAATCCCTCGGTAGCGGCCAGGCTGGGCCTGCTGGGTTGGGTTTTCCACCACAGGCTCGCTGTTCCTCTTGATTTCTTCTCGTAACTTCCCTCATGTTGGGTATATGATATATGGGTATCCTCATAGCATGTATCTTATCTGACTAACCCGGGTGACCCATAGTCGGTAGCATGGCCTATGGCCTCTTTGGCGTCGATTAGGTGGATCGGAAGGGAGGCCCATGCCGGATAAAGGAAGGCTACGGTGGAGTCACCAGCATACCCGGAGCCTTGGAGTGCAAGATACACAAGACTAGTAATAGACGGTGTAGAACTCTGTAACCTGTCCGGCTAGGACTTTTCCCTGTAACCCTAGGACCTGGCGACTATATAAGTCGGGCCTATGGGAGCCTTTAGGGCACAACCTAACATCGTTTTACACACACCTCGCACAGCGAACCTAATCTCTGTAACTCGGTGTATTGCCATTATAGTGATTTATAATAGGAGTAGGATTCCGCCACCGTTGTGGGATCTGAACCTGAGTAAGCTGTGTTACCTCGTACCCATCAACCGTCTGCCTTACCCCACGTCTCTAAACACGCACTGTGAGGACCCCTCCATGGCGTACTCGTCGGCAATACCACGACAGTTGGCGCCCACCATGGGGCAAGAGGCGCTTCAGGCTCTTCAGCGGGCGAGGACCAAGATCTTCGCGGGAATCGGCGAAACCATAGCCATCGGTCGTGTTCTCTTCTCCGGCAATGTTCCGATCGTCCCCCCCGACGAGTTCTGGATCCCGGCGAAGACGAACCCTACGCGGTGTTCGATCGTTCCTATCGGAGACATCCACCTCTTCATCGGCGAAACCGACTTGGGCACTAGTTCCCTGGGAGTCAGAGGAGCATCAAGACCCGCACGGACCGCCTGCGGGCAGGATACGTTCGCGGAAGGATCAATGTCGGATCTCTCCTTGGAGTTTGCCAGCAAAGATCGGAAAAATTCAAGACCCACCCAAACCGCCCCTGTGCAGGATATAAAGGTGGAAGATCACTGCAAATCCGCCGGCTTCGCCCGTGCGTCTGGACAGCAGAGATCCAAGTTTGTCGGCGTGGTTACCATCTTCGATCTGGCACGCTGTGTTCAGAGATAGGGCGAAAAGCCCCGCGACTACCTCGCCAGGTGGCTCCGTATACGGGCCGACCTGGCCAATTACCCCAATGATGATGCCATCTATCACTTTGTGGAAGGACTGGACCATGGCAAGCTTCTCCGACATTCTCTAAGACGGCAACAGGCGTCAGGACGCATCACCTTTGAAGGCATGGTGAACACCGTCAACAACTACGCGGAGGCTGAAGCGGCAGCTCAGACAGCGCTTGCGCTCATTGACAGAGCACCTCTGATTCAGCCACCACCACTGCCTCTGGCCGACATCGTCGCAGCAGCGCCACCACCTACAGTCATCGTCGAGGCCGTTGCACCTCCACCGCCCGTCATCGAGGAGATCCTGGCACCCTCCGACTCTGTCATTGACGCACTTTATGCTGATTTCAGTGCAGATTCAGAGGAAATAGACTTCAGTCCAGAAGAGCTAGACTCCGCCATGCAGGAGATGGAGGAGGAGTACTCGCGCGACGAACAAGCTAATAACACCATCATGTCCCGAGGGGTGTTTGTCACCATTGGGACAGCGATGGATGAAGACCAGCCCGGGCAAGCTCCGCCTACGACACTGGATAAGGGGAAGGGGCCACTTATTGCTGCTGACAATGATCGCGCAAGAGTCATGCCTCCTCCGCCTAATCCAGTGCAGCAGCCGCAGGAACTCGGCACCGGTCCGAGCAACAACAACACCGCAAACTTGCCGCCTCCAGCATCCACGTCGGCAGCAGCCCATGTTACTCCAGCTGATAGAGTGATGTATGGCAATATTCTCGTTGAGCCACTAACAGTTGATCATATCCGGGACGTGACTCAGCTTGACGAGAAGCTCCAGCAACTGCTGGAGGAAGCGCAAGCCACCGCGGAGCAAGGCGCTAAGCTAGATCAAGATCTGGTCAACGCGTAGAAGTCCATAGAAAAAGCTAGAGCAATGGAGGCCGAGTACAAGACTCTGCTCCAACAGCAGAAGGCTAAGAAGGCTCCGGCTCGCGTCATCAATGATCCTGGCATACGGCGCAACCTAGGATGGGCTCCCTCAAAGCCGGCACAGGACAAGCCATACATTGACAGTGAAGGCAAGCAGGTGATGCCCACCCCACTCCTTTACCTCGCCGTCGCCAAGACCCTTCTGGAGCAGGATAGATCGCCTGAGGCAGTGGAGCAGGTCTATGACCTAGTGGCCAAGGCGGTAAAGCAGCAGGAAAAGGCCACCTCTCAGAGGCTTGAGTCTGACCCAGCGCTCTGCCGGTCTAGCCAGTACAAACCACCAAGGGACAGATCTCCTCAGAATGTCGGATCACGGACGGGTTCATCAGAACGAAGACGGAGGGATGCGCGCAACAGGAAGGATGCTATCCCCATATCCTCCAACCACGGAGAAAGAGCCCAACCTCGCCGCCCATCGCCACCGCCTCGATCCCCCCGACGCCAGGAAGACTACAAGGCTCACCATCGTACGGATATGCCCCCACCAAAGCAGTGTGGCATTGTCATCCGCGACAACATGGAGCAGACCCGTCATGACGGAAAGCACAACGAAGGACATAAGAGTAGGTCGCGCCATGACCCTCCGCGTCCGACAAGAAACCGCGACAGGCATGAGGCATCGCAGGAGGGTAACAGCAAGAAGGCCAACCCACCACCACCTCCGCCTCAGTCGCCGCCAAGCAGTCACCATGGTGGAGGAGGCCCGCGTCGTTCGCGCAACCCATCCCCTGTTGACAAAAGAAGAAGAACCCGGAGCCGTACGATGCACGTTCGTGGATCATAAGATTCACGAGGCCCGGGAAGGATCATACCTGGGACCACGTTGCTTTGGACCTGCAATATGGTACGCAACTTACCCCAAAGGATTCTGGATTGACAAGACCATCAAGCCCTATGACGGCACCGCCAAGCCTGCCACATGGTTGCAGGACTACAACAACGCGGTGGAGATTGCCGGAGGCAACCCCAACGTCACCGTCAAGTACCTCCCGTTAATGTTGGCGGGTATGGCCCATCAATGGATCGACAACTTGCCGGAGAAATCTATCTACAACTGGTTGGACATGCAAGAAGCATTCACCAAGAACTTTGAGGGTACATACAAGCGTCCCTGCACTGTAGGCGATCTACAGCGGTGCGTGCAAGAGAAAGACGAGACATCTCGCGCCTATCTCTCCCGCTGGCTGGATATGAAGAATTCCTGCGCAGGAGTGCACGCCCAGACCGCCATGGCCACCTTCATCGATGGGTTGGAAAGGGGCACGTTGCTCCGACATAAGCTGAAGCGCTTGCAGGACAATCATCAGCTTGACTTGAATCAGATGATTCAGTTAGCTAGTGAGTTCGCAGCTGCCGCCGACGACGCTCGTGGCTCTTTGCCGGCAATGGCCGTTCCAACTCAAGCTCGGAGGAAGAGCAATACAAAGCGTAAAACTGCTCCAGAAGAAAAGCAATCTACCGACATGGTCACCATGACTTTTGCAGGACGAGGCGAAGGCGGACAACGTGGCCAAGGAAGGGGAGCAGGCCGTGGGTAGCAGCGAGGAAGTGAAACCAACTCGGTACCTCTCCGTGTTCCCCAAACCTACGAAGAATACCGCGATATGCCGTGCCTCGTACACCTTGACGCCAATGGCAAAGCCACCCATACCAATCGATAATGCAAGTTCGTCAACAACCTCAAGGAATACCCGGAGTCCGGCTACAAGCAAAGTCGGAAGAACAGACCGCGAGGCAAGGGCAAGGGGAAGAAGGAGGAGGAGTCCAAGGATTCAAGTGACATGGACGAGGACGTTGACCCCAACCACGCCTCCAAGAGCGACGACAAGGGCAAGAACCCCTTCGCAAAGAAGGCCCCAGTCTACCACACTTTCCTTGGCACCCCCACCGTCCGACAATAGAAGACCTCTTTAAGGATCCTAATGGCTACTCTTCCCCCAGTTCCCCAATACCTGCGCTGGTCGGAAGTTCCAATCACTTGGGACAGGACGGACCACCCAGACCTTGTACCCACGGAGAACCAATACGCCATGGTCATCAACCCATTGATTGACGGCGTGGAGTTTACCAAGTGCATGGTGGACAGTGGAAGCAGCATCAACATCATGTACCTGGATACACTGCAGAAGATAAACTTGACGGAGGCAAACCTAAGGCGGACCAACACCGTGTTCCATGGCGTAGTTCCTGGCCGGGAGGCCCGGTCCCTTGGGTGCATCACACTTCAGGTAGCCTTTGGTGACGTTAATAATTACCGCCAAGAGCGCATGACCTTTGAGGTAGTCCCCTTCAAGAGCGTGTACCATGTCATATTCGGCCGCGACATATTTCACACGTTCATGGCCAAGCCATGCTTCGTCTACAAGAAGCTCAAGATACCCGGGCCAAACGGTGTCATCACCGTATCCGGAAGCTTTACCAAGGAAAGGGACCGCGAGATCAATGAAGCAGCCGTTGCAGAAGCTGTCCTCTATAGCGAAGAATTCAAGGAGATCCAGAGCAAGGTCGATGAGTCAGAGATGCCCGCGTCGAAGAAGCAGATCTCCGACTCCTCTCCTGCGTTCAAGGCCGCCATCGAAACCAAGCCGGTGGAAATTGTGGTAGGCGATGCCTCCAAGACCGTCGCCATTGGGACGAACCTGGATCCCAAATAGGAAAGCGCGCTCATCGAGTTCCTCCGTGATAATAGGGACATCTTTGCCTGGCAACCTGCCGACATGAAAGGTGTACCTAGGGAACTTGCCGAGCACAGCTTAAACATAGATCCAAAATGTAAACCAGTGAAACAACCGCTACGACGCTTCAGAGATGAGAAGAGACGCGCCATTGGCAAAGAGATAGCTAGGTTACTTAAGGCTGGTTTTATTCGAGAAGTCCTTCACACCCGATGGGTGGCAAATCCTGTACTTGTCCCCAAAAAGGGCACCAATGAATTAAGAATGTGCGTTGATTACACCGGCTTGAACAAAGCATGTCCCAAAGATCCGTTTGCTTTGCCTCGCATTGACCAAGTCATTGACTCGATGGCTAGCTTGGAACTTTTGTGTTTTCTCGACACATACTCAGGATACCGCCAGATCAAAATGAGGAAGTCGGACCAATTGGCCACTGCGTTCACTACCCCTTACGGCACATTTTGCTATGTCACGATGCCCTTTGGGCTGAAAAACGCAGGTGCTACCTACCAGCGGACAATGCAACGTTTCCTTCACGACCAAATTGGTCGGAACGTTCACGCCTATGTGGATGATATTGCGGTGATGTCTAGAAAATCAAACGACTTAATATCTGACTTAAAAGAAACCTTTGATAATCTCCGGAAATACAACATGATGCTCAACCCTAGGAAGTGCGTCTTCGGGGTTCCAGCCGGCAAATTGTTGGGCTTCATCGTTTCCCAGCGTGGAATCGAGGTCAACCCAGAGAAAATCAAGGCCATCGTAAACATAAACCGTACGACATGCCTCAAGGACATCCAACGACTAACAGGTTGTGTCGCAGCAGTTAGTCGGTTCGTCAGCCGACTTGGTGAAAAGGCTCTGCCGCTGTACAAGTTGCTGAAGAAGGCGGACAAATTCACATGGACGGACGAGGCAGATGCAACATTGAAGCACATCAAGGAGATTCTTTCCTCAGCGCCCATCCTTGCAGCAACCGAGCCTGGCGAGCCCCTGTTAATTTACATGGCGGCAACAAACCGGGTTATCAGCATCGTCGTCATGGTAGAGCGGAAGGAACCAGGCTATGAGTACGGAGTTCAAAGACCAGCTTACTACGTAAGCGAGGTCTTGACGGAGTCCAAGCAGCGTTACCCGCACTACCAAAAGATAGCTTATGGAGTATTCCTTGCTTCTCGGAAGCTAAGGCATTACTTTCAGGAGTACCCAATCACAGTAGTGAGCAAGACTCCACTGTCCGGCATCATCAACAATAGCGACGCTACAGGAAGGGTCGCGAAGTGGGGCATAGAACTTCCCGCCTTCGAGATCACCTACAAGAGACGCGACGCTATCAAGTCATAGGCCTTAGCGGATTTCATTGCAGATTGGACGGAGATGCCAGATGCCACTCCGTTGCCGGAACCAGAGTACTGGGTGATGCACTTTGACGGATAAAAGTTGCTCAACGGCTCGGGGGCTGGTGTACTGCTACAGTCACCAAAGGGATACAAGCTACACTACGTTCTGCAGATCCACTTCGAGGCTACAAACAACATGGCGGAGTATGAAGCACTCATTCACGGACTGCGTGTAGCCAAGGATATTGGCATCAAGCGCATAGTTTGCTGTGGAGATTCCGACTTGGTTGCCTAGCAGGTGGCTGGCACTGTGTCTGGAACCCTATGATGGCGGCATATCGCGACGAAGTGGACGAGATAGCCAAGAGCTTCTTGGGCTACGAAGTCAAGTATGTGCTTAGGGAGCAAAACGAGGCGGCTGATCTACTGTCTAAACTTGGATCAGGGCGCAAGCAAATTCCGCCAGGAGTTTTCCTAGAGCATCTACGCACACCATCCGTCAAGGGCGCCGACATCGACAACCCGGGTAGAGATGACTCTTTCGTCAACATGGTGACAAAGATCCCTTCGGCTTGGACAAAACCGTTCATGGAATATCTGGAACACGGAACTTTACCCGATGACGAGGTCAAAAGACGGCAAATAGTACGACGAGCAAAGGGTTATACCATAATCAATGGGCAACTCTATAAAATGAGCACTATTGGTGTATACCTAAAGTGCGTCTCCCAGCTAGAAGGTATGGAAATCCTGCGCGAGATCCATCTCGGAGATTGCGGTCATCACGCCGCTCCTCGATCGTTGGTCGCGAAAGCCTTCCGGCAAGGATTCTACTGGCTGACCGTGAAGGAGGATGCCGACAAGCTGGTTGAGACATGCATAGGATGCCAGTACTATGCTCGACAACCACATGTTCCTGCTGAAGAATTGCGAACAATACCAATAACTTGGCCGTTTGTAGTATGGGGGCTAGACATGGTGGGACCGTTGCAAACGGCACCGTGTGGGTTTACGCATCTGCTTGTAGCAGTTGACAAATTCACCAAATGGATAGAAGCTAAACCCATTAGAAAGCTTGATGGGGCAATAGCCCTCATGTTTGTCCGGGATCTAGTGGTGAGATTTGGTCTCCCACATAGCATCATCACCTATAATGGAAGCAACTTGTCACTCGGAGAAGTGGAGGCCTATTGCTGGGAGAAAGGCATCCGACTTGACCTTGCATCTATGGCACACCCACAATCCAATGGTCAAGTTGAGCGAGCCAATGGATTAATTCTGCAGGGAATCAAGCCACGTCTTGAGGCACCGCTACATAGAGCAGCTGGAGCCTGGTCGGAAGAATTGCCATCTGTGCCGTGAAGTTTACGAACTACACCCAACAGATCCACCGGCTACACCCCCTATTTCATGGTATATGGAGCAGAAGCCATCCTACCTTCCTACATCCTCCACGACGCACCAAGAGTCGCCTACGACGAAGATGACGCTGAAGAATCCAGACGCCTAGATGTGGACCTTCTCGAGGAGGAGCGCGTTTTGGCATGCCAAAGATCCGCCATCTACCAGCAGAAGCTACGCAGCTACCATAGTCGCCGCGTCTGGCATCACTCGTTTAAAGAGGGGGATTTGGTGCTCCGACTTAAGCAGAAGAAGTCACACAGATTATCCCCGCCATGGGAAGGACCTTCATCATAAGAAAGGCGCTGATCAATGGGTCTTACTACCTTGTCGACAATCGTGAACTCAAGGATAGGCCCAACAAGGATCATAAGCGTAAGGGACGTGACCTGGATGATGACTACCCGGAGCTTGCTCAGCCATGGAACATAGCACAGCTACGTCCTTTCTACACTTAGCATTTTTATCTAATCGTGTACCTCTTATATGATCAATGAAATAAAGCTCTTTGGTTCACTCATATGGCTGAGTCTTTTACCTCCTTTAGTGTTCATTTTTGGATCATATAAACCTATATGCACAAGCTTTGCGATTGCACTTGTGAAAATTCCGCCTACGGGCGTTAGCTTAAGTTTTCTGGTCTACACGTTCTTTGTTATTTTTATGTGGATTCTGGAGTAGTGACTTTTGGCACTTATTGTCGGCGATTTTGTGTTAAGGTTATTGACGGTGCCATTGGGCGTCATCACCTAAGCACATGGTTCCGACAACGAGTCTTCCGACTCACGAAAAGTCAAGCATAAAAACCAAAGTAATGGATAAGCCCGCACTTGCTTAAAAAATACATACATACTGGGAATAAATTCTTAAGTAGCAGGATACAACAAACACTGTTTTCCGCCTTAAGGATTACATCATCAAGTTTTTTCCATGCACACGACAAAGATGAAACAGAAATTACAAAGTGTTCTTCACTCTTTGGGTGCAGGAGACTTGGAGGCCGCATCATCACCAGCCGGAGAATCACCCTCAGCATCGGTGCTATGGTGATACTCGGAGGATTCCGGGTTGGCGTTGTCAAGTAAGTTTCTGGGCACGAAGACATCCACGTCCACCAACTCGGCAACCCTGGTGTCATACCCCGTGCGTGATGACATGATAGCATCGTGATCGATCTCCTTGCCGTCATCATCCGCGTCGGGGATACCTTAGGTTACCGTGTCGATGTCGGCATCTTCATAATGTGCCTTCACCATCGACAGCGCCATCCTTGTGCCAGCCCGTGCACAAGAAGCTTTCTAGCTCATGACACGCTCGGGGGCTCGGCGCAGAATCTCCGAGTACTTCACCATGGAATCTGAGGCCTTGATATAAATCTGGAGGGGCCTGGCGATCTCCTTGGCTTGGGCAATGGCGGTGTTGATGAAGTTGCCGGCAAGAATCATGCATTCCTTGTCCGAAGGAGGCGAGCGGGTTAAACCCATGGGCGCTGAAAATTCCGACAACGATCGCATGGGTTCAAAAATTCTAAGTATCCAGACTACAGAACTACAAGGCGGAGGATACTTACTGAAGATGCTGGCCTTAGCCTGCCAGACGACGTCAACCAAGGATTCATTCTCTTTTTGGAGGAGCTTAAACGCCTCGCTATGGCGAAGGGTTTGCTCATCGGCAGCTTGCTTCTGATCCTTTAGGATCGCAAGCTCCTCCTTCAAGCGATTGATCTCAGCGGAGGCGGAGTCCTGCAGGGCTTTCATGGAATCCTCGTGCATCTTCAGCATCTCTTCCCTCTCCTTCTTAAGGATCTTGTTCTCGCTGTCCAGCTGCTGGATGTGCTTGGACTGCTCGACAATATCCTTGGCCTTGGCAACATGCTCTGCAAGTCGGAAAAACCAAAGTACACATTGAGTACTCGGAGATTATAGGCACCAAAGTAAGACAGAAATACGCAAAAAGAAAACAGACTCTTGTTTTTGATGATATGTTCCTTCAAGATGGCGGTTTTACCCTTTTCAGCTTCAAGGTCCGCGCACTTCTTCTGGTACTTATCATTGGCCATGCCCCTCCGAGCATTCTCGTTCTGTGGAAACAAATACAAAGTCAAGTCGTTGTTCAGTCTACTTGGAGCCCCTAGTCGGAGATTTTCCATCTAGGTGCTCGGGGGCTACATCGAGAGTTTTTTAACTTAGCAATATGCTTAGCCTTTCTTTAAGCATCTAGTTGGAGCTAATTAAGTTCTCAACTAGAGGCTTGGGGGATACAGTATAAAGTTTTAACTCGGAAAATGCTTAGCTTTTCTTTAAGCACCTAGTCAGAACTAATTCAGTTACAACTAGACGCTTGGGGGGCTACGACACTTAAAAATATAAACACTATGTATGCTACTCTTAAAGCATCTAGTCGGAATAATTTCTTCCATCCAAATGCTTGGGGGCTACAGTGAGAGTTTTTTATAACTTAGTCACTCTTAGATCATATAGATGCAAAACCAATGGTTTTCCATCTACATCCTCA
Source organism: Avena insularis (assembly GCA_023614405.1). Taxonomy (NCBI): domain Eukaryota; kingdom Viridiplantae; phylum Streptophyta; class Magnoliopsida; order Poales; family Poaceae; genus Avena; species Avena insularis. The sequence goes on from CM042695.1 coordinate 260,801,338, forward strand.
GGGGCTACAGTGGGATACTCATATGAAATGCAAAAGGTAAAGTAAAACTTACAAGTGCGATGATCTTGAGGTTTGTAGCACTCTCGGCCAGCAGCTTGCCAAAGGAAACGCTGTTACTTCACAAAATGTCTGCTTGACAGAGTAGCTCCTCAAGACCACACGTCGGAGATGATGGCACTCCTCCAGGAACCATAGTTATGCTACCCGGCGTAAGCACCGGGAAGATAATCTTCGGCAATTCGAAGGGTTTCTGGGGAGTAGAGGCGCCGCATTCGACAGAAGTACCAGCACCCACCACCGCCTTGCCGCTACCGATGGCATCCTTAGCCGGAGCTTCAGCAATTTGAAGACCAGCGCTCTCTTGCGTTGCCTGCTCGCCGACAATTGCAAGTTCAGTAGAGGCGCCAGAATCCACTTCCATGGCGGAAGGGCCTGGTGCCTCCTGGGCTTGGGAGCTTGTCGGAGTGGAGGAGGGCTTGACGGCAGGAGTAGTAGGGGCAATGGCGGGGGAAGAGTCGCGATGCAGCATCTCTTTAATATTTCTAGAAGCCCCAAGAGTCTTGGTGGACTTCTTGAGGCTAGTTGTGGCTTTCTTCCTGAAACGTGCCAAATTCATAAGTACAGGAATAAGACAGATAAATAAGACAATGTCGGAGAATGAGAAGCTTACACTAGGGGGGGGCTTTAGCAAACATCCCGGTGGCTTTCTTCTTCTCCGCCTCTAGGGCGGCAGTACTCTTTTTGGAGGCTCCACCCTCCGTCTTCTTTTTCTTGCCTCTGTCGGCAGCGTCAGAGGTGGAGCTCTTCCGCTTTCGCTCCAACGGGACATCATCGTCGGACACGATCGTGACTTCCTTCATCTTTGGATCATAGATTTGGGCAGCCAGGTTGCCCTCCTCTAGATCGCTAAGCTGTTAAGTGAGAAATCATTGTGTTAGACAAGATGGTATTAGCAAGACGGAAAAAATGGAGCAATGTCATACACGGAAAATAAATGTATACCTTTGGGCACTTTCCGTCTACGAACATGTCGTAGGTGAGGGTGAAGCCACACTTCTTTTCCTTCACCTTGACGATGTCCTTGAGGCGGAACTTGATGAGTCGCTCGAGAAGTTGTCCTCGGAGATCCAGAGGGAATCCCTTCAGTCATCGGTGTACTCGTGCATATACTTTGTGCAGTGCTACAGAGGTTGGATCCGCCTGATGAACCAACACATGGCTAGGTCCAAGCCGGTCAGACCCGTCTCTACGAACCACTCGATCCGGCTTATTGCGCGGGAAGCATCGAGGTCGGAGGGAAGGGAGGCATGGGACCGCCACGTGGAGACTTTGGCGGCGGCTCCATCCACGAAGTCCGCGTATGTTACTTCTCGGCCCGCCAAAGGAATGTCGAGGCCGTAGAAGTACGTCTGTTGCCAGTTCTTGCACGACTCGTGGCCGACGATGTCGGGGAACCGCCGGCCAGGACGGATCTTGAAGCTTATGGTGCCGCAGTTCCTAAGCTCCTCCCTACTGTGTCTGTCTTCACGTTTGACGGTGAAGAAGTATACAAACAAATCTAACCTAGGTCTAATCCCTAGGTAACCCTCGCAGAGTGCCGCGAAGTTGCTAAGCACTAAGATGATATTGGGGGAGAGGTTGTGGGGTTGGACCTGGAAGTGATTCAAGACGGACAGAAAGAAGTGGGAGATGGGCAGAGAAACGCCGCGTACCAATTGTGCCTTGAGGTACACCTTCTCTCCGACTTGGGGAGAAGGAGTCACCTCGCCGGCCGGCGTCGCCCGCCAGGCGAGCCCCTCCGTTGCGGGGAGGTAACCTTCGGCGACCATCTCCTGGATGTCGCGCGTGGTGATGTCCGACCCACGCCAATCGCCTTTGTGCGAGTCAGGCTCCTCTTCCAGGGGCTCCAGCGCCGCCAAGTTATGGTTGCTGCCGGTGATTTCTATCATCGCTGATGCGGGGATGACCAGGCCCTCCGGGGGCACGACGATGGAGCTCGCCGGCTTTGCTCGACGCCGCCATTGAAGGGGATGAGCTACTGCTAGCCATGGAGGAGGAATAGAGCACGACTGGTGCAGAGAGCGAAAGCTAGGGTTTCTCGAGGTTTTCGCGGAGAGCTCGAGGAGGCGCGCGGCTAGAGGAAGAAGACGATGACGCGAGGGAATGGGGTGAAAAAGTGGAAAGTGTCCCACGGTTACTATTTATCTACTTTGCGTCAAGATTCGTGCAGCTAATCGGACGGTTGCCGCTTAGACGACGTGTTCATGAGCGTGCACGGTAATTTCGCCACATCTCCAACCGTCGCCGCCAACGGTTCGTATCGCTCGCGCGGGAAAATCGGATATGATTGCGTTCTCTGCATGTGTGAGTTACGAGGCGTCGCTGACCTATAGCCTATGTCGCCTTAACTGACATGGTAGATGAACCGTCCCATCGAAGATTCCGGCATGGACGGATTTAATCTGACAACGGGAGCGTATGATGGAAGATTCAGCATTTCTCCGGCTTACTCATAGAAGACGGAGAAAATCTTTGCAGGGTTCTTTGGGAGGACTACAAGATATTGCTTGATGATTTAGCGACATCCATCTAGACGGAGCATTCCACAAGAAGAGGCAAGACAACGCAAGATCTCGGAGTTCTCCGGGGGCTACTGTTGGGGATATGCTATATGGGTATCCTCATAGCATGTCTCTTATCCGACTAACCCTGGTGGCCCATAGTCGGTAGCATGGCCTATGGCCTGCTAGGCGGCCCAGTTAGGTGGATCCAGAAGGGAGGCCCATGTCGGATAAAGGAAGGCTATGGTGGAGTCACCAGCGTACCCGGAGCCTTGGAGTGCAAGATACACAAGACTAGTAATAGACGGTGTAGAACTCTGTAACCTGTCCGGCTAGGACTTTTCCTTGTAACCCTAGGACCTGGCGACTATATAAGTCGGGCCTATGGGAGCCTTTAGGGCACAACCTAACATCGTTTTACACACACCTCGCACAGCGAACCTAATCTCTGTAACTCGGCGTATTGCCATTATAGTGATTTATAGCAGGAGTAGGATTCCGCCACCGTTGTGGGATCTGAACCTGGGTAAGCTGTGTTACCTCGTACCCGTCAACCGTCCGCCTTACCCCATGTCTCTAAACACGCACTGTGAGGACCCCTCCATGGCGTACTCGTCGGCAATACCACGACACCTCATGTATTAAAAACATCAAAAATATAAAAAGATGGGGGTTTCATGAACCTTCTGTTTTCACCACTTTTACCTATTCAAAGACGAACTCTGCAGATTCCTTTCCTCTTTCTCCTGAGAATTTCCTTCATACAAAACTTTTGCACAAACTCAATGACAACATTAGTGTAAGAAAAAACAATAAACCTTTGGTACACACTTCAACTGAAAACCCATCAACACAAAAGCTTCAATAAGAGGCAAATGCAAAAGACGGTAGAAATCTGTCAAAACAGACCAGCGGGTAAAGATAAGGAGCGGTTATTACATAGGTAATAACTTCCAAGACTCGAAAAAACTCTTGGGTTATCTCCCAACAAGTACTTTTCTTTAATGCCTTTAAGTTAGGCCTTGAAACTTCCAAAGATGCTCATATAGGATATATATATCTAAAATGAAAGAGAGCATCAAGAAGCAAATAACCAACACACTTGAGTCTAATCCACTTCCGATGCATGGGGGTATCATGAGAAAACGAATTATTGAAACAAAAATCCACAAGTATAGGAAGACAAAACAGATGCAACTTTAAAGCTTTCAACATAAAATGGGAAACTTAACATCATTGAGATGCATAAAACCATGTTTCCCTCTCTCATAATAACTTTCAGTATCACTTTGAATAAAGTTGAAAATATAACTGTCACTATAAACAACTTTATCATCAGAATAAGCATACTTACAGTCATCAAAAATAGGTCCAAGGTCATAAACCAGATCAATAGAAGAAAGTTGTTCCATCCTGAAATCTTTATTAGGCAAGCTATTTCACAAGGAGCTTTAGCAAATTTGGAAAAGTTAAACTCATAAGAATCTCCATCAAACTTATTTAAAACTTTTTCCTTCTTACAATCAATAATATCTCCACAAGTGTTCAGGAAAGGTCTACCAAAAATGATAGGACAAGTTTTGCTAGCTGCTGAATTAAGCACTAGAAAATCGGCTGGATATTTGATCTTACCACAGAGAACCTCCACATCTCTTACAATACCAATGGGGAAAATGGTCTCCTTGTTAGCAAGGTGAATAACCACATCAATGTCCTCAAGCTCACAAGGACCAATCTCATTCATAATTTCCCTGTAAAGCTCATTAGGAATAGCACTAGAACTAGCACCAATATCGCATAAACCATAGTAGACATGATCACCAATTTTAACAGAAAGCATAGGAACACTAGCTTTTCTAACCTTACCAGGATGAGAAATAATATTAGAAGCGTCTTCACAGAAGACAATATGCTCATCCTCTATATTTGTAGTGATAGTGTCTTTCACAATAGCTTCCACAGGTTCATCACTCAAATGCTTACCAGGCTCCACAGTTTCATTATACCTTTGTTATTTGCACTAATAATCATAGAATACTCCTTTACCTTAGCTGGGAAAGGCATTTTCTCAACATGGGGTTCAGGCACAATATGATTAGTAGTACAAACTTGAGTACTTCTAACAGGAACATGGCTAACAACATCTTTATACGAAGCATGGTACTTATTCCACTTCTTGGGGATTTCTATGTAAGAGGCAAAGGCCTTAAAACATTTGGCAATACTTTGGGAATCAAGACCAAACTCATTGCGAATATCACAGAAGTTATCAATTCCGATAAAAGATTTAATGCATTCATAGTCATAGTTTATACCTGACTTTCCTCCTTTGACATTCTCCCAAGCCTCAGTGTTATCTTGAATACGGTCTAAGATATCCCATTTAGCTTCTTCCTTCATACGTGTGAATGATCCAGCACAAGAAGCATATAGTAAATCTTTATCATGAAGAGAAAGCCTAGCATAAAAGTTATTGAGAATAATATTGTTAGAGAGTTCATGAATAGGACATTTAAGCATGAGTAACTTCAATCTCCCCCAAGCTTGAGCTGTACTCTCTCCATCAAGAGGCCAAAAGTTATATATAAGACTTATATCCTTATGGATTTCACTAGGAGGATAAAATTTAGAGTAAAAGAGAGATGTCATCTCCTCCCATTCCATGGAATGTCCATTCTTCAGCAGCTTATACCATGCTTTAGCTCTCCCTTTGAAGGATATGGAGAGTAACTTCTTCTTCACCTATTCAGTTGTGATACCTGCACACTTAAACAACCTGCATAATTCATGGATAAAAAGCAAGTGATCACCAGGATGGAAAGTTCCATCCCCAAAATAATAATTATTCATAACACGATTAACAATACTTGTAGGTATCTTAAGAGGATCTATCTCAATAGGAGGTGGTTCATCTACTACCCTAGCAGCGGTAGTAGTTTTCCCAAACAGAAAACCAAGTGGGTTATCCATATTGGAAACAAAGTAACAAGCAATACTCACAGTAAAAGTTTCCCTTACTAGTTCCACTCTTCAATAGGGCTTCACTCCGCGGCAACGGCGCCAGAAAATAGTCTTGATAACCCACAAGTATAGGGGGTGTATCGTAGTACTTTCGATAAATAGGAGCGTCGATCCCAATGAGGAGCAGAAGGTGCTGAACAGTGATATGGAGCAGGAAATCCCTGTGAATACTTAGCAAACGGATTTTTAGTGGTTTTCTGATAAGGCAACAAAACAAAGAGCAAGTAACAAAGAACAAACGCAGCAAGTGTCCCAATCCTTTCTTAGCAAAGGACAAGCCGGTGGAAATACTTATAAGGACCAAACGTTCTCGAGGACACATGGGAATTCTGTCAAGTGCATTCACTTCAAATAGCTGAGTACTCTTCGCTGGTGTTTGTAAGTGTTGTGTGGGTGAACCTGTGCAAACATATCGCCCTTCCTAGGACTAATACATACTTGTGATTAAACCCTTGCAACCATCCGTAACTACAGGAAAGTAATTAAGATATAAATCTAACCACGACCTTAAACTCTGAGATCCTACACTCCCTTGTGCAAAGGTGTCCTAACGGGGGTTCAGGTTTCTGTCACTCTGGCAACCCCATGATTAGTATCCAAATACGCAATCCATTCCCCTAGGCCCATAAATGGTGAAGTTTCATGTAGTCGACGTTCACAGGACACCACTAGAAGAATAGTACCACAACTTAAATACTAAACCATTGAATAATAACTCATCACAGATTCACTACTAACAACATGACTTCTCCCATGTCCTCATGAACTAAACGAATTACTCACAAGATATCATATGGATAAATATCAAAGATGATATGATAATGGATAACAATCTGAACATAAAAAATAATCCAATGGTTCCACTCACAAGCATCAACTACAATAGTAATCAACACGGGGAAAGTTTCCCCTAAGAACTAAAGCAATATCCAACAAAATTGTTACAGAAGGACGGAGTGGTGATGATGGTGCTGGTGGAGATGATGGTGTGGATGATGATGATGATGATCCCAATGAAGCCTAGCTTGATGACGGTGTTGATGGCAACGGTCTCCCATCTCCGGGAAGGAATTCCCCCGGCAGAAATCTGTCTGCCAGAGAGATCTTTCTCTCTTGGTGTTTTCCTCCCCGCAGAGGCGGTGGAAATCTATCTATGGTTGCCCCCTAGGATTAGGGTTCCATAGGGAAGATACAGGCGAAGGGGCAGAGTCGGAGGCCGGGCAGGTGGGCCACACCTTCCCTAGGCGCGGGGTCACATGGGCCCGCGCCTAGGGGGGTGTGAGCCCCCCTGAGGCCCATCTTCGTCCCTTCTTCTGGCTTCCTTCCTCTTCTGGTAAAATAATATGTTTCCATATTTTTCTAATCTTCGCGAAATTGCACCAAAATGCCTTCTTTTCCATCAGAATCCAGACTCAGCAGTCCATCCTCCAGGAATCATCCAACATGCATAAACAGATGAAAAGCCATAAGTAATACCTCATAATAAGACAAATATCAATGAATAGAGGTAATTTATGATATAGAATGGTGATGCAAATTGGGCGTATCAGTGCACAGATCGAAATAAAGATATCGATCCCACAGGGAGTAGTAGGCGAAAGACTAAAATGATTTTAACTAGAACTAAACGAAGTACTTTGAGAAATAATTATAAGTTGCAATAAAAGTAGAATTGTTTTTGGGTTTTTGGTTGGTTGAAACAGTAAAGAAAGCAAAGTAAAACTTAATGCAGAAAGTAGAAATCATGTGCGTAAGAAAGATTGAAACTGCAATAGGGGAAAGGTATTCTTTGGGAGTGGTGGATACACCGCTAGTAATTTAGACCAAGTGATCAAGATTATTATAGCAAATATTCTCATGATATGCATATATGTGGGAGGATCTCCATATATGAATGATGAGGCATCAACCACTGCTCACACCATTCTTCATAACCACAACTGATAGATAAATGACATCAATCATATTACCCCGCTATTCTCCTACGACATGGACATGGTTTAATGAGTTTTCCTTGATTCCCCAAGTTAGTATGTAAAGGATGACAACGAATTTTTAGTCACAGTAAGTGCTATCATCCCTCCGTCTACCAACAAGTAATCCCCTTCATCGAGTCCCCACAAGAGGCAAATATTGAGTGGCGTGCTTCACCCAACATCAACATGAAGACAATTAACAAAGACACATAATGATGTATACCATAATAATCTCTATCTCATCTCAATCATATACTAGGGTTTTTCCATCTCCCCAAGAACTAAATATCTACTCACACATGGAGGCAATCAGCATCATGACAGTGGTAATAGAAACAATTATTGATGAATAGTACTTGTATAAATCCATAACTAGTGCAAGAATTACAACAAGATATAGATGGGATGGATGGAGATGATGGTGGTGATGAATATGCAGTGGTTGATGAAGATGGAGATCGATGCCTTGGCCTCCCAGATCTGCTTAGGGCGAAGATGGATCCCTAGGGCAAGTTCCCCCTCCAGATCCCTTCCAGAGGTGAGGTTTTCATGATTTCTGGGTGTTATGTATGTCGTCTCTCCAAACAAGTTGCATGGGGAGAAACTATTTGAGGAGGCAGAGGCGGCGCCAACTATACGGTGGGAACTATATGGCAACCCGCCGTATAGTTGGTCCTCAACTCTTCTGCCTCCGCATCTCGCTTCCGGTTTTCTTCTGGTATTATTAATATTTCCCAAATAAGAGATCTACGTAGTTTTTGGCTCCTTTTCTCTCCAGTACAATTGCTCCAAGAATTGTGTCCTTTGGATCCATCATATGAACTGATCCTGGTGAAAATAAACATAAAAAGTGCACGCGAACGCCGTAAAATACCAAAATCCTACATCTACAATGCAAAATAACAATATAAAACATGATGCAAATATGAACTCATCAATAGGCCAAAAGGGAGCGGATGACTAACTTATTGGAATTTGTACATATTGATGTATGTAGTCCGTTATGTGTAGTCGTGAGCAATGGATTTCAACTTCATATGATTTCTCCGAAAATTTGAGTGAATATATGTGTATATTTACTTAATAAGAAAGAAGTATGAAACATTTTAAAATTTTCAAAGACTTTCAAGATGAAGTGGAAAATTATTGTAACAATAAAATAAAGAATTTATGATTGGATCATAAATGAAGATATTTGAGTTACAAGTTTAGCAAAACACTAAGATTTGAGGAATCGTTCCATTGATTTACATTTCCCGAAACACCGTCGGAGTATGTAGTGTTTGAGATATATAATGAAACCTTGTTTGACATGGTAAGATCAAAGGTTTCATTTATAAAATTGCCATTACATTTTAAAGATTAAAGCTTTAGTGACTATCGCTTTTACACTGAAAAGAGCACCGTCATGATCCGTTGAAATGACACCATATACGATATGATCTGGGATAAAACCCAAGTTGTCCTTTCTTAAATTTTGGTATGCTAGGCATAAGTAAAATGTTTTACAATCAAAGTCGGATGAGCATGTCTTTGTATGTTATTTCGAATAACCGCTGGGTATTCCTCCATAACACCAAAAACAAAAGTGTTTGTCACTTAGAACGTCAAGTTTCTTGAGAAGGGATTTTTTCATGAAAAGTTAAGTGGGAGGACAATAGAACTTTGATAAGGTTATTGAACCTTAGCTATATGTGTTGAGTTGCGCAGTGCCAAAAAGTGTCCTGGAATAAGCAACAATGCTCGTGGCTCACGTACCTCAAAGGTTGTGGTCACGGAGGTCTAAGTTCCTATTGAACCGAGTAGGCAGGGTAAACAATCAAATACTAGAATTTGAGCGTAAATGATTATTGTTGGACAATGATGAACCGACTATATGCAAAGAAGCGATGATGGGCCCTGACTCCGTCAAATGGCTTGAACCCATAAATTCGCGATAATTCCATACACGAGAAATCAAGTTTTTGAACTTGGAAGACCCTCTAGAAAGGTGTAAAACCTATCGGTCGTGTTTGGATCTATAAATATACATGGATGTTTTCACATCTATGAAATTGTCGACATGTTGGTAAAGAGTTTACAACAACATTCAAGAAGTTGACTATGACAAGATTTGATATTTCATAGCGATATTTAGTCTAGACGGATTAATGTAGCAACCACTACATATAATTTTGTTATGTGGTAGTTGAATAAACAAAACAAAGTTCTTACCTACGACGTGTACATGACACAATCCAAAGGGTTTTATTAGTTCAAAGGATACTAACAGGGCATGCAAACTTCAATGGTTGAAGTAAGCATCGAGGAATTGGAATCTTCACCACGATGAAACTATTAAAAGGTTTAATTTCATCAGAGACGATGAAGATGCTTGCCTTTGCAAGAAATTAAGTGGGAGCACTGCAACATATTTATAACACATTATGTGAAAGACATATTGTTGATTGGAGATGATGTATTTTTTATTTACACAAGTTAAGAATTTCATCTCGATGAAAGACTTAGGCAAAACCCGAATATTTGGCATCAATGTATATGTGGATAGATTGAGACGCTAATATGGTTGTGCCAAATGTACATAGATAAGATATTGAATGAGTTCAATATGGAAATTACAAGAAAGGTTCTTGCCACACAAAAAGTATTGAATAAAGATTCAAGTGTAATTGACACTTGGTAAATGAGATGAGATCCAAGTGTTTTGACACTTGGTGAATGAAATAAAAAAGAATATTTTGATTAATCATACCGTGATCTGTACACATCCAGAGATGGCGTATGCTCTAAATGTTACGAGAAAAAACTAGAATGATTCATAAGATGATCATTGGATGATAGTAAGGATATTCTTATGATCTTTGGAAGAACTAAGAATATGTTATGTAGAGGTGACAGATAGATAGATAGTTCATTGTAAAGTGTTACATTGATACTAGTTTTTCTCACAAGATACAAATTAATTTTATCTCAATTTAAACTATGGGTGGCACAATGTAATGGAAAGGAAGTTTCATACCGGATTTGGATGAGTTCCAAAGTTAAGACATTGTGAAAGATACTGCAACAAAAGGCTAAGTATATAACTACCATTGTAGCAGCAAAAGAGGGCATTTGTGTTAAGTAGTTTGTTATCAAACTAGGTGTGGTTCACAGCGGGCTAGTACTATGAAGATATATTGTACGATAATTGTATCAACATGTTTTAATCCCAAGGAACTAAAGGTCACACCAAAGGACCAAATTTATACAATGCCATCTCATTGGAGAATGATGATCCGTAGAGATGCAAATACATGCAATTACACACAGACCTGAAAGTGTCGGATCCGAAGATTAGTTAACCACTAGCAATTGTGTATATACAATACCAGAAAGCCATAGGTGTTGAATGCACAAAGTTTTTTTAAACTAGCTTATTGACTCTAGTGCAAGTGGGAGACTGTTGGAGATATGCCCAAGAGGCAATAATAAAGTGGTTATTATCATATCTTCATGTTTATGATAAATGTTTACATCCCATGCAATAATTTTATTAATCGGAAACATTGATACTTATGTGTTTTGTAAACATAAAAGAGTCCCTAGTAAGCCTCTAGTTAAACTAGATTGTTGATTAATAGATGATCATGGTTTCCTGATTATGGCCATTAGATGTTATTTATAACAAGAACATATCATTAGGAGAATGATGTGATGGACACAATCCTATAGTAAGCATAGCATAAGATCAAGTCATTAAAGTTCGTTTGCTACAAAGCTTTTAAATACATAGTAACCTAATCCTTCTACCATGAGATCATGTTAATCACCATCACCGTATGAGTGCTTTCATGACATCAAAAGCCACTTCCGTAACTGGGTGCTTATAAAGGTGGCATTAGGTATTCTGAAAGTATGTGTTGAAGAGCATGGATCAAGAGTGGAATTTGTCCATCCATATGCTGGATAGATATACTCTTGGCCCTCTCGGTGGAGTGTCATCCAATTGTCTCGCAAGCATGTGACAAGGTCACAAGTGATGTCACATAATAGTACGACTAAGGAGTACTTGTTCGTAACGAGGTTGAACTAGGTATAGAGATATAGACGATCAAACCTCGGATAAGTAAAGTATCGCGTGACAAAGGGAATCTGTATCGTATTTAAATGGTTCATTCGATCACGAAGTCATCATAGAAATATGTGGGAGCCATATGCACTTATAGATGCCTCTATTGTTTATTGATCGGAGAGGTGTCTTGATCATGTCTGCATAGTTCACGAACCGTAGGGAGACACACTTAAGGATTCAATGTTGTTTAAGTAGATATAGAATATGAGTTGGAGACCGAATGTTGTTCCGAGTCTCGGATTGGATCCAAGACATCATGAGGAGATACGGAATGTTCTATATAATAAGATTCATATAAGGAAAGTGGTTTTACGGGGTTCGTAAAAATTTCGATGTTTTGACCAGATACTTCTAGAATGTTCTAGAGGGACGACCAGTTGTTCCACCACCCTGGGAGGGGTTTAATTGGACAGTGGCATGCCCTAGGGACTAGCCACACCAAACCCTAAATGGCCAATTCGGCCAAGACTAGTAAAATGGTTAAACCATAGTTTGAATAGTCAAATCCTAGTTTGAAAAGTCAAACTCTAGTTTTTGGTAAGAAGGGAGGCTTGGTGGAAAAGGTTTCAATCTCTTCCCTTGGAGGCCGAGTTGGCGGGGTTGGGAAGGGACACGGCCTGGACGGGAACCCTTGGCCGGCCGCCACCCCCACCTATATAATGAGGGGTGGGGCGCACCCCCCACACCCTTGTCCATTGGCGCCTATGTCACATCCCAAAATTTTCCAAATTTTGTAATGAGAAAAATAAATAAACAAAATAAAATTTTGTTGAAATTTAGGGTGAGAAGAAACTTTTTGAGTCCAATTGGAAACATCCAAACCTATTTTGATCAAATAAAATCCTAAAGGGATTTAAAAAGATAAACAAATAATAAATAAAGTTATAATAGTTGGAATTACTATTTTTTGGATCTTTTAATAAAAAGATTTGGTTTTCAAAAGAAAAGGTAGAATTATAAATAAAGATTATTTTATAAAGCCAAATTAAATCTTGGCCAAGCTTTTGAAATAAAATAATTCTATTTGATAAAAGGAGTAAAGGTTTATTTAAATAAAATAATGAGGATTTATTAATATCCAATTTTATTAAAGTAAAGGCTTTTCCATTTTAAATAAACACTAAAACTTGTTAATTTATTTTAAATAAGATTTCCAAGTGTTTTATGTTTTCAAATAAAACCTACTGAATTGATTTTGGTATTAATTTAGATTTCAAATAGAGATTTTAAAATAAATTAAACCCTATTTAAAAATAAAGACTAAAGTCTTTTTATTTTAATTATTAATGGATCCTAAAAGGAATAACAATTATTTTATTTTTAGAAATTGGATTATGTTGTTAAACAGAAATACAATCAATACAAAGTTTGGTGGTGATTTGATTTGAATTGGTGTTTGAATTATTTGTTTGAAAATCAAAAACAGAAATTCAAATGGAAAAAGGAAAAAGCTTCAGTATAAAACAAAGAAACAAACAGCAGCCCAGCTAAACAGGCCCAACAAGGCCAACTCGCAGCCCAACTAAACCCCTCTGGCGAAACGTTTTCTTACCCAGAGATCAACCCGCAGAGTCACAGACAAGCAGGCCCCACTCCCTCTTCCTCCACCTCGCTGACAGACAGGCCCCACCACCAGCAGGTCGTCATCAACCTCGCGACCATGTTTCCTGCCGTTGCTGCCGATTAACTCCGGCGTCAATACGCGTTTATGGTGTAGTAATTCCCTCTCGCAACCACGCCCTCTTAAGCACCTCTCCCTCCTATCCATTTCCCCTCAGGTTCCGCTGCCAGAGAGCCATATGGCCGCCCCAATTTCCTTTTGCACCGCCGCCATCTCCGACGAGCTTCGCAACCGATTCCGGCCACACCTCACTGCCCCTCTACTCTCTCTGCACGCGAGCTTGTTCTCCATCGCCTGGCGCACCTCCCAGCGTCAACCGCTTGGCCGCGACCACTCTAGAAGCTCGGCTTCGTCATCATCTGAGTGTCGCCGCCGTCTGCCTTGGCTCCGGTGAACTCCCCTGGTAAGATCAGACCGCCCCAGCACCTCTCGATGATGCTCACATGAACCCCATGTTCGCCCGCGTCTAACCGTGCCCCTATCTTGCCTTAGGGCGATCTCCGATTCTCTGCTCGACGTAACAATGAACCGCCGACGCCGCCGTCTCCGACGAGCAATCCCTCCGCTCTGGCGCCGCCTCGCTAACGCCACCTCGAGCTTCGCCAACCCCCTGCGAGCATGGTGAGCCTCTCCTCCTCTCCTCTCACTTCCTAGAACGGCCGGACCACCTTGGATGAAGGCGTGCCGCCCGCCGCCACAGCGCCGCAGACTTTTAACAAGCAACCGTCCGTTGGATGAAGATCCAGTGGTTAGGATAGGTCGTTAGCGAATCGTTATCGTTTGATCAGATCCGTGCATTTTAAATTAGATCCAACGATCCACAAAGGCTGATCCGCACGAAGCGGTACCGGCCAATAAGAACAAGCCACGTGGACATGGTTCAGTTTAAAACAGAAATTTGAATCTTATTGATATGCAAACTTGTAAAATTCATAACTTTAGTTCTACAAGTCCAAATTTTGCAAATTTTATATCAATGGATTTAGAAGAACGAGTACTTTGCAACCATGCACTTTGTTTAATGATTTGCTTCTGGAAAATTGGTTGAATTTGCATAAACCTGTGTAGGCTTATTTTGAATATAAAAATTGTTCTAGATATATTTTTAATATGAAATCTTTGCAAAATGGTTTGTTGTGAACCTACTGACCCTAGGAACCAACTTATGGATTTAAAAATGTATTTTTGTGAAGTTAGGGAATAAATAATTGAATTTGCTCATTTCTAGTCAAATAAAAATATTGATTTTGTTTTAGAAGTGATTTTTGAGTAAAACCTTTGGGAAATGATTTGATTCAAACCTTCTGACCCTAAACACCAAGTTTTGAGAATGAAAATATATTTGGTGAACTCTTTAAAGAATATTGCTGTGCCAAAAACATTTTCAAACACATAAAATAATGATTTGATTTTAAATGGTTTATAGATAAAACCTTTTGCAAATGGTTTTACCACTTTAGTAAATGACCACTTTTGAACTTTAAAATGTTTAGAGCTTAGTAGAAACCAATTTTTCAAATAAAACTATCTTTTGCATGCTTGCATGCATGACCTTGTTTTTGTTATTTTATGTGTGACAAATTGGTTGGAATGCTAGTTGAATTTGTGTTTGCTTGATTGAATTGTAGTGGAATTAGAAGAGTGTGATATTTGGAAGATCAAGGAGTGAACCAACATTCTCTACTAAAAAGGCAAGTGACACTATCATCCAAGTCCTACTATTTTCATTACACTTAGTGGATTTTTTTGAAACATGCATGACAAGGACTACTATATTTTATGCTATGCTAAATCCTAATAGGATACCCTTATATCTCCCTTAGTGGAAACATTATAGTTGTAGTATGCTTAGCCCTGCTATATATTGGGATGGGATACATGTTATGATTATATGAAGAGTTGAAAAGATATATGTTTTATATAATAAAACAAGTACTCAATGAACCACCTGGGTGGACAAGGATACTCAAGTTTTGGACAAGGTGGCAACAAAAGGAACCATGTTTATATGGCCATCTATTTTTGTATGTGCACTAGAAGCAAACCACCCAAGGACTCAGAGATTGAACATGTTTCTCGTACAATGGCTTCCGTGTACAGCCACATGCTAAATGGGCTCTGGCTTAGTCAACTACATAGTAGAAGACCCATGCATTGGCATCTTCAGGTTAACTAGAATTGTGTAAGGGAACTTGTAACCCTACATTGGTGCCTGGATGACAAGCTAGCATTGTGTATTGGGAGGACTTCTATGGAAAGACTTTGTCATATTCTCAATCTTCCAATACTCCATCTTGGTGAGTACTTATCCAGCGGCCACTGGTGGCATCAAGATGAGATTGTGTCATGTGGGTAAAGTGTACAACTTCTGCAGAAGATCAAAATTCTAAGTACTTAGCCGTGTCCCCGGTTATGGACAACTATGAGCAACTAAGGCCTGAAGCTACGGAAGATCTCGACATTCCAATTTTTCAATGTAAAACTTGATGGTGTCAACAAGGGGTTAGAAACACTTGGAGTTTTCCAAGTAGTTCAAAAATATTGTCAAAAGATCAAAACTTTTTTTTGAAATGATAGGATAAAACTATATTGTTTTTGCAATTAACCTAAACCATACTTAGCCAAATATGCATATATTGATAGGTTCCACTTATTTCTACATAGTAGTGAAACTTGCCAATACAATTCAAATGTATTGACCCTTGTGGCTGCAACTTATTATGTTGTAGGTTTGTTTGATGTTAGTGAAGTGTGTTGAATAGGATTACAAGTCTACAACCAACATGATTGCCTGTGGCACTTTGAAGATGAAGGACTCCATGCTATATAGTTATTCTGCTGAATTGTAATGAGATAGCCAAATGAGCTATGTAAGATGTAATGAATTATTTTATTCCTGGTTATAAAGTTGTATTATGACGTTTGTTTCTTGATATTACATCTTAACTGTGGATGCTAGCTATTGATCCAGGGACCAGCATTGTAAACACAGGGAACTCTACCTTATTAAAGGTTGGGAACCTTACAGATGGTATCAGAGAACTGTGTTGCCTATAGAATTGTAACCCTAGGATTGGACAAAACCCCTTAGAAAAACAGGAGTTGTATTTGTTCCAAAAATTTATTTACAAGCAATCTTGTAAACTCTTTCCTCAACCATTTTGATTTTGATTCTACATCTCTTCTATTTCAAACTTGATGGACAAAGCCTACCCCATGGCCAAAGACTTCACCATGTGCAAAGGATTTCATCAACTCTAATGACTTCAACATCTTCAGGTGATTTCAACTTTAGTTTCACCAAGGACTTCAACTTAGACATCACTAAGGACTACAAGTGAAAAACCAAGAGACATTAGATTGCCCCCCCAAAACATTGATATCAAGTTAGAGTATGGATCATATTGACCTATGAGGTATGATTATACAAAGTTATTTTATTTCAAGAAAACTTATTGTTTCCTTCAACTCATGAGTTAAGCTCATAAGTTGTTAAGTAAATAGTCACTTGTTGATTGCTTGATTGTTTGATTGAACTTGGTTGGTTTTGAGTTGTGTGTTAAAACTTCTTAAAAACCTATCCACCAATACTTATCCCTATCAAACCAATAGATGCCTCCTCGTCGTGCCAACCCCAACCAAAACAACAACATCACTCCTGAGATGCAGAAGATGATGACAGCTCAGACACAACTGATGCAGGAGATGACCACATTCATACAGAATCAGAACAACAACAACAACAACAACAACAACAATAACAACAACAACAACAACAATCAGAATAATCCTCCAGCACTTGACATGCTCACCAAGTTTCTGAAACTTAGGCCTGCAAGGTTCTCTGGAACAACTGATCCAATGGAAGCCAATGACTGGTTATGTTCAGTGAACAAAGACTTAGTGACTGTTGGCTGCACCGATGAAGAAACAGTTAGGTTTGCAGCATTTCTACTTGAAGGACCAGCAGCAACATGGTGGGACAACTTTCAGATCACCACTCCCCTTGAAGATGTGACTTGGGCTATTTTTGAGGATGGATTCAGAACAACTCACATCTCACCTGGAGTGATGTACTTGAAGAAAAAGGAGTTTCACAATCTGAAACAGCGTCACCTCAGTGTGGCTGAGTATATTGAAGAATTCAACAATCTGGCATGATATGCACTGGATGAAGTTGATACAGATGCTAAGAGAAAGGAGATATTTCTTGAAGGACTTAATGATGAGTTGAACCTGCAGCTAGCTCTTGCCTATGTCCCAACTTATCAATCACTATGTGACAAAGCCACTATATTGGAAAACAAGATGAATCAAGTTGAGAACAGAAAGAGGAAACATAATCTCAACAATCACTCAGGATCATCACAAAAGAAGCATTCATTCAAAAAGAGCAAGGAAGATTCTGAACCACATCAGTATCACTAGAACAACAATGTAAGTGAGAATAATGGAAATGATACTGACAATGGAGATGACCTTGGTCAAACCAACATGACACTTTCAGGAAGAAAGACATTAGCCAGTTGCACTGCTATAATTGCAAAGAACTTGGACACTATGCATCAGACTGTCCTGAGAAGAAAAAGAAAAAGGTTGCTAGAAGAGCCAATGGAAATGACTCCAATGTGACCCAGAAAGGACATGTGAACCACATTGACATGGATGGAAACTTTGAAGAGATAGAAGAAGTGGATGTCAGGAACTAGTTAACCCAGAAGAGTCAAATAAGGATTCCTTGTCTGGATATTAAGTGTTGAACCCATAGTAAAGTGAACCATCAATGTAACCCTATGAGACTTTATTTTTAAGGGTGGTAGTACCCTAGTTGTCTTCAAGCCAACTTGTAACTCTAGCCTTCCCAAATCTCGGAACAAGATTTATTTTAAGGGTGGTAGCCTGTCACATCCCAGAATTTTCCAAATTTTGTAATGAGAAAAATAAATAAACAAAATCAAATTTTGTTGAAATTTAGGGTGAGAAGAAACTTTTTGATTCCAATTGGAAACATCCAAACCTATTTTGATCAAATAAAATCCTAAAGGGATTTAAAAAGATAAACAAATAATAAATAAAGTTATAATAGTTGGAATTACTATTTTTTGGATCTTTTAATAAAAAGATTTGGTTTTCAAAAGAAAAGGTAGAATTATAAATAAAGATTATTTTATAGAGCCAAATTAAATCTTGGCCAAGCTTTTGAAATAAAATAATTCTATTTGACAAAAGGAGTAAAGGTTTATTTAAATAAAATAATGAGGATTTATTAATATCCAATTTTATTAAAGTAAAGGCTTTTCCATTTTAAATAAACACTAAAACTTGTTAATTTATTTTAAATAAGATTTCCAAGTGTTTTATGTTTTCAAATAAAACCTACTGAATTGATTTTGGTATTAATTTAGATTTCAAATAGAGATTTTAAAATAAATTAAACCCTATTTAAAAATAAAGACTAAAGTCTTTTTATTTTAATTATTAATGGATCCTAAAAGGAATAAAAATTATTTTATTTTTGGACATTGGAATATGTTGTTAAACAGAAATAAAATCAATACAAAGTTTGGTGGTGATTTGATTTGAATTTGTGTTTGAATTATTTGTTTAAAATCAAAAACAGAAATTCAAATGGAAAAAGAAAAAAGCTTCAGTATAAAAAAAAGAAACAAACAGCAGCCCAGCTAAACAGGCCCAAGAAGCCCAACTCGCAGCCCAACTAACCCCCTCTGGCGAAACGTTTTCTTACCCAGAGATCAACCCGCAGAGTCACAGACAAGCAGGCCCCACTCCTCTTCCTCCACCTCGCTGACAGACAGGCCCCACCACCAGCAGGTCGTCATCAACCTCGCGACCATGTTTCCTGCCGTTGCTGCCGATTAACTCCGGCGTCAATACGCCTTGATTGCGCAGTAGTTCCCTCTCCCGACCACGCCCTCTTAAGCACCTCTCCCTCCTCGCCATTTCCCCTCAAGTTCCGCTGCTAGAGAGCCACCAGACCGCCCCAATTTCCTTTTGCACCGCCGCCGTCTCAAACGAGATTCGCAACCGATTCCGGCCACACCTCGCCGCCCCTCGACTCCCTCTGCACGCGAGCTTATTCTCCATCGCCTGGCGCACCTCCCAACGTCAACCGCTTGGCCGCGACCACTCTAGAAGCTCGGCTTCGTCATCATCTGAGCATCGCCGCCGTCTGCCTTGGCTCCGGCGAACTCCCCTGGTAAGATCAGACCGCCCCAGCACCTCTCGATGATGCTCACGTGAACCCCATGTTCGCCCGCGTCTAACCGTGCCCCTATCTTGCCTTAGGGCGATCTGCTGCTCCGTCCCTGACGATGAACAAAACCGCCTGACGCCGACGCCGTCTTCGACGAGCAATCCCCTCCGCTCCTGAGCGCCCCTCGCCAAGCCAACGCCACCTTGAGCTTCGCCAACCCTCTGCGAGCACGGTGAGCCTCTCCTCCTCTCCTCTCACTTCCTAGAACGGCCGGACCACCTTGGACAGAGCGTGCGCCGCCAGTCGCCGCCGCGCAGCACCGCCAGACTTTGACCAAGCAGCTTCGTACGTTGGATGAAGATCCAGTGGTTAGGATAGGTCGTTAGCAAACCGTTATTGTTTGATCAGAGCTGTGCGTTTTAAATTAGATCCAACGATCCACAGAGGCTGAGCCGCACGAAGCGGTACCGGCCAATAAGAACGAGCCACGTGGACATGGTTTAGTTTAAAACAGAAATTTGAATCTGATTGATATGCAAACTTGTAAAATTCATAACATTAGTTCTACACGTCCAAAATTTTCAAATTTTATATCAATGGATTCATAAGAACAAGTACTTTGTAACCATGCACTTTGTTTAATGATTTGCTTCTGGAAAATTGGTTGAATTGCAGAAACCTGTGTAGGCTTATTTTGAATATAAAAATTGTTCTAGATATATTTTTAATATGAAATCTTTGCACAATGGTTTGTTGTGAACCTACTGACCCTAGGAACCAACTTATGGATTTAAAAATGTATTTTTGTGAAGTTAGGGAATAAATAATTGAATTAGCTCATTTCTAGTCAAATAAAAATATTGATTTTGTTTTAGAAATGATTTTTGAGTAAAACCTTTGGGAAATGATTTGATTCAAACCTTCTGACCCTAAACACCAAGTTTTGAGAATTAAAATATATTTGGTGAACTCTTTAAAGAATATTGCTTTGCCAAAAACATTTTCAAACACATAAAATAATGATTTGATTTAAAATGGTTTATAGATAAAACCTTTTGCAAATGGTTTTACCACTTTAGTAAATGACCACTTTTGAACTTTAAAATGTTTAGAGATTAGTAGAAACCACTTTTGCAAATAAAACTATCTTTTGCATGCTTGCATGCATGACCTTGTTTTTGTTATTTTATGTGTGACAAATTGGTTGGAATGCTAGTTGAATTTCTGTTTGCTTGATTGAATTTTAGTGGAACTAGAAGAGTGTGATATTTGGAAGATCAAGGAGTGAACCAACATTCTCTACTAAAAAGGCAAGTGACACTATCATCCAAGTCCTACTATTTTCATTACACTTAGTGGATTTTTTTGAAACATGCATGACAAGGACTACTATATTTTATGATCTGCTAAATCCTAATAGGATACCCTTATATCTCCCTTAGTGGAAACATTATAGTTGTAGTATGCTTAGCCCTGCTATATATTGGGATGGGATACATGTTATGATTATATGAAGAGTTGAAAAGATATATGTTTTATATAATAAAACAAGTACTCAATGAACCACCTGGGTGGACAAGGATACTCAAGTTTTGGACAAGGTGGCAACAAAAGGAACCATGTTTATATGGCCATCTCTTTTTGTATGTGCACTAGAAGAAAACCACCCAGGTACTCAGAGATTGAACATGTTTCTCGTACAGTGGCTTCCGTGTACAACCACATGCTAAATGGGCTCTGGCTTAGTCAACTACATAGTAGAAGACCCATGCATTGGCATCTTCAGGTTAACTAGAATTGTGTAAGGGAACTTGTAACCCTACATTGGTGCCTGGATGACAAGCTAGCATTGTGTATTGGGAGGACTTCTATGGAAAGACTTTGTCACATTCTCAATCTTCCAGTACTCCATCTTGGTGAGTACTTATCCAGCGGCCACTGGTGGCATCAAGATGAGATTGTGTCATGTAGGTAAAGTGTACAACTTCTGCAGAAGATCAAAATTCTAAGTACTTAGCCGTGTCCCCGGTTATGGACAACTATGAGCAACTAAGGCCTGAAGCTATGGAAGATCTCGACTTTCCAATTTTTCAAAGTAAAACTTGATGGAGTCAACAAGGGATTAGAAACACTTGGAGTTTTCCAATTAGTTCAAAAATATTGTCAAAAGATCAAAACTTTTTTTTGAAATGATAGGATAAAATTATATTGTTTCTGCAAATGAGCCTAAACCCTACTTAGCCAAATATGCATATATTGATAGGTTCCACTTATTTCTACATAGTAGTGAAACTTGCCAATACAATTCAAATGTATTGACCCTTGTGGCTGCAACTTATTATGTTGCAGGTTTGTTTGATGTTAGTGAAGTGTGTTGAATAGGATTACAAGTCTACAACCAATATGATTGCCTGTGGTACTTTGAAGATGAAGGACTCCATGCTATATAGTTATTCTGCTGCATTGTAATGGGATAGCCAAATGAGCTATGTAAGATGTAATGAATTATTTTATTCCTGGTTATAAAGTTGTATTATGACCTTTGTTTCTTGATATTACATCTTAATTGTGCATGCTAGCTATTGATCCAGGGACTAGCATTGTAAACACAGGGATCTCTACCTTATTAAAGGTTGGGAACCTTACAGCCTAATCCTAGCCACTCCTCTCTTCTCTCTCGTCCACCGTCCTACTCCTTCTTAGGCGAAACCCTACAGAAATCTCTCCTCCTCCATGATACGTACAAAACGTATCTACTTTCCCAAACACTTTTGCTATTATTTATCCTCTAATTTTTGTGATTTGGATACAACTAACACGGACTGACGTTGTTTTCAGCAGAATTGCTTCGGTGTCTCGTTTTTGTGTAGAAAATCAACTTTCAGGAAAAATCCCGCAAAATATCACAAAACTCCTATTTTACTAGAAGACTCACGGAGCCAGAAGATGAGATGGAGGAGCGCCACGAGGGGCCCACACCCCTGGCCGCGCGGGCCAGGCCAGGCCGCACCTAGGGGTGGTGAGGCCACCTCAGGCACCCCCTCGGTCTCCCTCTTCACCTACATAAAGCCTTCTGAACTAAAAACATAGGGGGATTCGACGTTTTTCTAGATAGAGTTATGCTGCGCCGCCACCACCAGAAACCGCGATTTAGAACCAGAAACTCTGTTCTGGCACCCTGCCGGGACGGGGAATTGGAGGAGATCATTGCCATCATCATCACCGACGCCTCTCCATCAACAATCTATGTTTCCCCATCCATGAGTGAGTAATCCCCCGCTGTAGGCTATGGGGATGGTAGGGATTGGATGAGATCTATCATGTAATCGAATAAGATTGTTAGGGCATGGTGCCTAGTATCTTTGTTAGTGATTTTTGACATTGTTGCAACTTGTTGTGCTTAATGCTTGTAACTAGGGCCCGAGTGTCATGATCTCAGATCTGAACATGTTATTGATTCATGGTGATAGTATTGTTTGTGATCTTATCTGCAAGTTGTTTACACATATTATTGTCCGGGACCGAAGGCCCCGAAGTGATAAAAATTGGGATAACCGGTGGGGATGGCTGTGACATGAGGATCACATGTGTTCACGTAGTGTTAATGCTTTGCTCCGGTTCTCTATTAAAAGGAGCACCTTAATTGGGAGTAGATTCCCTTGAGGCCCCGCTGCAACGGGCTGGAAGGACAAAAGATGTTGTGCAAGTTGTCATTGCGATCACGTATGACTATATATGGAACACATGCCTATGATTGTTTAGTACTTAGATGCTTTATCTTATTTATCTACAAATGCCCTAGATCTTGATATTACATGAATGGTCTCATCCATGCAATACCCGTCCATCCATCCCTGTGCCTACCGCACTCAAATCCTGCTATTTGCTACTATTGTTACTACTGCCTTTGTTTTACTGCTACTATTACTTTGCTATTGCTACTAAAAAACTGTTGCTACTGATAAACTACTGTGAGTAAGATTATTTCCAGGCGCAGTTGAATTGACAACTCAGTTTTAAGGCTTATAAGTATTCTTTTTCTATCCCTCGAAGACTGTTGCGATCCTTTATACTTGTGGGTCATCAATACTATTTTCTAGCACCGTTGCCAGTGAGCATAACTTTATTTGTAAGTTAACTTGGATTTATTATTGTTCATTGCTATCCTTTTCATCATGTGAAAGTATCGTGATGGAAAGTTTCCTATAATACCATCCACTACAAGAAGAGGTACAGTTCTAAACACCTATGCTGCTCTTAATTCACCGTCTGTTATAAGTAAGCTTGTTACACCACCACCACATACACACGCTACACACACTACTACTACTGCTGAATCTAAAATTGCTTATGATGCTCATGATGTTACTTCTACTGTACTTGATGAGAGTGGTTCATTAGTTCCTTTCCTAGATGCTACTATTGCTAGAACTATATTGGGAAACACTCAAACTCCTAGTGAAGACACTATTACACCTGTTAGCTCACCTGAGTCTCGAGAGAGTTATGATATTAATGATGGTTATATTGAAATGACTGATGAATTTATTGAAGAATATCGAAACACATGTGGTGCTAGTGCTATTAGGAGTCTCCTTGAGAAACGTACTATTATACCTAACTATCTCCTGATGCTAAGTTTGCCACTTCTCCCATAATTATTAAAGATAAAGATTATGATTTATCTCTTGATTTATACTATATAAACATTGTTGAGAAAGAACCTTTTTGTGGGACTAAGAATGAAAGGGCTGTGGCACATATGACTGAGCTTTGTACTATGAGTGCCTTATTTTCTGATGATGTTAATATGCACACCTACTTTGTTGCTAAAATTTTCCCTTTTTCACTAAAAATACAAGATTGCTTGATTGCTACTTTCTTTTCAGAAATATTTCCCTCCTAGTGCTCGACATGCTGTTTTGCGGAAACTTTTTGATTTTAAACAGGGAGAAGAGGAGAAATTGCCTGAGTCATGGACAAGGTTCTATGCCTTGATTCATGCACATCCTGGATGTCCATTACCTAAAAATGAGCTTCTTAATATCTATTATAATGGAATAACTGATGAATCTAGGACATACTTGGATAGTTTTGCTGATTTTGTTTTCAAGAAAAGAACTCCTGCAGAAGCTAAAGAATTAATTGCTAAAATAAGCAAGAATTATGATGATTGGACTACAACTAAGCCAATTACACCTGAACCAATTGTGCCTGAACCAAATCCAACACCAACACCAAAGAAGAGAGGAGTGATTGAATTAAATGATGAAGTGATGAGAGAGGCTAAGAAATGTCTTAAGGAGAAGGGTATTAAATCTGAAGATGTGAAGAATTTACCTCCTATAGAAGAATTATGTAAGCCAATCTCCCACTCATCCACTATTGAGGTACACTCTCTCCAACATTTTGATGAAGGTGATATTCCTTATGGTAAACCTCCTGATCAATGCTTAGAGGAACTTGATACTTTTATTGTTAAACAAGGTAATTTTAATAAACAAGTTCAGAATCATTTATTGGAAACTCTAGAGATATTAATGAGTTGAAAGCTATTGTGGAAAGAACATCTAATTATGTTAAAATGCTTGTTAAACACTTCCATAGGTTCAAACCCAAATTGATCAACTTGCTAAAGTACAAAAAGATAAGCTAGTCAATGCTTCTAGAGATAAATATGCTTATGAAATTAGAACTAGTTGTGGTGCTACCACTCAGGATCCCTTATATCCTGAGGGACATCCTAAAATAATTGAGCAAGATTCTCAACAAGCTGAAAATAGTGGTACTCCTTCTAAGAGAAAGAAAAAAACATAAAACAGTTGAGGAACCTTCTGAACCTGCTATAGATCCTAATAGTATATCTGTCTCTGATGCTAAAAAATAAAGTGGTAATGATAACAATGATTCTCCTGATAAGGAAGAAATTGAATAAGAACCTAAAAAGCACACTAAGTACACTAAGGAAGATTTTGTTGCTAATAAACATTGTAGTGAAAGAGAACCTTGGGTGCAGAAACCAATGCTTTTCCTAATAAGGAACACAAGTCAAAGGAGGAAGAACAGTATAAAAAGTTTTGTGAGTGGATGAAACCTTTATTTTTGCATATTCCTTTGACTGATGCTATTAAGTTGCCTCCTTATTCAAAGTATATGAAAGATATTGTCTCTAATAAAATGAAGATTCCTAATGAGGAAATTTCGACTTTGCTTGCTAATTATTCCTTCAATGGTAAGGTTCCAAAGAAACTTGGGGATCCAGGTATTCCAACTATTCCTTGCTCTATTAAAAATAATTATGTTAGAACTGCTTTGTGTGATTTGGGAGCTGGAGTTAGTGTTATGCCTTTTTTTATCTACAAGAGACTTCAGCTAGAAAAATTGATACCAACTAATATATCTTTGCAAATGGCTGATAAGTACACTACTATTCCTGTTGGTATTTGTCAGGATGTTCCTGTTCGAGTGGCTCATAATTGCTTGGTATTAACTGATTTTGTTGTGCTTGAGATGCCTAGAGATGATAATATGTCTATTATTCGTGGGAGACCTTTTCTTAATACTGCAGGTGCTATCATCAATTGTAATCAAGGAAAAGTAACTTCTAATATTAATGAAAAATACCATACTTTCTATTTCCCAAAGAAGATTGATAAGATCTATGGCCTGAATTCAATTGAAAACATTGTGGGCATCAAAGTTGGAGAAATATATTGTCCCATTCCACAAGAAAGTTTTGAAACTATTATGATTGGGACTATTGCTATCAAGATTGAGGTAACATAATAATTTTGTGAAATGCAAAGTTTTGTTTCATATAAAATTGTTTTGGTAACAAGACTTGATCAACCTTGTTAACAAAGGGATTTTAATGGACAAAACAATGCTTTGACAATGATTATCCTTGCTTACTTTTATTTTTCTCCATTCCAATCTTTGTTTTTCCTCTTGTTAGTCTTAGTTTTGCTAGTTTCTTGCTTTTTAGATTATGTTAGAACTTTTGTAGTTTTAGTTTTGGTTTGCTTTTGTTTCTTTCAAAAATATTTTTCTGCAAGAATCAATTTTCATAACCTCAAAATTGGCCAAAACTAAAGTTTCCCAAAAAATTCCAGAAAATTTGTATTAAATTTTTTCAAAAAAAGGGGGCAGGCGAGCACCTGGAGTGACCCAGGGGGACCCACCAGGCCAGCACACCCCTGGTGGCACGGACAGCCCCACGGCGCGTCTGGCCCAGGTGTGGTCCACCCTTGGCCCTCCAACTTGCCTCCTTCCAGCCACTTCTTTCTCTCTCCTAAAAACACGGGAAAAATTCTCAAATATCGAGTTCCTGCTATTCTTTCTCCCGATTTTGGATCTCTTTGCTCAGCCCATCTTTGTTGCTGATTTTTGGAGGGATTGCTCTTCGGTATGTGCCTCCTCCGCTTGTCCAATTAGATTTTTGATTGGTGGATTGTATATCGAGTATTTTTCTACTTTAGGTGACAGGTTGTGTGAGCTTGCATGCTTGTTATATGCTTAGAGATTTCATTTTGAAGCATGTTTAGCCCTCTGGAAGGTTCCTATAGTTGTTCCCCATCATTTATTAACTGTTGTGGATATACTTTGTAGGTATACCCACAGGACTCGCTGTCCAGGGTGGCCCACCAACGGCTTAGTGCTTTGCTTCACAGGAGGCCTAGTCAGAGAAAGAGGATGAGCCAGTTCCTGCTACGACAAGGCCCAGAATAGTTACCGACTTAGGCCTATAGTATTACTTGTAGTCCAAGCTGTATCTAGTTACCGACTCTGTAACGTAGCCGGATAGGTCTCTCCTGTAACCCTAGGCCCTGGTATCTATATAAACCAGCCCTATGGGAGCCCTTAGGGCACAACCAGTCTTACTACCACAATCAAAAACTCGCACAGGCAAACCTCTCTTGTAATCCGCTATAACATCCGGCTTACGCCAATATATTACTGGGTTGCTAGCAAGAGTAGGATCCGATCAACATAGTCGGATCTAAACCTGGGTAAACTTGTGCTCACCGCTCCTGGCACATCTGACATCTCACACTCCATCTTTCCAACACCACTAGGACCCCCTATGGCATACTTGTCGACAATCCGACGATAGTTGGCGTTCACCATGGGGCAGGTGACCTTTGGATCTTCGTTCCAGGCGGAATCTGTGCGTGCAGGAATTGGCAAAACTATCGCCATGGGTCGCGTGGTCTACGCCAGTGACGTCCCTATCATCCTTTTCGACGAGATCTGGATTCCAGCTTCAAAACCTATGATGACCTACATGATCATGTGTATCAGCGAGAACGATATTTATCTTGGTATCTATGAACCCGCCCAACCCACCCTTGAGGTGATGATCATGGCGAAAGAAAAATCCGTATCTACTTTGTCCGCAGAGGCGGAAGAGTTCATGATCCCGGAGAAAATTGAACCAACCCAACTCACTCCTGTAGTGGAAGAAGAGGTGGAAGAAAAATTCGGATCTGATCTCTAACGAGATCGGATACACGGACGAAGACTATATCCACTACGGATCCGGCCCTACCGATGTCGTAGAAGAAACTGAACTCTTTAGTAGCAAGATAAAGAAGATGACGAGACACCCCTACATTGATTACGAAGCAATCACCGATATCAAGGAAAGCTTTGAGATGGAGGAGGCGAAAACCCAACTATGCCACTACCTCAAGAACATGAACAAAAAAGCACTATTTCGTGTACCACATAAGCTCTGGATCCGACTCTGTTGATGCTGGAGCCGGCAGCAATTCAGATCCTAGATGCAATCGAAAAAAACACTGACTTACCTGGTTCACCTAAGGAGTCAATAACATCACAGGAACTTCGAGACTTCGACAAGGAGATGGAAAAGTACGAACAAGAGCACGCCTCCAAGCCAACGCAAGGTGAGCCGGAAAATTCTCCTACTCCATATGATAGCATAGATGAAAGCTACACCTCGCAGTATGATATGGATATCGGAGATTCGTCCGAGGTCCACAATCCAACCACTACGGAAAGTATCAACGGAATTTTATCCCCCGGTACTGGACCAAAATCCGTCTTTGCCACTGGTACGCACGTTAAGGCTACTGAGAGGTCAAAGAAGAAGAAGAAGAACGGTAGAGCCGGACATCAAGGAAACCAACGAATAAAAAGTTGATGAAGAGATCGAGATGGAGAATCAGGATGGATATCCAATTAATACCACACTGATCGACCCTCCTATGGATGGACACATTGTCACCAAGGGTGCACGTGAAATTTACGGAGATGCTCTCATGATTCCAATCCCAACGGCTTCGGATCTTACTCCGGAGGCACTAGAGAAAAGGGTTGAGGACCTGGAAAAGCATCGTTCGTTTCTTCTCGAGGAGGCCGCGTGCATCGTCGAGTTTAAACAATAGTTAGACAGTGATCCTGCCAAATATCAGTCAGCTTTCAAGAGACACCCAAACAAAACAAGAAAGGTCCGTTTCTTGCCAACAAGAACCCGGATATCCACAAAGATCTATTCGACGGAAAAAACGGAGAGAAGATTCGAGTCTACAGCACACTGTTGGAAAACGCTGCTCCAGCTCGACCTATCCTCGCCAACAATCCGTCTCCACAGCAGCTCCAACAGCGCGTCGCGTTGCTGGACAAAGGTTTAAAGCAGCAGAAAACGGCCGTGTCATTTAGTGGCAAGATGGCCTCAAAGTCGGAATTTTTCCACACTGGCGCTGACCAAAGCGCTGACAGAAGGCTTCGCAGGGATATGGATCAACGCTATCGTCCCCGTGGAGAAGAAGAAAAATCAAGAATCGGCTCAAACGGCCACTCTCGCCGGCCAGCGCGTAACTGGGAAAAAGTTATTTCGGCTCCGTCCGAAGACGCCATCAGGGCAATGGTTCCTCATCAGGACCATCGTCGGCAAAACAACCGCTACATAGAACACCAGAAGCACGCCGCCAGCAAGAAGACAAATATTGTCTAAGGATGCCACCACCGAGCCGTTTGGCCGGTAGCGCCAGACAAGGAGATGATCCGGATCATCCTGAATCAAGTAGGGACGGATCCCGAAGAAACCGGCATCAGAGTCAGCATAAGAAAGCTCCACTGCCACCACCACGTAACCCGGCCAGAAATAATCCACCAGGGACACCATCGCTTCCTAGAAGCGACCATTAAGGATCCTGACGAAGCCATGGAAGCTGCAGGGGTGGAGACGACAATGGTGAGAGGAGAAGCAGAAATCCGACTCCGCAGTGCAGAAGCTGTGAGCCTCCAAGGCGTAGATCTCTCTCGCCAAAAGACGCTCGCCATGGCATTGAATCAAACATAGATGCGTGGTGGTACGAGGAGGAAGATGTGTACGTGGGACCCAACTGCTTTGTCCCATGCATACGTCAGACCAAATTGTCTGTTGACTTTGGTATTGCCAAACACATCCAGCCCTACGACGGTGTGGCTTAGACAGATACCTGGCTCCAGGATTCTTTCCAAGCATGTTGCATCGCCAAAGGAGGAAATAGCCTGGTCGCAGTCTGATATCTCCCACTTATGCTGAGGAAGACACCTCGATCGTGGCTCAATGAACTGCCAGAGAATTCAATTCATAATTGGTATGATATGCAAAGTGCGTTCTTTTCAAACTTTGAGGGAACATACATGAGGCCTTGCATAGTTGGAGACTTGCAGCGTTGCACACAAAGACCCGGAGAAACCTGCCGGGATTACCTCGGATGCTGGATTGACACGAAGAACTCCTGCAAGGGAGTAAACGAGCAAACTACGATAGAAGCTTTCATTGCAGGTCTCCCAGTCAGACTTTTGCATCACAGACTAAAGCGTGACCACATCACAGATTTGGGAGAAATGATAGAGACGACAAGCAAATATGCTGATGCCGATGATGATTCAGAAAGGCTGCTAAATATTCTGGCCAATCCCAATGCGGACAAACATCCAAAACAACAAGCTCAGAAGCACAAGAACACCTCGTACAAAAAACCAGCTCCATACAACATAGCTATCAACGCAACATTCAGATCTGGTAGAAGAGGAGGGCGCGGAGGCGGCCAGGGTAGAGGCCGTGGGACTTCCCGGATCCAGGGCAGAGGACACCAGCAACCCGGAAGAACCTATACCTGGACCGACATCCCCAATAATCCATGTGTCCAACACTTGGATAGTAACGGAGGATCTACCCACACAAATGCCAAGTGGCATTTCAATGATGACATTAAGAAAGACGAATCCGCTGGCTACAGAGCCAAGTGATGAAAAGGAAAGAAAAATTCCGAGAAAGGCAAGGAGCCCAAGGAAGATTCCAACATGGAAGAAGTGGATGCCGTACAACCCAAGTCGAATGGAATAAAGGAATTTACGACTAAGAAATACGCATACGTCTGCTTCCTTGGATCTCAGCCGACTAAAGACAAGAAGGCGGTTCTCTGTGAGCTCAATGCCACGGTTCCGGCTGTTCCACAGTTTCTGGATTGGTCGAACGTAACCATCACCTTTGATCACTCAGATCACCCGAGGAAAACAGATCGTCGGGGAAAGTACCCTCTGGTCGTCAACTCTTATTGATGCATATGATTTCTCTAAAACACTCATGGACGGTGGGAGCAACACTAACATCCTCTACATCGAGATGCTCGACCACATGCAGCTACACGAGAGCCAGTTGAGTTACATGAGTGTAAATTTCCATGTCATTATACCTGGGAGACAGGCGGATTCTCTGGGTGAGATTACTCTCGACATGACGTTCGGAACCCGAGACAACTATCGGACCGAGCCACTCTCTTTCGAGGTGGTACCGTTCAAAAGTGCTTACCACACCATCTTCGGACGTCCAGCTTACTGGGCGTTCATGGCTCGTCCCTGTTACATCTACAATATGATTAAACTTCCAGGTCCAAAGGGCGTAATGACCATCCGGGGAAGTCCGAGGAAGGCACGAGAGTGCGATGAAGGATATGCTTCCTTCGCCGAAGCCATGCTGCACGCCCAAGAGTACTAGGAGATCAAGAAGACCACCAACCCGTCCGAGATGCCCGCTATGAAGAACGAGGTACTAAAGCCAAGTTTGCAGTTCAAGGCGTCGGAAGAGACGCAGAAAACATCGCTGAAGCGAGATGATCCCTCCAAGACGATGAACATAGGGGTAGGCTTAGACCTCCCATAGGAAAGCGTGCTCGTCGAGTTCCTCAAAGATACTAGTGACATCTTCGCATGACACCCTTATGACATGACCGGAGTACCTAGGGAACTTGCTGAGCACTCTCTTAATGTGTACCCTGACACTAAACCCGTCAAACAGTCTTTACAACGGTTTGGTGACGAAAAGCGCAAAGCGATAGCCATGGAATTAGCCCGACTAGACTTAGCCAAATTCATAACAGATGTCATCCACACAGATTGGGTGGCAAATCCTGTACTCGTCCCTAAAAAGGACACTATTGATTTAAGGATGTCTGTTGATTATACCGCTTTGAACAAGGCATGCCCTAAAGACCCATTCCCTTTGCCGAGAATCGATCAAGTCATCGACTCAACGGCAGGGTCGGAACTACTCTATTTGCTCGACACATACTCTGGATATCACCAAATACCGATGAAAGAGTCGGATCAAATTAAGACATCTTTCGTCACTCCTTTCGGAACCTTCTGCTACAAAACTATGCCTTTTGGCTTAAAGAACACAGGAGCAACATATCAACGTACTATGCAACATTGTATCAATGATCAAATCGGACGCAACATCCATGTATACGTAGACGACATAGCAGTGATGTCCAAAAATAAGGGAACTTTAATTTCCAACTTGGAGGAACCATTTGCTAGTCTACGAAAATTCGATATGATGCTAAATCCGAAGAAGTGTTTCTTTGGAATTCCAGCCAGAAAATTGTTAGGTTTCATCGTCTCTAAGCGAGGCATAGAGGTGAACATGGAAAAAATTAAGGCTATACTCAACATTACCAGGCCGACTCGCCTGAAGGACTTGCAAGTCTCACTGGTTGCATTGCAGCAGTGAGTCGGTTCGTCAGCCAGCTTGGCGAAAGAGCCGCACCTTTATAAAAACTCTTGAAGAAAACCGACAAGTTTTTCTCGACCCAGGAAGATGAGACTGCCCTGCAAAGTTTGAAAGACCTACTTTCAAACCCACCAGTTCTCGCAGCGCCAGAACCTCAAGAGCATATGCTACTATACATTGCAGCGACCAACAATGTCATAAGTGTAGAAACAGTAGTGGAGCGCGAGGGAGAAGGCCACGAGCATAAGGTGTAGTGACCAACTTATTACCTGAGTGAGGTCTTGACACAGTCGAAACAATGGTATCCACACCATCAAAAGCTAGCCTATGGTGTGTTCTTTGCATCCTGAAAGCTACGCCACTATTTTCAAGAGCACAAGATCACAGTGGTGAGCACCGCTCCCCTGCGAGACATAATCAATAACAGCGATGCCACAGAACGTGTCGCAAAGTGGGGAATAGAGCTTACAACTTTTGACATTGAGTACAAGCCGTATACATCAATCAAATCCCAAATACTTGCCAACTTTGTTGTTGATTGGACAAAGACGGCAGAAAACACAAGTCCTCCAGACTCGGAATTTTGGACCCTTCACTTTGACGGATCAAAAGCAGGAGGAGGCTCGGGGGCTGGCGTGGTGCTCAAATCACCCCAAGGAGATAAGTTGTTCTATGTGTTGCAAATAAACTTTACGGCAACCAACAATATTGTCGAGTATGAAGCATTGCTTCATGGAATACACATGGCCAAAAACATTGGCATAACAAGACTCATGTGTTACGAAGAGTCGGATATAGTTGCTCAACAAGTATCAGATATCTGCAACGCAAAGAAGCACATGGCAGCATAGAAAGCTATTGTGGATGAACTATCTAAATCGTTCGAGGGTTTTGAGATTCAACACATCCCTCGAGCAGAAAATGAGGAAGCAAATGCTCTATCAAGGATAGGCTCTGCATGTAAACAAGTATCGTATGGCGCTTTTCTAGAGCATTTAAGGGTCCCCTCCATAGTTGTAGTTGATGAGGACTATCCGACGAAATCCGACTCACCTTTAATAGCAGTTCTGGCTATAATTTCCAGCTAGACAAAACCCTATCTAGATTTCCCGATAGACGGAAAATTACATGAAGACGAAGTCTTGAGCCGGCAGATCGTCCGACGAGCAAAACCCTACACTATACTAAATGGTGAGCTCTATAAGCGGAATGTTTATGGCATTTTTCAGCGATATATTTCTTCAGAAGGAGTGGAAATCTTATGAGAAATCCATGAAGGTGAGTGTGGTTAACATGCTGCAGCCAGATCCTTAGTGGGAAAAGCTTTTAGAAATGGATGCTTTTGGCTTATAGCTAAGGCGGATACCGACAAACTGGTTAAAACATGCAAAGGCTACCCAAAGTACGCCCATCAGGCACACATTCCGGCTGAACAGCTGCGAACAATCCTTATTACATGGCCATTTGTGGTCTCTGGGCTTGATATGGTAGGGCAGTTTCGCACGGCAAAATGTGGATTTACTCACCTACTAGTGATGGTGGATAAATTTACAAAGTGATTGAGGCTAAACCCATAACTAGTTGCGATAGAGCCACAACAAGAAATTCTGCATCCGCATAGTATAATTACTGACAACAGGAGCAATTTCCATGGGGGAACTTGCCAAATTCTGCGAAGAACAAGGGATCCGACTCGATATTGCATCAGTCGCACATCCACAAGCTAATGGACAAGTCGAAAGAACTAACGGTCTTATTTAGCAAGGACTCTGACCTCGTCTCGAGGCACCGCTTCATCGGTCCGCGGGGGCTTGGGCGAAAGAATTACCGTCTGTGATATGGAGCTTACGTACAACTCCTAACAAATCAATCGGATATAATCCTTTCTTCTTGGTCTATGGTGCAGAAGCAGTTCTTCCAAGCGATCTAGTTCATCAGCCTCCACGAGTCAAAGTGTATATCGAAGAAGATTCAGAAGTTTCTCGAGAAGATGATCTCGATATAATCAAACAAGTACGCATCGTTGCTGAGCAGAGATCTACAGCCTATCGGCAGAAGTTACGCAAGTATCATAGTCAGAGAGGGCAAAACCGTTCTTTCAGAAAAGGCGATTTGGTTCTCCGACTTGTGCAAAGAAGAAAGAACAAACTTTCCCCGATTTGAGACCAGTCTAGGAAATACCAGATACTCGAAAGAGAAAGAGAGCTGGTGGTAGCACAAACCTGGATGAAATAGACCGTCCATGGAATATTGCACAGCTATGTCCCTTCTATTCTTAGTTATCTTTCCTTGTAATCATATATGTACATGTTCAAAGTGAAATAAAGTGTTGGTTTCCTCATATGTTATTTTGAGAAGTTTTTTGCCATCTTATTTCCAAAAGAGCATGTCATTTTCAGAAATACTAGAATGCTTGATAGTACTTTATGCTCATGTTTGTTCTGGTTACGATTTTTGAATATCTAAAAATATTACCTTAGGGTAAAAAATTTAATTTATTGTCTATACTTTGGTTTTTTATTTGATTGCTTAGACGCGGGTATTTTCCAAGTAATGAATTGTTGGTACTAGAAGACGGCTTTTTTTGCGGGTTTAAACTGGTTTAGCAATTGCGCTTCATTGCTCGGCAAAGTTTCCGTGCTAAAGGTTGGCCGACTTATGAAAGGGACGAGGCAAAGAGACAGATAAAAAGATAAGTATAGGCATAAACCAAAAGTGCTTCAGAAAGTTTCAAGCACACACATAAAATATAAACATAAAAGTGCTATGATAGTAAGAGAATCAGTTTTTAAAGACCATCACAAATCAAAATATTGTTTCCATCATTACATTGCCGAAAGTTCAAAATAATGCATAAAAACTGTTTATGCTGCAGATTTAGGTGGTGGTGATGAAGAAGGTGGAGCGCTGGAGTCGACAATGTTGTCACCCTGGACCTCAGACTCGGAAGCTGCTTCAGTGAGGCTGTCTTCTGGCTCTCCAGGCGAGGGAGGCACAGTGACGGATTCAAATAATGGCATCGTATAGTTGGTCATCTCTGCAACATGAAAAGTGTAGCCGGCACATGAATCTTGGATAGCCTTGATGTCCTGCTGGTTACCCTCATCGTCCTCCTCGACAATACCCTTGGTGACATGCCAGATTTCCATCTCTCTATGGTGGCTCATCACCATGGTAAGAGAAGTTTGCACAGCATTCCGAGCGTAGGAGATCTTCCAGTGCTCGGTAAGCTTCGAAATCTCCTTGGCCTTGTCCCTCATCTCTTGCACTGACATCTTGTGCAAGTTAAAAAGTTTGACCGACTCGCCAGCCTCTTCAAGAGTTTGGCGGAAGTCGAACAACACATCTCTGATGAGCTTGATGCGCTCGAGTCGAGGTTCGAAGGTAGGAGAGTCGGAAAGATTCAGTGGGGCTAGGAAAGAACCAAAAGTCAAAATTTGACTAAAAAAAGAAAGTCGAGAAAACCAATCGAACAAAGTAAGTCGGAAATCTTACCTAGCACAGAGTAATCCCACCGGGCACACTCCTCGTGGAGGCTATTCAGCTGATTCTCTATGGCCTGGGCTAGATCCCCTATGGATATCAAAGTCCTTTCGAAGAACGTCCAATTGTTTGTCTCGGAGGGTCGACAGCTTCTTGAGTCTCATGGTCTCATGATTGCTTGACTCTAGGACAACAGTTACGGATTTCTCTTATTCAATAGTCAGCTTCTCAAGCTTGTCCCGGAGCTTCTCAGCTTCTCAAGCTTCTCAGCTGATTCTCAAGCTTTTCCAGTTCCAACACCTTGTAGTTCTCGGATTGCTCCACCATCTTGCTAGACTTCCACAACAGTTTTGCAAAGGGAAAATATCAGTCGGACAGAACAAGTTTGACTATGGCAATAGCTAACTGACAAAGAGGAAGTCAGAAAAGTTTGACCTTCTGCTTCATCTTTCTCAACTTGTAACTTTGAATTCTCAAAGCGCAAGGCTTTGATCTCCTTTCATTTATTACAAATGTTTTTGAGCAATTCCTGGTTGGAAGATGCAATTTTTTGTAAGTTTAGAGACGGAATACCGTAAGACGGCTACTAAGACTCTGGCAAATTTAACTAAGTAAAAATACAGCACAAGCCTTGGGGGCTACACTACATCGTTCTTTTGCAACCTAGAAGCATCAACTCAGATCCAATGATGTTTATCCAACTTTATGCTTGGGGGCTAGAGGATATGATAATAAAATAAATGCAAATAAGAATCGGTAACTTACAATGTGTTCCAAGTGAAACTTCTCAAATCCGAGTTTAGTGTTGTGAAACACTTTCTCGGCAAGGGAACATCCATCGCTGGGAGTTCGCCAGACTCTATCTTAGCATCCCGGACCAAAATTTGGTCCAGGAGGCTAACTAGCTTGACGTCCTCCTGCTCCTGTCTTGCTTCCTCTACGGTTAAGGTTTGCTTCTCAAGGCTGAACTGAGCCAGCCTGAGGATCTCTTCCTTCTTCTTCCTCTTTAGGCCATAGACAGTAGAGCCAGCCACTTTATCCAAAGTTCCTGTAGACATTACCATGGGATCATTACCCTTGACGGGTTCACCCTTGTTAGTTGCTTGATCACCAACGGTCAGCAAGGCTTTCAAGACGTTGCTAGAATTAGGAGAGGCAAAAGCCTTTCGTGCTGATGGAGTACTGGATGGAGTTGGTGGCGACATGGCAGGGGAGATGAGAAGCTTCTGCTGATGCAGTTGCTTGCCCGGCTTGCTGTCTGGCTTGATCTTACTCTTCAAAACTGCTTTAGCTCTAAAGCACGAAAATCTGAATATCAGGTGTGCTCTGGAGATAAACAAAAGTACAAGGTACCGAAAACAAAAGACATGGTGCTTACTTTTTAACTACTGGCACCACTTGGCTACCAGCAGTGATAACAAATTCCTTTGCCTTACGCTTCTGAGGGGGAGGCGGTAACTTCTTGCACCTCATCATCCTCCATCGCCTCCGGATCGTATGAGAGATAGCCCTCTAGTGGATCTAGCTTAGACTCAGGGAGTTTCTCGAGCTGACAAAGTCAACGATGAAAATAGAGTCAGAGAAAGAAATAACAGAAAAGAACGACAAAACGCAAAAGTAGAGTCAAAATATTTACCGGAGTCAGAGGATGGTTGGACGTGAACATCTTCATGGAAACATCTGGAACTTTTCGTTCCACTCTTTCCTTGATCAAATACTGCATGAGGGTCTTGCAGTCCTTCGCTGGATCAAGTCGGATCCACGGAGGCCCTTGTGCTTCATCATAAACTCAATCCGCCTCTTGGCGAGGATCAAGATATCCGACAATTCTGGCGCCGCGTCCCATGACTTCTGGTGGGGGGCGGCATCGTCGGCGAATCCCAGAAGACCTTCCGTCTTTCTAGGAGCCGGAATATCCTTGTGATAAAATAAGGTTCCGGCCCAGCGTTTGACGGATTCACTAGCGTTAATCCTAGGATAAACACGATTTCTCCTAAGGACTAAGCTAACGGTGCCGGTGGTATAAGGCACACCGGCGCTAATGAAGTTCTTCCGGGTACCATAGTAGTACCGGAAAAGGGTGAGACTTGGCCTAATGCCAAGAAACCCCTCGCACAGAGCTGCGTGAGTGCTAAGCTCGAGCAGAGATTTGGGAGGGAGGTTATGGAGTTACACACCATAGTGATTGAGGACCTCGATGAAGAAGACTGACAGTGGCAGGCTAAGGCCACGGTCGATGTGCGTGCCAAATAGCACCCGTTCGCCGTCGCGTGGGGCGGGAACAACATGCCACACGCAGGCAATGATGAATCCTTTGTCCTCCATGACCTGGAGTTTGGCGTCGTCCATGACGCTGGGGACCCAAAGGCCCCGCATCTTCTTCTCATCCGCCACCGACAAACCCGCCACCACTCTTGAGCCCAAGGCAGACGTCATCGTTCTTGGAGAACAAGGACTGGTGGGGGAGAGAGATTTTTTCCTTGAGGCATGTAGATGGGAATGGCTACAGAGTGCTCGAGGAATACGAGGATACAATGAATGAATCGGTGGAGAGATAAATCAGAGAGAAGGGTTTTCTCCTCTCTTTTATTTACCTCTATGCCAAGATTCGTGCGTTGATACGAGCGATTTACGCCACGCGTATAGGAGAGAGGTGGGTAACTTCCTCGCGACTCCTCCGCCCCCTTGATTCTCGTGTGAGCATTGAAACATTTCTCTGTTCCGTAAGGAGCAGACCCACCAACGGTCGTGTCGATGGGACTCTTGTTAGTGACAAGACCTGGTCTAAAAAGTTGTCAGCCCGCACGCTGTTGTAAAATCCAGATCATGTGTCAAACTGAGCAAGGAAAAGACCAAAGTCAGAACAAAACATATCCGACTCAAGTGACTCGGAATCCTACACTAATAAATGAAGTTTTCAGGAACCCTTCAAGATTCTCAAGATGAAGAAACCATCAAGCTAGACGTTTATCCGACTTTGAATCTTGGAAACTTCCGAGGCTACTGTTGGGGATATACTTTCCGGGTATACCCATAGGACTCGCTGACCAGGGTGGCACACCAACGGGTTAGAGCTTTGCTTCACGGGCGGCCCAGTCAGAGAAAGAGGATGAGCCAGTTCCGACTACGACAAGGCCCAGAATAGTTACCGACTTAGGCATGTAGTATTACTTGTAGTCCAAGCTGTATCTAATTACTGACTCTGTAATGTAGATAGATAGGTATCTCCTGTAACCCTAGGCCCTGGTATCTATATAAACCAGCCCTATGGGATGCTTTAAGGCACAACCAATCTTACTACCATAATCACAAACTCACACAGGCAAACCTCTCTTGTAATCCGCTGTAACATCCGTCTTACGTCGATATATTACTGGGTTTCTAGCAGGAGTAGGATCTGATCACCATAGTCGGATCTGAACATGGGTAAACTTGTGCTCACCGCTCCTGGAACATCCGACGTCTCACACCCCATCTTTCCAACGCCACTAGGACCCCCTATGGCGTACTTGTCGACAATCCGACGACAGTGAGTTACAGGTTGTGTGAGATTGCATGCTTGTTCTATGCTTAGAGATTTCATTTTGATGCATGTTTAGCCCTCTAGGAAGTTCCTATAGTAGTTCCCCTTCATTTATTAACATGGAAATCACTTGGTTTGATGCTTGTCTAAAAATTTCAGAAAAGAAGATGAGTGAATACCAGTTGAGTCGACATGAAGTAAGGGTACCGGAGATTATGAATGTCCACCGCGAGGAGGAAGTTTTCATGAGAGCTACAGGGATATTTTAGTATTTCCAAACTCTGATTTCTAATGAAGGGTGGGAGCATTTTCTTGGAGAAGAATCTTACCAATATGTGAAACTAACTATGTCTGTGGTGTAGGATTTTTGATTTAGTTGGTCCTTGCCTAACCCCATGGTCCACTACAAAATTTATAATATAGCTGTCAACCTCCCTTTTGATGATTATTATGCAGCTATCAGAGTGCCATAGTGGGGTTCCTTTGAGATGATTAGAGAGAGGCCTACGCCACTCATGGACTTATATGCGGAGATTTTCCAAGGATGCAGCTTTTCAAAGGAGAGTGGTAAAATTTGGAATATTCATTACCCATTCATTCGTTATTTTGCCTATGTCATTTCCAAGCGCGTTCTTGCTAAGAAGACTGCTAGTAAGTTGTCATCATTTGATCTAGCTTTTATCTTAGCTTCTTTGAATAGGGATAGAACTTATAACTTGGGTGCTTTGATAGCTTTCCATCTTTCTGCTAACCGCGAGAAAGGTGGAATTTGTGGAGGCCTCATTGCCTCTCGTTTATTAGCTTTGCATGGCTTAGCGCCTCATCATTTAGACTTGTAGTTTCCCATAGAGAGACTTGATCTCAACTCCATGATAAAACATAAGTTTGTTTCTTCTTGGTCTAGTTTGAGCGAGTTAACTTATGAAATAACCTTTCTCAAGAGTGGTTGGAGAGGGGTAAGTCTGAGAAAGTAGTCCCTTTGCATGCACCTGCTTTGTTTAACTTTGATACCAGACAAGGATGGTCACTTATGGAGGAAGAACTTGACAAATACATGGCAGAGCTCTCCCAGCAAGAGGAGAATGTTGGAGAGTATGCTGAAGATAATTCGGTCCAGCCCTCCAACATGGGGGAGTCTTCATACCAGCAGCCCTCTTATGATTGGGGCACTTCTTCTTCTTCATCGTGAGGGCCTGATTATGATTATTCCTACGATGATCCACCGGCTTGGGGCTACTACCCGTGTTTTGATTGATCTCCACTTAGGCCAATATCCAAAGATCGAGGGGAGGTATACCGACATCACGCTCATCTACATATCATGTTCCATCGGTACTTTGTATATCCATGTTTCGCTTTCTTTTTAGTTTTTGTTTCTGCTTTTGAAACAACAAAAGGACCAAAAATATTTTCGTTGTTTCTCTTTGATTGTTTCTTTGTCTTTCAGCTTTGGTTTGCTATAAGAAAAATCCAAAAAGATTTTGCTTTGTTTGTATTTGCTTTGAGTGCTTACTTTAAAAATCGAAAACCCAAAAATATTTGTTGTTCTTCTTTGGTTTTGTTAAGTTTGTTGCAGGGTTCAGCGGTCCTCAGTGACTCCTTTGGAGTTTGGTTTCATGTTATTATTCATGTCACACCAGTGAAAGGCAATAATGACGATTAATGACAACTCGGGGTGTGGCAAGAGGCTGGTAATGAACTCTATTTGTCTTCATTTTTGTACATATACTCATCATTGTGGGCATGTTTAGTCTGTTCATGTAAGGTGTATGTATTTATTGGATTCTTAGTAGTTCTTGGTTTCTTATGATTAGCTCCAACTTGTTAATCGTTTGTAGCATCTCATAAGAATGTTTGCTTGCATTGTTCTATTCATAACTTGGTATGACATTGTGGTATCCTCCTCTAAATTCTTGATTTGAATCGACTTGGCACATGCTCACGCATGTATATGACTGAACAAAAGTCAGTAAAGCCTCGATGATTTATTTTGCCTCAGAGTTCTTTTATGCCATAATTAATTTTGTTTTGTTGCAAGCATGATTATGACAGCTATTGCTCTCTCGTTTGTTGCTCCCTTTCTATTTCTAGCCTCCACTTGCACTGAGTATGTTCTCTACTCGTGCATCCAACTCCCAAAACCAAAATTGTCAAAAGTGTTCACCATATCTACCTATTAGCATCATTGCTATTCCATGCATATGTATTATGCCTCGTTTTCTTCCAAATAAAATGTTTGCTTGGTTTGGGAAAGTTAGTCAGTAAAGCTCTCACGAACTTGATGGCACACTTTAATTTCTTGCAATTAATAAACTTGAACCATTGTTACTATCCATGAAAGTTATATGCTTTCAAATTATAGGATGGGATTTAGCAGAACCGTGCTGTCACGGGGAACGCTTTCAACACCTATAAATATTATCTCGTTGATATGATGCTCTTTTGTTTACGGATGTCGGCGGTGTGAAATAAAAGGGGAGCTTGTATGTCCATGGAGTTATGTATATGTGTTAGAGAAACACCTGGGCCGCTATCCTAATCCATGCATAATCATAGTGGAAACTTGTAGCATCACCATAGTGAGCAATCTATGAAGCATTCTTCTTATAAAAAAGAGAGATAGAAAAAGAGTATAAAAAATAAAAAAAAGAGGAAGAGGAAAGAATAGAAAA
Source organism: Avena insularis (assembly GCA_023614405.1). Taxonomy (NCBI): domain Eukaryota; kingdom Viridiplantae; phylum Streptophyta; class Magnoliopsida; order Poales; family Poaceae; genus Avena; species Avena insularis. Next base: position 260,843,553 of record CM042695.1, read on the forward strand.
AAACACCATTTTCCCATGGTAAATAAGAAGATTGCTGAGATGCTCACCGTTTGTTGCCTTGTCATTTTGATATGGGATATCTCATGAATTATGGGGCAATGGGTACCCCGTTGGCGGTTCTCTATGATACACATGTATTTACAATGACAAGAACTTACCGGTAAGTAAATTTGAGTAGCATGAGGAACGACCCTCGTACTCAAGGGACATGTGATTTCTAGTTTATGGTCTATCAAGCATATAACTCATATTGGACCTCACTTTAAACTTAACCATCTAAAGATGCCTATGATAGGGGCAATGAGAGCTCAAAGCTAATGAGTACCATACTTTCAGCATTTGGAAGCCGTTCAAACTTTTCAAAACCTTTTCACTTCCTTGTTGAGTCACCACTTATTCTATGAGAACTTTCTTGAGAGCATAGTTTTCATTCTTAGTGTAATGTGCTTGTCTCAAAAGTTTGTTAAATATGAGATAACTTTGATTCTTGTATCTTTGATATCTTTACTTCTAGTCTTCACTTGAACTTCAGAGGTGCCTTGGTATTTATGTTTTGCTCCACAATCAAAGGCAAGAGATATACCACTTTATCATACCTTCTTATGAGCATTACAATGTTGCTTATGCTTATGTTTCATGTTGCTTAATATTATTGTGTTGGAACCTCTTCATAGCTTGCATGATTATTGAGTAGACTTATTTGCATACTCTTTATTATGAATTTTCTAAGTATCTACTCATGTGATGAGAATATTTACATTACATGAAGCAAATGTGTTCGTGAAAGTTTCTTTTATCGCACTCAGTTTTCAACTGAATTGCTTGAGGACAAGCAATAAGCTAAGCTTTGGGGGATTTGAAACGTCCAAAATGTACCTACTTTCTCAAACACTTTTGCTATTATTTCTCCTCTAATTTGTGTGATTTGGATAGAACTAACACAGATTGACGCTGTTTTCAGCAGAATTGCTTTGGTGTCTAGTTTTTGTGCAGAGAATCAAGTTTCAGGAAAAATCCTGGTAAATATCACAAAAATCCTATTTTACCAGAAGACTCACGGAGCTAGAAGATGAGACGGAGGAGGGCCACGAGGGGCCCACACCCCCTGGCCGCGCGGGCTAGGCCAGGCCACGCCTGGGGGTGGTGAGGCCACCTCGGGCACCCCCTCGGTCTCCCTCTTCGCCTACATAAGGCCTTCTGACCTAAAAATAGAGGGGGGTTCGACTTGTTTCTAGATAGAGTTCTGTTGCGCCACCACCACCAGAAACCGCGATTCGGAACCAGAAACTCTGTTTTGGCACCCTGCTAGGACGGGGAAATGGAGGAGATCATCGCCATCATCATCACGAACGCCTCTCCATCAACCATCTATGTTTCCCCCATCCATGAGTGAGTAATCCCCCGTTGTATGCTATGGGGATGGTAGGGATTGGATGAGATATATCATGTAATTGAATAAGATTGTTAGGGCATGGTGCCTAGTATCTTTGTTAGTGCATTTTGACATGGTTGGAACTTGTTGTGCTTAATGCTTGTAACTAGGGTCCGAGTGCCATGATATCAGATCTGAACATGTTATTGATTCATGATGATAGTATTGTTTGTGATCTTATCTGCAAGTTGTTTACACATATTATTGTCCAGAACCGAAGGCCTCAAAGTGAAAGAAATTGGGATAACCGGAGGGGATGGCTGTGATATGATGATCACATGTGTTCATGGAGTGTTAATGCTCTGCTCTGGTACTCTATTAAAAGGAGCACCTTAATTGCCATTAGATTCCTTTGAGGCCCCGTTGCAATGGGCTGGCAGGACAAAAGATATTGTGCAAGTTCTCATTGCGAGCACGTATGACTATATATGGAACACATGCCTATGATTGTTTAGTACTTAGATGATTTATCTTATTTATCTGCAAATACCCTAGATCTTGATATTACATGAAATAGTCTCGTCCATGCAACACCCATCCATCCATCCCTATGCCTACCGTACTCAAATCCTGTTGTTTGCTACTATTGTTACTATTGCCTTTGTTTTACTGCTACTGTTACTTTGCTATTGCTACTTTGCTACTGATAAACTGATGTGAACAAGATTATTTCCAGGTGCAGCCGAATTGACAACTCAGTTGTTAAGGCTTATAAGTATTCTTTGGCTCCCCTTATGTCGAATCAATAAATTGGGTTATACTACCCTCGAAGACTGTTGCGATCCTCTATACTTGTGGGGCATCACTCCACCACCGCCACACTGTCATGCTGTTGGGATTCTGAGGGATCTACTACCTCCACTGCCTGCTGGAACAAGGGAGAGGAAGGACTTCATCGACTACCATACGTATGACCGACTGCAGAAGCGCTGCCGGAACGTGGCACCAGAATGATCATCTACACAATGTTGAGATCGGAAAGTGATCGACTATGTCAACCACGAGAATCCGATCTCGTTAAACACTTGGAATCTACGAGGGTTAGTTCTCTACAAACTCATTGCACCGATCTCGTAGATTAGATCTTGGCTTGTCCATAGATTAGACCTTGGTTTTGTGTGTTCTTACGGTGGATTTTTTTTGTTTTCCATGCAACGAACCCTACAATGTATACTTATCCTCACTATATTCTTTTGTACACTATTATGCAGACTGGAGATTCTCGAATGCAAAAGAGGAAAAATCTATGACCTTGGGTTCATTGACCAAAATACCATTAATGAATATACGGTAAAAAATAACGCAAAGTATATAGAGGATTACTTGCTAAGGTTTTTAGTAAAACAAAAAACCAAAACAGAAATACTATTTCCTTACAACTGCGATTGAGTGTTACTGTCTTGTACACATTCGATTTCGTTTACTCGATGTTAAGTGTAATTGATGAGTTATACTTGCGCAAGTTCCACTTTATTTTGCTAATCATTCAAGTTGACACCGGAAAAGTTCTTATCATGGACTCAAAACGTAAACACCCTGAGAAATGGGCAGACCTAGTATATATTCTCTAGAGGTAATTTCAATCTTATCATACTATATCGGCGTCTTTTATTCATTTCCTGATATCAAGTACTTAATAACTCCTTTACTCATTTTTTGTCGGGCAGCGTTTGGAAATGGTTCATCAAGGCTGCTAGGGATGAATGGAAATAAGATCTCACATTTTGATAACTCAACATAAGTATTACTATATCTAGGTCCACGCATATCTTTGATTCTTGTTTCAATACCATTACCATGCTTTATTATTATTTTGATTGAACTCTATTCCCGTGAAGTGTTTGAGGCATGAAGACAGGGATAATTTATGTGGATACTACATTTGCGAGTACATTTGACAGACTACCTATGAGAATGAAAGAATTATGAAACAATATGAAGTACGTCAACAGTGTTCACAATCTTATTTTATTACCATCAATTGTGTTGAGTTTGATTCATATATATTGATACCCTTCATTAAATTAGATCAAATAGATGCGGGATGGTCTCCTAGACAAGAACCATGTACGATCTATTCAAGAGGAATTTGTGGGATTCTTAGCTAAGGAGGCCATAGATCCAACCGGAGAATACCATCGGGAATTTAAATTTATACAATATGATCATAAGAGAAATTATATTATATATATGCATGAACATGTACTATATGTAATATGTTCGACCAAGTACGAAGAAAGAGGTCACTCTTTGATCTCTATATTCATGACGATGTTCTATAATGGTTCCTTCATTGCACGTCACAAATTCCAAACCTCGCTCTCCCTCCTCTACCGATCCTCCCGCCGTGGCAGAAAACCGTCCCAAAACTCTGTGGTGGTAGAACCTGCTGCCGCACAGCCACCCGCTGCCATGGTAGCCAAAACCGCCAAAACGCTGCCACGTCAGAGCTCATGTAGGTTCATGTTACGAACCGGGACTAAATGTCCTCCACGCCTCGTTCTACACCGCGGCCACGTGGAATGAAATTCGTCCCGGTTTGTGGCAGGACCGGGACTAAGGGGGGAGGGACTTTAGTCCCTATTCCGTAGTCCCAGTTAGAAAACCGGGACTAAAGTCCCTTATAAACAGGGACTAAAGGCACTTATAAACTAGGACTAATTGCATGTTTTCTACTACAGCTGGTAGCATGTGCCTCCTTGACCATGCACTAGTAGGGAAAACCCTATCGCCGACTAACCAAAATGGCCTACCGCTGTAAGGACACATCGCCGGGGATTCTGAAATTCCCCGGGGTATTCTATGTTATCACCGGCGAGTAGGCCTATTCGCAGGGGGTAGTGCCCTTACCACCGACGCCTAATCCATTTCGCCAGGGATAATATGTACCAGAGCAAAAAAATAAGAAAATAGACAGAATACACAGTATAGAGGATAATGACAGCAAAATACATATTTACATAGGAAACAGTAGCACAACATATATAGGAAGTACCCAAATGTCACATTCATCATCAACTAGCACACAAGATTCATAACAGTATAATATTATGGTTACTTAGTCGCGGGCTTGTTACTTTGCGGCCCGAAAGTTCGCAGGCGAAGGCATCGCGGGGTCCGAGTTGCGTGTAATCACCACGATTTGAAAAGTTGGTGGGGTAATTACCGAGAGGGGCATTTCGAGTCAATGGTGACGAAACAAAATATTTTCAAATCTTAGTTGTTATGTTAGGATATTCTATTACATTAGTACCAGTCATGCCCCTATTGTGCCCCTTCTAAGTCACCGTCACGTGCCGCACGGGCAAATCCATTTCTATACTTTCCTAAACCCCGACACTGAATCTGGCGGCGGTGATCCTTTTTCTCCCTCATCCTACACCGAATCCGGTTCGGCGGCGGCGACAATCGTTTTTCTCCCCATCCCTCCCCCTCCCACACACCCCACCCCTCCCCACCCCCCACACACAGTGAATCCGGTGGCGGCATGTCAAGCGAGGCCAACGTGGTAGCTACGTCGGCGACTGATTCGGCTTTGTCGGAGCCAGCGTCTCGGGGAAAACGCTAGACAAGCGAAGAAGCGGTAGGGTCTACAGCCCAGGTTAGCGAGGAGGTCAGCCATAAGTATGCTAACAGGGTACCTACGAGTAGCAGGTTGAAGAGAAAAGCTAGGCTGACGGCAGAGTGTTCGGTTGCAATGCGTGGTCGTGCAACCCAGATCTTGAAGAAAAACACCCGAGAGAAGATTGAGAGGTGAATTTTTATTTTCTATGCCTTGTCTTGCAGGTAGATTAGTTACTGCAAAGTAGTGTCGAATGAATTGAAAGGTCCCCTTTTTAATGAAATTAGGAACAGCTTCGATGCAGCGGACCTATATGAGTTCCCGGTTCATGTCCACCAGTACACTACAAAACTAGATTTTGGTTGCGAGAGGATTGTGTTCGGACATGATGTGTGTCTGATTGTCAACTACAAAGTGGTTGTGTTTGTTTCACAGCTGATACATATGCTTCATTCTAAAATTACTTGGGGATCCAGACAGAGGGCAAAATCGGTGTGGCGTAACATGACTGATACCTATGTGCAAATTGAGCACTCCCATGAGCTTCAGATGCTTTGGGAGTGTTGTGCAGCTGATCGTCAGGTGAAAGTTGAAGCGATGATTGATGATATGTATGCATATACTGGAGATCTTGCTGCCAGAGCTTCCGCTGCTCGAGTTTATGGACCACCAGATGCTGATCAAACTAAGTTCAATATACACCTAGAGGTGGATTCATACACAACAAAACTTGATGGCGGAGTTAATAAGCCAATTTTGTCATGTACTGTGGAGATAGTCATCGATTCCAAAAACATAACTCTTGTTGAACTAAGAGAGATGATTGGTAAGGAAATCATTATTGGCCCTAAGCAGATGGCATGCTCCGGTTGTGGCATCATAAGAAGCAAGAATTCATAGAGATTTTGGATACTGATGATCTGATGCAGATTATGCAACGAAAGAAGCAAACCAGGAATTATTGTTACGCCGACCACCAGGCCATGAGGCTTTCCTAGGGGATGTTTTCTATTTACATTCCCGTTTCTTAGAAAGTGCCGCTAAACGATCGGACCAGACAGATGCAGGTAGCTTGACTGTGTTACCCGTGATTGAAACACAAGCTGGAGACGTATCGGCTGGTGCTCTTCCTGGCTACCATTTCTGATGTTGTTGGACAAGTTGTAGTGGATGCAGAGGCCCCTGTTGTGGCTGAACAGAACAAGGTGATAGACATTGACCAGATCTGATGAGAGCTGCTACCGAGGGCTTGTCAGATAGACCGCAGGGTTCCCCTGCCTATATTTGTAAAACAGATTGTTGTTGCATTGAAACTGTGTTGATGTGGTCATGTTTGTTCAGAGATTGCAATCCGATGTTCTATGAGCTATTGAGATTTTCGGACATGTCACTCGATGAAAGGATCGTTGTTGTAATAATACATAAGTACATTGTAGTTGACATGATTATGTTTGCTGAGATGATGTGATATATTTGTTTCTGATATTATGATTGTTGAGAGATTGTAATGTAATGTGTTGTGAACTGTTGGGATTTGGGACATATCATTCATTTAAACTATCACTGAACAAGGTGATATATAATTACCTTGTAGTTGACATGATTATGATGTAATATAATGCTCTGGGAGATCAGTAATTTGACTAATCGCTGGATAACTACCTGTTACTTAGAAGTAGTACTATCATGGATGAACGAGCATAGGTTTAGGAAAAAACTCACTAAGTAGGAGACAGTGATCTATTGGATGGACATGTCTAGGTTTTAGGAATAAGGGTTAAGGGGTTAGTACAATAAATAGTTCATTAGACCCTAAACCATAAACCCTAATCCTATATTGTTGGTACATAAGATTTTGTATGTTGCTATAAGTCAAACAAATTGGGAAGGAGGAAGTACATGATTAATATTACAAATTAAAAGGAATGAAGAGAAAAACTATTAGATATGAGTTAGTAATCCAGCCAAGGGACATTGTATCAATTAAACCATTGTAGCATGCCAATTCAGTCAATGTTGCAACGTTGACACACTTCACTTTTCCCACTCCTTCTCTCTCCACTCACTACCCTCCTCTCTCTCCTCACCGTCGACGACGCGTCACCGCGGCCACATTCGCCATGACGCCCTGGAAGAACGAGGACGACCAGTCGAGCAATGATAGATTTCTCTTCGACATGGAGTCTTCCCTCCCCGATGTGAGTTCCTCTGTTTTCTCGGCAATGGTTAGGCATTGGTAATTACCCTGACCCAAGACTTGAAATCTGCATGCAATTGTGTTTATTTCTAGCTTTTCGTTCCCCTATAGGTACCAGTCATGATCTACGTCCCCGATTGGGAGGGCCTCGATCTCCATTGGTAAGTACCATGTGACCATGGGCTAAAACTAAGGAAATATGTTGCAATTGAAGGCAGTAACACTAGAAGAAGGTTTTTGGGCTGTACAAATCAGGTTTTCTTTCGTTATGTACAATGGCGACATGAAGAAAATTGTGTAGTGTTATGTTGATAATTAGGTCCCATGTTTTTTTAGGTTGGACCAGTGTGTAAAGCAGTAGAGTGGGTGGATCATGAGTGGCTAGACGCACTTAAGAAATGTTTGGCCCAGTTGTGGGATATGTATGAGCTCGAAAGGCCGGGGATATTTCTTAAGTAGTGTTATGTTTCCGTGATGCAGCTGCAAAAAATTACAAGATCTTGGTAGAAAAAAGGAGCTGCAACAGCAAATCAAGCATTTGCGGTCAAAACTAAATGACACAATCAATGGGAGCTTGGTGGTGGGAACTGCACGGAAGATTCAGAAGGCAGAAAAGGAGCTCATGGAAGAGAATAAGAAGCTAGAGTATAGCATTGTAGATCTGTTGAAGGATCAGAAGAAAGAGCGCGAGGTGAACAAGGACAAGCTACAGATGATCAAGGAAATTTTAGATGAATAATTTGTGACATGGCAATATCTGAAACTAGTTAACTGTAAGACTTGCAATTGTGATATCTTGACTAATCAAAACTCAATCGTTGAGCAAAATAACCTTTCAGAAGAAAGTATAGTTTGCATAGAGAGAGGTCCACATTTACAAAATCACTACTACATGGATAAAACACGATTTGGTTCGTTAGAACACATAATTTGCAAACAAATTTCGGAGGAACTTATAGTTTGCACTGAGCCTGGCACGGAGATGCTCGTTTTCCTTCCTGAGAAGCTCCAGTTCAATGGTTCGTTCGATAAGGTCCGCTTTGATTTTTACCTGCTCCCTCAGTACTTGGATGTGTGCCTCCCGCTGGTTCAAGCGCTCTCTCTGGGAAGCGACAGGCTTATCAGTAAGCTTAAGATTATCCACCATGATCTCATTATTGATCTCCTCCTTCGCACGCGCCGAGGCGATACCTTTCTCGTGAAGTTCCTTCCAGCCGGCGATGTCCACCTTCCGATTATGGCATTTGTCATAAAGGATTGTGACTTCTTCTCTCAGGCGGTCATGGGACACTTTCTGAAAATTCTGCTACTCCATTTGGATGGCCATCTTGTCCTTTAGGCAGGTCGACAATTTTGGGTTGAGCTTTTGCCTCTTCTGCTACAATAAAAATATGTGGTTAGTTTCTAAACAATTAACTAGTGTCTTGAAGGACATAGCAATCCAAGATTTTTCAAAATTTAACGTAATCAACTAGTGACACAATCCTAATTCCAATGTTAGAGCAATATATGATTTTTCCCAATTCAACACGGTAAAATAGTGGCGCATTCCGAATTTCAATGTGAAAGCAATATAGCCTTGTTCCCAATTCAACATGATAAAGTAGTGGCACAGTCTTCATTTCAATTTCAAAGCAACGTGGGACTATATCCAACTAAGGGTGTCATGTGTTTTTCCAATGTAATCAAATAGTAGTGGCATAGTCATAATCTAATTCCAAGCTCAGATACATAATGGAAAAAAGGATGATGACCATTCATGAGAACACAAACCCATAATTTAGTTGACAGGCAAGTAAGATAAATAGAGAATTAAGGAGTTGCTCCAAGATTCCTTAATTGCACGACATATATAAATTACAAAAGTAGCAGCGCATGAACTAAGATTCCTGCCCCCTCTACTTGGAATCTGAATTGGACATTGCCGTTAGCTCCTTGTTCTCCATGTTTTGACTCTTGGGCACGGTGAGACCTCGGCCTATGTCCTCCTTCATCCGTCTCAATGCATCCAGGCAACAGTCCCTGTCATTGTAGGCTTCAATGGTAGCCTTTGCTTTGATGATGCGTTCTCTGTGTGTCTCAATCGCGTCGTCCATCAGGAGGATGCATCTATTATGGAGATTCTTCTTGTCACACAAGAGCTTCGTAATTAACTTGATGGCCAGGTCTTGTTTAGACAAGCTGTGTGCGATCAACTTCTGCAGCTCATCGATCACCCTCTGCAGATCGTCGCGCTCCGCTTCGAGCCTCTTGATGTTAAGTGAAAAATCAAGCGTGTTCTCCTTATTCAGAGACAAACGCCTTCGAAGGTGATCATTAGCCTGGGTTAGGGAGTGTGCACCATGTAGTTGGTTGTCTATCTTAGCATTGATCACAGCCACCTTTATCACGGCAATTGGCCTTCGCTTGCTGCATCGTTCATGTTATTTAAAATAGGTACTCTATAATTGTACTGCATGTTCTAGGGAAGCACAATATTGAAGTCACAAAAACCCCAATGTTTCTATGTAGATTGAACATGGTCCCTACTTGGAAGCTACTTGCGGGAAGACACGATGTAATATTTCCACATTTAGAATCTCAAAAATAAAACCAAATGCATGTCAGCGGGCTCTCCATGTCAGCAGCATTATGAGTGGTAAAAAGTGTGGGGATTTCCTACCTCGCTGAGCCAGGGAATAGGTCCTGCGACGCCACCGCCATCATGCTAGTTTCAGGATCCACGACTGACCTGGAATATGTAGCAGAGTAAGAAGAAGAATAAAACAGAGAAGAAGAAGAAGACTGTACCGAGAGGAGCCCTGGCCTGCTAGAACACTCAGCGTCGCCACTGCCATCATGCTAGTTTTAGCATCCACAACCGCCCTGGAATATGTAGCAGAGTAACAAGAAGAAGAATAATAAGTATACATAGAATAAGAAGAAAAAAGAGAAAAAGAAGAAGAAGACCGTACCGGGAGGAGCCCTGGCCTGCTAGAACATTCAGCGTCGCCGCCATCGTGCTGGTTTCAGGGTCCACGGCTGCCCTGGAATATGTAGCATAGTAATAAGAAGGAGTAGACATAGAATAAGAAGAAAACAAGTAAGAAGAAGAAGAATAAGAAGAAGATTGTACCGGGAGTGTGGGATCCCTGGCCTGCTGGAACATTCAGCTCCATTGCTAGGAGAGATTGGGTATCTTTGCAAGGGAGGAATGAGTATCTGGTTGAGTAGGAAGTTGAAGGCGGCGAGATGTCTCGTTTCTCTCCGCGTGCACGGTCGATCCGCCTCTCCTCTGGGGAGCCATGGCTAATGCAGATGGAGGAAAGTGGGGGCAGGAGGAAGAAGAAAGTGATGGGAAGGGGAATGGTCAAAGAGTCCAATCCGTGGTACAGTCTTATACAAGACCACCATTTATTCCGGTGCTGTCTCAACCTATGTACACCGTTTATTTGTTAATCGATGGCCTATGTTGCTTCCTTCTCAAAGAAGCGTGACTGGCAGAACTAGGGAATAAAACCCCATAGTCCACACGATGGGACTCGATTGGCCTAGCTTTAATGAGATGGACGGTTCAGCAGGGGCTTCGGAGCATGCCACCTAGTATCCCATGGATAAAGGGGCCGGGATGGGACTACGAGGGAGGATGTAATTACGGGTTGCACGTCCAGCGTGCATGCGTTCTCAAGAGGTTGTCATGACGCGCACAACTGTTGCACGGACACAACATGTTAAAACATTCAACTCCACGTCGACAGGCACGCACTGGACACTTCCTGACGCTGCCACATGGGGCATTTTGTGATTTGTTACGTAACAACACTCCCAGTACGTTGATATTTTATGATGTAGCACAATTTTTACGTGAATAGACTATGAGATGCTCCTGACGCCCCTGATAGGATGGAACCGTTCCGTGGCAGTGGCAGATCATTGCCGGTGGCTGACCGTCCTGCATCACCTGCTTGTTGCGGCATCGTTTGTGCCCGCCAGCAGCCATCTGAGGCACCACGACGTGTCCAACCGCGTCTGGATCCATCGACATCGGCGCTCGAGGACACCGCGACGTCGAAGCTTATCAAGTTGTTTAAATTTCATTATTTCACTTCTCATAGATATAAACTTAGCAGGAGCATATTATTTTCTAATAAAAGCATATTTGCATTTAATCCAAGAATCAATACTATTTCTAGGCAAGGATAGCAACCATTCTTTAGCTTTTCCTCTCAAAGAGAAAGGAAACAATTTGAGCTTAATAATATCTCCATCTACATCCTTATACTTATGCATCTCACAAAGTTCAACAAAGTTATTAAGGTGGGCAGCAGCATCATCAGAACTAGCACTAGAAAATTGCTCTTTCATAACAAGATTCAACAAAGCAGGCTTAATTTCGAAAAAGGTAGCATCAGGACCAGGTGGAGCAATAGGTGTGCAAAGGAAATAACAATCATTATTATTATTGCCTCTAGAGCATTAATCCCAACACTATTTAGACTTGGTTTTGATGAACAATGGATTTCCTTAACCATGAATTGCATAAAATATTTCAAATACCAAGTCATAGTTAATGACATGATTCTGATACTATAGACCCATCTAGGGGCCTATGTCAGTGGGATCCACTCTCCCCATATTTGATTCTCTGATGTGCTAATGCTCTATAGAATTTTCTACAATATGAGGAAGACAATGGTAATTTGATAGGGCTGGAAGTTTGTTGTGATGCCCTGATTGTTTCTCACTTGTCATTCACAAATGATTCTTTAATCTTGATGGAGCTTGGCAATGATGCCTCCAAAAATAAACTTGTCGGATATCACACAAGTGAATTGCTCAAGTTCTTTGGAAATGGACCATATCTCATTATCCTTCTCAACAACAAAGCGATCGTTAGTTATCCTTGTAGTCATAAAATTGCTACATCACATACAATTCATTGTCCGCATCTGAGACACCAAACTTAGCCTCAAACGCATCCCACAAATCCTTGCCCGTAGTGATGGAGAAATACAGGTCAATGATTCTCGCCAAGAAATTTGAGATACCACCTCTTGGGATGGTTTCAGCTTCCTTAAAAGCTTTCTCCTCAGCGGGAGCTCTCTTTCAGGTTTTCCTTTAGTGGTTTCAAAGCATCTCATGGTTGTAAGCTAGAGAATTGCTCTCTCACACCACCTCTTGCAACTGTTGCCCTCTAATGGAGGAAGCTTCGTCATGGATGCAACAAAGCTAATCTGGGAATAATGCCTATGATAAGACTTTTAAATTGTTGGACACATGAGCAATTTTCACCGTTATTTAATCTATAAAAACTAGTGGATAAAACATGACTAATCAAGTAAAGATTAAAATAGTCATGCAATCTAATATATAGTAAACAAAACAAGTCTACATAAATTGATAGAAGTGGTTGTCTGAAGCATGATTGACATCCTATACGGTTTACTAGCATTTTGGCAATGTTGTCGGAGAGAGACATATTGTCAAAGATGTCATCAACGTCGGGGAAGAAACCTTTGGCATATATGTTGGAGAAGAAGTCATTAGACGCACGACAATGCTCCCACAAAAAATTATCACCCTTCCCGCATACTGGATCGGAAGGGGCGGGGTTTAGGAGGCATATTGTCTAAGGTGGGATAGGGAAGACCTAAGAGGTGGCTTAGTATTTTGGAACCGAATGCAGGCACATGTGTTGTTGTGTTGTGTTGTGTCTCCCGTAGAGGAGACATTCTCTTTTATAGGATTGAGAGGAGGCGGACAGGCAGCAACATAAGATTAACCAAATAGGCAGAAGCTAAGTGTAAGTATTATTTTTAATACTTAGACAAGTGATAAAAGAGTCTCCTTTTAAGGAGGCCCAACTCCCGCTAAACTAGCAACACTAGTACATATTGGGCCTTCACACATGGTGAATATAACCGTCGCTGTCCGGGGCGTGCGATGACTCTCTACTATCCAAACGGTTTCTAAAACCATGGACGAAATCGCAAACGGTTCCACTAGTCAGACCGTCTGCGCAATTTGGAGCTTTCGCAAACGTGTATACCTTACTAACCGTATGCATTCTAAGATGATTACAAACATTCCTTCAGCGTATGTGCTCCTCTCAATTCTCAAGCAAACCACCAGTAGGCTTAGTCCAGACATTGCAAATGGTTCTACTGCTGCTAGTGCAGACCAAGATGCTAGTAGTACATTTATGCAAATATAATACCGAACCTCAACTTTATCTGACTACACATGGTATACATCATATATATGTTTACAAAACATTTGCAAAATAGCTTCATCATGTAGCTCTACAAAGGTGAATGATACACAGATCGAGAGAGAGTATCTATTTATTTCTTGGTTATGTCTTTGAATCCTTGCTGATGATAAATCTTACACTGTGTTCGGATGTCGTAATTGGGGCTCGGAATTGGCCTTTTGGAAATGGCCCAGCCGAATTCGGCAGTTTGAATGGCCTATGAATTGCACCGTGGAAACTCAGCCCAATTCCACGCCCACCCACGCCCCGTGTAAGTCACGCTCGTTCGTTTCCGAGCTCCCGAGCTCGAAAATGCTCGGAAAGATAGCTGCCCGTACCTGTTCGCCCAACCTCGATAGAACACAGCTCGCAGGAGGAGGGCCAGCTGCGCGATAGAGGGAAGACGACGGCGGGTCGGAGGCGCTCCGGTGAGCCTTCCCTTCCTTCTCCCCATCCCCGTCCTCCTCTTGCTCGTATTTCTCGTTCCCTGCGCCCTCAGAGCAGGCCAGTGGCGGCCATGGCCTGCGCCCTCTCCACTGCCAGTACCCCTAACCCTAGATCGAACCTGATCCAAACGACAGCGGCAGGGGAAGTGGTGGTCGATGGAATGGAGGCCAGAGGCGACCGGCGGCAGGGAGACGACAGCCAGAGGCGACCGGTGGCCACGCCCTAGTCAATCCCCAACGGCCTCTCCCTGCCCTCTTCTAGTTCATGTACAAAGCATGTTCTAATTGGCAATTTTTTTCTGAAACTGCAGAATCTGTGTATACACAACTATCTGTATACATGTACACAAGGATATATTTCAAAACTCAAGAAAACTTTCAATTCCATGGTCTGGACTCCAAACATGTTTTAGAATTGAGTGTTACTCTTTGATTCCGACCGTTAATTCGATACACATCCAAACAATGGAATTGGAAACATAGGTCATTTTCTTTCCATCTTGGATTTGGAATTTTCAGCCCAATTCATTTCCAAGCTAAAATTCCAACATCCAAACACAGTGTTACCGTGAGAAAATTGAAGGTGGGAGTTTCTATCCATAATGCTACAACTTCCAATCGTGGCATCTTCTTGAAAGAGTAGACGCTACGTGTTGTATCGATGCTTCTTGTTGCAAGATTTTACTTCTATACTAAACATTCTTCAATGTAAGAACATATATAAACAAAAATAATTAACCAAAATAAATTCAAATTCATATGATTAGTCACTTAACTGTGGAATTCCTGGCAAGAGGCAAGATGCCTGATGTTGCACACCTTCTCTCTCTTTCTTCTTATGCAATGTTACCAAAATTAGATTCCTATTATGCAAGTATAGAATAAAAAAAATATTTATTTAGATGTTTATATTCAACTACAATAACTACAAAGTAATTAACAAATCCACCTTGCATTTGAAGGATTTAAAAAAGACCAACACAAGATCGGCATAGTGCATATGTAGATCTAAAATGCACAACTACACTAATAGCAAAGTAATTACCAAATCGATCATGCATTTGAAAGGATCACAAAATGCATACGTAGATCTATACTACACAAAAACACTAACAACAAAGTTATTAATCAGTCCACGGTGCATTTGAAGGGATATTAAAAGACCAACACAAGGTCGTGGCCTAGTGCATATCGCTTGATTTATAGTACACAACCACACTTACAACAACGTAATGCATTTGAAGATATTTAAAAATATCAACACACTACAAAAACATCCCCCCATACACGGCACATTTTTGGGGAGGCATAAGTGAAAAGAACCGGAAAAAGTTGACTACTCGGCGGATGTGAAATTCGCGGCGAGAAACTGCATGGATGTCAATTTTTTTGTTGTGGCAACTTTATGTACGGAGTTTAATTGTACCATGCTAGCTGTCCATCAGTACCAGCGTTCCAAGATGCCTCGGTAACGTGAACCAGGGCAGTAATGATAACGATGTGGAAAAGACATGACATTGACTATGGGCCCCGCATGTGTGATTTGTCATGTTTGTCTCACTGACGGGTGAGTCCCACCGAAGTCCAGCCGTTGCCATCTGAATATTATAAAAAAGTAAATCTCCACCCTATGCCCACAATTTCTCTCCCACGTCGTGCATATAGTAGTTTCTTCAACCTCTGCCTTTCTCTCTCCACGAAGCTTCTGGCGGAGACGCGAATCAGCGGCAGCAGCAGACATACCGCCATTGTCCCATTAGACAAGCCTGATGCCGGTACGTGCAACTGTCCTTTTTTCGATTTCATTGACATTGAATTTTGCTTTTGGGGTTTTTTGTTCCTTTGTTCATCACCAATATTTCACGACCTCACCAATGCGCATTGCTATTTTTCTCTCAAGTTCAACATTCATGGAGTACCGGAGAACATCCGTGACCATCAATGGTATGGGAACACAAAGATTTCGTGTACCGTCAGGGTCCTGGCCATGTAATCATCCACTGATACGTGGCCTACGATAAGAACTTCACAGAGCACACCGGCCGCAAGTTCCTCTCGTTCCGTTGTAAGGGCATAGCTTCATGCCATTGGATGCAATGGGTTGATTTAGAGTACCCATTCCACCTCCAAGAATCATTGCGCGAGCTCTTGTAGGGTGAGATGGAGGAGAATGAACGAAAAAGGCAGGCCGCATATGATTAACACATGGAACCTGCAGTCAGAGAATTCCAGAATAAGGTGAATAATCGTGTTGCACCGCTGAGGGAGTTGTGCACTAGATTAGCTAGCATGGTGCAAGCCATTTATAGATAGGTTGGACAAGCTTGTTGATAGATGTAATTAGAGTTAGGGTTAATTATATTGCTAGTATTAGTTCTTGGTAATAATTAATGCTATAGTAGATCGAGTAATCTATAGTGTTTTTTTGGTGGCTTCTTCATTTTGGACAGTGCAATGGCATGACTCATGCATAAGTGCATGTGTACTGATATCTCCCCATATAGGAAATTACTATTCCTCCTTTTTGGTGTGTTATTTTGTTGGTTTACTAATCAATAATAATTTTAATCAAACAGAATGTTGGGTAATATTCAACATGTTTGACTTGCCAAAAAAGATAAGACAAAGGTTAGCGTCTTTCCCTTCAGCCCACACAGGTCGCTCTCATCCTTATCCATAAAAATACCCCACCACACCAACCCTAACCCTAGACCTAGCTCCACGGCGGTGCTGACCCCGACCGCGTTGACCTCTGCACTGCGAGGGATCACACCGTCCTCCATGGTGACGATGTCCTTGTCCGCGTTCACCTCATGCGCCATCTCGGACCGCACTGTCCTCTGCGGTGGTGCTATCCCAGGCCGCGCTCACCTCTTGCGCCATGCCGAACCGCACCACACCATCCTCCGCGTAGGCGCTGTCCCCGAATATGTTCACCTCATGCGCCATGCCGGACCATGCCATCCTCCACGGCGGCGCTTTCCTGGATGCACTCACCTCCTGCGCCACGCAGGACCGCATGGTCCTCCACGACAGAGCTGTCCCTGGTCGCATATTCGTATTTCCCCAATCCTTGGAACTATCATTGTTTATGTTCAGGCATTGGGATTTGTTAGTATATCATTGTTCTATGGTTCATTGTGCCTTAGGATCTAAAAACTAACATTACTAGGTAGTAAGCAGTGCTGTCAAAGTGTCTTAAACTATCTTTATTTCCATGATGAAAACTAGCAATGTTTAGCAACAACAGTAGCAAAAATCCAAGGTATCAACAACATGTGGCCTCTACCATGCGAGGTGTCGGCGTAATGGGACTGGGTACCCTCGCATTACACCGTAACGTGTGGGCCAGGACCGGCATGTCATAAGCTCGGCGATTGCAAGGCCTAGACGACGAGAGCATCGCAAGGATGCGAGCACCGTGTGCTCCAAGAAGGTATGGATTCGGCATGATGAACCTATGGAGACTAAGTATCAGCTATGATGTAGGTTCCTATGGATGAGACGAACGCTATGATACGAGCCCGGTCCAGCACGTCATGAACAAGAAGGAAAGGACAACAACACGCCCAAGATGGTCTGGCCCCTCCTTCCGGGGCTACCCGGAAGGATGGTAAGGGCACAGTTGGAGACATAGAAGCCGAGGAGCAACCTTGAATGAGCCCTGGAAGGACCAGAAGATCACCTCTCCTGGGCCAGGCGTGGTCTAGGAACCGAAGTCAACAAAGCCTAACAATACGAGTCAGGCCCGGCCTTGGGAACTGGCGACGCACCAGTGCTGCTAGGCATCATCATGACACTGCAGCCCACTGTAGTGCGCCACCGACATGAGTGACAGCTCGGAGCCTGAGCTGTCACGCGGCCATCAAGTGCCTGTGTACCGCCCGTGGCCAACCATTGGATACAGGCACCGCCCATCTGCCTGAAAACCGCGTGGCACACCGCGTGACATGGGTATGCACTATGGGTGCCTGATGTTAGCCTACCCGGTCCATCCTGGCAGAAGCCCATACAATCATCCGCTCTAGATACAAAGGCCTAGGAAGGATTCGGGTGACGCAGGCCCATGAAGGATGCGACTCCTTGGAGAACACGGCTAGATGTAGATAGAATTTCAAAGGGTCAAACCCCAACTTGTAACCGACTCGACCTAAACCTCAAGATGTCCTCCCCATATAAAGTCGAGGATGGCATGGCGAGGAGGGCATCCATAAACCTAGCACCCACCTCACCAGATCTAATCTTCGCACCCCTGTAACCTTCGGCATTGCCATCAATCAAGAACATACAAGCATGAGTAGGGTTTTCCCTCCGGGGGCCTGAACCTAGGTAAACCTTGTGTTCCCGTGTTGTGAATTTGTTAGCCATTCCGCAATCTCCAGCGTCCGCTCCTTCTGCAAAACCCAAGTCCATAACAATGGGAATTGACGTGTCGAACCCTCGTCAATTGGTGCCGTCTATGGGAACTGGAGATGCTGATCGTGCGATCGTGACGGCCCCATCCACTACAGTCTTCACCTCCTCTGTGACAGAGAACCACCTCCTCTTTGGCACCATCGAATTCACAGTCCACTCGCCGGTGACCCATCAAAACTTCAATTCCGTAGGAGATGGAGTCGAAATGATGTTCGGGAGCCTCTTCTTCCAGGTGGGCCAGATTGGCACCCTTCGCCTCCCTGAGCGAATACTGCCTCCGGTAGTCGTACCCACTCTGTGGGTGCCACCAATTGGTGTCTTAAGTGCACCCTCGCTGATGTATGGTTCGGATGACAAGAATAGTTGCAACTCCAACCTTTGCGACCCTCCTATGGAGGAAGGAACCTCCGGTTCCGGATCTAAGAGTTGCGGAAGCAATGATCTCCGCCACCACTACATGTACACGACCATCATCGATGGTCACGTTGACGATGGAGCCAACCTACTGCCCCCTCCCGCCCAATTCTTAGGCTGCTAACGCTGCGAACAGAGTCCATGGTCCACACCAGCCTAATCCCAATGGGAACGGGCCACCTCAAACTGCCAACAACGACAGTCACAATCATCAGGAGATCCATCTCAATGATGCTTAGGGGGAAAGAGTTCGAGAGGCCGTGCGAGGTACCAACCCTCTGCCACTTGACGCCTCTCGTAGCATGATGATGGGCTATCACTGGTTCCTCATAAAGGAGCATAATTGGCAAGTAGAGAAGCACAAGGAGATCGAACAGCGTAGCCGAGCAGCTGATGAGTCAAGCGCTTGGTGAGCTACGCTCTCCTCCACCAGTGCATCCTCCTTCAAAGGCTATGATGAACACAAGCAGTGCTCCCGGCTAGAGCGCATGGACCCTGCCGCCAGATGCGAGGCCACCAAGGAATTTGACGTATCCTTCATGTTGATGGACTTGCAGGGCAACATCATACCCAAAACACCGCATACCGCGGTCATGGCGGCCACTATGTACCTGGCAGCAAACGCGCCACCGGCTGGGGACCCCAAAAACGCAATCCACAAATCTGTGATTGTGGGCCTTGGGCTCGTGGGAGCCACATTACTAGGAGAAATGGCCCTAGAGCCAAATAAAAAGGCTGCGGTCAAATTCACAAGGAGCCACACGCCCTCATCTGACGAGGATGAGCACGACCTGTCGCGGCGACGTTGCAGCCCGCGGCGAAGGAGCCGCAACTATGATGCCCGTGATGAGCTCACCCAGCGTAAGATCGACAGATCATGCACAAAACATGCATGCTCCGCAGAGTCTGAGGATGAAGACACGGAGCTATGCGGTGCCAGAGGCTTCAGAAGAGCCATACGGCAATCTCGGATGCCCAAGGGCTTCAAGCTTCCGTCGGACAACCCCAAGTTCGATAGACTACAAGAGCCCAAGATCTGGCTAGATGAACACATCTTGTCGGTCAAGCTGCATGGTGGAAGCAAGAACACAACCATGCAGTGCCTTCAGCTGCAGCTGAAGGGAGCAACCAGGGCCTGGCCGAAAAATCTGCCCTCCGGGTCCATCCGCAGTTAGGAGGAGAAGGTGTACAACTTCATCTGCAACTTCTAGGGCACCTGCAAAAGGCCTGCATCCATCAAAGGGCTACGCTCCTGCTGTCAGCGGTCCAACGAGTCGATCCACTCCTACGTGCAGGGCTGGTCTATCATCAAGAACTCTACTGAGAACATCTCGGAAGAGAGGGCAATCGATGCCTTCAACATTAGTGTGAAGCGCCGCGAACTCAGAGAGGAGCTGGGCCAGATCAAGCCCAAAACCATCGACCACCTTATGGACATCGCCAACCGCTGGGTGGATGGCGAGGATGCCATCAACCAAACCCGTTTGGATGATGAAGACGATCTCGGACACAGAAGTGATCGCCGAGGAAAGCGAAGAGCATGTGTCTATGACAATCGCGAAGAAATCGACATGGTCGCGGCTGGTTACGCCGAGCATTGTGACGATAGAAACCATAGCAGCGGCAGTTATCATGACAGCAGAAAACCCGCTCAAGCATGGCAACGCCGCAATCGAGATGACAAGACCTTTGCACTCGACAAACTATTGGGTCCCTGCACCATCCACTTCTACATCGACAAGAAGGACAACAAGAGGAAGTCCAGCCATCTGCATGGGAGTTCCAAATTCTCCATGAACGATAATCCCATATGCGGCACGAGGCGGTGAATCAGGAATTCGTTCCTGCCATAGGAGATGTCGCATATGGCGCCCCACCTCCGCCACCCGGAGCACCCGCGAAGCCTGCAGCTGTGCCGACCCAGAACAATGGAGTAGAGACATACCCACAATCTTTGGGGGCCATGATGATACAAACGGGACGTCCATCCAACAGGATACAAAAGACAATCACTCGCTAGGTAAACTGGGGTACCTCCGTGGCTCGGAGTCGTCCATCACCTTCGACCGCTCGGATCACCCCAAGCAAATACCTCGCCTAGGTCACTATACCCTGGTGCTCGAGGCTCAGATCGGCGGATTCGAAATGAGTCATGTCTTCATGGACGGTGACAGCGGCATCAATCTGATGTTCGCTAGCACCCTCGTAGCTATGCGGATCCCGCTATGCAGCCTAGAAGCATTAGACACGACCTTCCATGGCATCGTCCAAGGGAAAGGAGTGTACCCCCTCGGAAAAATATGGCTTGACGTCATCTTTGGCACCACAAGAACCTTCAGGCGTGAGCGGATCATGTTCGAGGTGGTGGACTGGCCCTCACTATCGGGGGGATCACCCCCGGGTAGGCTAACCAGACAAGATGCAGAGGCAATGTAACTGCCAGCCGGCTGACCCAGCCGGAAGTAAAAACTCAAGAGCAGGCCAGGAAGAAGGCCAGATGCAGAGCAGGCCAATGATCTAGTAAGCCGAATAAATAACACTCTAGAAGGTGCCTAGCCGGCTAGGTCATGCCAGCCGGATAGAGTAAGATAGACCAAGGGCGAGATGGTAGAACCATCAGCCGGATAAGATAGCACAAGTAGAAAACTTAGCCATATGGGACCAACCACCTGGACAAGGCAGAGTAGCCAGCTAGGGTGACCTAGCTAGACATTCAAGACAGACGGGTGACGTAGGGTATAGTGCTCTGGAGCCCTAACAGACAGAGGCCAGACAGGAGGACAGAGGCAGCGGCAATGACGCCGGAGGAGACGACCCGTACCCGTGTCAAGCAGGAACAGGAGCCTCTGCCCGTATTGGCTGGGGCGACCTCCACTGTTTCCGTGTTGGCCAGGGGGCGCGACACTATGCAAGACGTCAGGAAGGCTGTATACTGTACTGTAATAGTTAGACGGGCCCACCTGTGGGACCCGCTAGTTGGCTGGGTCTTTTCCCATGCCGCCTCGGCCTATATAAGGGGCGGCAGGGGCATCATAGCAAGGGCTGGACCCTTCTTCTTCTAGACAGAGACCAATACAGGTCGATGAACCCTTGTAGTCCTTTGTGTTCATCCAGATAGTCAGATCGGAAGGAGTAGGGTGTTACCTCACCACGAGGGCCCGTCACCTGGGTACGTCTTGTGTCCCTAACGCATGATTGTGCCCAATCCTGCCTGTGGATGCCGTTGCTCGATTCCCTGCTTGCTCCCACACCACGAACTAGCCTGCTCAGGAACTTCCGTTTCCATAACAACCATAGTTGGCGCCCACCATGGGGCGAAGATGGTGACAACCGGAGTAACATTCTGCACGGGACCCCACACTTTTTTAGGAGAGCGCGTGGCTTCCGGCCTCTTGTTCATGCTGGGAAAATTCGACTGTGTCATCGACAACGCTCGCTTCTTCGCCGGTTCCACTTTCCCGACAGACGGCTTTGTCCTCCTGTTCGGCGACCTGCCAGTCTATGTTGCCACCGTGCCGGAGGGTTTCCCTCAGGGGATCGTATCTGTTGTCGATGTTGGCTAGCTCCAGCCATGGCCGTCGTCTCGCTCTTGAGCGCACCAGCGACTTAGCTGACACGTCCACTCCTCTGCGCGAAAAGGGCGTGGTGGAAGAGGTCATCAAGGAACTCCTCGAGCCGGTTGTCGTGGTGGTATCACGGCATATGCCATGGGTAGGCTAAAGTTGGGGCCGATGGACGTGGAGGAATCTGGGGAGGGATGATGCGGTGAAGACCACACTCATATGAACAAATAGAAATACAATGTATATTGGATTGAAGCTCTCAAGTGGAGATAACACCTCATTCTATACATCTAATCCCTCATAATCTTGCCATACTTGTGGCTACAATCATGCTCCTTGAGCTGTTTCCCCTATGCTTCTATCTAATCTCTCTATGAGAGTGGAGGAAGAGGAAGGAGAACTCCTAGTGAGCAGAAAGGAGAGGAGCCCTTCGGGGCCTCTCCTAGAACGATCCCCTTGGTGCTCCTTATAAAGGGGAGCCCAGGGGACAAGTCTTGTTTCACACGTTTAGCATCTAGATGGCATATCCTGGGCATCTTCTAGAGATGTTGGGCATATTCCCTGGCATCTTTGGAGATGCCAGGCATATTCCCTAGCATCTTATTTGATGCCAAGAGCATATCCCTAGCATCTTGTTAGATGCCATAGGCATATTCCAATTGACGGGGCCAGTCTGAGCCATGGGCGTCCCAAGACTGGCACGATTCTCGTGAACTTTGTCCTGAATAGATGGCGTGCTTTTGTAGAGGTCGGGGAAACATCTGGAGATAAATAAAAGGGGCCACAGGGCGAAATAACTCGGCCTGGATGCTCCCAGGCATGAGGTAATTCGGCCTGGCTAAAAACTGACTTTGCCTGGGAAATTAAGGCCCAAGCCGGATCACAGATCAGCCCAGCCGAGTTAATTCTCAGGGCCCAGCCGGGCTCGATCTGATTCGGCCCATAGAGCGGAGCTGGGAGACGCAGATACCCCGGGATGGGCCGCCGTGCTGGCCCACCCGGGTTGCTGGAGGCGGAGCGGAGGTCGGTCTGGCAGGAGTCCTGCGGTGGGCCGAATCTGGCCCACCAGGGCGACGTAACGTGAGGACGCTGGGGATCTGGCAACGGAGAGAGTTGGCGGGGTCGACGAGGTGAAGCAGCGACGAACCCGGTGGGCCAGATCCTTCCCACCTCGGCCCACTCGGGGGGATCGATCGGCAGATACTCCTGGCGACGAGGTGTGCAGGCGTGGAGGCGGCTTGGCGGGAGCGAGGAGTCCTGGCGGGCGCTGGCAGCTGGTTCGGTGGTAGTTCGGCCTGGTGGGCCGAACTATCATTTGATTCGGCCCGTCGGTGCTGTTTGGCCTAGGAGGAGTAGTGGGAGTAGGCCGAATTAAGTCTACTTTGGCCCAGGTTCTCTTTTCCCTTTGGTTTCTTCTCCTTATGCCATACATCTCTATTTATGTTTGCACATGTCTTTCATTGAATTGCACATTCTCTTATACAGATCCTTTTATGCGTTAACTCTGGGGTACCCGGGGGTATATCCCCGACACCGGTTGATCTGGGAGAGAACACAGACGAGGTAGTCGCCAAGATCAAGGAGGCACGAGAGCGTTTGCTTTAGAAGTCTCAAGGCCTAGCCTCTACCAAGTACCAGATGGAGAGAAACAACCGCGATTATCACCGCGCCCATGGCCTCACTCCGGCTAACCAAGATCCTAGCCGACTGGGCTCCATGTAGCGTCACGGAAGGGAGCTGGGCGCCTGTTTCGAGCAAGACGTCGAGCTGAGCCCTCACTCGTACTTCCCACCGCCTGTGTATGACACCACGGTCAAGAATGTCCGGGCGGCACGAGCTATCACGGAAGACCTACCCCACCTGGAGGGGAGGAAAAGATGCGGCAGTTTTAGCGGGTGCAGCACCTGCTACGAGTGGCTGATGAGCAGGACGAGGCCGCTTAGATCCCATACGAGGCAGGAGCCTTCTATAGAGGGAACCACCTGGGTGGAGGTAGCCCGGGAGGCCCTTGCCAGACGAGTAGTCCATGTCACCAGGCCAGCACCATGCGCACCCACGCTCCAAGCGTCGCCAATCCGGCAGCATCCAACCCCGTGGCGACCAAGGTGCCACATTCACCCTCCACCGCCTCCGACTGGCCAGAACCACCCTCCACCCCTCCCCCATCCTTCCTCACTGGCCGGGTGGGAGCTCCCAATCCGGTTGAACCGGATGCGCGCAACAGAATCGACCTCCTGGCGCAAGCTCGCATCATGAAGGAGGAAGACGCAACCGAACCGATGTGCTTTGGGCCACGCATCTGGAAGGAACCATTTCCCGACAAGTTCTCCCTACCACGGGACACCCCCAAGTATGATAGCAGCATGAAGCCGGAGGACTGGCTGACTGACTACATCACGGCAGTGAGAATCGCCCATGGCAACAAACGCATGGCGGTTCTCTACATGCCCCTCATGTTGACCGGTTCGACAAGAACCTGGCTCAATAGCCTCGCGCCCAACAGCATCAACGCTTGGCCTGACTTTGAGAAGGTCTTCATCCGGAACTTCAACGACACATACAAGCATCCGGGTAAACCCTGCCTCTCTCTGTGTGTTCAAGCGGACCGCGAGTCGGATCACGAGTATCTTGCCCGCTGGACCGAGTTGCGCAACTCCTTCGAAGGGGTGGTGGAGAATCAAGCAATTGGTTTCTTCATTGAAGGGTGCCGAGAGGGCACGATGCTATGCCATCGGCTATTGTGCGACGAGCTCAAGACCATGGCGGAGCTGATGACCGTTGTCGACCATTATGCCACCGCGGATGCGGCAATGAGGAAGCCCCTCCAGGTGAATGCGGAAGGACGGCCGGTTCCCACCGAGGCGGTTTGAGAGAAACAAGCCGGGCAAGGTGGAGATGCCGAAACAGTCCCACCGATCGGCGACAATCGCTATCAGGGCAAGCGTCCGGTTGAGCAGAACCCCCGCTACCACCAGAGGAAAGTCAATGCGGTGCAAGGCGTGCCGGCTGGCAAGGACAAGAGGCAGAGGAACACCTTCACCTTTGACCATATGTTTGATGGGCCATGCAAGTACCACATCGGCGCCTTCAAGACGGCTACGCACACCACTCGGTAGTGCAGCTGGACCCGGTAAATCAAGGAGCAGGCTGGTTTGCCTCCTCTCCCCCACCCCCTCCTGGCGTACCCCCACCACCGTCTAGGGCAGCCGACAACAACAACGGCAATGGGGCCTACCCTCAGCAGCACGAGACCTACCACATCTTCTAGGCCGAGCCAACTGATAGTCACATCCGGAAGGAGCGCATCGCGGAGGTGAACGTTGTTGTTCCCCCGGTCCCGCTGCACATCAACTGGTCCGAGACTCCCATCACCTGGAGCCGAGAGGATCAGCCGGATCTGCTTCCGAATCCCGGGGGCTATGCGATGGTGCTAGACCCTATCCTCATCTCTGACGTGCGCACCTCCCGGTTCTCGCGCGTGGTGGTAGATGGTGCGAGCATCCTAAACCTGCTCTACCGGTCTTCCATGGAGAAGCTGGGCATCCGTGAGTCCGACCTTCAGTCCTCGACCACTGTGTTCCACGACATCGCACCTGGGCCACCGTGCGTCACGTTGGGCAAAATCCGGCTGGATGTCATATTCAGCTCGGAGAAGAACTTCTGGCGCGAGCCAATCTAGTTTGAGGTGGTGAACCTCGCTAGCACATGCCATGTCCTTCTTTGGTTCCCTGCCCTCGCAAAGTTCATGGCGGTCCCCCATTATGTATACCTCAAGATGAAATTGCCAGGGCCGAATGGTGTGATCTATGTGTCCGACATCTTCAGGCGGTCCATGGCATGCATGAAGGAAGACGCGAAGATAGCGGAGGCCCTACTCATCGTCGAAGAGAAGCACGAGATGATGCGCAATGTTTCCATGATGTGGCAGGAGGTGTCGGCTGGCTTGAAGCCGGCTGGGGACATGGCGTTCTAGCCATCCAAGAACACCAGGAAGATCCCTCTCGACCCGGCTGACCCCTCCTAGTGCGTCACCATTGGTGACGGCTTGGACAACAAATAGGAAAGCGTGCTCGTCGAAATTCCTCCGTGAGAATCGGGACATCTTCGCATGGTCTCCCAAAGACATACCGTGTGTACCGAGGGAGTTCGCCGAGCACTCGCTTCATGTGCGGCCTGACGCCAAGCCGGTCAAGCAGCCCCTCCATCGCTTCGCGGAGGACAATAGGAAGGTCATCGACGATGAGATCGCCCGCCTACTTGCTGCCATCTTCATCATTGAAGTGTACCACCCGGATTGGCTAGCGAACCCAGTCCTGGTGTTGAAGAAAAACAAGACCTGGCGCATGTGTATTGTAGCATCCCAATTTTCTAACAATTGTAATGCTACTTGGTCTAGTAATATAATGGCTACTTCCTACATATAATTGTTGCATCATAATTATATCATGCTTATGTCATCATGCCACCTTGCATTTGAGCATCATATAAAACCCTTTTGATTTGGTTCTTCTCTCATATGCATTGTTAATTGTATTTGCCTCTTGATATTGTATTTGGTTCTTGATATATTGTTTAATGCCCAAGTTGAGTTGGGGGCATATCTTTTATTCCACTCCACCACCTTTTCTTTCACCACCTTATAATTCCACCATCCAACTAAATATGAGCTTTGCAATTTATTTGAGTTTACCTCTAGCTCATGTGGGTTGGGATGGATCCAATTCTTTTCCACATGCTCTCATCTTAGCATCATGTTGTTTTCACATTATTGATATATGAGAGCCACATGGCCACCTTTGCATGCCTTGTGAGTGGAACCCTTTTCCTAGCTTCCATATGGGTTATTATGGAGTTATGCTCATATGGCGATATTTTTGGGAATAGTAAGCATCTAGTGTAATATACACACTAGTAATTCCCAATGATAATCAAATGTGATCATCTCCATCTACTCCACTTGGAGCTTTCTTCTAAAATCTTTTGCTTGGCTTATTCCACTTTTGGACATGCATAAGAATAATGCCATGTTTATTATTTTGTTTCACAAGGTTAAAACATGGCATTAATTATTTTTGCATGGGCCATGCAACCATCTCCATCTTTGGTCCTCCTTGTTTTAGTTGGATTTTTGGGTGAACCATCTCATCTCTCATCTCTCTCTCCCTCCTTTTGTCTTGGTCTTATTGATCTTGCTTAAACCATATCACCACATCCCTCTCTTTTCTTGCCTTGATCTTGTTGGAGCTTGGCATGTGCTTGGCTTGATCTTGACAAAAGCAAACCCTAGTTACCATACCACTCCTCTCTCTTCACCCCCTCTCTAAACCACACCCCATCTAATCAAACCCTAAGCCCCCTCCCTCATCTAACCCTAAACCTACCTCCCCCTCTCTCGGCCTCTCTCTTCTCTCTACCTAGCTGGCCCCACCTGGCCACCTAGCTACCACCCAAACTAAAACCCTAACCCGTGCCTCCCCTACCAAACCCTAGCTCCAACCCTAGCTACACCCGAGCCACCCCCTCTCTCCCTCTAGCTCTCTCTCTGCCTGCATGCCCCACCAGCCGAGCCTCCCCCTGCCTCCCTGGCCTCACCTTGCTCCATCTACCCTGCCCCTGCCCTACCCGAGCCAGCCGAGCACGTGAAGGAGAGGGGAGAAAAAGGTGGCCGAGCCACCTTTTCCATCTACCCACCTCCCCCACGGCACCCTGCTCCCTCTCTGCTTTTCCACTCCCTCTCTCTCGTCTGCTGCCTCCCCCAGATCTACCCCGGGGCGCCTGCCGCTCCTCCCCTCTCTTCTCCATCGCCACCACCTACCCCAACGCCGGCCACCGTCGGTCTCCACCGATCCCCCTCTTCCAGCCGGTGGCGTGACGCTCTGGGTGCCGCGGAAGACCAAGGGCCCTCCCCTGCATCGTCCTGTACGCACCAGCGAGGAGGAGAAGGACCAGAGCCACCAGGCCGACGCCGCTCCGACGCGAAACCCTAGCTTCGCCGGTCTCTGCCTCGTCGTCGATCCGCTACCCCTCCGCCCGAACCACCACCTCCAACAACCTCTCGGTGAGCCACGCAACCTCCTAGACACGCTCCTCTGCGCTGCCGTTGCCTGTACGCGCCGGACAATCCGACAAACGCTCTCTGTGCTGGCGCGCTCGCGTTCGCACCCTCGCCGTAGTGTCGCAGAACCCTATCTAGCCGTGCAGCCCTCCCCTACCAACAACCCCCAAGCCACCGCAGTGGCTCCGCCCTCCGCGCGCGAGCCCTAGGTCCCCGGATCGAACCCTGCGCGCCGCGTCGTCCGCTGTCGCGCACCGATCGGTCGTCAGCAGTTTCAGAGAAGAGAAACAGTACGCGTCGCCGTTTTTGCAGAAAACCCCCTATAGCTTTTTACTCCTAAACCCGCGGTCCAGCCTGCCCCACCGTCAGCCTCAGCGCTCGTTTTGCAGAACACCCCCTAGGCTTTTTCAACCTTAACCCGCAGTACCCCTGGATGCGCCATGAGTGCTCTGGCCCCACTTGTCATCCTCTGTGGCTGGGCGTGCTCGCGGTGACGGAAGTTTTCTGCGCGCTGTGGCGTCCAGTCAGTAGGGGGCCCACTTGTCACTGTCTGTGGCTAAGTCTGGGTCGAGTAACAAAAGGTTTTCTCTGGTTCCTATTTTAATTTAAACCTTTTTTTCAAATTAATTCAAATTCAAATTTTATTTCTGTTTTTAAATAACTTTTAAAATACAAATCCAAATAATACAAATAATATATGTTTTCAAATCAGAAAAATGTGAGGAATTCAAATATGCCATTCAAAATATATTTTGAACACTTAAAATTTCAAGTTGATTTAAATTACAAATAAAATGCCCTTTTCTTAATTAATTAATAACTTTTGTTTTATAAATCCAAATTCAACAAATGATATGTCTAAAATGATTAGATCGACGAGACCTTTCTGTTTATGCATTCCATGTTTTGTTTTGAAGCATGCATCATATAAATATAATGTGTACAGCAACTAAAATGAGGATAAAATGGGGCCAAAACTCAATAAAATGATTTATTCTTGTATTCCACACCTCACCCATGCCATGCTACTTTATTGCCATGCAAATTGTGCATCATTAATCATGGCATGATTGTTTGCTTGTCGCATTTTATTCATATGCTTGTGCACTTTATTTATGTTGTCCCTTGTTTGTTTGGTTCTTCTTCGAATAGACGCTGAGCAGGGGATATATCAAGAGACCCAGGAGCACTACCCAGATCCATCCCTTGCTTCAACTGAGCTGCCAGGAAAGCACTACCACATGCTTGCATACATATAGCACCTTTTACCTCTATCTTATTCTTGCATCATTGAGTCGCGATTGCATTTAAACTGAATCCCAAGTACTGCATAGCCTTTACTTTTAAACCCCATCGAAGCTTGTTCCTCCATCCCATGAGCTATTACTACAGGAGTTGTTTGAGCCATGCGAGTCGTAGAACAACATGTGTAGGGTATGTGAGTGTCTGATGAATAACGAGGTACCTATACAACTTAATCTGAGTAGTAATGGGATAACTAATGAAAGTGGCATCGGTGAGCCATATTTGCTATTTGGTTTTTCAGGCTCACTTGTGTCCCGTAGGACCCCGAGTACTTGATTCCTGTTCCTTGAATATTCGCGCTATCCACATCCGGGAGGCTTATGAACCCCCCTGAGCCAGAGCTTGATTCATTCTTATTTCTTGGGGCCACAAACTAGTTTGAGGTTTTATTTACTATCCTGTACTTATGCCATGCTTTACTGCTTTATTTAAAATTGTGCAGTCGCACTGTACTGTTTAGGTAAGCGGAGTGTTTTCGCGGTATCGACAAGCCCAGTCACATTTTCGGGTTCCCAGTCGTTTACAGCCATTGACGCAAACCTTGAGTCCGTCTCGAAGTCGGCCAACTTCGTCGCGGGTAGCTTAATGGGGTGCCCCCCTGAAATATTTCTGAATCCTGTGATTGCTTTGTCGTGACTGCCTCGTTGGGTTTTGATTTGTTTTTCCGAGGTTGATCGAGTGTGTGTTGCTATTTGTGCACCCTGCGGTAAAACTTTCAAAGCCGTGTCCGCGGTTATGGACGACTTGGAGCACAGTTTCTCGATCATAGACAAGTATAACTAAAGTACCGCTTTTAAATTGACTAAGTATCTGACTAGTAAATAGTGAAACAATCATGGAATTGATAATAAAACTGCCAACGGATGGGGGGGTTATTCGTCCGCTTCCTCGTCGGTAAGCGAGGAGGAGGATGGATCTGTTGATATTACCTTTATAACTGTTGTTATTAATTCACGGACATCCGTCTATCTCTGGTTAGGCGGATGGTTAGCGAGTATCTATAGAACTGTTAGGGTTTATATTTTGCTGCAATTGCGTCACCCCAGGTTGTGTCCCCTTTAGAGGCATAAAGACTTGCTGAGTACCCCTAGGGTCTCACACAATAAATTGTTTGATTCAGATGAACAGGTAAACTCGCAAGATGGATACTGGGTGGAGGAGACGGACGATGTGGGCAACGATCATTCGGTGTAGAGATTCCGGGAACGGGGATCCGTGAGATCTGTGGGCGGGATGTGTTTATTTATGGGGCATCTTATGCCGATTTGCTTCTTATCCATACTCGGATCTTGTTTTCCGCTTCCGCTTGATACTCTGATGTTTGATGTATGAGGAGATATCCTAAACTATTATATCTATCTAGGATATTTGGATCTTGTCGTATGGCGTTGCTATATTTCCTTTCTTTTTAGATGGAATGGCTCTGATGTACTGTTGTATGGTGGCTTGCATACATACTCATTTGTGTATGTAGTTGATCCTTCACGCCAATTACGCATACGTTCTTGTCCCGATGTTTGGAAATGGTTAGGACGGCCGAAAGGTCTACCTGTGAGTGGCATTTGGGCCCCACCGTACTATTTTAACCATTTCCGCTCATCCAGGCTTGTAACTAGGAGCGTAATTCACCGAGGTAGTTACAATTGGTATCAGAGCCATCCCGACCTTCAGGGTGTCAGCCAAATGGTCGTTGTCTGTCTAGCAAATATTTTTGGTAGTTATGTATACTAGGGAAAAACAAAACATGAGAGTAGGACTGCTTCCATTTTTCTTCTTACCCACCCACCCACCCTTTTCTGGTAAGGAAGTGTAACGTTTTCAATCCTCTTCTTAAAATTCAAACTAGGATTCACGTGTTCTGGGTTTCCGTAGTACCATAGGTTGTGTATCTGTGTGTGTGTGTGTGTAATTCTTTGTCTATCTGTTGCATCCAAGTTGTTATCACCATTCTGCCTTTGGTTATCAACTGTTGGTACATTCCATACCGACAGGCTTTTGCAAACCAACACGATCTATCTGATTCGTTGTATACCGACGCGATCTGTCTTACTCTTTGTTATCCAACGTTATCTTGTTTGGGGTGTTCGTTTCCGTAGTTACTAATCTGTAGGATCATCTTGAGAAGTAGGGGTTGGGATATGCGTTCTACTTATTCATGTGCGGAGTAATGATTTGAGTGCAGGATGGAGTCGCGACCATACCACTACTCTTATCATTCGCTCTTGTATATTGAATTGGTAGAGTCATTAATCTTGATTCGTTAAGTGATTTTGCGCATCTATTGGTATTTTAATGCTGAAATTTGCGGAACATTTTTCTTTGATATATCTGTGTACCACACTCCTTTTTCAGTCGTGTGCGATATGCTTAATATCTTCTAGGTGCTTTGAACTTCGTTGATATTTTAATATCATCTTAGTAAATTGTATCCTTTAATCTTGATTAAGTCCATCTTGGTACTATTTTGGATTATTATTATTCTCCATCATAGTACTGACTTGTGTTTTATATCAATAACAGGATGGCACCACCACGCCGTTCTGAGGAGGACATACAACCTGAACTGGGGGCAGCGTTGTCAAGCATCGCCAATGCCTTGGCAGCAATGCAGCAGAACCAGCAGCGTTTCGAGGAAAGTGTCAGGAGGAATGAGTTTGTTCCGCTACCTCCACCTCCCAAGCGAGGAGACATCAAAAGCTCGAAGTTCAACCCACGCCAATTTGATGTTTCTGATCAACCACTTTATGCTTATGATTGGTTGCGTGTGATGTCAAGGTTACTTGCAACTGATTATGTTCATGAGCAAGAATGGGTAAAGTTTGCTACTCACCTTATGAAGGGAGATGCAGCTCTGGTGGAGAATTACACAAGGCAAACTGCACTGGTTTTCAGCCTACTTGGGGACAGTTCACTGGAGCTTTCAAAGAACAACGATTCTGCCGAAATTGTCATGGAGAGGATGAAGGAAGTGTTTCTCAACCTCAAGCGAGGCAATGACAATGTCAATACCTACATCAGAACTTCATGAACCTTTCTCGTTATGGTGGCGATGAGATCTCGGATGACAAGAAGAAGCAAAGAGGTTCGCAAGGGCTCAATGCATCGATTAAATATGCAATCACACATGCAAGGCAAGGCGTCTTTTACGAACTCCAGCATACAGCTCTGCAGGAAGAGGCAAGTAGGCAAGTGTTTGAGGAGTCAAAGAAACACAACCGTGATGCAGCAAGCTCTTCAGCTATGTCAACTCCTTCTAAGCGTCGTGTCTGGGTTCCTAACACCCCACCGTCGCTCCCGGCTCCACCAAGACCTTCAAGCTACGCGGCAAGGCCACCAAACTTCCTCACTGCTGCTCCCAGGGGCTACAACCACCACTACCCTGGAGCGCCTGGCGGAGTCCCTGGCTACGTTGCTCCACGTCCACCTGGTGCTTGTTACACTTGTGGAAACTCTGGGCATCAACACTGGAACTGTCCGATGAATAACAAGGCCCTCCCTCCACCACCTCCAAGATCTGCGGCAAGCTCTCCTTTGGTTCGTACACCACCACCTCGGGCTCTCAACATCAACACCAAGCCCGGGTCTGCTATTGCTCGTGCCAACTGTGTCAACGCCGCTCAAGCTGAGCATGCACCTGGAGTTGTGATGGGTATGCTTTCCGTTAACTCAGTCCCTGCACGAGTTTTGTTTGATTCTGGTGCATCGCATTCTTTTGTGTCTCACAAGTTTGCAAATGAGCATGAGTTAGCTATGGATCCTCTCCTTAAGCGGTTAATGGTCCTTTCTCCTGGAGCAACAATGGCAGCTTCTAAAATCAGCCATGGCAATCAAATTGAGATTGGTGGCTCTTCGTTCTCGGCTTCCTTAATTGTTCTGGGCAATTCTGACATTGATGTCATCTTGGGCATGGATTGGTTGACAGCAAATGCAGCTGTGATTGATTGTGCTGAACGCTCGGTTTCTCTGAAGATTCCTGAAGGCCATATAGTCTATTCTCCAAGTCTGACTCCTGCTATCCAGCTTTTCTCTTTGGCGGCTCTGAATGTTGATGCTATGGAAGCTATTCAGAGTGTTCCGGTGGTCTGTGAGTTCCCAGATGTCTTTCCTGAAGAGTTGCCAGGTATGCCTCCGGATCGTGAGGTTGAGTTTGTAATTGAGCTTGAACCTGGTACCGCTCCTATCTCCAAGCGGCCTTATAAGATGGGTCCTGCTGAGTTGGCGGAACTCAAACGCCAGCTTGATGAACAAGAGAAGTTGGGTTTCATTCAACACAGTACTTCTTCTTGGGGTAGCCCAACCCTCTTTGTGAAGAAGGGAGACCAGACTGATAGACTTTGTGTGGACTATCGGGCTCTCAATGCTAAAACCATCAAGAATAAATATCCCTTCATGGATTAATGATCTCTTCGATCAGCTAGCTGGAGCTGTGGTATTCTCTAAGCTTGACTTGAGAAGTGGTTATCACCAAATCAAGATTCGCAAGGAAGATGTTCCTAAGACAGCTTTCACCACCCGCTATGGCCTGTATGAGTACATGGTCATGTCTTTCGGTCTCACCAACGCACCTGCCACCTTCTCAAGGCTCATGAACTCGGTTTTCATGGAGTATCTTGATAAGTTCGTTGTGGTCTATCTGGATGACATCCTAGTCTATTCTAAGTCACAAGAAGAGCATGAAGAACACCTTCGGTGTGTCCTAAACAAGCTTCTTGAGAACCGCTTGTATGCAAAGTTCTCCAAGTGTGAGTTTTGGCTGCCTCAAGTAACCTATCTTGGTCACGTCATCTCTGCCAAGGGCATTGCAGTCAATCCGGAAACTGTGAAGACGATTGTTGAATGGCTTCCTCCTGTAAATGTCAAAGAAGTGCGGAGTTTCCTTGGTTTGGCTAGTTATTGTCGTTGCTTCGTTCAGAACTTTTCGAAGATAGCGAAGCTTCTTACCGATCTTCTAAAGAAAGGCAAGAAATACCTTTGGACTCCTGCATGTCAAGCAAGCTTTGAGACACTCAAAGAGAAGCTCACTTCCACACCAGTCTTGGTTCCTCCGGATACATCCAAGCCTTTCCAGATATTCTGTGACGCCTCTTTGCAAGGATTGGGTGCGGTCCTTATGCAAGAAAAACAAGTTGTTGCTTACGCCTCTCGCCAGTTGAAGACGCATGAGATCAACTATCCTACACATGACCTCGAGGTCGCAGCAGTTGTCTTTGCTTTGAAAGTATGGAGGCACTACTTGCTTGGCAACCGTTGTGAGATCTTTTCTGATCACAAGAGTTTGAAGTATATCTTCACTCAGCCTGATCTCAACCTTCGGCAGAGGAGATGGATTGAAGCAATCAATGATTTTGATTTGACCATCAACTACACTCCGGGCAAAGCTAATGTCATGGCCGATGCTCTTAGCCGCAAAGCTTATGTCAACAACCTCATGATGGAAGAACAACAGCCTCTCTTGTGCGAGGAATTCCGTCAGCTCAACCTTGAAATTGTGGAACAAGGGTATCTCCTGAACCTTCTGGCTACTCCTCTCTTGGAAGAAAAGGTTCGCTCCTTTCAGCTTGGTGATCCGTTCACAAGAAAGGTCATCTCCAACATCCAGCTTCCGAAGTATGAGTCCTTCCACGTCGATGATCAAGGCACGCTTTTCTTTGAACACCGGATGTTTGTTCCGAACTACCCGGGTTTGAGAGAGCAAGTTCTCAAGGAGGCGCATGATTCTGTTCTTTCTATCCACCCTGGCAGCACAAAGATGTACATGGACTTGAAAACACAATATTGGTGGCCTAGATTGAAACGATATTGTGCCAAGTATGTCTCGGAGTGTGATGTCTGCCGCAGAGTGAAAGCTGTCCATCAGAAACCTTCCGGTCTTCTACAGCCATTGAAACCCCCGGAATGGAAATGGGAGAAAGTAGAGATGGACTTCATCACTGGTTTTCCAAGGTCACAGAAGGGCAACAATGCAATCTTTGTTGTCATTGACAGGCTTTCTAAAGTGGCTCACTTCTTCCCCGTCAAGGAAACAATTTCTGCAATTCAGTTGGCTGAGCTCTATATCAACAGAATTGTCTCTCTCTATGGGGTTCCGCTTGAGATCAGTTCAGACCGTGGAAGCATCTTCACTTCCAAGTTCTGGGAAAGTTTCCAAAATGCTTTGGGAACAAAACTGAACTTCAGTACAGCTTACCACCCTCAGTCGCAAGGACAAGTGGAAAGGATCAATCAGATTCTGGAGGATATGCTCCGTGCTTGCGTCATCTCTTTTGGCATGAAGTGGGAAGAATGTCTTCCTTATGCTGAATTCTCTTACAACAACAGCTTCCAGAAAAGTCTAAAGATGGCACCATTTGAGGCTCTCTATGGTCGCAAATGCAGAACTCCGATTGGTTGGTCGGGTGCAGGAGAAAGGATTTTGTTTGGCCCTGACATTGTAACTCAAGCGGAGGAGAAGGTTCATATCATTCTTGAAAATCTGAAGATTGCTCAAAGTCGCCAGAAGAGCAATTATGACAGAAAGCACACGGACATGGAGTATGTCCCTGGTGATCTCGTTTACCTTCGTGTCACTCCCATGAGAGGCACGCACCGTTTTGGTATCAAAGGAAAGCTGGCTCCTAGATACATCGGTCCCTTCAAAATTCGTGGAAGAAGAGGAGAAGTTGCTTATGCTCTTGAGCTCCCGGAAAAACTCAAGGTCCATGATGTTTTCCACATCTCTGAGCTCAAGAAGTGCTTCAAGGATCCCGGCAGGACCGTGGACCATGAGCTTATCAATCTCCAAGAAGACCTGTCTTATCAAGAACACCCACAAAATCCTTGAAGTCGCAGAAAGAAGGACTCAACAAGTCCATCAAGTTACGCAAGGTGCGATGGTCGCACCATTCTGTTGATGAAGCCACTTGGGAACGTGAAGATGAGCTCCGTGCCAAGTATCCTACCCTCTTTGAGTCTTCTTCTTCTTCCTAGAATCTCGGGGCGAGATTCCTGTTTAGTGGGGGAGAGTTGTAGCATCCCAATTGTCTAACAATTGTAATGCTACTTGGTCTAGTAATATAATGGCTACTTCCTACATATAATTGTTGCATCATAATTATATCATGCTCATGTCATCATGCCACCTTGCATTTGAGCATCATATAAAACCCTTTTGATTTGGTTCTTCTCTCATATGCATTGTAAATTGTATTTGCCTCTTGATATTGTATTTGGTTCTTGATATATTGTTTAATGCCCAAGTTGAGTTCGGGGCATATCTTTTATTCCACTCCACCACCTTTTCTTTCACCACCTTATAATTCCACCATCCAACTAAATATGAGCTTTGCACTTTATTTGAGTTTACCTCTAGCTCATGTGGGTTGGGATGGATCCAATTCTTTTCCACATGCTCTCATCTTAGCATCATGTTGTTTTCACATTATTTATATATGAGAGCCACATGGCCACCTTTGCATGCCTTGTGAGTGGAACCCTTTTCCTAGCTTCCATATGGGTTATTATGGAGTTATGCTCATATGGGGATATTTTTGGGAATAGTAAGCATCTAGTGGAATATACACACTAGTAATTCCCAATGATAATCAAATGTGATCATCTCCATCTACTCCACTTGGAGCTTTCTTCTAAAATCTTTTGCTTGGCTTATTCCACTTTTGGACATGCATAAGAATAATGCCATGTTTATTATTTTGTTTCACAAGGTTAAAACATGGCATTAATTATTTTTGCATGGGCCATGCAACCATCTCCATCTTTGGTCCTCCTTGTTTTAGTTGGATTTTTGGGTGAACCATCTCATCTCTCATCTCTCTCTCCCTCCTTTTGGCTTGGTCTTATTGATCTTGCTTAAACCATATCACCACATCCATCTCTTTTCTTGCCTTGATCTTGTTGGAGCTTGGCATGTGCTTGGCTTGATCTTGACAAAAGCAAACCCTAGTTACCATACCACTCCTCTCTCTTCACCCCCTCTCTAAACCACACCCCATCTAATCAAACCCTAAGCCCCCTCGCTCATCTAACCCTAAACCTACCTCCCCCTCTCTCGGCCTCTCTCTTCTCTCTACCTAGCTGGCCCCACTTGGCCACCCTGGCCCACCTAGCTACCACCCAAACTAAAACCCTAACCCGAGCCTCCCCTACCAAACCCTAGCTCCAACCCTAGCTACACCCGAGCCACCCCCTCTCTCCCTCTAGCTCTCTCTCTGCCTGCATGCCCCACCAGCCGAGCCTCCCCCTGCCTCCCTGGCCTCACCTTGCTCCATCTACCCTGCCCCTGCCCTACCCGAGCCAGCCGAGCACGTGAAGGAGAGGGGAGAAAAAGGTGGCCGAGCCACCTTTTCCATCTACCCACCTCCCCCACGGCACCCCGCTCCCTCTCTCTTTTCCACTCCCTCTCTCTCGTCTGCTGCCTCCCCCAGATCT
The DNA here is from genome assembly GCA_023614405.1 of Avena insularis. NCBI lineage: Eukaryota > Viridiplantae > Streptophyta > Magnoliopsida > Poales > Poaceae > Avena > Avena insularis. The sequence goes on from CM042695.1 coordinate 260,881,599, forward strand.
ACCCCGGGGCGCCTGCCGCTCCTCCCCTCTCTTCTCCATCGCCACCACCTACCCCAACGCCGGCCACCGACGGTCTCCACCGATCCCCCTCTTCCAGCCGGTGGCGTGACGCTCTGGGTGCCGCGGAAGACCAAGGGCCCTCCCACACACGCCGTCTGCTTTGACGAGGAGGAGAAGGACCAGAGCCAACAGACCGACGCCGCTCCGACGCGAAACCCTAGCTTCACTGGTCTCTGCCTCGTCGTCGATCCACTACCCCTCCGCTCGAACCACCACCTCCAACAACCTCTCGGTGAGCCACGCAACCTCCTAGACACGCTCCTCTGCGCTGCCGTTGCCTGTACGCGCCGGACAATCCGACAAACTCTCTCTGTGCTGGCGCTCGCTTCGCACCTCGCCAGAAGGCCGCAGAACCCTATCTAGCCGCAGGCCCTCCCTACCAAGAACCCCAAGCCACCGCAGTGGCTCCGCCCTCCTCGCGCGAGCCCTAGGTCCCCGGATCGAACCCTGCGCGCCGCGTCGTCCGCTGTCGCGCACCGATCGGTCGTCAGCAGTTTCAGAGAAGAGAAACAGTACGCGTCGCCGTTTTTGCAGAAAACCCCCTATAGCTTTTTACTCCTAAACCCGCGGTCCAGCCTGCCCCACCGTCAGCCTCAGCGCTCGTTTTGCAGAACACCCCCTAGGCTTTTTCAACCTTAACCCGCAGTACCCCTGGATCGCCCACGTGCCGCGTCACCGCTGGCTCGCCCGCGAGTGGGCCCGCGAGTGCTCTGGCCCCACTTGTCATCCTCTGTGGCTGGGCGTGCTCAAGTGATGTGAAAGTTTTTCTGGCCAATGGCGTCCAGTAGGGGGCCCACTTGTCACTGTCTGTGGCTAAGTCTGGGTCGAGTAACAAAAGGTTTTCTCTGGTTCCTGTTTTAATTTAAACCTTTTTTTTCAAATTAATTCAAATTCAAATTTTTTTCTGTTTTTAAATAACTTTTAAAATACAAATCCAAATAATACAAATAATATATGTTTTCAAATCAGAAAAATGTGAGGAATTCAAATATGCCATTCAAAATATATTTTGAACACTTAAAATTTCAAGTTGATTTAAATTACAAATAAAATGCCCTTTTCTTAATTAATTAATAACTTTTGTTTTATAAATCCAAATTCAACAAATGATATGTCTAAAATGATTAGCTCGACGAGACCTTTATGTTTATGCATTCCATGTTTTGTTTTGCAGCATGCATCATATAAATATAATGTGTACAGCAACTAAAATGAGGATAAAATGGGGCCAAAACTCAATAAAATGATTTATTCTTGTATTCCACACCTCACCCATGCCATGCTACTTTATTGCCATGCAAATTGTGCATCATTCATCATGGCATGATTGTTTGCTTGTCGCATTTTATTCATATGCTTGTGCACTTTATTTATGTTGGCCCTTGTTTGTTTGGTTCTTCTTCGAATAGACGCTGAGCAGGGCATATATCAAGAGACCTAGGAGCACTACCCAGATCCATCCCTTGCTTCAACTGAGCTGCCAGGCAAGCACTACCACATGCTTGCATACATATAGCACCTATTGCCTCTATCTTATTCTTGCATCATTGATTCGCGATTGCATTAAACTGAATCCCAAGTACTGCATAGCCTTTACTTTTAAACCCCACCGAAGCTTGTTCCTCCATCCCATGAGCCATTACTATAGGAGTTGTTTGAGCCATGCGAGTCGTAGAACAGCATGTGTAGGGTATGTGAGTGTCTGATGAATAACGAGGTACCTATACAACTTAATCTGAGTAGTAATGGGATAACTAATGAAAGTGGCATCGGTGAGCCATATTTGCTATTTGGTTTTTCAGGCTCACTTGTGTCCCGTAGGACCCCGAGTACTTGATTCCTGTTCCTTGAATATTCGCTATCCACATCCGGAGGCTTATGAACCCCAGAGCGAGCTTGATTCATTCTTATTTCTTGGGGCCACAAACTAGTTTGAGGTTTTATTTACTATCTTGTACTTATGCCATGCTTTACTGCTTTATTTAAAATTGTGCGCAGTATCGCACTGCATCTGTTTAGGTAAGCGGAGTGTTTTCACGGTATCGACAAGACCAGTCACATTTTCGGGTTCCCAGTCGTTTACAGCCATTGACGCGAACCTTGAGTCCGTCTCGAAGTCGGCCAACTTCGTCGCGGGTAGCTTAATGGGGTGGCCCCCTGAAATATTTCTGAATCCTGTGGTCGCTTTATCGTGACTGCCTCGTTGGGTTTTGATTTGGTTTTTCCAAGGTTGATCGAGTGTGTGTTGCTATTTGTGCACCCCTGCAGGGTAAAACTTTCTGAAAGCCGTGTCCGCGGTTATGGACGACTTGGAGCACAGTTTCTCGATCATAGACAAGTATAACTAAAGTACCGCTTTTAAATTGACTAAGTATCTGACTAGTAAATAGTGCAACAATCATGGAATGGATAATAAAACTGCCAACGGATGGGGGGGTTGTTCGTCCGCTTCCTCGTCGGTAAGCGAGGAGGAGGATGGATCTGTTGATATTACCTTTATAACTGTTGTTATTAATTCACGGACGTCCGTCTATCTCTGGTTAGGCGGATGGTTAGCGAGTAACTATAGAACTGTTAGGGTTTATCTTTTGCTGCAATTGTGTCACCCCAGGTTGTGTCCCCTTTAGAGGCATAAAGACTTGCTGAGTACCCCTAGGGTCTCACACGATAAATTGTTTGATTCAGATGAACAGGTAAACTCGCAAGATGGATACTGGGTGGAGGAGACGGACGATGTGGGCAACGATCATTCAGTGTAGAGATTCCGGGAACAGGGATCCGTGAGATCTGTGGGCGGGATGTGTTTATTTATGGGGCATCTTATGCCGATTTGCTTCTTATCCGTACTCGGATCTTGTTCTCCGCTTCCGCTTGATACTCTGATGTTTGATGTATGAGGAGATATCCTAAACTATTATATCTATCTAGGATATTTGGATCTTGCCGTATGGCGTTGCTATATTTCCTTTCTTTTTAGATGGAATGGCTCTGATGTACTGTTGTATGGTGGCTTGCATACATACTCATTTGTGTATGTAGTTGATCCCTTCGCCTGCCGATTACGCCGCCCGTTCTTGTCCCGATGTTTGGAAATGGTTAGGACGGCCGAAAGGTCTACCTGTGAGTGGCATTTGGTCCCCACCGTACTATTTTAACCATTTCCGCTCATCCAGGCTTGTAACTAGGAGCGTAATTCACCGAGGTAGTTACATGTATCAACTACATGAGCCTCAACATGTCCTGCCCCGAAAGACCCTTTCGCTCTGCCCCCTACTAATCAAGTGATTGACTCTACGGGCGGCTGTGATTTGCTCTCCTTTCTTGACTGTTATTCCGGTTACAATCAGATTCGGCTAAATCCGGCTGATTAATAAAAAAATCGTTCATCACACCGTACGAGGCTTACTGCTATGTAACCATGCCATTCGGCCTGAAGAATGCTGGTGCTACCTACCAGTGTACCATGCAGAAATGCTTGCACTCACCTATAGGCCGGAATGTGCACGCATACGTGGACGATGTTGTCATCAAGACGAAGGAAAAACAGACCCCTCTGGAGGACCTCGGCGAGACGTTCATGAATCCTCACCAGTACCAGATGAAGCTGAACCCAAAGAAGTGCGTGTTCAGCGTGCTAGACGGATAACTCCTCGGTTTCCTCATCTCGAGCCGAGGGATCGAGGCCAATCCGGAGAAGATCGCGGCCATCTAGAGGATGCAGCCGCCTAAGAGCTTGCTCGGTGTCTAGAAGTTCACCGGATGCCTGGCCTCCTGATGGGGATATGCCGAGTGGTGTATACCCACCAGGACGTTTCCTACTGGCCCATACTGCTAGCGAGTGGGCCTAAAGGACGGCGACTAGATCACGACCCAAGAGGAAGCTAGGCGACTGGAAGCTGGAGGCCCAGAAGTGTAGCTAGGCCCAGTCGGATTAGGTCAAGCACCTTCCGAGTCCTTATCCAAATAGGTTTTGGTTCTGTAAACCATAGCGAGGTGACTCTATATAAACCTCCCTAGGGTACGCATAGAGGACACGTTCCATCATACACCCCCTGCGACTCGCCGCCTAGCCGCCGAGTTCGCCCTTGTACTCTCTCATCAATACAATCTAGCAGGAGTAGGTGTTTACCCTCTGGGGGCATAACCTAATTAAAACCCTGTGTCTTTGCCCTCATCTCGCACCGCAGATGGCTGGCCTCCCTTGCCCCTCGTTCTACTACTCGTTGTCGATTGCAGCGCTTACCGTGGCCATTCCCAAGACAGTGGCGCCCATCGTGGGGCCTGGCCGGTCAGGCCTGTGTTCTGCGGCGAGATCCAACTTACCAATCAACCAGATGATCACCACCGTCTGCATGATCTCCATCGGCGAGATCCTCCAGATCTTGCCAAGTAGCTACGTCCTGGCGGCGTGCCTCGTCACGCACAGCGTGATCATGCCAGTCGGCACGATCATCCTCTTTGTCGGCTTCACCGACGTCATCATCTCGGAGGACTTGGCTCGCATCCACGAGTCGCCACCATGTGATCGGCTCTTTGAGAGTCAGGTCCGCACCATCCATCGCCTCTCCTCCGAGTATGGCTCGGCCAACAGCAACGTGTCCGAGACCAGCGTGGCCGCGAATGACGCGTCCCTCAACGCCGACGCCGACTCGGCGACCCCGACATCAATTGCCGGATCCATTGTCGTCGCGTCACCCGTGGGCTCCATCACCCAAGTTTCCAACGTGGGGGACTTAGAGGATCCTTCCATCCTCAGGATCTGCGACTCTGATTCTAGATCGGAGAACTCCGAAGACTTCCACGTCGGGTATGTTTGCTTTGTCGCAACCTACATGCCGAGCGGCGCGAGCGCCATGCCAGACCCCTTATCCACACTGATCCTGCCGACCACGACGGTGACAGAGGTCGAGGAACTCCACATGCGCCTCGATGAGGCGATTCGCATGGAACAAGCCGAGCGTGAAAAAACACCTTGAGCAAGCAATGGCGCAGGAGCTCTCGCTCTATCACCAGCGCCGCATCAGGTCGCGCCTGAACCCCACCGCCCAAGGCCGCGCCCTGAACTTCGACGATGAGAACGACCCGGCCCGCATGGCCGACCGTGTGGTCTACGAGAACACGCCACTAGGAGGAAGTGCCCATCCACAACCAGGTGCAACAGCGAATGTCGCTCCTCCACCACCGCTCGGTCGCGTGCCCCCTCCAGACCAGCCAAGGATCATGATCTCCCTGCAAGAGAGGGACGCAAACGGCCTCCCGCTATTCTCCACTCCGATGGTCAACGTCGTCGCAAGTCGAGATGCAGTCGCCAAACTCAACGTGACAGGGGAAGGCGCGCTGCAGATCCAGTACGCCAAGGCCCTACTCGCCAAGGCCATCGAGCAGCAGACCACGGGAGCCGACTCATGGGGGCGCATGTACTCCCTCTCTTCAGGAAGCAGAGCGACCTCGAGCGGCCGCCCAACAATGGCAAACATTCTCAATTGCCACCACCTGAGCCCCTGCAGCTCCAACCACGACCCGCGCACGCGGCACTCTCCACTAACGACCCGCGACCGACGAACAACATGGTCGCTGCCAATGGGCATCCAGTCGACGCGCGGACCCACATCATCAACAACCAAAGTTGGCGCGCATGCCAGTCCGACGACCTGAGGCGCACCCTCACCAACCGCCGTGACGGCGAGCCAAGGGGCTCGCTCAGCCGAGTCAGCCCGCAGAGCTTCTGACCAATGATCCAAGGCGAAAAATATCCGGCAAACTTCAAAGCATCGAAGGAGATCGAAAAGTACGATCCCTCGTACAACCCGTCTGTGTGGCTGGACACGTACCTTATGGTGATGGGAATCGCCGGCCACACCGATCTACTCGCCGCTCGCTACCTCCCCCTGATGATGGAGAGAGCAAGACGGCAATGGATCAACACCCTCCCCGCGGATAGCATCGATTCCTGGGAGGAGATGCGCGACGCCTTCGTCAAGCACTTCGAGAGTTCTTACATCCGCGCCACCACCAGCGAGGACCTGGAGAGAGGAGTCTAGGGACCCCGCAAGTCGAACCGCAGCAGGGTCCAACAATGGAAGGACATGTGGTTCAATGCGGCGGGCATTCACCTGGACACGGCGATACACTTCTTCAAGACCTCGTGCCGCTACGAGCCCTTGGTCGCCAAGCTCAAGCGGGTGTACAAGACACTCGACAACATCCCAGACCTCCTCGAGATCACCAAGCGATACGCGGAGGAAGACCCGAACCAAGAAACCAACGACAAGTCGGGTGGAAACCGCCGCCCAAGCGGCCACGACAACGGGAGGCGACCCGAGCTACGCTACAGCAACACTCGCCTCACCGGCAAGTGTAGCGGTGATGGGCGAGTCGACTTCACCGCCAACGCTGGCTACACGCCATGTGACCCCAAGAGCTTCCGCCACGACGAAGGCCAACACCGCGACGACGGCAATTACAAGGCAAGGCCGAAATTCGACCCCGTGGCTCTCCTTAACCAGCCATGTGTCTTCCATAGTAGGGAGGGGAAGCCCGCCACGCACACGACCGTCGACTGCCACTCCCTGAAGGATATCGAGAAGGCACGACGCACACTGGTGGACCCCAACAACCACCCGCCAAATGGAAGGGCATTCGTCAACGACGTCAGATTGCTCCACACCTTCACTGTGTTCAGCACCAAGCGCAAGAAGAAGGTCATCGCCCGTGTCGTCGCCGTCAACGCGGTTTCCCAAACCGACATCCCCCGCTTCCTCAACTGGTCCGAACAATGGATCACCTGGAGCCGCGAGGACCACTCACCACAGATAGAATATTCAAGGCGAGTCGCCCCAGTGTTCAAGCCCAAAGTAGGCAATTACTGGCTCCCGAAGATGCTGATCGACGGCGGAAGATCCATCAACATACTTTACCTGGACACGTTCAGACGACTGTGGCTCCCGCAGTCGATGATCGAGATGACCTACACCACCTTCTACGACATTGTCCCTGGTTGGAAGGCGTACCCGATCAGCAAGGTGACGCTGCCAGTCACCTTCGGCACACCAGCTAATTTCCACACCGAGCGGATTGTCGTTCAGCTGGTGCCCTTCAACTAACCCTACCATTGCGTCCTGGGGCGGCAAGCGTTCGCCAAGTTCATGGCGGCACCACACTACGCGTACAACGCGATGAAGCTCCCATGGCCAAGGGGTATCATCACCGTCCACGGCGACCCCGACATGGCCGCGGAGTGCGAGGCAAAGGGCGCCGAGCTCGCCGACACCGTCATCGCCGCAGAAGCCAACCATGCGGAGGATCTCGCCAAGTACACGAGTGGGGTCGACAATGACGACCCCACAATACTCAAGATCCCAACTCAGAGAATGGCGGCTCGACCGCGTTGGAAGTCACCACGCACACGCGCTCCACTGAGCAGGTCCCATGCGACTCTAGCCAGATGGTGACGATCGGGACAGGCATGAGCCCAGCATAGGAAAGCGTGATCATCGAGTTCCTACGTGCGTGAGAATCGCGACATCTTCGCATGGAAGCCATCTGACATGCCTGGTGTCCCGAGGGAACTCGCTAAGCACAAACTCAATGCCGACCCCAAAGCGCGGCCCATCAAGCAGTCGCTACGGCCCTTCAATGAAGAGCGCCACCGAGCAATCGCCGAGGAGGTGCAGCGTCTACTCACTGCAGGCTTCATACGTCCAATCATATACTCCAAGTGGTTGGCAAACCCAGTCCTGGTCGAAAAGAAGAATGGGACCTGGAGAATGTGTATCGATTACACAAACCTCAACAACGCCCGCCCAAAGGAGTAGTTCGTACTCCTACGGATCGATCAAATCATCGACTCGACCACGGGCTCGGAGTCGCTGTGTTTCCTCGACGCCTACTCTGGTTACAACTAGATCAAAATGGCGGTCGAGGACGAGGAGAAGATGGCGTTCATCATGCCATTTGGAGCATTCTGCTACACGCCATGACATTTGGCCTCAAGAACGCCGGAGAGACCTACCAGAGGTGCATGCAAGAGTGCCTTGCGAGACAAATTGGCCACAACATCCATGTCTACAGCGACGACGTGGTGGTGAAGTCCACTCGCCAGGGCGATCTACTCGCTGACCTAGCCGAAACCTTCGCAAATATGCGGAGGTACAAGATCAAACTCAATCTAGGAAAATGCACCTTCGGTGTACCTACTAGACATCTGCTGGGGTATGTAGTCTCCAAACGAGGCATGGAGGCGAACCCCACCAAGATCAACATGATCTCCCGGCTCGGCAAACCCGAGTTCCTGCGCGACGTCCAGAAGCTGGTCGGGCGAGTCGCGGCTCTCAGTCGCTTCATCCCCTGGCTAGGCGAGAAGGCAATGCCTCTCTACCGCCTAATGCGCAAGAACCCCACGTTCTAGTGGGACAAGGAGGCAGATGCCGCACTCCACGCGCTCAAAGAAGTGCTAATCGCGGCCCCGCTGCTCGCCACCCCCACCAACAAGGAGCCCATGCTTGTCTACGTCGAAGCATCCCAACGAGTCGTCAGCACTGTCATGGTTGTCGAACGACCAGAAGAGGGCAAGGAGCGCCCGATGCAGCGACATGTCTACTACATTAGTGAAGTCCGCACCAAGTCGCGACAGCGCTACCCGTAGTACTAGAAGTTGGTATATGCGGTCTGTCGAGCCTAGCGGCGACTGCCGCACTATTTCCAAGAGCATCAAATCACGGTTGTCTCCTCAGCACTGTTGCAGGACATCATCCGCAACAATGAAGCAACTGGATGAGTCGCCAAGTGGGGCATCGAGATCAGAGTCCACAACATCAAGTACGAGCCATGTAAGGCAATCAAGTCGCAGCCCTGGCGGACTTCCTCGCCAACTGGGAGGAGGCGCAGCAGCCAGAGAAGCTGCCTACCTCCATTACTAGTCGCTACACTTCGACGGGTCCAAGAACACAGATGGCGTAGGGGCAGGGATCATCCTCACGTCCCCCAAGGGCGACAAGCTACGCTACATATTGTACCTCGACTTCACCCTCCTGCACCAACAACATGGCCGAGTACGAGGCCCTCCTTCAAGGCATGCGAGCGGCCAAGGAGATGAACATCAACCTTCTGCGTTGCTACGACGACTCCGACCTCGTCGCCGCACAAGTCACCGGCACCTGTGACACCGTCTCCCCCACCATGGAGGCATACCAACAAGTAGTGGACCAGCTGGGGGGCCACTTCACCGGCTACTCCATCGAGTGGATCAACCGACGCAAGAACGAAGAGGCCGACGCCATCTCTCGCATCGGGTCGGCTCATCACACGCCACCCGCCGGTTTATTCCTCGACACCATCACCAAGCCATCCGTCTCTCCCCCGAGGGAGATCAACATCGGGATGCTGCTGCAACCAGAACCGGCCTTGGTCGCCACGATCGTGGAGCCAAGCGACTGGACCATGCCATACATCACCAACCTAGAGGGAGGGACCCTACCCGCAGATGAGACGGGGGCCCGCATGATACTGCGCCACTTCAAGTCCTTCGTCATCATCAACGGCGAGCTCCACAAGCACAGTGTGACCTGTGTGTTCCAACATTGCGTACAACTCGTGGAAGGCCGCAAGATCCTCCAAGACATCCATGCCGGTATGGGGCATGGACATGGTGGGCCCCTTCAAGAAGGCCCCCTCCGGCTACACCCACCTCCTGGTCGTAGTCAAAAAATTCACAAAGTGGGTCGAGGCCAAGCCAGTCCGCAAGTGCGACGGGAAGACCGCCACCAAGTTCCTACGCGAGCTCATCTATCGCTATGGGTTCCCGCACAGCATCATTACGGACAACGGCACCAACTTCGCCAAGGGTACCATGGCTGAATTCTGCGAGGAGCACAACATACAGCTCGACCTCGCCTCAGTCGCCCACCCGGAGTCCAACGGACAGGAGGAACGCGGAGCATCCTCCACGCCTAAAGCCGCGACTGCAAGTTCCTCTCGAGCGAACTCCGGGGTGCTGGGTCGAAGAGCTCCCCTTCGTCATCTAGGGCATCTGCACCTCCATCAACAGGTCGACTGGGTTCACCCCCTTCTTCATGTTGTACGGCACTGAAGCCATCATGCCTACCGACCTTGAGCACGTTTCGCCTCGGCTCGTCAACTACGCGGAGGCCGACAATGAGCTCGCACGTCAAGACGGAGTCGACCAGCTTGACGAAGCACACGACCTACCTCGCTCCCGCACTGCCATCTACCAGCAAGGACTCCGGCGCTACCAAAGCCGTCGAGTCCAAACTCGCACCTTCTAGGAAGGCAACCTGGTCCTGCGACTGATCCAGGACAAGAAGGGCATGCACAAGCTCTCTCCCCCGTGGAAGGGACCATTCGCCATAGGGCGAGTCCTGGGCAACGATGCCTACTACCTCATCAATGTCCAAGGCAACGGACAGCTCGACGTCAAGTGGCTGTGGAATGTAAACCTCCTAAGGAAGTTCTACACCTAAACTCCAACATGTACTCCCCCCGCTATGAAATAAATAAGATCGATTCACACAAATTGTGTCTACTCCCAACATCTTGTGCCACTCGCACTCGTAAAAACAGCGTTACGCTAACCGCGGAAGTCATCCCTTGGTTACGCGACCGGCACGGCTAAGTAGTGCGATACAAGGGCAGCGATAAATTTCGTGCCTTGTGTCGTCCATGAAAATTCCAACCCGGAGCCCCATCGCAGTTGCCTCGCTCGACTGGCTCGCAGGGCCAAGATGACCGCATTCGCTTCCCACAGCGATCCTGTCCTCCACATCCTTGGTGCAGCGACTCGAACTGTGGAGCGACACGCTCGGGGACTGACGCCAGTCCAAATCCACGTGGATAGGGAAAACACCAAGTATGAGAGCGCGTCCTGGACTTGGCACGCGACTGATTCCTCGAGTCAGGTGGAGCGACACGCCAAATACAACGTGCTTCGTCCTCACCTACCTTGGGCATGCGACTAGAACGGCTAAGTACCACGCTCGGGGACTCATCCAACCGAAACCGTTCGAGTCCGGGAAAACGGCTAAGTATAGAGCACCCCTTGGGGTCGCCATGCGGCTGGCTTTCCAAGCCATGGCGAGTCGACCTAAACTAACTAACAGTACAACAACAAACAAACAAACACAAATAAACGAGGTAAACCCCACAAAATGGTGGACACGCTCGGGGACTCGCACAACCAAACAAATCAAAGTAAAAAAAACTGACAAAAGAATACACGCATTCCTTATAGCAACAAAATATGTTCGCATACATTTCTTTACAACTAACGCCAATCAGCAAAGTTGTCTACTCCGTAGGCTTTGATGACGACGCGCCACCGCTCCCACGAACACGGATGAAGGGAACCCACGGGTTCGAGGCGTACGTCATCAAGGTGCCCTCCATCGCCGATCGGAACGGCTGCTCCACCTTGAAGTTGCGATTCGCCGGCTCACGGTCGTTCAGGGTGACAATCGTCTCCTGATATGGCAGGAAGTCGCCCATCGCCAACACCCGATCGGAGTAGACCATGGCACGGTCGGCCAACTTCAGCATGTCGGAGATCTCGACCGAGCCCGTCGACGAAGGGTACCCGCTGGTGACGTCGTCTAGGTCATAATCGTTGGGGAAGTGCGCGAGCCCAAGGCTCAGTGCAGTCGCAGCCCCACGACAGAAAGTCGACCGCGTCATGAACTCCACAACCACCGGAGCCTTCTCCAGGTAGTGCTAGACCTCGGTGAGTTCACTGGGTATCACCTCAGTCGGCGAGATCTCCTGAAGATATGCGCGAATACAAGTCGCCGAAAGAGCGGAAGAGTCCACCAGCATGGTGACACACTGCCGCGCATCATACGACTGCGCCTCCGCCTCGTCATCAAGAATATTACCTATGAAGCACATGCAGTCTGCAATCAGAAGGGTGCAAAACAACAAAGGCGACCCGCACGCTCGGGGACTTGCCAAACCAACCAAACGGAAAACAAAAAGAACTCACCAATCAAGGGATGGCAGCACCCCGTAATGAATTCCTGGAGACTCGACAGGTCAGTTTGCAGCCCTGTGACGAGTGCATCCGACACCTTCCGCTCCTCGGCAGCGGCAGCGACAGCCGCTTTAACCCTCTCGTGAGCCGAGGTCGCCTCCGCCTTCGCGGCTTTGAGATCTCGCTCCAACTCGGCCACCACGCCTCTTCTCATGCCCTAGTAATGAAGGCAATGTGCCATGGGTTCAACTGGCTTACCGCCTTTGAGGATGCAGACCAGTTGGTTCGCGCGTGCAACGGGTGAGAGCGGTTTGGCCGGCTAAGGCACATGTCGGCCTCAGCACTCAAGACCATACCGATCACGTGTCCCTTTGCTGTTTGGGGGCTAGACATGGTCGGCCCCTTCAAGCTAGCCTGAACCGGCATGACCCACCTGCTGGTGGTGGTGGACAAGTTCACCAAGTGGATCGAGTCAAAGCCAATCCGGAAGCTGGACGGTGCCACGGTCGTCACCTTCTTTCAGGACATCATCATCTGGTTCAGGTATCCCCCCAACATTATCACCGACAACGGCACGAACTTCGCCAAGGGATCGATCGCCCGGTCCAGCCACAACAGGAGGATCCGACTGGACCTCGCATCCGTCACGCACCCGCGGTCCAACTGGCAGGTGGAAAGAGCCAATGACTTGGTGCTACCCGGAATCAAGCCCCGGCTGATCGAGCCACTAGAGCGGTCACCCGGCTGCTAGATCGAGGAACTCCCGTGCGTGTTGTGGAGCCTACGCACCACCCCAAATAGATCAACCAGCTTCACCCTATTCTTCCTCACCAATGGCTCGGAAGTGGTCCTCGCGGGAGACATCGAGTTTGACTCACCCGCAATCTCCTTTACACGGAGAAGGAGAACCCGAAGGCGATGGAGGATAGCATGGACCTCCTCGAAGTGGCCTGCGAGCTGGCCTTGTCCATATCGGCCATCTACCAGCAAGGACTGCGCCGGTATCACTCCAACCGCATCTAGCCCGTCTCATTCCGTGAAGGTGACCTGGTGCTCCGGCTGATACAAGACACAAAGGGCATGCATAAGTTGTCCCATCCATGGGAGGGCCACTTCATCATCAGCAAGGCGCTGCACAACAAATCCTACTACCTCATCGACGTGCAATAGCCGCTCAAGAACAAGATGGACAAGTCAGACGAGGAGACAGAATGGCCGTGGAACACGGACCTGCTCCGACCATTTTATACTTAGTCACAAATCAGTGTATGTATCCGGAACCCTGAATGAATGAAAGATGTGGGACCCCGACTGATGCTCGGGGGCTCCTTGTCATACATTTTGTCGCTGTTTGTTTTTGATTAATTCTGCAACATTTTTTCCGTCTTCCGTCGACCCCCAACCGTGGGGGCTCGCCGGTTGGCCCGGCCTGCTAATTATATAAGCCGACTGAGTATTGTGCGATGATGTCGGAGGCCCACTCTTCGTCTCAGCTATAGACTGCAACCCGGATGTCCGGCTAGCAAGAGCAAAACCCGAGGCATCCCACATGAAAAACGGTGAAAGGTGCGACAGATCGGACAGTCTGACCATGTGCCTAGTTGGTATTTTCTAGCTACCAAGCCTCTAGTACCGTGTGCGATGTATTGTCAGCTCCCTTCGGCTCCGGCTCCAGACCGCAACCCGACTGCCCAGCAAGGTGCATCGTAAACAACATCGTGCATGATAAAGTGACTAAGTGTTCAAAAAAAAACAAGCTAGTTTTTGAAAAAAGAAATTCTAGTCAGATAGTGAAGGACGTACCGTATAACAACATATTGATAAGAAATCATTTTCATCTGTTTTCTTTTTTGCACAAACCGCACCGAATTGGATCTCAAAGGAGGAGGAGATTCAAAGCACCTACCTGTGGTAGCCACTCTGAATCTCGGAGGCTACACCTAGTGGGTGTGTTGGCGCGCCCCCACTAGAAAAGCAAAGTTCTCGGCTAAAGAGATGTCCTAGCCGGTCAGGGAAAGAAAGATAGAAAGAGGAAAGAAAAAAGAGAGAAAGAAAGATGGGATAAGGAAAGTAGTAGATAAAAAAGGCCCAAGATACGGCCAGATAGCGTAGCCGAACCAGGATGCAGTTCCTCCCGTGTTGGCTAAGCAAGTCGTACTCTAAGAAATAAGGTGAGAGGCAAGAATTTTTTGAAGATTCGAAAGACCTGGCTAATCCAGCTATTCCAAATCTTGGAGCATACATCCAGTGGGTGCGCTGGCATGCCCCCACTAGAAGAATGTAGTGCCCGACCAGAAGGCGTGCTAGCCGGCTAGAGCAAGTAGGCAGGTTACTACCAAGTTAGAAGCACAAATTCATAAAGAGAAAGCACAAGGGAAAAGGCTCGCGACCGAGTAAGTCACGAATAGTGAGCTATTCAGGCAAGAAGCAAGATAAAGCCGGTTGGAGTGGACCAGCAAGAAGAACCTAATCGGACAGACCCAGTGAAAAGCATGTGCATGAAGGCAAAGTCCAGCCAGATAAAAATTAAGCGGCGGGGGACGAAGCCCCACAGATCCAAGGTTTCAAGGCACAAGTACGCGAGACTAAAAGTTTGTAGAACCAAAAGATATATACAATTACGCTCAGAATCCCGAGGATCTTCTTCTTCACACCGCCGGACCCTTGCCATGAGGAGCCGAGTCGGTCCCGACTGACTGGGAGGATGTTTCCGCCTCTCCTTCCGGCCCCGCGCTCGCTTCGGTTTCTGTCAACACCTCATCGATGTCGGCGTAGCTGGCGGTCGTGATGGCGGCGGAGCAAAGTCCGGGGTTGGCCTAGTGCATGATGGGGAGATCCGCGCCGGATCGGAAGCCCACCATCAACTTCTCCACGTGCGCATCCTTGTACCAACTAAAAATTAGCGCCAGACCCATCTCGGAGCTGGCGCGAGCAGCGAGGTCGCGTCACCCATCTTGATGGCAAGGGTGCCCATGGTCTCCGACTGTCGGGGGATAACCCCTGGTAGGGTCACGAGAGATGAAACATAGCATAGCTGGGTAAGCTCCGAGTGAAGAAAGAACCAGGCCAGGTAAGGACGGACGGGAGAAGGAAGCGTGTGTGGCTGACATATGAACTATGTCGGCTCGCATAGGACAAAGTTGTTATTATTGCAGGAACCAACAAGCCGAGTCTCCTGAGGAAAGGTCGAGTCAGATGAGATGCGTGGCACCTTTCCGAGTAAGGTTCAGGAGGGACCATGGAAAAGCATGGTCAAAAGAGAAGGGCGACGCCGGGTGACACTAAAGGAG
This sequence comes from Avena insularis, assembly GCA_023614405.1. NCBI lineage: Eukaryota > Viridiplantae > Streptophyta > Magnoliopsida > Poales > Poaceae > Avena > Avena insularis. The sequence continues at coordinate 260,896,926 of CM042695.1, forward strand.
CCGGGTGACGACCAAAGCAAACACTGACCAAAGTTACTACGTGCCGCCAAAAGGAACAGGAGGAGCGTACCAGAAGACCGTTAGCTATGAAGATTTATGGACTGGGCCATTGGGCTAGGGCAAGCCCATGACCCGGCCCGCATTATAGGGACCAAGATCCAAACAATAAACCCTAGAACCCAAAGGGGTATAAGCTAGCTAGCACTGCCTATATAACAGGAGGCATAGTTGTAGTAGAAGGAGGTTGGACCAAGTAGGGAACTAGTGCACTGAACCCTAGTTCATACAGCTCAAGGAGCGCTTGTAATCCTCGGAGGAGAGTAAAATCACTAAGTGTGGAGAGTTGTTCTTCGTGCATGGCTCGACCGTGCACACCCTCCCCGGTGACCACAAGCACCCATTCAGCCCCTAACTTAAGCCTACCCATGGCATCTGTCGTGCCACCACCACGACAGTTGGCGCGCACCGTGGGGCAGAAGCAGGTGCTTGATGGACTCTTCATCCGTATGGGCAACATCATCGCCAAGACCGGCGAGCGGGTCTACTCCAGCCTCATCCAGAGATTTGGAGCGCTCAACTTTGTCAGCGACAACGCGGGTTGCTTCGGGACCAAGCCGTTCCCTAGGGGTGGTCGCTTCATCAAGTTCGGCGAGCACAAGGCTACTTTGTAGTGCGCGTGGAGCGCACATATCCGAAGCATGTCGTCCTGGAGCCGAATCCGCCAGCAATTCCTGTTGCTGGGAAGCTTCACCAACTCGTCTCCGTAGTGGTAATGATGACAGCCCCAAACCCCGCAGCTCCGCCAATAGTTCTGGTAGTGAATGAGAATGTTGAGGGAGTAAATCATGAGGACACACCAAGGGCTGCAAGAAAAGCAAAGGCACCACTGGAAAAGCCAGAAAACATAGCTAGGAGTAAAAGGGCCAAGGAGCTGCAGGAAGCGATAGACAAGTTGGTAGAGCCAGTAGCGCGGGGAACTGACCCGGCACGTGTGCAAGCCGAGTTGGAGGAAGCTAGGATAAAAGTTTTGGAGAAAGCCAAGGAATTAACGCAGTTACAGCAAGATGTGGATATCACTATCCAAGAGCTCAACTCGGCAAATCGAGTCAAGGGCGCGAAGACCTGGCTGGATGCGACGAGATTGAGAGGAAGAAATCTCAATGAAGAGCTGGTGGATGCGACGTCAAAAATAACTCCAGAAAACAGCAACGAAATAGCTATGTGGCCAACATATAATACAGCAACAGCTAATCTGCGAGCAGCAGAAGCAGCAATGGCAGAATTACCTCATTTGGAGGGAGAATCAAAGAAATGGCAACAAGAACGAGTCAATGAACTAGTAAGAGCAACTAGCATGGTGAATGAAGCGTATTACAAAGCAAATCCGGGTATAGCAGGAAGGTCACAGCTGGTTCACTCGGCGACTCCTGTCCTGACAAGATCGGCATGGCACACGACATCCTCACCCGGAGCGGCGCCAAGACCGAGAAAACAAAAAAGTGTGGATTCTAGAAGAAACAAGCAGATGGTCACCTATGATCCGGTGATGGCTCAAGGAAACCCGGCACACGCGCAAGGGGAAAGAAGGAATAATGCCCAGGGAAATGAAAACCAGGAGAATGCAGGCCAAGAAAGGAAAGCAGGGCAAAGAAACAACAATAGAGGGCAAAATTTTGCGCCTCAAGCTAGGCGTGGAACTCACTCGGCAGGAGGAGGAAATCCAGCGCCAAATAATGCACCAGCTCAACCCGAAAGAAGACAGCAAAGCGCGGGAAAGGCAGCTCAACAGCCTGCTGACCCAAATGCCAACAAGTATAATGACACTTACTCGGCTATGGTGAACAACGGATATGAACTGCCGGATCATGCATATCAAGAAATGGGAGCTAGACTTAGAGGTAGGAACCTTCAGCCGAATGATGCAAGGCTAAAGCTTGACCGAATAAAGATGGCAGAGCTGATCGAATCACAAGGTCCGCAGGGTCCACCATGCTTTGGCCCAAGGATCATGAAGGAGCCACCAGTACCAAATTTCTAGTTGGCCAGAGGGACAAAAACGTTTGGTGGAAGTACAAAGCCAGAGGACTGGCTCATAGATTATGGAACAGCTATGAAGATCGCGTAGGGAAATTTGAGATGGGAATTACATTATGTACCGTAGATGCTGGAAGGACCAGCTCGGGTATGGTTGAACAATTTGCCACCCAGAAGCATTAACAGCTGGATCGACTTTCAAGACGCTTTTGTGAGCAATTTCACGAGCACTTACAAGAGACCGAATCGCCCACAACAACTGGTAATGTGCAAGCAAAGACCAAATGAGACAGACAGGGAATTCCTCACAAGGTGGTGTATGATGCACAACTCCTGTGAAGGGGTAATCGAGTCACAGGAAATCGCTTGGTTCGCACAAGGATGTAGACATGGAAGGGTGATGTGGCAAAGGTTACAGAGAGATATGCCGGCAAGTCTGGCAGAAACGATAAGAATTGCTGATTCGTATGCGTTAGGAGATCCGACTCAGCCACTGCTTATGTCGGCAGACGGGATGACGGAGACTCAGATCTATGATGCTGCCGGGTCCCAAAGGCGCCAGGAAAGATCCGATTACACAAGCAAGAAAAGAGACGAAAGGCCAGACTACAGATATGGTTCGACTCAAGTTGCGGCCGTAAGTCAGGATCATCCAGATGCTAGAAGTAGCCAACGCCTAAGGACAAGTGGACAACAATAGTGGGTGCCAAAGAATGATGGCAAAAAGTCATACGAACAAAGGAAGCAATATCAGGACCGACAGAAATATACCGATGAGATGATGCTAGACCAGCCGTGTAAGTTTCACACGCCTAGTCCGAGTAAACCGGACAATCACACAACAAGGCAATGCACTTGGTTTTAGAAAGGAGATAGAGTGGATTCGCCGAATAAGCAGCTTCCACCACCTCCCCCTCTACCACTTACAGGAGGAAATGCTCAAACAGGGGGAACAGATAACATATACGAAAACAGGCAGCCGAGGTATCATTATCAAGAAAGAAGAGAAACTTTGCACCGGGTGCACAATCCAAGAGGTGACGACGCTCATGTCGGCCACAGAACTAGAAATGAGTACATAGAACATCACCAGAGCTATATTGTCTTTGTCACAGAGCCGAATGACAAAAAGAGCCAGCAGCAACGGATGATGGAGGTGAATGCCACAATGCCAGGAATTCTCAAGTACATGCATTGGTCTGATCAAGAGATAACTTGGAGCATAAAAGATCACCCCAAGATCATGCCAACCCTAGGAGGATATGCTCTAGTTTTGGATCCAACGTTCATGGGCCCAGATATCAATGTCAAGTTTTCAAAAGTGTTGATCGATGATGGCAGTAGTATCAACATCATGCACAAGGATACTATGCTCAAGTTAGGCATTACCATGAACATGATGGAGCCGACTAAGACCACTTTCCATGGTATTGTGCCGGGACTGTCCTGTGAGCCAATTGGCAATATCTGGGTCGACGTCTTATTCGGAAACAGAGAAAACTGTCGCACTTAAGCCATAGAGTTCGAGGTAGTGGATTTGGTCAGCTCATATCATGCCTTACTCGGCAGGCCGGCTATGGCAAAGTTTATGGCTACTCCCCATATTGCTTACTTAAAGATGAAGCTGTCAGGCCCATGTGGTGTGATTACAGTTGAAGGGGACTACAAAAGATCCATTGCTTGTGCCTCAGCCGGATCTTCACTGGCCGAATCACTCGTCATAGCATAAGAAAATCATCAAATGTTGGAAGTGGCAGCATTGGCCAAAGCAGCACAAATGTCCATGCTGGCACTCACCAACCTGCATGGCAATGTGTCATTTCAAGCTACCAAAGAAACCAAGAAGATATAGGTGGATGAAACTTTCCCAAAGTGTATAGTTACCATTGGAGTTGGCCTCACGGACAAATAGGAAAGCGAGCTCACCAGCTTCCTCCGTGAGAATCGGGATATCTTTGCATGGTCGACTCAGGATCTACAAGGAGTTCCGAGGGAGCTGGCTGAGCACTCTCTTCAAGTAAGACCAGATGCCAAGCCGGTGAAGAAACCACTACACCACTTCGCCGAAGACAGGAGGAAAGTAATAGATGCCAAGATTGTCAGACTCTTAGCTGCTGGATTCATCATGGAAGTACTGCACCCGGATTGGTTTTCAAATCCAGTCTTGGTCGAGAAGAAAAAATATGACCCGAATGTGGCAGTGGTATGGCGCATGTGTATTGATTACACGAACCTCAATAAGGCGTGTACGAAAGATCCATTTCCCCTTCCATGGATCGATCAAGTCATAGATCCTACTGCTGGGTGTGAGTTGTTGTCATTTGTGAATGCGTATTCTAGATTCCATCAGATACCACTAAATCCGAATGATCAAATAAAGACAGATTTTATCACCCCGTATGGGGCTTATTGCTATCGTACCATGCCACTCGGGTTGAGAAATGCAGGTGCAACGTATCAAAGATGCATGCAAAAATGTTTGCACGATCAATTGGACAAAAATGTTCAAGTGTACATCGATGACGTGGTAATAAAAACCAAGCAAAGTCATACTATAATTGAGGACTTGCGTCAAACATTCACAAACTTGAGAAGATTCCGTATGAAGCTTAACCTGGAAAAATGCACATTTGGTGTCCCGGCTGGCAAGTTACTCGGATTCCTTGTATCCAGCCGAGGAATTGAAGCTAACCAGACAAAAATCAGAGCCATCAAAAGAATGGAATTACTAAAAACCCTCAACAATGTCCAGAAGTTTACTCGATGCCTGGCCTCGTTGAGCAGGTTTGTTAGTCAGCTAGGTGAAAAAGCCCTACCACTATATCAACTGATGAAGAAATCAGACAAATTCACTTAGACACAACAAGCTGATAGCGCTTTCCATGAATTAAATAAAATGTTGGCAACAACACCAATATTAGCATCACCACCAGCCAAAGAGCCAATGTTGCTCTATGTCGCCGCAACCAACAGAGTTGTAAGTGCAGTAATAGTGGTTGAACTCGAAGAAGGGGGCAAATCAGTCCAAAGACCAGTTTATTACTTGAGCGAAGTGCTCTCTGTCTCGAAAGAGAACTACCCGCATTATCAGAAGATGACATACGGTGTATATATGGCGGCAAAGAAGATGAAACATTACTTTCAAGAACACCCAATTCGGGTAATATGCGAGGCACCTATCTCGGATATATTGGGCAGCAAACATGCTAGCGGCCGAGTCACAAAATGGGCCATAGAACTAGCACCATATACTCCACAGTATGATAGGAGAGATGCAATCAAATCTCAGGCCGTTGCAAATTTCTTTGTAGACTGGATGGAAATGCAGTACGAACCACCACTTCCAGACCCGAACTACTAGAAAACACATTTTGACGGGTCCAAGACGAAATGGGTCTGGGCGCCGGGATAGTGCTCACATCTCCAAAGAGGGATCAACTCAAGTATGTGTTACAGATTCATTTTGCTGCTTCCAACAATGTTGCCGAGTATGAAGGTCTTGTCCACGGCATCAAAGTGGCCAAAGATATTGGTATCAAAAGGATCATGTGTTTTAGCGATTCAGATTTGGTGATTCAGCAAGTGTTTGGACATTGGGACGCGCTGGACGCAAACATGGCATTATATCGTTTCCATGGGCAACAAATTTCGGGATACTTTGATGGATGCGAATTCCATCATGTTCCTAGAGCATAGAATGAACCAGCAGATGTACTTTCCAAACTAGGTTCATCTCGACAAGCAATACCACCAGGAATAGCATTGGAGCAACTTAGGAAACCATCGATCAAGCCATCACCAGAATCCGACTCGATCAGGGTCACCCCGGCAAATCAGGAGTCAGGCGTGGTACCAATGGATATCGACTCAGGGGCAGGTTCGACTCACTTGGCAATTGATCCTCTCACTTCAGGGGCTTCCGAATCACACTCGGGGACTCCTCAGGTCATGTCGACAGAGCATATGTCGGCGGAGCCAATGGAAATTGATGCTGAAGCAGACCCGCAACCATTGATACTAACATGGGCACAACCAATATTCGATTACTTATAAGATGGGACCTTGCCGGATGATGAACATTGGCTCAGGAAACGACAAGAAGAGAAAAAGCGTACACCATAATCAACAAGGAGCTATACAAGCGAAGTGTGACGAGCGTACTGCAGCGCTGTATCAGCTCAAAGAAAGACCAGGAGAATTTGTTGGATATTCATCAAGGAGAATGTGGGCACCATGCGTCATCAAGAGCGTTGGTGGCCAAGGCATTCCGGCATGGATTTTATTGGCCAAGAGCATTGGCATAGGCGCAAGAGTTAGTCAGAATATGCAGTGGTTGTCAACACTACGCATCCAAGTCACACCTACCAGCGTCTTAATTAAAAACTATACCAATCACTTGGCCTTTTGCGGTATGGTGCCTAGATATGGTAGGACCATTCAAACCAGCAAGAGGAGGCATCACTCATATTTTGGTGATGATTGATAAGTTCACCAAATGGATAGAAGTGAAACCAATCAAGAAATTGGATGGTAAAACAATTGTCACATTCTTAAAGGATATAATCCTAAGATACGGTTACCCACCCAGTGTAATCATTGATAATGGCATGAACTTTGCTGAAGGAGCTTTTGCTCGTTTCTGCCGGAAACACCGAATAAGACTCCATGTAGCATCAGTCGCCCATCCAGAATCAAATGGACAAGTTGAACGGGCTAATGGCTTAGTTCTGTCAGGGATAAAACCCTGCTTAATGGAACCACTCCAGAGGTCACCTGGTTGTTGGATAGAGGAACTGCCCTCAGTGTTATGGAGCCTAAGAACAACTCCGAATTGATCAACGGGTTACGCCATTTTTTCTTTTGTATGGGGCAGAAGCAGTTTTTCCTGCCGACATAGAATATGACTTGCCAAGGATAAGGCAATACTCGGAAGCCAAGGTAAAATAGGCCCGAGAAGATGGAGTAGACTTACTCGAACAAGCAAGGGAACTGTCATTATCCAGATCCGCTATATATCAATAGAATATCTGACGCTACCATTGCCGGAAAGTGCAACCGTGTGTTTTTCGAGAAGGGGATATGGTGCTAAGGCTGGTGCAGCGCACAACAGGAATGCATAAATTATCACCCCCATGGGAAGGTCCATTCATTGTAATCAAAGCATTGCACAATGATTCATATTATCTTATAGATGCTCGCGAAGCGCAAAAGAACAAGGAGGATAGGTCAGGAGATGAGACCAAAAGGCCCTGGAATGTGGCGCTAGTTCGCCCCTTCTATACTTAGGAGAAGTAATACATGTATCACTCGAACTCTCATATGTCGGACGTGTGTGACGGCTATGTGCTGATAATAAAATGGTATGACTCGAAAAGCTGACTCGGGGACTACCCCTTAACTTTTCTGTCTCGGAACACCCAAAATTTATCTCGGAACAAGTAGTGTTTACTCGAAAAAATCAACTCTTCTACTATTCTGTTGTCCGAAAACACGGCTTCATGGCAAGCAAGAGGAAAGGATGTATGACGGGTAAACACGAACACCGGATAAGTACAAAGGAGAAACGCGAGTCGGCTTTATGTCTTTTCCTAACCCACTGTAGGTCATGTCATACTGCGTGTTGAATAATCTTGGCCAAGTGATCCAAGTGTCATAATATCTAACTATATCCTTAGTACTTTGAGACTCTAAATGTCGAACACAAAAAAAGGTAGACAGGGGCCAAAGTCAAGGAAAGGTGAAACGGCAAAATGAGACTCGGGGACTTTCCCTTGAACGATTCACACTCAGAACACAACGAAAATATATAAAGCCTTATCAAAAGGTGCATCATCAAACTTAAAGTGCAATATACATTACATCTGTACCCGGCATACCCGGGATCTAATCAAAAGTTCAAGTTCTTGTTAGTTTAGGAAGCAGCAGGACTCGGCGAAGCACCCTTGGAGCTAGGAGAGTCGCTTGGAGCATCTGCCGAGTCAGGAGCGTTAGTGGACGGGTCATCAGGACCATCTGACTCGGTTGCTTAGCTGTCGGCACCCTCTTCATCAGCAACTACGGCAAGCGGGTCGCCGCGGTCGAGGAAGCTGGGCCCGTCGCACCAAGCATGCACCATGGTGTACTCAATCATGGCGTTGGCTCGCTCCTGACGTTTCTTGATCAGCTCTAGGTCATTCAGCCATTTTCCATCTCGTCTTATGCGAGTGAGAACATCTAGATTGATGTCCTCGTACCATGAAATCACGAAGGAAAGAGCCTTATCCGCTGTAGCTCGGTCGGCCGACTCATGCTACTGATCCAGCCGGTCCTCAGTAAGAAGCAATCTCTCATCAAGTGGCTCGATGTGATCAGGTGCGTCTTCATCCGGCCAGTGCATGCGAAACGCATGAATAGCCAACTTGAGCAGGTCCATGCCGCAAGACTTGAGGGTCTGCACCCGTTCTGACACTGCTTCGAGAAGCTCGTCCATGGTCACCTCACCATCAGCCGGAGCACCAGATTTGGCCCTCACTTTCTTCATAGATTGGATGGCAAACATGTTGGCCTCAGGAAAATTCTCTGCCAGTGAAAGAGAAAGTTAGCAAAATAACAGAGGTAGATGGAAGAAGTCCAGAGTGACCTGTACAGTGCAAAAAGAGTAATAACTCACTACCGAGAAAGAATTTGACAGCGGCAAGCTTGCTATGCCAAATTTTGGCCTTGGCTTGGAGGGCGTCAAGTTTCAGGTTTGCCGACTCAACCGATGACTCGGCCTCGTCGAGCAGCCTCTTGGTCTTCTCAGCAAGCTCTTCCTTTAGCCACTTTACCTTGGCCAAATGCTTCTGCTCCTTCTCGGCCATCAGTTTTTTCAACCAATTCACCTCATCTCGCTCCTTCTGGAGTTCGGCTTGCTGCTTCTCTGCTTATTCGGAACAAAGTACTTGTCAGGACCGAAAAAATATCTTCAGCTGTCAGATTAATGAGGCAAGAAACTTACTCTCGGCCTCGCTGATCTGCAAGTGAAGAGCCTCGATGGTGGACTGAGCAGAGGCTGTGAGAAAAGAGCAAGAAAAGATTGAGAAAATGAACCAAAGAGAAATAGACCGAATAAATAAAGGGCGAGTAAAAGCATTACCTTGACCTTGGGTGTCAATCTGCAGCTTCTCGTACGCAAGTTCGAGCTTGCGATGCGCCAGAACAAGAGCCTGGTGCACCTTGGTGCGCTCGTTATGCGTGAGCTGTACAAAGCAAACAGACAGTAAGTAAAGGACAAGTCAAGCAGACAACCGGATAAAAAGTGACTCTTATCTAAGAGCTTACAGCCGAGTAAGTTCCTCACTTGGCAGTAACCTCGAAGGCTAGGGATCGATGCTCTAACATATGAGTTTGGCATAAAGAAACAAAAATATCTAAGAGCTTATAGCCGAGTAAGTTCCTCACTCGGCAGTAACCTTGAGGGCTAGGGATCAAAGCTCTAACATATTAGTTTGGCATAAGGAAATAAAAAATCTCAAGAGCTTATAGCCGAATAAGTTCTTCATTCGACAGTAACCTCGAGGGCTAGGGATCGAAGCTCTAGCATACAAGCTTGGCGTGAAAATTTAAAGACTAAGTGATTATTGAGAGCTTACGGCCGAGTAAGTTCCTTACTCGGAAGTAACCTCGGGGACTAGGCAGTATACATAAATGGAATACTCAACAACACAAAAGAGTAAATAAGATCATTTACCTCATTCACCTCGTCGGTGCGGGCCATTAAGGTGATGGCCTGCTGAGTCATGTCCGAGACGGCCTTGGGGCCCAACACCAGCTTCTTGCCACCGCGCGTACTGACCTCTTGCTCGCCAGCTGCATTCCATGCCAAAGCATAAGGTTCAGCTGAAAAAAGGCTTTTCCCGCTGAGCGTCCGAGTGAGAACTTAACCCGTTTTCAGGGTAGTTCCCACTTTGGCACGGGTCGCAGCAGCACTAGTATGAAGGGCAACAACTTTGGAGCCATCAGATGACCCGGCAGCCGCGGACTCGCCAGATTTTCCCGTTGGAGCAAGCATCATTGCCAACGTTGGGGGCTGGATCTAGGGAGCAGTACCCGGAGCATAGACCAATGTTGTCTGCTTGGTAGAGGTGGAATTGCCAGATAAAGGGCGACCCGAGCCAGAGGCCTTGGGCTGCGTATGGCCCTTTGACAGAATAGGAGAGCGAGCAAGAGGATTTGGAGAAGAAAGTGGAGCCGACTGACTGGGCTCAGCGCTTTGGCTGGCTCCAAGATCAGAAAGTTGTTCATCGGCACCATCTTAAGGGCTGACACCAGAAGAATCAGTGGCGGGGGTTTTCCCGGCACCAGTGTCACTGGCACCAAAATCAGGAAGTTGTTCCTGACCAGCGCCAGAGGTGCTGGGCCGAGTCTCCTTCGCCGGGTTCACCACCGGGTCTGACTGACAATGAGAAGCGTGAGCCTCAACAGTGGGAGCCTCGACTTGGACGGTACTCAGCACCGTCGATTCAGCTGGAGGAGGCGCAGGCCTTAGCGGAGAGGCAATGCTAGAAGCAGCCTGGTTCACCGACAAAGGTGTGTCGCTGAAAACAACAAGACATGTATAAGAGAACAACAATGATGAAAAAAGAAAGAATAATGAAGGCAGAGTATAAAAACTTACCCGGTGACGACCGGATCGCGTGGAGGGGGACGCGTGATTCGGCGCCCTGCAACCTTCCGAACCTCATCCATCATGGAAGCAGCAGGAGCTGCCGGAGTGGTCTTCCTCTTCTTGGCCGGATGAGTGCTGGAGGAAGTTCCGCGTCGCTTCGGCTTGGAGACGGGGATCTTGCCGACTCCGCCCACGGCGAGAGGAGTGTCATGTACCTGGGCAGCTGCATAAGTAAATAACAGGCTTACTCAGATAAGTTAGGAGGGTAAGGTCACAAGGCATGTACCTCCAAAATCGTATAATCATCATCCTCATGATCGTCAGACCAATCTTGTAAGGGATTACGAGATTGACTCTTACCCGAAGTTGAAGCTGTAGCTACGTGCGGGATGGGCATGAAGCACTCTAGATCGAACTCGACTTTGTCGGAGTCGGAGCGATCCCTGTTATAGCCACTGGGAGGGACAGTACTATCATCAACCTGGTGAACGAGGTTCTGCGAGAGACAAGCAGAATGAGTAACAAAAATTAGATTTGAGAGTGGCAAAAGAGCTAAATCCAACCCAACAAGGAAAAAGTGACTCGGAAAACTTACCCAGGGGGTAGGCTTGACCCGGCTAAACGGAGGGCAACACCAAGCCCAATCATCCGCCAAGTTCAGTTTGAAGATTGAGCTTACTCGGCGAGCGATGGAGTCATGGGTGAGCTCCAAAGTGGAGTGCCGAGTGGGGTCGTGGGAGCCACTCATGAAGCACATCTTGTGGCTCCTAGCTTGGATGGGGCTAACCCGGCAAGAGACGAAGGTGCACATGAGGTCCCTCTCGGCAAGATGGAAATGCTCATCCGGTGATAGCAACCTTTCCAAGATCACATTGGTTTCGTTCACCGCATCGTCTTGGTCATGCGGGTCAAGCTGCTAGAACTTCTTGTTCGGGACTTCGTCCGAGAAAGGAGGGAGCCAGATGTGTCGTGGTATTGCCGACGAGTACGCCATGGAGGGGTCCTCACAGTGTGTGTTTAGAGACGTGGGGTAAGGCGGACGGTTAACGGGTACAAGGTAACACGGCTTACCCAGGTTTGGATCCCACGCCGAGTTACAGAGATAGGTTCGCTGTGCGAGGTTGTGTGAGATTGTCTATGATCGTGCCCTAAAGGCTCCCATAGGTCCTACTTATATAGTCGTCAGATCCTAGGGTTACAGGGAAAAAGTCCTAGACGGACAGGTCACAGAGTCCTATACCATCTATCACTAGTCTTGTGTATCTTGCACTCCAAGGCTCTGGGTACGCTGGTGACTCCACCGTAGCCTTCCTTTATCCGGCATGGACCTCCCTTCTGGATCCACCTAACTGGGCCGCCCAGCAGGACATAGGCCATGCTACCGACTATGGGACACCCGGGTTAGTCGGATAAGAGACATGCTATGAGGATACCCATATAGCATATCCCCAACACTAGCCCCCGGAGAACTCCGAGATCTTGCACCGTCTTGCCTCTTCATATGGAATGCTCCGTCTAAATGGATGTCGGCAAATCGTCAAGCAACATCTTGTAGTCCTCCCAAAGAACCCTGCAACGTTTTCTCCGTCTTCTATTAGTAAGTCGAAGAAATGTTGAATCTTCCATTGTACTCTTCCGCTAGTCCGATTAAATCCGTCCATGCCAGAATCTTCGATGCGACGGCTCATCTACCGTGTCAGTCATGACGACGTAGGCTTAGGTCAGCGACGCCTCGTAACTCACACATGCAAAGAACGCAATCATATCCGATTTTCCCGCGCAAGCGATACAAACCGTTGGCTGCGGCGGTTGGAGATGTGGCGAAATTACCGCGCACATTCACGAACACGTCGTCTACGCGGCAACCGTCCGATTAGCTGCACGAATCTTGACGCAGAGTAAGATAAATAGTAACCGTGGGACACTTGACACTTTTTCACCCTATTCTCTCGCGTCATCGTCTTCTTCCTCCAGCCACACGCCTCCTCGAGCTCTCCGCGGAAAACCTCGAAGAAACCCTAGCCTCTCCTTGCACCAGTCGCACCATCCCAGTCCTTCATGGCCAGCAGCAGCTCCTCCCTGTCGATGGCGACGTCGAGTGAAGCCACGGCGAAGCCGGCGAGCTCCATTTTTCGTGCCCCCAGAGGGCCTGGTCATCCCCGCGTCGGCGGTGATTGAAACCACCGGCGGTGAACACAATCTGGCGGTGCTAGAGCCTCTAGAAGACGAGCCAGACTCGCACAAGGGCGACTGGTGCGGCTCCGACATCACCGGCCGCGACATCCAAGAGATGGTCGCTGAAGGCTACCTCCCCGCGATGGAGGGGCTCGCCTGGCGGGCGGCGCCGGCCGGCGAGGTGACTCCTTCTCCCCAAGCCGGAGACAAGGTGTACCTCAAGGCTCAGTTGGTACGCAGTGTTTCTCTGCCCATCTCCCACTTCTTTCTGTCCGTCTTGAACCACTTCAAAGTCCAACCCCATAACCTCTCCCCCAATAGTATCTTAGTGCTTAGCAACTTTGTGGCACTTTGTGAGGGTTACCTAGGGATTAGACCTAGGTTAGATTTGTTCGTGTACTTCTTCACTATCAAACATGAAGCCGGACACAGTAGGGAGGAGCTTAGGAACTGCGGAACCATAAGCTTCAAGATCCGACCTGGCCGGCGGTTCCCCGACATCGTCGGCCACGAGTCGTGCAAAAATTGGCAGCGGTCGTACTTCTACGGCCCCGACATTCCTTTGGCGGGCTGAGAAGTGACGTACCCAGACTTCATGGATGGAGCCGCCGCTGAAGTTTCCACATGGAGATCCCATGCCTCCCTTCCCTCCGACCTCGACGCTTCTCGCGCAATAAGGCGGATTGAGTGGCTCGTAGAGATGGGTTTGACCGGTGTGGACCTAGCCATGTGCTGGTTCATCAGGCAAATCCAACCGCTGCAGCACCGCGTGAAGTTCATGCACGAGTACACCGGCGATCTAAGGGATAACCTCCGGATCTCCGAGGATAACTTCTCGAGCGACTCCGTCATGTTCCGCCTTAAGGACATTGTCAAGGTGAAGGATAAGAAGCGTGGCTTCACCCTCACCTACAACATGTTCATAGACGGCAAGTTTCCCCAAAGGTAGATTTTTATTCTCCGTGTATGACATTGCTCCAGTTTTTCCGTCTTGCCAATACCATCTTGTCTAATACGATGATTTCTCACTTAACAGCTTAGCAATCTAGATGAGGGCAACCTGGCTGCCCAAGTCTACGATCCAAAGATGATGGAAGTCACGGTCGTGTCCGACGACGATGTCCCGTTGGAGCGAAAGCGGAAGAGCTCCACCTCTGACACTGCCGACGAAGGCAAGAAAAAGAAGACGTAGGGTGGATCCTCCAAGAAGACTACTGCCGCCCTGGAGGCGGAAAAGAGAAAAGCCACCGGGATGTTTGCCAAAGCGCCCCCCCCTAGTGTAAGCCTTTCGCTCTCCGACATTGTCTATTTATCTGTCTTGTTCCTGTACTTATGCATTTTGCACGTTTCATGAAGAAAGCCACAACTAGCCTCAAGAAGTCCTCCAAGACTCTTGGGGCTTATAGAAATATCAAAGAAATGCTGCAGCACGACTCCTCCCTCGCCATCGCCCCTGCCACTCCTGCCGTCAAGCCCTCCTCTACCCCGACAAGATCTCAAGTCCAGGAGGCACCAGGCCCTTCCGCCATGGAAGTGGGTTCTGGCACCACTACCGAGATCGCTGTTGTCGGCGAGCAGGCGACACAGGAGAGTGCTGCTCTTTAAATGGCTGAAGCTCCGACTAAGGATGCCATCGATAGCGGCAAGGCAGTGGTGGGAGCTGGTACCTCTGCCGAAGGCGGCGCCCCTACTCCCCAGAAACTCTTTGAGTTCCCAAAGATAGTTTACCTGGCGCTTCTACCGAGTAACACTACTATGGTTGCTGGAGGAGTGCCGTCATCTCCGACGTGCGGTCTCGAGGATCTACTCCGGCAAGCGGATATCTTGCGAGGAAATAGCATTTCCTTCGGCAAGCTGCTAGCCGAGAGTGCTACAAACCTCAAGATTATTGCACTTGTAAGTTTTTACATTTCCTTTTGCATTTCATACGAGTATCCCACTGTAGCCCCCGAGGATGTAGATGGAAAACCATAGGTTTTGCATCTATATGCTCTAAGAGTGACTAAGTTAGAAAAAACTCTCACTGTAGCCCCCAAGCATTTAATGAATTATTCCGACTAGATGCTTTAAGAGTATCACAAGCAGTGTTCATGATTTTCAATGTTGTATCCCCCAAGCCTCTAGTTGTAACTGAATTAGTTCCGACTAGATGCTTTAAAGAAAAGCTAAGAATTTTATGAGTTAAAAACTTTATGCTGTAGCCCCCAAGCCTCTAATCGAGAACTGAATTAGCTCCGACTAGATGCTTTAAAGAAAAGCTAGGCATATTGCTAAGTTTAAAAATTCTCGCTGTATCCCCCGAGCGTCTAGGCGGAAAATCTCCGACTAGAAGCTCCAAGCAGACCAAACAACGATTTAACTTTGTATTTGTTTCCACAGAACGAGAATGCTCGGAGGGGCATGGCCAACGACAAGTACCAGAAGATGTGCGCAGATCTTGAAGCTGAAAAGGGTAAAACCGCCATATTGAAGGAACAGATCATCAAAAACAAGAGTCTGTTTTCTTATTACGCATTTCCGTCTTACTTCTGTGCCCACAATCTCCGAGTACTCACTATGTACTTTGTTTTCTCCGACTTGCAGAACATGTCGCCAAGGACAAGGACATTGTCAAGGAGTCCAAGCATATCCATCAGTTGGACAACGAGAAAAGATCCTGAAGGAGGAGAGGAAGGAGATGCTGAAGATGCACGAGGACTCCATGAAAGCCCTGCAGGATTCCGCCTCCGCGGAGATCAATCACTTGAAGGAGGAGCTTGCGATCCTAAAGGATGAGAAGAAAGCTGTCGATCAGCAAAACCTTCGCCATAGCGAGGCGTTTAAGCTCCTCCAACAAGAGAAGGAATCCTTGGCGGACATCCTTTGGCAAGCCAAGGCCAGCATCTTCAGTAAGTTTCCTCCGCCTTATGTTCCTGTAGTCTGGATATTTAGAATTTATCGAACTCATACGCTCCTTGTCGGAATTTGCAGCTCCTATGGGTTTAACCCGCTTGCCTCCTTCGGACAAGGAATGTATAGTTCTGGCCGGAAACTTCATCAACACCGCCATTACCCAAGCCAAGGAGATTGCCAAGCCCCTCCAAATATATATCAAGGCATCGGACTCCGTGACGAAGTACTCGGAGATCCTGCGCCGAGACCCCGAGCGTGTCACGAGCTGGAAAGCTTCATGTGCACGGGCTAGCGCAAGGATGGCGTTGTCTATGGTGAAGGCACATTATGAAGATGTCGACATCGACACGGTAACCTCAGGTATCCCTGACGTGGATGATGGCGGCAAGGAGATCGACCACGAAGCCATCCTGTCATCGCTTGCGGGGTATGATACCAGGGTTGCCGAGTTGGTGGACGTTGACTTCTTCGTGCCCAGGAACCTCATCGACAGCGTCAACCAAGATTCCTCCGAGTCTCATCACAACGCCGACGCCGAGGGTGATTCTCCGGCTGGTGATGATGTGGCCTCCAAGTCTCCTGCGCCTAAAGAGTGAAAAATACTTTGTAATTCTTGTTTCACCTTTGACGCATGCATGCAAAAAACTTGGTGATGTAATATTAAGGCGGAAAACAGTGGTTGTCGTATCCTGCTACTTAAGAATTAATTCGCAATATATATATATTTTTTAAGCAAGTGTTGGCTTATCCATTACTCTGGTTCTTATGCTTGACTTTTCGTGAGTCGGAAGACTCGTTGTCGGAACCATGCGCTTAGGTGATGATGCCCAATGGCACCGTCAATAACCTGAGCACAAAACCGCCGACAATAAGTGCCAAAAGTCACTACTCCAGAATCCACATAAAAACGACAGAGAACGTGTAGACCAGAAAACTTAAGCTAACGCCCGTAGGCGGAATTTTCACAAGTGCAATCGCAAGACTTGTGCATAAAAGTTTTACATGATCCAAAAATGAACACTAAAGGACGTAAAAGACTCACCAATATGAGTGAACCAAAGATCTTTATTTCATTGATCATATAAGAGGTACACAATTAGATAAAATATGCTAAGTGTAGAAAGGACGTAGTTGTGCTATGTTCCATGGCCGATCAAGATCCGGGTAGTCATCATCCAGGTCACGTCGCTCACACTTATGATCCTCGTTGGGTCTATCATTGAGTTCACGATTGTCGACAAGGTAGTAGGACCCATTGAGCAACGCCTTGCTTATGATGAACGGTCCTTCCCATGGCGGGGATAATTTGTGCGACTTCTTCTGCTTAAGTCGGAGCACCAAATCCCCCTCTTTAAATGAGCGATACCGGACGCGGCGACTATGGTAGCTGCATAGCTTCTGCTGGTAGATGGCGGATCTTTGGCATGCCAAAACACGCTCCTCCTCGAGAAGGTCCACATCTAGGCGGCTGGATTCTTCAGCGTCATCTTCGTCGTAGGCGGCAACTCTTGGTGCATCGTGGAGGATGTCGGAAGGTAGGATGGCTTCTGCTCCATATACCATGAAGTAAGGGGTGTAGCCGATGGATCTGTTGGGTGTAGTTCGTAAACTCCACAGCACAGATGGCAATTATTCCGCTCAAGCTCCAGCTGCTCTATGTAGCGGTGCCTTAAGACGTGGCTTGATTCCCTGCAGAATTAATCCATTCGCTCGCTCAACCTGACCGTTGGATTGTGGGTGTGCCACAGATGCAAGGTCAAGTCGGATGCCTTTGTCCCAACAATAGGCCTCTACTTCTCCGAGTGATAAATTGCTTCCGTTGTCAGTGATGATGCTATGTGGGAGACCAAATCTCACCACTAGGCCCCGGACAAATCTGAGGGCAGTTGCCCCATCAAGCTTTCTAATGGCTTTAGCTTCTATCCATTTGGTGAATTTGTCAACTGCTACAAGCAGATGCGTAAATCCACACAGTGCCGTCTGTAATGGCCCCACCATGTCTAGCCCCCAGACTGCAAACGGCCAAGTTATTGGTATTGTTCTCAATTCTTCAGCAGGAACATGTGGTTGTCGGGCATAATACTGGCATCCTATGCATGTCTCAACCAGCTTATCGGCGTCCGCCTTCGCGGTCAGCCAGTAGAATCCTTGCCGGAAGGCTTTCGCGACCAATGATCGAGGAGCGGCGTGATGCCCGCAATCTCCGAGATGGATTTCGTGTAGGATTTCCATACCTTCTAGCTGGGAAACGCACTTTAGGTACACACCAGTAGTGCTCCTCTTGTAGAGTTGCCCATTGATTATGGCATAACCCTTTGCTAGTCGTACTATTTGCCGTCTTTCGACTTTTTCGTCGGGCAAAGTTCCGCGCTTGAGATACTCCATGAACGGTTTTGCCCAAGCCGGAGGGATCTTTGTCACCATGTTGATGAAAGAATCAGCTCTATACGGGTTGTCGATGTCGGCGCCCTTCACGGAAGGTGTGCGTAGATGCTCTAGGAAAACTCCTGGCGGAATTCGCCTGTGACCTGATCCAAGTTTAGACAGCAGATCAGCCGCCTCGTTTTGTTCCCTAGGTACATACTTGACTTCGTAGCCCAAGAAGCTCTTGGCTATCTCGTCCACTTCGTCTTGATATGCCGCCATCATAGGGTTCTGCGCATTCAGTGCCACCACCGCCGGGCAACCAAGTCAGAATCTCCACAACAAACTATGCGCTTGATGCCAATATCCTTGGCTACACGTAGTCCGTGAATGAGTGCTTCATACTCCGCCATGTTGTTTGTAGCCTCGAAGTCGATCTGTAGAACGTAGTGTAGTTTGTCTCCTTTTGGTGACTGTAGCAGTACACCAGCCCCCGAGCCGTTGAGCAACTTTGATCCGTCAAAGTGCATCACCTAGTACTCTGGTTCTGGCAACACAGTAGCATCTGGCATCTCCGTCCAATCTGCAATGAAATCCGCGAAGGCTTGTGATTTGATAGCATCGCGTCTCTTGTAGGTGATCTCGAAGGCGGGAAGTTCAATGCCCCACTTCGCGAACCTTCCTGTAGCATCGCTGTTATTGATAATGTCGGACAGTGGGATCTTGCTCACCACTGTGACTGGGTGCTCCTGAAAGTAATGCCTCAGCTTCCGTGAAGCAAGGAATACTCCATAAGCTATCTTTTGGTAGTGCGGGTAACGCTGCTTGGACTCCGTCAAGACCTCGCTCACATAGTAAACTTGTCGTTGAACTCTGTGCTCGTAGCCTAGTTCCTTCCGCTCTACCACGACGATGATGCTGATAACCCGATTGGTTTGCCGCCATGTAAATTAACAGGGGCTCCCCATGCTCGAGTGCTGCAAGGATGGGCGCTGAGGAAAGAATCTCCTTGAGCTGCTTCAATGCTGCATCTGTCTCGTCTGTCCACGTGAATTTGTCCGCCTTCTTTAGCAACTTGTACAGCGTCAAAGCCTTCTCTCCAAGTCGGCTGAAGAACCGACTAACTGCTGCAACACAACCTGTTAGTCGTTGGATGTCCTTTAGGCATGTCGGACGGTTTATGTTTAAGATGGCCTTGATTTTCTCCGGGTTGATCTCGATTCCGCGTTGGGAAATGATGAAGCCCAACAAATTGCCAGCTGGAACCCCGAAGATGCACTTCTTAGGGTTGAGCATCATGTTGTATTTCCGGAGATTATCAAAGGTTTCTTTTAAGTCAGAGATTAAGTCGTTTGATTTTTTAGACATCACCGCGATATCATCCACATAGGCGTGAACGTTCCGACCAATCTGGTCGTGAAGGCAACGTTGCATTGTTCGCTGGTAGGTAGAACCTGCGTTTTTTTAGCCCAAAGGGCATCGTGACATAGCAAAATGTGCCGTATGGGGTAGTGAACGTAGTGGCCAATTGGTCCGACTTCCTCATCTTGATCTGGTGGTATCCTGAGTATGCATCGAGAAAACACAAAATTTCCGAGCCAGCCGCCGAGTCAATGACTTGGTCAATGCGAGGCAAAGCAAACGGATCTTTGGGACATGCTTTGTTCAAGCCGGTGTAATCAACGCACATTCTTAATTCATTGGTTCCCTTTTTGGGGACAATTACAGGATTGGCCACCCATCGGGTGTGAAGGACTTCTCAGATAAACCCAGCCTTAAGTAACCTAGCTATCTCTTTGCCAATGGCGTGTCTCTTCTCATCTCCAAAGCGTCGTACAGGCTGTTTCACTTGTTTACATTTTGGATATATGTTTAAGCTGTGCTCGGCAAGTTCCCTATGTACACCTTTCATGTCGGCAGGTTGCCAGGCAAAGATGTCCCTATTCTCACGGAGGCGACGGTCTTGGAGGCATCGCCTACCACAAGTTCCACCGGCTTGGTCTTGATGGCGGCCTTGAACGCAGGAGCGGAGTCGGAGATCTGTTTCTTCGACGCGGGCATCTCTGATTCATTGACCTTGCTCTGGATCTCCTTGAATTCTTCGCTGTAGAGGACAGCTTCTGCAATGGCTGCTTCGTTGATCTCGTAGTCCCTTGCCTTGGTAAAGCTTCCGGATACGGTGATGACACCGTTTGGTCCGGGTATCTTGAGCTTGTTGTCGACGAAGCATGGCGTGGCCATGAACGTGTGGAATATGTCGCGGCCGAAAATGACGTGGTACACGCTCTTGAAGGGGGCCACCTCAAAGGTCATACGCTCTTGGCGGTAATTATTAACGTCGCCAAAGGCTACCTGAAGTGTAATGCACCCAAGGGACCGAGCCTCCCGATCAGGAACTACGCCATGGAAAATGGTGTTGGTCCGCCTTAGGTTTGCCTCCGTCAAGTTCACCTTCTGCAGTGTATCCAGGTACATGATGTTGATGCTGCTTCCACTATCCACCATACACTTGGTGAACTCCACGCCGTCAATCAATGGGTTGATGACCATGGCGTACTGGTTCTCCGCGGGCACAAGGTCTGGGTGGTCGGTCCTGTCCCATGTTATTGGAACCTCCGACCAGCGTAGGTACTGGGGAACTGGGGGGAGAGTGGCCATCAGGATCCTGAGAGAGGTCTTCTGTTGTCGGACAGTGGGGGTGCCCAGGAAAGTGTGGTAGACTGGGGCCTTCTTCGCGAAGGGGTTCTTTCCCTTGTAGTCCCTCTTGGTGGCGTGCTTGGGGTCAACGTCCTCGTCCATGTCACTTGAATCCTTGGACCCCTCCTCCTTCTTCTTCCCCTTTCCCTTGCCTCGCGGTCTGTTCTTCCGACTTTGCTTGTAGCCGAACTCCGGGTCTTCTTTGAGGTCGTTCACGAACTTGCAGTGTCGATTGGTATGGTTGTCCTTGCCGTTGGCGTCGAGGTGTACGAGGCATGACATATCGCGGTACTCTTCGTAGGTTTGGGGAACGCGGAGCGGCGCCGAGTTGGTTTCACTCCCTCGCTGCTGCCCGCGGCCTGCTCCCCTTCCTCGGCCACGTTGTCCGCCTTCTCCTCGTCCTGCAAAAGTCATAGCGACCATGTCGGTAGATTGCTTTTCTTCTGGAGTGGTTTGCCGCTTTGTACTGCTGTTCCTCCGAGCTTGAGTTGGAACGGCCATTGCCAACAAAGAGCCATGAGCATCATCGTCGGTAGCTGCGAACTCACTAGCTAACTGAATCATCTGATTCAAGTCAAGCTGGTGATTGTCCTGCAAGCGCTTTAGCTTATGTCGGAGCAGCGTGCCCCTTTCCAACCCATCGATGAAGGCGGCCATGGCGGTCTGAGCATGCACTCCTGCGCATGAATTCTTCATATCCAGCCAATGGGAGAGGTAGGCGCGAGATGTCTCGTCTTTTTCTTGCACGCACCGCTGTAGATCACCCACAGTGCAGGGACTCTTGTATGTACCCTCAAAGTTTTTGGTGAATGATTCTTGCATATCCAGCCAGTTGTAGATAGATCTCTCCGGCAAGTCATCGATCCATTGACGGGCCGTGCCCGCCAACAGTAATGGGAGGTACTTGAGGGCGATGTTGGGGTTGCCTCCGGCAATCTCCACCGCGTTGCCGTAGTCCTGCAACCATGTGGCGGGCTTGGCGGTGCCGTCATAGGGCTTTATGGTCTTGTCAATCCGGAAACCTTTGGGGTAAGTTGCGGACCGTATTGCAGGTCCAAAACAACGTGGTCCCAGGTATGGTCCTTACCGGGCCTCGTGGATCTTATCGATCCGCGAACGTGCATCGTACGGCTCCGGGTTCTTCTTCTTGTTGTCAACAGGGTATGGGCTGCGTGAACGACGCGGGCCTCTTCCGCCATGGTGACTGCTTGGCAGCGACGGAGGCGGAGGTGGCGGTGGGTTAGCCTTCTTACTGTTACCCTCCTGCGATGCCTCACGCCTGTCGCGGTTGCTTGTCGAACGCGGAGGGTCATGATGTGACCTGCTCTTGTGTCCTTGGTGGCGCTCTTCATCATGACGGGTCTGTGCCTCATTGTCGCTGATGACGATGCCACACTGCTTTGGTGGAGGCATATCCGTACGATGGTGAGCCTTGTAATATTCCTGACGTCGGGGGATCAGGGCGGTGGCGATGTGTGACGAGGTCGGACTTTTTCTCCGTGGTTGGAGGATATGGGGATAGCATCCTTCCTGTTGCGCGCATCCCTCCGTCTTCGTTCTGATGAACCCGTCTGTGATCCAACATCTTGAGGAGATCTGTCCCTTGGCGGTTTGTACTGGCTAGATTGGCAAAGCGCCAGGTCAGACTCGAGCCTCTGAGAGGTGGCCTTTTCCTGCTGCTTTACTGCCTTGGCCACTAGGTCGTAGACCTGTTCTACTGCCTCAGGCGATCTATCCTGCTCCAAAAGGGTCTTAGGGACGGCGAGGTTAAGAAGTGGGGTGGGCATCACCTGCTTGCCTTCACTGTCAATGTATGGCTTGGCCTGTGCCGGCTTCGAGGGAGCCCATCCTAGGTTGCGCCATACACCAGGATCATTGATGACACGAGCCGGAGCTTTCTTAGCCTTCTGCTGCTGTAGCAGAGTCTTGTACTCGGCCTCCATTGCTCTAGCTTTCTCTATGGACTTCTGCGCGTTAACCAGATCTCGATCTAGTTTAGCACCTTGCTCCGCGATGGCTTGCGCCTCCTCCAGCAACTACTGGCGTTTCTCGTCAAGCTGAGTCACGTTCCGGATAT
Source organism: Avena insularis (assembly GCA_023614405.1). NCBI lineage: Eukaryota > Viridiplantae > Streptophyta > Magnoliopsida > Poales > Poaceae > Avena > Avena insularis. The sequence continues at coordinate 260,919,791 of CM042695.1, forward strand.
GAGCGACGGTTAGTGGCTCGACGAGGAGATTGCCGTACATCACTCTATCAGCTGGAGTAACATGGGCTGCTGCCGACGTGGAGGCTGGAGGTGGCAAGTTTGCGGTGCCGAGTTCCTGCGGCTGCTGCACTGGGTTAGGCAGAGGAGGCATGACCTTTGTGCGATCATCGTCAGCAGCAATGAGTGGCCCCTTCCCCTTTTCCAGCACCGTAGGCGGAGCTTGCCCAGGTTGATTTCATCCATCGCTGTCCCAATGGTGACGAACACCCCTCAAGACATGACGGTGTTGTTAGCTTGCTCGTCGCGCGAGTACTCCTCCTCCATCCCCTGCATAGCGGAGTCTAGCTCTTCTGGACTGAAGTCTATCTCCTCTGAATCTGCACTGAAATCAGCATAAAGTGCGTCAATGACAGAGTCGGAGGGTGCCAGGACTTCCTCGATGACGGGCGGTGGAGGTGCAACGGCCTCGACGATGACTGGTGGTGGTGATGCTGCGATGATGACGGCGGGAGGCGGTGGCGGCGGATGCTGAACCGGAGGTTCTCCGTCTCTGAGCGCAAGCTCCATCTCGCCGCGTCACCGCCGCCAGACTGTGACGGTGCTCACCATCTCTTCGAGGGTAAGACGTCCTGTTGCCTGCTGTCGTCTTAAAGAATGTCGGAGAAGCGTGCCGCGGTCAAGTCCTTCCACGAAGTGATACAAAGCGTTATCATCTGGGTAATTGGCCAGGTCGGCCCGTATACGGAGCCATCTGGCGAGGTAGTCGCGGGGGTTTTCGCCCTCTCTCTGAACGCATCGCGCCAGATCGAAGATGGTAACCATGCCGACGAACTTGGATCTCTGTTGTCCAGACGCGCGGACGAAGCCGGCGGATTTGCAGTGATCTTCCACCTTTATATCCTGCACAAGGGTGGTTTGGGTGGGCCCTGAATATTTCCGATCTTTGTCGGCAAACTCCGAGGAGAGGTCCGACATTGATCCTTCCGCGAACGTATCCTGCCCGTAGGCAGTCCGTGCGGGTCTTGATGCTTTCCGATCTTTGCCGGCAAACTCCAAAGAGAGATCCGACATTGATCCTTCCGCGAGCGTATCCTGCCTGTAGGCGGTCCTTGCGGGTCTTGATGCTCCTCCGACTCCCAGGGAACTAGTGCCCGAGTCGGTTTCACCAATGAAGAGGTTGATGTCTCCGATAGGAACGGTCGATCACTGCGTAGGGTTCATCTTCACCGGGATCCAGAGCTCGTCAGGAGGGACGATCGGAACGTTGCCGGAGAAGAGAACACGGGCGATGGCTACGGTTTCGCCGATTCTTGCGAAGATCTTGGTCCTCGCCCCTGAAGAGCCTGAAGCGCCTCTTTCCCCACGGTGGGCGCCAAATGTTGTGGTATTGCCGACGAGTACGCCATGGAGGGGTCCTCACAGTGCGTGTTTAGAGACGTGGGGTAAGGCGGACGGTTGGCGGGTACGAGGTAACACAGCTTACCCAGGTTCGGATCCCACGACGGTGGCAGAATCCTACTCCTGCTATAAATCACTATAATGGCAATACGCCGAGTTACAGAGATAGGTTTGCTGTGCGAGGTTGTGTGAGATTGTCTATGATCGTGCCCTAAAGGCTCCCATAGGTCCGACTTATATAGTCGTCAGATCCTAGGGTTACAGGAAAAAGTCCTAGCCGGACAGGTTACAGAGTCCTACACCGTCTATCACTAGTCTTGTGTATCTTGCACTCCAAGGCTCCGGGTATGCTGGTGACTCCACCGTAGCCTTCCTTTATCCGGCATGGGCCTCCCTTCTGGATCCTCCTAACTGGGCTGCCCAGTAGGCCATAGGCCATGCTACCGACTATGGGCCACCCGGGTTAGTCGGATAAGAGACATGCTATGAGGATACCCATATAGCATATCCCCAATAGGATGTTATCGGTGGACCCGCTGTTTTTGACATAGAAGAAAGTCCTATGCCATTTCTTGCAGGAATCAATACCAGTAACCCGAGGAAAGATAGAGTCTCTCCTGGGCGTGATACTAGCAGCACCGCACCGGGTCGGCCTCTTCTCGGATCGAGGGGCACCAGGCTGGGGAACAACTTGAACCTTAAAGCTAAAATATTTAGCCCACAGCAGAACTATAGGCCAAATCCCGAGGTAACCCTCGCAAGCAGAAATGAAGCAAGAAAGAGAGCCAATCGCATTGGTAGGAAGATGATGGGTCTGAAGGTGGAAAGTGGAGAGGAACGAGGAGAAGAAGGTGCTCACAGGAAGAGAAAAACCACGCTCGAAGTGAGAAAGGAAAACAAACCGTTCGTTGGGCAGAGGTTTGGGAGAGATCTCACCAACGGGGAGGCGGCAATCCACTTGCAGCGGAATGCGCCTGGTGGAGAGAAGCCATTCCAGATTCTCGATGGAGACCTCAGAGCCCTCCCAGCCGCCGCGCTCACCGGCGGGAACCTCCTGCTCCTCAGCACCATCAGCGCCATTGCGGGCATCCATGATCCTCGCAGATTCAGTCTCCTCTGCCGTCGGGAGTGGCTTGGAAGAACACAGACCCGTGGTGGAATGGAAAGAGTAGTGGAGCAATTGCAGGGCAAGGACAGAAGTATGAAGAAACCGCAAAGGGGGCAGTTTGATTTCGCAGGCGCAAGGAAGGAGAAGAGGCAAAGGAAAACTGAATGGGTGTGGGGAAGTGGAAACCCCCAACCCCTACTTAAGGGTAGTAAAAACCCCGGTCATGGGATCCATCTGCACCGTGCGGCCATCGTGTGGCCGTGTACCAGGCCGGGTAAGCCAATCAGCGGGTGCCACGTAACGAGAGATACACGAAAAATCCCGTGCCACGTCATGAAAGGTAGGACAAGGGGCGCAGGCCGATGGGACTGTCATACTGACGGGGAATAACAGCGGAGCCGTCACTATGCCGCCAGAGCTTGGAACAAAATTTGAGGCAAGTAATCATGATTACCAACTATCAGTGACTGAAGCACGCCGAAAATGACCCGGAATTGGCCAAAGTAACTCGGCACGAGGCAGAAACGAGCCAAGAAGTCAAAGAGTGGATCCGAAAACTATCAGATAGACTCCGCAAGATGCAAGATTGCGACAAGTCAAAATAATAATTAAGTTTGGATCACATAAAGGAACCTGGAGAAGCCTAACATCTTGAACTGCTAGACCTCACCAGCTTCGGGGACAATGTCGGGGGGATAACCCCCGGTAGGGTCACGAGGGATGAAACATAACATAGCTGGGTAAGCTCCGAGTGAAGAAAGAACCGGGCCGGGTAAGGACGGACGGGAGAAGGAAGCGTTTTCGGCCGACATATGAACTATGTCGGCCCGCATAGGACAAAGTTGTTATTCTTGCAGGAACCAATGAGCCGAGTCTCCTGAGGAAAGGCCGAGTCAGATGGGACGTGTGGCACCTTTCCGAGTAAGGTTCAGGAGGGACCATCGCAAAGCATGGTCAAAGGAGATGGGCGACGCCTAGTGACACTAAAGGAGCCGGGTGACGCCCAAAGCAAACGCTGACGTACAAAGTTACTGTGTGACGCCAAAAGGAACATGAGGAGACGTACCAGAAGACTGTTAGCTGTGAAGCTTTATGGACTAGGCGATTGGGCTAGGGCAAGCCCATGACCCAGCCCGCATTGTAGGGACCAAGATCCAAACAGTAAACCCTAGAACCCAAAGGGGTATAATCTAGCTAGCACTGCCTATATAAGAGGAGGCATAGTTGTAGTAGAAGGAGGTTGGACCAAGTAGGGAACTAGTGCACTGAACCCTAGTTCATACAGCTCAAGGAGCACTTCTAATCCTAGGAGGAGAGTAAAATCACTAAGTGTGGAGAGTTCTTCTTGTTCTTCGTGCATGGCTCGAACGTGGACACCCTCCTCGGTGACCACAAGCACCCATTCGGCCCCTAACTCAAGCCTACCCATGACATCTGCCATGCCACCACCACGACACCGGCAGGAGCTCACCCGGGAAGATGAGGTCGTGGATGGCAGCGTCGGCCTTGCGAAGGTTGGCGGAGTCCTCCCCGAGCTGCGCCACCAGATCCCGTGCACAGGACTTCTCACCTGACACAACCCACTGCACCCGGTCGTAGGAGAGGGCATCTACTTGCAGATAGAAGCCTTTTGATCAGGAAAGGAATTCAAAAGACAAACCGGCAAAGTCAGTCGGACAAAAACGAAAGCTAGAGGCAGTCGGCTTACCCTTTGCAAAATGGCCGATTTTCATTAGCTCGTCCTCGAGGATGGCGGTGTGCTCCTTCAGTTGGGTGACCTCCTTATCCAGGAGATCAAAGGCGGTGGCCCGACTGCCGAGGGCCTCGTCGTGCTCCTTCACGGTGGCCTCTAGTTGATCAACCTTGTTCTGTAGAAGGAGCACGAAGTTGGCCCGGCTCTGACACGTGTTGGTGCGCATCAGCCGGTTGATCTTGCGCTGTGCACAAACCATGATGGATGCGGAAAGACCAAGGGAAAGAAAAGTGAGAAAGCAGTCGGACGACAAAAAAAGGGCGGGGAAACTTACTCCGCGCAGTCCTGCGCGCAGCGGCTAGCTGCTCCGAGGTGGCCTGTTGGCACTGGCCAAAGTCGCCTGGAGTTATCGGCAGTCCTTTAGACTGACCTCGAGGTTGCCCTCAAGCGTCTACAGCATGTCCCCCGCCTCCAGGGGGAGCAGCACCAGTGGACCGGCTAGGGCAGCCGGGGCATCACGGACGGCAACCGCCCACTGCACCGTCGCCTCCTCGTCGAAGTCGACATCCTCCACCACCACTGTCTCCTAGCCGGCATGCGAGCCCCCCGCTCCGGCTGAAGAGCCCCCACCCGAGCCACATCCGGCTGACCCGGCGCACGCAGAGGCGCGGCGGGAGCCGGCTAGATCACGGCCTCCAGCTCTGGCGGGGGCAGAACTTCAGTCAGTGGAGGGGTGGGGGAAGTTATCGAGGGGGCATTCGACTGGTCGGGAGGGTTGCGAGGTGGTGATGTGGGTGCGTTGCGAGCCGGGCTCGCGGCAAAGGAAAGAAGAGAAATTCGAAGGAAAAACAAGGTCAAGGAAAGAACAGAACAAGAATAGGTGCAAGACGGCAAGAAAGGCAAGACAGAGAGAAGGAAAACTTACCCCTGCACCACTGGTGCGATGGCCCTCTTCTGGCCACCTCCGGCCCAGCCGGGGCATCGAGGGATGCCCACCCGTCTAAGCTTCACAGCCGGATCTTCGGGAGCGGGAGCGTTGCTCGAGCTCCCCTCGCCGGCTCGCTTCCGGGCCGGCTCGGTGTCGTCGCTGTCCTCAGATGCGGGGCCATGCAGGTCCTCCACCGCCTCGTCGTTCGGACTGGGGAAGAACCCTTCCTCTCCATCCGAACCCTCGCTGGACCAGCGCGAGCGTGGCTCGGTGAGGTCGGGGGTGAAGACTTGGAGGGGCTCCTCGCCCTCCTCCCGGATGATGTAGGGGAAGGTCTACGAATAGAGAAAACTAAAATGAGATGGATCAAGCAATGATTCTGGGCAAGGAAAAAGAAAGAGACAAACAAGAAAAAGTGACAAGTTGACTTACCCGGGGGGCACGGTTGTCATGGTGGTAGGGGGTAAGACCGAAGCACAGTCGGCCTTGATCTTCTCCTCCGTGATCATGCACACCCACTCATAGAGGTTGGCAAAGGGGGGATTACGACGGGAGAGCCGGGTCGGGTCCAGGAGGCCGGAGTAGTAGCACATTTTGTGCATGCTGCTGGAGGGGCATCATCAGCCGGGAGGCCTAGCTGAGCGTCACGTCGACGCCAGTCAGGACAGATGTGACCAGCGCCCTCATCCGGCGCAGCAACTCCTCCGCCTCGGTCTTGGAGCCATAATGCTTCTGCTCCCAGTTCACCTGAGTGGACACGACATCCTGGAAGGCCGGCAAGTTAAGGTGGTCATCGGCGCCCAAGTTGCATACATAGAAGTACGTCTGCTGCCACAACTTGACAGTGTCATGCAGCTTGAACTTGGGGTAGCTGGTTTGGGCGCGCGAGTAGATGGAGGCTTCGCCGCAGGGCATGAGCGGACCCTTGGCGTACTGCACCTGCGAACAGATGAGAAACTGCCGGCAAAAGAGTCCGAGATCCGGATGGATCCCGAGGTAGCACTTGCATAAGGATACGAAGTGCGCAAGAATGTTGATTGCATTGGGGCCGAGATGGTGGAGGTGAAGATCAAAGTGGGCGATAAAGGTGAGGAAGAAGGCGCTGGCTGGAAAGGCCAGGTCCCGGTGAGGTACGCGGGGAAGACTACGCGCTCGCCGGCTTGCGGTGCCGGCGATATTTCGCCGGACGACGCGATGTGCACCCCGACCTCGCCGGCGGTCGGCAGAAGGCGGGCGCACCGATAATTTTCAATCTGATCCTCCATGATAGAGGAGCCATACCAGGCACCGCGGCTCTCAGCCGTCTCTTCTTCGGCGGCATGCGACAGAGGAGGAACAGGAAGAAGGGGAGCATAAGAAGGAGCGGCGGAGGAGTGGTAGTGGCCCATCGCTCCGACGAACAAAGAGCGGGTGGCGCCGGTGGGACGGAGGCGGTGTGAACTCGTCAGTAGCACGAGCGCGAGGATGCAGAAAGAGGCAGAGGAGAGAAGCAGCTTCGGCGGCGAGAAAAAGGAGGCAAATGGCGAGTGGGGGGCGACGGTGCAGCGTGCACGGCATTTAAGGTCAGGAAGGGCAACTGCCGGATCCCCACGTGGTGGCACCACACCCCTTCAACGGCAACCGAATCGTTTACGCAGGCGTAGAACACACAGTGGATCCAGGGCGCAGCACGCGAGGCTCCGGCGACGGTTCTCGAGGCGGCGTTTGAAGCGACGCGTCGCTGCATGTCACGGCAGTTATCATCATGCGCGTGGCTCATGTTCTTGATGACGTAGCCGAGTAACTCAACTGCTAGAACTCACCGGAAAAAAATTCAAACTAGCTTTGTAGCCCACGCACATTTTGCCTAAGGGTCAAAGCTACGCCTGCTCGGTGGCTAGTGTCGGGGGATCACCCCCAGGTAGTCTAACCAGACAAGATGTAGAGGCAATGTAACTGATAGCCGGCTGACCCAGCCAGATGTAAAAACTCAAGAGCAGGCCAGGAAGAAGGCCAGACGCATAGCATGCCAATGAACAAGTCAGCCGGATAAAGAACACTCCAGAAGGTGCCTAGCCGGCTGGGTCATGCCAGCCGAATAGAGTAAGATGGAGCAAAGGAGAGACGGCAGAACCATCAGTCAGATAAGATAGCACGAGTAGAACGCTTAGCCGGATGGGACCAACCACCCGGACAAGGCGGAGTAGCCGGCTAGGGTAACCTAGCCGGACATTCAAGACAGACGGGTGACTTAGGGCATAGTGCTCCATAGCCCTAATAGACAGATTCTATACAGGAGGACAAAGGCAGTGACACCGACGCTGAAGGAGACGGCCCATACCCATGTCGGGCGGGAATAGGAGCCGCCGCTCGTATTGGCCGAGGAGGCCTCCACTGTTTCTGTGCCGGCCGGGGGGCGCGACACTATGCAAGACGTCAGGGAGGCTGAATACCATACTGTAATAGTTGGCAGGGCCCGCCTGTGGGACCCGCCAGTCGGCTGGGTCTTTTCCCATGCCGCCTTGGCCTATATAAGGGGCGGCAGGGGCATCGTAGCAAGGGCTGGACCCTTCTAATTCTAGGTAGAGACAGATACAGCTCGAGGATCACTTGTAGTCCTTTGTGTTCATCCAGATAGTCACAATAGTACGCCATCCCCGGGCGCGTGGCATTCGCAAGATTCCTGGCAGTGCCGCACTACGCATACGTTCTGCTAAAAATGCCAGGACCCAACGGTGTCATCATCGTCCCAGTAAGCTTCATAAAGTCCGATAGCTGTGATAGAGACTTCAACAGAATCTCCCAGTCTTTTGGCATGCAGGTGGAGCTTGCAAGGTTAAAGGAGTCGACAGACAATAGTCTGCCCCTATCATGAAGAAAAATGCACCAGATATGTCATTTGACTCCATAGCCAACACCTAGGCGGTGCAGGTCCACCCGACGGACCCCTGCAAGACGGTTCTAATCACCAACAACCTGAGTTCCGCATAGGAACTCGCACTCGTCGAATTCCTCCGTGAGTGCTAGAAAATCTTTGCCTGGTGTCCTACGGACATGCCAGGAGTTCCTGATACGTCCATTTTGCATCACTATTTTATATCATAATTTCCTGTTATTCATTGATATATTTCATATTAAGAGATGATACTTATTTTTTTCATCTATTTTGCATGTTGGATGACTTTTGGAGGATGAACTGCCGGAGTCACGATTCTGATGGAAAAAGCGGTGTCCAGATGCAATATTCGCAAAGATCAGAAAATTCCAGAAAATATATGGAAATCCCTATTTTTCCAAAATATGAATGAAGCTAAAAGGGGAAGTGGAGATGGGCCACAAGGGGCCCACACCACCCCCTGAAGCGCCCCCTAGCCCACGCCACCAGGTGGTGTGGCCACCCTAGCCCACATATGGCATCACCCTTTTGCCTATATCATCCCCCCGAAACCCTAAGACTCGAGGAGCGACCATAGAAAGATTACGCCGTCTCTGCGGGGCAGAAACTACAGAGAGAGAAAGAGCTCTCCGATAGGCAAAAATCTGCCAGGGAAATTCCTTCCTAGAGAGGGGAGATCGTCGCCATAAACATCGTCATCAAGCTAGACATCATCGTGATCATCATCATCATCTTCACTATCATCTCCACCAGCACCATCACCACCACTCCATCCCACTGTAACAACTGGGTTGAATCTTGCATTATTCTTAGGAGAAACTTTCCCGGTGTTGATTACTTGTTGTAGTTGATGCTATTGAGTGGAACCATTGAATTATTGTTCATGTTCAGATTGTTACTTATCACTATTTCATCTCTGATCTTGATCCATATGATGTATCGTGGGTAGTTCGTTTAGTTCTTGAGGACATGGGAGAAGTCATGTTCTTAGTAGTGGAATTGTGTTGAGAAATATTCAATGGTTTGATATTTAAGTTGTGGTGTTATTCTTCTAGTGGTGTAATGTGAACGTTGACGACATGATACTTCACCTTTATGGGCCTAGGGGAATGCATTGTGTATTTGGCTACTAATTGTGGGGTTGCCGGAGTGTCAGAAAGCTAAACCCCCGTTAGGAAACCTTTGCACGAGGGAGTGTAGGATCTCAGAGTTTAAGGCTATGGTTAGGTTTCTATCTTAATTACTTTCTTGTAGTTGCGGATACTTGGAAAGGGGTATAATCAAAAGCATGTATTAGTCCATGCAAGGTCGGTACATTAGCATAGGTTCACCCACACGACACTTATCCAACCAAAGAAGATTAATCAACTATGTAAATCGAAAGCACTTGATAGTATTCCCATGTGTCCTCGAGAACGTTTGGTTCTCATAAGTAATACAACTGGCTTGTCATTTGTTGAATAAAGGATTGGGACACTTGTTGCAATTATTATTATTTTCTTTTATTTACTCATACTTTATTTATCTGCATTTTCAAAAACCCTAAAAATCCGCTTGCTAAGTATTTACAGAGAATTCCTGATACAAACCACTTGTAAACACCTTCTGCTCCTCGTTGGGTTCGACACTCTTATTATCGAAAGTACTATGATACACCCCCTATACTTGTGGGTCATCAAGACTATTTTCTAGCACTGTTGCCGGGGAGTGAAGTGCTATTGAAGAGTGGAAATGGTAAAGGAAACTTCTGTTGTGAGTATTGTTTTTATTTCTGTTTGTTACTTTATTTTCAATATGGATAATTCACTTAGTTTCCTATTTCGGAAAGCTAGTACCACTGCTAGGGTAGTAGATGAACCACCACCTGCTGAATTAGATCCTTTGAAAATACCTACAAAAATTGTTGATCGTGTTATGGATAACTACTATTGGAGATGGAACTATCTATCCTGATGATCATCTTCTTTTTATACATGAATTATGCGGGTTGTTCAAGTGTGCAGGTATCACAACGGAACATGTTAAGAAAAAGTTACTCTCTATATCATTGAAAGGCAGAGCTGAGGAATGGTATAAGCTGCCGAAGAATGGACAATCTATGGAATGGGAGGAAATTGTACCTCTCTTTTGTTCTAAATTCTATCCCCCTAGTGAGATTCTTAGAGATCAGAATTAAATATATAACTTTTGGCCTCGTGATGGAGAGAGTACAGCCCAAGCTTGGGGGAGATTGAAGTTACTAATGCTCAAATGTCCTATTCATGAGCTCCCTAATAATATTATTTTTAATAACTTTTATGCAAGGCTTTCTCTCATGATAAGGATTTACTGGATTCTTCTTGTGCTGGGTCATTTACACGTATGAAAGAAGAAGATAAATTGGATCTTCTAGACCGTATTCAAGAAAATACTGAAGCATGGGACAATGACAAAGGAAGAAAGTCAGGTATAAATTATGATTATGAATGCATTAAATCTTTTATGGAAACTGATGTCGTTCATAATATTAGTACTAAGTATGGTCTTGATTATCAAAGTATTGAAAATTGTTTTAAGGCCTTTGCCTCTTATATTGAAATTCCTAAAAAGGAATGGAACAAATACCATGCACCATATAAAGATATTGTTTATCATGTTCCTATTAGAAATACTGAAGTTTATAATGTTGATCATATTTTTCCTGAACCTTACATTGAGAAATTCCCTTTCCCTGCTAAGATAAAGGAACATTCTATGATAGCTAGTGCGGTAAACACTAGTAGGAAAATGGCTATAGGTAATCAGCACATCCGTGGCTCACATGGTTGAAGTGCCCCACGGCTAAAACATGCGTGGCTCACCTATGGGCAGTGCCCTACTAGTAACTATAACAACCATGACGCACATGACCATAGTGCGCCATAGATATGTGTGGGCCAGGGCCCTGTTGGCCGCACGCCAGACATCTGTAGCGCACATAGGGTAGGTGCGCTATGGTTGTTAGTGTCAACCGTGGCGCACATGGAGGGGGTGCGCTACGCCTAAGCGCAAGCCCCTCTCTGCTGTGAAATGGCCAGACACATCCGTGGCGCACTATGGCATGTGCGCCACGGATGTTAATAATCCCTGTGGCGCACTAGGGCCAAGTGCGCCACGGATGTGGTGATTTTTTTTGCCAGCTCCACTTTATGTGCACATGTGTGATCATCCACCACCCCACACTTCACTTTCCCCTTCTTCTTCCTCCTTAGATCTAGTCGGGATCTTCTCCTCCCCACCTCAATTTCTCCACCCATTCACCATTTTTAGCATGTAGAACTTGCCTTGGATGTTACATAAGTAATAGAGGAAGGTCTCGGGTCTCTCATCTCCTTCTCCGGTCTCGTGCGCACCTCTCCTTTCCATCTTTCTCGCGATTGGTCTCTCATCTCGGTAAGTTGTCCATGTAAGGATGTGTTCATGTGTATATGGATGATATGCTCATATGTATGTAGATGATCGATGCTCATGATGTGTGTATGAGAGGATCGATGGTCATATGTGTGTGTATATGGAGAGTATCGATGATGCTCATGCATGTGTGTATGGAGAGGATAATGATATGTTCATGTGTGCATGAATCTCGATCTCTCTCTCTCTTGTGTTTGTATGTGAACAAGTTGCCATTTGTTTTGCCAAAATGTTGATTCATTTCCATTTTGGACAGACTCTGGCATTTCGCGAAGGTCCTAATTTTAGGATAGGTCATGCCGAAATTTTCTATCGACCATTGTATGCATGCATTCATTATGTGGTTCTAATAGACTTCTAATTGTACCGTGTACACCGTGCAGGCAAAAATGGTCCGCATAATGAGCGAAGGCATTTTGGCTAGATTTTTGAAATGTGCGACGGCCGACATGATACGAAATAACAAGACGGATATAAGATGTCCATGCAGAAGATGCAAACTCAACTGGGTGATCGACCCAGATTCTGGGAATCTGCAGGCGCACCTGCTCTGCCATGGTTTCATGGATGGATACACTCATTGGATAAGTGATGACGAAGACGATGGAGACGGTGAAGGTGGCCAACATGACGATGATCATCATCACGGCGAGAACGAGCGGGATGATGAAGAGTCTCCTGGAGATGGTGAAGGTGCGGAAGTAGACCGGGATGACAATGATGATCTAGATGCCGGAGGAGCAGACGACGATGGAACATCGTCAGGCTAGGTGCGGGACCCTTATGTGCAAGAGCTGCTTCTCAAGCAGACGAGTAACGCCAGGGCTGCCGCTAGAGAGAAAGCCAAGCTTGCGCAACTTGAAAAAGACGCGGTTACTCCATTGTATGAAGGATGCAGGCCCGATGATACCCGGTTGAATGTAAAGCTCAAGGCTATGGAGATGAAGGCAAAACACAAATTGAGCGACGCAAGCTTCGACGATATGATGGCATTCTGGCACGATCGTCTCCCGGAGGGGAACACATGTCCAACTAGTATCGAGGACGCCAAGAAAATCGTCTGTCCTCTCGATCTACCGCATGTTAGATATCACGTATGCATCAACGATTGCATCATTTATCGGGGCGAGGACACGGAGAAAATCACATGTCCGGTGTGCGGTGTGAGTCGATACAAGAAAGGGAAGAAAGCACCTCGAAAAGTGGTTTGGTACTTTCCTATCACTCCTCGTCTGCAGCGCTATTTCGCGGACCCTAAGGAAGCGAAGCTCGTGCGATGGCATGCGGAAAGTAAGAAGCCAGGAGATGATGATGATGACCCCGAAAAGGATGAGCTGCTGACGCACCCTTCAGATGCTAGCCAGTGGAAAGCATTGGACCTCGAATTCCCAGAATTCGGAGGAGATTCGAGGAACATCAGGCTTGGTGCGAGCACCGATGGACTCAATCGGTTCGGTAGCCAGAGCAGCACGCACAGCACTTGGCCCGTGTTTGTATGGATGTACAACCTCCCTCCATGGTTGTGCATGAAGAAGAAGTACATACAAATGATCATGAGTCGGAGACGACACAAGGTCGTCGGAACGGTAAAAAGTTCAAGAAGAACGAATATTACTGCCCTTCTTCTTGCTTCACTCTAAGCCAGGATGAGATCAAACAGTTTTTCAAGTGCCTTCTAGGAGTCAAATTTCCTTACAGCTACGCGGGCAAGATAAGCAGATACCTAGACGAGGCGAAGCAGAGGTTCAGTGGCATGAAGTCTCACGACTATGTCGTGCTAATGATGCAGGTACTTCCGGTCACACTAAGAGGGATAATGGACGAGCACTTCCATGAAACATTATTTGGCCTCTGCAAGTTTTTCGACGTCATCTTTAGGAAGTCGATTGGCGTGAATCAGCTCAGGAGTCTACAGGAGGAGATCGTGGTGATACTATGTGAGCTTGAGGTCTACTTCCCACCCGCATTCTTCGACATTATGGTGCATCTGCTGGTCCATGTCGTGGAGGACATCGTACAACTCGGGCCGATGTTCCTCCACATCATGATGGCATTCGAAAGGATGAACGGACACATCAAAGGATACGTTCGCAACAGGTCCCGTCCAGATGGAAGCATAGCCAAGGGCTTTCTGGCCGAAGAGGGCATATCTTTCTGCATGAATTATCTAGACATCGAGAACCCTGTCGGTCTTCCCGTCAACAGGCACCTTGGCAAGGTCGATGGATCTGGTCACCGAGAGGGTGGTCGCATACTGCATGCAGACTCCGATTTTCGACGCGGAGACTTTGATCGAGCAAACCTCGTCGTGCTATAGCATTTAGAACTGGTCGATCCTTAGGTACAGAAGCACAAAAGGTTAATCGAGAAGAAGTACAGTGACCGGGGCATACATAGGATGTAGGGAGAAATAATCAAAGAGCACAACTCAGATTTCACGCGTTGGTTTAGGCAGACGCTCCTTGATAATCCCCTGCGATCGCATTCTTCTGACATGGAAAATATCATATTCACCTTGTCGCAGGGACCGATGCAAAACCTGGTGACCTATCAGGCGTATGATATCAACGGCTACACATTCTACATGGAGGAAAAGGACAACATGTGTGATTATCCGAACTCAAGCATAACGTCGGAATTCTACACCGATGACAACGTGAAGGAAAGATTCTATGGAAGAATCGAGGAGATCTGGAAGCTCGACTACTATGCAGAAAAGGTGTCGATGTTCCGTGTCAGATGGGCAAAGAGCATCGAAAGAGAAGACCGGTATTTCACAACCATGGTTATACCCGAAGCTGCCAAATCCAAGGCCGCCGGTGCGAACGTGGCCGCGAAAAATGAACCGTGGGTACTGGCTACCAAAGTGGACCAATGTTTTTTCATTACCGACCCGACAAAGCCTAGCCGTGTTGTCGTGAGGAGAGGAAAAAGAAACAACATCGGAATGGATGGAGTCACCAACGAGCAAGACTTCGACTAGTACGGCAATCCAAAGATTGAAGATGACGACGACTACGATGCAGCAACATACATCACAAGAAGAAAAAGGACCACCCTACCCAAAAAAGGTAGCCCGTTCGAAAGAAGAAACAATAAAGTGTCGGGGCTAAATTATTCAACCGCGACAAAGAAGGGAAAAAAGATTGTAAAACGCTAGCTCAAAAAATATTGTAAAACGCGTGGTCGAAAAAGATTGTAATATTCATGGACAAATTATTATGACATATTTGTATCATGGAAAAATTATTATGACATATTTGAATTATATTTAATTTGGACCACTTTTATGACATATATTATCACTTTTGGGCATTTTTGGAATATTTAAAAGTATTTTAAAAACAAAAAAACTTTTATGGCATATATCACTACTTTTGGGCATTTTTTGGAACATTTAAAAGTATTTTTAAAATAAAAATAAAAAATGTGGGCACCAGGATTCGAACCTGGGTGCTCACAGGTTTAGAATAGAGCAGTGGGCAGAACCAGTGGGATAAGGCAGTGCTATTGTTAACAAAGGGGATGGCAGCCCTCTTATCTGACTAGTCCTACCCACTTAGGCGTAGCGCACCCTGGCCAAGTGCGTTACGGTTATCCATAGCGCACTTGGCGAGGGTGCGCTACGCCTAAGTGGGTAGGACTAGTCAACTCGCCACGTTGTCCCTAGCCTCCCCATCGTCCTCAGACACAGACGAAGCCACCGCCGCTGCATCCGCCGCATCGCCACCGCCACCGCATCCGCATCGCCACCGCTGCCGCATCCCATCTGCATCGACGCCACCGCCGCCGCATCCCAGCCACGCACGCCCGACTCTCGAGGAGGAGGCCATGGAGGATCCCACGCGCCCGTCGCTCGAGGAGGAGCCCGCCCGCACGCCTGTGGAGGAGGAGCCTGTGCGCCCGTCGCTCGAGGAGGAGGAGCCCGTGCGCCCGTCGCTCGAGGAGAAGGAGCGCGCACCATCGCTCGAGGAGGAGGAGGCCGCTGCTGCTCGAGGAGGAGGAGGCCGTGGAGGAGCTTGCACCATCGTCCTCATCTTAGAGGTGAGCCTCGCCCCTCACCTCTCTTCCTCTCTCCCCTCTCTCTGCATCCGTCGTCCTCATCTTAGGGTTCAGAGGATTAGGGTTCATAGGATTAGGGTTCCTGGATTAGGGTTCAGAGGATTAATTCTAGTGTTAGTGTTAGTGGCAATGATTAGTGCCATTAGTTTAGAGAAAATTCCTAGGCAGTAGCTTGCTAGTGTTAGTTTTCAGAAAATTCTAGTGTTAGCAGTAGCTTGGATTAGAGATGTAGTGTTAGCAGTAGCTAGTGCTAGTGTTAATGTAGAATCTAAATAGCAGTAGCTAGTGCTAGTGACATTGCAACGCTAACAATCTGTAGTGCATAGGTGATATAAAAACAATATAAAAACAGGTAAATGACAGGTGATATAAAAACAGTTAGCAGTAGCTTCCAATATACCTATAGTTAGCTTGTAGTTAGCCATATTGTAAGGTTTATTTGTTCTACTTGTAGTTAGCAGTAGCTTGCAATATACCTGGCAGTAGGTTAGCTTGTAGGTAGCAGTAGGTTAGCTTGCAGTTGCTGTAGTAGGTTAGACGTAGTAGGTTAGTAAGAAATGTAGTAGTAGTTACTATAGTAGTAGTTGATGTAGTAGGTAGATTTTCTTCTTGCCATACTTCTGTAGTGAATCAGCTCCAATTTCTGCTTGCCATACTTCTTGTAAAGCAAAAAACTGGATGGTCCTCTAATTTCTTCATTGTAGCAAAATGTCTTGTACCCTAGATGATATGAAGCTCTTTATAATGTGTTCATTGGGTTACTTTGGGTCAATCAGGTCATATTGCAATACCAATAGCAGTCTGCACATAAAGTAGGAGGTGATCATCCACTTCCCAAGCTGTAGATGGCTAGAAAACCCAAGGAGCAATCAATATGATTGACAACCTTTTTCCTGATTTCAAGAATATGACAATCATGAATTTACTAATTTGTAATAGTCTGTTCTGAAGAATGATCAAAGTGGATCCTCTATAGTTGGGCAGTCAATAAACGCATAACTTGGACAACTCTAGTGATATCTGAAAGTACATTACATGTCCCTTTTCTCGTGACATGTGCAAGTACAGTTAGCAAAAAACAAGATACTAGTTTACATTGTAAATGTGTAACTTTATTTTAGATCCTTCTATCTTGAATGATGATGTGGTGTTACTACTGGTGTAGATAGTTTCGGCTTGCTGTACAAGTACAACCTATGACAGTGCTCACCTCAGTTACCTGCATCACTTCTGACTCTTCTCATGCAATGCAAAGAAGACTGATGCGATTAGAAGAAGTAATTATCGCCATCGGATGGCCAATGTCCTTATCATGGTGATAAGAGTCATGAAATTTGACATACATAAAATTGACACTGGGGCCACATGATGCTTCACCAGAAATACACTCTGTGATGTCTGATTAAGCCCAGCCCCAAGTACAAAGATGGCTGTTCAGGAGGAAACTCCTCTATAGTTGGGCAGTCAATAAAATTATGAGTACTTTACTTACATGAGTGATCATGCAAATTATGAATAGTATGGTTTTAGTACTGATCCTGGTGATGGTCTAGTAGCGCTGAAAAGCACTACTGCAAGCAATATGTTGTAGTGAATATATAAAATGAATATGTGCTGAACCAAATGTGTGAATATAAACTTGTATTTGCTTCTTTGTCGCGGTTGTGTATTTGCTTGATGTCATATTTATTATCATATAAACTTGTATTTGCTTGCTGTCATATAATGACAGGTGCTATAATCTGCATGTATTTGCTTGCTGTCATCAATGACAAGTGATATAATATGTGGTGATATAATTGTAGCACTTGAAATTGTGCTTGTTCTTGTATGAAGGACTTTATTATGTGTGTATGCAGGTTCTTGTATGAAATGAGTCCCGATTTTTGCCGAAATGTTGATTAACTTCCGTTTCGGCAGAAATCGGGCACTCCTAGTTTAAGAAAATTAGCAAAGGTCATGCCGGATTTTTCCGTGCATTTAACCAATTATTTGTTTTTTATTAGTGCAAAGATGTGTGACAACGACAAGGCTGGATGTTCTAAGCGCATCAGCGCTGAAGGAGAACTCAGACCTCCAAATAAACAATTGACATTCTGGAAGGCAGCCCAGCGGCTAGAAGACGATGAAGAATACCATCCTTCGGAGAGCGAGGATGATGAGATGGAAGACACGGAGGAAGAAGAAGAAGGAACGGCGGGTGATGAAACAACTGATGGCAGCAAGGGCACAGGGAGTGGTAGCAATCCTCCTAAGAAGAAGAAGAAGAAGCCGAAGGACCGGTGCCCAAACACGATCGGCACCGTCAGGGAGGAAATTACCGAAGTGAGCCCATCAGGGGTTCCTTTGGAGCCTTCCCTTGTTGTCAAAGGGTACGGTGGGCAAGTGGCGGCGATCACCCAGACAACCATATCGATCAACACCGAGAATCTCCGGCATAAAGATAATGTCCACTTGTGCACACTCGTCTTTGAGAAGCTGCACGCAAGATACAAGTTCCCCGCTAAGTATCAGAACACAAATTATCATGGGAACGAAGTAAACAAATCTGCCCTCACAAAGATGAGCACCGCCCTTGCCAGATGGGGAACCCGGATAAAGAAGAAGATCTATAAAGAAGGCAAAAGTCTCGAGGAGGTCCAGAAGATTGACCCGCAGATCACCGAAGATCAGTTCCGGGAGTTCAAGGAGAGGTGTGAATCCGAAAGAGCCCTGGCCAATAGTAATCCGGGAAAGGTGCTGCAGGTGATGAATATAGGTCATCACCATCTCGGATCTGGTGGATACAGAACCGCGGAGGCCAAATGGAATAAGGAGGACGAAGAGTATAGATCCAAGGGGATAGAAAACCCCTTTGTGAAATTCGAACCCGCGCAGGTTTGAAACTTCATCAGGGCCTGTTACCATGTGGACCCAAAAACCAAACAACTCACCGCGGATCCTGCGGTGAAGGTATTCGAGGACATTGTGGTAAGTATAATCTAATTACCGCGGATCAACTCGATTG
The DNA here is from genome assembly GCA_023614405.1 of Avena insularis. NCBI lineage: Eukaryota > Viridiplantae > Streptophyta > Magnoliopsida > Poales > Poaceae > Avena > Avena insularis. The sequence goes on from CM042695.1 coordinate 260,938,291, forward strand.
CAATCTAATCAATGATCTAAACGATTCACTATTACTTTTTCTGCAGGAGGAGGAAATTGTTGCTAGTCATGGATCCCAGGGTTCCTCATCCCAGGGGTCGACGGCGGCCACCCGGTGGGATAATCCTTTTAACAGGGCGATGAACCGGGCCAAGAAAATAGAGCCGGTTACGAAGAAGACGTCGTCGGCTGGCCGTCTGGTCGGCCTCAGGGGTAAGAATTGGGTGGATCATTTTGGTCCACCGCCAAGGACGCATGTGGCGCCGTCGTGAAGGAGCGAGGAGGAAAACCGCGAGGTTCAAGAACTTAAGGAACAAGTGGCGCGGATCCCGCAGATCGTCCAAGACAACCTGGCAATCACCCTCACGTCCTTCCTGCCTACCTTGGTGGAGTCAATAGCGAACTAGAGTGCGGGTGGTCGAGTAGGGCCGTGCCCAATTCCAAGCATTGTCAGCAGCCACTCGAATAACGTGGCGCCGATGAATCAGACGAACTACGTGTTTGTGACTCCGCCCGCTAGCACCGCGGCGCCACAAGTGTTGGTGACTCCCCCTGCCATCACCGCGGCGCCGGAGTACATGTTGGTGCCCCCCTGCCATCGTCGCGGCTGCACCGAAGCTCGAAGCACCCGTCAGTAGGGAGAATACACCGGCGGCCAGCACCGCGCCATCAAGCAGCCCTTCTGTCTCTTGCACGCCTGTTGCCGTATGTGGTGTGTCGACATTAGCCGATCTCGACACCATCACGGTAAACAAATTGCTTTACCACCTTTCATGCCATCTATTACTCTTATGGCATCTCTGACGACGCCGTACATGTTTTCCGCAGACGGATGTTCCTTGCACTCTCTTATGCTACGTGAACAACGAGCTGAGGGATGTTTCCAAGGGTACCATCGTTCAACCCTTGTAGCGCATGTTCCACTCAAGGACGATGCCAGATAACGTGCACAGGGTTAAAATTAGTCGGGTGCTAAGGGGCTGCGACGACCTGGAAGCTCCCATTCAACCCCCAGGAGCGGATGAAGAAGATCCGGCTGTCGTCAGAACTTGCTTCGGCTTATTCTTGCTATGGCCAAAGAGCATGATCCGTTTGGGTACGGCGGGGGCCATCATGCCACAGACAACAGCACCGCCTATCGTGCCAGCGACAAGCGGTGGCAAGGCCCCCTTACCGCCCTCACCATCACCTCCACGCGGTGGGTCGGATGATCATGTTGATGATATGCACATGGCGCAGGATCCGGCCGAGGACGACGAAGACTGGAATGATCACTTCTTCAACACTCAGTTTAGAAACGAAGACCTAGCTGGTGGCCCCACAGAGAAAGCCACTATCACCAAGCGTCTGTTTGGTTCTCAGGAGACGCCTCCAGCTTGCGCCTTTACAGAGCTAGCAGATACAACCAACCGGCCCTTTATTCTAAGACCTGACACACTACATAGGGCGGCCGGTGCTCAGATTGCGGGTGCCTGCCCGCTCTCCAAAAGGAAAAAAGGGCAGGAAAAGAAAATCTAGCAGCTCGAGCCAGCCGGTGGCGTCAACAACTGCGAATCCGATCAGGTTTTGGGACGGGCCACCAAGACCCGAGGGTATTATGTGGAGGATTCATGTGGCGGGTGAGCCCATGCTACCTAAGAATTTGTGGAAGCTCGCCAGTTCGGAACTGCAGAGTGTGCATGACGGCGTGCTGACGATAGAGAGACGCCTTCTATCGGAGAAAGATCCCTCGCACCCGGTATTCGTGGTTAAGGTGCCACCAGTCTTGGGCTTCGTCGACAATGCCCCTGCGGATCTGTTCTTCCCGCGGTTCGACGACATATTCAATATGTTCCACCTATACCCGCTGCACTATACCATGGTCCGTCTATTTTCTCTCAGCCTGGCCATGCAGATCATTAGAGAGATCACACCGGGCATCGCTATAGTGGACCCCTACTACATGCGTGACGGCTGCTTGGGTTCCCCCGCCGAACGACGTATCGTGGCCTCGTACCTAAAACGAATCCTCGTGGCGAACAAGACAAAGGAATACATTCTCGTGCCTTACTTTCCCGAGTAAGTCGTTATTCACTCGCCACCGTCGATTGGCTTTATTAGATTATCATCATTCTTTTTCCAACACATTCCATTTGAATTTTTTGCGCAGAGATGAACACTGCACGCTCATCTCCTTATCGCCGAAGCATTCCAACACCACGTATTTTGACTCGGGTAGTCTAGAAAAGAAGAAAAACTACGACAAGATCAAGGAAGTTCTGGATGATGCTCTCACTGGCTATGCCTCGACGGAAGGAACCACCTTCGTGCGTGCGAAGGTCAAGTTCGGCAGGAACGTCTTCAACCACGTAATGGAGTTCCCCTGCGTGAAGCAGCCGGAAAACAGTAAGAAGGAAGCCTACTACACACTCCATCACATGAGGGCGTTCCTACTTGACCAGCAGAATTCTATGCTGCCAGATCATCTCAAACAGTGGGCCGAAGCAAAGGCCAAGATGACTGATTCAGATATTAGACAAGAGATGTATCGCATCCAGCAGCAGTTTGGGGCAATCATCTTTCATGATGTCATGACTTCGGGGGGGATCTTCTACGGAGGAAATATCCCGAATAACCGTGACATACAAGATCGCCTAGAGATGCAGGGTGACTATAGGAAGTTCATGATGAGACAAGGCGTCCTCCCGTTCCCTAAGCCGAGCCAGAAGGCTTGATGTTGGCCTAGTTGTAGTTACAAACTATAGATGACCTTTGTGTGTGTGTGGACAAGTGTACATGCTACAATACTTATCTTATTAGGTTTATGAATCATCCCTTACTTCTTTTACTTATCTTATTAGGTTTATCAATCAATGCTTGGTTTTTTTGCTTACTCTTTTGTCCTTTGCTTACTTTGGTCCTTCTTTTTTTCCTTACTATTTTTTCGAGAATAATGTCGATGATTGAAATGCCGTGGCACACTATATATGTGAATGTGCTACAATGGGATTGTGAGCCTTGTGATATGCACAAGTCCAGGTCTTGTGCAACCTACTTGGCTCACGGTTCCATCGTAGCATATTCCTGTGTCCAACGACCTATGTATATATATGAGGCATTCTTTTCGAGTTATTTTTGTCTTTTTCGAGAATAATGCCGATGATTGAAATGTCGTGGCACAATATATATGTGAATGTGCTACGACGGGATAGTTAAGCTTGTGATATGCACAAGTCCAGGAATTGTGCATCCTACTTGGCTGACTGTTCCGTCGTAGCATATTCCTGTGTCCAACGACGTAGCTAGTTATAAATGAGGCATTCTTTTCGAGCTACTTTGGTCTTTTTCGAGAATAATGCCGATGATTGAAATGTCGTGGCACAATATATATATGAATGTGCTACGACGGGACTGTAAGCCTTGTGTTATGCACAAGTCTAGATGTTGTGCATCCTACTTGGCTTACTGTTCCATCGTACCATATTCCTGTGTCCAACAACCTATGTATATATATATATGAGGCATTATTTTTGATTTACTTTGGTCTTTTTCGAGAATAATGCCGATGATTGAAATGTCTTGGCACAATATATATGTGAATGTGCTACGACGGGATTGTGAGCCTTGTGATATGCACAAGTCCAGGTCTTGTGCATAGCTTTTGGCTCACAGTTTCATCGTAGCATATTCCTGTGTCCAACGACCTATGTATATATATGAGGCATTCTTTTCGAGTTACTTGGGTCTTTTTCGAGAATAATGCCGATGATTGAAATGTCGTGGCACACTATATGTGAATGTGCTGCGATGGGATTGTTCTCCTTGTGCTATGCACAGGTCCAGGTGTTGTGCATCCTACTTGGAGAACAGTTCCATCATATCATATTCCTGTGTCGAACAACCTAGTTATATATGAGACATGCTTTTTGAGTTTGGTCTTTTTGATTTAGGAGTACTTTCTATAAGTGTATATTCATATGCGACTTTAATTATATATGTTTTTTTCAATCACCGTTTAATTATTATTGTCAACTTATAGATGACGTGGTACGTCGTGTACAAGGGACGGGTTCCCGGAGTCTACGATGATTGGGAAGACTGCCGGAGACAGGTGCACCGTTTCAGCGGCAATAGCTACAAGGGGTACAACATTATGGCGGAGGCGGAAGCTAGATACACGCGCTATCTAGCGGGAGTTAGGACAAGGAACCGGATGAAGACCTACACCTTCGTCGCGGCGGTGATCATGCTTATCTTCTTTGGTTGTTTATCCCGCGTTTGTGTCTAGCTAGTTTAGATGTCTGGACGAGCTTCCGAGCTCTAACTTGTTCGATCGACACATGTATTCGCATGTCACCAACTACTTTGTAACTTGATCGAAATAATGTAACTTATACTATGTATTCATGTATGAGACTTATCTATATGTATTTGTTTCAATCTTGTTTTTCAAATTGTGTATTTATATATATAATTGTATATCTTGTATCTGTGTGTGTATATCTGCCTGTAATATTGTATATAATCTATATTGTATATAATCTGGCTATGAAATTAAAAAAAACAAAAAAAAACCTGTGGCGCACATGACCTAGCTTTTGTGGCGCACTACGTCTAGAGCGCACCTCAGCACCTTAGTGGCACACTGGGACGTGCGCCACAGAAGATCTAACGCGTAGCGCAGCTGCCCACATAGCCGTGGCGCACTAGCAGGTGCGCTACACCTATCTCGACACAACTGTGGCGCACTAGGCAGTGCGCCACGGCTAGGAGATAGCCGTAGCGCAATGCCCGTGGCGCACCCCTAGTGCGCCACAGATGATGATTACAGGTGCGCCACAGACGACCATTTTCCTAGTAGTGAAACAAAAGTACAAAGAATGTTGTAGAACTTGATGAACAAATAAATGTTGAACCCGTAGTAGCAATTGTTAAAGAACTTGTCACTAAAAATGTAGAAGATGGACACATTATCTTTTGTGAAGATGCTTGTAATATTATTTCACATCCTAGTAGAACTAGGAGAGCTAGTGTCCCTGTACTTTCCATTAGGATTAGTGATCATTGCTATTATGGTTTATGTGATATTGGTGCAAGTTCAAGTGCTATTCCTTAAGAGCTTTACAAAGAAATTATGCATAAAATTGGTCCTTGTCAACTTGAAGACATTGGTGTGGTTATTCACCTTGCTAATAGAGAAACCATCTGTCCAATTGGTATTGTAAGAGATGTGGAAGTTCTTTGTGGTAAGACTAAATATCCTGCTGATTTTCTAGTACTTGGTAGAGCTGCTAGTAAAACTTGTCCTGTCATTTTTGGTAGACCTTTCTTGAACACTTGTCGAGCCATTATAGATTGTAAGAAGGAGAAAATTTTAACTAAATTTGATGGAGAATCTTATGAGTTTAATTTTTCCAAATTTGCTAAAGCTCCTTATGAAAATGAATTGCCTAATGAGGATTTTAGAGTTGAACAACTTGCTTCTATTGATCTAGTTTTCAATCTTAAACCTCTATTTGACAATTTTCAATATGCTCATTTTGATGATAAGAATGTTTTATGTGATAGTTACATTTTTAATTTCATCCATAATGCTACTGAAAGTTATTATGAGAGAGGGAAACATGGTTTTATGTATCTCAACAATATTAAGTTTCCCCGCCTTATGTTGAAAGTTTTAGTGTTGCACTTGTTTTGCCTTCCTATGCTAATAGCCTCTTGTTTTAATAATTTGTTTTCTTCCAAAATTCCTTCGCATAGGAAGTGGGTTAGACTTAAATTTGTTGGATATTTGCTTCTTGATAATCTCTTTTACTTCAAATCCATATCTCCTATGTGAGCATCATTAAAATTATCATGCCAATCTTAATGGCTATAAAGAAAGAGCTTTTGGGAGACAACCCATTTTATTTTTCTTTCGGTTATTTTTGTTTTATTTGAGTCTTGGAAGTTATTTACTCGGTAATAGCCTATCCTTATCCATTTTGTTTGGTTTTTGTGTCAAGATTAGCCTCTAATGAGAAGGAAGTGATGTGGGAAAGTTGCTGTCTCGGAACAGATTTTTGTGCTTCACTGTAAAAAATAGTGAAAAATATCAGTACGTCGGATTGAGCTATAATTTTCTATGCATGTGCCCCAATTTATGATTCACTTTCATTAGTTTTGTAGTTTTCGTTTGAGCAACGTAAGATTTTCGAAAAAATCAATCTTTGCCTGTAGGTCTGTTTTGACAGATTCCTGCCATTTTTGCATTTGCCTCTTAAATCAATTTCCTTTTGAATTCCTTTGGGGGTTTTGAAATAAGTTGATACAGTAGCTTATGTTTTGATGGACTTCAGTTGAAATCGAACCCAAAGCTTCACTATCTTTCATACACTAATGGTTCTAATGAAGATTGTGTGAAGCTTTGTATGAAAGAAATTTTCAAGTGTTGGGAGAGAATGATGTTATGAGATGAAGAATGGTCAAAGGCTCAAACATTATATCTCTGGAGATTCTTATAATAAAGATGTTGATATTATTCAAGTGATGACTCCGGAAGAATTTATTAAAGACCAAAGTCAGGAATCTGTAGAGTTCGTTTTTGAATAGGTAACAATGCGGTAATAAAAGGTTCGCGGAAGACTTACAAATTTATATTTTTGCAGTTTTTATTTAATATGGAAGATAATGAGTCGAAAGAGGGAAGGAGATGCAGTCCAGGGGGCTCACACCACTCCCTAGTGCGGGCCCACCTGGTCGCGCCGTCTGGTGGTGTGGCCACCTCGGAGCTCCTCCCCGACCCGTTTTCTACCAGCACCTTCCTTTTGTCGTTAACCTTCGTAATATATAATCCCCCGGACCACCCGAGGTCCATTTGTCATGTTTTTGTTTAGATCTGTTCTGGTCAGATGTCGTTCCATGGTTCGTTTTTGGAGGACTATGAGCTGCGACATCGGCGCAAGCTCCTCCGCAATCTTGAGCAAGGAACTTTCATTGGATGGGAGGAAGAAGAAATGATCATAGATAGACGCAAAGACATGGATAGAAGCGTTGATGACCCACAATTATAGGTGATCACAACAGTATTCGAGGGTAGTAAATCCCAATTTATTGATTCGACACAAGGGGAGACAAAGAATATTTATAAGCCTTAACAACTGAGTTGCCAATTCACCTGCACCTGGAAATAGTCTTGCTCACAGTAGTTTATTAGCAGTAACATTTTTGTAGTAGCAATAGCAAAGTAATAGCAGTAGTAACAATAGTAGCAAACAGCAGGATTTGAGTGCGGTAGTGTAAGGGTCCCAACCTTTAATAAGGTAGAGCCCCCTGTGTTTACAATGCTAGTCCCTGGATCAATAGCTAGCATCCACAGTTAAGATGTAATATCAATAAACAAAGGTCATAATACAACTTTATAACCAGGAATAACATAATTTTATTACATCTTACATAGCTCATTTGGCTATTACATTACATTGCAGAAGAATATCTATAAGCATGGGGTCCTTCATCTTCAAAGTGCCACAGGCAAACATGTTGGTTGTAGACTTTGTAATCCTAATCAACACACTTCACTAACTCAATCAAACCTGCAACATAACAAGTTACAGCCACAAGGGTCAATACATTTGAATTTTATTGGCAAGTGATACTAAGGTAATATAGTGGAGTCTAACATCTATATGCATTTGGCTAAGTGGAGTTGAGGCTTGAATTGCTCAAAATAGATTTTTCCTTAACATTTGAAAACACTAAGTTTTTGCTTGACAAAATCATTTTTCTCAATCAAAGATTGAAAATACTTTAACCCTTGTTCAACCACAAGTTTTTACTTAGAAGTTGGAGTGATGAGATTTTTGATTGCTTCCATGTCTTGATGCTCAAATTGTCCTTTACCAGGGACATGGCTAAGTACTTAGATTTTACACTCTGCAGAGGTGGTGCACTTTCCCCACAAGACTTGGTTTCCCAAGACAAGATCTTTCAGAATCCTTCCCTTAGACCAAAATGGACGCGCTCCAACCTATCAAACTCTACCACCAACTGTCCATATGGCTAAGTTCTTGCAACCTATATGATCCAGGCAGAGCCCATAATGCCAAGTGGCTGCACTTGAAGCTTCTCAACATTTGACATCTCAAATCTCTTTGTTCCTGGGTGGCCATCCACAAGTGAGATACACAAGGTCAACCATAAACATGGGCCTTGTGAACCACTCAACCAAAAACCACCAAGCAATTACCATTCCACCCAGGTGATTCATTAACTTAGTTGTTTTATTAAACAAAAACACAAGTCCTCAGACTTAGAAATTTTTCCATAGTATGCATGTATACTCCACCCTTGTTTTCTATTAGCTAAGCTAAGCTTGATAGTAGTAGGAATCTTAACTTAGGAAAATTTTCTACTAAGGTTTCATCTACTAGGTTTTCCCATAGCATGGTTATACTTAGCAAAATTCCATGCAAGTTTTACTTAGAAAAATCACTAATGCATAGTGAAAGTAATGGGACAAAAGTAGGAAGCATCACTTGCCTTTTTGGTAGAGGGTATAAGTTCACTCCTTGTCCTTGAAACAATCACACTCTTCAAGTCACTACAATTCAATCAAGCAAGGCACAAACTCAATTTACCAATCAAGCAAAACAACACATAAAATCATAGAACCAAGATAATGCATGCAAGCATGCCAAGGATTGTTTTATTTGGAAAAGTGGTTCCTAATGGGACATAAACATTTGAAAACACCTATTGGTCATTTTATAAAGTGGAAAAAAGTCATTTGCAAGGGATTTCACTTCCTAAACCATTTTCAAAATAAAGTATCATTTTATGTGGTGTAGAAATGTTTTTCTAAGGCATTAATCTATAGGGCTCACAAAATCTGTTTTCAAACCACAAAACTTTATGTTTAGGGTCAGAGAGTTTAAAACAAAACATTTCCCAAAAGTTTTCTTCCAAAACCATTTTTAATAAATAAACTATATTTTTATTTGTCTAGAAATGGTTTTCAATCAAAAAATCATTCTTTTGTTTCACCAAATACATTTTTGAAACCACAAAGTGTTTCCTACGGTCAGTAGGTTCAAATCACACCATTTGCCAAAGATTTTATCCCAGAAATCATTTTAGAACAATTTTTATAATCTAAATAAGCATACAAATGTTTCTGCAAAAACAAACATTTTTCCAGAAGCTTTTTACTAAACAAATTGCAGGGTTGGCTAGGGCTTGTCTTGCTGATTCCATTTATATAAAGTTTTCAAAATTTGGACGTGTGGAACTAAAGTTATGGAATTTACAAAATGGACATCTAATAGAAAGTTTTCTGTCTTTTAAATCAACTACAGGCCACGTGTCGAGTTCTTACTCACTGATACCGCTTCGTCAGGATCACTCACTGAGGATCGTTGGATCTAATGCGAATCGCACGGCTTAGATGCTCCCATACCTGTTCGCTTAAGTCGTTCTGTCTACGCCACAGGATGGGGATCTAACGGCTCACGCGTGTTTGACCAAAAGCTGGCGGCAAATGACGGTGGTCAAGCGGCCTGATCAGAGTGGCAGTGCTGGTGAAGCAGGAAGCGAGAGAGGGGGGGAGTAGGCTCACCGTTTTTGCAGAAGCCCGGGGAAGATCAAGGTGTTGTTGGTTCGATGAGGGGCGCGCAAGGTTGTGGTTAATTCCTCGCCGGAGACGTGGTCGGCGTCAGATGGTCCTGGAGCTCGTCGAGGGTGGTGCTGTGCTTCGCCCCGAGGGAAAATGAAGACACAGTTAGACGCGCAAGATCAAGGCGAAGCTGCTTGCTTGAAGGAGAAGGAGAGGGGCGGTCGGATATTACCTGGGGAACTCGCCGGAGTAAGGCGCAGACGCGGCGGCGCTCAGTCGAAGTGGTTGCCGATGTTCTGGGGCGCCCACGGTTGAATGGGAGGTATAGGGAGAAGCGTCTAGGTCTGGGGAGTAAGCTCGTGTGGTTGGGGAGGTGAGGGGCGGCGTGGTGCTACCGGAATTAGCTGAGGATGGTGGTCGGAGCAGTGGAGGTGTTGCTTCGATTCAGGGCAGCCTGGTGGCGTTCAGGGCGTGGAGTCTGAGAGGAAAGAGAGGTAAGAGGGAGGCGTTTAAAACAGCGTGGTCACGATGAGGGATTAACGCGACATTGAAGCGAAATCAACTGCGACATTACTGGCAGGAAATGGCCGCGGTGTCTAGGGAAGAACAGGTCGCGGGTGGGGAAGATGACCGTGTGGCTGTGGGGTCCACGGGCAGTGAGAGAGAAGGAAAGGGAAAGGGGTCCACCAGTCAGTCGCAGAGTGGGTGAGTTGCGGAGTAAGAAAACGTTTCGCGAGAGAGAGTGGGGTGGGCTTGCTGTTGGGCTTGTTGGGCTGGCCGGCTGGGCTGCTGCCTGTTTCTATTTTTTTCTGTTCTGAATCTTTTTCTTTTTCCAAATCAATTTCTGTTTTGAAATTTAAACAATCAATTCAAACAATCAATTCAAAACAACTTCCACCAAACCTTGTATTGAGTTTTGGTTCTGTTTAATCAACACAAACCAAAGTCCCAAAATAAAATAAAATAATAATTTCATTTTAGGATCTATTTAATAATTAATTAAAATAGACCTTAGTTAATAATTCAAATAGGTTTTGATTTATTTAATAAAATCTCCATTTGAAAACTAAATATTATCAAAACCAAATCAGTAGATTTTATTTGAAAATAAAAGATACTTGGAAAACTTGTTTAAAATAAAATAACATTTTTATTTTAGGGTCCATTAATAATTAAATAAAATGGACCTTAGTCATTAAATCAAAAAGGATTTGTTTTATTAAAATCTTTATTTTGAAATCTAAAATAAAACCAAAACACTTTAGTAGGTTTTAATTGAAGAATATAAAATACTTGGAAAACTTATTTAAAATAATTTAATAAGTTTTAGTGTTTATTTAAAATGGGAAAAGCCTTTATTTTTAATAAAATTGGATATTAATAAATCCTCATTATTTTGTTTAAATAAACTTTTACTCTTTTAATCAAAGAAAAACCTTTTGTTTCAAAATCTTGGCCAAGGTTTAATTTGGCTATATAAAATAATCCTTATTTATAAATCTACCTTTTCTTTTGAAAATCCAAATCTTTTATTAAAAGATCCAAAAATAGGAATTTTAAATATTTTTAAGTTTATTGTTTATTTAACTTTTTAAATCCCTTTAGGATTTTATTTGATCCAAAAAGGTTTTGAAAGTTTCCAATTGGTTTCAAAAGTTTCTTCTCACCCTGAAAATCAACAAAGTTCTATTTTATTCATTTATTTTTCACATTACAAGATTTGGAAAATCTTAGGATGTGACAGGCAGGCATAGGGATGGATGGACGGGCGTTGCATGGACAAGTCTATTCATGTAACATCAAGATCAAGGGTATTTGAAGATAAATAATATAAAGCATCCAAGTACCAAATAATCATAGGCATGTGTTCTATATATAGTCATACGTGCTCACAATGAGAACTTGCACAACATCTTTTGTCCCGTCAGCCCGTTGCAGCGGGGCCTCAAGGGAATCTACAAGCAATTAAGGTACTCCTTTTAATAGATTACCGGAGCAAAGCATTAACACTCCGTGAACACACATGATCCTCATATCACAGCCGTCCCCTCTGGTTATCCCAATTTCTGTCACTTCGGGGCCTCGGGTTCCCGACAATGATATGTGTAAACAACTTGTAGGTAAGATAACAAACAATAATATCATCATGAATCAATAACATGTTCAGATCTGAGATCATGGCACTCGGGCCCTAGTGACAAGCATTAAGCATAACAAGTTGCAACAATGTCAAAAAGCACTAACAATAGATACTAGACACCATTCCCTAACAATATTATGCAATCACATGATAGATTTCATCCAATCCCTACCATCTCCATAGCCTACTATGGGGGATTACTCACTCATGGATGGGGGAAACATGGTGTTGGAGATATGCCCTAGAGGCAATAATAAATATAGTTATTATTATATCTTTGTGTTTATGATAAATGTTTACATTCATGCTATAATAGTATTAACAAGGAAACATTAATACTTGTGTGATTTGTAAAATTAAATTGAAGTCCCTAGTAAAGCCTCTATATAATACTAGCTTGTTGGTTAATAAATGATTATGGTTTCCCTATCATGAACATTGAGATGTTATTAACAACAAGATCATATCGTTAGGAGAATGATATGGTGGACATACTCCTATAGATAAGCGTAGCATAAAGATCAAGTCATTTTAATAGTTCAATTGCTATATGCTTTATGATACATAGTAACCTAATTCCTTCGACCATGAGATCATGAATATCACCTTTACCGGATGGATGCTTTGATGACATCAAACACCACACCGTAACTGGGTAGCTATAAAGGTGGCATTGAGTGTTCGGAAAGTATTGGTTGAGACACATGGATCAAGAGTGGGATTTGTCCATCCATATGACGGATAGATATACTCTGGGCCCTCTCGGTGAAATGTCATCCAATTAGCTTGCAAGCATGTGACTGGCTCACAAGGGATCACATATCACGGGAACGAGAAAAGAGTACTTATTGGTAGCGAGGTTGAACTAGGTATGTACAGATACCGACGATCATAACCTCGGATAAGTAAACTATCGTGACACAAAGGGAAATTGGTATCGTATGTAAGTGGTTCATTAGATCGCAAAGTAATCGTAGAAATATGTGGGAGCCATATGAATTTCCAGATTCCTCTATTGGTTATTGTTCGGAGAAGTGTCTCGATCATGTCCGCATAATTCACGAACCGTAGGAAGACACACTTAAGGATTCGACGTTGTTTGAGTAGGTATGGAATGATGATAAAGAGACTTAATGTTGTTCGGAGTCTCAGATGGGATTCGGGATATCACGAGGAAATCCGGAATGGTCCGGAGAATAAGATTCATTTAAGGAAAGTCCTGTTTCGGAGTTAGAGAATGGTTCCGTTGTTTTCATAAGGAATGTTCTAGAAGGTTCTGGAATGTCCGGCACTTCGAAGGGGAAAGGTACATGAATGTGTCATACCAAGTTGGTATGATTGCATCATGTACTAGGTGTCATCGCTGAACAAAATAAAGGGTTTAATCAAATCCTAGTTTGAAAAAGTCAAACGCCAATTTGAAAGTCAAACGGCTATTTTGGGAAGTGGAGAGGGAGGTGGAAACCGAGTTGGGGAGGCGTCCCTCCTCCACCGCCGGCCCACTTGGGATCCGAGTTGGGGAGGGATTCCCCTCCCCTTGGCCGGTGCCTCCCTCCTATAAGAGGAGGGGCAGGGCTCCCCTCCTAACACACAAGATCCCCACCTCTAAACCCTAGCAGCTGCCGCCCTCCATAGCCGCCGCCGCCCCCTAGGGTTTCTCCCCTAGCCGCCGACTTGGGCACCTCCAAGCCCTAGCCTCCGGCCCTAGCACCTCTTCCTCGGTGTGTCTAAACCCTAGATCGCCGAGGGCACTCTCATAGTCCACCATACTCGCTCCGGCTTAAGGCGAAGCCCTGCGAGATCTCCCCTCTACTTCCGGTACTACGCCGTTGTGATGCCGGAATCGCAAGGAGAGTGCTACAACCTCCGCTGCCTGCTGGAACAAGGGAGAGGAAGGTCTTCGTCGAGTACCGAACGTGTGACCGATCATGGAGGCGCTGGGAGCAGCCGAGGAAGGATCGTCTACGCAATCTTGAGATCGGGAAGAGTAAGACTACATCACCCACGAGAATCCGCTCTCGTTAAACACTTTGGAATCTTTGAGGGTGAGTTATTCCATCGACTCGTTGCTACAATCTAGTAGATAGATCTTGGCTTGTTTGTTTGTATGCGATAGAAAATTTTTGTTTTCCATGCTACGAAACCCTACAGTGGTATCAGAGCCGTGTCTATATGTAGATCTCTTGCACGAGTAGAACACAATGGTCATTGTGGGCGTTGATACTTTTATTGTCGATTGCTTCTTGTGTACTTTGCATCTTGCGGGATGTTAGGATGAAGCGGCCCGGGCTAACCTTACATGACATCGTTCATGAGACTTGGTCCACGCTTGACATGCAACTTGTATTGCATAAGTGGCTTTGCGGGTGCTTGTTTCTCCTAGCATAGTTAAGATCCAATTTACGACGGGTGATTAACAATACTAGTATCAATGTTGTGGTTCATGTTTGTAAGTTAGAACGACACTTATTGAAAGCCCCAAACCACGTAAAACATGCAAAGAAAGTAGAGGCGTCTAACTTTGTTTTGCAGGGGTGTGCAGTGATGTGATATGGCCATGATTGTGATTATATTTGATGTATGCAATGTTCCTTATTGTAAGTTGGCAACCGGCAGGAGCCATATGGTTGTCTTTAATTTAAGTTAAGACCCGCGTGTCTATTCAAAGTAGTTGTAATAGTTGAAGCCGGTGGACGACAACCATGGAGAAGCGTCATTGACCTTGATGCAATGCCGGTGATGATGGAGATCATGTTCGTGCTTGAAGATGGAGATCGGAAGCACAAAGAAGAAAGGCCATATCATATCACATATTATGAATTGCATGTGATGTTAATCCTTTATGCATCTTGTATTGCTTAGTAGACAACGGTAGCATTATAAGATGATCCCTCATGCACATGAATTTCAAGTCATAAAGTGTTCACCCTTAGTTAGCACCGTTGCTAAAGCTTGTTGTTTCGAAGCAGCACGTGATGATCGGGTGTGTTAGATTCTGCAAGTGTATACAACGTGAGCAAGCCAGATTTGCTCATGCGGAAGCTAAGGTTTGATCTTGACGAGCCTAGCATGTACAGACATGGTCTCGGAACACGGATCACCGAAAGGTAAAGCATGAATCATATAGAAGATATGATGAACATGTCGATTGTTCTCCATTGAAATTATATCAAGTCTCGTGATGATCGGTGTTGATGTGGTGGATTTGGTTCGTGTGATCACTAAAACAATGTGAGGGATATTGTTTTGAGTGGGAGTTCACCTAGATTAATTTAACCATTAATTAGAACTCAATTTGTCATAAACTTAGTCTAAACTATTGCAAATATGTTGTAGATCAATGGCGGCCCCTACCATCAATTTTAATGCGTTCCTAGAGAAAGAAAAGTTGAAAAACAACGGAAGAAACTTCGCGGATTGGTTCCGCAATTTGAGGATTGTCCTCACAGCTAGTAATTTGACCTATGTGCTGGATGCACCACTGGGTGACCCGCCTGCAGCTGATGCTACCGACGAAGTAAAGAATGTTTACCTCGCTTGGAAGACTCAGTACTCCACAGTTCAGTGTGCTATCTTGTATGGTTTAGAATCGGAGCTTCAGAAAAGGTTTGAGAATTCAGACCCACATGATATTGTCCATGATCTCAAATTGATCTTTGAGACTCATGCGACAATAGAGAGCTATGAGGCTTCTAAAAAGTTCTTTAACTGCAAGATGGAAGAGGGCAGCCCCGTCAGTGAGCATGTGCTTAAGATGTCTGGGCACGCAAACAAACTTCAAAGCTTGGGTATAGTGATTCCTAATGCTTTGGGGATTTACCGTGTCCTCCAATCACTACCACCAAGTTACAAGAACTTTGTGATGAACTACAATATCCAAAACATGAACAAGCAGTTGCCAGGACTGTTTGCTATGTTGAAATCTGCAGAAGTGGAGATCAAGAAAGAGCACCAAGTGTTGATGGTCAATAAGACCACCAAATTCAAGAAAGGCAAGTCTAAGCAAAAGGGACACTTCAAGAAGGGTGGTAAGAAAGTTACCCGGCGAAGAAGAAAACCAGGCTGGACCTAAGCACGATCTTGAGTGCTTTACTACAAGGAGAAGGTCACTTGAGCGGAATTTCCCAAAGTACTTGGATTTGAAGAGCAACATCAAGAAGAAAGGTATATCCGATATACATGTTATTGATGTGTATCTCACTAGTACTCGTAGTAGTGCACAGGTATTTAATCTGGTTCGGTTGCTCATATTTGTAACTCAAAGCAGGTCGCAGAATAAACGGAAGCTAGCGAAGAACGAGGTGACGATGTGTGTGGGAAACGGATCAAAGGTTGATGTGATCGCGGTCGGCACGCTACCCCTTCATCTACCATCGGGATTAGTTTTATACTTAAATAATTGTTATTTGGTGCCTACGTTAAGCATGAACATTATATCGGGATCTTGTTTATTGCGAGACGGTTACTTGTTTAAGTCCGAGAATAATGGTTGTTCGATTTATATGAGTAATATGTTTTATGCACATGCACTTTTGATAGATGGTCTATTCTTGTTGAATCTCGATAGTGGAAATACACAAATTAATAACATTGAGGCTAAACATTTGAAATCGAGCGATAACTCGACCTATATGTGGCACTGTCGTCTTGGTCACATTGGAGTGAAGCGTATGAAGAATCTCCATTCCGATGGACTTCTTGAATCACTTGATTTTGAATCACTTGATAGATGTGAAGCATGTCTGATGGGTAAAATGACCAAGACTCCATTTTCTGGTATGATGGAGCGAGCTACGGACTTATTGGAAATCATACATACCGATGTGTGTGGTCCAATGAGTGTAGCATCGCGCGGTGGTTATCGTTATGTTCTTACCTTCACGGATGACTTGAGTAGATATGGGTATATCTATTTCATGAAACATAAGTCCGAAACTTTCGAGAAGTTTAAGGAATTTCAAAGTGAGGTTGAGAATCAACGTAACAAGAAGATTAAATTTCTACGTTCTGATCGTGGAGGTGAATATCTAAGTTACGAGTTTGGCGAGCATTTAAAGAAATGCGGAATACTTTCACAATTGACACTTGGGGAACACCACAGGTAATAATGGTGTGTCCGAACGTCGTAATCGAACTCTCTTACATATGGTTCGTTCTATGATGTCACTTACAGATTTACCGCTATCATTTTGGGGTTATGCATTAGAAACAGCCGCATTCACTTTAAATAGGGCACCATCTAAATCCGTTGAAACGACACCGTATGAATTATGGTTTGGGAAGAAACCTAGATTGTCGTTCCTTAAAGTTTGTGGATGCGAAGCCTATGTAAAGAAGTTACAGCCGGACAAGCGTGAACCCAAAGCAGAAAAATGCGTCTTCATAGGATACCCAAAGGAAACTATTGGGTATACCTTCTATCATAGATCCGAGGGCAAAATCTTCGTTGCCAAGAATGGATCCTTTCTAGAGAAGGAATTTCTCTCGAAAGAAGTGACTGGAAGGAAAGTAGAACTCGACGAGGTTGTCGAACCTTCTCTCGAAATTGCAAGTAGCGCAGCACCGGAAGAAGTTCCTGTGATGCCTGCACCAATAAGAGAGGAAGCTAATGATGATGATCATGAAACTTCGGTTATAGTTGCTGCAGAGCCTCGCAGGTCAACGAGAACTCGTACCACTCGATATTGGTATGATCCCGTTATGAGTGTCATGTTGGTGGACAACACCGATGACCCTGCGACATATGAGGAAGCGATGATGAGCCCAGATTCCAACAATTGGCAAGAAGCCATGAAATCCGAGATTGGATCCATGTATGAAAACCAGGTTTGGACTTTGGTGGACTTACCGGATGGCCGGAAGGCTGTCGAGAACAAATGTATTTTCAAGAAGAAAACAGATGCTGATGGTAATGTTACTGTCTATAAAGCTCGAATTGTCGCAAAGGGGTTTCGACAAATTCAAGGAGTTCACTACGATGAGACTTTCTGGTTTTCCGAAGTTGGAATCAACGTTTTGATAAGGTGATCAAAAGTTTTGGTTTTATACAAACTTATGGAGAAGCTTGTATTTACAAGAAAGTGAGTGGGATCTCTGTAGCATTCTTAATACTATATGTAGATGACATATTGTTGATTGGGAATGATGTAGACCTTCTTAATAGTGTAAAGGAATATTTGAATAATAGTTTTTCAATGAAGGATCTTGGCGAAGCAGCTTACATATTAGGCATAAAGATTTATAGAGATAGATCGAGATGCCTAATATCATTGTCACAAAGTACATATTTGGACAAATTTCTAAAGAGGTTTGGAATGGAAGATACCAAGAAAGGGTTCTTGCCCATGTTGCCCAATACGACCTTGAGTAAAACACAAAGTCCGACATCGGCAGAAGATAGAGAAAGGATGAGTAAGACTCCCTATGCCTCAGCCATAGGATCTCTAATGTATGCCATGCTATGTACTAGACCCGACATTGCATATGCTGTTAGTTTAACTAGCATATATCAAAGTGATCTAGGAGTGCATCATTGGAAAGCGGTCAAAAACATCCTTAAGTACTTGAGAAGAACTAAGGATATGGTTCTTTATGATGGAGGTGATGAACAACTCGTTGTTAATGGTTACACCGATGCTAGTTGGAACACTGATCCGGATGATTCTAAATCACAATCTAGATACGTATTTACTTTGAATGGTGCAGCAGTTAGCTGGAGGAGTGCAAAGCAAAGCGTTGTGGCGAGATCTTCAACTGAATCGGAATACATGGCTGCTTCGGAGGCTTCACAAGAAGCGATATGGATGAAAGAGTTCATGACAGAGCTGGGTGTGGTTCCTAATGCGCTGGACCCAATGTCTATCTACTATGATAACATGGGCGCCATAGCCAATGCGCAAGAACCAAGGTCACACAAGAAGCTGAAGCACATCAAGCTACGTTTTCACGCTATTCGAGAACATGTCCAAGATGGGGACATAAAGATTTGCAAAGTACACACAGATCTGAATGTGGCGGATCCGTTGACTAAACCTCTCCAAAGGGCAAAACATGACCAACACCAAACTGCCATGGGTGTTCGGTATATTACCATGTAATCTAGATTAGATGACTCTAGTGCAAGTGGGAGACTGTTGGAGATATTCCCTAGAGGCAATAATAAATATAGTTATTATTATATCTTTGTGTTTATGATAAATGTTTACATTCATGCTATAATAGTATTAACAAGGAAACATTAATACTTGTGTGATTTGTAAACTTAAATTGAAGTCCCTAGTAAAGCCTCTATATAATACTAGCTTGTTGGTTAATAAATGATTGTGGTTTCCCTATCATGAACATTGAGATGTTATTAACAACAAGATCATATCGTTAGGAGAATGATATGGTGGACATACTCCTATAGATAAGCGTAGCATAAAGATCAAGTCATTTTAATAGTTCAATTGCTATATGCTTTATGATACATAGTAACCTAATTCCTTCGACCATGAGATCATGCATATCACCTTTACCGGATGGATGCTTTGATGACATCAAACACCACACCGTAACTGGGTGGCTATAAAGGTGGCATTGAGTTTTCGGAAAGTATTGGTTGAGACACATGGATCAAGAGTGGGATTTGTCCATCCATATGACGGATAGATATACTCTGGGCCCTCTCGGTGAAATGTCATCCAATTAGCTTGCAAGCATGTGACTGGCTCACAAGGGATCACATATCACGGGAACGAGAAAAGAGTACTTATCGGTAGCGAGGTTGAACTAGGTATGTAGAGATACCGACGATCATAACCTCGGATAAGTAAACTATCGTGAGACAAAGGGAAATTGGTATCGTATGTAAGTGGTTCATTCGATCGCAAAGTAATCGTAGAAATATGCGGGAGCCATATGAATTTCCAGATCCCTCTATTGGTTATTGTTCGGAGAATTGTCTCGATCATGTCCGCATAATTCACGAACCGTAGGGAGACACACTTAAGGATTCGACGTTGTTTGAGTAGTTATGGAATGATGAGAAAGAGACCGAATTTTTCTCGGAGTCTCGGATGGGATTTGGGATATCACGAGGAGATCCGGAATGGTCCGGAGAATAAGATTCATATAAGGAAAGTCCTGTTTCGGAGTTAGAGAATGGTTCTGGTGTTTTCATCAGGAATGTTCTAGAAGGTTCTGGAATGTCCGGCACTCCGAAGGGGAAGGGTACATGAATGTGTCATACCAAGTTTGTATGATTGCATCATGTACTAGGTGTCATCGCTAAACAAAATAAAGGGTTTAATCAAATCCTAGTTTGAAAAAGTCAAACGCCAATTTGAAAGTCAAACGGCTATTTTGGGAAGTGGAGAGTGAGGTGGAAACCGAGTTGGGGAGGAGTCCCTCCTCCACCGCCGGACCACTTGGGATTCGAGTTGGGGAGGGATTCCCCTCCCCTTGGCTGGCGCCTCCCTCCTATAAGAGGTGGGGCAGGGCTACCCTCCTAACACATAAGATCCCCACCTCTAAACCCTAGCAGCCGCCGCCCTCCATAGCCGTCGCCGCCCCCTAGGGTTTCTCCCCTAGCCGCCAACTTGGGCACCTCCAAGCCCTAGCCGCCAGCCCTAGCACCTCTTCCTCGGTGTGTCTAAACCCTAGATCGCCGAGGGCTCTCTCATAGTCCACCATACTCGCTCCGGCTTAAGGCGAAGCCCTGCGAGATCTCCCCTCTACTTTCGGTACCACGCCGTTGTGCTGCCGGAATCGCGAGGAGAGTGCTACAACCTCCGCTGCCTGCTGGAACAAGGGAGAGGAAGGTCTTCGTCGAAATCTAGAGCGATGTGACCGATCAAGGGAGCGCTGAAGGAGCATGGCCGGAAGGATCGTCTACGCGATCTTGAGATCTGGAAGAGTACGACTACATCACCCACGAGAATCCGCTCTCTTTAAACACTTTGGAATCTTTGAGGGTGAGTTATTCCATCGACTCGTTGCTACAATCTAGTAGATAGATCTTGACTTGTTTGTTTGTATGCGATAGAAATTTTTTGTTTTCCATGCTACGAAACCCTACAGTGGTATCAGAGCCATGTCTATATGTAGATCTGTTGCACGAGTAGAACACAATGGTCATTGTGGGCGTTGATACTTTTATTGTCGATTGCTTATTGTGTACTTTGCATCTTGTGGGATGTTGGGATGAAGCGGCCCAGGCTAACCTTACATGACATCGTTCATGAGACTTGCTCCACGCTTGACATGCAACTTGTATTGCATAAGTGGCTTTGCGGGTGCCTGTTTCTCCTAGCATAGTTAAGATCCAATTTACAACAGGTGATTAACAATACTAGTATCAATGTTGTGGTTCATGTTCGTAAGTTAGAACGACACTTATTGAAATCCCCAAACCACGTAAAACATGCAAAGAAAGTAGAGGCGTCTAACTTTGTTTTGCAGGGTGTCGATGATGTGATATGGCCATGATTGTGATTATATTTGATGTATGCAATGTTCCTTATTGTAAGTTGGCAACCGGCAGGAGCCATATGGTTGTCTTTAATTTAAGTTAAGACCCGCGTGTCTATTCAAAGTAGTTGTAATAGTTGAAGCCGGTGGATGACAACCATGGAGAAGCGTCATTGACCTTGATGCAATGCCGGTGATGATGGAGATCATGTTCGTGCTTGAAGATGGAGATCGGAAGCACAAAGAAGAAAGGCCATATCATATCACATATTTTGAATTGCATGTGATGTTAATCCTTTATGCATCTTGTATTGCTTAGTAGACAACGGTAGCATTATAAGATGATCCCTCATGCACATGAATTTCAAGTCATAAAGTGTTCACCCTTAGTTAGCACCGTTGCTAAAGCTTGTTGTTTGAGCACGCGTGATGATCGGGTGTGTTAGATTCTGCAAGTGTATACAACGTGAGCAAGCCAGATTTGCTCATGCGGAAGCTAAGGTTTGATCTTGACGAGCCTAGCATGTACAGACATGGTCTCGGAACACGGATCACCGAAAGGTAAAGCATGAATCATATAGAAGATATGATGAACATGTCGATTGTTCGCCATTGAAATTATATCAACTCTCGTGATGATCGGTTTTGATGTGGTGGATTTGGTTCGTGTGATCACTAAAACAATGTGAGGGATATTGTTTTGAGTGGGAGTTCACCTAGATTAATTTAACCATTAATTAGAACTCAATTTGTCATAAACTTAGTCTAAACTATTGCAAATATGTTGTAGATCAATGGCGGCCCCTACCATCAATTTTAATGCGTTCCTAGAGAAAGAAAAGTTGAAAAAAAATGGAAGCAACTTCGCGGATTGGTTCCGCAATTTGAGGATTGTCCTCACAGCTGGTAATTTGACCTTTGTGCTGGATGCACCGCTGGGTGACCCGCCTGCAGCTGATGCTACCGACGAAGTAAAGAATGTTTACCTTGCTCGGAAGACTCAGTGCTCCACAGTTCAGTGTGCTATCTTGTATGGTTTAGAATCGGAGCTTCAGAAAAGGTTTGAGAATTCAGACCCACATGATATTGTCCGTGATCTCAAATTGATCTTTGAGACTCATGCGGCAATAGAGAGCTATGAGGCTTCTGAAAAGTTCTTTAACTGCAAGATGGAAGAGGGCAGCTCCGTCAGTGAGCATGTGCTTAAGATGTCTGGGCACGCAAACAAACTTCAAAGCTTGGGCATAGTGATTCCTAATGCTTTGGGGATTTACCGTGTCCTCCAATCACTACCACCAAGTTACAAGAACTTTGTGATGAACTAAAATATGCAAAACATGAACAAACAGTTGCCAGGACTGTTTGCTATGTTGAAATCTGCAGAAGTGGAGATCAAGAAAGAGCACCAAGTGTTGATGGTCAATAAGACCACCAAATTCAAGAAAGGCAAGTCTAAGCAAAAGGGACACTTCAAGAAGGGTGGTAAGAAAGTTACCGCGCCGACGAAGAAAACCAGGGCTGGACCTAAGCCTGATACTGAGTGCTTTTACTGCAAGGGAGAAGGTCACTGGAAGCGGAATTTCCCAAAGTACTTGGCGGATTTGAAGAACGGCAACATCAAGAAGAAAGGTATATCCGATATACATGTTTTTGATGTGTATCTCACTAGTACTCGTAGTAGTGCCTGGGTATTTGATACTGGTTCGGTTGCTCATATTTGTAACTCGAAACAGGTGCTGCAGAATAAACGGAAGCTAGCGAAGAACGAGGTGACGATGCGATGGGAAAAGGACCAAAGGTTGATGTGATCGCGGTCGGCACGCTACCCCTTCTTCTACCATCAGGATTAGTTTTATACTTAAATAATTGTTATTTGGTGCCTGCGTTAAGCATGAACATTATATCAGGATCTTGTTTATTGCGAGACGGTTACTTGTTTAAGTCCGAGAATAATGGTTGTTCAATTTATATGAGTAATATGTTTTATGCACATGCACTTTTGATAGATGATCTATTCTTGTTGAATCTCGATAGTGGAAATACACATATTAATAACATTGAGGCTAAACATTTGAAATCGAGCGATAACTCGACCTATATGTGGCACTGTCGTCTTGGTCACATCGGAGTGAAGCATATGAAGAAACTCCATTCCGATGGACTTCTTGAATCACTTGATTTTGAATCACTTGATAGATGCGAAGCATGTCTGATGGGTAAAATGACTAAGACTCCATTTTCTGGTATGATGGAGCGAGCTACGGACTTATTGGAAATCATACATACCGATGTGTGTGGTCCAATGAGTGTAGCATCATGTGGTTATCGTTATGTTCTTACCTTCACGGATGACTTGAGTAGATATGGGTATATCTATTTCATGAAACATAAGTCCGAAACTTTTGAGAAGTTTAAGGAATTTCAAAGTGAGGTTGAGAATCAACGTAACAAGAAGATTAAATTTCTACGTTCTGATCGTGGAGGTGAATATCTAAGTTACGAGTTTGGCGAGCATTTAAAGAAATGCGGAATACTTTCACAATTGACACCGCCGGGAACACCACAGCGTAATGGTGTGTCCGAACATCGTAATCGAACTCTCTTAGATATGGTTCGTTCTATGATGTCACTTACAGATTTACCGCTATCATTTTGGGGTTATGCATTAGAAACATCCCCATTCACTTTAAATAGGGCACCATCTAAATCCGTTGAAATGACATCGTATGAATTATGGTTTGGGAAGAAACCTAGATTGTCGTTCCTTAAAGTTTGGGGATGCGAAGCCTATGTAAAGAAGTTACAGCCGGACAAGCTTGAACCCAAAGCGGAAAAATGCGTCTTCATAGGATACCCAAAGGAAACTATTGGGTATACCTTCTATCATAGATCCGAGGGAAAAATCTTCGTTGCCAAGAATGGATCCTTTCTAGAGAAGGAATTTCTCTCGAAAGAAGTGACTGGAAGGAAAGTAGAACTCGACGAGGTTATCGAACCTTCTCTCGAAATTGCAAGTACCGCAGCACCGGAAGAAGTTCCTGTGATGCCTGCACCAATAAGAGAGGAAGCTAATGATGATGATCATGAAACTTCGGTTGTAGTTGCTGCAGAGCCTCGCCGGTCAACGAGAACTCGTACCACTCCATATTGGTATGATCCCGTTATGAGTGTCATGTTGGTGGACAACACCGATGACCCTGCGACATATGAGGAAGCGATGATGAGCCCAGATTCCAACAAATGGCAAGAAGCCATGAAATCCGAGATTGGATCCATGTACGAAAACCAAGTATGGACTTTGGTGGACTTACCGGATGGCCGAAAGGCTGTCGAGAACAAATGGATTTTCAAGAAGAAAACAGATGCTGATGGTAATGTTACTGTCTATAAAGCTCGACTTGTCGCAAAGGGGTTTCGACAAATTCAAGGAGTTCACTATGATGAGACTTTCTCACCTGTAGCGAAGCTAAAGTCTGTGAGGATTATGTTAGTAATCGCTGCATATTATGATTATGAGATATGGCAGATGGATGTCAAAACAACATTCCTCAATGGAGACATTGATGAAGAGTTGTATATGATGCAACCCAAAGGTTTTGTCGATCCTCAAGATGCTAACAAGGTATGCAAACTTCAACGGTCCATTTATGGATTGAAGCAAGCATCCCGAAGTTGGAATCAACGTTTTGATAAGGTGATCAAAAGTTTTGGTTTTATACAAACTTATGGAGAAGCTTGTATTTACAAGAAAGTGAGTGGGAGCTCTGTAGCATTCTTAAAACTATATGTAGATGACATATTGTTGATTGGGAATGATGTAGACCTTCTTAATAGTGTCAAGGAATATTTGAATAATAGTTTTTCAATGAAGGATCTTGGCGAAGCAGCTTACATATTAGGCATAAAGATTTATAGAGATAGATCGAGACGCCTAATATCATTGTCACAAAGTACATATTTGGACAAAGTTCTAAAGAGGTTTGGAATGGAAGATAGCAAGAAAGGGTTCTTGCCCATGTTGCCCAATACGACCTTGAGTAAAACTCAAAGTCCGACATCGGCAGAAGATAGAGAAAGGATGAGTAAGACTCCCTATGCCTCAGCCATAGGATCTCTAATGTATGCCATGCTATGTACTAGACCCGACATTGCATATGCTGTTAGTTTAACTAGCATATATCAAAGTGATCCAGGAGTGGATCATTGGACAGCGGTCAAAAACATCCTTAAGTACTTGAGAAGAACTAAGGATATGGTTCTTTATTATGGAGGTGATGAACAACTCGTTGTTAATGGTGACACCGATGCTAGTTGGAACACCGATCCGGATGATTCTAAATCACAATCTGGATACGTATTTACTTTGAATGGTGCAGCAGTTAGCTGGAGGAGTGCAAAGCAAAGCGTTGTGGCGAGATCTTCAACTGAATCGGAATACATGGCTGCTTTGGAGGCTTCACAAGAAGCGATATGGATGAAAGAGTTCATTACAGAGCTGGGTGTGGTTCCTAGTGCGCTGGACCCAATGTCTATCTACTGTGATAACATGGGCGCCATAGACAATGCGCAAGAACCAAGGTCACACAAGAAGCTGAAGCACATCAAGCTACGTTTTCACGCTATTCGAGAACATGTCCAAGATGGGGACATAAAGATTTGCAAAGTACACACAGATTTGAATGTGGCGGATCCGTTGACTAAACCTCTCCAGAGGGCAAAACATGACCAACACCAAACTGCCATGGGTGTTCGGTATATTACCATGTAATCTCGATTAGATGACTCTAGTGCAAGTGGGAGACTGTTGGAGATATTCCCTAGGCAATAATAAATATAGTTATTATTATATCTTTGTGTTTATGATAAATGTTTACATTCATGCTATAATAGTATTAACAACGAAACATTAATACTTGTGTGATTTGTAAACTTAAATTGAAGTCCCTAGTAAAGCCTCTATATAATACTAGCTTGTTGGTTAATAAATGATTGTGGTTTCCCTATCATGAACATTGATATGTTATTAACAACAAGATCATATCGTTAG
Source organism: Avena insularis (assembly GCA_023614405.1). Taxonomy (NCBI): domain Eukaryota; kingdom Viridiplantae; phylum Streptophyta; class Magnoliopsida; order Poales; family Poaceae; genus Avena; species Avena insularis. The sequence continues at coordinate 260,964,498 of CM042695.1, forward strand.
GAGAATGATATGGTGGACATACTCCTATAGATAAGCGTAGCATAAAGATCAGGTCATTTTAATAGTTCAATTGCTATATGCTTTATGATACATAGTAACCTAATTCCTTCGACCATGAGATCATGCATATCACCTTTACCGGATGGATGCTTTGATGACATCAAACACCACACCGTAACTGGGTGGCTATAAAGGTGGCATTGAGTGTTCGGAAAGTACTAGGTGTCATCGCTAAACAAAATAAAGGGTTTAATCAAATCCTAGTTTGAAAAGGTCAAACGCCAATTTGAAAGTCAAACGGCTATTTTGGGAAGTGGAGAGGGAGGTGGAAACCGAGTTGGGGAGGAGTCCCTCCTCCACCGCCGGCCCACTTGGGATCCGAGTTGGGGAGGATTCCTCCCTTGGCCGGCGCCTCCCTCCTATAAGAGGAGGGGCAGGGCTCCCCTCCTAACACACAAGATCCCCACCTCTAAACCCTAGCAGCCGCCGCCCTCCATAGCCGCCGCCGCCCCCTAGGGTTTCTCCCCTAGTCGCCGACTTGGGCAACTCCAAGCCCTAGCCGCCGGCCCTAGCACCTCTTCCTCGGTGTGTCTAAACCCTAGATCGCCGAGGCTCTCTCATAGTCCACCATACTCGCTCCGGCTTAAGGCGAAGCCCTGCGAGATCTCCCCTCTACTTCCGGTACCACACCGTTGTGCTGCCGGAATCACGAGGAGAGTTCTAAAACCTCCGCTGCCTACTGGAACAAGGGAGAGGAAGGTCTTCGAAATCTGGGACATGTGACCGATCTGGAGAGAGCTGCCGTAATCGTAAGGATCGTCTCGATCTTGAGATCGGGAAAATGCGACTACATCACCCACGAGAATCCGCTCTCGTTAAACACTTTGGAATCTTCGAGGGTGAGTTATTCCATCGACTCGTTGCTACAATCTAGTAGATAGATCTTGGCTTGTTTGTTTGTATGCGATAGAAAAATTTTGTTTTCCATGCTACGAAACCCTACACATAGGTCGTTGATGGAGAGGCGTTGGTGATGATGATGGCGATGATCTCCTCCAAATCCCCGTTTCGGCATGGTACCAAAACAGAGTTTCTGGTTCCGAATCACGGTTTTTGATGGTGGCAGCGCAGCGGAACTCTATCTAGAAAAATGTCAAACCCCCCTATGATTTTAGGTCAGAGGGCTTATGTAGGCGGAAGGAGAGATCGAGGGGGTGCATGACGTGTCCACACCACCCCCTGGCGCGTCCTGGCCTGACCTGTGCCACCAAGTGGTGTGGGCCTCCCGTGGCCCTTCTATGTCTCGTCTTCTGGCTCTGTGAGTCTTCTGGTAAAATAGGAGTTTTGCGATATTTTCCACGATTTTTCCTGAAAGTTGATTTCGTGCACAAAAACTAGAAACCAAAGCAATTCTGCTGAAAAAACAACGTCAGTCTGTGTTAGTTGTATCCAAATCACATAAATTAGAAGATAAACAATAGAAAAAGTGTTAGGGAAAGTAGATACATTTTGGATGTATCAACTCCCCCCAAGTGTAGCTTATTGCTTGTCCTCAAGAAATTCAGTTGAAAACTGAGTGCGATAAAAGAAACTTTCACGAACACATTTGCTTCATAAGATGTATATATTCTCAGCATATGGTCAAATACTTAGAAAATTCATAATAAAGAGTATGCAAATAAGTCTACTCAATAGTCATGCAAGCTATGAATAGATTTCAACACAATAATAATAAGCAGCATGAAACATAAGCATAAGCAACATTGTAATGCTCATAAGAAGGTATGATAAAGTGGTATCTCGCTTGCCTTTGATCTTGGAGCAAAACATAAATGCCAAGGCACCTCTGAAGTTCAAGTGAAGACTAGAAGTAAAGATATCAAAGATACAAGCATCAAAGTTATGTCACAATTAACCGTGTTTTGGGACAAGCACATTACACTAAGAATGATAGTTACGCTCTCGGGAAGGTGCTCATAGAATAAATGGTGACTCAACAAAGAAGTGAAAGGTTTTGAAAAGTTTGAAAGGCTTCCAAATGTATGAAAGTATGGTACTCATTAGCTTTGATCTCTCATTGCCCCTATCATAGGAATCTTTAAGTGGTTAAAGTTTAAAGTGAGGTCAACTACGAGTTATATGTTTGACAGATCATAAACTGGAAATCTCATGCCCCTTGAGTATGAGGGTCGTTCCTCATGCTACTCAACTTTAGTCATTGGTAAGTTCTTGTCATTGTAAGTGTATGTGTATCATAGAGAACCGCCAATGGGGTACCCCTTGCCCCATGACACAGGAGCTATCCCATATCAAAAAGACAAGGCAACAAACAGTGAGCATCTTAGCGATCCTTTTATTTACCATGAGCATGGTGCATATATATTTTTTCTTCTCTCTCTTTTTTTTCTCTATTTTTTAGGATACTTCATAGATTGCTAACTATGGTTATGCTAGAAGTTTCCACCATGATTAGGCATAGCTTAGGCTAGTGTCACATCCCAAGATTTTCCAAGTCTTGTGGGGAAAGTGCACCACCTCTGCAGAATGTAAAATCTAAGTACTTAGCCATGTCCCTGGTAAAGGACAATTTGAGCATCAAGACATGGAAGCAATCAAGAATCTCATCATTCAAATTTCTAAGATAAAAACTTGTGGTTTGAACAAGGGTTAAAGAATTTTCAATCTTTGATTGGGAGATTGCCTTGGAAAAGTTTTGTCAAAACAAAAACTTAGTATTTTCAAATGATAAGGAAAAATCTATTTTAGGCAATGCAAGCCTCAACTTCACTTAGCCAAATGCATATAGATGATAGACTCCACTATATTACCATAGTATCACTTGCCAATACAATTCAAATGTATTGACCCTTGTGGCTGTAACTTGTTATGTTGTAGGTTTGATTGTTTTAGTGAAGTGTGTTGATTAGGATTACAAAGTCTACAACCAACATGTCTGCCTGTGGCACTTTGAAGATGAAGGACCCCATGCTTATAGTTATTCCGCTGCAATGTAATGTAATAGCCAAATGAGCTATGTAAAGATGTAATAAAATTATGTTATTCCTGGTTATAAAGTTATATTATGACCTTTGTTTCTTGATATTACATCTTAACTGTGGATGCTAGCTATTGATCCAGGGACTAGCATTGTAAACACATGGGACACCACCTTATGTTAATAAAGGTTGGGATACTCCCTCTACAGATGGTATCAGAGCATTGTGTTGCCTGTAGGATTTGTAAACCTAGGATTGGACAAAAACCCTTAGAAAAATAGGAGTTGTATTTGTTCCAAAACTTATTTACAAATAATCTTGTAAACTCTTTCCTCAACCATTTAGGTTTCAACTCTACATCTCATCTAATTTCAACTTGATGAAAAACCTACCCCATGGCCAAAGACTACACCATGAGCAAAGGACTTCATCAACTCTAATGACTTCAACTTCTTCAACTCTAATGACTTCAACATCTTCAGCATATTCACCAAGGACTTCCAACTTGGATACTACTAAGGACTACAAGAGAGACAAGGAAATCTTGCTCAAGATATGGAGACTAAGGAAATGCAAAATCGGAAGGAGTTCACTTCATTAGAAGTTTTGTGACCAAGAGTTTTTCCCAAGGAAACCATGATCTCATGTAAGAAGAATCAACCAAGAATGATGGAAGAATCACAAGTGAACCATATAGATGGACCACCATATTTTAGTTAAGTCAAACACACCAACTTATGTGGTGTAACAAAAATATTTTGTTGCCTAAAAATGTGATTGAACTTTGTTGTTTGAGTGGAATGTTTGTTTGTGATTGCTTGCACATTGCTTGTGTGAATTGTGATGTGTTTGTGATTAGAATTATTTCCTTAGAAACATCTTCTGCCTATTCTAATCCCAATCCAACCCAAACAGATGACTTCTCCAAGAAACTCCAACATCAATGATGGTGACAACAACAACAACCAAGAGGACAACATGAGAGAATTTATAGCAACTCAAAACCAGTTGAACCAAGAGACAACCCAGCTTTTAGCCAACAACAATGGACTAGACCCAGTCATACAAAGGATTTTGAAACTTCAATCCCAATTGTTGCAAGGATTGGTTACTCAAATGATCAACATGGGAGGAAACTTTTCCCAAAGAGCTAATGACAACAAGGATGACAAAGATGCTATTCTAGAAGGAACCCAAGCTTGCAATATTTGTGAAGACAAGGATCATGCATCCAAGGAGCATGAAGATCAATGCCCCAAGAAGAGAGAAAGAATTTCCACCTTTGAAGAGCATGAACTAAAAGAACTCCTAGCTTTGGAGAGACCCAAAAAGAAGAAGAAGAAGAAATGCCCCAACCCTAACAATGAGGATATTACTCAAGTGCAATGTTACAATTGCAAAGAGATGGGACACTATGCCAATGAATGCCCAGAAAAGAAGAAAATCAAAGAAAGAAACAAGAGGCAATGATACCAAAGTAAAAGAAAGATATCAGCCAAGTGATGTGTTTCAAATGCAAGGAACTAGGCCACTATGTAAACTTCTGTCCAGGAAAGAGGAAGCACAAGATAAACCAACCTATAAAAGATCTCCGCCTTGTCACATGTTTCAAGTGTGAAAACAAAGGACACTATGCAGATGTTTGCCCAGAGAAGTTTCCCCAGGATCCCAAGGAGGCCAACATGTAATTTAGTTGGAAATATTTTAAGGGTGGTAGTACCCTAGATGTGTTGAGCCCATTTGTAACCCCTAGACTTCCCAAATCTCGGGACGAGATTTATTTTAAGGGTGGTAGCCTGTCACATCCCAAGATTTTCCAAATCTTGTAATGTGAAAAATAAATGAATAAATAAAACCTTGTTGATTTTCAGGGTAAGAAGAAACTTTTTGAATCCAATTGGAAAACTTTCAAACCTATTTTGATCTTGGATCCAATAAAAATCCTAAAGGGATTTAGAAAGTTAAATAAGCGATAAAGCTAAAAATATTTGGAATTACAATTTTGGATCTTTTAATAAAAGATTTGGTTTTCAAAAGAAAAGGTGGAATTATAAATAAAGATTATATTATAGAGCCAAATTAAACCTTGGCCAAGCTTTTGAAATAAAATATTTTGTTTTGATAAAAATAGTAAAAGTTTGTTTAAATAAAATAATAAGGATTTAATATCCAATTTTATTTAAGTAAAGGCTTTTCCCATTTTAAATAAACACCAAAACTTATTTATTTTATTTTAAATAAGTTTTCCAAGTATTTTATATTCTCAAATAAAACCTACTGAAGTGTTTTTGGTTTTATTTTAGATTTCAAAATAAAGATTTTAATAAAACAAATCCTATTTGATTTAATAATTAAGGCCCATTTTATTTAATGATTAATGGACCCTAAAGTAAAAATGTTATTTTGTTTTAAACAAATTTTCCAAGTATCTTTTATTTTCAAATAAAACCTACTGATTTGGGTTTGATAATATTGGATTTCAAATGGAGATTTTATTAAATAAATCAAACCCTATTTGATTAAAATATCTAAAGGTCCATTTTATTTAATTAATGAATGGATCCTAAAAAGAATAAAAATATTATTTTATTTTGGGATTTGGTTTATGTTGATAAACAGAACCAAAAACTCATTACAAGTGTGGTGATTGTTTGAATTGTTTGAATGTTTGAATTGTTGATTAAAATTCAAAACAGAAAAATCAATTAGAAAAATAAAAAGGTTTCAGACAGAAAAAAATATGCAAAGGACCCAGCCCAACAAATTGGCCCAACAGCCCAGTCCGGCCCACCTATTCCCCTCTGCCGAAGCGTTTTCTTTCACTCGAACTCACACCCGCTAAGTCACTGACTGGTGGACCTTATTCTCTCTCTCCCTCTCTCGCTGCCAGAGGACCCCACACCACGTCATCTTCCCACCCACGACCTGTTCTTCCTCCTAAATCGCCGTTTAAGCTTTGATTTCTCGGCTTGAATTCGTCTTAACGCTGCCACCATTACTCATGATGACCATGCCCTTTAAACGCCAATGACTCTCCTCCATTTCCTCTGTCTCCTCCCCAAGTGCGCCCCAGTGGCAATTTCACTCAAACACCGCCACTGTCCGACGACCCTCCGGCGAGAATTCCGGCAGCCTCACGCCACCTCTTGCCTCCTCGAGCTCGTAGCTGTGATCACCATCACCCGGCGGACCTTTCTGCAGCCGCAGCGTCGCCGGCAATGACAACAACCGCCGCCGCCACCGTCTGGCTCTTCTCCGACGACCTCCCTCTGGTAAACCAGACTACCCCGACCCCTCTCGTTCATGCACACACCTTCACCGTGTCTTTGCGCGTCTGACCCTGTCTCCCATTTGTCCTAGCGTGCATCGTAGCCCCGTCTCCGACGACACCCGAGCGAACCCGACGCCAGCAGGAACTCCGACGAGCAATCAAACCCGCTCCAGTGCGCCCCTCCACAAGACGGCACCACCTTGAGCTTCCCCAGGCCTCTGCGAACGCTGTGAGTACCTTCCCAGCCACCCTTGCTTCCTGTATCGCCGGCGCCGCCACCGTCGCAGCGCCGCTCGTTTAGGGTCGAGCTCACCGCAGCCGTCCGATCTCGATCTGGTGGATAGGATAGAACCACTTAAAGCGAAGAGGTACGCAACATGTGCCACACGATCTAACTTGATCCAACGCGCCAGGACAGTCGATCCAACCGAAAGGGTATTAACGAATCGAAGCGCACGTGGATCGGATTCGATTTAAAACAGATTTTTGATCTGATTAGAATGCAAATTTGTAATTGGTATAACTTTTGATCCACACGTCCAAAAATTACAAATTTTATACCAATGGAATCATCAAGACAAGCCCTAGCCAACCATGCCTTTTGTTTAGTAAAAAGCTTCTGGAAAATTTTTTGTTTTTGCTGAAACATTTGTATGCTTGTTAAGGATGTGAAAATTGTTTAAAAATTAATTTGGGGATAAAATCTTTTGCAATTGGATTGCTTTGAACCTACTGACCATAGGAAACACTTTGTGGATTCAAAAATGTATTTGGTGAAAGAAAAGAATGATTCTTTGATTTAAAACCATTTCTAGTCAAATAGAAATGTGGTTTATTTATTAAAAATGGTTTTGGAAGAGAACTTTTGGGAAATGTTTTGTTTTAAACTCTCTGACCCTAAAACCAAGTTTTATGGTTTGAAAACATATTTTGTGAACTTTATAGATTAATGCCTTAGTAAAAACATTTTTACACCACATAAAATGATACTTTGTTTTGAAAATGGTTTAGGAAGTGAAACCTCTTGCAAATGACTTTGCCACTTTATAAAATGACCCTTAGGTGTTTCCAATGTTTATGGCCCATTAGGAACCACTTTTCCAAATAAAACATTCCTTAGACTTTATGATTTTATGTGTTGTTTTGCTTGATTGGTAGATTGAGATTGTGCCTTGCTTGATTGATTTGTAGTGACTTGAAGAGTGTGATTGTTGCAAGGAAAAGGAGTGAATTCATACCCTCTACCAAAAAGGCAAGTGATGCTTCATACTTTTTGTCCCATTACTTTCACTATGCATTAGTGATTTTCTCTAAGTAAAACTTGCATGGAATTTTTGCTAAGTATAAACCTTGCTATAGGAAATCCTAGTAGATGAACCTTAGTAGAAATCTTCCTAAGTTAAGATTTCCTATTACAATCAAGCTTAGCCTAGCTAATAGAAAACAAGGGTGGAATATATATCCAAACTATGAAAAATTTCTAAGTCTGAGGACTTGAGTTTTTGTTTAATAAAACAACTAAGTTAATGAAACACCTGGGTGGAATGGTAATTGCTTGGTGGATTTTGGTTGAGTGGTTCACAAGGCCCATGTCTATGGTTTACCTTGTGTATCTCACTTGTGGATGGCCACCCAGGAACAAAGAGATTTGAGATGTCAAATGTTGAGAAGCTTCAAGTGCAGCCACTTGGCATTATGGGCTGCTGGATCATATAGGTTGCAAGAACTTAGCCATATGGACAGTGGGTGGTAGAGTTTGATAGGTTGGAACGCGTCCATTTTGGTCTAAGGGAAGGCTTCTGAAAGATCTTGTCTTGGGAAACCAAGTCTTGTGGGGAAAGTGCACCACCTCTGCAGAGTGTAAAATCTAAGTACTTAGCCATGTCACAGTAAAGGACAATTTGAGCATCAAGACATGGAAGCAATCAAGAATCTCATCATTCAAATTTCTAAGATAAAAACTTGTGGTTTGAACAAGGGTTAAAGAATTTTCAATCTTTGATTGGGAGATTGCCTTGGAAAAGTTTTGTCAAAACAAAAACTTAGTATTTTCAAATGATAAGGAAAAATCTATTTTGAGCAATGCAAGCCTCAACTTCACTTAGCCAAATGCATATAGATGATAGACTCCACTATATTACCATAGTATCACTTGCCAATACAATTCAAATGTATTGACCCTTGTGGCTGTAACTTGTTATGTTGTAGGTTTGATTGTTTTAGTGAAGTGTGTTGATTAGGATTACAAAGTCTACAACCAACATGTCTGCCTGTGGCACTTTGAAGATGAAGGACCCCATGCTTATAGTTATTCCGCTGCAATGTAATGTAATAGCCAAATGAGCTATGTAAAGATGTAATAAAATTATGTTATTCCTGGTTATAAAGTTATATTATGACCTTTGTTTCTTGATATTACATCTTAACTGTGGACGCTAGCTATTGATCCAGGGACTAGCATTGTAAACACATGGGACACAACCTTATGTTAATAAAGGTTGGGATACTCCCTCTACAGCTAGCCTCCCAGGCGTTTCTCTAACACATATACATAACTCCATGGACTTACAAGCTCCCCTTTTATTTCACACCACCGACATCCATAAACAAAAGAGCATGATATCAACTGGATAATATTTACAGGTGTTGAAAGCATTCCCCATGACAGCAAGGTTCTGCTATCTCCAGCCTATAATTTGCAAGCATATAACTTTCATGGACAGTCATAATGGTTCAAGTGTTGGGGATATGCTAAATGGGTATCACCATAGCATGTCTCTAATCCGGATAACCCGGGTGGCCCATAGTTGGTATAGCAAGGCCCATGGCCTGCTGGGCGGCCTAGTTAGATGGATATAGAAGGGACGCCGATGCCGAATAAAGGAAGGCTACGGAGGAGTCACCGACGTACCCGGAGCCTTGGAGTGCAAGACACGTTAGACTAGTTGTATACCGTGTAGGACTCTGTAACCCGTCCGGCTAGGACTTTGCCTATAACCCTAGGATCTGGCGACTATATAAGCCGGACCTATGGGAGCCTTTAGGGCAAGACACAACTCATATCGTGCACAACGAACCGATCCCCATTATAGTGATTTATAGCAGGAGTAGGATCCCGCCACCATCGTGGGATATGAACCTGGTTAAGATGTGTTACCTCGTACCCGCCAACCTTCCACCTTACCCCACATCTCTAAACACGCTCTATGAGGACCCCTCCATGGCATACTCGTCGGCAATACCATGACAGTTGGCGCCCACCATGGGGCATGAGGCGCTTCAGCTCTTCAACGGGCGAGGTCCAAGATCTTCGCGGAATCGATGAAACCGTAGCCATCGGCCATGTTCTCTTCTTCGGCAACATTCCTATCATCCCTCCCAATGAGTTATGGATCCCGGCAAAGAAGAACCCCACCCGCTGCTCGGTCGTCCCAATCAAGGACATCCACCTCTTCATCGGCGAAACCGACTCGGAGGATCGTCAAGGCCCGCACGGACCGCCTACGGGCAGGATACGTTCACAGAAGGATCGAAGTCGGATCTCTGTTTGGAGTTTGCCGGCATAGATCAGAGAAAATCAAGGCCCACCCAAACCGCCCCTATGCAGGATATAATGGTGGAAGATCGCTACAAGTCCGCCGGCTTCGTCTGTGCATCTGGACAACAGAGATCCAAGTTCGTCGGCATGGTAACTATCTTTGATCTCGTGCATTGCATTCAGAGAGAGGGTGAAAAACCCCACGATTATCTAGCCAGGTGGCTCCGTATAAGGGCCGACCTGGAGCATTACCCCAATGATGATGCCATGTATCACTTTTTGGAAGGACTGGACCACGGCACACTTCTCCAACATACTTTAAGGCGGATGCAGGCTTCAGGACGCCTCACCTTCGAACGCATGGTGAACATCGTCAACAACTTCATGGCCGCTGGTGCAGAAGCTTACGCAGCACTCGTGGTCCTACCCGGCGCCCCTCCGCCTTAGCCACCACCACCACCGCCTCCTGTCGTCATCGCTGCAGCCGCACCACGGCCTTCAGTTGTCGTCGCTTCTGTCGCACCACCACCACCCATCATCGAGGAGGCCTCGACACCCTTCGACTCCATCCTGGACGCGCTCTACACCGACATTAGAGCTGACTCAGAGGAGATAGACTTCAGTCCGGAGGAACTCGACTATGCTATGCAGGAGATGGAGGAGGATATTAGACGCGACGAGCAGGCCGACAATGCCATCACATCCTGAGGGGTGTTCGTCGCTATTGGGACCATGATGGAGGAAGATCAACCCGGACAAGCTCCGCCTAAAGCGCTGGACAAGGGGAAGGGACCACCTGTTGCTGCCGACAATGATCGCTCAAAGGCCATGCCCCCTCCTCCTAACCCAGTGAAGTAGCCGGAGGAACTCAATGTCGGTCCGAGTAACAACAACACCGCAAAACTTCCACCTCCGGCATCTATGTCTGCGGCTGCCCAAATCACTCCAGCTGATAGAGTGATGTATGGCAATTTGCTCATCAAGCCCATGACTGTGGCTCACATAAGAAACGTAATCCAGCTTGACGAGAAGCGCCAACAGCTACTGGAGGAAGCACATTCCATCGCGGAGCAAGGCGCAAAGCTGGATCAAGATCTGGCTAAGGCGCAGAAGTCAATAGATAAAGATAGAGCCACGGAGGCCGAGTACAAGACACTGCTCAAGCAGAAGAAGGCTAAGAAAGCTCCGACTCGCCTGATCAACGATCTTGGTGTACGGTGAAACCTAGGAAGGGCTCCCCCGAAGCCGCCACAAGCCAAGCCATACATTGACAACAAAGTCAGGCAGGTCATGCCCACTCCTATTCTCAACCTAGTCGTCGCCAGGACCCTTATGGAGCAGGATAGATCACCCACAGCCGTGGAACAGGTCTATGACCTTATAGCAAAGGCGGTGAAACAGCAGGAAAAGGCCACGTCCGAGAGGCTTGAGTCTGACCCATCATATTGCCAGTCTAGCAATCCTAAGACGCCAAGGGACCGATCTCCTCAGGATGTTGGGTCTCAGACGGGTTCACTACTAGGAAACTAGTTATAGATAGACATACCTTCTGTGGCGCATGGTTCTAACCATGCGCCATAAACGTTATCCAGTGGCGCATCCAGAGCAATGCGCCACAGAACCACCAAACTTCCGTGGTGCATCTTCCAGAGCGATGCGCTAGAGAAGTTTGGTGGGACCCACACCAGCCATTGGACCATGAATCTTCTGTGGCTCATCACACCGTATATGCCACAGAAGTTTGGTGGGACCCACAGCATGCGGGGTCTAACCATTCTCTGACCAAACTTCTGTGGCACATAAAAGGAGATGCGCCACAGAAGTTTATATCTTCTGTGGCACATATCACAATATGTGCCACATAACAATTATGTTGGACCCACTCTCTGTACACCTATGTACAAGCTTCTGTGGCGCATTATTGCATATGCGCCACAGAAGAACGAACTTCTGTGGCGCATGAGTGCAGTATACGCCACAGAATACTTGGTGCTACTCAGATTATTAGTTTCCTAGTACACACATTTTCCTCTTGTGCTTTTCCCAAGTAAACAAGTACCAGTGGAATAGGTAGAATATACTAGACAATCTAGTAGATAGACATGTGTAGTGGTATACATCGTTGCAAAATGCACATGCGCATAGCCTTGAACAGCAAAACAACAATGCCATACATCATTGCAAATACACAAACTACAACATTGCAAATCCCTTCATAGAGCTGGTGGGGGCGATGGCGGTGGAAGATGCCAAACCTCCGTGTTCACGCGCGCCTGCAGCCTGCGGACGTGGTCCTCCATGGACACGTTGGGGTCGAGCACCGGCCGCCACCCGATTGGTTCCGCCATGCGCGTCCTCTCCTCCGAAGATGCGATCACGGCGTACAACAGGGAGTGTGGTATATACATAGAGGGGTGTCATTAAAGCAGCTCTATCTACAACCTTCATTTCGTGTAGATCTGTCCTCAGTGTTCTGTGGCGCATGTTGTGGTTATGCGCCACAGAAGATCAATCTTCTATGGCGCATAGCCGATATATGTGCCACAGAACACTGAGTGCAGGGGCCCATAGTGTATGGCCCACTGCACCCTATGGCCAGCGCCACATCGTTACGTCTGTGGGCATATATGTGCTATGCGCCACAGAACATTGAGTCATGGGGCCCACAGTCTGGCCCACTGCATCCTATGGCCATGGTTCGGTGGTGCATGCACTCAGTATGCGCCACAGAAGATTGAACTTCTATGGCGCATCTTGCCTGTATGCACCACAGAATCCTTCAACCAAATCTGCACAAAGGTGGCAGCTTTGCACCTCTCTATCTACCACCATCCATTTCACATCCTTCTTCGCCTCCTCCCAGCTTGTCTTCCTCCTCTCTCCCACCACATTGTGTCTATACTTTTGTCACATCCCAAGATTTTCCAAATCTTGTAATGTGAAAAATAAATAAACAAAATAAAATTATTGTTGAAAATCAGGGTGAAATGAAACTTTTGTTTCTAAATGGAAACTTAAAAATCCGATCTTGAAAAAACTTTAATTAAAATTTGAATTCAACAAAATCCAAATCAAGAGAAATGCTTTCCTCATTAAATGCATCTGGAAACTTAAACACCTGAGAAATAAACCAAAACCCTAAAACCCTAATGGGAGAAAATCATTTCCAAGTTATCTCCAAGTCTATGGATTTGATCCATATAAAAAAATTTCAACAAACATTTACAAATGATCAAGAAAGACAAATAGAAATATTATAAGACCATAGAAATTGGTTTCACTTAATTTGGAACCATAGATAAAATCTTATGAATTTAATAAGATAAGGAATTTAATTTCCAAAGCTAATAAAGGCCTTATCTAAAATCCATACAAAATGTTGAGAAAATAATACTAAAAGATATTTAAAAAGATATACAAATATCAAATAAGATTTTACAAATTGGAATCACCAAGTTTGGATCTATAAATAAAAAGTTATGGATTTTATAAGATAAAGAAAGAGATATTAAATAAAGAATATTTAAAGACCAAATTAAATCTTGGCCTAATCCATTAAGGAAATGGAATGAATAGAATCCAAATCCAAATAAAATAAAAGGATAAAGAATTTCCAAAATAAAATAAATGGCATTAACCATTCTATCCCTATTTTCATAAAGACAAATCTCTAATAAGAATAATTATATAATTCATGAGAAAGTAGTAATTTGGAATTTACCCAAGTGGAATAAAAGTTTTTTAATTAATTTAAATAAAATAAATATTCCAAATAAAATTTAGGGAATTAGAACTATATTTAATTCCATTAGAATTAAAACAAATACCCAAATCAAATGATTTATGAATCTTATTAAATATATTCCAAATGATTCTAGATGAATATTTTGACACCCTATTAAATCTATAAAAACCTACTGAAAATATTTGGAAGGATTTAGAAATTTAAATGGTGTTTGAAATTATTATTAAATCCTATTTGATTTAAAACAAGGGGCTATTTAAATAAATAAAACCCCCAAAAATAATAAAAGATTTATTAAAAAATTGACTTCAGATTATATTACTAATCAATATTTAAACCTACACAAATTTTGGTTGAGTTTTGAAATCAGTTTGAAGTTTGAAATAATTAAACAAAACCAAAACAGATTAATAGAAATGAAAAAGGGAAAAACAAACAGAACAAAAAAAATATAAAAGGACTCAGCCCAACTAACCTAGCCCACTAAGCCCAACACAACCCACTGCTCCTCTCCCGCAGAAAAACGCTTCACACCAGAGATTCTACTCAAGACAAATGGACGCGTGGGCTCCATCTCTTCTCTTCCTATCTCACTGTCAAACGGACCCCACTAGACACGTCAGCGTCTTCCCCAGCGCGACCCGTTCCTCCCCTGATTCCTCCTGTTTCTGCCGATTAATTCGCGTGATGAATTCACATCAATGACGCAGTGATTCCGCCCCCAGACCATGCTCTCTTAATCGCCAGCATCCCCTCTCCATTTCCCCCTAGACGCCCCACCACTGGATCCCCCAGGCTGTCCCAATTTCCCCCTGCACTGCCCTCTGCTCCGGCGAGCTCCACCAGCAATTCCGGCATCTCCGCGTCGCCCCTCGCCTCCTCGACCATGCTCACATGCTCCCCACCTCCTGGCGAACCTCCCTGTAGCATCAGCTCGCTCGCGCATGCCCCCTATCATCGACAACCACCTCATCTGAGCACCACCGATGACCCCCGCAACTCCAGCGAGCAGTAGGCGACGATTCAGCACACCCCTTGCTCTCTGGTAGGTACCATCGCAACACCTGCAAGCGTGTGCACCTTCCTGACTACTTCCCCTGCCTTATTATGCCACAGGAACTCGCCCCCGTCGATGTCTGACCGCACCCGACGGCAGCAAGAACTCTAGTGAGCGATTCTGATCAACCTCATGCGCCCCTTCGACCAACGCGAGCAGGTTGAGCATCCCCATGCCACGGAGATCACAGTGAGGCACCCCTCTACCTTCCTTGCTTCCTCTATCACCAGCCCTTGGCCAGAGCTGTGAGCCGCCTTGGCCATGGCTCACGGTCGAGCAATATGAACCATAGCATCTTGATCAGAAGGTTACAATCGAAACTTAAGCGAAAGGGTACGCTCGCTTCTGAGCCATGTGATCCTATTTAAATCCAACGGCTGTCAAATGATCCACATGAACAAAATGCGCCAATAGGATAGCGCCGCGTGTCATAGAATCTGGTTTAAAATCAGAATTTGATCTATTAGTTGCTCAATTTTGTAAAATTCATAACTTTCAAACCACACGTCCAAATTTTGCAAATTTGATATCAATAGAATCAGCAAGACAATCCCTAGCCAACCATGCACTTTGTTTAGTAAAAATCTTCTGTTAACTTGATTGTTTTTGCAGAAATTTGTGTATGCATGTTTAGAATATAAAATTTCTTCTAAAATGAATTTTGAGATGAAACCTTTGGAAAATGGTTTGTTTTGAACCTAAAATGAATTTGGTTTAATTGTTAAAAATGATTTTGGAGAAAAACCTTTGGGAGATGTTTTGATTTAAACTCTCTGACCCTAAACACCAAGTTTTATGACTTAAAAATATATTAGGTAAACCCTATAAAGATTTCTACTTTGACAGAGGTAAAATCTTTTGCAAATAGTTTTGCCACTTTATAAAATGACCAATAAGTGTTTTAGAATGATTATAACCTGTTATAAACCACTTTTTTAAATAAAACAAAGTTTGGCATGCTTGCATGCATTGTTTTGTTTCTATCATTTTATGTGATGAATTGCTTGAATGGTAGATTGAAATATTGTTTGCTTGATTGAATTGTAGTGATTTGAAGTGAGTGAACATTGCAAAGATCAAGGAGTGAACTTATACTCTCTACCAAAAAGGAAATAGATGCTTCATACTTTTGTCCCATTATTTTCACTATGCATTAGTGATATTTCTAAGTAGGACTTGCATGGAATTTTGCTAAGTGTAAACTATGCCATGGGAAATCCTAGTAGAAAGAAACCTTAGTAGAAATTTCCTAAGTTAAGATTCCTACTACTATCATGCTTAGCTTAGCTAAAAGAAAACAAGGGTGGAATATATATATTCATGCTATGGAAAATTTCTAAGTCTGAGGACTTGTGTTTTGTTTAATAAAACAACTAAGTGAATGATTCACCTGGGTGGAATGGAAGGAATGGTTTGTGTTGAGTGGTTATACAAGGCCAGGGGACTGGTGAACCTTGTGTATCACACTTGTGGAATGCGACCCAGGAACAAAGAGATTTGAGATGTCAAATGTTGAGAAGCTTCAAGTGTAGCCATTTCGCATTATGGGCTCTGCCTGGATCATATAGGTTGCAATAACTTAGCCAAATGGACAGTTGGTGGTAGGGGTTTGATAGGTTGGAGCGCGTCCATTCTGGTCTAAGGGAAGGCTTCTGAAAGATCTTGTCTTGGTGAAACCAAGTCTTGTGGGGAAAGTGCACCACCTCTGCAGAGTGCACCACCTTATTGCGAGACGGTTACTTGTTTAAGTCCGAGAATAATGTTGTTCGATTTATATGAGTAATATGTTTTATGCACATGCACTTTTGATAGATGGTCTATTCTTGTTGAATCTCGATAGTGGAAATACACATATTAATAACATTGAGGCTAAACATTTGAAATCGAGCGATAACTCGACCTATATGTGGCACTGTCGTCTTGGTCACATTGGAGTGAAGCGTATGAAGAAACTCCATTCCGATGGACTTCTTGAATCACTTGATTTTGAATCACTTGATAGATGCGAAGCATGTCTGATGGGTAAAATGACCAAGACTCCATTTTCTGGTATGATGGAGCGAGCTACGGACTTATTGGAAATCATACATACCGATGTGTGTGGTCCAATGAGTGTAGCATCGCGCGGTGGTTATCGTTATGTTCTTACCTTCACGGATGACTTGAGTAGATATGGGTATATCTATTTCATGAAACATAAGTCCGAAACTTTCGAGAAGTTTAAGGAATTTCAAAGTGAGGTTGAGAATCAACGTAACAAGAAGATTAAATTTCTACGTTCTGATCGTGGAGGTGAATATCTAAGTTACGAGTTTGGCGAGCATTTAAAGAAATGCGGAATACTTTCACAATTGACACCGCCGGGAACACCACAGCGTAATGGTGTGTCCGAACGTCGTAATCGAACTCTCTTAGATATGGTTCGTTCTATGATGTCACTTACGGATTTACCGCTATCATTTTAGGGTTATGCATTAGAAACAGCCGCATTCACTTTAAATAGGGCACCATCTAAATCTGTTGAAACGACACCGTATGAATTATGGTTTGGGAAGAAACCTAGATTGCCGTTCCTTAAAGTTTGGGGATGCAAAGCCTATGTAAAGAAGTTACAGCCGGACAAGCTTGAACCCAAAGCGGAAAAATGCGTCTTCATAGGATACCCAAAGGAAACTATTGGGTATACCTTCTATCATAGATCCGAGGGCAAAATCTTCGTTGCCAAGAATGGATCCTTTCTAGAGAAGGAATTTCTCTCGAAAGAAGTGACTGGAAGGAAAGTAGAACTCGACGAGGTTGTCGAACCTTCTCTCGAAATTGCAAGTAGCTCAGCACCGGAAGAAGTTCCTGTGATGCCTGCACCAATAAGAGAGGAAGCTAATGATGATGATCATGAAACTTCGGTTGTAGTTGCTACAGAGCCTCGCAGGTCAACGAGAACTCGTACCACTCCATATTGGTATGATCCCGTTATGAGTGTCATGTTGGTGGACAACACCGATGACCCTGCGACATATGAGGAAGCGATGATGAGCCCAGATTCCAACAAATGGCAAGAAGCCATGATATCCGAGATTGGATCCATGTACGAAAACAAAGTATGGACTTTGGTGGACTTACCGGATGGCGGGAAGGCTGTCGAGAACAAATGGATTTTCAAGAAGAAAACAGATGCTATGGTAATGTTACAGTCTATAAAGCTCGACTTGTCGCAAAGGGGTTTTGACAAATTCAAGGAGTTGACTACGATGAGACTTTCTCACCTGTAGCGAAGCTAAAGTCTGTGAGGATTATGTTAGTAATCGCTGCATATTATGATTATGAGATATGGCAGATGGATGTCAAAACAACATACCTCAATGGAGACATTGATGAAGAGTTGTATATGATGCAACCCAAAGGTTTTGTCGATCCTAAAGATGCTAACAAGGTATGCAAACTTCAACAGTCCATTTATAGATTGAAGCAAGCATCCCGAAGTTGGAATCAACATTTTGATAAGGTGATTAAAAGTTTTGGTTTTATACAAACTTATGGAGAAGCTTGTATTTACAAGAAAGTGAGTGCGAGCTCTGTAGCATTCTTAATACTATATGTATATGACATATTGTTGATTGGGAATGATGTAGACCTTCTTAATAGTGTCAAGGAATATTCAAATAATAGTTTTTCAATGAAGGATCTTGGCGAAGCAGCTTACATATTAGGCATAAAGATTTATAGAGATAGATCGAGATGCCTAATATCATTGTCACAAAGTACATATTTGGACAAAGTTCTAAAGAGGTTTGGAATGGAAGATAGCAAGAAAGGGTTCTTGCCCATGTTTCCCAATACGACCTTGAGTAAAACTCAAAGTCCGACATCCACAGAAGATAGAGAAAGGATGAGTAAGACTCCCTATGCCTCAGCCATAGGATCTCTAATGTATGCCATGCTATGTACTAGACCCGACATTGCATATGTTGTTAGTTTAACTAGCATATATCAAAGTGATCCAGGAGTGGATCATTGGACAGCGGTCAAAAACATCCTTAAGTACTTGAGAAGAACTAAGGATATGGTTCTTTATTATGGAGGTGATGAACAACTCGTTGTTAATAGTTACACCGATGCTAGTTGGAACACCGATCCGAATGATTCTAAATCACAATCTGGATACGTATTTACTTTGAATGGTGCAGCAGTTAGCTGGAGGAGTGCAAAGCAAAGCGTTGTGGCGAGATCTTCAACTGAATCGGAATACATGGCTGCTTCGGAGGCTTCCAAAGAAGCGATATGGATGAAAGATTTCATGACAGAGCTGGGTGTGGTTCCTAATGCGCTGGACCCAATGTCTATCTACTATGATAACATGGGCGCCATAGCCAATGCGCAAGAACCAAGGTCACACAAGAAGCTGAAGCACATCAAGCTACGTTTTCACGCTATTCGAGAACATGTCCAAGATGGGGACATAAAGATTTGCAAAGTACACACAGATCTGAATGTGGCGGATCCGTTGACTAAACCTCTCTAGAGGGCAAAACATGACCAACACCAAACTGCCATGGGTGTTCGGTATATTACCATGTAATCTAGATTAGATGACTCTAGTGCAAGTGGGAGACTGTTGGAGATATTCCCTAGAGGCAATAATAAATATAGTTATTATTATATCTTTGTGTTTATGATAAATGTTTACATTCATGCTATAATAGTATTAACAAGGAAACATTAATACTTGTGTGATTTGTAAACTTAAATTGAAGTCCCTAGTAAAGCCTCTATATAATACTAGCTTGTTGGTTAATAAATGATTATGGTTTCCCTATCATGAACATTGAGATGTTATTAACAACAAGATCATATCATTAGGAGAATGATATGGTGGACATACTCCTATAGATAAGCGTAGCATAAAGATCAAGTCATTTTAATAGTTTAATTGCTATATGCTTTATGATACATAGTAACCTAATTCCTTCGACCATGAGATCATGCATATCACCTTTACCGGATGGATGCTTTTATGACATCAAACACCACACCGTAACTGGGTGGCTATAAAGGTGGCATTGAGTGTTCGGAAAGTATTGGTTGAGACACATGGATCAAGAGTGGGATTTGTCCATCCATATGACGGATAGATATACTCTAGGCCCTCTCGGTGAAATGTCATCCAATTAGCTTGCAAGCATGTGACTGGCTCACAAGGGATCACATATCACGGGAACGAGAAAAGAGTACTTATCGGTAGCGAGGTTGAACTAGGTATGCAGAGATACCGACGATCATAACCTTGGATAAGTAAACTATCGTGAGACAAAGGCAAATTGGTATCGTATGTAAGTGGTTCATTCGATCGCAAAGTAATCGTAGAAATATGTGGGAGCCATATGAATTTCCAGATTCCTCTATTGGTTATTGTTCGGAGAAGTGTCTCGATCATGTCCGCATAATTCACGAACCGTAGGGAGACACACTTAAGGATTCGACGTTGTTTGAGTAGTTATGGAATGATGAGAAAGAGATCGAATGTTGCTCGGAGTCTCAGATGGGATTCGGGATATCACGAGGATATCCGGAATGGTCCGGAGAATAAGATTCATATAAGGAAAGTCCTGTTTCGGAGTTATAGAATGGTTCCGGTGTTTTCATCAGGAATGTTCTAGAAGGTTCTGGAATGTCCGGCACTCCGAAGGGGAAGGGTACATGAATGTGTCATACCAAGTTGGTATAATTGCATCATGTACTAGGTGTCATCGCTGAACAAAATAAAGGGTTTAATCAAATCCTACTTTGAAAAAGTCAAACGCCAATTTGAAAGTCAAACGGCTATTTTGGGAAGTGGAGAGGGAGGTGGAAACCGAGTTGGGGAGGAGTCCCTCCTCCACCGCCGGCCCACTTGGGATCCGAGTTGGGGAGGGATTCCCCTCCCCTTGGCCGGCGCCTCCCTCCTATAAGAGGAGGGGCAGGGCTCCCCTCCTAACACACAAGATCCCTACCTCTAAACCCTAGCAGCCGCCGCCCTCCATAGCCGCCGCCGCCCCCTAGGGTTTCCCCCCTAGCCGCCAACTTGGGCACCTCCAAGCCCTAGCCGCCAGCCCTAGCACCTCTTCCTCGGTGTGTCTAAACCCTAGATCGCCAAGGGCTCTCTCATAGTCCACCATACTCGCTCCGGCTTAAGGCGAAGCCCTACGAGATCTCCCCTCTACTTCAGGTACCACGCCGTTGTGCTGCCGGAATCTCGAGGAGAGTGCTACAACCTCCGCTGCCTGCTGGAACAAGGGAGAGGAAGGTCTTCGTCGAGTACCGAACGTGTGACCGACTACGGGAGCGCTGCCGGAACGCAGCGCCAGAAGGATCGTCTACGTGATCTTGAGATCGGGAAGAGTACGACTACATCACCCACGAGAATCCGCTCTCGTTAAACACTTTGGAATCTTCGAGAGTGAGTTATTCCATCGACTCATTGCTACAATCTAGTAGATAGATCTTGGCTTGTTTGTTTGTATGCGATAGAAAATTTTTGGTTTCCATGCTACGAAACCCTACATATGGGTCGTTGATGGAGAGGCGTTGGTGATGACAATGGCGATGATCTCCTCCAAATCCCCGTTTCGGCATGGTACCAAAACAGAGTTTCTGGTTCCGAATCGCGGTTTTTGATGGTGGCAGCGCAGCGGAACTCTATCTAGAAAAATGTCAAACCCCCCTATGTTTTTAGGTCAGAGGGCTTATGTAGGCGGAAGGAGAGATCGAGGGGGTGCATGACGTGTCCACACCACCCCCTGGCGCGTCCTGGCCTGACCTGTGCCACCAAGTGGTGTGGGCCTCCCGTGGCCCTTCTATGTCTCGTCTTCTGGCTCTATGAGTCTTCTTGTAAAATAGGAGTTTTGCGATATTTTCTAGGATTTTTCCTGAAAGTTGATTTCGTGCACAAAAACTAGAAACCAAAGCAATTCTGCTGAAAAAACAACGTCAGTCTGTGTTAGTTGTATCCAAATCACATAAATTAGAGGATAAACAATAGCAAAAGTGTTAGGGAAAGTAGATAAATTTTGGATGTATCAACTCCCCCCAAGCGTAGCTTATTGCTTGTCCTCAAGAAATTCAGTTGAAAACTGAGTGCGATAAAAGAAACTTTCACGAACACATTTGCTTCATAAGATATATATATTCTCAGCATATGGTCAAATACTTAGAAAATTCATAATAAAGAGTATGCAAATAAGTCTACTCGATAGTCATGCAAGCTATGAATAGATTTCAACACAATAATAATAAGCAGCATGAAACATAAGCATAAGCAACATTGTAATGCTCATAAGAAGGTATGATAAAGTGGTATCTCGCTTGCCTTTGATCTTGGAGCAAAACATAAATGCCAAGGCACCTCTGAAGTTCAAGTGAAGACTAGAAGTAAAGATATCAAAGATACAAGCATCAAAGTTATGTCACAATTAACCGTGTTTTGGGACAAGCACATTACACTAAGAATGACAGTTATGCTCTCGGGAAGGTGCTCATAGAATAAATGGTGACTCAACAAAGAAGTGAAAGGTTTTGAAAAGTTTTAAAGGCTTCCAAATGTATGAAAGTATGGTACTCATTACCTTTGATCTCTCATTGCCCCTATCATAGGAATCTTTAAGTGGTTAAAGTTTAAAGTGAGGTCAACTACGAGTTATATGTTTGACAGATCATAAACTGGAAATCTCATGCCCCTTGAGTACGAGGGCCGTTCCTCATGCTACTCAACTTTAGTCATTGGTAAGTTCTTGTCATTGTAAGTGTATGTGTATCATAGAGAACCGCCAATGGGGTACCCCTTGCCCCATGACACAGGAGCTATCCCATATCAAAAAGACAAGGCAACAAACAGTGAGCATCTCAGCGATCCTTTTATTTACCATGAGCATGGTGCATATATATTTTTTCTTCTCTCTCTTTTTTTCTCTATTTTTTTAGGATACTTCATAGATTGCTAACTATGGTTATGCTAGAAGTTTGCACCATGATTATGCATAGCTTTGGCTAGCCTCCCAGGCGTTTCTCTAACACATATACATAACTCCCTGGACTTACAAGCTCCCCTTTTATTTCACACCACCGACATCCATAAACAAAAGAGCATGATATCAACTGGATAATATTTACAGGTGTTGAAAGCATTCCCCATGACAGCAAGGTTCTGCTATGTCCAGCCTATAATTTGCAAGCATATAACTTTCATGGACAGTCATAATGGTTCAAGTGTTGGGGATATGCTAAATGGGTATCACCATAGCATGTCTCTAATCCGGATAACCCGGGTGGCCCATAGTTGGTATAGCAAGACCCATGGCCTGCTGGGCGGCCCAGTTAGATGGATATAGAAGGGACGGCGATGCCGAATAAAGGAAGGCTACGGAGGAGTCACCGACGTACCTGGAGCCTTGGAGTGCAAGACACGTTAGACTAGTTGTATACCGTGTAGGACTCTGTAACCCGTCCGGCTAGGACTTTGCCTATAACCCTAGGATCTGGCGACTATATAAGCCGGACCTATGGGAGCCTTTAGGGCAAGACACAACTCATATCGCGCACAACGAACCGATCCCCATTATAGTGATTTACAGCAGGAGTAGGATCCCGCCACCATCGTGGGATATGAACCTGGGTAAGATGTGTTACCTCGTACCCGCCAACCTTCCACCTTACCCCACATCTCTAAACACGCTCTATGAGGACCCCTCCATGGCATACTCGTCGGCAATACCATGACAGTTGGCGCCTACCATGGGGCATGAGGCGCTTCAGCTCTTCAACGGGCGAGGTCCAAGATCTTCGCGGAATCGGTGAAACCGTAGCCATCGGCCATGTTCTCTTCTTCGGCAACATTCCTATCATCCCTCCTGATGAGTTATGGATCCCGGCAAAGACGAACCCCACTCGCTGCTCGGTCGTCCCAATCAAGGACATCCACCTCTTCATCGGCGAAACCGACTCGGAGGATCGTCAAGGCCCGCACGGACCGCCTACGGGCAGGATACGTTCACAGAAGGATCAAAGTCGGATCTCTCTTTGGAGTTTGCCGGCATAGATCAGAGAAAATCAAGGCTCACCCAAACCTCCCCTATGCAGGATATAATGGTGGAAGATCGCTACAAGTCCGCCGGCTTCGTCTGTGCATCTGGACAACAGAGATCCAAGTTCGTCGGCATGGTAACTATCTTCGATCTCGTGCATTGCATTCAGAGAGAGGGTGAAAAACCCCACGATTATCTAGCCAGGTGGCTCCGTATAAGGGCCAACCTGGAGCATTACCCCAATTATGATGCCATGTATCACTTTTTGGAAGGACTGGACCACGGCACACTTCTCCAACATACTTTAAGGCGGATGCAGGCTTCAGGATGCCTCACCTTCGAACGCATGGTGAACATCGTCAACAACTTCATGGCCGCTAGTGCAGAAGCTTACGCAGCGCTCGCGGTCCTACCCGGCGCCCCTCCGCCTCAGCCACCACCACCACCGCCTCCTGTCGTCATCGCTGCAGCCGCACCACGGCCTTCAGTTGTCATCGCTTCGGTCGCACCACCACCACCCATCATCGAGGAGGCCTCGACACTCTTCAACTCCATCCTGGACGCGCTCTACACCAACATTAGCGCTGACTCGGAGGATATAGACTTCAGCCCGAAGGAACTCGACTATGCTATGCAGGAGATGGAGGAGGATATCAGACGCGACGAGCAGGCCGACAATGCCATCACATCCTGAGGGGTGTTCGTCGCTATTGGGACCATGATGGAGGAAGATCAACCCGGACAAGCTCCGCCTAAAGCGCTGGACAAGGGGAAGGGACCACCTGTTAATGCCGACAATGATCGCTCAAAGGCCATGCCCCCTCCTCCTAACCCAGTGAAGTAGCCGGAGGAACTCAATGTCGGTCCGAGTAACAACAACACCGCAAAACTTCCACCTCCGGCATCTATGTCTACGGCTGCCCAAATCACTCCAGCTGATAGAGTGATGTATGGCAATTTGCTCATCAAGCCCATGACTGTGGCTCACATAAGAAACGTAATCCAGCTTGACGAGAAGCGCCAACAGCTACTGGAGGAAGCACATTCCATCGCGGAGCAAGGCGCAAAGCTGGATCAAGATCTGGCTAAGGCGCAAAAGTCAATAGATAAAGCTAGAGCCATGGAGGCCGAGTACAAGACTCTGCTCAAGCAGAAGAAGGCTAAGAAAGCTCCGACTCGCCTGATCAACGATCTTGGTGTACGGTGAAACCTAGGATGGGCTCCCCCGAAGCCGCCACAAGCCAAGCCATACATTGACAACAAAGTCAGGCAGGTCATGCCCACTCCTATTCTCAACCTAGTCGTCGCCAGGACCCTTATGGAGCAGGATAGATCACCCACAGTCGTGGACCGGGTCTATGACCTTATAGCAAAGGCGGTGAAACAACAGGAAAAGGCCACCTCCGAGAGGCTTGAGTCTGACCCAGCATATTGCCAGTCTAGCAATCCTAAGCCGCCAAGGGACCGATCTCCTCAGGATGTTGGGTCTCAAACGGGTTCACTACTAGGAAACTAGTTATAGATAGACATACCTTCTGTGGCGCATGGTTCTAACCATGCGCCACAAACGTTATCCAGTGGCGCACCAGAGCAATGCGCCACAGAACCACCAAACTTCTGTGGCGCATCTTCCAGAGCCATGCGCTAGAGAAGTTTGGTGGGACCCACACCAGCCGTTGAACCATGAATCTTCTGTGGCGCATCACACCGTATATGCCACAGAAGTTTGGTGGGACCCACAGCATGCGGGGTCTAACCATTCTCTGACCAAACTTCTGTGGCGCATAAAAAGGAGATGCGCCATAGAATTTTATATCTTCTGTGGCGCATATCACAATATGTGACACAGAACAATTATGTTGGACCCACTCTTTGTACACCTATGTACAAGCTTCTGTGGCGCATTATTGCATATGCGCCACAGAAGAACAAACTTCTGTGGCGCATGAGTGCAGTATGCGCCACAGAATGCTTGGTGCTACTCAGATTATTAGTTTCCTAGTACACACATTTTCCTCTTGTGCTTTTCCCAAGTAAACAAGTACCAGTGGAATAGGTAGAATATACTAGACAATCTAGTAGATAGACATGTGTAGTGGTATACATCGTTGCAAAATGCACAAGCGCATAGCCTTGAACAGCAAAACAACAATGCCATACATCATTGCAAATACACAAACTACAACATTGCAAATCCCTTCACAGAGCTGGTGGGGGCGATGGCGGTGGAAGATGCCAAACCTCCGTGTTCACGCGCGCCTGCAGCCTGCGGACTTGGTCCTCCATGGACACGTTGGGGTCGAGCACCGGCGCCACCCGATTGGTTCCGCCATGCGCGTCCTCTCCTCCGAAGACGCGATCACGGCGTACAACCTGATGGCCTCGTGCTGAAGTCTGGCCTCCTCCTCGATTAGGTTGACCTCTGAATCCCGCGGAGGCTGACTCCGAGCACTTCCCCTCGACCTCGCCCCTCCACTGCGAGTAGGCTGCAGGGAACGTGAGCGGGCTGTGCCCTCTAGCGAGTCTTCCGACGAGTTGTGGGAAGAATACATTAGGGGTAGGTATGTTGCTTTGGATAGGGAGTGTGGTATATATATAGAGGGGTGTCATTAAAGCAGCTCTATCTGCAACCTTCATTTCGTGTAGATCTGTCCTCAGTGTTCTGTGGCGCATGTTGTGGTTATGCGCCATAGAAGATCAATCTTCTACGGGGCATAGCCGATATATGTGCCACAGAACACTGAGTGTAGGGGCCCATGGTGTCTGGCCCACTGCACCCTATGGCCCACAGTCTGGCCACTGGCCAAGGTTCTGTGGCGCATATATGTGCTATGCGCCACAGAACATTGAGTCACGAGGCCCACAGTCTGGCCCACTGCACCCTATGGCCATGGTTCGGTGGTGCATGCACTCAGTATGCGCCACAGAAGATTGAACTTCTATGGCGCATGTTGCCTGTATGCACCACAGAATCCTTCGACCAAATCTGCACAAAGGTGGCAGCTTTGCACCCCTCTATCTACCACCATCCATTTCACATCCTTCTTCCCCTCCTCCCAGCTTGTCTTCCTCCTCTCTCCCACCCCATTGTGTCTATACTTTTGTCACATCCCAAGATTTTCCAAATCTTGTAATGTTAAAAATAAATAAACAAAATAAAATTATTGTTGAAAATCAGGGTGAAAAAAACTTTTGTTTCTAAATGGAAACTTAAAAATCCCATCTTGAACAAACTTTAATTAAAATTTGAATTCAACAAAATCCAAATCAAGAGAAATGCTTTCCTCATTAAATGCATCTGGAAACTTAAACACTTGAGAAATAAACCAAAACCGTAAAACCCTAATGGGAGAAAATCATTTCCAAGTTATCTCCAAGTCTATGGATTTGATCCATATAAAAATTTGTCAACAAACATTTACAAATGATCAAGAAAGACAAATAGAAATATTATAAGACCATAGAAATTGCTTTCACTTAATTTGGAACCATAGATAAAATCTTATGAATTTAATAAGATAAGGAATTAAATTTCCAAAGCTAATAAAGCCCTTATCTAAAATCCATACAAAATGGTGAGCAAATAATACTAAAATATATTTAAAAAGATATACAAATATCAAATAAGATTTTACAAATTGGAATCACCAAGTTTGGATCTATAAATAAAAAGTTATGGATTTTATAAGATAAAGAAAGAGATATTAAATAAAGAATATTTAAAGACCAAATTAAATCTTGGCCTAATCCATTAAGCAAATGGAATGAATAGAATCCAAATCCAAAAAAATAAAAGGATAAAGAATTACCAAAATAAAATAAATGGCATTAACCATTCTATCCCTATTTTAATAAAGACAAATCTCTAATAAGAATAATTATATAATTCATGAGAAAATAGTAATTTGGAATTTACCCAAGTGGAATAAAAGTTGTTTAATTAATTTAAATAAAATAAATAGTCCAAATAAAATTTAGGGAATTAGAACTATATTTAGTTCCATTAGAATTAAAACAAATACCCAAATCAAATGATTTATGAATCTTATTAAATATATTCCAAATGATTCTAGATGAATATTTTGACACCCTATTAAATCTATAAAAACCTACTGAAAATATTTGGAAGGATTTAGAAATTTAAATGGTGTTTGAAATTATTATTAAATCCTATTTGATTTAAAACAAGGGCCTATTTAAATAAATAAAAACCCCAAAAATAATAAAAGATTTATTAAAAAATTGACTTCAGATTATATTACTAATCAATATTTAAACCTACACAAATTTTGGTTGAGTTTTGAAATCAGTTTGAAGTTTGAAATAATTAAACAAAACCAAAACAGATTAATAGAAATGAAAAAGGGAAAAACAAACAGAACAAAAAAATATAAAATGACTCAGCCCAACTAACCTAGCCCACTAAGCCCAACACAACCCACTGCTCCTCTCCCGCAGAAAAACGCTTCACACCAGAGATTCTACCCGCACAGCGTATGACGCGTGGGCCCCATCTCTTCTCTTCCTATCTCACTGTCAAACGGACCCCACTGGACACGTCAGCGTCTTCCCTAGCGCGACCCGTTCCTCCCCTGATTCCTCCTATTTCTGCCAATTAATTCGCGTGATGAATTCACATCAATGATGCAGTGATTCCGCCCCCAAACCATGCTCTCTTCGACCAACGCGAGCAGGTTGAGCATCCCCATGCCACGGCGATCACAGTGAGGCACCCCTCTACCTTCCTCGCTTCCTCTATCACCAGCCCCGCCGTAGCCAGAGCCAGCGTCGCCAGTCACCGCCGCCAGCGCCGCTCCTTAATGGTCAGAGCAATATGAACCATAGGATCTTGATCAGAAGGTTACGATAGAAACTTAAGCGAAAGGGTACGCTCGCTTCTGAGCCATGTGATCCTATTTAAATCCAACGACTGTCAGCAGCCGATCCGCGCGAAACGGTATGCGCCAATAGGATAGCGCCGCGTGTCACCGAATCTGGTTTAAAATCAGAATTTGATCTATTAGTTGCTCAATTTTCTAAAATTCATAACTTTGCAAATTTTGCAAATTTTATATCAATAGAATTAGCAAGACAAGCCCTAGCCAACCATGCACTTTGTTTAGTAAAAAGCTCCTGTTAAATTGATTGTTTTTGCAGAAACTTGTATATGCATGTTTAGAATATAAAATTTGGTCTAAAATGAATTTTGAGATGAAACCTTTGGAAAATGGTTTGTTTTGAACCTACTTACCTTCAGAATCAATTGGTGGTTTCAAAAATGTATTTGGTGAGGCAAAATAATAAAACCTTGAATTAAAACATTTCTAGCCAAATAAAAATATGGTTTAATTGTTAAAAATGATTTTGGAGGAAAACCTTTGGGAGATGTTTTGATTTAAACTCTCTGACCCTAAACACCAAGTTTTATGACTTAAAAATATATTTGGTAAACCCTATAAAGATTTGTACTTTGACAAAGGCATTTTCAACCACATAAAATAATGATTTGGTTTGAAAATGGTTTATAGGTAAAATCTTTTGCAAATAGTTTTGCCACTTTATAAAATGACGAATAAGTGTTTTAGAATGATTATAACCTGTAATAAACCACTTTTGTAAATAAAACAAAGTTTGGCATGCTTGCATGCATTGTTTTGTTTCTATCATTTTATGTGATGAATTGCTTGAATGGTAGATTGAAATATTGTTTGCTTGATTGAATTGTAGTGATTTGAAGTGAGTGAACATTGCAAAGATCAAGGAGTGAACTTATACTCTCTACCAAAAAGGCAATAGATGCTTCATACTTTTGTCCCATTATTTTCACTATGCATTAGTGATATTTCTAAGTAGGACTTGCATGGAATTTTGCTAAGTGTAAACTATGCCATGGGAAATCCTAGTAGATGAAACCTTAGTAGAATTGTCCTAAGTTAAGATTCCTACTACTATCATGCTTAGCTTAGCTAATAGAAAACAAGGGTGGAATATATATATTCATGCTATGGAAAATTTCTAAGTCTGAGGACTTGTGTTTTGTTTAATAAAACAACTAAGTGAATGAATCACCTGGGTGGAATGGAAGGAATGGTTTGTGTTGAGTGGTTACACAAGGCCAGGGGACTGGTGAACCTTGTGTATCACACTTGTGGAATGCGACCCAGGAACAAAGAGATTTGAGATGTCAAATGTTAAGAAGCTTCAAGTGTAGCCACTTGGCATTATGGGCTCTGCCTGGATCATATAGGTTGCAATAACTTAGCCAAATGGACAGTTGGTGGTAGGGGTTTGATAGGTTGGAGCGCGTCCATTCTGGTCTAAGGGAAGGCTTCTGAAAGATCTTGTCTTGGTGAAACCAAGTCTTGTGGGGAAAGTGCACCACCTCTGCAGAGTGTAAAATCTAAGTACTTAGCCATGTCCCTGGAAAAGGACAATTTGAGCATCAAGACATGGAAGCTATCAAGAATCTCCTCATCCCAATTTTGAAGTTAAAAACATGTGGCTGAACAAGGGTTGAAGGATCACCAATTTCAATTGGGAGATGCCTTGGGTGATTTTTGTCAAGCAAAAACTTAGTTTTTTCAAATGAAAAGGAAAATCTATTTTGAGCAAAGCAAGCCTAAGCTCCACTTAGCCAAATGCATATAGATGATAGACTCCACTATACTACCATAGTATCACTTGCCAATACAATTCAAATGTATTGACCCTTGTGGCTGTAACTTGTTATGTTGCAGGTTTGTTTGATATTAGTGAAGTTTATTGATTAGGATTACAAGTCTATAACCAACATGTCTGCCTGTGGAACTTTGAAGATGAAGGACCCCATGCTATTGTTATATTCTGCTGCATTATAATGAGATAGCCAAATGATCTATGTAAGATGTAACAAATTATTTTATTCCTGGTTATAAAGTTGTATTATGACCTTTGTTTCTTGATATTACATTTTATTGTATTTAAACCTAATATAGTTGATAGATTGGTTAGGGAAAGCCTTTCTCCAACTAGTAGATCTAAAACACACCTACTTTTCTCCTCCACATCTCTATTTGTGTATTATTATCTCTCTATAGATCTATTGATCCACACTCTCTCACATCACACTCTCGACTCGGTATTCAATCTACCCGGTGAGTAATTGGGCATGAATATGCATGTTTTGTAGGTGTAAAGCTTGTCGTATGGTGTGTATATCACGATGCATGGCGCGAAGATGATGTTTGTGCATGAAGCTTGTGTGGTGCATGAATGCTTTCATGGGAAGACGTTTCTTGTTTTTGCTTGTCTATCCCGGTGTGGTGCATGGATGTTTGCCGAAATGTTGATTCATTTCCATTTCGGAAAATTTTTGCACCACCCATATGTCCTACTTTTTGGAAAGGTCATGCCGAATTTTTTCGGCGACGACCATGCATGTGTGTTTTGTGTGTGCATAAGGTGTTGTTTCTAATTAACCTACTCTCTGTCTTTTTCTCTATGTGTGCATACCGCGCAGGCTACCATGGTCGTCAGCATGAGCGAAGGTCGAGTTACTAGGTATAAGAAAGACGCCATGGCAGACATGATTCGGAACAACAAGACCCAGATAAGATGTCCATGTCGAACATGCAAACTCCAGCGCTGGATCGAACCTGATTCTGGACAATTAGAGGATCACCTGCTCAGGCGTGTTTTCATGCGCGACGACTTCGATGATGAGCTGCAGTAAATGGTGTTGGTCATCATGAAGACTTGGGCGGGCGAGAAGACGAAGAGTCTCCCGACGGGCATGGTCATGAGGACAAATAATATACCGACGGCGGGCATGATCATCATGACAAAGGAGATGTCGATGGGCATGACCATCATGAAGAAGGAGAATAAGCAAACAACGAGACGCTGCTAACTTCGGTGTTAAGGGACCCTCATGTTCAGGAACTGCTTCTCAAGGAGACGAGCAACACCAAAGCTGTAGCCAGAGAGAAAGCCAAGCTCGCGCAAATGGAGTTAGAAGGGATGACTCCATTGTATCCTGGGTGTCGGCCCTAGGATACACGCCTGGGTGTAACGCTCATGGCTCTAGAGATGAAGGTGGAACACAAATGGACCGACTTGAGCTTC
This sequence comes from Avena insularis, assembly GCA_023614405.1. Lineage (NCBI taxonomy): Eukaryota > Viridiplantae > Streptophyta > Magnoliopsida > Poales > Poaceae > Avena > Avena insularis. Next base: position 260,996,261 of record CM042695.1, read on the forward strand.
AATGCTAACATGGAATTCTGGCATGATCGTCTTCCTAACAGGAACACATTGCCAACAAGTATAGAGGAGGCCAAGAAAATTGTGTGCCCTCTCGACCTACCGCATGTTAATACCATGCATGCATCAATGATTGCACACTTTATCATAACGAGTACGCGGAGAGAACCACATATCCGGTGTGCGTCCATGGACGGTACAAGAGAGGGAACAAGAAAGTTCCTCGGAAAGTGGTATGGTACTTTCCTATCACTCCCCGTCTACAGAGATATTTCGTAGATCCTAAGGTAGCAAAGCTAATGCAATGGCATGCGGAAAGGGAGAAACCCGAAGATGATCCAGAGAAGGGCAAGATCCTAACAAACCCTTTAGACGATAGCCAGTGGAATGCATTGGACATCGAGTTTGAAGGGTTCGGGGGTGATGCAAGGAACGTCAGTCTGGGTATGAGCACCGATGGAGTCAATCCTTTTGGCAACCAGAGTAGCACGCATAGCACCTGGCCCATGTTTTTATGCAACATCCCCCTGTGGCTCTGCACAAAGCAAAAGGTACGTATACATGAGCAATCTTATTCAGGTGCCGAAACAGCCAGGTGTCGATATGCATCTTTATCTCGGGCTATTGAAAGAGGAGTTAGCCACGTTGTGGGAGACGCCAGCCCATACGTGGGACGCCTACACTAAAGAATATTTCCCTCTGAGAGCCGCGTTGCTCACGATGGTGCAGGACTATTCTGGTTACGCATATGTATCGGCCCAGGTGAACCACGGACACAATGCATGTGTCAAGTGCATGGATAAGACCCCGCATCTCTAGCTACCCAAGGATCCCGGGTCTTCGAAAACCATGTTCCAAGGGACTCGAAAGTGGCTTCGCATGGATCACCCGTGGAGAAAACGCGGTGACATGTTCAATGGTAAAGACGTGCTCGAAAGAGCCCCGCGTACGAGGAGCGGCGAAGAAATCGAGGAGCTTCTAAATAATTGGGATGAGTGCCCAGTGCCAGGAAAGAAGCGACCAAGGACAAAGCCGCTTCTGGGTGTATGGAAAGCGAGGTCTGTTTTCTGGGACCTGCCGTATTGGAAGGTCCTCCACATGCCCGATAGCCTCAATGTAATGCACATCACGAAGAAAGTTACCGAGAGTCTGCTTCGCACTCTCCTCAACAAGCCGGAGAGGACCAAGGATGGGCCGAAAGCAATAAACGACCTGAAATTGCTTGGCATCAAGAAGGAGCTTCAGTACCCTGATAGTGATGATGATGACGATCAAATGGAAGGGACTCAGGGTCACCGCAAAAGGGTTAAGAAGAATGAGGTGGTTGTGCTTCATGCTTCCTGCTTCACTCTGTGTCAGGAGGAGATCGAGCAGTTTTTCAGGTGCCTCCTAGGAGTCAAAGTTCCTCACGGTTACTCAGGCAAGATAAGCAGGTATCTCGACATAGAGAAGAAGAGGTTTAGCGGTATGAAGTCCCATGACACAGATACTTCTAGTTGCCATACGAGGGATAATGGACGAGAACGTCCGTGAGACGCTGTTTGGCTTGTGCAACTTTTTCACGTCATCTCTAGGAAGTCGATCGGCATGAAGCAGCTCGACAGACTACATGAAGAGATCGTGGTGATACTATGCGAGCTCGAGATTTACTTTCCACAAGTATTCTTCGACATCATGGTGTATCTACTTGTCCATGTCGTGGATGACGTCATCCAGCTCGGGCCGACATTCCTGCACAACATGATGCCGTTTGAAAGGCTGAATGGTGTCATCAAAGGGTTCATTCGCAACAGGTCCCGTCTAGACGGAAGCATAGCCAAGGGCTTTCTGATCTACGAGTGCATCTCTTTCTGCCAGAACTATCTAACCACCGAGAAACGAGGATGTTGGAATACCCACCAAGAAGCACCTCGGCAGGCTTGCTGGGTATGGTCACCGCGAGGGCCACCGCTCACTGCATGTCGGCATTGCTAATCGACGCGCCGACTTTGGCAGGGCACACCGAGTCGCACTACAACACATTGAATTGGTCAGCCCTGGGGTGGAAGAGCACAAAAGCTTGATCGAGCAGGAGTACATGGACCGGGCCCGCCCAAGGAAGAAAGGAGACGTAACAAGAGAACACAACTCCAGCTTCACGTGTTGGTTCAAGAAAAGGCTGCTGGACAATCCCCCGCAGACGCCTTCTACGGAAGATCAACAACTCATATTCTCCTTGTCATAGGGCCTAGCGCATAACGTCAAGACCTATCAGTCATACGACCTCAACGGTTACAGATTCTACACCAAGGAAAAGGACATGAATAGCGAATATCAAAACTCAGGAGTAACTATGATGTCCTTCGCCGATGACGAGACTACTATCATGGAAATATTCTACGGAAGGATCGAGGAGATATGGGAGCTCGACTACTATGGTGAGATGGTACCGATGTTCCATGTTAGATGGGCCAAGAACGTCGGAAAAGAAGGCCGATATTTCACCATCTGCGTTATACCAGATGCCAAGTCGGCAAAGAAGGCCTCAACAAAAAATGAGCCATGGATACTCGCTAGCCAAGTTGATCAATGTTTCTTTATTACCGAACCGTCAAAACCCAGTCGTGTTGTAGTGAGGAGGGGCAAGAGGAGCATCATCGGAATGGAAGGATCCGCCAACGAGCAAGACTTCGACAAGAATGGCGATCCGAAGATCGAAGAGGAGTTCGACAAGTACTTCAGCATGCCTACTACTACTACAGTAAGAAGAAAGACCACACTACCTACTAAAGGTTATCCGTTCATGAGAAGAAATCTCATAGTGCCCGGGCTAAAGTATTCAACCGCGAAGAAAAAAGGCAAGAAGATTGTGAAGAGAGGCTAGCTCGACACATCACATGACGACGTGCGACCTTTTTTGTGTATTAGTTAGAGACTAAAATATATATCGTGATATTCATATATATATACATGTGTATGTTCTTGGTTTTAAATATATTTGTAACATATATATATATTTGTTCTTGCTTGTTTTAATATAACATAATTAAATATATTTGTATCATATAATTAAAAATATGTTTTAATTAAAAAAAAAGTCTGAACAGCCAAGATTCGAACCTGGGATGCCCAGATTTAGAGCACCAAGACTGACCACTAGGCTAGACTGTTGTTTGATGCAAACTACAACGTCGCGCTGCTTTTGGACTAAGTGTACATGTTCTATGGCGCATTCCTCCAATATGCGCCACAGGAGTTGACTTATGTGGTGCATATTGGAGGAATGCGCCACAGAAGATTCACACTTAGCAAAAATAACGGTTCGGCCTTCCCCTCCCCTCCCTACTTGACAATTATACCCCACACACGAGCCCGCACGCGCGCACCTACAGAACCATAGCGCCGCCGATTTATTCGAAACCTAGCGCCGTCGGAGCCCGTGGAGGAGCCCGCCACCGGAGCCCGTGGAGGAGCAGGAGCAGGAGTCCGTGGTGGAGGAGGAGCCGTCGCCGGAGCCCGTGGAGGAGCAGGCGCAGGAGCCCGTGGTGGAGGAGGAGACGCCACCGGAGCCCGTGGAGGAGCAGGAGATGGAGCCTGCCCACGCCACCTCGCCGTCCACGCCACCTTGCCGTCCACACCACCTCGCCGTCTACCCCTTGGTGAGAATCGCCCAGTTCTCCCCTCTCCTCCCTCTCTGCATCTGTTCTTCTCCTCCCAGATGCAGTACCATTCCTTGTCAAGATTGGTCAGCAGGACCATGTGTGTTTGCTATGGGATTTTGCTGCTGAAGGTTTTTTTTGTTGAACTGAACTGAACTACCAGAGCTACATGGTTTGGATGTTTGCAACACATTGGTGTGTAAAATTTATGAGTAGGTTTTATTTTGTCTAACTAACTCACAGTCTAAGCTTTTGTAGATTGCTACGATTGGTTGATTGCAAAATATGATTTTTGTATTTTGTTTTTCTGAAGCCATACTTCTACAATGATCGTATGTTTTTCCATTGGAAAACATGACTAAGAAAATAAGATAAAAAAGTATTCAAGGATTTGGATACTGTGATTTATGTGAAATTTTAAATTACGGGTCTGACCTTCCTTTTGGTAATCGATTTTATTTTCATGGTAGCATATAAGGGAGTTTGGATGCTGGGTTTAGATAAATCAAAGTGCATATGCCGTGGTTCTCATGTGCTGGGTTTGGATGCTGGGTTCTCATGTGCATATGCTGGGTTTGGATGCTGGGTCTAGATGACATTTTTCTTTCAAGACATTTTTATTTTGAGCTCAAGAAAACTAATGCTCCATGTAAATTCTTGATCACAAATATTTTGATGGTGCAATAGTTAATATTTTTTTATGTTAATATTATTTACCTGATAGAATTTTAAATGGTTTACTGTAGATGTGCTCTGGATTTGTGTGGGTTTATGTGGATATAACCCATTATCCACTACTGTAGTCAGATCCACACAAACCCAAATCCAGAGCATAAATCCAGTGAGGCAAACTGACATTATCCAGAGCACATATATATGATCATTTTCATCTCCCATTATCCACTACTGCTGATCAACAACTATAGATGTTGCAACTCATGAATTTATGTGGATTTTCATAAGAAAAGCACTGTTAGATGTTGCAAACTCATGAATTTATGCTGATCAAAAACTGTAGATTGTTGAAATTTGATTAGGGTTAATTTTATGATTAGGGTTAATTTTCTGATTAAAATTCAGTACTATGCGCCTGTTATCATCTAGTGTTTACATCTCTGAAAAATTCAGTGTTTACATCTGTGGGCTACTAGTGTTTTGCTAGGACAGTAATACACTACTAGTATTACATGTGCTCTGGATTTTTGTGGGTTTACATGTGCTAGTGTTTTGCTGATTATATGTGCTAGGACAGTAATTAGGATTTGCTAATGTTTTGTTGATTACGTGTGTTAGGACAGTAATTAGGATTTTCTAGTGTTTTGCTGATTATAATTTGTGTGGGTTTACATGTGCTCTGGATTTGTGTGGTCCTATGATATCAACTGCTTATTGCTTCAACACTAGTAAATTTATATGTACTATGCTTATTGCTATTAACTGCTTATTGCTTCTGGGTTGACAACATAGTACTCTCCACAGTAGAGTACTATGCTGTCAATTGTTGGGTTGACAGTGGGTTCATAGGCCTGGGTTGCCAACTCTGCTTATTTATGGTTAGTGATCTGCTGTCAAACTAATTATTGCTGTCAGTGGGTTGCCAACATACTACTCTACTGATTATACCATTTATATCAAACTGATTATACCATGTTTATTTTCTGCTGTAAATGATGGGGCTGCTGTTTAGTGATCTACTATCAAACTGATTATGGTTAGTGATCTGCTGTCAAACTGATTATTGCTCATTTGAATCTGTGATGGATGATGATGGATGAGGTCAATGGGGTTGTCAATGGGGCTGGGGTGTTTCGGTCGATATTAGCAAAGGTCATGCCGAATTTTTCGGTCGATATTTGTGCTAACCTTTTGCCTCTTTTTTTAGTAATAAAGAACAAACATGTCGACTAACGACGAGGCCGGTCCTTCTAAACAAATGAGCTTCGAGGATCTAGCCCGAGAGGCCAACAAGTCGTTCTGGGGGCCGTCCCAAGAGCATGAGGAGGCGGAGGAGATGAGAATGACACCACCACCGACGATCGTCGTCGGAGGTGCTGGGGGCGAGGAAGATCCTGATTACGAGGGGGACGACGAGTACGACGGAACTAGTGAAGGCGGGGAGGAGGGTAACAGCACCACGGATGGTGGCGAGCGCACAGATGGTAGTAGCGGCAACCCGGCCGCTATACAGAAGAAGAAGAGGGATATTAAGGACCGGAAGCCGCAAGTGCTCGCCAACGTCTGGGATGAGGTCATCGACGTCACAGAAGGTGGCCAACCCATTGCGCCTTCATCGATTGCCTGCGGGTACGGTATGAAACTCGGGTGCATCGTCTAGGAAAGCATGTCGATCAACACGAAGTACATCCGAAGTAATCATGCTTTGGTCGAGAACCTCCTTATGAAGCTTCACCAGCGATAAAAATTCCCAAAGAAGTTCAGAAACCTGGAGAGAAATAAGAACCCGGTAAACAAACTAGCACTGACAAAGATGAGCAACGCCTTGAGCAGCTGGAAAACTTGGGTAAAGAACAGCATTGACAAATGTGAAAGCTAGGAGACTATAAATAGTAAAAATTCGATGCTCGACGAAGAAGAGTTCAAGATATTCAAGGCGGACTTAGATATCGCTGCCTCTAAAGCATGGACTGAGTGGGGAAAGACTATGCGAGAGAAGAACATAGGTAACCACCGGCTTGGAAGCGGCGGATACAGAGGGAAACAACCCATTTGGGACAAGGAGGACGCCGAGCTTGAACGCCTGGGTAAAGAGAACCCATGGCATAAAATCACAGACCTGCAGATCCGATAATTTGTCCGGCACGCTACTACAGACCTCTGAGGGAGTTCGTCACCGACGACCCGGATGTGAAGGCCTTTGAGGATGAGCTGGTAAGGAATTTACCGTGGATCTCTCATTAAAATAATTAAGCCAAGAATCTAAATTCATGCATGGGTTCACCTATCCTTGTATCTCTGTAGGAGAAGGAATTCAATGCTAGCAAGGACTTGTCGTCCCAAGATTCGGCGGCAGAGCCATGGGACACTGTTTTTAACAGGGCGACGAACACTTCCAAGAAGAGGGAGAAGAATTTGCGGCCAAAATCAGCTGGCCGTGTGTCCGGCTTCGGTACAAGCATGAAGTTTACCGAGTACTACAAAGATGACGCAAAGAAGAGGAGGGAGAGGAAGAACGAGTTGGCGGATAAAGATAAAGCCATGGTTGAAGAGCTGAAGTTGAAGGTGAAGACATTAGAGGAAAAAGTGGACGAGAAAGCAATGGACAAGTTATTGGAGGAGAAGCTTCGCGCGATCATCCCCCTGGGTTGATGGAGGAGCTAGCTGTTTGGAATGCGGGAGGTCGACAGGGGCCGATAAACGTGCCCAGCTTTAGCGGCAGCAAATCGAGCATCAACGTTAACGCGTCGCCGGACTTGGTGACCCCGTCGTCCACCATCACAAGAGCTTGTTGTCGCACAGCTACCCCCTGCTGCTCTCGCCAAAAATACCAGTATCGCACAGCCGGCGGTGGCACCAGTACCACAGGAGAATGCTGATGATAGGCCTGCCGCCGGGATCGGCTGTGTGTCGACATTAGCCGACCTCAACGCCCTCACCAAGGTAACTAATTAGTTACTCCGCTTCATCTTATTTATGCGCCTTTGGTGACAGCCACCTCGATCATGATACCCAACACATATGTGTCGATATTAAGGATGCTGCTTGCGTACTACTCCACAAAGTTGCCAGCAGCGAGTTGAGGGATGTTTCCAAGGTCAATATCATACAACCGACGAACTGCGCGATGCACAACAATGCAATGTAGGATGCCGTGATGAGGGTCCGGATTTCTCGGGTGTTGCCAGGGTGCGATGACATGGACCCCCCTTTCAACCTCAGGGAGCCGACGAACACAAGACCCTTGCAGAATGCCATGGCTGGCCCTTGACATGGCCGAAGACTCAGCTTCGTCTTACGGGGCACCTAAGCGCCACCTCAATCGTCCGGCCACCACCTCGGATGCCACCTGTCACCGGTGCCACCTCGATCGTCTGGCCACCACCTCGTAATCCACCTATCGTCGTCGCCACCACCAGTCGCCACCAAAAACTATTGGGAGCGTGTGGGCTGCCCCAAGGCGATGCCGTCGCAACGCAACCGTCATCGCCCCCGCCACCACCATCATCACATGGCGGCAACAACGATGATGATGAAGAATTTGTCAACATCGACGACTACATCAACACCGGCGTCGGCATAGGATTGTACATGCCTGCTGTGGATGAAGAACCCTTTGTCGCTCGTGAGGGTCAAGGTGGGCATCCCACTACATGCACGCAATGCCTGGTCTTCCATGGTTTATCTCAAGAGACGCCTCTGGCCGCCGATCAACAGGAGAAACCTGTTGGATTCGTCTTTAGCCCTGGCACACTCCAAAAGGCGGCCGTTGAGCACTTAGCATCCCCAATGGAGGAGCCTGCTTAGAAGACGAAGAAGCACAAGAAGAGAGGTAAGAAATCCGAGAGCCAACCTCCTCTGAAGAGGATCTGGGCTAAGAATGACGTCGTACCAGGCCGCGAGGATGGCTTGCCCAGGATACATATAGCCGGTGAAGCGATAGTGACTCCGGAGCTGCTTTGCCTTGCTGGTGGACATATGCTCGCTTTGAGTGATAGTATCAAGACACTAGAGGGCATTCTTCTTAAAGACAAAGATCCAAATTACCCGGTTTTCACTGTCAAGGTGCCATCGGACATGGACTTCATCCATGAAGCCCCCGCGGGCGTGTTCTTCATAGCATACGAGGACGTCTTCAAGCTGTTTCTCTCGAAACGGCTAGACTATAACATGGTCCGCCTATTCGCGCTCAATCTGGCGATGAAGACCAAGAGAGAGCAAACCCCCTACATCGCGATAGTGGATCCCTACTACATGTGTGATAGCCAGTTGAGGGAAGGATCTGAGACACGTGCCAAAGCGACGGCGTATCTCAAGAAGTTCATGCTGGACCACAAGAGGACGAACACGCTTCTTTTGCCTTTCTTTCCCGAGTAAGTACACACACCCCCTAGCATTGGTAACTTAGGCATTCTTATAGCTTTCTTCCTTTTCCCTTTTCCAACATCCTGTTTCAATCGTGTTGTGCAGAGACAAATATTGCACACTCATCATCATTTGCACAAAGTACTCGATAGCATCGTATTTCGACTCGGCGAGTCAGAAGAAGAAGAAGGACTACACCAGAATAACGGGTGTTTTGGATGAGGCTCTCGAGGGCTATGCTAAAAAGGGATGCCCCTTCGTCAACAAGGGGGAATGTATCAAGGATGACAAGCACGTGTTCAAGCACATGCTTGAGTTCCCTTGCGTTAAGGAGCCGGCTACTGGCGGCGCCAAGGAGGCCTTCTACGCCATGCATCACCTTAAAGGGTTTGTCCGGGATTGCCAGAACCTAACTCTGCCATCTAGTTTCCGATCATGGGCCAAAAATTTGGCGCGAAGGGACGATGATGATCTTAGAGAAGACTTCCATCGCATCCAGGTTAAGTTGTCGGAAATCATCGTGGAAGATTCAACACAAGGGGAGGGGTCCTAAAACACAACAGAGGGTTGCCTAAGAGGAAGATTGAAAATATTCTTCGTCAACAGGGTGACAACTGGATGTGGATGTCGAAGGATGGCTATCTACCATTCCCTAAGCCGAGTCTTATCAGTTCTCAACATTGATCGATGTGTGCGCCTAGAATTATCATAGATGTCTGTGTGTAGTGTTTTGTCACAAACCATATACTACCATGGTCGTATGTTGTAAACTTCACTATTGTGGTCGTTGTTGTCGAAGTTCTATGATTATGATTGATGTGCTATCTTCTATGTTTACTGATCTTTTGCTTTAGTTTATGTGAATATATATGCATGTGAACCAATTTAGTTTTTTCTGTTGCATGATTTACTAATATGCCTTATCTATAGAGATGACGAAGTGGTACGTGGTGTAAAAGGGTTGGGTTCCAGGAGTCTACGATGAGTGGGAGGACTATCAGAAATAGGTGAACAAGTTCAGCGAAAACAGCTACAAAGGATACGCGACTCGAGAGGAGGCGGTAGCCAAGTGGAGGAACCACCTGTGGAAGGAGAACCGGATGAAGATATTGCTAGTGCTCTTCCTCTTGCTCACCGTCATCACAGCTGTATTCTGTTTGATTCTAGAGTAGGCGATGAACACTTCATTTGTAATGTGATGAGATGGTGAACTTTGTAACAAACACTTGTATAAATGTAACAAACACTTCATTTGACTTGTATTGTAATATGATGACCACTTGTCTATCTCGTTCGGGCTCTAAGTAGTGTGATGGCACTATATTTGTGTTTGTATTATATTTGTTTTCATATACTAAGTCAAATATACTGTTTCTGTATAATACTATATAATACATGTATAATACTGTATATTTGGACAAGTTTCTATTTTTTTAATACCTGATATTCAAACCAGTGGCGCATCATTTTTACCTTCAGTGGCGCATAGCGCTTCAGTGGCGCATTTTCCAGAATGCGCCATTGAACAGAGTCTTGTGGCGCATCATCCAAAATGCGCCACACAAGTATCATGACTTCTATGGCGCATTTTGGAATGCGACGCAAAAGTTTTCATCAGTGGTGACGTAACAGTGGCGTCCTTGCCATGCGCCACAGAAGACCAATATAGATGCGCCACTGATGAAGGATTTCCTAGTAGTGGTTCATTAGAACAAAGATGGAGGGATGCACGCAATAGGAAGAACGCTATCCCCATATCCTCCAACCACGGAGGCAAAGCTTATCCTTGTCGCCCATCTCCACCGCCCCATCCCCCCGACATCACGAAGACCCCAAAGCTCACCATCGTATAGACAGGCCTCCGCCAAGGCAAAGCGGCTTCGTCATTCATGACAACTCGAAGAAGCCCCGTCACGATGGAGAGCGCAACCAAGGGCATAAGAGCAGGTAGCGCCATGCCCTCCGCGTCCGACAAGCAACTACGACAGGCGTGAGGCATCGCAGGAGGGTAACAGCAAGAAGGCTAACCCACCGCCACCTCCGCCTCCGTCGCCCCCTAGTAGCCACCATGGTGGAGGAGGCCCACGTCATTCACATAGCCCATCCCCTGGCGGCAAGAAGAAAAGAACAAGCCCGGATAAATATGACGCACGTTCACGCCTGGACAAGATTCACGAGGCCCGGGAAGGACCATACCTGGGACCACGATGCTTTGGACCTATCATACGGACCGCAACCTACCCTAGGGGTTTCCGGATTGACAATACCATCAATCCCTACGACGACACCGCCAAACCAGCTACATGGTTGCAGGATTACGGCAACACGGGGGAGATCACCGAGGATAACCCCAATGTTGTCGTCAAGTACCTCCCACTGATGTTGACGGGCATAGCCTGCCAATGGATTGATGACTTGCCGAAGAAGTCCATCTTCAACTGGTTGGACATGCAATAAGCATTCACCAAGAACTTCGAGGGTACGTAAAAACATCCCTGCATTGTTGGAGATATACAGTGGTGTGTGCAAGAAATAGACGAGTCATCTCGCGCCTACCTCTCCTGCTGGCTAGATACGAAGAATTCCTGCGCAAGAGTGCACGCTCAGACCTCCATGGCCGCCTTCATCGATGGGTTGGAGAAAGGTACGTTGCTCCAACATAAGTTGAAGCACCTACGGGACAATCACAGGCCTGATCTCAACCAGATGATCCAGCTGGCCAGTGAGTTCGCGACTGCCGACGACGATGCTTGTGGATCCTTGCCGACAACAACCATTCCAACTCAAGCTAAGAGGAACAACAATACCAAGCGGAAGATCTTGTCATAAGAAAAGCAAACCTCAGACATGGTCGCCATGAAATTTGCAGGACGAGGTGATGGCGGACAACGTGGCCGAGGATGGGGGGCTAGTCGTGGGCAGCAAAAAGGTAGTGAAACTACCCCGACAGCGCTCCGCGTTCCCCAAACTTACAAGGAGAACCATGATATGCCATGCCTCGTACACCTCGACGCCAACGGCAAAGCCACTCACACCAATCACCATTGCAAGTTCGTCAACAACCTCAAGGAGGATCCGTAGTCCGGTTACAAGCGAAATCGGAAGAATAGACCGCGAGGCAAGGGCAAAGGGAAGAAGAAGGAAGAGGAGTCCAAGGATTCAAGTGACATGGACGAGGATGTTGACCCCATGCACGCTGACAAGAGCGATGGCAAGGTCAAGAAGCCCTTCGAGAATAAGGTTGTCGTCTACCACACTTTCCTTGGCACCCCTACTGTCTGCCAACAAAAAACCTCCATGAGGATACTGATGGCCACCCTACCCCCAGTTCCCCAATACATGCGCTGGTCAGAGATTCCAATCACTTGGGACAGGAAGGATCACCTAGACCTCATCCCTACGGAGAACCAGTATGCCATGGTCATCACCCCCCTGATTGACCTCAATGAGTTCACCAAATGCATGGTGGATAGTGGAAGCAGCATGAACATCATGTACCTGGATACGCTGCACCAGATGAACTTGACGGAGGCCAACCTAGGACGGACCAGCACTGTGTTCCATGGCGTAGTTCCTGGCTGGGAGGATCCATCCCTTGGGTGCATAATGCTCCAGGTCGCTTTTGGCGATGTTAATAATTACCGCCAAGAACGCATGACCATCGAGGTGGTCCCCTTCAAGAGCGTCCACCACGTCATCTTCGGACATGAAATCTTCCACGCCTTCATGGCCAAGACATGCTTTATCTACAACAAGCTCAAGATACCCGGACCAAACATCATCATTACCGTATCTGGAAGCTTTACCAGGGCAAGGGACTGCGAGATTGGAGAAGCAGCCTTTGTAGAAGTTGTCCTCTACAACGAAGAATTCAAGGAGATCCAGAGCAAGGTCGATGCCACGGAGATGCCGGCATCGAAGAAGTAGATCTAAACATAAAGGAGATCCAGAGCAAGGTCGATGCCACGGAGATGTCGGCATCCTAAACATAAACCATCCGATATGCCTAAAGGACATTCAAAGGCTTACAGGCTGCGTTGCAGTAGTAAGCCGGTTCATCAGCCGGCTTGGAGAGAAGGCTCTCCCGCTATACAAGTTGCTAAAGAAGGCGGACAAATTTACATGGACGGACGAGGTAGATGCAGCACTGAAGAAGCTAAAGGATATACTCTCCTCGACACCTATACTTGCAGCACCCGAGCCTATGGAGCCTATGTTAATCTACATGGCGGCCACCAACCGGGTAATCAGCATCATCGTCGTGGTAGAGAGGAAGGAACCAGGGCATGAGTACGGAGTGCAACGAAAAGTTTACTATGTAAGCAAGGTCTTGACGGAGTCCAAGCAGCGTTACCCGCACTACCAGAAGCTAGATTATGGAGTGTTCCTTGCTTCTCAGAATCTAAGGCACTATTTCCAGGAGCATCCCATCACAGTTGTCAGCAAAGCTCCACTGTCCGACATCATCAACAACAGCGACTCTACAGGAAGGGTTGCGAAGTGGGGCATTGAGCTTGCCACATTCGAGATCACCTACAAGAGACGTGAAGCTATCAAATCACAGGTCTTGGCGGATTTCATCGCAGATTGGACGGAAATGCCAGATTCTACCCCTGTATCAGAGCCGGAATACTGGGTGATGCACGTTGACGGATGCTACCCCTGTACAAAATCTACTCAACGGCTCAGGGGCTGGTGTACTGCTACAGTCACCAACAGGGGAAAAGCTACACTAAGTTATGCAGATCCACTTCGAGGCTACAAACAACATGGCGGAATATGAAGAACTCATTCACGGACTTCGTGTAGCCAAGCATATTGGCATCAAGTGCATAGTTTGATGTGGAGATTCCGACTTGGTTGCCCAGCAGGTGGCTGGCACCTGGAACGCGCGGAACCCTATGATGGCGTCATATCGAGAAGAAGTGGACGAGATAGCCAAGAGCTTCTTGGGCTACGAAGTCAAGTATGTCTCGAGGGAGGAAAATGAGGCAGCTGATCTACTATCAAAGCTTGGGTCAGGATGCAAAAAAAATTTGCCTGGCGTTTTTCTGGAGCATCTACGAACACCATCCGTGAAGGGAGCGGACCCCGAGAACACGGATAGAGTTGACTCTTTCGTTCACACAGTGACAAAGATCCCTCTGGCTTGGAAAAAACCGTTCATGGAGTATCTCGTACACGGAACTTTGCCCATCAACGAGGTCGAAATTCGGCAAATAGTACGTCGAGCAAAGGGCTATAAAAGAAGCACCACTGGTGTATACCTCAAGTGTGTTTCCCAGCAAGAGGGTATTGAAATCCTTCATGATATCCATCTCGGAGATTGCGGGCATCACGCCGCTCCTCGATCATTGGTCTCCAATGCCTTCCGGCAAGGACTATACTGGCTGACCGCGAAGGCGGACACCGACAAGCTGGTTGAGACATGCATGGGATGCCAGTATTATGCCCGACAAGCACATGTTCCAGCTGAAGAATTAATAATAATACCAATAACTTGGCTTTTTGCAGTCTGGGGCTAGACATGGTTGGTCCATTACAAACGACACCATGTGGGTTTACGTATCTGCTAGTAGCAGTTGATAAATTCACCAAATGGATAGAAGTTAAACCCATTAGAAAGCTTGATGGGGCAACTGCCCTTAGGTTTGTCCAGGATCTAGTGGTGAGATTTGGTCTCCCATATAGCATTATCACCGACAACGGCAGCAACTTGTCACTCGGAGAAGTGGAAGCTTATTGTTGGGAGAAAGGCATCCGACTTGACCCAGCATCTGTGGCACATCCACAGTCCAATTGCCAAGTGGAGCGAGCCAATGGATTAATTCTACAAGGAATCCAGCCACGTCTCGAGGCACCACTACATAGAGCAGATGGAGCCTGGGCAGAGGAGTTACCATCTGTTCTGTGGAGTTTATGAACTACACCCAATAGATCTACCGACTACACCCCTTATTTCATGGTATATGGAGCAGAAGCCATCCTGCCTTCCGACATCCTTCACGATTTACCAAGAGTTGCTGCCTACGATGAAGATGATGCTAAAGAATCTAGGCGCGTAGATGTGGACCTTCTCGAGGAAGAGCGCGTATTGGCATGCCAAAGATCCGCCATCTACCAGCAGAAGCTACGCAGTTACCATAGTCACTGCGTTCAGCATCGCTCGTTTAAAGAGCGGGATCTGGTGCTCCGACTTAAGCAGAAGAAGTCACACAAATTATCCCCTCCATGGGAAGGACCGTTCATCATAAGCAAGGCGCTACTCAATGGGTCTTACTACGTCATTGACAATCGTGAACTTGAGGATAGACCCAGCGATGATCATAAGCGTAAGCGACATGACCCGGATGATAACTACCCGGAGCATGATCGGACATGGAACATAGCACAGCTACGTCCTTCATGTTTTTGATCTATTGTGTACCTCTTATATGATCAATGAAATAAAGCTCTTTGGTTCACTCATATGCTTGAGTCTTTTACCTCCTTTAGTGTTCATTTTTGAATCGTATAAAATCTTTATGCGCAAGTTTTGCATTTGCACTTGTGAAAATTTATGCCTATGGGTGTTAGCTTAATTTTTCTGGTCTGCATGTTCTTTGTTGTTTTTATGTGGATTCTGGAGTAGTGAATTTTGGCAATTGAAGTCGGCGATTTTGTGCTTAGGTTTTGACGGTGCCATTGGGCATCATCACTTGAGCGCATGGTTCCGACTACGAGTCTTCCGACTCATGAAAAGTCAAGCATAAAAACCAAAGTAATGTATAAGCCAGCACTTGCTTAAAAAATATATACATGCTGGAACTAGTACTTAAGTAGCAGGAAACATACAACTATTGTTTTCCACCTTCAGATTAACACAGTAGTTTTTCCACATACAAAAATCCAGAGGAAGCAAATATTACAAAGTGTTTTTTCATTCCTCTGGCGCAGGAGACTTTGAGGTAGCATCGTTGGCAGCAGGAGAGCCATCCTAATCATCTTCAAAGTTGGTGGTCTTGAGGGACTCGGAGGAGATAGGCTGGTCGCCATCAATGATCTCAAGAGGCACAAAAGTGTTTGGGTCGACCAACTCGGCGACCCTGGTGTCATAGCCAGCGAGCGATGCCTAGATAGCTTTATGATTAATCTTCTGGCCATCATCGTCTATGTCGGGCAGACCCGAGGTGACTGTGTCGATGTCGGCATTCTCGTAGTGGGCCTTGACCATCGCCAGTGACATTCTAGCACCATCCCAGGTACATGAAGCTTTCCAACTAAAGATACGCTCGGGGGCTTGGCGCAGAATTTCCGAGTACTTCATGACAGAATCCACCGCCTTGATGTTGATGTTCAGGGGCGTGGCAATCTCTTTGGCTTGCTTGATGGTGGTACTGACAAAGTTGCCGGTAAGGACCATGCATTCTTTTGGCAGAGGAGGCGTATTGGTTAATACAATAGGAGCTGCATTTCCGGCAAGAAAAGGAGTACATGAGTTCAATAACACAAAAAAAATTCAGAGTATCTGGCTTATAGAAGAACAAGACGAAGCTCGTTTACCAAAGCTTGTTGGAGTGTCTCCGCCATGGAGTCCCGTTCTTGTCAGAGAACCTTGTAAGCCTCAAGGTTGCGCTGATTCTACTCATCGACAACTTCCTTCTGCTCCCTGAGGATTGCAATTTCCTCCTTCAGTTGGTTGATCTTCGTGTTGTTAGACTCCTGCAAGACCTTCATGGACTCTCCATGCATCTTCAGAGTGTCAGCCCTCTCCAGCAGTTCTATGTGCTTGGATTGCTCGACAATGTCCTTCGCCTTGGTAATAGTTTCTGCAAGCCGGAGAAAAGACAACACACAATGAGTAGTCGGAGACTGATGGCACAAGACCAAGTTTGAGTGAGAAATTGAAAGGAAAAAAGGACACTTGCTCTTGGTGCTTTGATCCTTCAAGAAGGCATGTCACATCCCAAAATTTTCCAAATTTTGAAATGTGAAAAATAAATAAACAAAATAAATAATTGTTGAAATTTAGGGTGAGAAGAAACTTTTTGATTCCAATTGGAAACATCAAAACCTATTTTGATCAAATAAAATCCAAAAGGGATTTAAAAAGATAAAAATAAATAAATAAAGTTATAATAGTTGGAATCACTATTTTTTGGATCTTTTAAAAAAAGATTTGGTTTTCAAAAGCAAAGGTAGAATTATAAATAAGGATTATTTTAAAGAGCCAAATTAAATCTTGGCTAAGCATTTAAAATAAAATATTTTTTTGTTTAATATAAAGAGTAAGGGTTTATTTGAATAAAGAGGATTTATTAAATTTTATTTAAGTACGGACATTTTTTCCTATTTTGAATGAACATTAAAACTTAATAAAGTATTTTATTTCAAGGTGTTTTAGTTTTCAAATAAAACCTACTGAAAAGATTTTTGTAGAAATTTAGAAAGTCAAATAGAGTTTTAAACATATTTGAACCCTATTTGAATTAAAGACTAAAGTCTGTTTATTTATTTTAAATAAATAATAAACCCTAAAAACAATTGTTTTATTTTGGACTTTGGAATATGTTGCTAAACAGAATTGAATTATACCTAAAGTTTGGAGGTGGTTTGAATTCAAATGGAGTTTGAATTATTTGAATGAAAATCAAAACAGAAAAAGAAAAGCAATCAGTATAAAAAAATAGAAACAAACCCAACTCACTAAACCTACCTAGCCCAGCAAGAGCCCACCCGGCAACCCTCACCCGAATTGTTTTCTCACGCGCAGCCTCACCCGCGAAGTCACTGACGCTGCGACCCCACTCCCTCTCCCCTCTCTCGCAGGCAGCGTTGCCCCATGCCGACAGATTGTCGTCTCCACCGCGACCACGTCCCCCTCGCCGTTTCTGCCATTGATTGTGGCGATCAATTTGCTTTGATGGCAAGGTTAATTCCTCCACAGACCACGCTCACTAAAGTACCTCGACCTCCTCTCTCTTTGCCCCCAAGCCACACCTCCCCTCTACCACCGGGCTGCTCCAATTTCGAGCTCGGGCACCACTGCCCCGACGAACATCACCGGCCAATTCCGGCGCCGTCCTACCGCCCCTCACCTCCCACTGCACATGATCCTGCTCCCCATCTCCTGGCGCATCTCCCAGTACCGCTCGTTAGCCCGCGCGTGCATCGTAGCATCGGCAACAAACTCACCAAGCGCCACCGTCGTCTGCCATTGCTCCGACGAGCCCCCCTGGTAAGCTCAGACCGCCCCGGTACTTCTCGATGATACTCCCATGATCCCCAGTGCAGTATGCATCTAACCCCATGTTCCGTTTGCCTTAGCGCGCCCTCAAACTCCATCCCCGTCGACAAACAGAAGCATCTGGCTCCGCCGCTAGCTCTGGCGAGCAATAGTCGCTGCCCGGTGCGCCCCTCGACAAGCTGACCACTCCTTGAGCTTCACCGCAACCGCGCGAGCACGGTGAGCACCTCCATTACCCTCTTGCTTCCTGGTTCATCGGCGACGACACTGACAGAGCGCTCCGCCGCTCGCCGCCGCGCCAGCGCCTCCAGTCCTTGACCAAGCGACCTCGTCCGTTAGATGTAGATCAAGTGGTTAGGATAGATCATATAGCGAACCGTTATCGAGTGATATGATTCATGCGATTAAGTTAGATCTGACGGCCTGCGCAGCTCGATCCATCCGAAGCGGTATGGACCAGTAATATTAAGACGCGTGGCACTGATTTCGCTTTAAGAACAGAAAATGTTCTATTAGATTTGCAAACTTGCAAAATTCATAACTTTAATTCTACACGTCCAAATTTTGCAAATTTTATATCAATAGAATCAGCAGAGCAAGTACTTTGCAACCATGCACTTTGTTTAATGTTTTGCTTCTGTAAAATTGGATGAAATTGAAGAAACATGTGTAGGCATAATTTGAATATAAAAATTGTTCTAGAAATATTTTTAAGATGAAATATTTGCTAATGGGTTTGTTTTGAACCTACTGACCATAGGAACCAACTTATGGATTTAAAAATGTATTTTGTGAAGTTAAGGAATAAATATTTGAATTAGCTCATTTCTAGTCAAATAAAAATATTGTTTATGGTTTAGAAATGAATTTTGAGTAAAATCTTTGGGAAATGATTTTAGTTAAACTCTCTGACCCTAAACACCAAGTTTTGAGAATTAAAATATATTTGATGAACCCTATGAGATTATTACTTTGCTAAAAGATATTTTCAACAACATAAAATATCACCTTAACATAATATTTGGTTTATGAGATGAAACCTTTTGCAAATGGTTTTACCACTTTAGTAAATGACCACTTTGAGCTTTAAAATGTTTAGAGCCTAATAGAAACCACTTTTCTAAATAAAACCATCTTTTGCATGCTTGCATGCATGGCCATGTTTTTGTTATTTTATGTAGTGAAATGGTTTGAATGCTAGTTGAATTTGTGTTTGCTTGATTGAATTGTAGTGAAGTTAGAAGAGTGTGATATTTTCAAGATCAAGAAGTGAACCAACATTCTCTACTAAAAAGTCAAGTGACACTATCATCCAAGTCCTACTATTTTCATTACACTTAGTGGATTTTTGTAACATGCATGATAAGGATTACTATATTTTATGCTATGCTAAATCCTAATAGGATACCCTTATATCTCCCTTAGTGAAAACATTGTAGTTGTAGTATTCTTAGCCTTGCTATATATTTGGGATGGGATACATGATATGATTATATGAAGTGTTGGAAAGATATATGTTTTATATAATAAAACAAGTACTCAATGAACCACCTGGGTGGACAAGGATACTCAAGATTGTACAAGGTGGCAACAAAGGGAACCATGTTTATATGGCTATCTTTTTGTGTGTGCACTAGAAGAAAACCACCCAAGGACTTAGAGATTGAACATGTTTCTCGTACAGTGGCTTCCGTGTACAGCCACATGCTAAATGGGCTCTGGCTTAGTCAACTACATAGTGGAAGACCCATGCATTGGCATCTTCAGGTTAACTAGAATTGTGTATGGGAAATATATCCCTACATTGGTGCCTGGTTGACAAGCTAGCATTGTGTATTGGGAGGACTCCTATGGAAAGACTTTGTCATATTCTCGATCTGCCAGTATTCCATTTTGGTGAGTACTTATCCAGCGGCCACTGGGTGCAACAAGACGAGATTGTGTCATGTGGGTAAAGTGTACAACTTCGGCAGAAGATCAAAAATTCTAAGTACTTAGCAGGGTCCCCGGTTATGGACAACTCTGAGCAACTAAGGCCTGAAGCTATGGAAGATCTCGACATTCCAATTTCTCAAAGTAAAACTTGATGGTGACAACAAGGGATTAGAAGCACTTGGAGTTTTTCCAAGGAGTTCAGAAAGATTTGACAAAAGATAAAAACTATTTTGAAAAGATAGGATAAAACTATATTGCTTTCTGCAAATGATCCTAAACCCTACTTAGCCAAATATGCATATATTGATAGGTTCCACTTATTTATACATAGTAGTGAAACTTGCCAATATAATTCAAATGTACCGACCCTTGTGGCTGCAACTTATTATGTTGCAGGTTTGTTTGATGTTAGTGAAGTGTGTTGAATAGGATTACAAGTCTACAACCAACATGATTGCCTGTGGCACTTTGAAGATGAAGGACTCCATGCTATATAGATATTCTGCTGCATTGTAATGAGATGGCCAAATGAGCTATGTAAGATATAATGAATTATTTTATTCCTGGTTATAAAGTTGTATTATGACCTTTGTTTCTTGATATTGCATCTTAACTGTGGATGATAGCTATTGATCCAGAGACTAGCATTGTAAACACAGGGATCTCTACCTTATTAAAGGTTGGGAACCTTACAAGGCAGTTTTACCCTTTTCAGCTTCCAGTTCAGCGTACATCTTGTGGAACTTCTCATTGGCGAAGCCTCTCGGAGCATTCTCATTCTGTGAAGAAATTCAAAATTACTTAGTCTACTTGGAGCATCTAGCCGGATAAATATCCACCTAGAAGCTTGGGGGCTACAGTGAGAGTTTTTAACTCAGCAATATGCTTATTCTTTCTTTAAACATCTAGTTGGAACTAATTATGTTTCAACTAGAGGCTTGGGGCCTACAGTATTGAAATTTACAAACATTGTGTATTCTACTCTAAAAGTATTTAGTCGTAATAACTCATTCAAACTAAATACTTGGGGGCTACAGTGCGAAGTTTTCTAGCTTAGTCACTCTTAGAGCATTCAGATGCAAAGACCTATGGTTTTCCGTTTAAATCCTTGAGGGCTACAGTGCGATACTACATATGCAATGCACAAGGCAAAACTTATGAGTGTGATGATATTGAGGTTGGTGGCGCTCTAGGCAAACATCTTGCTGAAGGAAAGACTATTTCCGCCCAGGATACCCGCCTGCCTGAGCAGCTCCTCAAGACCACATGTCAGAGAAGTTGGCACTGCACCAGGAGCCAGAGCTGAGCCACTCGGCGTAAGAGTCGGGTAGACAATCTTCGAGATCTCTATTGGCATCTTGGATGCAGTGGTGCCGCCCTCGGCAGAAGTTCCACCTTCCACCATCGCCTTACCGCTACCAGTGGCATCCTTAGCCGGAGCTTCAGCCACTTTGGATGCGGTGCTTTCTTGTGTCGCCTGCTCGCCGACAATAGGAAGATACGCGGTGACACCTGGGTCCACTTCAATGGCAAAAGGGCCAGATGCTACCTTAACTGGAGAGCTTGTTGGTGCGGCAGCAGGCTGGACGCTAGGAGTTGTAGGGGCGATGGTGGGAGATGCTTGGTGAAACATATCTTTAATGTTTTTAGAAGCCCCTGATGTTTTGGAGGTCTTATTCAAACTCAAACTAGCCTTCTTCCTGAAACATCAAACGTATAAGTACAGGAATAAGATGAGAAGGAGACAATGTCGGATGATAAGAAGCTTACACAATAGTTGGTACCTTCGTAAACAGGATGCCGGTGATTCTTCTTTTCTCCTCCTCTAGGGCGGAAGTGGACTTCTTGGAGGCTCCACCCACCGTATTCTTCTTCTTCTTGCCTCCATTGGCAACGTCAGAGGTGGAGCTCTTATGCTTACGCGCCAACAGGACATCTTCGTCGGACAAGACGGTGACTTCCTTCATCTTTGGGTCATAGATTTGGATAGCCATGCTATCCTCCTCTACACTCTTTAGCTGTTAAGTGAAATCCTGAAGTGTTAGATGAAATGGAAATGGCTAGACGGAAGAACTAGAGTAAATGTCATACACGGAAAATAAATATGTACCTCTGGGCACGTGCCGCCCTTGAACATGTCGTAGGTGATGGTGAAGCCATGCTTCCTGTCCTTCACCTTGACGATGTCTTTGAGGCGGAGCTGGATGGAGTCACTCGAGAAGTTGACTTCGGAGATGGGAAGGTTATCCTTCCTATCCTTGGTATACTGGTGCATCAGCTTCGCGCATTGCTGCAGAGGCTGGATCTGCCTGACGAACCATCACATGGCTAGGTCCAACCCTGTCAAACCGTGTCTACGAGCCACTCGATCCGCCTTATAGCTCGGGAGGCTTCATCGTCGGAGGTAAGGATGGCTTGTGATCTCCATGTTGGGGCTTCAGCGGCGGCCCCGTCAACAATGTCCGGGTACGTTGCTTCTCGGCCATCCAAAGGGATGTCTGGACCGTAGAAGTACGTCCTCTGCTAATTTTTAGGACTCGTGGCCTACAATGTCGGGGAACTGCCAGCCAGGCTAGAGCTTGAAGCTAATGGTTCCACAATTTTTGATCTCATCCTTGCTTTCTCTGGCTTCCCTCTTGATGGTGAAGAAGTATATAAACAGATCTAACCTAGGCCTAATTCCTAGGTAACCCTCGCAAAGTGCTGCGTGGTTGCTAAGCGCGAGAATGCTATTCGGAGATAGGTTCTGAGATTGAACCTGGTAGTGGCTAAGGACCTCTAAGAAGAAGTCGAAGATTGGGAGGGAGACGCTGCGTACCAGTTGTGCTTTGAGGTACACCTTTTCTCCGGCTTGTGGAGAAGGGATGACCTCGCCGGACAGGCGCCACCCGTCAGACTAGCCCTTCCGTCGTGGGGAGGTACCCCTCGGCGAGCATCTCCTTGAGATCTCTATCAGCGATATCGGAGCCGCGCCACTCTCCCTTGTGAGGGTCGCCCTCCTCCTCCAGCGGTTCCATCCCCACTGGAATATGGTCACCGCAGGGGGATTCCACCAACGTGATGCATGGCAGCACCAGGCCCTCTGGGGCACCTGAATGGAGCCTGCTGGCTTCACCGCGGCATCGCTCGTTGCCTCCATGGATGGGGTTGTGCTGCTGCTCGCCATTGGTGTGGGGGCGGGGGAAGGTGATTGTGGGACTTGGGAAATCTAGGGTTTTTCTCGGTGCGCGGGGAGAGTTCGAGGAGACGTTCACTAGAGGAAGAAGATGACGCGAGGAAGAATGAGGTGAAAGGATAAAATCTACCATGGTTATAATTTATAGTACTCAGTGTCAAGATTATTGCAAGATGATCGAATGGTTGCTGCATGGACAGCGCGTGCGTGCGCATGTGCGGAAATTTTGCCACGTTCCCACCACCGCCGCCAACATTTCGCATCCTTCGTGCAGTAAAAATGGCTATGATTGCACTCTCTGCATGTGTGAGTTATGAGGCGTCGCTGAACTATGCTCTACGTTGCCCTAACTGACACAGGCAGGTGAACCATCCCATCTGAAGATTCTAGCATGGACGGATCCAGTCCGGCTACGAGAAGAGTACAATGGAAGATTCAGCAGTTCTCCGACTTACAAGTTGAAGACAGAGAGCATTGCTGGGTTCTTGAGAGGACTACAAGATATTTCTTGACGATTTGTCGACATTCATCTGGATGGAGCATTCAAACTGAAGAGGCAAGATGGCGCAAGATCTCGGAGTTCTCCAGGGTCTACTGTTGGGGATATGCTAAATGGGTATCACAATAGCATGTCTCTAATCCGGATAACCCGGGTGGCCCACAGTTGGTAGCAAGGCTCATGGCCTGCTAAGCGGCCCAGTTAGATGGATCCAGAAGGGAGGCTCATGCCGGATAAAGGAAGGCTGCGGAGGAGTCACCGACGTACCCGGAGCCTTGGAGTGCAAGACATGTTAGACTAGTTGTATACCGTGTAGGACTCTGTAACCTGTTCGACTAGGACTTTGCCTGTAACCCTAGGATCTGGTGACTATATAAGCTAGACCTATGGGATCCTTTAGGGCACGACACAACACATATCGCGCACAGCGAACCGATCCCTGTAACTCGGCGTATTGCCATTATAGTGATTTATAGCAGGAGTAGGATCCCGCCACCATCGTGGGATCTGAACATGGGCAAGGTGTGTTACCTCGTACCCGCCAACCTTCCGCCTTACCCCACGTCTCTAAACACTCTCTTGAGGACCCCCTCAATGGCGTACTCGTCGGCAATACCACGACATCAAGTTTATTAAGTGGAAGAAAATAAAGTGTGCCATCAAGTTTGTGAGAGATTTACTAACTAATTTTCTCATAACAAGCAAACATTTTATTTGGAAGAAAACAAGCATAATAAATATGCACGGAATAGCAATGATGCTAATAGGTAGATATGGTGGATGCTTTTTGACAATTTTGGTTTGGGGAGTTGGATGCACGAGTAGAGCTCATACTCAGTGCAAGGGAAGGCTAGCAATAGAAAGAGAGCGACAATAAAGAGAGCAGTAACTGTCATAATCATGCTTGCAACAAAATAAAATTAATTATGACATAAAAGTGACACAAGACTTTGAGGCAAAATAAATCATCGAGGCTTAACTGACTTTTGTTTTCGTCATATGCATGCGTGAGAATGTGCCAAGTCGATTCAAATAAAACATTGAGAGGAGGATACCACAATGTCATACCAAGTTATGAATAAAACAATGCAAGCAAAAATTTATATGACATGCTACAAACTATTAGAAAGTTGGAACTAATCATAAGAGATCAAAAACTACTAAACATCCATTAACTAACATACACTCTACACGAACAGACTAAGCATGCCCACAATGATGAGTATATGTACAAAAATGAAAACAAATATAGTTCATTACCAGCCTCTTACCACACCCCGAGTTGTCATAAATCATCATTGCCTTTCACTTGTGTGGCTTGAATAATAATATGAAAACCAAACTCCAAGGACTCACTGAGGACCGCTGAACCCTGCAACAAACTTTACAAAACCAGAGAAGAACAACAAATATTTTTTGGTTTTTGATTTTTTTTAAACAAGAACTGAAGGCAAAAGCAAACAAAGAAAAATCATTTTGTATTTTTCTTATAGCAAACCAAAGCTAAAAATCTAAAGGAGAAATCAAAGAGAAACAACAAAAAGAATTTTGGTCTTTTTGTGTTTTAGAAAGAAGAAACAAAAACTAAAAAGAAAGTGAAACATGGATATGCAAAGTACCAACGGAACATGATATGTACATGAGTGTGATGTCGGTATACCTCCCCCCAATCTTAGGCTTTTGGCCTAAGTGGAGATCAATACCAACACGGGTAGTAACTCCAAGTCGGTGGATCATCATAAGAATGATCATAATCAGGCCCTCGTGAAGAAGAAGAAGCTCCCCAATCATAAGTGGGCTGCTGGTATAAAGACTCCCCCGTGTTGGAGGGATGAACCAAATTATCTTCGGCTTCCTCTCCAACATTCTCCTCTTGATGGGAGAGCTCTGACATGTATGTGTCAAGTTCTTCCTCCGTGAGTGACCATCCTTTCCTGGTATCAAGGTTAAACAAAGGAGGTGCAGGCAAAGGGACTACTTTCCCAGACTTACCCCCTCTCCAACCACTCTTGATAAAGGTTATTTCATAAGATAACTCGCCCAAACTAGCCCAAGAAGAAACTAATTTATGTTGTATCATGGAATTAAGATCAAGCCTCTGTATGGGAAACTGTAAGTATGAATGATGAGGTGCTAAACCATGAAAAGCTAATTAATGAGAGGTAATGAGGCCTCCACAAATTCCACCTTTCTCACGGTTAGAAACAAGAAGGAAGGCTATCAAAGCAGCCAAGTTATAAGTCCTATCCCGATTCAAAGCAGCTGAGATAAAAGCTAGATCATATGAAGATAATTTACTAGCAGTATTTCTAGAAAGAACACACTTGGCAATGAAATAGGCAAAATATCAAATAGATGGGAGGTGAATATTCTGAATTTTACCACTCTCCTTTGAGAAGCTACTTCCTTAGAAAACCTATGCATATAAGTTCACGAGTGGCTTAGGACTCTCTCTAATCCTCTCACATAACCCCACTGTGGCACTTTGATAGCTGCACAAAAATCATCAAAAGGGAGGTTGACAGCTATATTGTAAATTTTGTAGTGAACCTTGGGGTTAGTCAAAGACCAACTAAATCGAAAATCCTACACCACAGACATAGTCAGCTTCACATATTGATAAGGTTCATCTCCAACAAAATGCTCTAACCCTGCATTAGAAATTAGAGTCTGGAAGTCTTAAAAAATCAATACAGCTCTCATGAATTCGGGGCATGGATAAATAGAAGTGAAAACATCCTCCTCGTGATGGACTTTCATAATCTCTGGTACCCTTAATTCATGTTGATTCAGCTGGTATTCACTCATCTTATTTTCTAAAAAATTTAGACAAACATTAAACCAAGTGATTTCCAAGTTAATAAGTGATGGGGAACTACTCTAGGGACTTGTAAGAGGGATAAACATGCCTCAAAATGAATTCTATAAGCATAGAAAAAGCATGCAAACTCACATAACCTATCACCTGCTATAGCAAAATTCTCTAGATATAATCCCTCCAATTGGACAAGCGGAGGAGGCACATACGGGAGAGAAATCCCTCCAAAAATCAGTAGCTAAGATGGGTTGACCAAGAACAACAAGAACTCGATCTTTGAGAAATTTTCTGGTGTGTTTTGGGAGAGAGAAAGAAGTGGCAGGAAGGAGAATAAGTGGTGGGCCAGGGGTGGCCCACACCATGGCCAGGTGCGCCCTTGGTCTGGCCGCGCCACCAGGGGTTGTGCCTTCCTGGTGGGCCCTGCTGGGTCGCTCTAGGTACCTCTCTGCCCCTTTTTTAGCATAAACATTTAATATGAATTTTCTAGAATTTTTCAAGAAACTTTATTTTTGAGAAATTTTCAGGTATTGATAAATGATTTTCTCATAGAAAAAGATTTTGGAAAGATGCAAAAGAAAACCAAACCTAAAACTACAGAAGTTCTAAGGCACTCTAAAATGCAAGCTACTAGCAAAACAAAAACAAGCAAGGTGAAGAGCAAAGTTTGGAGTAGAGAAAGTAAAAGTGAGCAAGGATAATCATGGTGAAAACATTTTTTTGTTCATTAAAATGCCTTTGTTAAAAAGGTTGATCAAGTATTGTTACCGAAAAAAATTTATATGAAACAAAACTTTGCATTTGACTTAATGATTATGTTACCACAATCTTGATAGCAATAGTCCCAATAATAATAGTTTCATAATTTTTTTGTGGTATGGGACAATATATTTCTCCAACTTTGATGCCCTTAATATTTTCAATTGAATTTAGTCCATAACTCTTATCAATATTCTTTTGGAAATAGACAGTATGATCTTTGTCATTAATATTAAAAGTTACTTTTCCTTGGTAACAATTGATGACAGCACCTGCAGTATTAAGTAAAGGTCTCCCAAAATAATAGACATATTATCAACTTCAAGCATTTCAAGAACAACAAAATCAGTTAATATCAGACAATTATGAGCCACTTGAATAGAAACATCCTCACATATACCAACAGGAATAGTAGTAGACTTATCATCCATTTGCAAAGATATATCAGTTGGTATCAATTTTTCTAGTTGAAGTCTCTTGAAGAAAGAAAAAGACATAACACTAACCCCTTCTCCCAAATCACACAAAGCAGTTCTAACATAATTATTTTTAATAGAGCAAGGAATAGTTGGAATCCCTAGATCCCCAAGTTTCTTTGGAACCTTACCATTGAAGGAATAATTAGCAAGGGAATTGGAAATTTACTTATTAGGAATCTTCCTTTTATTAGAGATAATATCCTTCATATACTTTGAATAAGGAGGCAATTTAATAGCATCAGTCAAAGGAATTTGCAAAAATAATGGTTTCATCCACTCACAAAACTTGTTATAGTGTTCTTCTTCCTTTGACTTGTGTTTCTTATCAGGGAAAGGCATTGGTTTTTGAACCCAAGGCTCTCTTTCACTACCATGTTTATTAGCAACAAAATCTTCCTTAGTGTACTTAGTGTTCTTAGTGTACCTTTCAGGTTCCTCTTCAATTTCGTCCTTATCAGGAGCATCATTTTTATCATTACCACTTTCAGTTTCATCATCAGAAACAGATATACTATTAGGATCTATAGCAGATTTAGAAGATTCTATAACTGTTTTATGTTACTTTTTCTTTCTCTTAGAAGAAGTACCAATATTTTCAGCTTGTTGAGAATCCTGCCCAATTCTTTTAGGATGTCCCTCAGGATATAAAGGATATTGAGTAGCAACAACACTCCTAGTTATAATTTCATAAGCATGTTTTTTCTCCAGAAGCATTAACTAGCAAATCTTTTTGTACTTCAGGAAGTTGATCAATTTGAGTTTGAACCATTTGGAAGTGTTTAACAAGCATTTTAACATCATTGGAGGTTCTTTCCACAATATATTTCAACTCATTAATAGCTCTAGAGTTTTCCATTAAATGATTCTGCACTCTCTTATTAAAATTATCTTGCTTAACAATAAAGATATCAAATTCTTCTAAGAATTGATCAGGAGGTTTAGAATAAGGAATATCACCTTCATCAAAATGTTGGAGAGAGTGTACCTCAATAGTGTATGAGTGGGAGATTGGCTTACATAATTCTTCTATAGGAGGTAAATTCTTCACATCTTTAGATTTAGTACCCTTCTCCTTAAGACATTTCTTAGCTTCTTTCATCACTTCATAATTTAATTCAATCACTCCTCTCTTCTTGGGTGTAGATGTTTGGATTGTGTCGTGATATTGTCGACGAGTACGCCATGGAGGGGTCCTCACAGAGTGTGTTTAGAGACGTGGGGTAATGCGGAAAGTTGGCGGGTACGAGGTAACACAGCTTACCTAGGTTCAGATCCCACGACGGTGGCGGGATCCTACTCCTGCTATAAATAACTATAATGGCAATACGACAAGATATAGGGATCAGTTTGCTGTGCGTGATATGAGGTGTGTCATTCCCTAAAGGCTCCCATAGGTCCGGCTTATATAGTCGCCAGATCCTAGAGTTACAGGCAAAGTCCTAGCCGGACAGGTTACAGAGTCCTACATGGTATACAACTAGTCTAACGTGTCTTGCACTCCAAGGCTCCGGGTACGTCAGTGAATCCTCCATAGCCTTCCTTTATCCGACATGGGCCTCCCTTC
This sequence comes from Avena insularis, assembly GCA_023614405.1. NCBI lineage: Eukaryota > Viridiplantae > Streptophyta > Magnoliopsida > Poales > Poaceae > Avena > Avena insularis. The sequence continues at coordinate 261,025,388 of CM042695.1, forward strand.
TAGATCCATCTAACCGGGTCGCCCATCAATCCATGGGCCTAGCTACCAACTGTGGGCCACCCGGGTTATCCGGATTAGAGATATGCTATGGTGATACCCATTTAGCATCTCCCCAGCAGTAGCCCCCAGAGAACTCTGATATCTTGTGTTGTCTTGCCTCTTCAGTTTGAATGCTCCGTCTAGATGAATGTCGGCAAATCATCAAGCAATATCTTGTAGTCCTCCCAAGAACCCTGCAGTGCTCTCCGTCTTCAACTTGTAAGTCAGAGAACTGTTGAATCTTCCATCATACTCTTCTCGTAGCCGGACTAGATCCGTCAACGCTCGGATCTTCAGATGGGATGGTTCACCTTCCTATGTCAGTTAGGGCAACATAGACCATAGGTCAGCGACGCCTCGTAACTCATACATGCAGAGAACACAATCATAGCCATTTTTCCCGTGCGAAGGATGCGAAACATTGGCGGTGGCGGTGGGAAGTGAAGGGAATATGCCCTAAGAGGCAATAATAAAGTGGTTATTATGTATATTCCAAGTATATGATAGATGTTTATTTTTCATGCTATAATTGTATTAATACAGAAATGTTAATACATGTGTGTTTAATAAACAAACAGAAAGTTCCTAGTTATGCCTCTCTTATAAACTAGCTCATTGATTAACAAGATGATCAAGGTTTCCTGATCATGGACATTGGATGTTGTTAATAACAAGGTCACAACAATATTGGAATGGTGTGATGAACATCCATCCGAAGTATAGAATTACGATCAAAGTCATTGAGTTTATATTCCTATAACATCATACAAAGTGATCCTAATCCTTAGACCATGAGATATGTCAATCACTAAAACTGGAAGAGTATCTTGATAACATCAAACATCACACCATAACAGGGTGATTATAAAGATGGGTTCAGTACTACTAAAAGTGTTACGTTGAGGCCCATGGATAGAGAGTGGAATTTGTTCATCCCGAGGACGGATAGATATGCTTTGGGCCCTCTCGGTGATATCACATTGATTAGCTTGCAAGCAAGTGATTTGATCACTAGAATGTTATATCACGGGAACAAGAAAAGAGTACATGTCAGTAACGAGATCAAACTAGGTATGGATATACCGATGATTGAATTTTGGACATGTAATATATCGCAAAACAAAGGGATTAAGATACTAGCGTAAAAGGTTCTCACGATCACAAGAAAGTCATCGTTGAATGTGTGGGAGTCAGTATGGATCTCTAGGTCCCTCTTCTGATTATTGATCTAAGAGGGGTCTCGATCATGTCCGCATTATTCGCGAACTATAGGGTGACACACTTAAGAGACACCGACACCATTTGGAGCAAATAGTTTCATGCTGAAAAGAATAACAAAGTGCATGAATTTATTTCACTAGATACCGAAACTGGTTTCGGGTGAAATTGCAGAAAGTGTTTCTGCATGTGAAATGAAATACTAGCAAGGGGTTATATGTGAATTTTTGTCATTAAAGTAATTAAAATATTCTAGCAAGAGATTTTGAGTGGAGAAAATTGAAGGGGAATTTTGTGAGTGGATCTTCCACCCACATGAATGGAGGGAAGGCAAGGGGCAGCCCCATGCGCCGGGCACCCCCTTGGGGTTCCTCCTCCTCCTATAAAAGGAGCCCCCCTCCCTCACTTCTCACTTACACCTCCTCGTGAAGGATCTCTCTCCACCACTAGTATTTATTCCCCATGGTCTCGGACTAGCGAGATACATGTTCTCGGTGGCTATTCGGCAAGAAAGAGTTGTGATTCCTCTGCATCATTGGAGAGAGGAGGCAGAGGTTGCTCGATGCCTCGGACGTGTGTGGGAGCACGGATGCGCCGTTGATTTGTGGCGCTAGGACTTCCTCTCGATCTTGAGATCGGCAAGAGATCGTCTACATCAACCACGAGTTCAACCTCGTTAAGCTTTGCCGGTCTTCACGGGTATGTTCTCTACGGATATATCCGCTCGTTGCTTGTATCTAGTAGATAGATCTTGGTACATAGTTGTTCCCATCATAGGAAAAAATTTGTTTTCTATGTTGCGAACCCTACAATGGTATCAGAGCCGGATCTATGTATAGATGCTTTGCACGGCTAGTACACATATGAGTATGTGGGCGATGATGATCATGTTATTGCTTCTTGGTTTTTATTTTGGATATAGGTGGCATAGTGGGATGAAGTGGCACGGACAAGCTTTACATGTCCTCGCACATGAGACATGTTCCACGCTTGACATGCAACTAGTTTTGCATAAGTGGATAGAGGGTGTTTGTCTCTCCTACTATAGTCAATATCTAATTTTCAACGAGTTGTCAACAATTTGGTTATCCTTGTTGTGGTTCATGTTCATAGGTAAGAACGGTTCTATCTTCGAAAGCCCTAAGACACGTAAAACTTGCAATGGATAAATTAGAGGCGTCTAGTTTAGATTGTTGCTGGGCTAGTGTCATGATATGGTGATGTTGTAAGTAGAAGTATAAGTCGATACTCTTAAAACACACATAACATGTAAGTCCCATAGACCTTGGCCTTACACATAAAGGTATGATGAGGATCATACCATGATGCACATGATGGAGATCAAGTGCAAGAACCATATCATTCCACTTATTAACATGTGATGTTTATTGCATCTTATATTGCTTGTTTGGCGTTTTACTAGCATAATAAGATGATCCCTAATTTAGATCTCAAGATAAAAATGTGTTCTTCCTTAAGTATGCACCGATTATGTTTCATCGCTCCAAGACATCATGTGATGATCGGGTGTTCTTGGATCCACGATCATATTTTGGGTGTAAGACAATTACACACGCGAATACTAAAGTTCTTACTTGGCGAGCCTAGAATGTACATACATGCCCTCGGAACACAGACCGAAAGGTTAAGCATGAGTCATATGAAAGATATGATGCCCATTTGATGCTCGCCTTTGAAGATACACTGACTCAAGTGATGATCGGACTTGGTGTAGTGGATTTGGTTCATGTAATCACCAAAAAGGCATGAGGGATGTCGTTTTTGAGTGGGAGTTCATTCTTAATTTGGATTAGTTGAACTCAATCTATCATAAACTTAGTCTAAACTTTACAAATTCTGTTGTAGATGGCACCACCTGCTTTTAATTTCATTGTGTTCATGGAGAAAGAGAAACTTGCACGAATGGTAGCAACTTTACCGACTGGGCCATGAATTTGAGGATTCTCCTCACTGCTGCACAAAAGCACCGCTAGAAGCACCGCTAGGACCCCCACCATTCGATGATGCCCCTGACGAGGAAAAGAATGTCTATCAGACTCGTCAGGAGGACCACAACTTAGTTCATTGCGGCATATTTTATGGGCTAGAACCAGAACTTTGAAAGTGTTTCAAAAACGGCAATGCTTTTGATACAATGGGTGAGTTGAAAATGATTTTCGACACCCATGCTGTTGTAGAGAGTTACAATGCTTCATAAAAGTTGTTTAGCTGCATGATGGAAGAGAACAACTCCGTAAGTGAGCATGTACTCAAGATGTCGGGTTAAGCCGATAACCTTGTGTCCTTGGGAATAACGATTCCCATTGGCTTAGGCATCCATCGTGTTCTCCAGTCTTTGCCACCTAGCTATAAGAGCTCTGTGATGAACTATAACATGCAAGGCATGAAGAAGTCTCTCCCCGAGCTTCTGTCATTGCTTAAAACTGTAGAAGTGGAGATCAAGAAAGAACATCAAGTGTTGATGATCAATAAGACCACTGGTTTCAAGAAAGACAAGAAGGGTAAACAAAAGGGAAAGAAGGGTGGCAAGCCAGTTGTTGTGCCTGACAAGAAACCCCGAGTTGGCCCTAAGTCAGATACCGAGTGCTATTATTGGAAGGGGACTGGCCACTGGAAGCGCAACTGCCTCAAGTATTTGGCAGACAACAAGGCCGACAAGCCAAAGAAAGGTATATATGATATACATGTTATTAATGTGTACTGGACTAGTACTCGCAGTAGCACCTAGGTATTTGATACAGGTTCAGTTGCTAACATTTGTAACTCGAATCAGGGGCTATGGAACAAGTGACGACTAGCAAGGGGTGAGGTCAAGATGCGTGTCAGCAATGGATCAAGCGTTGATGTGATCGCCGTAGGAATGCTACCTCTCCACTTACCATCAGGATTAGTTATAAACTTGAATAACTGTTATCTGGTGCCAGCACTGAGCATGAACATTGTATCTGGATCATGTTTGATGCGCAGTGGTTATTCATTTAAATCCGAGAACAATGGTTGTTCGATTTATATGAATGCAATATTTTATGGTCATGCACGGATGACGAATGGTTTATTTCTGTTGGATCGCGATAATAGTGTTACACATATTCATAATGTTGATGCTAAAAGGATTAAACTTAATGATTATATATCCGCATATATGTGGCACTTCCGTCTAGGTCATATTGGCGTTAAACGCATGAAGAAGCTCCATTCGGATGGACTTTTGGAATCACTTGATTTTGAATCATTTGATACATGCAAGCCATGCCTTATGGGAAAGATGACTAGAACGCCGTTTTCCGGTTCAATGCAACGGGCGACAAATTTATTGGAAATCATACATTCTGATGTGTGTGGTCCAATGAGTGTGTCGGCGCGAGGTGGATATTGTTATTTTGTAACTTTCACGGATGATTTGAGTAGATACAGTCATATCTACTTGATGAAACACAAGTCTGAAACCTTTGAGAAATTGAAGGAGTTTCAGAGTGAAGTGTAAAATCATCGTAATAGAAAGATCAAATTTCTACGTTCCAACCGTGGAGGTGAGTATCTAAGTTATGAGTTTAGCACTCATATGAAAGAGTGTGGAATAGTTTCACAACTCACACCTGCCGGAACACCATAGCGAAATGGTGTGTCATAACGTCGTAATTGTACTTTATTAGATATGGTTCGATCTATGATGTCTCTGACGGACTTGCCACTGTCATTTTGGGGTTATGCCCTAGAAACTGCTGCATTCACTTTAAATCAGGCACCATCTAAATCCGTTGAAAAGACACCGTATGAATTGTGGTTTGGAAACAAACCTAAGATGTCATTTTGTAAAGTTTGGGGATGCGATGTTTATGTGAAGAAAGTTCAACCGGATAAACTCGAATCCAAAGCAGAAAAATGCGTCTTCATAGGATACCCTAAGGGAACTATTGGTTATTCCGTCTATCACAGATCCGAGGGCAAGGTTTTTGTTGCCAAGAATGGATCCTTTCTAGAGAAAGGTTTCTTGCGAAAGGCGTGAGTAGTCGGAAGGTAGAACTCGAAGAGGTTGTAGATCCTTCTCTTCATAGTATGTCGAGTAGCACAGCGCCAAAAGTCGTTCCAGAGTTGGCTTCACAAAATGAAGAGGAAACTAATGATAATGATAATGAAGCTCTGAAAGAGAATACTACCGAACCTCGCAGGTCTAGCAGGACGCGTGCAGCTCCCGAACTGTACGGAAATCCTGTTACCAATTTCATGGTCGATGAAATTGATGACCCTGCGACGTATGAAGAAGCAATGATGAGCTCAGATTCCGACAAATGGTTAGAAGCCATGAAATCCGAGATGGAATCCATGTACGAAAAAAAGGTTTGGACCTTGGTGGACTTACCTCACGACCGAAAGGCCGTGGAGAATAAATGGATTTTCAAAAGGAAAAATGATGCTGATGGTAATGTAACCGTCTATAAAAAATCAACTTGTCGCAAAGGGGTTTCGACAAATTCAAGGAGTTGACTATGATGAGACATTCTCTCCCATAGCGATGCTAAATTCAGTTAGGATTATGTTAGCAATTGTTGCATATTTCGACTATGAGATATGGCAGATGGATGTCAAAACTGCATTCCTCAATGGCAACATTGAAGAAGAGTTGTATATGATACAACCAAAGGGTTTTGTCGATCCTAAGGATGCTGACAAGGTATGCAAGCTTCAGCGATCCATCTATGGACTGAAGCAAGCATCCCGGAGTTGGAATCTCCACTTTGATGAGGTGATCAAAGAGTTTGGATTTGTCCAAACTTATGGAGAGGCTTGTATTTACAAGAAAGTGAGTGGGAGAAATGTGGCATTTATCATATTATATGTGGATGACATATCATTGATCGGAGATGATATAGATCTTTTAAACAGTGTTAAAAGTTATCTAAACATCAAATTTACAATGAAGGACCTAGGTGAAGTGTCATACATATTAGGCATAAAGATCTATAGGGATAGATCTAGGCGCCTAATAGGGCTATCGCAAAGTACATACCTTGATAAGATTTTAAAGAAGTTTAAAATGGACGGAAGTAAGAAGGGGTTCTTACCTATGTTGCAAGGCAAGACATTGAGTAAGACTCAAAGTCTGGCTACGGAAGAATAAAGAGAGATAATGGACAAAGTCCCCTATGCTTCAGCCATAGGCTCTATAATGTACGCCATTCTATGTACAAGACCGGATGTGGAACATGTTATTAGTTTGAATAGTAGGTACCAATCTGATCCAGGATCGCAACACTGGATAGCGTTCAAGGATATCCTTAAGTACTTGCGAAGAACTAAGGATATGTTTCTTGTGTACGGAGGTGAAGAAGAGCTCGTCGCTAGGTGTTATGTCGATGCTAGCTTTGGCACTGATCCGGATGGCTCTAAGTCTCAGTCCGGATACATATTTCTCATGAATGTTGTAGCGGTTAGTTGGAGGAGTTCCAAACAATCCGTGGTGGAGGGATCAACAATGGAGGCCGAATATGTTGCTGCTTCGGAAGCGGCTCAGGAAGCAGTTTGGATGAAGGAGTTCATAACCGAACTAGGTGTGGTTGCGAGCGCATTGGACCCAATGGTGATCTATTATGACAACAATGGTACCATAGCCAATGCCAAAGAATCAATGTCTCACAAGAATTACAAGCATATTAAACTCCGGGTTCACTCCATCCGCGAGCATGTCAAGGATGGAGATATAAAGATTTGTAAAGTACACACGGATCTCAATGTAGCAGATCCGTTGACTAAAACTCTCCCTAGAGCAAAACATGATCAACACTAGAACTCCATGGGTGTTAGATTTATCACTATGTAACTAGATTATTATCTCCAGTGCAAGTGGGAGACTAAAGGGAATATGCCCTGAGAGGCAATAATAAAGTGGTTATTATGTATATTCCAAGTATATGATAGATGTTTATTTTGCATGCTATAATTGTATTAATACAGAAACGTTAATACATGTGTGTTTAATAAACAAACATAAAGTTCCTAGTTATGCCTCTCTTATAAACTAGCTCGTTGATTAACAAGATGATCAAGGTTTCCTAATCATGGGCATTGGATGTTGTTAATAACGAGGTCACAACATTAATGGAATGGTGTGATGAACATTCATCCGAAGTATAGCATTACGATCAAAGTCATTGAGTTTATATTGCTATAACATCATACAAAGTGATCCTAATACTTAGACCATGAGATCATGTCAATCACTAACACTGAAAGAGTATCTTGATAACATCAAACGTCACACCGTAATAGGGTGATTATAAAGATGGGTTCAGTACTACTAAAAGTGTTATGTTGAGGCCCATGGATCGAGAGTGGAATTTGTTCATCCCAATGATGGAAGATATGCTTTGGACCATCTCGATGATATCACATTGATTAGCTTGTAAGCAAGTGATTTGATCACTAGAATGTTATATCACGGGAACAAGAAAAGAGTACATGTCAGTAACGAGATAAACTAGGTATGGAGATACCGATGATCTAATCTCGGACATGTAATATATCGTGAAACAAAGGGATTAAGATACTAGCGTAAAAGGTTCTCACGATCACAAGAAAGTCATCTTTGAATGTGTGGGAGTCAGTATGGATCTCCATGTCCCACTTCTGATTATTGATCTGAGAGGGGTCTCGATCATGTCCGCATTATTCCGCGAACCGTAGGGTGACACACTTAAGAGACACCGATACCATTTGGAGCAAATAGTTTCATGCTGAAAAGAATAACAAAGAATAGGAATTTATTTCACTAGATACCAAAACTGGTTTCGGGTGAAATTGCAGAAAGTGTTTCTGTATGTGAAATGAAATACTAGCAAGGGGTAATATGTGAATGTTTGTCATTAAAGTAATTGACAAAATTCTAAATAAATAAAAGGAGTTTTATTTAATGAGAGTTTGCATTAAATTTGGTGAAAATTTAATGGGAATTTGAGTGGGATTTTGAGTGGAGAAAATTGAAGGGGCATATTGTGAGTGGAGCTTCCACCCACATGAATGGAGGGAGGGCAAGCGGGAAGCCCCATGCGCTGGCCAACCCCTTGGGGTTCCCCCCCCCTCCTATAAAAGGAGGCCCATCCCTCACTTCTCACTTACACCTCCTCGTGAAGGATCTCTCTCCCCCTCTAGTATTTATTCCCCATGGTCTCGGACTAGCAAGATACATGTTCCCGGTGGCTATTCGGCAAGAAAGAGTTGTGCTTCCGCTGCATCACTAGAGCGAGGAGGTGGAGGTTGCTCGGTGCCTTGGACCTGTGTGCGAGCACGGATGCGCCGCTGATTTGCGGCGCTAGGACTTCCTCTCGATCTTGAGATCGGCAAGAGATCGTCTACATCAACCACGAGTTCAACCTTGTTAAGCTTTGTCGGTCTTCAAGGGTATGTTCTCTACGGATGTATATCAGCCCGTTGCATGTATCTAGTAGATAGATCTTGGTACATAGTTGTTCCCATCGTAGGAAATTTTTTGTTTTCTATGTTGCGAACCCTACAGAAACGTGGCGAAATTTCTGCGCACGCGCATGCACGCGCTGTCCATGCAGCAACAGTACGATCAACTGGCACGAATCTTGACGCTGAGTACTATAAATTATAACCGTGTTAGATTTTATCCTTTCACCGCATTCTTCCTCGCGTCATATTCTTCCTCTAGCGAACGTCTCCTCAAAATCTCCACGCGCACCAAGAAAAACCCTAGCTTTACCCTGTCCCACAATCACTTCCCCCCACACACCAATGGCGAGCAGCAACACAACCCCATCCATGGCGGCAACGAGCGACACCGCGGCGAAGCAGGTAGGCTCCGTTCAGGTGCCCCCAGAGGGCCTAGTGCTGCTACGCACCATGGTGGTGGAATCCACCGGCGGTGACCATATTCCATCGGGGCTGGAAGCGCTGGAGGAGGAGGGTGACTCTCACAAGGGAGAGTGGTGCGGCTCCGATATTGTTGATAGCGATCTCAAGGAGATGCTCGCCGAGGGGTACCTCCCCATGATGGATGGGCTGGTCTGGCAGGTGGCGCCGGCCGGCGAGGTCATCCCTTCTCCCCATGCCGGAGAAAAGGTGTACCTCAAAGCACAACTGGTACGCGGCGTCTCCCTCCCAATCTCCGACTTCTTCTTAGAGGTCCTTAGCCACTACCGGGTTCAATCTCAGAACCTATCTCCGAATAGCATCCTCACACTTAGCAACTACGCGGCGGTTTGCGAGGGCTACCTAGGAATTAGGCCTAGGTTAGATCTGTTTATATACTTCTTCACCATCAAGAGGGAAGCCGGAGCGAGCAAGGATGAGCTCAGAAATTGTGGAACCATTAGCTTCAAGATCCGGCCTGGCTGACGGTTCCCCGACATTGTAGGCAACGAGTCCTGAAAAATTGGGAGAGGACGTACTTCTATGGCCCAAACATCCCTTTGTATGGCCGAGAAGCAACGTACATAGACTTTGTCGACGGTGCTACCGCTGAAGCCCCGACATGGAGATCCCAAGCCATCCTTCCCTCGGACGATCAAGCCTCCCGTGCTGTAAGGCGGATCGAGTGGATCGTAGACACGGGTCTGACCAGGTTGGACCTAGCCATGTGCTGGTTCGTCAGGCGGATCCACCCTCTGCAGCAACGCGCGAAGATGATGCACCAGTATACCAAGGATAGGAAGGATACCCTTCGCATCTCCCAGGACAAATTCTCGAGTGACTCCATCAAGATCCACCTCAAAGACATCGTCAAGGTGAAGGACAGGAAGCATTGCTTCACCATCACCTAGGACATGTTCGAGGGCGGCACGTGCCTAGAGGTACATATTTATTTTCCGTGTATGACATATACTCCAGTTCTTCCGTCTAGCCATTGCCATATCATCTAACACTTCGGAATTTCACTTAATAGCTAAAGAGTTTAGAGTAGGATAGCATGGTTGTCCAAATCTACAACCCCAAGATGAAGGAAGTCACCGTTGTGTCCGACGACGATGTTCCATTGGCGCGTAAGCGGAAGAGCTCCACCTCTGACGCTGCCGACGGAGGCAAGAAGAAGAAGACAGAGGGTGGAGCCTCCATGAAGTCCACCGCCGCCCTGGAGGCGGAGAAAAGAAGAATCACCGGCATCCCGTTTATGAAGGCACCAACTATTGTGTAAGCTTCTTATCATCCGACATAGTCTCTTGGTCGTCTTATTCCTGTACTTATACTTCTGCATGTTTTAGGAAGAATGATATTTTAGTTTAAAGAATACCTCAGAACCATCGGTGGCTTCTAAAAACATTAAAGATATGTTTCACCAAGCATCTCCCACCATCGCCCCTAGAAATCCTAGCTTCAGGCCTGCTGCCGCACCGACAAGCTATCTAGGTAAGGTAGCATCTAGTCCTTCCGCCATGGAAGTGGACCCATGTGTTGCCGTGGATCTTGCTATTGTCAGCGAGCAGGCGACACAAGAAAGCACCACATACAAAGTGGCTGAAGCTCCGGCTAAGGATGCCACTGGTAGCGGTAAGGTGATGGTGGAAGGCGGAACTTCTGCCGAAGGCGGCGCCACTACATCCAAGACGCCAACAGAGCTCCTGAAGATTGTCTACCCGTCTCTTACGCCGAGTGGCTCAACTCTGGCTCCTGGTGCAGGGCAAACTTCTCCAACATGTGGTCTTGAGAAGCTACTCAGGCAGGTGGATATCCTGCGTGGAAATAGTCTTTCCTTCAGCAAGATATTTGCCGAGAGCGCCACCAACCTCAAGATCATCGCACTCGTAAGTTTTATTCACCTTGTGCATTTCATATGTAGTATCCCACTGTAGCCTAGAGGATTTAGACAGAAAACCATAGGTCTTTGCATCTGAATGCTCTAAGAGTGACTAAGCTAGAAAACTTCGCACTGTAGCCCCCAAGTATTTAGTTTGAATGAATTATTCCAACTAGATACTTTTAGAGTAGCATAGGCAGTGTTTGTAAATTTCAATATTGTAGCCCCCAATCCTCTAGTTGAAACATAATTAGTTCTGACTAGATGCTTAAAGAAAGACTAAGCATATTGCTGAGTTAAAAACTCTCACTGTATCCCCCAAGCTTCTAGGTGGATATTTATTAGGCTAGATGCTCCAAGTAGACTAAGTAATTTTAAATTTCTTCATAGAATGAGAATGCTCAGAGAGGCTTCGCCAATGAGAAGTTCCACAAGATGCACGCTGAACTGGAAGCTGAAAAGGGTAAAACTGCCTTCTTGAAGGATCAAATCACCAAGAGCAAGATTCTATTTTTCCTTTCAATTTCGCACTCAAACTTGTGTCCTGTCATTTCTCCGGCTTGCAGAAACTATTGCCAAGGCAAAGGACATTGTCGAGCAATCCAAGAACATAGAACTGCTGGATAGCGAGAACAAGATCCTCAAGAAGGAGAGGGCTGACACTCTGAAGACGCATGAAGAGTCCATGAAGGCCTTGCAGGAGTCTGCCAACACGGAGATCAACCGACTGAAGGAGGAAATTGTAATCCTCAAGGAGCATAAGAAAGCTGTCGATGACCAGAATTAGCGCACCCTTGAGGCTTACAAGGTTCTCCGACAAGAACGGGACTCCTTGGCGGAGACACTCCAACAAGCAGAGGCGAGCATATTTGGTAAGCAATCTCCGTCTTGTACTTCTGTAAGCCTGATACTCTGAACTTTTTTTGTGTTATTGAACTCATGTACTCCTTTGCTTGCTGGAAATGCATCTCCTATTGGTTTAACCAATACGCCTCCTCTGCCAAAAGAATGCATGGTCCTTGCCGGCAACTTCATCAGTACCGCCATCAAGCAAGCCAAAAAGATTGCCACGCCCCTGAACATCAACATCAAGGCGGTGGATTCCGTCATGAAGTACTCAGAAATTCTGTGCCAAGCCCCCGAGCATATCATAAGCTGGAAAGCTTCATGTACCCAGGCTGGTGCTAGAATGTCACTTGCGATGGTCAAGGCCCACTACAAGAATGCCGACATCGACACGGTGACCTTGGGTCTACCCGACTTAGACGATGACGGCCAGAAGATTGATCATAAAGCTATCTGGGCATCGCTCGCCGGCTATGACACCAGGTTCACCGAGTTGGTCGATCCAAACGCCTTTGTGCCTCTTGAGAATATTGATGGCGACCAGCCTAGCTCCTCTGAGTCCCTCAAGACAACCGACTTTGAAGATGATCATGATGGCTCTCCTGCTGCCGACGATGATACCTCAAAGTCTCGTGCGCTAGACGAATGAAAAACCACTTTCTAATATTTGCTTCCTTTGGATTTGTGTATGCGGAAAAACTACTGTGTTAATCTTAAGGTGGAAAACAATAGCTGTATGTTTCCTTCTACTTAAGTAGTAGTTCCGGTATGTATATATTTTTTAAGCAAGTGCTAGCTTATCCATTACTTTGGTTTTTATGCTTGACTTTTTGTGAATCAGAAGACTCGTAGTTGGAACCATGCGCTCAAGTGATGATGCCCAATGGCACCGTCAAAACCTAAGCACAAAATCGCTAACTTCAAGTGTTGAAAGTCACTACTCCAGAATCCACATAAAAACAACAAAGGACGTGTAGACCAGAAAACTTAAGCTAACGCCCGTAGGCGGAAATTTTCAAAAGTGCAAATGCAAAACTTGGGCATAAAGATTTTATACGATCCAAAAATGAACACTAAAGGAGGTAAAAGACTCAAGCATATGAGTTAACCAAAGAGCTTTATTTCATTGATCATATAAGAGGTACATAGTAGATAAAAAATATGCTAAGTATAGAAAGGACGTAGCTATGCTATGTTCCATGGACGATCAAGCTCAGGGTAGTCATCAACTGGGTCACGTCGCTTGCGCTTATGATCATCGCTAGGTATATCCTCAAGTTCACGATTGTCAACGAGGTAGTAAGACCCATTGAGTAGCACCTTGCTTATGATGAACGGTCCTTCCCATGGCGGGGATAATTTGTATGACTTCTTTTGCTTAAGTCAGAGCACCAGATCCCCCTCTTTAAACAAGCGATGCTGAACGCGGCGACTATGGTAGCTGTGTAGCTTCTGCTAGTAGATGGAGGATCTTTGGCATGCCAATACGCGCTCTTCCTCAAGAAGGTCCACATCTAGGCGCCTGGATTCTTCAGCATCATCTTCATCGTAGGCGGCAACTCTTGGTGAATCGTGAAGGATGTTAGAAGGCAGGAAGGCTTCTTCTCCATATACCATGAAATAAGGGGTGTAGCCGGTAGATTTGTTGGGTGTAGTTCGTAAACTCCACATAACAGATGGTAACTCCTCTGCCCAGGCTCCAACTGCTCTATGTAGCGGTGCCTCGAAACATGGCTTGATTCCCTGCAGAATTAATCCATTAGCTCGCTCAACTTGGCCATTGGATTGTGGATGTTCCATAGATGCTAGGTCAAGTCGGATGCCTTTCTCTCAACAATAAGCTTCCACTTCTCCGAGTGACAAGTTTCTGCCATTGTCGGTGATAATGCTATGTGGGAGACCAAATCTCACCACTAGATCCTGAACAAACCTAAGGGCAGCTTCCCCATCAAGCTTTCTAATGGGCTTAGCTTCTATCCATTTTGTGAATTTATCAACTGCTACTAGCAGATGTGTAAACCCACATGGTGTCGTCTATAATGGACCAACCATGTCTAGCCCCCAGACTGCAAACTGCCAAGTTATTGGTATTGTTTGTAATTCTTCAGCTGGAACATGTGGTTGTCGGGCATAATACTGGTATCCCATCCATGTCTCAACCAGCTTGTCGGCGTCTTCCTTCACTATCAGCTAGTAGAATCCTTGCTGAAAGGCTTTGGAGATCAGTGATCGAGGAGCGGCGTGATGCCCGCAATCTCTAAGACGGATCTCACGAAGAATTTCAATACCCTCTTGCTGGGAAACACACTTGAGGTATACACCAGTGGTGTTTCTTTTATAGAGCTGTCCATTGATTATGGTATAGCCCTTTGCTCGACATACTATTTTCCGACTTTCGACCACTTCGATGGGTAAAGTTCCGTGAACGAGATACTCCATGAACGGTTTTGTTCAAGCTGGAGGGATCTTTGTCATTGTGTGAACGGAAGAGTCAACTCTATCCGGGTTCTCGGGGTCCGCTACCTTCACGGATGGTGTTCGTAGATTCTCCCGAAAAACGCCAGGTGGAATTTGTTTGCGTCCTGACCCAAGCTTTGACAATAGATCAGCAGCCTCATTTTCCTCCCTCGGGACATACTTGACTTCGTAGCCCAAGAAGCTCTTGGCTATCTCGTCCACTTCGTCTCTATATGCCGCCATCATAGGTTTCCGCATGTTCCAGGTGCCAGCCACCTACTGGGAAACCAAGTCAGAATATCCACAGCAAACTATGCGCTTGATGGGAATATCCTTGGCTACGCGAAGTCCATGAATGAGTGCTTCATATTCCTCCATGTTGTTTGTAGACTCGAAGTGGATCTGCAGAACGTAGTGTAGCTTTTCCCCTGTTGGTGAATGTAGCAGTACACCAGCCCCCGAGACGTTGAGTAGCTTTGGTATAGGGGTAGCATCTGTCAAAGTGCATCACTCAGTATTCTGGATCTGGTATAGGGGTAGCATCTAACATATCCGTCCAATCTGCGATGAAATCCTCCAAGACCTATGATTTGATAGTGTCGCGTCTCTTGTAGGTGATCTCGAAGGCGGCAAGCTCAATTCCCCACTTCACAACCCTTCCTATAGCGTCGCTATTGTTGATGATGTCGGACAGTGGAGATTAGCTCACAACTGTGATGGGATGCTCCTGGAAATAATTCCTTAGCTTCCGAGAAGCAAGGAACACTCCATAAGCTAGCTTCTGGTAGTGTGGGTAATGCTGCTTCGACTCCTTCAAGACCTCGCTTACATAGTAAACTAGTCGTTGCACTCCGTACTCATGCCCTGGTTCCTTCCGCTCTACCACGACGACGATGCTAATTACCAGGTTGGTGGCCACCATGTAGATCAACATAGGCTCCATAGGCTTGGGTGCTGCAAGTATAGGTGTCGAGGAGAGTAGATAGTTTAGCTTCTTCAGTGCTGCATTTGCCTCTTCCGTCCATGTAAATTTGTCCGCCTTCTTCAGCAACTTGTACAACAGCAGAGCCTTCTCTCCAAGTTGGCTGACGAACTGGCTTACTGCTGCAATGCAGCCTATAAGCCTTTGAATGTCCTTTAGGCATATCGGACGGTTTATGTTTAGGATGTCCTTGATCTTCTCCGGTTTGACATCGATTCCACGCTAGGAAACGATGAAGCCCAACAATTTGCCGGCTGGGACCCCGAAGACGCACTTCTTAGGGTTAAGCATCATGTTGTATTTCCGGAGATTATCAAAGGTTTCTTTTAAGTCAGAGATTAAGTCGTTTGACTTTTTAGACATCACCGCTATATCGTCCACATAGGCGTGAACGTTCCGACCAATTTGATCATGGAGGCAACGCTGCATAGTCCGCTGGTACGTAGCACCAGTAGTATTTAGCCCAAAGGGCAACGTGACATAGCAAAACGTGCCGTAAGGTGTAGTGAACAAAGTGGCCAATTGGTCCGACTTCCTCATCTTTATCTGGTGGTATCCTGAGTATGCATCGAGAAAACACAAAAGTTCCGAGCCAGACATCGAGTCAATGACTTGGTCAATGCGAGGCAAAGCAAACGGATCTTTGGGACATGCTTTGTTCAAGCCGGTGTAATCAATGCACATTCTTAATTCTTTGGTTCCATTTTGGGGACAAGTACAGGATTGGCCACCCATTGGGTGTGAAGGACTTCTCGGATAAAACTAGCCTTAAGTAACCTAGCTATATCTTTGCCTATGGCGCGTCTCTTCTCGTCTCCGAAGCATCGTAGAGGTTGTTTCACCGGTTTGCATTTTGTATCAATATTCAAGCTGTGCTCAGCAAGTTCCCTAGGTACACCTTTCATGTCGGCAGGTTGCCAGGAAAAGATGTCCCTATTCTCATGGAGGAACTCGACGAGCGCGCTTTTCTATTTAGGGTCCAGGTTCGTCCCAATAGCGGTGGTCTTGGAGGCATCGCCTTCCACAAGTTCCATCAGCTTGGTCTCGATGGCTACCTTGAAGGCGGGATCGGAGTCAGATATCTGCTTCTTCGATGCCGACATCTCCATGGCATCGACCTTGCACTGGATCTCCTTGAATTCGTTGTAGAGGACAGCTTCAACAAAGACTACTTCTCCAATCTCACAGTCCCTTGCCTTGGTAAAGCTTCCGGATACAATGATGATGCCGTTTGGTCCGGGTATCTCGAGCTTGTTGTAGATGAAGCATGGCTTGGCCATGAAGGCGTGGAAGATGTCGTGTCCGAATATGATGTGGTACACGCTCTTGAAGGGGACCACCTCGAAGGTCATGCGTTCTTGGCGGTAATTATTAACATCACCAAAAGCGACCTAGAGCGTGATGCACCCAAGGGACCGAGCCTCCCGGCCAGGAACTACGCCATGGAACATGGTGCTGGTCCGCCTTAGGTTGGCCTCGGTCAAGTTCATCTTGTGCAGCGTATCCAGGTACATGATGTTGATGCTGCTTCCACTGTCCACCATGCATTTGGTGAACTCGTTGACATCAATCAGGGGGTAATGACCATGGCGTACTGGTTCTCCATAGCGATGAGGTCTGGGTGATCCTTCCTGTCCCATGTGATTGGAATCTCCGACCAGCGCAGGTATTGGGGAACTGGGGGTAGGGTGGCCATCGGTATCCTCGTGGAGGTTTTCTGTTGCTGGACAGTAGGGGTGCCAAGGAAAGTGTGGTAGACGGCAACCTTCTTCTCGAAGAGGTTCTTGGCCTTGCCATCGCTCTTGTCGGCGTGCTTGGGGTCAACATCCTCGTCCATGTCACTTGAATCCTTGGACTCATCTTCCTTCTTCTTCCCTTTGCCCTTGCCTCGCGGTCTGTTCTTCCGACTTTGCTTGTAACCGGACTCTAGGTCCTCCTTGAAGTTGTTGACGAACTTGCAATGGCGATTGGTGTGAGTGGCTTTGCCATTGGCGTCGAGGTGTATGAGGCATGGCATATCACGGTACTCCTTGTATGTTTGGGGAATGCGGAGCGCTGCCGAGGTAGTTTCACTACCTCGATGCTGCCCACGACTAGTCCCCTGTCCTCGGCCATGCTGTCCGCCATCACCTCATCCTGCAAATGTCATGGCGACCATGTCTGTGGTTTGCTTTTCTTCTGGAGGATTCTTCCGCTTGGTGTTGTTGTTCCTCTTAGCTTGAGTTGGAATGGCTGTTGCCAGCAAGGAGCAGCGAGCATCGTCGTCGGCAGCCGTGAACTCACTGGCCAGCTGGATCATCTGGTTGAGATCGAGCCTATGATTGTCCCGTAGGCGCTTCAACTTATGTCGGAGCAATGTACCTTTATCCAACCCATCGATGAAGGCGGATATGGCGGTCTGAGAGTGCACTCCTGTGCAGGAATTCTTCGTATCCAGCCAGCGGGAGAGGTAGGCGCGAGATGACTCGTCTTTCTCTTGAACGCACCGCTGTAGATCGCCAACAGTGCAGGGACGTTTCTACGTACCCTCAAAGTTCTTGGTGAACGCTTCTTGCATGTCCAACTAGTTGGAGATGGACTTCTCCGGCGAGTCATCAATCCATTGGCAGGCTGTGCCCGTCAACATCAGTGGAAGGTAATTTATGGCAACGTTGGGGTTACCCCCGGCGATCTCCACCGTGTTGCCATAATCCTGCAACCACGTAGCTGGTTTGGCGGTGCCATCGTAGGGCTTGATGGTATTGTCAATCCGGAAACCCCTGGGGTAGGTTGCGGTCCATATCACAGGTCCAAAGCAACATGGTCCCAGGTATGGGCCTTCCGGGACCTCGTGAATCCTTTCCAGGCATGAACATGCGTCGTATGGCTCCGGGCTTGTTCTTTTCTTCTTGCCACCAGGGGATGGGCTGCGTGAACGACGCGGGCCTCCTTCGCCATGGTGGCTGCTAAGGGCGACGGAGGCGGAAGTGGCGGTGAGTTAGCCTTCTTGCTATTACCCTCCTGCGATGCCTCATGCTTGTCGCGGTTGCTTATCGAACGAGGAGGGTCATGGCGTGACCTGCTCTTATACCCTTGGTTGCGCTCTCCATCGTGACGGGGCTTCTCCGAGTTGTCGTGAATGATGATGCCACTTTGCATTGGCAGAGGCCTATCTGTACGATGGTGAGCTTTGGGGTCTTCGTGATGTCAGGGGGATCGGGGCGGTGGAGATGGGAGACGAGGATGAGCTTTGCCTCCATGGTTGGAGGATATGGGGATAACATCCTTCCTGTTGCGTGCATCCCTCTGTCTTTGTTCTGATGAACCTGTCTGAGACCCGACATCCTGAGGAGATCGGTCCCTTGGCGTCTTAGGATTGCTAGACTGGCAATATGCTGGGTCAGACTCAAGCCTCTGGGAGGTGGCCTTTTCCTGCTGTTTCATCGCCTTTGCTACAAGGTCATAGACCTGTTCCATAGCTGCGGGTGATCTATCCTGTTCCAGAAGGGTCTTGGCAACAGCTAGGTTGAGAATATGAGTGGGCATGACCTTCCTGCCTTCGCTGTCAATGTATGGCTTGGCTTGTGACGGCTTCGGGGGAGCCCATCCTAGGTTTCGCCGTACACCAGGGTCGTTGATGACGCGAGCCAGATCTTTCTTAGCCTTCTGCTGCTTGAGCAGAGTCTTGTACTCGGCCTCCATGGCTCTAGCTTTCTCTATTGACTTCTGCGCCTTAGCCAGATCTTGATCCAGCTTTGCGCCTTGCTCCGCGATGGCCTGTGCTTCCTCCAGCAGTTGTTGGCGCTTCTTGTCAAGCTGGACTACGTTCCTTATGTAAACCACAATCATGGGCTCAATGAGCAAATTGCCATACATCACCCTATCAGATGGAGTGATTTGGGCAGCCGCAGACGTAGATGCCGGAGGCGGCGGTTTTGCGGTGTTGTTGTTACTCGGACCAATGTTGAGTTCCTCCGCTACTACACTGGGTTAGGCAGATGGGGCACTGCCTTTGTGCGATCATTGTCGGTAGCAATAGGTGGTCCCTTCCCCTTGTCCAGCACTTTAGGCGGAGCTTGTCCGGGTTGATCTTCCTCCATCACGGTCCCAATAGCGATGAACACCTCTCGGGATGTGATGGCATTGTCGTCCTGCTCGTCGCATTTGATATCCTCCTCCATCTCCTGCATAGCAGAGTCGAGTTCCTCCGGGCTAAAGTTTATCTCCTTCGAGTCAGCGTTGATGTCGGCATAGAGCGCATCCAGGACGGAGTCAGGGCCTCCTCAATGATGGGTGGTGGTGGTGCGAGAGAAGCGACAACGACTGGAAGCGATGGTGTGGCTGCAACGACGACGACGACGACTGGAGGCGGTGGTGGCATTGGCTGAGGCGGAGGGGCGCCAGGTAGGACCACGAGCGCTTCCTGAGCTTCTGCATCAGCGGCCGCGAACTTGTTGACACTGTTCACCATGCCTTCGAAGGTGAGGCATCCCGAAGTCTGCATTCGCCTGAAAGTATGTCGGAGAAGTGTACCGTGGTCCATTCCTTCCACAAAGTGATACATGGCATCATCGTTGGGGTAATGCTCTAGGTTGGCCCGTATATGGAGCCACTTGGCTAGGTAATCGCAAGGGTTTTCACCCTCTCTCTAAATGCAACGCGCCAGATTGAAGATAGTTACCACGCTGACAAACTTGGATCTCTACTGTCCAGACGCACGGACGAAGCCGGCGAATTTGCAGCGATCTTCCACCATTATATCCTGCACATGGGCGGTTTGGGTGGGCCTTGAGTTTTTCCGATCTATGTCGGCACACTCCAAAGAGAGAACCAACTTCGATCCTTCCGCAAACGTATCCTGCCCGTAGGCGGTCCATGCGGGCCTTGACGATTCTCCGACTTCCAAGGAACTAGTGTTCGAGTCGGTTTCTCTGATGAAGAGGTGGATATCCCCAATTGGGATGATCGAGCAGCGTGTGGGGTTCATCTTCGTCGGGATCCAAAACTCGTCGGGAGGGATGATCAAAACATTATCGGAGAAGATAACACAGCCATGGCTACGGTTTCGCCGATTCCCGCGAAGATCTTGGACCTCGCCCGTTGAAGAGCCTGAAGCGCCTCTTGCCCCATGATACGTCGAAAACGTATCTATAATTTTTGATGCTCCATGCTTGTTTAGTATCTACTTTACTTTCCTTTGTCTACACTTTGAGGTGTTTTTCTATCTTTTCTAGAACTAACCTATTAACAAGTTGCCACGGTGCCATTTGCGTGTTTTCTTCTGTTTTTGGTTCTAGAAAGGCAGAAAATCAATATTATCGGAATTGGACGGGACAAATGCCAAAGTCAATATTTTACCATGAGGGACATGAATCCAGAAGGCAGAGGCCGGAGGCAGGCAGCCAAACCCCCAGTGCGCGGCCGAGGTGGGCCGCGCTGGGCGGTGTGGCCCCTGGTGCCCTCCGGCCTCGCCTCTTCTCCTATAAGAAGCCCCCGATGCAGAAACCCTATGTACCCAATCAAAACTCCATGAAACCTTCTGTAGCCGCCATCACCGTCGTCCCTAGATCGGGGGGATCTGAAGTTCTTCCCGGGACCCTGCCGGAGGGGAGATCATCCTGGAGGCCTTTTGTCCGGTATGATGCGTGTGTAGTTCCACCTTGGACTATGAGTCCATGTAGTAGCTAGATGGTTGTATCTCCTTGTAACATCCCTAAAATCATGTTTTCAAAGCTTTGCATATCATCCATGCATTCATGATCATATTAGGATCATTTTCAAAGTCATTACAAAAGAAGAAGCATTTGAATGCTTATTATTTTATGTAAGCAAAGCATTGATCCAATGCTACTCTCTTTATATGAGATTGACTATTTTAAAACAAAAATATTGATACTATAGTTGAATGTTGTATGCCCAAGCTTGGATAAAAATTTCAAAAACAAAATATGATTTTAAAACTATTTTTAGATCTTTATTAAAACATTTGCAAAGGCACTGTTTTCTTTAAAAACTCCAAAGGACCAAGCAGGTTTGGTGAAACAACATGGTTTTATACTTAAATATGTGCAAGTTTCACTTTATAAAAATCCAGAAAGAATTTGAAATCAAACACATTTGAATTCATTTGAAAATGTTTCCTGAAAATCAAAATGGAAATGGAAAAGGAATAAAGAAACAGAACAGGCCGGCGCTGCCATTTTGGCCCAGCAATGAACCCAGCCCACTAAGCCCACCCGGGGTCTTCCTCTCCCTCTCTCACGCGACGCAGACCTACCCCGCGCATGCTGACCGGTGGACCCAAATGCCACGTGGTCGTCGTCCCCAAACCCCGCACCCCCGACCATGTCGACGCCGTCGTTACCTCCATCACTGCCGCGAATGAAGCGGGCTTAATTGCCGATCAATGCCGCGTGATCTCCTCGCCCCTCGCTGGCTATTTAACCCCCTCTCCTCTCCGCATATTTCCCCTCACTCAGCGCCTCTTCTCCGCCACCAGGCTGCCCACAATCCCATTTGCACCACCGCGGTACCGAGCGTCTCCGGCGACGCATTCCGGTAAGCGTCGACCGCCCCTGTCTCTGATTCAAACGAGCGTGATCAGTATACCATTGCGCATCTTCGCATGCCCTTCTTTTTCTCTGAATCGCCCTAGACCTTCGCCATCGTCCACCTCTGGAAGCGACAGAAGCTCAGCACAACTCCGGCGAGTTAATCTGGTTAGTCCCGAGTGCGCCTTGCCCTCTCTTTGATACTCACATGACCAGCGTTGTTCCCCGCATCTAACGCGCCGCTTGTTTCCCTCTGGCATGATCTACAACATCGGCAACATCGATGAACAGCCGTGCCCGATGACATGCTTCACTCCGACGAGCAATAGCAGCTGAGTCCGCGTGCCCCTGTATCTCCCTCGACCACCTCGAGCACCATAGCGACCTCACGAGCTCGGTAAGCCCCTCTGCTGACCCCATCCCCCTTGGTATCCGTCGGAACATCACTGGCAGAGCCGCGCCGCCGGTCCGCCATCGCTAGCGCTGCCCATCTGTGGTTGATTGATCGATAGCCATCAGATCTAGATCCAACGCATATGATAGATCACTTATCGAAGGGGCACATTTTAGATCTGGCCGTGCGTTTTCATTTAGATCGTGTGGCCCTCGTTGATCGATCCGGCCGAACCGGTACGGGCCAATCAAAACACACCGCGTGGCCTGCTATTCGTTTTAAAAACAGAATTTAGATCTATTAGTGATTCAAACTTGCAAAATTCATAACTTTTGATCCACATGTTCAAATTTTGCAAATTTTATATCATTCGAATCAGGAGAAAGAATGCTATCCATTTATGCAATGTGTTTAATGTTTTTCTTCTGTAAAATTGCTATCCATTTATATCAAATAAAGTTTATTTAGTGTGTCTTGACCTTGTTTATGATTCAGTACTGTATACTTGTCTTGTTTGGTGTAGAAAAATCATTACATGGCATTTGCATGCATTCATATATTTTTGCTTGTATATTTTAGATATGTGAATTTGGTGCCATTATTTTATGTGTAGATTTTGGTGCTAATAGTGATTGTGGTTGTGAAGATTGTTGCTACTCCCCAAACTACCAAGGCAAGTGGTGCTTCATGTTTTTATCCCTATATTTTTACCTATGCATTAGAAATATTTTGTATAGGACTTGCATGATTATTTTGCTAAGTATCTATATGCTATGCTTGGGAAATCCTTGTAGTTGTAGCAATGTTAGAATTTCCTCCAAGTTAAGAAACTTGCTATTGCCATGCTTAGCCTAGCTAGCAGAAACCAAGGGTGGATTATATAATCATGCTATGAGAAATATTCTAAGTTTTTGACTTGTGTTTTGCTTAATAAAACAACTAAGTGAATGAAACACCTGGGTGGAATGGAAGGATTGGTTTGTGTTGAGTGGTTACACAAGGCCCATTTCTATGGTTTACCTTGTGTATCACACTTGTGGAAAGCCACCCAGGAACAAAGGGATTTGAGATTCCAAATGTTAAGAAGCTTCTAGTGCAGCCACATGGCATTATGGGCTCTGCCTGGATCACATAGGTTGCAATAACTTAGACATTTGGACTGTTGGTGGTAGTGGGATGATAGGATTGGAGCGCGTCCATTTGTTCTAAGGGAAGGCTTCTGAAAGGTCCTGTCTTGGTGAAAATCAAGTCTTGTGGGGAAAGTGCACAACCTCTGCAGATGGAAGAATCTAAGTACTTAGGCATGTCCCTGGTATTGGACAATTTGAGCATCAAGACATGGAACCTATCAAGAATCTCCTCATCCCAATTTTCTAAGTTAAAACTTGTGGTTGAACAAGGGTGAAGGTTCACCAATTTCTATTGGTGGTTCCTTGGGAAAGTTTTGTCAAAGAAAAACTTAGTGTTTCCAACTGATAGGTAAAACCTATTTTTGAGCAAAGCAAGCCTAAGCTACACTTAGCCATATTCATGTAGTAACTAGATGTTAATATTCTACTAAGGTATCACTTGCCAATACTATTCCAATGTATTGACCCACTATGGCTGTAACTTGTTATCTTGTAGGTTACTCTGATGATGATTAGGGGTTATGAGTCTACACTCAACATGCTTGCCTGTGGCACATGAAGATGAAGACTTAATTATATTGTTATGTTTGAACTCTTATATTAGGCCTATGGCCATGGAGTTGTAAAAGACTATGTTGTCTCTGGAATGACATGTAATGATGACCCTTGTTTCTATGGACTTCATCTTAAACTGTGGATGCTAGCATTGATCCAGGGACTAGCATTTCAATCACATGGATCTTTACCTTTATAAAGGTGGGATCTTACACTCCTCCTTGTGCTTTCATGTATAGATCTTGTGAGCTCCGTTCATGATCAAGATCTAATCTATTTGTAATCGTGCATGCTGTGTTTGCGGGAATCCGATGGATATTGAGATTACTATGTCAGATTGATTAATGGTTTTGTGTTTATGATTCTATCATCTCTGTGTTGTTTGTGATCTTGCATGCTCTCCGTTGTTAGTATCTATCTTGGCCAAGTAGTTCCTAGTGACCCCAAGAGGGGGTATTTATGCTCGATAGTGGGTTCATGCCTCTAGTTTCCAAGGGAAGTGACAGAAATCTCTTCGGTTGTAGATGTGATGTTGCTACTAGGGAGAAAACAACGGTCTCTTGTTCATGGAACAAGTGGATTGTTTACCTTACACACTTTGCTTAAAGCAGTTGTCTATTGCTTGCAACTTAATACTGGAGGGGATTCAGATGATAACTTGAAGGTGGACTTCGAGCCATAGATGCAGTTGGATGGCGGTCTATGTATATTGTTGTATTGCCCAATCGAATCTCATAGGATATTTTTGTCTGGTATTGCATTGTTATGCCTTGCTCAGTTCCTGTTAATTGCCCTGTTGTAATTTGTTTACCCTTCATGCCATGTTGTTTATCTAAGGAGAGTACCTCTAGTGAACTATGCACCCCGGTCCAATCTTTACCATTGATACATCTTCCATTATTACTTGTTTACTTGCTGCAAACCAATACCTTCCACACCATACATTTAATCCTTTGTTACAGCAAACCGGTGAGCTTGACAACCTCACTGATTCGTTGGGGTAAAGTCTTGAGTTTGTGTTATGCAGCTCTCCGCGTTGCTTGCAACACCTGTGTGACGTTTCCTTCCTCCTACTGGTTCGATAACCTCAGTTTCTTACTGAGGGAAAACTTGCTGATGTGCTGCTTCACACCTTGCTCTTGGGGTTCCCAACGAAGCGCTCCTACATCAACTCAGTGATGCATCAAGTCTTTTCTAGCGCCGTTGTCAGGAAGGCTAAGGACGTCTTCACTAGGGGAGTCCTTCACTTCCTTTCTCTTTACTTTGTTTTTAGTTTGCTTAGTTTCTTTTGCTTGGTTTTGTTTGCTTCTTTAAAAAAAACCAAAAAAATTAGTCTAGTCTAGTTTGGTTTGCTTTCTTTATTCAAAAACACAAAAAAATTAGTTCCTGCTCTAGTAGCTGCTGCTATTTTTGTCTTGCCCACCTTTGCCAAAATGAACTCTGATGAGAACATCAAGTTGTGTGACTTCACTAGCACCAACAACAATGATTTCCTTAGGACACCTATTGCTCCACCTGCTCCTGATGCTACCTACTCTGAAATTAAGCCTGCTTTGTTGAATCTTGTGATGAGAGATCAATTTTCTGGTGCTAGTTCTGATGATGTTGCTGCCCATCTCAATAACTTTGTTGAACTTTGTGAGATGGAGAAGTATAAGGATGTAGATGGAGATATTATTAAGCTCAAAATGTTTCCTTTCTCCTTGAGAGGAAAAGCTAAAGAATGCTTGCTATCCTTGCCTAGAAATAGTATTGATTCTTGGACTAAGTGCAAAGATGCTTTTATTGGAAAGTACTATCCTCCTGCTAAGATTATATCTATGAGAAGTGACATTATGAAATTTAAACAACTTCATAATGAACATGTTGCTCAAGCTTGGGAAAGAATGAAATTTTTGGTTAGGAATTTCCCCATTCATGGACTCACTGCTTGGATGATTATCCTGACTTTTTATGCAGGTTTGAACTTCTCCTCAAGAAACCTGTTGGATTCAGCTGCTGGAGGTACTTTCATGGGCCTCACTTTGGGTGATGCAACAAATATGCATGATAATATGATGGTTAACTGCTCTGAATGGCATACTGAGAGAGATCCACATGGTAAGAAGGTAAATTCTGTTGAAGAAACCTCCTCTTTGAGTGATAAGATTGATGTTATTATGGCTATGCTTGTTAATGGGAAAGATCCTCTAGATCCTAATAGTGTTCCCTTAGCCTCTTTGGTTGCTCAAGAAGAGAAAGTTGATGTGAACTTCATTAGAAACAACAATTTTGGCAAAAATACTTATGGTAATTATAGGCTTTATCCTCCTAGTGGAAGTGCTTATCAGGGTAGATCTGGAATGCCTAATGAAGAGAGGATTATAGAAGTTAAGAGATCCACTAAAAAATTTATGCAAATGCAATATGAGAAAAACAAGTTTTTCACTAAAACTATGGAGGAACAATCTATTATTTTGAAAAATATTAGTCATCAGCTTGAGAATCTGAATAGAGAAATTCCTAGTTTACAGTAAAAAAATTTGAGTGCTGAAAATAATATATCCTCTTTGTCTGAAGCACAGTCCTCCTTGATTAATAAAATGGCTGCTAAACCTGAAACCATGGAAAATACCTTTTCTACTGCTCATGCCATACAAGTTACTATTGATGAAAATGTTAGGCTGTTGGCTGAACTTCATGCTAAGTGGGAAAGGGAAGCTAAAATTGATAGAAGCAATAGTGTGTGCACTATCACCACTAAACCACAAGTAGTCCCTGTTCCTCCTCCTACTATGCCTAAGCCTATTGAGTCTACTACTAGTGATGCTAAGTTTGATTTTGATATAGATGGTTGCAACATTTCTGAAGTGATTCTTTTCTTGCAAAAGCTTGCTAGAAGTCCTGATGCTAGTGATATTCATGTTGATTTCACTAAATATATTACAGATGCTCTTGTGAAAATTAAGGAACAGAAGATAAAACACAAAGCTTCTATTCCTAGGAAAGTAGAAGATAGTTGGGAACCCATTATTAACGTGCAATTGAATGACTTTGATCTCAAAGCTTCATGTGATCTTGGTTCTATTGTCTATATTATGCCTAGGAAGATTTATGAAATGCTTGATTTGCCACCTTTAGAAGATTGTTATTTGAATGTCCCACTCAATGATAATGCTAAGAAGAAACTCATGGGGAGTATTAATGATGTTCACATTATGGTTAACAATTCTTATGTCCCTATTGATTTCTACGTTTTGAATGTTGAATACAATGCTTCTTGTCCTATCACTTTGGGAAGACCTTTTCTTATAACTGTTGGTGCCATCATTGATATGAAAGAAGGCACCATTAAATATCATTTTCCATTCAAGAAAGGTATTGAAAACTTCCCTATGAGGAGAGAGAAGTTGCTTTTTGCTCCTCCTTTAAAAGTAAGGTTTGATGTTAATGCTTCCTCATTTGAAAATACTTGATTCTTCTTTCTTCTTGTGCCTAACTTAAAGGCGTTAAAGAAAAGTACTTGCTGGGAGATAACCCAAGAGTTTACTTCAGTCTTGGAAGTTATATATTACTTCAGTAATGACCTCTCCTTATCCTTTTTTGTTTGATTTTTGTGCCAAGAATGAACTGTAATGAGAGGGAAGTAAGGTTTGGGGAGTTGCTGTCATGAAACAGATTTCTGTCCTCCACCAAAAATATTCGTGAGGAGTCTCTGTAAGTCAGATTGAGCTGAAAATTTACGAATAAATCCCCCAGTATGTTATATAACTTTCTTTAGTTCAACATGTTTTGATTTGAGCAACAGAAGATGTTATAAAAAATCAGTTTCTACCTGCTGGTCTGTTTTGACATATTTCTACCATTATTTGCATTTGCTTCTTATTGATTCATTTTTGAGTTATCTTTTGGGGAATTGAGCTTTTTGAAGGAGTTTCTACAGTAGCTTGTGTTTTTATTGAAAAGTTTTGCTGTTCCAAAGCTTTGCCTAAGGTCTAATATCTTTTGAATACACTAATGTTGCTAATGAAGATTGTGTGATGTTTTGTATGAAGGAAAAATTTCAGGTGTAGAGAGAGAATGATGCAATGAGATGAAGAATGGACAAAAGCTCAAGCTTGGGGATGCCACCCCGTTGTCACCCCAAGAAATATCCAAGAGGTACAAGTGTCATAGCTTGGGGATTACCAAGGCATCCCCTTCTTCATCAATAAAAAGCTTAGGTCTGTCTACACACTTCGTTTTTATTGTTTCACGCACTGTTGTGTTGTTCTTGGAGCGTCTTAGATTTCGTTTGCTTTCCTTAGGTTGTTTAGTTTGCTTGAATAAAATAGTTTGGACCCCCGTTCTTGATGTGTTGTTTTGCAAATAAGTTGCTTGGTGTTAGAAAGGAGTAGTAAGTTCTTGCTTGTAAGTGCAAGAGGAGCTTGCATTGACTGTGACTTAGACTTTAGCATGACATGCTAGGTGTTGTTTTGACCCTATGCTTAGTGATTATTTTTGTAGCATGTCTTTCTCCAAACAACTGGGATTGCTTAGTGTGCCTTGAAGAAATTATGCGTTGTTTTAGCATGCAAAAGCATAGTATTATGGTATTCTCCTTTGATGCATTGTTTGGATTGACTTGGCACATGCTCACACCATGTTATGACTATGAAAAGTCACCATAGCCTCTATGATCATTTAGTCCTTGACTTGTTGTACCACCCTATGCTTTTATTAGTAATGTTTTGTTGCTCTTCATGATTATGGCCATTATGCTCTCTTAGTTGGTTTCTCCCAGTCTTTTGCTAGCCTCCACTTGTATGAGTAAGCTCTACTCATGCTTCCAACTCCCAAGAAACCAAGTTATTCCAAAGTTTCCACTATAAACTCCTATGCATGGTGTGTTACACCATTCCAAGTATATTCTTGTTTTCAGCTATCTTCCAACTAAAAAGTATTTTGTTATGTGAAAACTTAGTGATTAAAGCTCTCACAAACTTTATGGCACACTTCATATTCTTTTCCCCTAATAAACTTGAACCATTGTG
This sequence comes from Avena insularis, assembly GCA_023614405.1. Taxonomy (NCBI): domain Eukaryota; kingdom Viridiplantae; phylum Streptophyta; class Magnoliopsida; order Poales; family Poaceae; genus Avena; species Avena insularis. The sequence goes on from CM042695.1 coordinate 261,054,323, forward strand.
TCATCTATGTTGTATATGCTTGCACTTATACATTGGAATTAGCAGAACCGTGCTGTTATGGGGAACGTTTTCAACATTGCACGTGTACTTTGTACTCAATTGATATCATGCAATTTTGTCTATGGATGTCACCAGTGTTAAATAAAGAGGGAACTTGTAAGTCCATGGAGTATGTATTTTGTGTTAGAGAAACGCCTGGGCCATTAGCCTAAGCCATGCCTAATCATGGTGGAAACTTGTAGCATCACCATAGTGAGCTATCTATGAAGCATCCTCAATAAAAAAAGCTATGCATATAGTAAATAAAAAGATCGTTGAGATGCTCATTGTCTGCTTGCCTTGTCATTTTGGCTATGGGATAGCTCATGTACCATCTACAAGGGGTACCCGGTTGGCGGTTCTCTATGATACGCATGTACTTACAATGACAAGAACTTACAAGTGACTGAAGTTGAGTAGCATGAGGTGTGGCCCTCGTATTCAAGGGACTTGAGATTGCCAACTTATATTTTATCAAGCATATACTCCATCTTTGCTTACTTTTGTAACATCCTAAAAATATAAAACAAGGATCATCAAACTCTAATCACTAAAATTAGGGTTAACAAAAACTTTGATTAACTAAAATCATATGAATGCATGTGTGAATGAGATGATTTGATAAATGCATGAATGAACTTGTGTGATTAACCTAAATAGCAAGAAATGGTTTAAAGAGGAAAATAACATCATATAAAACATTTCCATGCAGAAACAAATCAAGAGAAAAGCAAGAACAAATCAAATAAAGCAAATGGTTATTTTTGCCAATATTGCTCACTAGGTCACTTTGAGTGTTTCTAGTTCAAGATTTCAAACAGAAACTTTTCCAAATCTTTTCACCCCTTGCTAGACCAAGTAAAGGTGAATCAAAGCCCACCTTTCAAACTTGCAGAAACATTTGGCAACCTCATTCAAATCACAAATCAAAATTGAATCTTTATCATATGTGATCACCCATTTTCAAAACCCAACCAAACCAATGCCCCTTGACTAATCCAACTAACCAGACACTCCCTAGAATGTGTCTAGCAAACCCACCAAGTTTGAATCCAAAATTCAAATTTAAAGTTCTTGCGGCCATTTCATCAAACACCTTGCAGATACAAATCAAACAAACATCAAACACTATAGTGTGAAGTAATTTGGGCCTAACTTGTTCCCTATCTAGCTCACACTACACCCTCAGTAGATCATATAACTTGTTTAACCGATCTAGCTCACTATAAACCAGACCATGCCATCAATGGCAAGCAGGCCGAGCCTCACCTTGCCACCCCGTTGTCGGCATCAAGCTAGGAGCAGCACTAAGCCTAGCCAGCATGTCTAGCAGGCACTCCACCGTCCACCGCCACTCTCTGTCCCAGCCCCGAGCAATGCCAGCCCCTATACCACATGACACGACCATGCCAAACCTCTCTGCGTCCGAGCCGAGAGGGCGCCAGTGTGCCACCCACGACCAGCACCCACAGACCGCGCACCGCCCTCGCCGCGTGCGTGCGTGGTGACCACCGTCCCAGCAACCCCGCAGACATGCCCGTTCACCGCCGCGCAGACCACACGCGTTGTGCGCCATTAAAATTCCCGTCGGACCCGCCCAGAGCATCGACGCGTTTCGACCGATCAGCACCGCCCCACGCCTCGCCACCACGCCGTTGAGCTTCGCCAGGTAGCACAGCACCGCCCCCTACCGTCGCCCATGCGGTAGCCCTACGTAAACGTCGACCCAGCGAGCTCACCCCGCGCTCGTCGGTCCCCTTCAGCCACTATAAATAGAGGCCTCCACCGCTCGTTTTCTTCACCCCAGTTCACTCCCCTCTCATTCAGAACCACCCCACCTCACTCCCGGAGCAAGGCGAGCAGCGCATCGCCGGAATTTCAACGGAGCCCGCCGCTACTGGAGAAGAAGGGAGCCATCGATTGGAGCCGCCCCAGGAGAAGCTACCGGTACCAGGAGAACTGCCGTCATTGACTTCGTCATTCACCCCCGTCGCCGACCCTTGCCTGAGCCCCGGTGAGCCTCCCACGACCCCCACCTATCACGCTAGGGTTCTGTCTCGCTGGCGCTGCCCGACGTGGACGATGAATCAGAGGCGTTAGATTAGAACTAGATCCCACGGTCCATGTTGCCCCGTACCGCTTCGCCCCTCCCCGTCTCACTGACGCATGGGGACATCCACTTAACCAGCCCGCGTACGCGCTGCGTGTAGTGGGCCGGCCTAGTTAAATATCCCGCGCGACCCAACAATTCAAATTTAGTTTTATTCATTTAATTTCAAACCTAGTTCTATACCTAGATTCAAAAATCAATCCAGCTCGATTCACTAAACCAAAATGCATGAAACCAATCTTGTTAGAAAGGTACTAAAATGCTTAATTCAATCCCGTTGGATTCAAAACATTTGGATTTGTAGATCAACCATGGTAAAAATAACAAGGCAAAAACTTTTCTGCATTCAAACATTTTTCAAAATTCAACCATAAGAGCTTTTGAGTTGATTCCAACTCTCAAAAATCACATTTGATCATACCTTTCAGAATATATAAAAACATATGGGTTTACTAGCAGAAATAATATTCAAGTAATAAAAGAATGCCACATAGGCATTTCTAGTCACTTTTTAATTAAAATAAAAGGGTTAAACCTTATTAAATTGTGTCACCACTTTAAATCACATTCCCATGTACTGAAATATGTGGTGATGACATGTGTCAATATGATCCCATGCTTGAGTTGGAGAATATTAAATCTTAAGTAGTTTTTCAATGAGTAGAAATTACTTTTATTAAAATAAAATAAATAAGACAAGTCCTTTAATCTTGTAATATTAGTGATGATGATAGATCATCTAATGTGAACCTTTGTGTGATGTTTAGAAATAGTTAAGTATTGTTTGGTGATTGTGTACCTCGTATTTATTTATAGACGCTAGTACCGACCAAGGATACGAGGAGGAAGGAGGATACTACGAGGAAGCAGCCGAGGAGAACTTCAACCACTGCTCTGCACAAGGCAAGCTAACACTTGCAAGATACCCTACTTATGCAAGCTGCAACTTGCTTCTTACTATGCCAAATATATGCCTTAAGCATATGTGATTACACCACTTGATACCCAATCATAGTTTTACTTGCAAGCTTTATACTTTATTTTCTTTCTCAAAGCTTTCTCTTAGAGTTTACATAGTTACTTGTAGATATTAGAAGGATATTGGAAGGTAGCATAAAGAGCATAAAATTTGGCCTAAGTTAGATAATCTTGATGTCATCCTAAGGCATGAGATTGAACCTAGCTAATCCCCACTTGTTTACCACCCCTCATTAGTATTTATCCCCACTTGTAAATGCTAGTGCTAAGCATAAAACCTTATCAACTTTAGATGGGAATACTTGGTAAAAATGGTGATGAAAACCTTAGAATGATGAGTCATTCTACTGATTGTTTTGACATGTGTTTCTGAAAACTAGATGATTTTGATGATGAAAATGTTGAGGCATGAGGCTTAGCCCTTTATAAAACTGATGTTTGTCTGGATGCGATACCATTCCAATTTTACCGTACAACCACAATACCCAAAAATTTTGTAGGGCTTGACTGGAAATTTATATACTTTAGTATGGGTTCTCTAGCGGCCAAGGTCTGAGCTGAGGCTACCTTGTGAAGACTGTCCACCTGTGCAGTACCCAAGATGACAGTTGGTCATGGTTGGGAGGCCAAACTCACAGGAGAGGTTCCTATACTAGGGTGTGTAATGGAAAGGTTAGGATTGATTATCCGCATACTGATTATGGTGAATTCAGGATTTGTTCCTGACAGATGTATTGAATGTTATGGTGAAAGTGTACAATCTCTGCAGGGTGTCAAACTATTCGAATAGCAGCGTCCGTGGTTATGGACAGTTGGAGTGGCCATACTGTTCTATCGTCAGATGTTTTCAAAATGACTTGTGAAATGATTTCTGACTTTGACTTGACCACAACAGAGTTGAGATATGAAATTCAAGTTCCCACTTAGGTGTCATAAAACTATCAACTAGTTTTCTTTGCTTCTAAACTTAGTAGAGGTAAATCTGGCTTTTTGCAAAACAACCCTAGAGCTTAGTATATCCTATTCAAAACCACTTCACTTGTTAGTATTAGTTTGCGAGTACTTAAAGAGTACTCATGGCTTTGTCCCTGGCTATTCCCGTGGCTAGACTATGAAGAGGAGTATCAGGATGACGTACCACAGGAAGGTTACGATAACTAGGATCATCTCCCATCGTCAGCATTGCCTGTGACCCCGAAGGTGGAGCTTCGCCTATGCTATCGTTATCTTTACGTTATTCCGCTGCTTGAGTTGTATTAAGAACTAGATCATGAGATCCTTATTTGTGTAAGACCTTATGTATGTTTTCTAATGGATGATGTACTGTGATATCCAAATCTGTTATGTCTCGCAAAAATGGTAATCCTGGGATTGCGATGTATGGCATAACATGCATCTAGGATTAAGAATCCGAGTGTTGACAAGTTGGTATCAGAGCCATCCTAACCATAGGAGTCCCTAGTTTAGAATGGACGTTCGAATCAAAAACCTAGTTTCAAAACCAAAGGAAGTGAGTATTTACAAAAACTTATTCCCATTCTTATCACTTGGATTCTTTTATGAAAATACATGTCCTCAAAAATTCTTACAAACTTATTTAAAATTTGACACACTTGATCACTCTACTAACTTACTCATCCTATATTCTTATAGATGGACGTGAAGTACAGCAAGTTTTATTAGTTGGGGAATGGAGAAGACCTCATCTTTGAGCGCGACCTCGACCAGCTGTCGGAGTTGCTGGAGCGTCCACACCCCGAGTTCTTCGGAGCTCAGCTCAATGATCAGGAAGGAGAAGATCTGAAGTGGCTAGTTGTTGCAAGTCTTCGAGGAAAGATTGAACCTCCCACTTTAGAGGGAATTCAGTTCACCTTAAGAGAAAACAACTGGCTCGATGGACTGGACAGGGCAATGCAGGAAGCTCTTGCCCGGCTGTGTTGGCAGAGTATCAATCAGATCAAGGGTACCCGTTTTGAGTTCTACCCAAGGCGTGATGTTATGGGACAGCCACTGGAGGCCCCATATCACCACGAGCTGAAGAGTCAATTGGATCACCTCAGCTTCATGATGTATGACCGTCAGAAGGAGTTGGACAATGCTTGTTCCTACGCCAACCACAAGTACGCCATCGCCAAGAAGAAGGATCAGACCATCGCCATTCTAGTGAAGGATCGCAAGTCTCTTCGTCGTCAGCTCGACAAGAAGGAGCGCATCATTGCCCGTCTTCGCAACCGGATCAAGGATTTGGAGGAGACCATCCACGAGAGAGACATGTAGTTGGAGGAGAGGGAGAATGCAGGGGAAGACCTTCATGGATACCCCTACTCCTATCTCGGCGATGTTGATGACTTTCTGGAGGATCAGGCCATGGACTTCTTCACCGAGGAGGATGACTTCGCCTTCATCGATGATGATGATGAGGACAATGACTCCGAGGAGTAGTAGCACTTGAGCACTAGCATTAGTGAGTTGTATTCGGTCCCACTGTATCGTAGTTTCTAGAATGGTTCCTAAAACCATCTGTTTTTCTTTGTTATGGTGTGTGTTTGTATCGTGTGCTATGAATGAATGAAAAGCAAGTTGCTAGAAAAATCTGAGTCAAACTTTAAAAACTGTTCAAAACCCCAAACCTTAGAAATTTCCCTCTTTTCTCAGGATCTATCTCAATCTTTAGATGCCTCGTGGAGGAAGCAACTCATCCCCGGACCCGATGTTGCAACTCTTGCAAATGTTGGTTTCTGACCGCGAAGCCGAAAGAGTCGAACGTCAAGCCAACCTAGCCACCCTTCAACAGATAGCTCAGATGGCCAACAACAATCAAGGCCATGGAAATCAGGACAACCATGGATCTAAGCTCAAGAATTCCCAGAACACCAATCCACCTGTTTTCACTAAGTCAGAAGAGCCCCTAGATGCAGATGATTGGCTGCAAACCATGGAGAACAATCTGGAAGTCGCAGGAGTGGAAGGTAACGAAAGGTTCTGTTTGCCACCCACTATCTGGCCGGAGATACAAGAGCATGGTGGAACAATGTTCGTGCAATGACCGGAGGTCAGATGATAACTTTGGATGAATTCAAGGTCAAGTTCAGCAGACCCCATGTGCCACCGGGTTTGATCAAGAGGATGAGAGATGAATTCACAGAACTGAAGCAAGGAAGGATGATCGTAGCGGAATACCGTGACAAATTCTTGTCATTAGCTAGGTATGCACCGGTTGAGATCGACACTGAAGACAAGAAGAAAGAGAGATTCTTGAATGGTCTGCAAGATGAGATGCAGACGGTGTTAGTCAATATCCCCTTTGCTGATATTGAAGCCTTAGTTGACTCTGCCATTCAGATGGAAGGAAAGATCAACCAAGCCAATGAGAACTGCAAGCGTCGCATGGTGCATCAACCAGGAACCCACCAGACACCAAAGTATCACCCCAACCCATCTCCCGGATTTTCCCCAAGAAACAACAGACCCCCGATGAACCGTCCTACCTATCCCAACCGTGGAAACCCAAGGCCCGGAGGAAACCACAACCACCCCGGCAACTCTAGCAATTTCAATCGTGCACCACCCAAGTTCAACAACAACAATGCCGCCACCAACACCAACACTTCCCCAAGGATTGGAAGCAATGTTGTTCCTGTTGCAGCGAAGGACAAGTCGTCAGTGACTTGTTATGAATGTGGAACGAAGGGTCACTATTCCAATGAGTGCCCCAAGAAGATTGCTGCAGCCCCCAATGCAAATGCCCCAGCTCAGCAGCAGTGTCGTGTTCAGCCCGGAAGAAGGTTTGCCCTAGGGAACTCGCTCAACCGCAACGGCCATCTTTTTCTCATGCATGCTGAAGAAGCCCAGGAAGTGACAGATGTCGTGCTGGGTATGTTTTCTGTTAACTCAGTACTTGCAAGAGTGTTGTTTGATTCTGGAGCATCGCACTCTTTTGTTAATGAAGAATTTGTATGCACTAGTAAGATTCAACCAACCAAATTGAAGCATGTTATGATTGTGCAAATACCCGGTTCAACCACCAAAGCTAGGAAAATTTGCAAAGCCGTCCCTATCTGAATCCATGGCATAGATTTTTATGCTAATCTAATAGTACTCAGAACTAAAGGTTTGGAAGTAGTACTAGGAATGGATTGGATGTCCAAACATAAATGATTAATTGACTGTGCCAAGAAAGCCATAACCATGACTAGTACAACCGGAATATCAGTTGAGCATGTATCTGAAACCTTGCCTCGTCAATTCAAGTGCAACAAGAGTATATCCCAACCTACCATTGACCAAGTTCGGATAGTCTATGAATACCCCGATGTATTTCCAGATATTTTGCCCGGTATGCCCCCAGATCGGGATATCGAGTTTATCATTGAACTAATACCTGGAACCGGACCCATAGCCTAGAGACCATATAGTATGAACCCGTCTGAACTAGCGGAACTGAAGAAGCAACTGGATGCCATGCTGGAAATTGGACTGATTCAACCAAGTGCGTCACCTTAGAGATCACCTGTTTTGTTTGTGGACAAGAAAGATGGAGGTAACCGTTTGTGTACGGATTATCGGAACTTGAATGATGTCACCATCAAGAACAAGTACCCGTTGCCAAGGATAGAATATTTGTTTGACCAGTTGACTGGTGCCAAAGTGTTTTCTAAGATTGATCTTAGAACTGGCTATCATCAACTCAAGATTTGCGCAGAGGATATTCCAAAGACTGTCTTTACCACCCGATATGGATTATATGAGTATACGGTCATGTCTTTTGGATTAACCAATGCCCCCGCTTATTTCATGAACCTCATGAATAAGATTTTTATGGACTTCCTGGATAAGTTTGTCGTTGTTTTCATCGATGACATTCTAATTTATTCCAAATCAGAAGAAGAACATGAGCTACACCTAAGGAACATTCTTGGAACCCTTAGAGAGCATCAGCTATATGCCAAGTTTAGCAAATGTGAATTCTGGTTACAGGAGGTAGGATTCCTCAGACATATTGTATTAGCCGGAGGAATTGTCGTGGACCCTGCGAAGGTGAAGGATGTCGAAGATTGGCAGGCCCCAACCACTCAAACCCAAGTTCATGCATTTCTCGGATTAGCGGGATACTACCGCAAGTTCGTAGAAGGATTCTCGAGTATTGCTAGACCCATGACCCAATTGTTGAAGAAGGACAAGAAGTTTGAATGGACGGACAAATGTGAAACGAGTTTTCAAGAACTCAAGAGGAGATTGATTTCAGCCCCAATCTTGATCATGCCGGATATCACAAAGCCCTTTGATGTGTATTGTGACGCATCCAAGATCGTTCTCGGATGTGTGCTAATGCAAGAAGGCAAAGTTATATCTTATGTATCCTGACAACTGAAGCAGCATGAACAGAATTATCCAACCCATGACCTTGAACTAGCTGCCGTAGTTCTAGCCCTGAAGACATGGAGGCATTATCTCATGGGAAACCGTTCTGAGATTTATTCGGATCACAAGAGCCTGAAGTATATATTCACTCAGAAGGAGCTGAATATGAGGCAAAGAAGATGGATTGAGCTAATCAAGGACTATGATCTGGACATTCACTATCACCCCGGTAAAGCCAATGTTCTAGCAGATGCCCTTAGCAGATTGTCGTGCCGCTTGAACTCCATGATTTTGAAGGAGCAACCAACTTTGCACAAAGAGATGGAATATTTCGGAATGGAATTAGTGAGTGAAGGATTTTTGGCTAGCATAGAACTTCTACCCACTTTGCAGCCAGATCAAGGCGGCACGGAAAGGGAATGCTAGTATCGACGGAATCAAACATCGTATCGGTACAGGCAAAGTACCCAGATTCACCGAAGACGAAGAAGGAGTTCTGTGGTACAAAGGACGCCTTTGTGTACCAGCAGATTCGGAGTTGAAAGAAGTTATTTTGAAAGAGGCCCATGATACTCTTTATTCTATCCATCCCGGAGGAATGAAGATGTATCAGGATTTGAAGGAGCAATTTTGGTTGCATAATATGAAGAGAGAAATCGGAAGCTATATCGCCAAGTGTGATATATGTCAGAGAGTCAAGGCGGGACATCAAAGACCCGCAGGACTGTTGCAACCATTACAGATTCCGGAATGGAAATGGGATTTAGTTGGAATGGACTTTATCACCGAATTGACTACTTCTAGTAGGGGAAATGACTCTATCTGGGTCATAGTTGACAGATTGTCCAAAGTAGCCCATTTCTTACTAGTCAAGACCAGATACTAGAGTTCGAAGCAAGAAGAGTTGAACATCGCTAGAATCGTCAGTTTGCATGGAGTCCCCAAGAACATTGTATCAGATTGAGGAACCCAATTTACCTCGAGTTTCGGGAAGAAAGTCCAAGAAGGTTTAGGAACCCGACTAGATTTTAGCACAGCGTATCACCCTCAGACCGATGAACAAACGGAGCGAGTAAATCAAATACTCGAAGATATGCTGAGAGCATGTGTGCTAGAGTATGGATCTAAATGGGAAGACTGTCTGCCTTTTGCAGAATTTTCATACAACAACAGTTATCAAGCTAGTCTGCAAATGGCCCCATTTGAGTTCATGTATGGAAGGAAGTGTCGCACCCCTTTGAATTGGTCGGAAGTAGGAGAGAGTCAGATTTTCGGACCCGATATCCTACGAGAAGCAGAAGAGAAAGTTCACAAGATTCGTGAGCACCTCAAGACAGCCTAGTCAAGACAGAAGAGTTACGCCGACAAGAGACGTCGAGACCTTGCTTTTAATATCGGAGATTTCGTGTTACTTAAAGTGTCGCCTTTGAAAGGAATGCAACGTTTTCAGCTAAAAGGAAAGTTAGCCCCCAAATATATCGGACCTTTCAATATTTTGAAAATCATCGAAGAGAAGTATCATATCAATTGGAACTGCCCGAGGAGATGTCAGCAGTGCACAATGTGTTCCATATATCGTTACTTCGCAAATGCCTTGAAGTTCTGGAGAACACCGAAGTTTTCAAGAACATTGATCACTAGACCCTAGAGATCAACGATGACCTGACCTATCCTGAAGTACCCATCCATATTCTGGAAGAAGATTTCAGAACCACCAGGACCCAAGGCATCAAGTTTCTCAAGATTCAGTGGAGCAACCACACTGAAGAAGAAGCTACCTGGGAGCGCGAAGATCACATCAGGACAGAGTTTCCCGATCTCTTTAAATCCTAGGTAATCTTTATCTTCCTTTTTCAAATCTCGGGACGAGATTTTGTTTAAGGGGGAAGGTTTGTAACAGTCCAAAAATATAAAACAAGGATCATCAAACTCTAATCACTAAAATTAGGGTTAACAAAAACTTTGATTAATTAAAATCATATGAATGCATGTGTGAATGAGATGATTTGATAAATGCATGAATGAACTTGTGTGATTAACATAAATAGCAAGAAATGGTTTAAAGAGGAAAATAACATCATATAAAACATTTCCATGCAGAAAAAAATCAAGAGAAAAGCAAAAACAAATCAAATAAAGCAAATGGTCATTTTTGCCAATCTTGCTCACTAGGTCACTTTGAGTGTTTCTAGTTCAAGATTTCAAACAGAAACTTTTCCAAATATTTTCACCCCTTGCTAGACCAAGTAAAAGTGAATCAAATCCCACCTTTCAAACTTGCAGAAACATTTGGCAACCTCATTCAAATCACAAATCAAAATTGAATCTTTATCATATGTGAAGATCACCCATTTTCAAAACCCAACCAAACCAATTCCCCTTGACTAATCCAACTAACCAGATACTCCCAAGAATGTGTCTAGCAAACCCACCAAGTTTGAATCCAAAATTCAAATTTAAAGTTCTTGTGGCCATTTCATCAAACACCTTGCAGATATAGAACAAACAAACATCAAACACTATAGTGTGCAGTAATTTGGGCATAACTTGTTCCCTATCTAGCTCACACTACACCCTCAGTAGATCATCTAACTTGTTTAACCGATCTAGCTCACTGTAAACCAGACCATGCCATCAATGGCAAGCAGGCCGAGCCTCACCGTGCCACCCCGTTGTCGATAGCAAGCTAGGAGCCCCACTAAGCCTAGCCAGCATGTCTAGCAGGCACTCCACCGTCCACCGCCACTCTCTATCCCAGCCCCGAGCAATGCCAGCCCCTGGACCACATGACATGACCATGCCAAACCTCACTGCGTGCGAGCCGAGAGCTTACCAGTGCGCCACCCACGACCAGCACCCACAGACCACGCACCGCACTCGCCCCGTGCGTGCGTGATCACCACCGTCCCAGAAACACCACAGACATGCCCGTTCAACGCCGCGCAGACCACACGCGCTGTGCACCATTAAAATTCCCGTCGGACCCGCCCAGAGAATCGACACGTTCTGACCGATCAGCACCACCCCACGCCTCGCCACCACGCCGTTGAGCTTTTCCAGGGAGCACAACACAACCCCCTACCGTCGCCCATGCCAGTAGCCCTCTGTGCCGTCGACCATGACGAGCTCAGCCCCCGCCCGTCGGTCCCCTTCAGCCACTATAAATAGAGGCCTCCACCGCTCGTTTTCTTCACCCCAGTCCACTCCCCTCTCATTAAGAACCACCCCACCTCACTCCCAGAGCAAGGCGTGCAGCGCATCGCTAGAATTTCACTAGAACCCGCCGCTGCTGGAGAAGAAGGGAGCCATCGTTTGCAGCCGCCCTAGGAGAAGATACCGGTACCAGGAGAACCGCCATCGTCGACTTCGTCATTCGCCCCCCATCGCCGACCCTCGTCTGAGCCCCAGTGAGCCTCCCACGACCCCCACCTGCCGCGCTATGGTTCTATCTCGTCGGCGCTGCCCGACGTGGACAATGAACCAGAGCCGTTAGATTAGAACTAGATCCCTCGGTCCACATTGCCCCGTACTGCTTCGCCCCTCCCCGTCTCACTGACGCATGGAGACAGCCACTTAACCAGCCTGCGTACGCGCTGTGTGTAGTGGGCCGGCCGAGTTAAACATCCTGCGCGACCCAACAATTCAAATTTAGTTTTATTCATTTAATTTCAAACCCAATTCTGTACCTAGATTCAAAAATCAACCCAGCTAGATTCACTGTACCAAAATGCATGAAACCAATTTTGTTAGAAAGGTACTGAGATGCTTAATTCAAGCCCATTGGATTCAAACCATTTGGATTTGTAGATCAACCATGGTAAAAATAACAAGGCAGAAGCTTTTCTGCATTCAAACATTTTTCAAAATTCAACCATAAGAGATTTTGAGTTGATTCCAACTCTCGAAAATCACATTTGATCATACCTTTCAGAATATATAAAAACATATGGGTTTACTAGCAGAAATAATGTTCAAGTAATAAAAGAATGCCACATAGGCATTTCTAGTCACTTTATTTAATTAAAATAAAAGGTTTAAACCTTATTAAATTGTGACACCACTTTAAATCACATTCCCGTGTACTGAAATATGTGGTGATGACATGTGTCAATATGATCCCATGTTTGAGTTGGAGAATATTAAATCTTAAGTAGTTTTTCAATGAGTAGAAATTACTTTTCTAAAAATAAAAAAATAAGACAAGTGCTTTAATCTTGTAATATTAGTGATGATGATAGATCATCTAATGTGAACCTTTGTGTGATGTTTAGAAATAGTTAAGTATTGTTTGGTGATTGTGTACCTCGTATTTATTTATAGACGCTAGTACCAACCAAGGATACGAGGAGGAAGGAGGATACTACGAGGAAGAAGCCGAGGAGAACTTCAACCACTGCTCTGCACAAGGCAAGCTAACACTTACAAGATACCCTACTTATGCAAGCTACAACTTGCTTGTTACTATGCCAAATATATGCCTTAAGCATATGTGATTACACCACTTGATACCCAATCATAGTTTTACTTGCAAGCTTTATACTTTATTTTCTTTCTCAAAGCTTTCTCTTAGAGTTTACATAGTTACTTGTAGATATTAGAAGGATATTGGAAGGTAGCATAAAGAGCATAAAATTTAGCCTAAGTTAGATAATCTTGATGTCATCCTAAGGCATGAGATTGAATCTAGCTAATGCCCACTTGTTTACCACCCCTCATTAGTATTTACCCCCACTTGTAGATGCTAGTTCTAAGCATAAAACTTGATCAACTTTAGATGGGAATACTTGGTGAAAATGGTTATGAAAACCTTAGAATGATGAGTCATTCTATTGAATGTTTTGACATGTGTTTCCGAACACTAGATGATTTTGATGATGAAAATGTTGAGGCATGAGGGTTAGCCCTTTATAAAACTGATGGTTGTATGGATGCGATACCATTCCAATTTTACCGTACAACCACAATACCCGAAAATTGGGTAGGGTTTGACTGTAAATTTATATACTTTAGTATGGTTCCCTTGCGGCCAAGGTCTGAGCTGAGGCTACCTTGTGAAGATTATCCACCTGTGCAGTACCCAAGATGACAGTTGGTCATGGTTGGGAGGCCAAACTCACAGGAGAGGTGCCTATACTAGGGTGTGTAATGGAAAGGTTAGGATTGATTATCCGCATACTGAGTATGGTGAATTCAGGATTTGTTCTTGACGGTTGTATCTAATGTTGTGGTGGAAGTGTACAGTCTCTGCAGAGTGTCAAACTATTCAAATAGCCGCGTCCGCGGTTATGGACAGTTGGAGTGGCCATATTTTTATAACGTCAGATGTTTTCAAAAATGACTTGTGAAATGATTTGTGACTTTTACTTAACCACAACAGAGTTGTGATATGAAATTCAAGTTCCCACTTAGGTGTTATAAAATTGTCGATTAGTTTTCTTTGCTTCTGAACTTAGTAGAGGTAAATCTGGCTTTTTGCAAAACAACCCTAGAGATTAGTATATCCTATTCAAAACCACTTCACTTGTTAGTATTAGTTTGCAAGTACATAAAGAGTACTCATGGATTTGTCCCTGGCTATTCCCGTGGCCAGACTATGAAGAGGAGTATCAGGATGACGGACCTCAGGAAGGTTACAATAACTAGGATCATCTCCCATCGTCAGCATTCCCTGTGACCCCGAAGATGGAGCTTCGCCTACGCTATCGTTATTTTTACGTTATTCCGCTGCTTGAGTTGTATTAAGAAATGGATCATGAGATCCTTATTTGTCTAAGACCTTATCTATGGTTTGTAATGGATGATGTATTGTGATATCCAAATATGTTATGTCTCGCAAAAATGGTAATCCTGGGATTGTGATGTATGGCATAACAGGCATCTAGGATTAAAAATCCGGGTGTTGACAACTTTAACCTTAATCACTTCAAGATGCTTATGATAGGGGCAATGAGGGCTAAAAGCTAACAAGTACCATAATTTTTGGAAGCTCTTTTTGAAACTTGAAATCCCTGCTTCCCTTTGTGAAGGGCCTTTCTTCCACCATTATTTGAGTCTCCACCTTCTATCTTTAGGCACCATTAAGAGTGCATAGTTGCCATTCTTTGTGCAGTGTCCCAAAGCTTATTGATTGATGCATATTGTGATATTACTTGTTCTTGTGATACTTGTTTCTAGTCACCCTTGTGAACTTTGAAGGTGTCATATGCATCTATTTGATACTCTATGAGGGACAAGCTGATTGCCACTATGCTATGTTTTCTATATGTGAAACATACAAACGTTTTTCAATGCATGTTGATCATCATCTTTGTTTGTAGCCTTTCATGTTGCATGGATAGTTACTATGCCTTATTGTTAGAACTCCATCTTTAATGCACATGTTTAGAGTTCTTTGATCCCAACTTTCAATGCTTGCAAATTATTTGATCTTGGTTTTGATGGTTCATGTCACCTCAAAAAATATTCTTTTTATCACTTACCAACTCGAGGACTGGCAGGAGTTAAGCTTGGGGATGCTTGATATGTCGGAAATGTATCTATAATTTTTGATGCTCCATGCTTGTTTAGTATCTACTTTGCTTTGCTTTGTCTACACTTTGAGGTGTTTTTATATATTTTCTGGAACTAACCTATTAACAAGTTGCCACAGTACCAGTTGTTTGCTTACTTCTGTTTTTGGTTCCAGAAAGGTAGAAAATCAATATTCTCGAAATTGGACGGGACAAAAGCCAGATTCAATATTTTACCGTGAGGGACACGAATCCATAAGACGAGACGGAGACGCAAGCCAAGGCGTCCAATCCACCCTAGGCGCGGCCAGGGGTAGGCCCGCCCATGGGCAGGGTGTGCCCCCCCTGGTCTCCTCCCGGCCTCGCCTCTTCGTGTATAAAAAGCCCCAATGCAGAAACCCTAAGTACCCGATCAAAACTCCACGAAACCTTCTATAGCCGTTGTCACCGTCGTCCCTAGATCAGGGGAGATCTGAAGTTCTTCCAGGCACCCTACCGAAGGGGAGATCATCCCGGTTGCCTTCTCTTCGGTATGATGTGTGAGTAGTTCCACCTTGTACTATGGGTCCATGTTGTAGCTAGATGGTTGTATCTCCTCCTTGTGCTTTCATCTATAGATCTTGTGAGCTCCGTTCATGATCAAGATCTAATCTATTTGTAATCATGCATGTTGTGTTTGCGGGGATCCGATGGATATTGAGATTACTATGTCAGATTGATTAATGGTTTTGTATTTATGATTCTATCATGTCTGTGTTTTTTGTGATCTTGCATGCTCTCCGTTGTTAGTAGCTATCTTGGCCGAGTAGTTGCTAGTGACCCCAAGAGGGGGTATTTATGCTCGATAGTGGGTTCATGCCTCTAGTTTCCAAGGGAAGTGACAGAAATCTCTTCGGTTGTAGATATTCTGTAGCTACTAGGGAGAAAACAATGGTCTCTTGTTCATGGAACAAGTGGATTGTTTACCTTACACACTTTGCTTAAAGCAGTTGTCTGTTGCTTCCAACTTAATACTTGAGGGGGGTCGGATGATAACCTGAAGGTGGACTTCTCGTCATAGATGAAGTTGGATGGAGTTCTATTTATCTTGTTGTATTGCCCAATCGAATCTCATAGGATCTTTCTGACTAGTATTGCATTCTTATGCCTTGCTCAGTTCCTGTCAATTGCCCTGCTGTAATTTGTTTACCCTTCATGCCATGTTGTTTATCTAAGGAGAGAACCTCTAGTGAACTATGGACCCCGGTCCAATCTTTACCATTGATACATATTCCATTGTTACTTGTTTACTTGATGCAAACCATTACCTTCCACACCATACGTTTAATCCTTTGTTACAGCAAACCGGTGAGCTTGACAACCTCACTGATTCGTTTGGCAAAGTCTTGAGTTTGTGTTGTGCAGGTCTCCGTGTTGCTTGCAACACCTGTGTGACGTTTCCTTCCTCCTACTGGTTCGATAACCTCGGTTTCTTACTAAGGGAAAACTTGTTGTTGTGCTGCCTCACACCTTGCTCTTGGGGTTCCCAACGAAGCGCTCCTACATCAAATCAGCAATGCATCACCCCGCGGTGGGTACTTTATGTCGTGGTATTGCCGACGAGTACGCCATGGAGGGGTCCTCACAGAGCGTGTTTAGAGACGTGGGGTAAGGCGGAAGGTTGGCGGGTACAAGGTAACACAGCTTACCCAGGTTCAGATCCAACGACGGTGGCGGGATTCTACTCCTGCTATAAATCACTATAATGTCAATACGCCGACTTACAGGGATCGGTTTGCTGTGCGCGATATGAGTTGTGTCTTTCCCTAAATGCTCCCATAGGTCCGTCTTATATAGTCTCCAGATCCTAGGGTTACAATAAAAGTCCTAGACGGATAGGTTACAGAGTCCTACACGGTATACAACTAGTCTAACGTGTCTTGCACTCCAAGGCTCCGGGTACATCAATGACTCCTCCTAACCTTCCTTTATCCGGCATGGGCCTCCCTTCTAGATCCATCTAACTGGGCCGCCCAGCAGGCCATGGACCTTGCTACCAACGGTGGGCCACCCTTGTTATCCGGATTAGAGACATGCTATGATGATACCCATTTAGCATCTCCCCAATAGATTGGTTCAGGCATAGTTAGTTCAGGTGTAGTTAGCTCCGATATATTCCAATCATCATAATTCTTGCTTATTTTATCCATTAATTCCTTAGCTTTTGCAGGAGTTCTTTTCCTGACAACACAATCAGCAGAACTATCCAGGTATGTCCTAGATTCATCAGTTAGTCCATTATAGTATATATCAAGAAGCTCATTTTTAGGTAATGGACATCCAGGATGTGCATGAATCAAAGCACAGAACCTTTCCCATGATTCAGGAAATTTCTCCTTTCCCCCTGTTTAAAATCAAAAAGTTTCTGCAAAA
The DNA here is from genome assembly GCA_023614405.1 of Avena insularis. Lineage (NCBI taxonomy): Eukaryota > Viridiplantae > Streptophyta > Magnoliopsida > Poales > Poaceae > Avena > Avena insularis. The sequence continues at coordinate 261,071,732 of CM042695.1, forward strand.
CGACATGTCGAGCACTAGGAGGGAAATATTTCTAAAAGAAAGTAGCAATCAAGAAATCAGGGCTATCAATGGATCTAGGAGGTAAATGGTTAAACCAAGCTTTAGCTTCTTTTAATGAAAAAGGAAAACTTTAGCAACAAAGTAGGTGCGCATCTTAATATCATCAGAAAATAAACCACTCGTAGTAGAAAGCTTTGTGCTACAGCACTTTCATTTTCAGTCCCACAAAAAGGTTCTTTCTCAATAATGGTTATATAGGATAAATCAAGAGAGAAATCATAATCTTTATATTTAATGTGTATGGGAGATGTGGCAAACTTAGAATCAGGAAATAGTTTGGGTCTAATAGTACGTCTCTCAAGAAGACTCTTAATAGAACTTTCACCATGTGTGTTTCGACATTCTTCAATAAATTCATCAGTCATTTCGATATAACCATCATTAATATCATAGATCTCTCTAGACTTAGGTGAGCTAACAGGTGTATTAATGTCTTCATTAGGAGTTTCAGTGTTTCCCATTTTAGTTCTAGCAATTGTTGAATCTAGGAAAGGACCTAATGAACCACTCTCATCAAGCAAAATAGAAGTAACATCATGAGTTTCAGAAGCGATTTCAGATTCAGCAGTAGTAGCAGTATGTGTAGCATGTGTATGTGGTGGTGGTGTAAGGAGCTTACTCATAACAGATGGTGAATAAAGAGCAGCAGAGGTGTTCAGAACTGTACCTCTTCTTGTAGTTGATGGTAAAATAGGAAATTTCCATCACGAGTTTTTCCCATGATGAATGGATAGCAGCAAACAATAATAATTCCAAGTGAACTTTATAAATAAAGCTATGCTCCCTGGAAACGGCACCAGAAAATATTCTTGATGACCCACAAGTATAGGGGATCGCAACAGTCTTCGAGGGTAGTAAAGCCCAATTTTTTGATTCGACACAAGAGGAGACAAAGAATATTTATAAGCCTTAACAACTGAGTTGTCAATTCAGCTGCACCTGGAAATAGTCTTGCTCACAGTAGTTTATCAGTAGCAACAGTTTTGTAGTAGCAATAGCAAAGTAACAGCAGTAGTAAAATAAAATCAGTAGTAACAATAGTAGCAAACAGCAAGATTTGAGTGCGGTAGGCATAGGGATGGATGGACGGGCGTTGCATGGACAAGTCTATTCATGTAACATCAAGATCAAGGGCATTTGCTAATAAATAAGATAAAGCATCCAAGTACTAAATAATCATAGGCATGTGTTCCATATATAGTCATACGTGCTTGCAATAAGAACTTGCACAACATCTTTTGTCCTGCCATCCCGTTGCACAGAGGCCTCAAGGGAATCCACTGGTAATTAAGGTACTCCATTTAATAGAGTACCAGAGCAAAGCATTAACACTCCATGAACACACATGATCCTCATATCACAGACATACCCTCCGGTTATCCCAATTTCTGTCACTTTGGGGCCTCGAGTTCCGTAGAATGATATGTGTAAACAACTTGCAGGTAAGATCACAAACAATAATATCATCATGAATCAATAACATGTTCAGACCTGAGATCATGGCACTCAGGCCCTAGTGACAAGCTTTAAGCATAACAAGTTGCAACAATTTCAAAAATCACTAACAATAGATACTAGGCACCATGCCCTAACAATCTTATGCAATTACATGATAGATCTAATCCAATCCCTACCATCCCATAGCCTACTGTGGGGGATTACTCACTCATGGACGAGGGAAACATGGATGGTTGATGGAGAGGCATTGGTGATGATAATGGCGATGATCTCCTCCAAATCCCCGTCATGGCAGGGTTATAGAACGAAGTTTCTGGTTCCGAATCACGGTTTTTGATGGTGGCGGCGCAGCGAACTCTATCTGGAAAACATCGAACCCCTAGTGTTTTTAGGTCAGAGGGCTTATGTAGGCGGAAGGAGAGGTCGAGGGGGTGCCCGACGTGGCCACACCACCCCCTGGCGTGGCCTGGCCTGGCCCGTGCTACCATGTGATGTGGGCCCCTCGTGGCCCTTCTCCGTCTCGTCTTCTGGCTCCGTGAGTCTTCTGGTAAATAGTAGTTTTGCGATATTTTCCGGGATTTTTCCTGAAAGTTGATTTCCAGCACAAAAACTAGACACCAAAGCAATTCTGCTGAAAACTGCGTCAGTCCGTGTTAGTTGTATCCAAATCAGACAAATTAGAGGAGAAACAATAGTAAAAGTGTTCGGGAAAGTAGATACGTTTTGGACGTATCAAACGTCAAGGAGGAAGTAAAGAACATGTCAACAAGCATCAATGGACAAATCGTTGTAGGATCAAGGGAAATAAAACCTACTCATGTAGGGGCAACTAACACTGGTCGTGCTTTTTCTCATAGTGTGCAGGGTATGATGACCTGAGTTCTAGACCTCGGTTCCTGCCCTACGGCAGTGGAAGCCCTCGAGCCACTAATGAGTTTTGCAATAAGTGTCGAGTTCTGAGGAGATAGGTGGAGATACTTCAAGAGGAGAATAACAGGCTTCGCAAGATGCTGGAGAATTTTCTCACCCCGATCAAGGAAACACCACCACCACCAAAGGAGTAACTCATCATCAGGTTTTGGCATCCCCTTGGTTTGTTCCAAGATTGGGGGAGTGCCGCGGTATCACATCATTATCTTTCATCTTTTTACCTTTTTAGTAGAGTCATATCATGAATAGAGAAGTTATCATATAGGATGATTTGCATTGTGGAAGTATCTCTCCTCTAGTTGGTTATCTATGTATCTCTTGGTGTGAGTGCCGTTATGGAATATTAATGAGAAGTTTCGTCATTTACTTTTTGCACATCTTATTTTATCTTGCAATTTTTGTTATATGATTTACCTTGTTATTAGTATTGGTATCACTTTCGGATCATTAAGTAAATTTAGTTGGTTTTGGCAAACCTAGTTTTGTTCAGTAGCAACACTACTTTAAGGATTTAATGGAAAAGAGAAAAGTACTTATAGATATATTATTTAATTTTATTTCTTTCTTGATTGGCTCATAAGCTTAGTATTCCCAAGTTAATATCTTTTGTGTTTTCAAGGAAGATTGCATGATTGTTTCTATCACTTGTATGTTTGTTTGTTTCCTTCAACTCTTATGCTTTCTACCCAGCCTTGCTAGGCAAAAACCAGTACTGAGAGGGAATGCTTCTCGTGCATCCAATCCTTGAACTAAAACCTATGCCATTTGTGTCCACCATATCTACCTATCATCATTATTGCTATTCCAAGTAAATTTTTGAGTTTTATCTACCTCCCAAGTTAAAATTATTTGATATGTGAAAACTAGTCAGTAAAACTCTCACAAGTTGATGGCACACTTTATTTTCTTGCACTTAATAAACTTGAACCACTGTGTCATATATGTTGCTTATGTGCTTGCAAGTTATAGGTTGGGAGTTAGCAGAACCATGCTGTCATGGGGAACGCTTTCAACACATGTACATATTATCCAGTTGATATCATGATCTTTTGTTTATGGATGTCGGCGGTGTGAAATAAAAGGGGAGCTTTTAAGTCCATGTGGTATTATATATGTGTTGGAGAAACGCCTGGGCGGCTAGCCTAAATAAAACCATGCCTTGATATGATTATAGATAATAGGCATAAAATGGTTTCATATTTGAATTTTGTTTTGAGAATTTTTGTGCAAGCTTTGCATTCATCTTTGAAATATTTCTGATCATAACAAGGTATTCTCATACTTTGAGAGTAAAATAGAACCATTGCCTTTCTAGCATAAAATAATAGGCATGCAAATGGTTTCTCATTTTGAAATCTTGTTTGAAAATAACCAAATGCTTATGAATGCATGAATGATATGCAAACTTTTCAAATTATGATTTTTGGGATATTACAAATCTAACCCCCTTAAGGTGAATCTCACCCTCGAGATTCGGATTGGCTAGCAAATAGGTGAGGGTGGTCTTTCCGAAGATCATCTTCTCTTTCCCATGTTGCTTCTTCCTCGGATTGATGGTTCCACTGAACTTTGCAGAATTTGATAGTCTTTGTCCGAGTAACTCTTTCTCTAGTCTCAAGAATCTTGATAGGTTTTTCCTCATAAGTGATATCACTTTACAATTGGACCTCTTCCATAGGTATTGTATACTTCAAAGAAGTCTCCTCCATCTCCGGATGGCATTTCTTTAGCTGACTTACGTGAAATACATTGTGAAAGGCAGACAATGACTCAGGCAACTCAATCTCATATGCTACTTCTCCTTTACGGCTCAGAATCTTGAATGGTCCAACATATCTTGGTGCCAATTTTCCTTTTACTCCAAACCTCTTTACTCCATGATGTGGGGATACTCTAAGATAAGCTCTATCACCCACCTCATAGGTGACTTCTCTATGCTTTGGATCTGCGTAGCTCTTTTGTCAGCACTATGCTATCTTTAATCTGTCCTTTACCAACTTGACTTTCTCTTCAGCTTCCTTGATTAGTTCTGGCCCGAACAAGTTTCTTTCTCCAACACCATTCCATAGCAATGGTGTAGTACACTTTCTCCCATAGAGAAATTCAAACGGTGCCATCTCAATACTGGCTTGATAGCAGTTGTTGTAAGAGAATTCTGTGTAAGGCATACTTTCATCCCAACTAGCACCATATCCTCTAGAATCTGGTTGGTCCTTTCTGTTTGTCCATCAGTCTGGGATGAAAAGCAGTGCTGAATTCCAATCTCGTTCCCAATGACTCATGCAGTTGCCTCCAAAAATGGGAAGTGAATTGAGTTCCCCTATCAGACACAATACTCTTGGGTACTCCATGCAGACACACACTCCTATTCATATAAATCTTGGCTAACTTATCACTTGTATAGGTTGTCTTCACGGGTATCAAATGAGCCACTTTAGTTAGGCGATCTACTACGACCCATATGGAATCATATCCCGATCTAGTCCTTGGCAGTCTAGTGATGAAATCCATGCCAATCTTGTCCCACTTCCAATCAGGAATAGGTAGTGGTTGTAACAATCCTGCTGGTTTCTGATGTTCCGCTTTCACTCTACTACATACATCACACAAAGAAATATGTTCGGAGATGTCCTTTATGAGATTATTCCACCAAAATCTTTCCTTCACATCCATGTACATTTTGGTGTTACCCGGATGAATGGAATATGGTGAGTTCTGTGCTTCTTGTAAAATCATTTTCCGAAGCTCCAGATCTTGCGGAATGTAGATACGTTTTCCATACCATAAAGTACCCTATTCGTCTTCATGGAATCCTTTGGTTTTTCCCTTGCCAATATTTTCCTTAATCTCTTCAATTTCCTTGTCCGTATTTTGGGCTTCCTTGATTTTGTCCAACAATGTAGGTTGAACATCCAATAACATGATATGTCCTTCAGGCACTATCTCCAATCTGAGATCTTTGAATTGGGCACACAGATCATTTGGCAATTCTCCCTTAGTAAGGCCATTCACATAAACCTTACGTCTTAATGCATCTGCTACAACATTTGCTTTACCAGGTTGGTATTGCAAACTCAAGTCATAGTCCTTGATGAGTTCTAGCCATATTCTTTGTCTCATGTTGATTTCTTTCTGAGTGAAGATATACTTCAAGCTTTTGTGATCCGTGAACACTTCGCAACGCTTTCCCGAAAGATAATGTCTCCATGTTTTGAGTGCGTGGACAACAGAGGCTAACTCCAAATCATGAGTAGGATAATTCACTTCATGAGTTTTGAGTTATCTCGAGGCATAAGCCACAACTTTTCCTTCTTGCATAAAAACTGCACCTAACCTTAGTGAGATGCATCACAATAAACTTGTAAATCCTTCTGCAAATCTGGCAGACATAATAATGGTGCTATCACTAGTCTCTTCTTCAACTCTTGGAAACTGAGTTCACATCCTTGAGTCCAATCAAATTTCTTGTCTTTATTAAGTAACTCCGTCATTGGCTTAGCTACCTTTGAGAAATTCACAATGAATCTTCTATAGTACCCCGCCAAGCCAAGGAAACTACGAACTTCTTTCACTGACTTAGGAGATTCCCACTAAGTTACTGCTGACACTTTTGCGGGAACAACTGCTACACCATCTCCTGACACAATATGTCCAAGAAATCCGACTTCATTCAACCAGAATTCACACTTGCTGAATTTGGCATATAGATTATGTTCTCTAAGCTTCTCAAGTATCAATCGCAAATGTTCTTCGTACTCTTCATTGCTCTTGGAGTAGATCAAGATGTCATCGATGAAAACGACAACGAATTTGTCAAGAAATTCCATGAACACCTTGTTCATCATATTCATGAAGTAGGCTGGTGCATTTGTCAAACCAAATGGCATCACAGTGTACTCATACAATCCATACCTAGTGGTGAAAGCAGTCTTAGGTATGTCTTGTTCCCTTATCTTTAGCTGGAAGTAGTCTGATCGGAGATCAATCTTTGAGAACACACTGGCTCCTTCTAACTAATCAAACAAATCATTGATTCTGGGCAAAGGATACTTGTTCTTGATAGTCACCTCATTGAGTGATCGGTAATCTATGCATAACCTTTGACTTCTATCTTTCTTTTCAACAAACAAGACTGGTGCTCCCCAAGATGAAGAACTTTCTTGAATAAATCCTTTCTGTAACTGTTCTCCAAGTTGTTTCTTGAGTTCCTTCAACTCATCAACTGACATCTTGTAAGGTCTCTTTGCTATTGGTCCTAATCCTGGCAGAAAGTCAATCAGAAACTCAACATCTCTATCTGGTGGCATTCCAGGTAATTCCTCCGGAAACACATCAGGATATTCTCTCACAATTAGCACACTGTCTATGCTAACCCCCCTAAGAGAATTTATCTTACTCCCTTTTGATTCAAAGTTAGACTTGAATCTAATCCGTTTCTTATCTGGGGTTGTGAGTGTGACAGTACGATTGGCACAATCTAGTACTCCCTCGTACTTAGTCATCCAATCCATTCCCACAATGACATCCAATCCTTGGGAATCTAGGATTATCAAATTAACGAGAAACTTATACCTCCCAAATTCTATCACTAGATCATGACATCCCAAGTTCACTATCATTTCTCCACTAGGAGAACTTACTTTTATAGGACACCCAATAGTTTCAACTGGAATTCCATTTCTATCAACAAATTCTCTTGATATGAATGAATGTGATGCGCCCGTATAAAAAAGAACAAGTGCTGGAACAGAATTGAGTTTGAACTTACCAGCCACAGCATCAGATTCTTCATAGATTTCTTCCACATTGATGTGGTTCACTTGTCCCTTTTGGAAGGGATTGGGCTGGTTGGCACCTTCAACATTCTTTTCTGGGCGCTCATTTGCATAGTGCCCCATCTTCTTACACTTGAAGCACTCAACCTGACTAGTATCTCTCTTTGCAGGCTGATTTCCACTTCCAATTCAACCTCCACTATGGTGGCTCTTGTGTCCACTCTTGTGGTTCTTATACTTGTCATTATCATGACTGCGGTGATGCTTGTTTTCATGATGACGCTTGTGGTTGTGGTGGTTGTTGTACTTTCCATGTTTGTGGGATCCAGAACTCCCACTATCATCATGATGCGAACGTTTGTGAGACGATACCGAGCTGTGCTTATCAAAGCTATGATTCCTCTTTATGCTCTCAACCTGTTTCATCTTGTTTTCCAAAATGGTAGCCTTGTCACAAAGTGATTGGTAGGTTGGGACATAGGCAAAAGTCAGCTGCAGGTTCAACTCATCATTCAGTCCTTCGAGGAATTTCTCCTTCCTCTTGGCATCTGTATCAACTTCATCCGGTGCATAACACGCCAGATTGTTGAATTCCTGAATGTACTCAGCCACACTATGGTGACGCTATTTCATATTGTGGAACTCCTTTTTCTTCAAATTCATCACTCCGGATGAGATGTGATCTGTATGGAATCCATTCTCAAATATAGCCCAACTCACATCCTCAATGGGAGTGGTGATCTGAAAATTGTCCCACCAGGTTGCTGCTGGCCCTTCAAGCAAATGTGCTGCGAAACTGGCCTTTTCTTCGTCGGTGGAGCCAACAGTCACTAAGTCCTTGTTCACTGAACATAACCAGTCATTAGCTACCATTGGATCAGTGGTTCCCGAGAACTTTGCAGGCCTTAGTCTTAGAAATCTAGTGAGCATGTAAAATCCGGGCGGATTATTCTGGTTGTTGTTGTTGTTATTCTGGTTCTGGTTCTACATGAAGGTTGTCATCATCTGCGTCAGTTGAGCTTGTGCTGTCATCAACTGTTGCATCTCGGGAGTGACGTTGTTGTTGTTTTGGTTGGGGTTGGCACGTTGAGGAGGCATCTGTGTTTTTAATAAGGATAAGAATGAGATACCCATAGATGCTTAACATGCACAATACATCACATAGAACAATCACAATAACCATGCATCAAAATAACAAAGAGTTTGAACGACATAAACAACAAGTTTTGAAAATGCAAACACACCATAGCAAGCCATCCACATGTTGGATGGTCATTGCGACTCAATAACCAAAGTATGGTAGATGAAGGATAATCGAGTAGTATACACTACTCCTCCGCATCAATATCCACATCAACGAGGGTAAGACCTGCATTCTCCATGGCGGTCTTGTACTCATCAACACTAGTAGTCAAGGCCTCAATCTTGGCCCTAAGAGCCCTCTTCTGTGAGCGAAGCCTCTCAATCACTCCCTGTTGGTGCTCAAGCTCGAAGTCCTTGGCCTCTAACTCTTCCTTCATCTCCCGAATCTTCTTGTTCCTGTCTTGGACTCTTTTCTCCTGGCTCTTGAACTTCTTGTCCTGGTTTTGAAATTTGGCCTCCATTTCCTTGACAATCTCGTCTTGCTCCGCGAAGAGCTTGTCCTTCTCTCGTTGCTAAACCTGGAGCTCGTCATTGCTAAGCATGACGTTGGTCCTATCAGTATCAAGGTGTCTAATAAGACCCTCTAGGTCTTGAAGGTACAGACGAATCGGCTCCATCGTCTCTCTAGTAGCATCATCGTACTCTATAGTCTCACCCTCCTCGTTGCGTCTCCCGAAGGGGTGAAAGTAAAGACCTCTAAGCTCGGTGGAGTGCCTCCCTACCAGGCGTCCAAGTAACTCCTGCATGACTACATCTAAGCATCTCTCCTTGTCATGCATCATCTTGAAAGTGATAGCCTCCGTGGGTAGCTCTGCCTGGCGTCCCAACTGTGTGACTCTGAAGCCCCATAGGTCCTTCCTCTCAAACTTGGTGAGCTAAAGTGTCGTGATGCTAGGAAGTGGAAGGTTGAGCACACTAGTGAGCTCAATGAGACGAGTACCAAAACGAGGTCCCTTGAACTCCTCGGCCGTGCTGATAACAATGTTAGGCATCTATTTTATAAGATAGAGAAAAGTTAGAACCATTCACAAGTAGAGAAAGTTCACAAGACAAAAATATCACAAGCACCTCTTTTAGCAACAAACACACAAATCATGGCATATACAAATCCATTACAAACACCAAAGGTTCAACATAACTTAGACAAATTTTTGGAAGTAAAAACAGTAAGTGTGGTGGTCCAACTAATGAAGTACGTTACACTCTCACTCACTAGACAAAATATCTATCAGGGCATCCTTAGTGGCCATCTGTCTATCTTCTTCACATGACTCCCATATTAAGTGTATGGTGTCTCCCCTTAGCTGTTGGTTGGTAGTCTCTAATTCTTGGGTATGCTTATTTTCTTCTCTAAGATCATTTTGAGTGTTGAGCATTCTGCACTTGAGTCTGTCACCAAGCTCCTTGATGGCGTTCCAAGCTGTATTTCTTTTAGAGTCAAAGAATGTTGTGTGCATTTCAGAGTTGGTGACCATGCAGAATCCTGACTCCTTGTGGTTGTCTTCCTTGTTTTTGTACAAGTGAAGTTGCACCCACCAATACTCTTCTCCTTCATACATCACAGGGAATCCCTTGTACACAGCTGCACCATGTATCCCCATGGTAACCATAAGGTTCTTGAGTGCCTTGGGAAATTCAGTCTCACACTCCAAAGTCATGGTCATGAGTGGTCCCTTCCTCACGGCTTCGTTGATGGAGTTCATCTACAAATAGAGATGAGAAAGAAGATTAGAAAAGTTTACGAGAAGAAAAAGACAAGGGTGGAAATTTTTCCAAAGTGTTGAAATTTTTTCCTTAGTGGTTTCTTAGTCTAATCCAATCCTAGGGTCATAATCCTACAGGCAACACAGTGCTCTGATACCATTTGTAAGACCCCACCTTTATAAAGGTAATGGTCCCTGTGATTGCAATGCTAGTTCCTGGATCAAATGCTAGCATTCATAGTTTAAGATGAAGTACACGGAAACAAAGGTCATTATTACATCGTCATTCCAGAGATAACATAGTATTTTAGAAATCCATAGACATAGGCAAGCATGTTGAGTGTAGACTCACAACCCTAATCCTCATCAGAGTAACGTGCAACATCACAAGTTACAGCCACAGTGGGTCAATATATTGGAATAGTATTGGCAAGTGATACCTTAGTAGAATGGTAATATCTAGATTCTACATGAGTTTGCCTAAGTGTAGCTTAGGCTTGCTTTGCTCAAAATAGGTTGTACCTATCAGTTGAAAACACTAAGTTTTTGTTTGGCAAAACTCCCAAGGAACCACCAATAACATTGGTGAACCTTTACCCTTGTTCAACCACAAGTTTTTAACTTACAAATTGGGATGAGGAGATTCTTGATAGCTTCCATGTCTTGATGCTCAAATTGTCCATTGCCGGAGACACGGCTAAGTACTTAGATTCTTCCTTCTGTAGAGGTGGTGCACTTTACCCACAAGACTCGACATGCATCGAGACAAGACCTTTCAGAAGCCGTCCCTTAGACCAGAATGGACGCGTTCCAAACCTATCACCCCCTACCACCAACTTTCCATTTGGCTAAGTTATTGCAACCTATATGATCCAGGCAGATCCCATATTGCCAAGTGGTTGCACTAGAAGCTTCTTAACATATGGCATCTCAAATCCCTTTGTTCTTAGGTGGCATTCCACAAGTGATATACACAGGGTAGGCCATTGAAAAATGGGCCTTGGTAACCACTCAACAAAAATCCAACCATGCAATTACCATTCCACCCAGGTGTTTCATTCACTTAGTTGTTTTATTAAGCAAAAACATAAGTCAAAGACTTAGCAATATTTTTCCATAGCATGTATATAATCCACCCTTGGTTGCTACTAGCTAGGCTAAGCATGGCAATAGCAAGTATCTTAACTTAGAGAAAATTCTAACAATTCTACAACTACTAGGATTTCCCAAGCATAGCATATAGATACTTAGCAAAAAATTATCATGCAAGCCCTATACAAAATATCACTAATGCATATTCAAAATATTGGGACAAAAATATGAACAACCACTTGCCTTGGTAGTTGGGGAGTAACAACAATCCTCACAGTCACAATCACCACTAGCACCAAAATCTACACATAAAATGATAGCACTAAATTCATATTTCAAATAATCAAGCAGAAATATATGAATGCATGCAAATGCCATGTGATGATTTTTCTAAACCAAACAAGACAATTAAAATTGTACTGAACAATAGACTAAACATTTATACACCAAATAAACTTAATTTGGCGTTTAAAACATTTTCCAAATAATTTTTATACACAAATTAGGCCTACAAATGTCTCTGCATAAAATTCTATTTTAACAGAAGCAAATCACAAAACTAAGCCTACAGATGTGTAGGATTTATTTTTGTGATTCCATTGATATCTTACTTGCATTTTTTGGATAAACAGAACAAATGTTATGAAGTTTCAAGTTTAATCATCTAATAGATTCAAATCTAAATTTTAAAACAGAAATCCTGACATGCGGCGCCATCTGATTGGCACGTACCGTTTTGTGCGGATCACACACGCGAGCCGCTGGATCTAAGTGAGATCCTGCGGTCCAGATCTGTCCATACCCCTTCGCGCTAACTTCTAATCCTAACCTCTAGATCTAGATCTAATGGTCCATGAGGCTCTGACCATCGAGTGGCGGCGCAAATGGCTAGAGCGGCGGCTGCACGTCTGCCAGTGAAGTTCTGGCGATCCAGAGGTCGAGGGGGCTTAGGGGCTTACTGAGGTCGCAGAGACAAGGTGAAGCTCGACGTGGTCGTTGACGAGGGTGGGGTGCACGAACACGGACGGAATCACTCGCCGGAGTGAAGCCTGGCATCGGGTGCTCACGGTCGTCGATGGAGGCGACGCTCTGGTGCGAAATAAAGTAAACGGTGAGTGTTAGGAGATGCACAAGGCGATAGCGAACAAGCTTGCATGAACCGGAGAGCGAGGCGCGCACGAGGATTACCGCAATCGGTCACCGGAGCTTGTCAGGACAGTGGCGGTGCGAGGAGGAAACCGAGTAGCCTGGTGGAGCACAGATGCGATTGAGTGGGGAGAAATGGAGCGGGGTATGTGGGGTTTAAGTAGCCGGATCTAGGCGAGGAGTTACTTGGCGAATCAACGGCAATAACTCACGCAATCAACAGAAGTGACGCGGGGGAGGAAACGGTGGAGGGCTCGGCCGTGGGCGGGGTTTAGGGATGACGATGACGGGGCAGGTGGGACCGGAGCGTTAGTGAGAGGGGGTGCGCGCGGGGTGAGAATCAGAGGGGAGAGGGGAACCCGGGTGGGAAGGCTATTGGGCCGCTTCTGCTGTTGGGCTGGAAGGCTGGCGGTGCCCCTTTTCCATTTCTTTATTCCTTTTCTATTTCTGATTTGATTTTCTGAAATCATTTTCAAATGCTATTCAAATGAGTTTGAATTCAAATTTCTGTTGGATTTTTGCAGTGAAAACCATGTACTCAAATGAGTGTGAAACCTTACTGTTTAGTCCAAAACACTTTGACATAAAGGAAAATAAAATAAAACCATGCCTTGATATGATTATAGATAATAGGCATAAAATGGTTTCATATTTGAATTTTGTTTTGAGAATTTTTGTGCAAGCTTTGCATTCATCTTTGAAATATTTCTAATCATAACAAGGTATTATCATACTTTGAGAGTAAAATAGAACCATTGCCTTTCTAGCATAAAATAATAGGCATGCAAATGGTTTCTCATTTTGAAATCTTGTTTGAAAATAACCAAATGCTTATGAATGCATGAATGATATGCAAACTTTTCAAATTATGATTTTTGGGATGTTACATGTTGAGAAATATTCAATGGTTTGATACTTAAGTTGTGGTGTTATTCTTCTAGTGGTGTCATGTGAACATCGACTACATGATACTTCACCTTTATGGGACTAGGGGAATGCATTGTGTATTTGGCTACTAATTGTGGGGTTACCGGAGTGACCGGAACCTAAACCCCCTGTTAGGAAACCTTTGAACAAGGGAGTGTAGGATCTTAGAGTTTAAGGCTATGGTTAGTTTTCTATCTTAATTACTTTCTTCTAGTTGTGGATGCTTGCAAGGGGTATAATCATGTAACATCCCTAAAAATCATGTTTCAAACTCATGCATATCATCCATGCATCCATGATCATATAAGTTTCATTTCAAACAAATCATTTCAAAACAGAAGCATATATGCTTATTATTTCATGTAAGTTTGCTCTAGCCTTAGTGCTATCTTCCAATGTGAAGAGTACTTGTTTTGGTTCAGTAAGGTTTGAAATTCAAACTTGGGCACCATCAAAAGTTTGAACAAAGTTTCAAAACAAAAGGAGTAAATAAAAACAATATTATGCCTATTGTTTATATATCATAAAGGCTTGGTTTTATTTTTATTTTCATTTGATCAAAGTGTTTTGGTTGAACAGTAGTGTTTGACACACATTTGAGTGCAAGGTTAGCAGTATAAAAATCTAGAGAAGTTTTTAATTCAAACTCATTTGATTTAGATTTGAAAATCATTTCAGAAAATCAAAACAGAAAAAGAAAAGGAGAAAGGAAATGGAAAAAGGCCAGCGCCACCTATCTGGCCCAACTACGAATCCAGCCCACTAAGCCACCCGGGTCCCCTTTCTCTCTCTCTCACTCGCAGACACACCCACCAAGTGACTGACACCAGGACCCCACCTCCTTTCTGTTTTTTTCGCTGACGAGTGGGCATTGCGACCACGTCGTCTTCGTCGTCAATCACGCTGCCGCGACGCCGCTCAATGCATTTCGCCATCCTGCGGGCTTAATTGCCCTTGATTCCGCGCTTAATCGCCGCTCCCCTCCCGCCTACATAACCCCCTCTGCACCGTGGCCATTTCCCCTCACCTAGCGCCACCTCTCCGCCACCAGGCTGCCCGCAATCGCCCTTACGCCGCCGCAGACAGAGCAACTTCGGCGACGAATCTCGGTGAGTACAGACCACCCCTCTGCCTCTGGTTCAAACCACCATGACCAGCATGACCTTGCACATTCTCTAATGCCCTCCGTTTGCTTTCTTATGACCCAGAACGACGTCTTCGTTCTCACCCGCGAGCACCTGAGCCGCCGCTCGACTCTGACGTGCGATTTAGGTAAAACGAGACCGCCCCTTGCCTCCCCTTTGGTACTGTCTTGATCGCCAGATCCTTGCGCATCTCCTAAACCTTCTGGCTTGTGCTAGGTCAATGCAGAACCTCAGCAACGTCTTCAACAACAAGCAACTGACGCCGCCCGTAACTCCGACGAGCTCCAGCGACCATCTCCGTGCGCCCCTTGCCAAACCACCGCCACCTTGAGCATCAGCAGCACACGGCGAGTCTGGTAAGCCCCTTCCCCCTCTTCCGCGCGACCTAGAACGCCGGTAGCATCTCTGACAGAGGCGCCGCCGCCAGCGCTGCCACTGGATGGTCAAAGTGCTGAGCACCGTTAGATTTAGATCCTGCGGATACGATAGAACATAATCGAAGCGGTAAGATTGGATCTGAGCCGCGCGATCAAGTTAGATCCAGCGGCTCATAAGCATGATCCAACGCGAAGCGGTACGGGCCAATTAGATTAAGACGCGTGGCAACAGTTTAGATTTAAAATCAGGATTTGAATCTATTAGATGTTTGAATTTGTTTTGGCTATAACTTTTGATACCCACGTTAGAATTTTACAAATTTTATATCAATGGAATCAGGAGAACAAGCCCTTTCTAAATATGCAATGTGTTTAATGTTTTGCTTCTGTTAAAATGGTTTTATTTACAGAAACATGTGTAGGGCTATTTTGAGTATATGAATTGTTAAAAAATGTTTTAGGGTTTAAATAAATGTTGTTTGGCAAGTTTTGAAATTGTTTATGAACCAGTACTGTACACTTGCTGGGTTGAGTTTTAAAAATCATCACATATAATATTGCATGCATGCATATATTTTTGTTTGTATATGTTTTGTATGTGATTTGTTGTTATGATCTTATGTGTAGATTTTGGTGCCAATAGTGATTGTGATTGTGAGGAGTGTAGCTACTCTCCAAACTACCAAGGCAAGTGGTGCTTCATGATATTTTATCCCTATGTTTTTCTACTAAGCATTAGAAATATTTTGCTAGTCTTGCATGTTATATTTTGCTTATATGCCATGTTGGGAAATCCTAGTAGTTGTAGAATTGCTAGGAAATTTCTAAGTTAAGATGCTTATCTATGCCAGGCTTAGCCTAGCTAGTAGCAATCAAGGGTGGTGAAATATACATGCTATGATGATAATATTTCTAAGTCTTTGGACTTGTGTTTTGCCTAATAAAACAACTAAGTAAATGAAACACCTGGGTGGAATGGAAGGAATTGTTTATGTTGAGTGGTTACACAAGGCCCATTTCTATGGTTTACCTTGTGTATCTCACTTGTGGAAAGCCACCCAGGAACAAAGATATTTTAGAGGCCGAATGTTAAGAAGCTTCTAGTGCAGCCACTTGGCAATATGGGCTCTGCCAGGATGACATAGGTTGCTAGAACTTAGCCATTTGGACAGTTGGTGGTAGTGGGAATGATAGGTTGGAGCGCGTCCATTTGGTCTAAGGGAAGGCTTCTGAAAGGTCCTGTCTTGGTGAAAATCAAGGCTTGTGGGGAAAGTGCACAACCTCTGCAGATGGAAAAATCTAAGTACTTAGCCAAGTCCATGGTAATGGACAACTTGAGCATCAAGACATGGAAGCTCTCAAGAATCTCCTCATCCCAATTTTTAAGTAAAACTTGTGGGTTAACAAGGGTGAAGGACCTCAATGTCTATTGGTGGTTCCTTGGGAAAAGTTGTGACAAAGAAAAACTTAGTGTTTTCAACTAATAGGCAAAACCTATTTGAGCAAAGCAAGCCAAGCTACACTTAGCCAAATTGCATATAGAATATAGTCCACCTAAATTATACTAAGGTATCACTTGCCAATACTATTCCAATGTATTGACCCACTGTGGCTGTAACTTGTGATGTTGCAGGTTACTCTGATGAGGATTAGGAGTCATGAGTCTACACTCAACATGTTTGCCTGTGGCACATGAAGATGAAGACTTTATTTTATTTACTTATTCAAACTCTTGTACTAGGCCTGTGGCCTTGGAGTTGTAAAGACTATATTTGTCTCTGGAATGACTGTAATAATGACCTTTGTTTCTGTGTACTTCATCTTAAACTGTGGATGCTAGCATTGATCCAGGGACTAGCATTGCAATCACAGGGATCCTTTTCCTTTATAAAGGAAGGATCTTACAGATGGTATGAGAGCACTGTGTTACCTGTAGGATTATGACCCGAGGATTGGAAACCACTAAGGAAAAAATTTCAACAACTTCTACACTTGTCTATTCTTCTCGTAAACTTTTCTAATCTTCTTTCTCATCTCTATTTGTAGATGAACTCCATCAACGAAGCCGTAAGGAAAGGACCACTCATGACAATGACTTTAGATTGTGAGACAGAATTCCCCAAGGCTCTCAAGGACCTCATGGTTGCAATGGAAATACATGGTGCAGTTGTGTACAAAGGCTTTCCTGTAATGGATGAAGGAGTTGAGTACTGGTGGGTGCAACTTCACTTGTATAAAAACAAGGAAGACAACCACAAGGAATCAGGATTCTGCATGTTCACCAATACTGTGATGCACACAACATTCTTTGACTCAGCAAGGGATGCAGCTTGGAAGACCATCAAAGAACTTGGTGAAAGAGTCAAGTGCAGAATGTTCAACCTCCAAAATAGCCTAAAAGAAGAGAAGAAACATACCCAAGAGTTGGAGGCTACCAACCAAACCTTAAGAGGAGACATTATAGACTTAGTGATGGAATCATGTGCTCAAGAGAGAGTGATTGCTTCTAGAAATATTGTGTTAGCCAACATATCTAATGAGATAGGATTGTAAGCGTACTTCGTTAGTTGGACCACCACTTATCACCTCATTTTCCAAATGTTGCTTTAAAATAAGTTGAACCTTGATTGTTGTAATGAATCCATGTATGCCATGACTTGTGTGTTTTAATTTCCAAGGATATGTATGTGTTGCTTTGCCTTGTGTTTTATCTTAAATTGTGTTGTTCTAACTTTTTATATCTTATAAATAGATGCCTAATGTTACCATCAGCACTGTTGAGGAGTTCCAGGGAACTTGCTTTGGTCCTCGTATTGTTGAGCTCACTACTTTGCTCAATCTCCCTCTTCCTACTACCATGGTGCCTCCCCTCACCAAGTTTGAGAAGAGAGACCTTTGGGGCTTCAAGGTCAATCAGCCCGGACGCCAGACTGAGCCTACCACGGAGGCTATCATCTTCAAGCTCATGCAGGATGACAAGGAGAGAGGCCTTGAGGTAGTCATGCAGATCTGAGCAGACGTCTGCTAGGGAGACACTCTCGACAGGTTAGAGGTACTCACTTCCACGTCTTCGGTAGACGTGATGAGGATGGAGAGGCCATCGACTTCGAGGACACTTCGAGGGAGACAGCAGAGCCGATTCGTCTATACCTCCAGGACTTAGAGGCTCTCATTAGGCACGTGGACACTGATAGGACCAACGTCATGCTCAACAATGACGAACTCGGTGTGCAACCGTGAGAAGGACAAGCTCTTCGCGGAGCAAGGTGAGATAGTCAAGGAGATGGAGGCAAAGTTCGAGAGCCAAGACAGAAAGTTCAAGAGTCAGGAGAAGCGAGTCCAGGATAGGAACAAGAGGATTCGGGACATGTCTGAAGAACTGCAGGCCAAGGGCTTCGAGCTCGAGCATCAACAGACGGTGATTGAGAGGCTTCGTTCTCAGAAGAGGGCTCTCAAAGCCAAAGTAGAGACCTTGACCGCCAATGTCGAGGAATACAAGACCGCAATGGAGAATTCAGGTCTTACCTTTGTTGAGGAGGAGGTTGATGCCGAGGAGTAGTGATGACTACTCATTTATCATTTATTTATCATACTTTATCTGTGTCACAATGACCATCCAACATGTGGATGGCTTGTTATTTGTGTGTCTACTTTGCGAACTTGTCGTTTTGTTGTTGAACTATTATTATTGTGATGCATGTTTGGTGATTGCTTATGTGATGTATTGTGCATGAAAGCATCTATGGGTATCTTATTCTTATCTCTATTGAACAACCACAGATGCCTCCCCGTCGTGCCAACCCCAACCCCAACAACAACAACATCACTCCTGAGATGCAGCAAATGATGACAGCTCAGACTCAGCTGATGCAAATGATGACAACGTTCATCCAGAACCAAAACAACAACAACAACAATAACAATAACAACAATAATAACAACAACCCATCGGGTTTTGACATGCTTACCAGGTTCTTGAGATTGAGGCCAGCAAAGTTCTCAGGAACAACTGATCCCGTGGTGGCCAATGATTGGCTACGCTCTATGAACAAGGACTTGGTAACCGTGGGTTGTACTGATGCAGAAAAAGTCAGATTTGCAGCACATTTGCTAGAAGGACCAGCCGCCACTTGGTGGGATAACTTCCAGATCACCACTCCCATAGAAGATGTGACATGGGATATCTTTGAGGATGGCTTTCGTACTGCTCATATCTCATCTGGAGTGATGAGTCTGAAGAAGAAAGAGTTTCATAATCAAGCGGCACCACATGGCGTGGCAGAGTATATTGAGGAGTTCAACAATCTGGCGCGTTATGCACCGGATGAAGTTGACACTGATGCTAAGAGGAAGTAAAAGTTCCTCGAAGGGTTAAATGATGAACTGAACCTGCAGTTGGCTGTGGCATATGTTCCCACATACCAGTCTCTTTGTGATAAGGCTGCTATTTTTGAGAGCAAAATGAAGCAAGTTGAAAGCAGGAAGAGAAAGAACTCCGACAAGCACAGCTCGGTATGGTCTCACAAACGTTCCCATTACGATGATAGTGGAAGCTCAGGATCCCACAAGCATGGTAAATTCAACAAGCACTACAACCACAACCGTCATGACAACAAGCATCACCGTAGTCATGACAATGACAAGTACAAGAACCACAAGGGTGGATATAAGAGCCACCATAGTGGTAGTGGAAGCCAGTCTGTCAAGAAAGACATTAGTCAGGTTGAGTGCTTCAAGTGCAAGAAGATGGGGCATTATGCAAATGAATGCCCAGAAAAGAAAGTTGAAGGACCCAACAAGCCCAACCCTTTTCAAAAGGGACAAGTGAACCACATCAATGTGGAGGAAATCTATGAGGAGCCAGATGTTGTTGCTGGTAAGTTCAAACTCAATTCCATTCCAACATTTGTTCTTTTTGATACTGAAGCATCACATTCATTCATATCAAAAGCATTTGTGGATAGAAATGAGTTTCCAACTGCAAACATTGGGTGTCCAATAAAAGTTAGTTCTCTAGGTGGAGATATGATAGTAAGTCTTGGATGCCGGGATCTAGTGATAGAGTTTGGAAAGCATAGGTTTCCAGTGAGTCTGATAATCCTAGATTCACAAGGACTGGATGTAATTTTGGGAATGGATTGGATGGCTAAGTATGAAGGAGTACTAGATTGTGCTAATCGTACTGTTGCACTCACAACCCCGGAAAGAAAACGGATTAAATTCAAGTCTAACTTTGAATCAAAAGGGAGTAAGCTAAATTCTCTTAAGGGGGTTAGCATAGACAGTGTGCCAATTGTGAGTGAGTATCCGGATGTGTTTCCGGAAGAATTGCCGGGAATTCCACCAGATAGAGATGTGGAGTTCCTTATTGATTTGCTACCAGGATCTGGACCAATAGCAAAGAGACCTTACAAGATGTCAGTTGATGAACTGAAAGAACTCAAGAAACAACTCGGAGAGCAGTTGCAGAAAGGGTTTATTCAACCAAGTTCTTCATCTTGGGGAGCCCCAGTGTTGTTTGTGGAAAAAAAATATAGAAGTCAAAGGTTATGCATAGATTACCGTTCACTCAATGAGGTTACTATCAAGAACAAATACCCTTTGCCTAGAATCAATGACTTATTTGATCAGCTAGAAGGAGCCTGTGTGTTCTCAAAGATTGATCTTCGGTCAGGTTATTTCCAACTCAAGATAAGAGAACAAGACATACCTAAGACAGCTTTCACCACAAGGTATGGATTGTATGAGTATACAGTGATGCCATTTGGTTTAACCAATGCACCAGCATACTTTATGAATATGATGAACAAGGTGTTCATGGAATTTCTTGATAAGTTTGTCGTCGTTTTCATTGATGACATTTTAGTCTACTCCAAGAGCAAAGAAGAGCATGAAGGACATTTGCGTTTGATACTTGAGAAGCTTAGAGAGCATAAACTGTATGCCAAATTCAGCAAGTGCCAATTTTGGCTAAATGAAGTTGGATTTCTTGGACACGTTGTGTCAGGAGATGGTGTAGCAGTTGATCCTGCTAAAGTTTCAGCTGTAACTGAATGAGAATCTCCCAAGTCAGTGAAAGAGGTTCGTAGTTTCCTTGGCTTAGCATGTTACTATAGAAGGTTCATTGAGAATTTCTCCAAGGTAGCTAAGCCTATGACTGAATTGCTAAAGAAAGACAAGAAATTCGCTTGGTCTGAAGGTTGTGAACTCAGCTTTCAGGAATTGAAGAAGAGACTTGTGACAGCACCAGTCTTGTGTTTGCCAGATTTGGAAAAAGATTTCCAAGTATATTGTGATGCATCTCATCATGGTTTGGGTGCAGTTCTTATGCAAGACGGAAAAGTTGTGGCTTATGCCTCGAGACAACTCAAAACTCATGAAGTGAACTACCCTACTCATGATTTAGAGTTAGCCTCTGTTGTCCATGCACTCAAAACATGGAGACACTATCTTTTGGGAAAGCGTTGTGAAGTGTTCACGGATCACAAGAGTTTGAAGTATATCTTCACCTAGAAAAAAATTTACATGAGACAAAGAAGATGGCTAGAACTCATCAAGGACTATGACTTAAGTTTGCAATACCACCCCGGTAAAGCAAATGTTGTAGCAGATGCTCTAAGTCGTAAGGTTTTTGTGAATGGCCTTACTAAAGGAGAATTGCCAGATGATTTGTGTGCCCAATTTAGGGATATCAGATTGGAGATTGTGCCGAAAGGACATCTCATGTCTTTGGATGTTCAACCCACTCTGTTGGAGAAGATCAAAGAATCCTAGAAGATTGATAAGGAAATTGAAGAAATTAAGGAAAAGATTGGCAAAGGAAAAGCCAAAGGATTCCATGAAGACGAACAGGGTACTTTATGGCATGGGAAACGTATCTTTGTTCCACAAGATCCGGAGCTTCGGAAACTGATTTTGCAAGAAGCACATAACTCACCGTATTCCATTCACCCGGGAAACACCAAAATGTACATGGATATGAAGGAAAGATTTTGGTGGAATAATCTCAAGAAGGACATCGCCGAACACATTGCTTTGTGTGATGTGTGTAGTAGAGTGAAAGCGGAACATCAGAAACCAGCAGGTTTACTTCAACCACTACCTATTCCTGATTGGAAGTGGGACAAGATTGGTATGGATTTCATTACCGGATTACCAAGGACCTGGTCAGGATATGATTCTATTTGGGTAGTAGTGGATCGCCTAACTAAAGTGGCTCATTTCATACCCGTGAAGACAACCTATACAAGTACTAAGTTGGCCAAGATCTATATGAGTAGAATTGTGTGTCTACATGGAGTACCCAAAAGTATTGTGTCTGATAGGGGAACTCAATTCACTTCCCAAAAGATCTATACGAGGTTGGAATTCAGCACTGCTTTTCACCCTCAAACTGATGGACAGACAGAAAGGACTAATCAGATTCTTGAAGACATGTTGAGGGCATGTGCCCTAGACTATGGAGCCAGTTGGGATGAAAGTCTGCCTTACGCAGAATTTTCTTATAACAACAGCTATCAAGCCAGCATTGAGATGGCACCATTTGAGTTTCTCTACAGGAGGAAGTGTACCACCCCATTGTTATGGAATGGTGTGGGATAAAGAAGTTTGTTCGGACTAGAACTTATCAAAGAAGCCGAAGAGAAGTTCAAGTTGGTTAAGGACAGATTGAAGATAGCATAGTCCCGACAGAAAAGCTACGCAGATCCTAAGCGTAGAGAAGTCACCTACGAAGTTGGTGATAGAGCTTATCTTAGAGTGTCACCACTTCGTGGAGTGAAGAGGTTTGGAGTCAAAGGAAAGTTGGACCCAAGATATGTTGGACCATTCAAGATTCTGAGTCGTAAAGGAGAAGTTGCTTATGAAATTGAACTGCCAGAGTCTTTGTCAGCTGTCCATAATGTGTTTCATGTGAGTCAGCTTAAGAAATGTCATCCAGAAATGGAAGAAACTTATTTGAAAGATACTATACCTTTGGAGGAGGTACAATTGGAAAGTGATCTTACTTATGAGGAGAAGCCTATCAAGATTATTGAGACTGCATGAAGAGTCACACGGACTAAGACTATCAAGTTTTGCAAAGTTCAGTGGAACCATCATTCCGAAGAGGAAGCAACTTGGGAAAGAGAAGATGATCTTCGGAAAGACCACCCTCACCTATTTGCTAGCCAATCCGAATCTCGAGGGCGAGATTCACCTTAAGGGGGTTAGATTTGTAACATCCCTAAAAATCATGTTTCAAACTCATGCATATCATCCATGCATCCATGATCATATAAGTTTCATTTCAGACAAATCATTTCAAAACAGAAGCATATATGCTTATTATTTCATGTAAGTTTGCTCTAGCCTTAGTGCTATCTTCCAATGTGAAGATTACTTGTTTTGGTTCAGTAAGGTTTGAAATTCAAACTTGGGCACCATCAAAAGTTTGAACAAAGTTTCAAAACAAAAGGAGTAAATAAAACCAATATTATGCCTATTGTTTATATATCATAAAGGCTTGGTTTTATTTTATTTTCATTTGATCAAAGTGTTTTGGTTGAACAGTGGTGTTTGGCACACATTTGAGTGCAAGGTTTGCAATATAACAATCTAGAGAAGTTTTGAATTCAAACTCATTTGATTTGGATTTGAGAATCATGTCAGAAAATCAAAACAGAAAAAGAAAAGGAGAAAGGAAATGGAAAAAGGCCAGCGCCACCTATCTGGCCCAACTACGAATCCAGCCCACTAAGCGACCCGGGTCCCCTTTCTCTCTCTCTCACTCGCAGACACACCCACCAAGTGACTGACACCAGGACCCCACCTCCTTTCTGTTTTATTCGCTGATGAGTGGGCCTTGCGACCACGTCGTCTTCGTCGTCAATCACGCGCGGCTGCGATGCTCGCTCCACCGTTACTCGCCGCAGTCACTGCGGGCTTAATTGCCCTTGATTCCGTGCTTAATCGCCGCTCCCCTCCCGCCTACATAACCCCCTCTGCACCGCGGCCATTTCCCCTCACCTAGCGCCACCTCTCCGCCACCAGGATGCCCGCAATTGCCCTTACGCCGCCGCAGACAGAGCAACTCTGGCGACGAATCTCGGTGAGTACAGACCACCCCTCTGCCTCTGGTTCAAACCAACATGACCAGCAAGACCTTGCACATTCGCTAATGCCCTCCGTTTGCTTTCTCATGACCCAGAGCGACGTCTTCGTTCTCACCCGCGAGCACCTGAGCCGCCGCTCGACTCCGACGTGCGATTCAGGTAAAACGAGACCGCCCCTTGCCTCCCCTTTGGTACTATCTTGATCGCCAGATCCTTGCGCATCTCCTAAACCATCTGGCTTGTGCTAGTTTGACGCAGAACCTCGGCAACATCTTCAACAGCAAGAAACTGACGCCGCCCGTAACTCCAACGAGCTCCAGCGACCATCTCTGTGCGCCCTTTGCCAAACCACCGCCACCTTGAGCATCAGCAGCACACAGCGAGTCTGGTAAGCCCCTTCCCCCTCTTCCGCTCGACCTAGAACGCCGGTAGCATCTCTGACAGAGGCGCCGCCGCCTGTCGCCGCCGCCAGCGTCGCCACTGGATGGTCAAAGTGCTGAGCGCCGTTAGATTTAGATCGTGCGGATAGATAGAACATAATCAAAGCGGTAAGATTGGATCTGAGCCGCGCGATTAAGTTAGATCCAGCGACTCAGAAGTGTGGTCCAATGCGAAGCGGGACGGGCCAATCAGATTAAGACGCATGGCAGCAGTTTAGATTTAAAATCAGGATTTGAATCTATTAGATGTTTGAATTTGTTTTGGCTATAACTTTTGATCCCCACGTTAGAATTTGACAAATTTTATATCAATGGAATCAGGAGAACAAGCCCTTTCTAAATATGCAATGTGTTTAATGTTTTTCTTCTGTTAAAATGGTTTTATTTACAGAAACATGTTTAGGGCTATTTTGAGTATATGAATTGTTTAAGAAATGTTTTAGGGTTTAAATAAATGTTGTTTGGCAAGTTTTGAACTTGTTTATGAACCAGTACTGTACACTTGCTGGGTTGAGTTTTAAAAATCATCAAATAACATATTGCATGCATGCATATATTTTTGTTTATATATGTTTTGTATGTGATTTGTTGTTATGATCTTATGTGTAGATTTTGGTGCCAATAGTGATTGTGATTGTGAGGAGTGTAGCTACTATCCAAACTACCAAGGCAAGTGGTACTTCATCATATTTTATCCCTATGTTTTTCTACTAAGCATTAGAAATATTTTGCTAGTCTTGCATGTTATATTTTGCTTATATGCCATGTTGGGAAATCCTAGTAGTTGTAGAATTGCTAGGAAATTTCTAATTTAAGATGCTTATCTATGCCATGCTTAGCCTAGCTAGTAGCAACCAAGGGTGGTGAAATATACATGCTATGATGAAAATATTTATAAGTCTTTGGACTTGTGTTTTGCCTAATAAAACAACTAAGTAAATGAAACACCTGGGTGGAATGGAAGGAATGGTTTATGTTGAGTGGTTACACAAGGCCCATTTCTATGGTTTACCTTGTGTATCTCACTTGTGGAAAACCACCCAGGAACAAAGAGATTTTAGAGGCCAAATGTTAAGAAGCTTCTAGTGTAGCCACTTGGCAATGTGGGCTCTGCCAGGATCACATAGGTTGCTAGAACTTAGCCATTGGGACAGTTGGTGGTAGTGGGAATGATAGGTTGGAGGGCGTCCATTTGGTCTAAGGGAACGCTTCTAAAAGGTCCTGTCTTGGTGAAAATCAAGGCTTGTGGGGAAAGTGCACAACCTCTGCAGATGGAAGAATCTAAGTACTTAGCCAAGTCCATAGTAATGGACAACTTGAGCATCAGGACATGGAAGCTATCAAGAATCTCCTCATCCCAATTTCTAAGTAAAACTTGTGGGTGAACAAGGGTGAAGGACCTCAATGTCTATTGGTGGTTCCTTGGGAAAAGATTTGACAAAGAAAAAATTAGTGTTTTCAACTAATAGGCAAAACCTATTTGAGAAAAGCAAGTCAAGCTACACTTAGCCAAATTGCATACAGAATCTA
The DNA here is from genome assembly GCA_023614405.1 of Avena insularis. Classification (NCBI taxonomy): domain Eukaryota; kingdom Viridiplantae; phylum Streptophyta; class Magnoliopsida; order Poales; family Poaceae; genus Avena; species Avena insularis. The sequence goes on from CM042695.1 coordinate 261,097,550, forward strand.
GTCCACCTAAATTATACTAAGGTATCACTTGCCAATACTATTCCAATGTATTGACCCACTGTGGCTGTAACTTGTGATGTTGCAGGTTACTCTGATGAGGATTAGGAGTCATGAGTCTACACTCAACATGTTTGCCTGTGGCACATGAAGATGAAGACTTTATTTTATTTACTTATTCAAACTCTTGTACTAGGCTTGTGGCCTTGGAGTTGTAAAGACTATATTTGTCTCTAGAATGACTGTAATAATGACCTTTGTTTCTGTGTACTTCATCTTAAACTGTGGATGCTAGCATTGATCCAGGGACTAGCATTGCAATCACAGGGATCCTTTTCCTTTATAAAGGAGGGATCTTACAAATCACAAGTATGTATTAGTCCAAGCAAGGTCGGTACATTAGCATAGGTTCACCCACACAACACTTATCCAACAAAAGAAGATTAATCAGCTATGTGAAGTGAAAGCACCTGACAGTATTCCTATGTGTCCTCGAGAACGTTTGGTCCTCATAAGTAATACAACCGGCTTGTCCTTTGTTGAAGAAAGGATTGGGCCACTTGCTGCAATTATTATTATTTTCTTTTATTTACTCACAATTTATTTATCTGCATTATCAAAACCCCTAAATATCCGTTTGCTAAGTATTTACAGAGAATTCCTGATCCAAACCACTTGTCAACACCTTCTGCTCCTCGTTGGGTTCGACACCCTTATTTATCGAAAGTATTACGATACACCCGCTATACTTGTGGGTCATCAGTTCTCAGAGAATTCGCCGAGCATGCACTCAGCGTCTATCCGAATGCAAGGTCGGTTAAGCAGACGATGCATCGACTGTCCGAGGGCAGAGCTGAAGCAATTGGCACCAAATTTAAGAGACTCCTCGATGCTAACTTCATAAGGGAGATCAAATAAAGGACTTGGGTGGCTAACCCCGTGCTGGTCCCTAAGAAGGACAAGCATTGCCCAATGGACCACTTCCCCTTGCCGCAGATCGATCAAATTATCGACTCCACCGCAGGATGTGAGCGACTCTAATTTCTCGACGTCTGCTTAGGCTACCACCAGATTCGACTGAAGGCCGAGGATCAGGAGAAGACGGCCTTCATCATGTCGTTCGAGGTCTTCTTCTACAACACAATGCCCTTCGGGCTCAAGAACGCAGGTGCAACCTATCAAAGGTGCATGCAGGCATGCCTGAAGAACCAAATTGGTCGCAACTGAAAGAAATATGCCCAAGAGGCAATCATAGAGATGATTATATTTCTTATGTATCCATGAGTTATTGTAATGTTCCTTGAATATCCATATCAGGAAACTTGTATTGATTGGAAATTATCTGAATTGTTTGTGAAACTCTTTACTTGTATGGTTATTTAATAGTTGTCCCTAGTCGGAGTTCATGTGAGGACACACGTGAATATTAGACTAGCACATCGATTGGTTGATGACTATGTTTCGCAATTCATAGACATGGAGATGTCAAACCAATGATGTGGACATATCTTATGAACATGGGGTTGGACTGACCCAACTTGAGACTGGCAATTAGACTTGTAGCTCTTTCTACACATGATGTACGTTTTGTCCTTAGACCTGATATTGCCGCATGTACTTGAGATGTGGATTGACCTACTTTGGGGCTATCAGACGCTGCTCCGTAACTTGGTAGTTATAAAGGTAGCTTTAGTGTTTGTCCTGAAGCATGTTGCAAGGCATGGTCAGTCAAGATGGGATTTGCCCCTCTCTACTTGAGAGAGATATCGCTGGGCCCCTCGAGTGATCGGATCTAGAAATGCATGGCCATGCTACATAAGGTTAAGAGTTAACCTAGTAAAGGGATTCCGAATCACAGTATCGAGAAAGGGAGGTCAGCTTGGAGCTAGACCAAATATCGTGAGGCAAAGGGAAAGACATGTACTAAACCTTGTGATGGTTCGTCCGATATGATCTTTGTATGCGTTTAGGAGTTGGCACGTCTTGCTAGAGCCTGCTACCAACTATTGACAGAATAAGTGTATTCGTGTCATGTCTATATGTATATGAACCTATGGGGTCACACACTTAAGGGGATGGAAGCCTAATGAGGATTAGATCCGAATTAGACTAGGCTTAGGATACTAATGGGTTGCTAATGTAGAAGCCCACTAGGGACGCCTATATAATAGAGGGTGGGGCAAGCTGACCGGGGTTAGACCATTCCGCCCAGCTGCCACTCCTCACGCCTGTGTTGCACGCGCATACCTAGTAGTCCGATGTCTGACGCTTCCAACCCTTACGTGTGGATACCTCGAAAGTCATGCATCTGTTGCACTTGGACGAGCCACGAAAGGAGAGCTGCTCGTGGGACGAGGACGAGGAGGAGACATAGAACATCTACACTGCTTTGACGCGCTTGATCAAGTTCCGCAACCGCGCGTCTAGTGGTAATCCCGTGATATATGATAATAGTATTCCTGGTTTACGCGGTAGAAAATTTTGATTTCCCCTAGTGTAGCCTACCCGTATCCCTTCAGTGGTATCAGAGCTAATGTTGTTCAGTTATAGGTTCAGGATGTTTGCATATGGTGATATGCATACTGATATGAATGATTTGATCGTTTATATTGCGGTGGTTCAGGATTGATCTATGATCTTGCTTTCTGTGATCGTGATTCTAAGGTTGTCGAACGGCTTACCCCTACCGGTCAGTTTCCACCATCGGGGTAGACAGTGACGCATAAATCATGTTGAATCACACGAAGATCAATATGATTGATCGAATCATAACCTAGATCTAAAATCCATGTACCGTGATCAAAGGAGTTTGATTGAATCGAAACAATAGTCGGTTTATGGTAAATTTGATTTGCCGATCAAAATCCTTCAAGAAAATTGTGTAGATTTGATCTCTCATTTTTCAGAGGGGCGCAGCCCCTTTGAACCCCATAGGGGGAGACCCCATAGACCCCCCTTTGTCGTAGCCCCCTTTTGTATCTCGTTAAGGTAACTAGGTGCTGCGATTTCACATGATCCGGTAGAATGCGATTCTATGCATAACTTGTTTTTGCTGGATGTATGTGATCAGTATGGCCCATATATGTATGTGATGCATGTATGAAATTTTCATGACCTGCGTGTCATGAGTAGGGAAACACGGCTGGAGCCATATGTGTTGTCAAATATTGTAATGGCCTGCGTGCCAACTTGTGATGATCCCAATACTAGGTAATTTTGATTACTAGCTGTTAGGAGTAATAGCTTGTATTAGTTCTTGGAGGACTCATCCCTTGGAGGATGGCTCACATGGAACATGAAGATGGAGATCATCATGGTGGACAGGTTCTATGGCGATAGAGATCACCATGAGAAAATGGGCCATACTGTGTCACAACTATGTGAATGCTATTCTTATGCGTTTTAATCTATGCATGCTTAGATGATAGAAGTAGAACGATCCCTCACAAAGTTTAAGTTAAACCATGCCCTCCCAACCAAACCTTGCACCATCCTATGTCATGTACAATCGTTGGTGGGCCTATGAAATTAGGGTGACGCGGTTTTCCTTGGCTGGATGGGTTTGTATCGGATACCTACACGCATAAAGGTTGGTGAACTTGACAAGGTCATCTTAACAGTTAAGGACCTTGGCGCATAAAGGTTGGGCACCTAGTTTAGACAAAGAGATGTCACCCAACAACAAGAGTCATATGTGATATGATTAGCAAGAGTTTCTTACAGATTTACCTTGTCTTCTAGCAGTGATGCTAAAGCTCACTAGTCGACTTGTTAATTGTGGATCTTACATTAGTTAGTATCAATAGAGGGATATTGATTTAAGTGGGAGTATATGCTATTAAATTGTTTAATATGTTTTGCTCTTTCATGGTTACATGGCTTAGTATTTTGCATGTTTTCTGTTGTATATCAATGGCACCAAAGACTGCATCACATTTTTCTTTGCGTTCGATTCTTGACAAAGATAAACTAAATGGAACAAACTGTTCGTACTGGGTCCGTAACCTGAGAATTGTTCTCAGGTCTGATAAAAAGGAAACGGTTCTGGATACCCCAATCCCCGATGAACCTGCTGATAATGCAACTGCTGCCCTAAAGAATGCCTACAAGAGAGCATGTGATGATTCTCTTGAGGTTAGTTGTCTTATGCTTGCATGCATGGAACCTGAACTCCAAAATAAGTTTGAGGATCAGGAAGCGTACGATATGATCATCGCGCTTAAGGACATGTTCCAAGATCAGGCAAGGACTAAGAGGTACAATGTTGCCAAGTCCTTTGTGGAATGCAAGCTGGCAGAGGGAGCAGCTGTAGGGCCCCATGTGATCAAAATGGTTGTTTACAGCCAGACTTTGGAAAATCTTGGTTTTCCACTAGGCCAAGAGATGGCTACTGATTTCATTTTGGCGTCTCTTCCATCTAGCTATGGGAAGTTCATTTTGAACTACCATATGAACGGGGTGGAGAAGGGCCTTAATGAGTTATGTGGGATGCTAAAAATAGCAGAAAGTGACATGAAGAAGTGTGCAGGGCATAGCCATGTGATGGCTGTGCAGAACAATCCTAGCTTCAAGAAAAAAAGGGTACTTCTTGGAAGAAGAAGGGCAAGGCTAAGGATATGATCCCTAAGCATGCACCCAAGCAAAAGGTTGGACATGTAGAAGGCACCGAGTGCTTCTTTTGTCATGAACATGGCCACTGGAAGAGAAACTGCAGCAAGTACCAGGCTTCTTTGAAGAAGAGTGGAAGTAAGAGTATTTCCCACTCAGGTACGCTTGTTGTAAATGTTGTGGACATTCTTCTCAAAGATTCCTATGTTAACTCTTGGGTATTTGATACCGGATCGGTTGCTCATATTTGCAATTCGATGCAGGGGCTAATAAGTACTAGAGAAGTGCAGAAAGGCGAAGTGGATTTTCGCGTCGGAAATAAAGCAAGGGTTGCTGCATTGTTTGTCGGCGTCATGCAACTTCACCTTCCGTTAGGATTTATTATGGAGTTGAATAATTGTTATTACATTCCAAATATGGGTCGGAACATTTTATCACCTACATGTTTGATGAGGGATGGATATTCATTTGCGAGTATGAACAATGGTTGTGTAATCTCTAAGAATGATATGTTTATGGCTAATGCTGCCATTGTGAAAGGGTTATTTATTTTAAATCTTGATGATGCATTTGTTTACAATGTTAGTGCTAAAAGGATTCGGCCTAATGTTTTGTGTCCTACCTATTTATGGCATTGTAGTTTGGGGCATCTAAGTGAAAAGCGCATGTAGAAGCTCCATGGTGATGGTCTTCTAACTTCGTTTGATTTTGAATCATACGAGACATGTCAAGCTTGTTTACTTGGAAATATGACCAAGTCGCCTTTTTCGGGTTTACAGAGAGGCTTAGAACTTGTTGGAACTCATACATACTAATGTATGTGGACCAATGAGCACGACAGCCAGAGGAGGATATAACTAATTCATTACTTTCACTGATGATTTTAGTAGATATGGTTATGTATACTTAATGAAGCATAAGTCTAAAACATTTGAAAGGTTCAAGGAGTTTCAGAGTGAGGTAGAGAATCAAAGTGGCAAGAAAATAATGGCCTTGCGATCTGATCGTGGAGGTGAATATTTGAGTCACGAATTTAGCAATCATCTTAAGGGTTGCGGAATTGTTCCACAGCTCACGCCGCCCGGAATGCCTCAAAGAAACGAGGTCTCTAAATGGCTCAATCGAACTTTGTTGTACATGGTTCGATCGATGATGAGCCAGTCGGATTTACCATTACCATTTTGGGGATACGCTCTAGAAACGGTAGCTTTCACAATTAACAGGGTACCATCTAAATCCGTAGTTAAGACACCATATGAGATGTGGACTTGAAATAATCCCATTTTGTTTTTTCTAAAGATTTGGGGTTGTGATGCATTTGTCAAGCGACTTCAGTCGGACAAGCTAATGCTGAAATTAGATAAGTGCATTTTCGTGGGATATCCGTGGGAAACCTTAGGCTATTACTTCTACTTTCGAGAAGAGGGCAAAATGTTTGTCGCTCGTAGCGGTGTTTTCCTAGAAAAAGAGTTTCTCACAAAGGGAACGAGTGGAAGGTCGGTGCGACTTGAAGAAGTTCAATATGAGCCAGTCGAGGATGCTTCTAGGAGTGATGCTATTGTAGCAGAACAAGTTGAGGAATCCGTGGAAATAGAAGCACCACAACCACGAAGGTTGGCGAGGCTCCACGAAGCGCGGGAATTATTATTGTTAGACAATGATGAGACTACGACTTATGCAGAAGCGATGGTGGACCTAGACTCTAAGAAATGGCTGATAGCCATGAGATCCGAGATAGAGTCCATGGGAGACAATCAAGTTTGGAACTTGGTTGACCTGCCTGATGGTTTTAAAGCCATCGAGTGCAAATGGATCTATAAGAAGAAGATTGATATGGATGGAATGTTCACATCCATAAAGCTCGACTTGTTGCAAATGTTTTCTACAAGTTCAAGGAGTTGATTACGACGAGACTTTCTCACCCGTAGCGATGCTTAAATATATACGGATTATTCTAGCCATTGTTGCACATTTCGACTATGAAATATGGTAGATGGATGTCAAGACGGCTTTCCTAAATGGAATCCTAACTGAGGACATGTATATGATGCAGCCCGAAGGTTTTGTCAATCCAAACAATGCTCGAAAGGTATGCAAACTTCTAAAGTCTATTTATGGGCTGAAGCAAGCATCTCGGAGTTGGAACATTCGATTTGATGAAGTTGTAAAGGAGTTTGGCTTCATAAGAAATGAACAAGAATCTTGTGTTTACAAGAAATAAAGTGGGAGAGCGATGGTATTTCTAATCCTATATGTAGATGACATATTGCAGATTGGAAATGACATTCCTATGCTCGAGTCTGTTAAGACCTTGTTGAAAAATAGTTTTTTGATGAAGGACTTGGGAGAAGCGGCATATATTCTGGGCATCAAGATCTATAGAGATAGATCAAGGAGGCTAATTGGATTAAGCCAAAGTACATACATTGACAAAGTGTTGAAACGGTTCAGCATGGAAGAGGCTAAGAAGGGGTTCTTGCCCATGTCTCATGGTATAAAACTCAACAAGACTCAGTGTCCTTCGACTACTGATAAGCGTGAGCGCATGAGCAGGGTTCCATATGATTCGGCTATTGGATCCATCATGTATGCGATGATATGTACTCGCCTAGATGTTTCCTATGATCTAAGTGTTACGAGCAGATACTAGGCTGGTCCAGGTGAAGGTCACTGGACAGCGGTAAAGAACATCCTTAAGTACTTGAAAAGGACTAAGGATGTGTTCCTAGTTTATGGAGGTGAGGATGAACTCAGTGTAAGGGGTTACACAGATGCGAATTACCTTAACGACTCAGATGACTCCAGATCGCAATCTGGTTATGTGTTTGTCATGAATGGTGGTGCTGTGAGTTGGAAAAGTTCCAAGCAATATACAGTGGCATCCTCTTCAAAAGAAGCTGAATATATTGCCGCCTCGGAGGCTGCAAAGGAAGCTGTTTGGATTAGGAATTTCCCGATCGCTCTTGGTGTGGTTCAGGGCGCGTCCAATCCCATGGACGTTTATTGTGACAACAATGGTGCTATTGCACAAGCCAAGGAGCCTAGACAACACCATAAGAACAAACATATTCGCATGCGTTACCATCAGATTCGAGAGTTCGTTGAGGATGGTTGTGTCATGATATGCAAAATACATACAGACTCAAATGTTGCTGCTCCTTTTACAAACCCACTCCCACAGCCTGCGCATGAGGCGCACGCAAGAGCAATAGGTATTAGATACAATCTAGATTGGCTCTAGTGCAAGTGGGAGACTGAAGGAAATATGCCCTAGAGGCAATTATATAGATGATTATATTTCTTATGTATCCATGAGTTATTGTAATGTTCCTTGAATATCCATATCAGGCAACTTGTATTGATTGTCAATTATGTGAATTGTTTGTGAAACTCTTTACTTGTATGGTTATTTACTAGTTGTCCCTAGTCGGAGTTGATGACTATGTTTCGCAAGTCAAAGACATGGAGATGTCAAACCAATGATGTGGACACATGTTATGAACATGGGGTTGTACTGACCCAACTTGAGACTGACAATTAGACTTGCAGCTCTCTCTACACATCATGTACATTTTGTCCTTAGACCTGATATTATCGCATGTACTTGAGATGTGGATCGACCTACTTTGGGGCTATCAGACGCTGCTCCGTAACTGGGTAGTTATAAAGGTAGCTTTCGGTTTTGTCCTAAAGCATGCTACAAGGCATGGTAAATCAAGATGGGATTTGCCCCTCTCTACTTGAGAGAGATATCTCTGGGCCCCTAGAGTGATCAGATCCAGAAATGCATGGCCGTGCTACATAAGGTTAAGAGTTAACCTAGTAAAGGCATTCCGAATCACAATATCGAGAAAGATAGGTCAGCTTAGAGCTAGACCAAATATCGTGAGGCAAAGGGAAAGACATGTACTAAACCTTGTGATGGTTCATCATATATGATCTTTGTATGCGTTTAGGTTTTGGCATGTCTTGCTAGAGGCCGCTACCAACTATTGACAGAATAAGTGTATTCGTGTCATGTCTATACGTATATGAACCTATAGTGTCACACACTTAAGGGGCTGGAAGCCTAATGAGGATTAGATCCGAATTAGACTAGGCTTAGGCTACTAATGGGCTGCTAATGTAGAAGCCCACTAGGGACGCCTATATAAGAGAGGGTGGGGCGAGCTGACCAGGGTTAGACCATTCCACCCAGCCGCCACTCCTCACGCCTGTGTTACACGCGCGGACGTAGAAGTCTGGCATCTGACGCTTCCACCCCGCACGTGTGGATACCTCGGAGGTGCTGCATATGTTGCACTTGGATGAGCCTCGCAAGGAGAGATGCTCGTGGGACGAGGACGATGAGGAGACGTAGAACATCTACACTGCCTCGACGCGCTTCATCAAGTTCCGCCACCGCGCATCTAGTGGTAATCCCGTGATCTATGACAATAGTATTCCTGGTTTACGCGGTAGATTTTTTTTATTTGCGCTAGTGTAGCCTACCCATATCCCTTCAGCAACATCCAAGTCTATGTCGACAACATAGTAGGCAAGACCAAGGAAAACCGAACACTGATCGACGATCTCCGCGAGATGTTTGATAACCTTGATCACTATAGGATCAAGCTGAACCCGGAAAAGTGCGCCTTCGGTGTCCCATCTGGGTAATTCAGATACTTCATCTCCCAGAGAGGCATCAAAGCCAAAACAAAGAAAATCAAGTCTATACTAGCCATGGAGAAGCCGAAGAACGTCAAAGGAGTCCAACAACTAGCTAGGTGGATCACGGCACTCAGCGGGTTCATCAGCCGCATGGGTGAAAATGCTCTCCCCTTCTACCAACTACTCCGCAAGGCCGACAAATTCAAGTGGACGGCTTAATCTGATGAGGCATTTGAAGACCTCAAGTGCTTACTCTCTACATCCCTCATAATGGTGATGCCAATGGAGGGAGAGCCCATGCTGCTCTATATTGTTGCGACATACCAAGTGGTCAGCACGACCCTTGTGGTTGAACGACCCAAATACGACAAAACCAACGGGGTACAACGCCCAGTATACTACCTCAGCGAGGTACTAACGCCTACAAAGCAAAGGTACCCCCATTACCAAAAGCTCCCTTACGGCCTATTCATGAATGCGTGTCGACTGCGCCATTACTTCCAAGAGCATCAGATTGTGGTCGTCAATGACGCGCCACTATCACACATCCTCAACAACCCCGAAGCTATGGGGTGAGTAGCACTCTGGGTCATTGAGCTATCCCCGCGGGACATCATCTACGAGCATCACACCGCCATCAAGTTGCAGGTGCTTCCTGACTTCTTCTTCCACTGGATGGAGCTCTAGCCCTCGGATACTCCGGACATGTCCTAGCATTGGACGATGCACTTCGACGGATCCAAACGCGACGCCGGAGCCGGAGCCAGAGTAATATTGACATCCCCCCAAGGGGACGATATGATGTACGTGCTGCGGATGAGGCTCCGCGCATCCAACAACGAGGCTGAATATGAGGCACTGCTCCACGGCATACGGATGGCCAAAGTCTGCGGCGCCACATGGCTGGTCATCTACCGTGACTCCAATCTCGCCATCCAGCAGATGATGAACCAGTGCGACACCGTCATCGACAACATGATCGCCTACCGCGACCTCTACAATGCACTTGAAGGAGACTTTGATGTATACAACCTCTGGCATGTTGGCCGAGAAAGCAACGAGGAGGTTGACAATCTCACCAACATCGGCTCTACATGTGCTGCAGGACATGTTCCTCGAACAGATCTGCGAGCGCTCCATCAAGCGCAAACATCCCAGGGGCACAGTCGATGTTGCGGGACACTCGGGGGCTGCACCATCCGTAAAAACAGAGGCACCTGAAGAACCAGAGACGAAAGTCGAACTGGTGAGCCTCATGCTGGTCCTGGCCATCGAGAAAACATGGACCCAACGATACATCAGGTACCTTCTAAGCAAGCAACTACCCGAAGACCCGACGGACGCCAGACATATCGCTCGCTGATCAAAAGCCTTTACTATCATCAATGGTGAGATGTACAAGCGAAGCATCTCCAGGGTGCTTCAGTGATGCGTAACCAATAGTGACGGGAAGGCATCTGTGGTCACCATGTAGGCAGCCGCACCCTAGTCACCCAAGCTCTACGAGTTGGTTTCTACTAGCCAACCGCGATGCACGATGCCAAGGACAACTTCTAAAAGTGCAATGCTTTCAAAAGGTTTGCAGAGAAACCACATGCACCAGGCTCAGAGCTACGGCCCATCAAACTGGCATGGCCCTTCGCCCAATGGGGACTCGACATGGTCAACAAACTACAAAAATCCTCACCTGGAGGACACATCTTCCTCCTGATGGCAGTCGACAAGTTCACAAAGTGGATCGAGGCCATGCTAGTCACTAACCAAACCGGCACCACTGCTGTCAAGTTCTTATAGTCCATTGTCTACAGCTTCGGGGTGCCTCACAGCATCATAACCGATAAGGCACAAACTTCACCTCGAAGGAGTTCTGAGTCTTTTGTGGAGGACTTGGCATTAACGTCATGTACGCCTCTATAGCGCATCCACATACCAACGGGAAAGTCGAAAAGGCCAATGGCCTCGTCTGCAACGGAATCAAGAAGTGACCACTGCGCCCACTCAAACGATTGGAGGGAGCATGGGAAGATGAGCTACCCTCCATCCTTTGGAGCACGCGCACAACGCCAAACAGTGCCACCAGCTACACACCCTTCTTCATGGTGCACGGAGCCGAAGCAATGTTACCCGCCGAGGTATGCCACAAGGCCCCACAGGTCATCGCTTACAGCGAAGCCGAATCAACGACTGCACTCGAAAATGCCATCGACACACTGGACGAAGCCTGCGACATTGTTGCGGCCCGTTCGACGGTGTACCAGCAAAGTCTCCACAACTACCACAGTAGGCGGCTACGCCCTTCGCCGAAGGAGACCTCATCCTGCGACTCGAGGATAAAGGGCACCTGAAGCTAGAGTCACCCTGGGAAAGACCCTATGTGGTCACCAAAGTAATCCTAGGTGGCGCCTACCGCCTCAAGGACGTCGAGTTCAGAGTAGCATACTCCAACCCCTAGAACATCGCACAATTGTGATGCTTCTACCCTTAGTTGTGTTTACTTTCAATAAGGTTATTAAGCCAGGCTACTCAGCCAAAACTTGTATCCCCTGCTATACGATAAATAAAACCTAAGTTCCTTATCCAACATACTTTTCTCTCTTATGCATATTTACATTCCTAAATATGCTCGGGGGCTTTGCCTCACCCTACGACTTCGTCGACTGTTCCAATAAAGCATCACCCTGAGTAGCTGACCACGTCGGGCTAACGAAAAGGACATGCAAAAATCAACAACAACAAGAACTACGTGCAAATAAATTTTTACAAACTTTACAAGGGCAGAAAAATCCCAATCGAAACTATACATATTTTACATTACTTTGTACAAAACTTGCAGGACTCAACTATGCTGAAGCACAACATTCGCCTGCTTGTCGAAGAATTCTACGATATCCTCGGCATGACGAGCCACTACAACATAGTGTTGATGCATGTTCCATGCCATGCCATCTAGTGGCATAGGTGGCCCCACCACTATCTCCGCCAAATCCACATCTCGACGATGCAGACGAACGAGGGAAAGTGCCACCCTTCGCACCTGCAATGAGCTACTAGTGTACAAGCCCCTTAATGGCATCGGCACTCCAATACTTCCCCAGTAGCTCGAGGAAACTAAACGACGTAGCATCTAAGGGGAATGTGGAAGCCCATATCGATGCAAATGATGACCTTGCATGCTTCAGCACCTGTAGCACCTGGTGGACACGATCCGAACCGTTGCGACTACAGTCGCTCGGTCGCGGTCCATCCAAAAGAAACCTTCGGCCTTCAACTCTTGTTCGGTCATGCAATTGAGCCAAATAGCAACGTGCTCCTTCTCTTCTTGTGGAAGAAGATTGCCAACTACTCCCTCCGTTTTAAAATATAAGATGTTTTAGGTTTGTTAAGAAAATGAATCTAGACTTCTTTTAGTGTGTAGATTAATCCTAAAGTTGAGTGAACCAACATACTAAAGAAAGTCTAGATACATTTGCTTCACAAAGCTAAAACATCTTATATTTTGAAACGGAGGGAGTACAAAAGAGCAGCACCTCAAAAGCCACAGACATCAATCCAAACCAAAAAACAAAGTAAAGACATCCAGGGCGACTTACATTGAAGCTGCTCGCCGATCTACCGAAATTCTTCAGGAAGATACTCCTCTCTCACAACGGCTCGCTCCGACTTGGACTTCTAAACATCCGCGTGGCCATGAATGATAAAGACATCCTTCTCCAAGTTTCGGATGCGGTCACACAGTAAAGGCAACTGCGGTGCCTCACTTGTCATTGGACAGGCAACAACAAAGGCAGATGATGGAGTCACGGGGTCAACATTTGAAGGACCCTAAGAGGCCCACAGGTGACAAACTATAAGGACAAGATCAATCGACAACAGTAGAAGAAAATGCATATATTCACGTCAACATAACCACCACGTGGTAGCATCAAAGTCATCAAGTACATGGCATTACATGCACCATGGCAATAGAAAACTTAAAACTACAAAATCAACTACGCACCAGAAGGACCCTAAGGAGAAGCCGCATCTGGAGAAACTTCGAACTCCGAGGCTTTCGCCTTGGCCACCCGCTGCTACTCCAACACATAAGTGGCTAGAAGGTCAATTAGACGGGGGGCCATAATGCTTGCAGTGGAAGGCGAAGGAAGCAAAGGATACCTCAGTGACATCCACTGCCACCGGCATCTTGGACGTGACCTAGCTTAGGTTTAGCTGCGCGCTAGCCGCCATCGCCAGGCCAAGGGTAGATCCCTAGCCCCTCTAGGTCTTCTTATAATCTGCAGGCGCATCACCCACCAGGGCCTTCGCCAATGATTCGACGTCCTCAAGGGCAACGCCCTTAGGGAACATTTCCCGATAGAAACGGCTAAGGACCTCCTTGGCTTTGCCCAGCATCTCGAAGGTTGAGCCGCACCAGTCTATGACCGCTGCAACCGCATTCGCGATGGGGTCCCCATGATCCAGTAATGCCAAACGCAATGCCAGTGGCATCTTTAGATGCGTCAAATGAATTTCAGGTCAAACGAAGGAAACCCACTAAAAAGCTCAGGAAGAAGGAATGTATGGTAACTCACTAGACAATGCTGTGGCAGCCGCCATAAGCTGCTCCGCCATCACCTTTTCCTGGGATGCAGCAGCAGCTGCAAGTTGTTCTTCATGCTCCTGGGCCTCCTGCTTGCAATGCTCAAGGGCCTCCATAGAATCCTTTGCCTTGGTCTCCGCCTAGCTGTGCCTCTTTTTGAGTGCGTTCACCTTACAGAGAGCTTCATTGTTCTCATTTGTGAAAATCCAAAGGGAAAAAGATCAGAAAAAACTCACCATTGGCACCCGAGAAAAACAGGCAGTAACGTACACACCTTGGAGATGCTAAAACATTTCCTCCAAGGTGAGGTATTATTGCCCGAGGCGGTTGATGTCGCGGATGAAGGGTTGTACCAAGAAAGAAACATCCAGGAAAACAAATGGCTCGGGGTCTTGCCCGCATCACATGGATAATACTGACATGGCCACCCGAAGACTCCGAAGGAGCAGCTTGCGTCTTTCGGGTAAGAACAACACGAGTCCTCGGTTTTGAGGACCTCGATACACCGTCACCAGAGTTGGCCGATATCTTCGGGGAGGACATCGCAAGCTCTGTGTCAACCATCTTCTAGTCCATGGCTAACTCTTCAGTCTCATCCTGAGGAGGACCCCCTGATTCAATAGAACGAGCAAGTCACTCAGAACATCAAGAAGATTAAAATTAAGCACAGTCAAAGCATAGGAGCATCCGATACTTACGAAGGGATATCAGAGAGGTTAAAGATCGGCGTCGTCCTCTTCTTCTTGGCCTACGGATGAGGAGCCATGGCCCAGATGGGAACTGCAGGAATGGGGGAGGTAGCACCTTCATCCGTAGAATGTTGCTGCAGGAAGGCGGGCCCTTTTAGCGACGGTGGTGTCATGCCATCCGAGCTTTCACTTCGGGCTCTCTTTCGAGAGTACCCTTTGCTATGATCGGGGGATTCCGTAGTCGACGATTGCGCAGGAGGGACTATGGAATCAGATTTCGCGACCCTGCCATCTGGCGCGGCTATGTACTTCTCAGGAAGGGGAGGCATCATGATCTCCACCTTAAGTTCCTACGGAACACCAAAGACCCATGTCAAAATAACCGAGAGAAGACACAAATCAAAGAGGATGCATTACGTGCAAGTAAAAAACTATCCCGAGGAACTTTATTCCTAGCGCTAATATGGGTAGTCAACAACTTCCCCTGCAACTCCTCGATGGCCCTCAAGCACAACAGGGGTCCAAGCGCCCGGTCAAGGTCATCTGAGGACATCTCCTCATCCGACACTCTCGTCGGGTCACTAGCACCAGAGTATAGAAACATTGGGTACGCCCTTGCCAGGAGGGGCTGGACTTGACGCTTAAGGAAGGTCCAGATGATGTCGACGCCAGAAACCTCCTTGCCTCGCACCAGCTGGAGCTCCTCCACCCGCTTGTACAGGTTCTCCACCACTTCGGTTTCACCCTCCATAATGTTGTTAGACCACGAACGCTTGCGGGTGACCACTTGGCTGGCATCGAAGGGAGCCAATCCATAGTGCTGGTTGTCGAGCTTGGAGTAGGAAAGATAGAACCACTTGTTCCACCATCCTTGGACGGATTCACAGAGGTGGAATGTGAAGTACTAGATGTTGGGGCAAATGGATATCTAGCACCCACCTAGAGCGTAAACGCCGCCGGTGCCAGACAACCTCTTTAGGGAATAGAGCTTCCTGAAGAGGACAAAGTGCGGCTCGATTATGAGCCAGCACTAGCACAGCGTGATGAAGCACGCAATGTGCAAAAGGGAATTGGGATAGAACTGATGGAGTTGCAAGGGTTAAAGAAAAATGATCCCACGAAGAAATTCGTGGGTAGGAAGGGAAAGCCCACGGATGACAAATGCATAAAACATAACCCGGTAAGCTTCGGGTGGGTATGGGGTTATCTTATACTTAGGGGTAATGGCGTCGCCCTTCTCCTGCGAGATCAGGCCGGATTCGCCTAGGCGGCGCAGGTCCACCTCCCTTATCATCGACCGCTTCCAGCTACCATCGGAAACGCAGTCGGCGGAGGTGGCCTTCTTGGCGGCACCGACGGTGCTCATCCCACCTGCAGCAGAAAAGGACCCCTTCTGTTTGCCCATCTTGCTAGCGCAGCGCGCGATGCGATGGGCGCGAAGGAAAGAAGAGGGGAAAACACGAAGAATGTCTAGTGCACAGTGCATGGGAGCTATGGAAATGGAAGAGGAAAATCAACAGAGAAACAAGAGAGCAAATGGCGAAGGTAAAAACTACCAAGGTCCCTCGCAGTATAAAATGACGAATACGCCAAAGGACAAATATCGATTCAACAACCCTAACATGTGTCCTTCATTGCATCATACACGTGGAGGGCACCGCCCGAACCGTCACGGGAATGCCATCCACTACACGTGGAAATCGAGGAGGGAGCACTGATCGTGCACCCTATGAAGTAGATAATTAAAATCCTTTGGATCCTTCGTGACTGCGAAAAAGCATACATCACATTTAGCAACTATGCTCAAAATAATACTAAGAGAGGCAATGTCTCCTTAGACACCCGAAACGCCTCCACGACGATAAACTTTTAGATGATGTGTCTACGACGCAAGGATAAGACATACAGATACTTATGTTGGCCTAGCAACGCACCGGGCTATGCTCTGCTAGTAATATTCCGTGTTAGCAGTCACGATGAAAATCCCGATGGAAATGTTGGGTACATAACTTAAAAACACTATAATTCGACTCATGTAAGACCTCTACGGCCTAGGTCGAATTACACCAGCAATTTTGGGTTTGAGTCCTGGGACTCGAGTCCAAAGTAGATCGTGTTTTTTGTCCAAAGACAGTTAAGTGACCCTGATCCGTCGGGCGATTCAGGCACACGTATGAAAAATCCCTATGAACCAATGCATTGACCCGAAACTTGTTTGGATGAAAGCACCCGAAAGACTTAAGAGTCTCTAGTCGAATCTACGATTCGACTGAACACTCAGGGGCTACTGACATGGGTATGCCCTAGGGGTGCCTGATGTTAGCTTACTCGGTCCAGCCTGGCGGAAGCCCATACAATCATCCACTCTAGATGGCAAGGCCTAGGAAGGATTAGGGTGACCCAGGCCCATGAAGGATGCGACTCCTTGGAGAACACGGCCAGCTGTAGATAGAACTTCAAAGTGTAAAACCCCAACTTCTAACTGAGTTGACCTAAACCTCGAGACATGGCCTCCCCATATAAAGGCCAGGAGGGCATGGCGAGGAGGGCATCCATAACCCGAGCACATACCTCGCTAGATCTAATCTGCGAACCCATGTAACCTTCGGCATCGCCATCAATCAAGAACAGACAAGCAGTAGTAGGTTTTTCCCTCCGGGTGCCTGAACCTGGGTAAACCTCGTGTCCCTGTGTTGTGAATCTGTTAGCCGTCCCGCGATCTCCAGTGTCCCCTCATTCTCCAAAACCCAACTCCATAACAATGGGCATTGACGAGTCAGACCCTCATCACTGTGATTGAGCTCGGGAATTCCCTTGGCGGTGATCCACACCGACCCTTGTAGCCACCCCTTGTAGTATAAAAGGAGGAACTTGTCCATTGAGAAGCGGGGTTTGAAAGATAAGAAGGTTAGGGCTCGAAAGGGAAGGAGGTTCAAGAGTTGAGAAAGGAGAGTTCTAAGAGGAGAGCTTGGGACGAAGAGGTAGAGATAGAGAGAGAGCTAGATTCTATATCCTTCTCCACACCGGAGAGAAGGAAGAGAGAAAAAAGTGAGAGAAGTGAGGAATAGGAAGCCCGGGAAGTGTAGAAGCTAGAGAGAAAGCGACTGCCCGACACCACTGAGATCATCATCTTGTACCTCGATCCACCCCAGATAATCCACCAAATAAGAACGTATGGTTGTTAGAGAAAGGGCGGACCAAACCTAGGTAAAAAATGACTGTGTATTCTTTTTGTGTGTTGTGTGCCCGTATCAGTAGGTTTCTATGACGATGTTGAGGCCGGAATGCCTTTGTGCCTACTACCAAACATATAGGGGGTGCCTAACATCCCCGATGTCCGTGTTGGGAAGACGTGACATCTGGCGTGCTAGTTAGGGGGGGGCTCGCGTTTTCAGCTTCGGCGATCAGCTTTTGCATCAATAGCTTCATGAGCCTCATCATCGAGTCTGTTTCATTTCCGTGTTCAACATCGACATCGACCGTGCCATTGTCAACCATGGTGCCGAGGAGAGGTGCTGGCGCCGGGACCGACCCTCCCACGGTAGACTGGCCCACTGCACAGACTCGCTCCCATGCCCTTCCCACAACTGGGGTCTTGGATTTCGAGCCTCATGCATGATGCGTGGTTACCATCGCAAAAGCCTACCCGCGTCCAGGGCCAAGCGCCACCGCAATCACACCCCGCGGTTGAGGGAGGTGAGCATGCTGGCGGAGGTGCTGCTGTGTAAGAGGCACTGCTGCCAGGCAACACAGGAGGCATCACACTCAAAGACCCACTCCCTGGTGATGCAGGAAGCGCCGCCGGTGGAATGGCTCTCCCTGGTGGCATAGGAGACGCCACCGGAGGGTGCCATTTGCTAGAAGGAACCGCATCGGACGAGGAAAGAGGAGCTGACCCTGATCCGGAGCATCAAGCATCGTCCAAACACCTGGCAACCCCCGCTCGGGTCGGGACTCGCCTCACCACGCCAAGTACTAGTCGGCAGCCCTAGTCCCACCGCTCTGGGAACCGAACCTTGGGGAAGCAGTTGCTGTTGCCCGTGCCATAGCTCGGCACCCACCAGCTCCTAGAACGTCGAAGTACGCATCATGGAAGGACGACCTCGATGCGCATCTAGAGTTCATCAGGCTGCACCAGGAGTCTGCCCATGCTCGTTCCTAGTCCAACCTAGGGCCGAGACATGGGGAAGCCTCCCACCACCACCGTAGGGCCCATGCAAAACCCTACCTGAGGCCGTGTTCCTGGAATGCTACCCCGGGGCCGAGGGCGGCTGGTCCCCATGACGGTGGAAGGAGAACCGACAACAATTCCACATGCCACTTGGTAAATGGAGCCCCGAGACCTATGGAGTAAGATCACGTTTCGGTGGGTTCATCTGCTGACCCCGTGCACAGGTGCACTGAAGGGCACCAAGAAGATTCCGCCATAGTGCATGAGGCGCTAGTTCGAGATTACCTGCTACAACTACGTCAACAGGCTGTGGGCGCGGCCGTCCCAAACCCATAGGGCGCGACTGCGGCATGGAGTATGGGTTTGGGATACGGAAGTGGCTGCCCCGCCTTCTCCCCTTCCCTACGACAGGTGGTGTGGCCGCGAAACTTCCGTCCCATTGTCCCCATCAACTTTGAAGGCAATACCAACCCGAAGGGGTTTCTAGCCATCTACTCCACCCAATGATGGCTGCGGTTGCTAATGAGAAGGTCATGGACTATTGGTTTCCAATGTCCCTAAAGGGCATGGCCTTGTCCTGGATCATGCATCTACCTAAGGAGTTCACTCACTCCTGTTCTGAGTTGTCTACTCTCTTTGTGAGCGCGTTCCAAGGAGCCTTCAAGCACCCGGGAACACTCACTCAGCTCCACACAGTGGTCCAGGGGAATGGCGAGCGGCTGCGAGACTTCATGTTGTGATTCTCGCAGATCGCACACACCATCCTGAAGGTGGAGGATGCCACCATTATTGGCGCATTCACCATGAATGTGCGCGATAGCAAGATGCATGAAGAGCTTAACATGCATCCCGTCAAGAACACCCATGAGCTGTTGGTGTTTCCTGGCCTCTGCTCCTTGGCAGAGAAAGGATGCCTTGCGCCCGAGGACGCTGCCTGGGAAGCCATGGGAGCAGCCTATCCGGGAAGCACCGTTGCAAAGAAAAGCTTCTCGCATAAGCAGGGCCTTCGATAGGATTTGGCTATAGAGCCTAACGCTCCCATCGGGGCTGAAAAGAAGACCAAACCAGAGGAAGAGGTGGAGGCTGCCAAGCCCTCCACGGGGAAATGGTGCCTTCTGCATGAACCCGACGAGCATGACACTTGGAATTGCCACTCCATCCTCTGCTACACCGAGGGACTAAAGAGGCGCATCACTGAGCAGGGGACTAACGGTACCTTCGGGAACTATTACCGCTGCAACAAAATTGGCCATCATGCGAAGGACTGCCCAGTCCAGCCTGGTGCAGGCGCCCCCGCAGGAGGTCGCGGCGGCCACGTGGGCGCTGCACTAGGAGGAGATGGAGGCGGTGGATACGAAGCAATAGAGGGGTGCGGAGGTGCCCGTAGCAACACAGCCCCTCAACCGCGCGGCAATGACTCTGCCGTCAATTAGAACAGCGACAACAACAGGTGCAGACAATACCCACAAGTATAGGACTGCGCGTGCGCACACAGAGGAGCTTACTCCATGACTTCCCACGGGGAGTTTAAGCATTTCTCCCTGAACTGTGCACCGTACAGCCCATCCAGGAGGCACAGCGGCCACTTTGGTGGTCTCACGTGCCGATTACTTTTGATGCGGGAGATCACCCGGACCGCATCGCTGGGGTCAGCATGCTACCCCTAGTGGTCTCCCCCATCATAAAGAACGTCAAGGTCACCAAGATGTTGGTATATGGAGGGGCTGGCCTCAACATCCTCTCAGCAGAGCTATTGTCGTGGTGGTGACACGGCAGATGCCATGGGTAGGTTAAAGTGAGGGGCCTATGGATGCTAGTGGGATCTGGGGAGGGAAGATGCAGTTAATTCTACACACAGAAGACTAAGGCAAAGATCTTTATTTCTTCTTCCTTGGGCTACAAGTTCTCCTCGAGCTGTATGTAAGGAGAAAGGAAGAACTTAACCAGCCTAACGGTACTAAAATGAGCCGATCCCTTCCTCAGGGTCCAAGCCTCCCCTTATAAAGGAGAGTCTTGGGTGCCTTTAGGGCTGACGGGGCAAGCATATTCGAGGAATATGCTTGTCCCAAAGTAGTAGTTCGGTGGCCTCCTTTCCCTGTCGCCCTTCTAACGACGGCAAGGCTCCAGAGGGCCCCTCCTGCGTGCCTCAGCTTCAGGACTGTCATCTCCGTGACCTCCTTCTGCCCCTCTGACGCTTTGCGCCTTTGTCTCTTGTTCTTGGCTCCGCTCAGATTCCTTCTAGCCTGCAGCTAGAGTTTGACCTTGGGTTTCTCCTTCTCCTGCAAGCTTCGTATTATTAGGCCTTACCTCGCGTAACTCGGCTTGTCCTTCACCTGCATCGAGATTACTCGGGCTAACCCGGCCGAGTTACGCAGTATCCCGGCCGGGTAACGCCTTGCGTTTATCATAAGGGTCCTGCCCTTCCCTGTCTTGGCCGACCTCAACAGGATTCGGCCGACTCTGAAAATAACTCGGAAACTAGATGGGAAACTTCCTTTTGTCTTTTCCCGTCTTTACCCTACCCGAGGTCATCTCCCCAACATTAGTCCCCGAAGCTGGTATGGCCCTGCCGACTACTTCGGCCGGGTCGTATCAGTTTCATGGCATTTGCTCTGCATGGTTTTCGAGTTACCTTTTTCTCGTTCAAAGTATCATCGTATATTCTCGCGTACGCTTCGTCCTACATGTCGTACTCATCATTGTTTCCCTAGTTTTTTGTTCCTCTACTGTATTTACTGACAGGCTACGATTCTTTATGCGCCGTCGCGTCGCTGACGCCTCGCGTGCCATTTCCATCGAGGATCGTGGCTCTTTCTTCCACCGTGTGGTCGTTGGTGCGGTTCCACTTATCGTCGTGTGTTCGTGCTGCCTACACGATCTACACGGTCAACCGCCACACCCACGATCCCACTACCCCGCAGGTAGCGCGATTATAAAGAGGGGCGCGGCGCTGAGGAATTCACTTTCCCCTTTTGCTTACCTGTGCCCTTCTTCTTCCTCGCGCCTCTGCCTCCGCTCACGCTTCCGCCGCCGTGCGCTCGTCTGAGTTCTCAACGGCAGAGGTCCCGCCGTACTGCTCCGTCGCCTTCACCCCCGCTCGCTCGTTCCGGCACCGTCGCCGGTGAGTTCTTCCGGTCCCGTTGCCTAGCCTTCCTTCTTGAGATCTCTATTCTTATTTACTCGCGCGGCAGTTTTGTCTCTGCTCTGCCGCCATTTTTGGGTAGAACCACGACGGGGCCCTGTAGCTCCAGATTTTCCTCCGCTGCTATCTCTTCCTCCGCAAGTTTCTCCGGCGATCTCATGTCTAGTTCTGTCAGTGGTGCGCTCGTCGAGGACGACGATGCTGGATCTGGGCCCGAGCGGGGCTCATGGCAAGGTTCCTCTGTTACTCGCCGCGAGATCGAGTGGCTTATTCAGACTCGTCGGATTCTCGTCGAGGTAGCTTGTCGCTTACCCGGCAGCGAGTCCTCTCCAGATCTTAGGGAGGGAGAGTATGTAGTTTTCATGTCGCATTTCGTACGCGGCTTTTGTCTTCTCCTTAGCAACTTTGCTAGGGAGTTTCTTGATTACTTCGGCCTTCAACCGCATCATCTCCCTGCCAACGCCATTGCCTCTCTCTCGGCCTTTATCTCTGCCTCGGAGGGATACTTCGGCATGTGGCCGTCAAAGTTCTTCCAGATTCGTTCCAACGTCGTCCCAGATAAATCTCTGCAGCCCTCCGAGAAGTTACTCACCCAATGTGGGGCAGCTTCCATCACTCCTCGGAGGAAGTCCGAATTTCCTCGTGTTGCGGGGCTAGAATCGTGCAAGAAGTGGCACAAGTCCTTCTTTTATGTCAAGAACAGGGGGAATGAAGATAAGATTCGGCTTTCTGCCTTCTCCATTGGTCCTCCTTCCAAGAAGAACTGGACCTATAATCCGAGGAAGAGCCACGCTTTGGCCGAAGCTTTTGAGATTCGGCTTAAGGAACTGATCCATGCCGGGCTACGCGGCGAGGATCTGATGACTACTTTCGTCAGCAGCCGAATCTGCCCATTCCAAAAATGCACACACAAACTATGCTACATGAGCGTTCCTCTCGACCCCAATCGAGTCTCGACCGTGGAGCTGGACAACTACCTCATCTTCAAGCGGGTCCAAGCTATTTTTAAGACGGAGATGCCTGAGGATTGGGCTTGGGGATTGAAGCCGTTCACCCGCGAGCGTCCCCCACCGAAAGTAATCTTAATCATTAGTGCTTTGCTTTCCAATTGCTTTCGCATCTGTCTTTGCTAATCCTCCTCTATCTTGTCTTACAGTGGTTTGCAGAGCAGAAGGATGAGGACGCCAAGGTTTTATCACTCCCGTGGCCTGCGGATCGGAACACTCCGGACAGTGGGGAGCTGGACTCAGAAGAGTTCGTCCCCAAGTTAGATCTTGCTCCGGCTCGTGCTCGTGGCAAGACCCCGGCCCACGAAGAGGAAGGTCATTCAGATGAGGTCCAAGTTATAGTGGTAGTTGCCGTGATGCCAATTTCTTATGCATTTCCGGCTTCTACTTTCTCAGCTAATCCGGCAGGTCAGGTTCACGACGCCGAGCCTCTTGCTTCCTGGCCCCCTGTTACCTCGGGAAAACGTGGGGCTCCCGATGGTGCCTCGGAGATGGCTCCCAAGAAGCGAATGAAGAAGTCCGCTTCGAATCCTCCCAGGCGCAAAACCATGCCTGGAGTCACTGGGTGAGTTTCTTTTGCTCGTATTTCTTGTTTCTCTCTTTCTGCTTTTTAACTTGACCCTTTTTTTTATTTTCGCAGTGTTCCACTTTCTGTTAAGCCCGGTGGTCCCAGCATGACGAGTCGTATGACTCGGCAGCCGTCTCCTCCGCCTACTGAAGATACCAAGATTCCCAGTCCTGCTCGCGCTGCATCTCCTCCAGCTCCGAATCGGACGCCACCTCGCCACGACGCACCTGAGATTCCTCCCGTTGATGTTGATTCCACTCGGCCCACAGATATTTCTTCCGAGCCTGCTGCCTTCTCTGTGAACCCTGATGTCTCTACTGAGCCTCTTTCAGCCGCCGCGGTTTCCACAGTGACTCCTTCCCCAGTCGAGGGCATCCATATCTCGGCGCCCTCTGCGACCGTGACTCCTCCGGCTCCTAAAGACGTTGTTCCCATTGCCGAGGTATCAGCTCCTACTGATGCCTCTTCTAAAACAAGAAAAGCCGTCATCACTAAAGCTTCCTCCTCCCAGAAAGGTCTTGCCGGCTCTTCTCAGCCAAGTATCACCGATGTGCTGCGCAAAGGAACTGCCTCCGCCAAAGCCTCCGTTACCCTGGCCGCCAGTACCCAGCTCGCTCTTCAGAAAAGCCTCAGCGGCAATGTGGTTACACAAAGACGTCGGTAAAGTTCTAACTCGCATGGCGAGTGGGAACAGCCTCGGCTCGCTGGTTGAATATGCCAATAACTGGAATGCTGCCGATCAGTTCGAGGGTAATCCAAGCAGTCAGCCATTTTAGTTTTCCGACATTAGCAGCCGCCTGCATCAAGCCACCAAGATAGTTCTTGAGAGTGACAAGATGAATGGGGTAACTGCTTTTTATGGAGTTTTGATTAGTTCTGCAGATGCTATTATATATATCCTAGTCCCCGAAGCTTGCAAGCGAATAACTTGTTATTTGTTTGGAAGTTTTATGATTCTCTACTCAGTTGAATTTTATCTTAGAATTCGAACCTCTATCCAGCTAGATCTCCCTTAAATTTTGCTTGATTTGTCTCTATCTGAATTTCGATTATCCAGCCACCTAGGTCCGAGTTAAGTTTTGCTTGACTCGAATCTGTTTTATCTTTGAATATCCAGCCACCTAGATCCGGGTTAAGTTTTGCTTGAGTTGGATCTGTTATAGCTTCGAATATCCAGCCACCTAGATTCGGGTTAAGTTCTGCTTGACTCGGATCTGTTATAGCTTCGAATATCCAGCCACCTAGATCTGGGTTAAGTTTTGCTTGACTCGGATCTGTTTTAGCTTTGAATATCTATTCACCATTTGCTCTATTGCTTAGGTTACACATGATCGGAGGACCTCCGAATTTTAAAGGTTGCTTTTTGCGCACAGAAAATTGGAAAAAAAATATGAGAAAGTTATTCCTGTGGTGAAAAAGGCTGGTAAGTCAACAAACCTTTTCATCATCTCGGACACTCTTACTGTTTTGTACGCGATATGTTGGCTCACTTTGTTGGTAAACAGGTAACATCAATAATCTTAACATCCATCTTGAGAAGAAAGTCAAGACCCTAGAAGGTTAGTCGCCCTTTTACTTTATACATTCCCCCTTAAAAATGTGAGCTAAGTTTCTTTTATCTCTTTTGGCTTTGGTAAAGCCGAGTTACAAACCTTTGCAGCATCTCACCAAGATTGCACGCCCATGCCTGATGTGATGCTGCATTTTTTAGAACAAAGCACTACTCACTCGACGCAGTTGAAGGATAAAGATGATGAGATAGCTCGTTTGTGTGCCGAGGTGGAAGCTCTTAAGCTCTCCCAGAAGTCTGAACTAGAAAAGGTTGACGGGGAGTTCTCCGAGGAGAAAAATCGGCTAGCTCTACAATTGCAAAAAAATAAAGAGCTCCTCGAAGCTGCCGAACTGAAGACACGTGGGATGAGAGAGGAGATCACTCGCTTTGAAAAGAGCAAGACTGATTGGGCTAAAGACCTTCAGATAATGCTGAATTATATTCATCGTAAGCTTCTGACCGCGGCCGGGTTATTGTTTCCCCTTTTTCTTTATTGCTGACTGACGCAGTCGTGCTTTGCGCAGACCATTTTCCAGAAGTTAAGACCGTGAGCTCTAAAGCAGTCCTTACTACTCGGGCGCGCCGAGGTGAAGTCGTTGAGACGGGCTCGGAGTATTCGCTGGAAGATTTCTTGGTTGCTGTTGGTGCTGCAATTGGTCCGATGAAGATTATGGGCAGAGATTTGGTGCAGGCGGCTATTCGAGCCTACCATGTTCTCTGGCCGAATACTTCTGGGACTCCTAATATTGACGAGGTCCAATTGTTGGTGGAAAGGTTAATGGCATCTGAAAGGCAGCTGAGTCTTTGGAGGGAATCTGCCAGACGAGCCGGTGCCGATATGGCTCTTACTGTCATCATGTCATGGTATGAAGACATTTCTCTTGACATTTTGAGAAATTTGTGCACTGGTTCCCGTTGGGTAGAGGATCCAAACTTTGTCGCTCTTCGGCAAGCTCGAGCGTTCCAGCTTGTTGAGTATGCCGACGTGCATACTTGGAACGAAGGGCCGAGTTTCCTACCCAACCCTGAGGACGAGGTCGTAGTGGAGGATGCCTCGGAAAACAGCTCGGCTAAACAAGGAGAAGACAAGGGTGACTAGGCTACTTTTGGTGACTCCAGTTCGAGTTCAGATGACAATGGCGACGCACGATCCTCCTCCAAAGGTACTGGGCATTCTACTGCGCAAGCTGATGCTCCTCAGCAACCTCGGGCTTCCTCCGAAGTCATTCCTGGGTCTGTGGAGAGCGAGGCAACCTCGGCCGAAGTTCCACCTACCTCGGAGTGCCCAGCCCGGGACCAAGTCGTTGCCTCTCCAACAAAAAACCTCTAAGTCATTTCCGACCCCTGGTATGCCGGGCGTATGATGTACGTGGAATATTTATCCGTCTTTTGTATGGTATGAATTTCTCTTGCCGAGTGCAGCTGAGACATATATATGGTTGTAATTGCTATTACTTTGTTTAACTGGTGTTGATTTGCCCGAATTCTTGCTTTGGCGGCCTTCAATCTCTGAGGTTCGGTGTATATTTTTGCTTTTACCTCACAGTGGTTTAGACTATTAATCTGGCTGTGGACTTCGAATATCACACGAGATTTAGCTGTCCTTACATTGGGTGTCGAAGTTTGATACCCCCCTTGTAACAAAGGATAACTCTTACTTCGAAGCAATATAGGACAGTCCCCAAGCCATTGCCTTATGGTGCCAAAGTTTAGTATATAAACCAAATTTCAGAAATAAAGTAAGACAGTCCCCGAGTTACTGCTCAAGGTGCCGAAGTTTAGTATATAAACCAAATTTCAGAAATAAAGTAAGACAGTCCCCGAGTTACTGCTCAAGGTGCCGAGGTTTAATATATAAACCAAATTTCAGAAATAATGTAAGACAGTCCCCGTGTTACTGCTCAAGGTACTTGGTTTTAACATGTAATACAAACACAAAAACGATATATGTCAGTCTTCGAGCCATTGCTCAAATGTCGAGGTTTAATACATGAATTAAGCTTTAGAAAATAAATCTGGGGCAGTCTCCGAGTCACCGCTCAGGGTGCCGGGTTTTAATACATAATCCAATCTTACAAACAATCTAGTGCAATCCCCGAGCCATTGCTCGAGGTGCCGAGGTTTAATACATAACATGAAATTGAAATAATATATGGCAGTCCACGAGTCACTGCTCTGGACGCCGAGGTTCAAAGCATGCTTGGTGCCCCATCCTGAGACATTACTTTACAATGTGTCATTGCTGACTTCTACGAGTAAAATGGACGAAGTAAAGCTACGTTCCATGGTCTTTTCATTTCTTCGCCGGCTTTGTCTGCCCTGTTCTTTCCTGGTGATTGAGCATCGATTAGGTAATAGGCATCATTGTGCAATGCTTTGCTCACGATGAATGGTCCTTCCCATGGAGGCGATAGCTTGTGCATGCCGGCCATGCGTTGCACCAGTCGCAGAACCAAATCTCCTTCTTTGAATACTCTTGGATTCACCTTCTTGCTATGATATCGTCGCAAGTTCTGCTGATAAATAGCTGATCTTGATAGCGCCAGCTCTCTGGCTTCCTCTAGCAGATCAATAGTGTCTTGCCGAGCTACTTCATTTACTTCTGAGGTTGTATATTGGGTAACTCTTGGCGAGTCATGTATTATGTCGGCTGGAAGCACGGTTTCTGCCCCATATACTAGAAAGAACGGTGTATATCCTGTTGATTTGTTTGGAGTAGTCCTGAGGCTCCATAATACTGCTGGTAGTTCCTCAATCCAACATCCTGCCGACCTTTGCAGTGGTTCGACGAGTCGTGGTTTTATTCCGGACAATACTAGCCCATTAGACCTTTCCACTTGCCCATTGGATGCTGGATGAGCCACAGAGGCAACATCTAATCTTATATGCTTTTCTTGGCAAAATCTAGCGAAAGCTCCTTCTGCAAAATTTTGTGCCGTTGTCTGTAATGACACTATGCGGGTATCCATATCTTAAAATAATATCTTTGAGGAATTTCACTGCTGTGGGCCCATCACATTTTTTATTGGTTTCACTTCAATCCATTTTGTGAATTTGTCCACCATGACCAATATGTGAGTCATCCCACCTCGGGCCGGCTTAAATGGTCCCACCATATCTAAGCACCACACATAAAATGGCCAAGTAATGGGTATTGTTTTTAACTCGGACGATGGCATGTGTATCTTGGTTGCGTATCTATGACAACCATTACATTTCTCAACCAGCTCTTTGGCTTCTTTCAACGCTGTTGGCCAATAAAACCCATGTCTGAATGCTTTGGCCACTAAGGCTCGAGATGAGGCATGATGTCCACATTCTGCTTGATGTATGTCTAGGAGGATCTCCTGGCCTTCTGCTGAACTCACACATCTTTGCAATACACTTGTGACGCTTCTTTTGTACAGCTCATTATTTATGATCGTATAAGCTTTAGCTCTTCGCACAGTCTGTCTTGCTAACACCTCATTATTCGGCAAAACCGCATCTCTAAGGAAAGAGAATATGGGTTGCGCCCAAACAGGTGTGACTTTGTCTGGTGTGGTTTCACTCTCTATTTCCATGTTTTCTGCCGACATAACGACCTCGGATTTCTCCATAGTTATGCTTGCATCAGCTTTCTTTCACTTTGGGAATACCGGGTTATCTTGCTTGTCAATTTCCATCGGCACATTATCTCCTCCTGACTTCACCGAAATAAAGATAGATTCGGACTCTGGTGACGGTGTTATTGATGGTTTCCTTAGGTGCTCTAGGGCGATACCTGGGGGAATTGACTGCCTAGTTGATCCTAGTTTTGACAACGTGTCTGCGGCGTCGTTTTCTGCCCGAGGTATATGGTGAAATTCACATCCTTCGAAGTATCCACTGATTTTTTGCACATGGAATCTATAAAGAGCCATATTACCATCCAATGCATCCCAATTTTCTGAGACTTGCTGTACTACTAGATCTGAATCTCCATAGCATAAGATTCGGCGTATGCCAATATCTTTTGCCACCTTTAATCCATGGACGAGTGCTTCATACTCGGCTACGTTGTTTGACGCGGCAAAATGTATCTGCAGCACATATTTCAGCTGATCTCTTTTTGGCGAGGTTAACACTATTCCTGCCTCCAAACCATTTCTTAGTTTGGAACCGTCAAAGTGCATCGTCCAATAACTCGGGTCTGGCAATGATGGCTCATATTGCACCTCGGCCCAATCTACGAAGAAGTCGGCCACAGCCTGAGATTTGATTGCATCCCTCCTATCGAATTGCGGGGCATAAGGTGACAATTCAATTGCCCATTTTGCTATTCGGCCACTTGCATCTTTGTTACTCAATATGTCGGCTATGGGTGCTTCACAAATCACTTTGATGGGGTGCTCTTCAAAGTAGTGTTTAAGTTTCTTTGCCGACATGTACACTCCATATGCCATCTTCTGATAATGTGGGTAATTTTGTTTTGAGGCTGATAGTACCTCGCTCAAGTAATACACCGGCCTTTGTACTGACTTATCGTTTTCAACTCGTTCTACGACGATCACCGCGCTCACTACTCTGTTAGTGGCTGCTATGTAGAGTAACATAGGCTCTTTTGACAATGGAGAAGCTAAGACAGGCGCTGCGACCAACATCTTTTTCAATTCATGAAATGCACTGTCTGCTTGTGGAGTCCAAATGAACTTATCTGATTTCTTCATCAGTTGATAGAGTGGCAATGCCTTCTCTCCCAGCCGACATACAAATCGGCTGAGCGAGGCTAAATAACCTGTGAACTTTTGTACGTCATTTAGACACCTCGGCAATTCCATTCTTTCTACTGCCTTTATCTTGGTTGGGTTGGCCTCTATACCTCGGCTAGATACAAGAAAACCAAGTAATTTTCCTGCTAGCACACCAAATGTGCATTTTTCCGGGTTAAGCTTCATTCGGAACCTTCTCAGGTTCGTGAAAGTCTGTCGTATATCATCCAGTAGTGTTTTGCTTTCTTTGGTTTTGATAACCACATCATCCACATATACTTGTACATTTTTCCTATCTGGTCATGTAGACATTTTTGCATGCATCTTTGATACGTCGCTCATGTGTTGCGCAGGCCGAATGGCATTGTGCGATAGCAATAAGCCTCGTACGGGGTAATAAACGCAGTCTTTATTTGATCGGCCGGATTTAACGGTATCTGGTGAAAACCAGAATACGCGTCTACAAATGACAATAGTTCACAACCAGCGGTCGAATCAATGACTTGGTCTATTCTAGGTAAAGGAAAAGGATCTTTTGGACATGCCTTGTTCAGGTTCATGTAATCGATACACATTTGCCATACAATGGCTACATTTGGATCATCCTTCTTCTTTTCAACCAACACCGGATTTGACAGCCAATCCGGATATAGCACCTCCATGATGAACCCGGCTGCAAGGAGCCGATCTATTTTGTCCCCTATTATTTTTCTCCTGTCTTCGGCGAAGCGGCGGAGAGGTTGCTTCACCGGCCTTGCTCCTAGCCTTACATTTAGCGAGTGCTTAGCCAACTCCCTCGGCACACCTTGCAGATCTTGGGTTGACCATGCAAAGATGTCCTGATTCTCACGGAGGAAGTTGGTGAGCTCGCTTTCCTATTTAGCATCTAGGCCGGCACCAATAGTGACGGTGCGCTCCGGGAATTGTTCATCTATCTGGAACTTTTTTGTTTTTTTACTTGGTTGAAAGGAGACACTTCCATGTGGATTGGCTAGTGCCGGCATATTCAGCTGTGCCGACTGAGCGAGGGCTGCTACCTCCTGAATCCTTCTTTTTTCCCTTGCTATTACCAATGATTCGGCCAAATTTGACCTGGCTGAAGCACATTCCATTGACTTCCTGTAATCCCCTGCTACCGTTATCACCCCTTGTGGTCCGGGTAACTTCATTTTTAGATAACTTACATGATAGCTGGCCATGAATTTGGCCAATGCTGGCCGTCCGAGTAGAGCGTGATAACAACTTTCTAGATCCACCACCTCGAACTCTAAGTTTTCTGCTCTGCAGTTATCTCTGGTGCCGAATAATACGTCCACTCGGACCTTACCAATGGGTTCGCACGAAAGCCCTGGTACTATCCCATGGAATGTGGTCCTCGTGGACTGCAGCATGTTTTGTGTTATTCCGAGTTTATGCATTGTATCTTTGTACATGATATTGATGCTGCTCCCATTGTCAATGAGTACCTTTGAAAATTTCACATTAATGCTCGGTCCGACAAATGTCGGATCTAACACGAGTGCATATGACCCTGGACTCGGCATTATCTTGGGGTGATCCTTTATACTCCAGGTTACTTCTTGATCCGACCAAGGCACATATCTTGTTACTGCCAGCATTACTGCATTTACTTCCATATGTCGGCGCTGTACGCTCTGCTTGTCTTGTTGTTCTATCGTGAACACGCAATACGACTGGTGATGTTCTCTGTAATCATTGCGTCCATTATTTCCTGGATTTGTCCTTCCATCCGGACCCTGATTCATCACTTGATGCACCGCATCCCTCCGGTCCGAGTTGTCGTACCTCGGGGGAGGAGGTGGTAACATCAGTTGCTGTGCATTTGCTCCAGTCAACTGCGGCTGATGTTGCGGATGTGCTTGGAGAGGTGTTGCCTGCATGCCTGCTGAGTTTCCCATCGCACTTTTCATCCATGCACATTGGCGGGTCGTATGGTTGGCCGGCCTAGCTGGGTTTGACGTGTGAAATTTACACGGCTGATCTAACATAGATCCGAACGTGTACTTCGGTCTCTCCTGCCATTGCTTCTTTTGTTCTGGTGTCCACTATCTTTTTCCTTCATTCCTTGGTGTCCACTGCTGAGGACCATTCTTTTTCCATTGAGTCGTTCCGTTACTCGGCTGATCTTGCGCTACCGCTGCCACCTGGGCCGAACTATATCTATAATCCGGTCTCTCTTCTCTTCTTCTTCCTCTGAAGTCATTGCGCCGGGATGACCCGGCCATATCTCTCGCATATTGATCTTGATGCTCCCGATGATCTGCCGACATTAACTCGGGTTGCGTCGGATCTCCCAACGCATAAGAATCCGCTATTCTGATGGTTTCTGCCAATGTGGTCGGCATATCTCTTTGCAATCGCTGCCATAACACACTGGCATAACGGCATCCCTGTGCGAACCAAGCTATTGCTTGTGATTCTATAACTCCTTCACACGAGTTTCTTAGGTTACACCACCGAGTTAAAAACTCTCTGTCCGTCTCGTTTGGTCTTTGCTTGCACATGGCTAACTGCTGCGGCCTGTTTGGCCTCTTGTAAGTACTGGTAAAGTTGCTAACGAACATTTCTTCAAAATCCAACCAACAGTTGTTGCTGCCTGCTGGTAGATTATTCAGCCATACTCTAGCTGGTCCTTCCAACATTTGCGGGACATACCGCACTGCCCATCGCAAGTTCCCGCCTGCTATTTTCACAGCTGTGGCATAATCAATCAACCAGTCTTGTGGTTTGGTGCTCCCATTATACGTGTTTGTGCCTCTTGCCAGCTGAAAGTTCGGCACCGGCGGTTCGCCCATAATCCGTGGTCCGAAACATGCCGGACCCGGTGGACCCTGCTCTTCCAGCAACTCGGATCGGTATAGCCAGTCTAGCTTTACTCTGCGTCGTTTGACGGCAAGTCTCGGTACAGAACTCTGTCCTGCATTCCATAGTGGTTATTTCCACCATGGATCGCATATTCCATCTCGGAATAACCATCATTGTACCTTTCATTCACCTGATTGTGGCGAGCTGGTCTTGCTTCTCTTTCCTGCCGAGGTTCATGTCTCGGCTGCGGGTTGTGCAGCGGCTCTCTCCTTCCTTCGACCGGGGTATTATTTTCGTGATTTCCTCTTCCGGGTTCTGCTCTGTCGAGGTCTCCATTGCCTCGGCTTCCGCCGCCTTTCTCGGCACGGCCGGGGTTCCTTTCGCCACTGTTACCTCGGCTTCCATTGCCTCTGTTCTCATTTGCTTTCCTGGCTATTGCCGGATCATATGGAACAATTTTCTTGTTCCTCTTTCCCGAAGTTACCTCTCTATCCCTTCGTGCATTGTTTCCTGGTGAGGATGCTGCTGCCACGGACAAGGCAGGTGTTGCCCCAGCCGAGTGAACCATCCGCGAGGCCCCTGGCCTCGCCGGATCTGCCCTGAGCATCTCCTCATTCTGCTGGTTTGCAATGCGCACCAGCTCATTCACTCTTTCTTGTTGTTTCTGCCGGGCTTCGCCGGTCAATCCCTCCAACTCTAATGCTGCGGCATTGGCCGCTCTCAGGTTCTTTGCCGGGGTATTATACCTCGGCAAGCCCAAATCAACTGATTCTGCCTTATGAGCATCATGCTCCTTGTTAATATCATCTATGAGGTTCTTCCCTCTTACTCTCAACTCGTCAACCCGTTCGGGAGCGACGTCGAGCTTGTTCGCTTTGGCATACTCTCACAGGGTCCTGTTTAAGGACTCCAGTAAGGCCGACACCTTTTTTGCCTCCACCAGCACCTTTTGCCTGGTTTCTTCTAATTCTGCCTGAGCATTTGCCGGATCAAGTATCGGCGCTACAGGTGTAGTCAGATTATCTATGGTTGCCTGAAGAATGTTTTCTGGTCTTTCCAGAGGTGGCCCTCTTATTCTTGGTGCCTTTGGGGTAGTGTCCTGCACTTCGGCCTGATTGGCCACTTGAGGGATTACCTCGGTGGGTGGTGGTGTCGTCTGCCTGGGCGCGACCTGCACGCCTGTGGCAGGGTCTCTGGTTGATCCGGCACCCGCTACTCCCGCCTGCACCCCGGCTGCGACCATCACCTCGATGCTGCTGACCGGGCACACTCCGCGCGGACGGCTCGCGGCGCTAAGGGGTGGCTCTCCTGCAACAACAACCTGGTGAGGATAAATGTCGGAGACGTCGACGCCGACTTAGACCTGGTGCGTGCCCAAGCTGATGAAGATGCCATTGCGCGGAGGAGCTTTTCCCCTGAAGCTGCCTGCATTGTCACTGACGTAGTCATAGAGATCAAATCTCCGGACCAAGCCAGAAACAACGCGCTCGCCAGTGTTGATGAAGTTTCCTGTCCGGATCATGACTCCAGCTAGCACCGCTGCTGGCCCCATGGTGGGCGCCAACTGTCATGGTGGTGACACGGCAGATGCCATGGGTAGGCTAAAGTGAGGGGCCTATGGATGCCAGTGGGATCTGGGGAGGGAAGATGCAGTTAATTCTACACACAGAAGACTAAGGCAAAGATCTTTATTTCTTATTCCTTGGGCTACAAGTGCTCCTCGAGCTGTATGTAAGGAGAAAGGAAGAACTTAACCAGCCTAACGGTACTAAAATGAGCCGATCCCTTCCTCAGGGTCCAAGCCTCCCCTTATAAAGGAGAGTCTTGGGTGCCTTTAGGGCTGACGGGGCAAGCATATTCGAGGAATATGCTTGTCCCAAAATAGTAGTTCGGCGGCCTCCTTTCCCTGTCGCCCTTCTAACGACGACAAGGCTCCATAGGGCCCCTCCTGCGTGCCTCGGGCTTCAGGACTGTCATCTCCGTGACCTCCTTCTGCCCCTCTGACGCTCTGCGCCTTTGTCTCTTGTGCTTGGATCCGCTCAGATTCCTTCTAGCCTGCAGCTAGAGTTTGACCTTGGGTTTCTCCTTCTCCTCCAAGCTTCGTATCATTTGGCCTTACCTCGTGTAACTCGGCTTGTCCTTCACCTGCATCGAGATTACTCGGGCTAACCCGGCCGAGTTACGTAGTATCCCGGCCGGGTAACGCCTTGCCTTTATCATAAGGGTCCCGCCCTTCCCTGTCTTGGCTGACCTCAACAGGATTCGGCCGACTCTGAAAATAACTCGGAAACTAGATGGGCAACTTCCTTTCGTCTTTTCCCGTCTTTACCCTACCCGAGGTCATCTCCCCAACAGCTATTGGACAAGCCCCAAATCATAGAGGATCAGTTAGCCCCTAGCAGTCTTTCCTGGGGCATAAACTCGAGAGCTACCCAGCCGTGGGCTAAGATCGAACGGACGGTCACATTCGGCACTCAAGACAACTACCGCACTGAGATGTTGAGGATATTGCCCTTCCATATAACGGCATCATAGGGCGCCCTGGCTTGGCAAAGTTCATGGTGGTCTCCCACCATGCCTACAACTCGCTCAAGTATCCCTCCTCGTGGGGGACCTTGACCATGAAAGGTGATATAAGGGACGTCGTGTTCTGCTCTGAACAACTGTTCAAACTTGCAGGCATCGCTTTTCATGTGACTCACACTATCCCTTTGTCTGATTTGGACCAACCTTTCACCTCAATTACCGGCTCGCTCGGAAGAGGCTGTGACCCTTTCGGAACCTAGTTCTGATGAAAATTCTCGTACTGGTGGCTCTCCTAGTAAGCTAAAAACTTCTCGCATCCACCCTGCCAACTAAAAATTCCGGGAGCGTGTGTGGTGCTCCCAACAAATAAAAAGCCCTGGTGTGAGTGGAGGTTCCCCCGGCAACTAAAAGCCTAGGAGCGTGCCTAGTGCTCCCGGCATATAAAAAGCCTGGGTGCGAGTGGAGGTTCCCCCAGCAACTGAAGGC
Source organism: Avena insularis (assembly GCA_023614405.1). Lineage (NCBI taxonomy): Eukaryota > Viridiplantae > Streptophyta > Magnoliopsida > Poales > Poaceae > Avena > Avena insularis. Next base: position 261,133,081 of record CM042695.1, read on the forward strand.
CAGGGAACGTGTGTGGGGCTCCGGGCAACTAAAAATCCTGGGTGTAAGTGGAGGTTCACCCGACAACTGAAATCCCAAGAGTGTGTGTGGTTCTCTCGGCAACTAAAAAGATCTTGTGTGAGTGGAGGTTTCCCCGGCAACTGAAAGGCGGGGAGTGTGTGTGGTGCTCCTGGGACCTAAAAAATCCCGAGTGTGAGTGGAGGTTCCCCCTGCAACTGAAAGCCTGGGAGCGAGCGTAGTGCTCCCAGCAACTGCGATGAATACTAGTGTATCTGGCCTGCCCCGCCTATGTGTAAACCGCTTGTATGGGAGCTACCCCTGTCTTGTAAGGAGAATCCCGTTGCTCTCATTTTTCTGCTTGTTTTCATTTGCTGAGACTTTTTCGGGATGTTTATTCCTTTATATCTTTCTTAGGACCCGACATGGGTAACGAGACTGTCAGGCCAGTAAATGTCGTACTCTCATGATCCGCTCTGATGTATGAGCGTTTTGCTCTAGGCATTGTCGACAAGAAATAAATCATGAAGACACACCTCCCACGTTAGGCCCCCGAGTTGGCAACTCCGTGCGCCCTTATCAAGCTCACGGCACCGTGTTTTAAACCCGAGGCATGGGTAAGATGTCGTAAGGTGTGTTCATCATGTTTCAGGATGTGCAACGGATGGATGAAAAAGGAGAGGCCAAGGCAAGGTCTTGGCTAAGGGTGGGAAAAAACTAAAACCAGGCAAACCGGTAAAACCTGAAAGTTGCAACCTAGTTCATTTTCCTACACAAATGAAATCCAAAGTTTAGATGTAGTAAAAAAAAGCCACCCGGCCAAAATGGCCAAACCATGTATGCACAGGCTTAGTCCCGGCAAGGGCAACGGTGTAAAGCTCACCGCCAGGTGGGAGTAGCAACGACTGCGCGATTCCCGGGGGTGGATAGTCCCGCAAGCAAAGCCTGAGTTGACCGTAAGGCTGGAACCAGGGAATCAGAGCAAGGCGTCCGAGAAGACGAACAACGCCCCCACGGGCTCCATGGTGGCGTGAAAGCGATAAAGTATGGATGAATCAAGGGCATCCATGAGCACAATAAAGCAAAAGAAGGAAATGGCGCAAAGGCAAAGGAAGACCTCGGGCGTAAAGGAGAGGACGTAAAATCGACGGCGCAAGGTAGGAGCCCGCAGCCCTCCTCCACCTCTTGCGTGACTATGTCACTCACTCAGTGTGTCGCCCCACCGCCATCAGACGTTGCTGAGATTGGAGTCAAGGGTTTAGGGTGTGAAGTCCTGCCACCCATCGCATAGGTATAGGTTGCCGGCGCTGTCCACCCACCTCTGCAAGTCCTAGATGGGCTGGTCACCGTTGGCCTCGCGCATCCGGAGCTCGCACGAGGGGTGCTCTTGGAGCTCTTCCGTGAAAAAGTCTGGTTGGGGCAGCCACCACTTGAAGTTCACTAGAAGGAAGACGAGAAACGCGAAGCGAATAAGGCTCGTTGTTTCATCGTCGCTTTCCCTGCTTTGAAGCGGTTGGGGAGGAGAGTACCTGTCAGACTCTCGCCATCCGTAGAAACCCCTACGAGGGGGCCATGCCCGTGCCATGGAGAGGGAGAACGGCTACCAGGAGGACCTCCACTTATGTTGCCATGTCCCAGGCGGCTACGGCAGGGGCAGGGACTTAGCATTCAACTGTGGGAGATCTGCACCAGCGCCTGCACCTATGCCACGGAACCTCCGATGAATCCGGAACCACCTATCTCCTAGGAGAAGGAGGATCGTCGTCATGGCGGCGAATGTCGGGGCTGCCCGACGCCATCGTATTCACCGTCGAGTAGGAAGTTGGAAGGGAAAGGCTATTAGGGAAGTGGAGAATGAGTCATAGCCCCGCGCCTTCCCTCCCTTATATAAAAACAAGGAGGGGGAATAATTGTTGCCCACCTCGCCAGCTTACGGGAGGGAAAAGGTCGTGCCCCACAAAAATTAATTTGCAAGTACCAAAATGGGCGCAGCCAATGTGGGATGTCGCGGAAGCCAAGGCGTGGCCCGACAGTCCCACAGCCACTTGACTATGCAAACATGCACACGCCAGCTCTGCGGGATAGGAAAGCATGTCGGCCAATCACGTCGCCCCCCCCCCCCCCCCGCGACATGGACTGGGCCCACGCGCTATTGAAGGGCAAAGCCCAGGAACGGCCTCCTCGCTGAGCCACGACCAATGTTACTCGGATGCATCATCGACAAGTTGTTGTCCCTTCCCAGTGGCTTCTGTCAGTGTAATGGGATCGGGGGTCCCTCGCATTGCACCGTAGCGTGTGGGCTAGGACCCACCGGTCAGCAGCTCGGCGATTGTAAGGCCTAGCCAAAACAAGCATCGCATGGATGGAGCACCATGTTCTCCAAGCAAGTATGGATTTGGCATGATGAACCTCTAGAGACTAAGTACAGCTATTATGCAGGTGCCTATGAATGAGAAGAACTCTAAGAAATCAGCCCTGGTCCGCCAGCCAGACGCGGACAAGAAGGAAAGGACAATGACACGCACAAGGTGGTCTGGCCCCTCCTTCCTAGGCTACCCCGGAAGGAGGGTAAGGGTGTTGGTTGGGACAGAGAAGCAGAGGAGTGACCTCAACTAAGTACCGGAAGGACCATAAGATCACCTCTCCTAGGCCAGACGTGGCATGGGAACCAGAGTGAATTGAGACTGACAAGACGTATCAGTTCTGGCCTTGGGAAGTGGCGACACGCCAGCGCCGCTGCACATCATCATGACGTTGCAGTCCACTACAGCACGCCACCAATAGGAGTGACAGCTCGGAGCTTGAGCTGTCACGCGGCCATCAAGAAAGCCTATGACACCGCTCGTGGCCATCCATTGGCTAGAGGCACCGCCCATCTTCCTGAATACCGCGTAGCGCACCACGATTGATCCTGGGAACGCCCTTGGCAGTGCTCCATATTAGCCCTTGTGGTGACCCCTTGGAGTATAAAAGGAGGCACTTAGCCATTGAGAAGGGGGGTTTGAAGGATAAGAAGGTTAGTGTTTGAAAGGGAAGGAGGTTTATGTTGGAGATATGCCCAAGAGGCAATAATAAAGTGGTTATTATTATATCTTTGTGTTTATGATAAATGTTTGCATTCCATGCTATAATTGTATTAACAGGAAACATTAATACTTGTATGTTTTATAAACATAAAAGCGTCCCTGGTAAGCCTCTTGTTAAACTAGCTTGTTGATTAATAGATGATCATGGTTTCCTAATCATGAACATTGGATGTTATTAATAACAAGGTCATATCATTAGTATAATGATGTGATGGACACACACCCATAGTAAGCATAGCATAAGATCAAGTCATTAAGTTCGTTTTTCTACAAGCTTTCAAATACATAGTAACCTAATCCTTCTACCATGATATCATGTTAACCACCATCACCGAATGAGTGCTTTGATAACATCAAACGCCACTTCCGCAACTGGGTAGTTATAAAGGTGGCATTGGGTATTCTGAAAGTATGTGTTGAAGCGCATGGATCAATAGTGAGATTTGTCCATCCAAATTATGGATAGATATACTCTGGGCCCTCTTGGTGGAATATCATCTGATTGTCTTGCAAGCATGTGACTAGGTCACAAGGGATGTCATCTCACGGAATGAGTAAAGAGTACTTATCGGTAACAAGGTTGAACTAGGTATGGAGATAGCGATGATCGAACCTAGGATAAGTAAAGTATCGCACGACAAAGGGAATCGATGTCGTATGGTAATGGTTCTTTCAATCACTAAGTCATCGTTGAATATGTGGGAGCCATTATGGATCTCTAGGTCCTGCTATTGGTTATTGATCGGAGAGGTGTATCGATCATGTCTGCATAGTTCGCGAACCGTTGACACACTTAAGGTTCGATGTTATTTAAGTATATATGGAATATGAGTTAGAGACCGAATGTTGGTCAGAGTCTCGGATTGGATCCAGGACATCACGAGGAGATCCAGAATGGTCTGGATAATAAGATTCATATAAAGGAAGTTATCTTCCGGGGTTCAGAAAAGTTTTCGGTATTTTGACGGGAGCTTCTAGAATGTTCTAGAGGGGCCACCAGTGGGTCCACCACCCTGGGAGGGGCCACAAGGGATGAGGCAATGCTGAGGGGGCTCATGGGATAGCCGCACCAAGCCCAAGGGACCAAACCGGCCAGCCCAAAAGGGTTTAGGGAAAAACCCTAAAAGGAAAGGGGAAGACTTAGGGGCAAGTTTCCCCCCTCTCTACCTTCCACCGGCCCTAGGGGAAGTGGGCCAAGGGGTAACCCTAGGCCACATCCCCTTATATATAGAGGGGAGGGGTGGGTGCCTCCCCTTGACCCTTCTTCCTCAACCCTAGCCGCCACCCTCCTCCTCCTTCCTGCTACTCTAGCTTAGGCGAAGCCCTACAGAAATTTCTCCTCCACAACCACCACCACGTCGTCGTGCTGCTGGGATTCCGAGGGGATATCCTACCTCCTCTGCCCACTGGGATGGGGAGAGGAATGTATTCATTGATTCCGTACGAGTGACCGAGTGCGGAAGCACTGCCAGAACGCGGTTGATCATGTGTAGCTCAGATCATTGTAGAGCTTCGTTGGGAGACCCCAAGAGGAAGGTATGATGAGTACACCAGCAAGTTTTCCCTCAGTAAGAAACCAAGGTTATCGAATTAGTAGGAGGAAGGAAATGACTCAAAGGTGTTGCTAGCAACATGGAAACCTGCACAACACAAACTCAAGACTTTGCCCCAACGAACAGTGAGGTTTTCAATCTCACCAGTTTGCTGAAAACAAAGGATTAACTGTATGGTGTGGAAGGTAATGGTGGTTTGCAGAAATTAAACAGGAAAAGTGGAAGATGTATTAATGGTAAAGATTGGACCGGGGTCCATAGTTCACTAGAGGTGTTCTCCTTAATATAAACAACACAAATATGCTGCGTAAACAAATTACAGCAGGGCAATTGACAGGACAGAGCAAGGCATAACAATGCAATACTAGACATTCATGATCCTATGAGATTTGATTGGGAAATACAACAAGATACATAGACCGCCATCCAACTGCATCTATGACTAGTAATCCACCTTCAGGTTATCATTCAAACCCCCTCTAGTATTAATTTGCAAGCAATGGATAACTTATTTAAGAAAAGTGTGTAAGGTAAACAATCCACTTGTTCCATGAACAAGAGATCATTGTTCTCTCCCTAGTAGAAACAGCACATCTACAACCTTAGAGATTTCTATCACTTCCCCAGATTAAAGAGAGGCATGAACCCACTATCGAACATAAATACTCCCTCTTGGAGTTACTAGCATCTACTTGGCCAAGATAGCTACTAGAAACGGAGAGCATGCAAGATCTCAAACAACATAGACATGATAGAATCAATAAGATAGAATCATTAACCAATCTGACATAGTAATCTCAATTTCCATCGGATCCCCGCAAACACAACATGCATGATTACAAATAGATGATATTGATCATGAACGGAGCTCACAAGATCTAAACATGGTAGCACAAAGGAGGAGAAACAACCATCTAGCTACTACATGGACCCGTAGTCCAAGGTGGAACTATTCACGCTTATACCATAGGCTTGCATGGTGATGAAGAAGGCCTCCGAGATGATATCTCCCCTCCGACAGGGTGCCGGGAAGAGCTTCAGATCCCCCCGATCTAGGGACGATGGTAGCGGCGGCTACGGACTGTTTCGTGGAAGATTGATCGGGTACTTAGGGTTTAGGTATCAGGGGATTCTTATAGGCAAAGAGCAAGGCCAAGGGGGTGCCCGAGGAGGCTGCACCCCCCCCAGGCACGGTCCATGCCTGGTCCGTGCAGCCAGGGGGTGTGGCCCCTCGAGGCCCTCCTCTGTCTCGTCTTCTGGCTCCATGTTCCCCACGATAAAATATTGACTTTGGCTTTTGTCCCGTCCAATTCTGAGAATATTGATTTTCTGCCTTTTCTGGAACCAAAAATAGAAGAAAACAGGCAAGTGGCACTATGGCATATTGTTAATAGGTTAGTCCCAGAAAACATATAAAAATACCTCAAAGTGTAGACAAAGCAAATCAAAGTAGATACTAAACAAGCATGCAACATCAAAAATTATAGATACGTTTTCGACGTATCAAGCATCCCCAAGCTTAACTCATGCTCGTCCTCAAGTAGGTAAGTGATAAAAAGAATAATTTTTGAGGTGACATACACCATCAAAATCAAGATCAAACCATTTCCAAGCAATGAACTCTGGGATCAAAGTACTCTAAACATGAGCATGAAAGATGTAGTTCTAACAATAAGACAAAGTAACTCTGCATGCAACATGAAAGGTTACAAACAAAGATCATGAATAACAATGCATTGAGAGACGTTTGTTTGTTTCACATATAGAAAACATAGCATAGTGGTATTAAGCTTGTCCCTATGGAGTATCAATAAATGCATAGGATACCTTCAAAGTTCATCAGAGTGACTAGATACAAATAGTTCATGAGCAAGTAATATCAACAATATGAATCAATCAATAACTTTTGGGACAATGCACATAGAACTAAGAATGGCAACTATGCTATCTTAATTGGTGCCTAAGGATAGAAGGTGGATACTCAATATAATAGTGGAAGAAAGGCCCTTCATAAAGGGAAGCAGGGATTTCAAGTCTCATCAAGAGATTCCAAAAATTATGGTACTTGTTATCTTTCAGCTCTCATTTCCCCTATCATAAGCATCTTGAAGTCATTAGGGTTAAAGTGAACAAACTATGGAGTATATGCTTGACAAAGTATAAGTTGGCAATCTCATGTCCCTTGAGTACGAGGGCCGCTCCTCATGCTACTCAACTTTAGTCACCGGTAAGTTCTTGTCATAGTAAGTACATGTGTATCATAGAGAACTGTGCACATGATACAGGAGCTATCCCGTAATCAAAATGACAAGGCAAGAAGACAATGAGCATCTCAGCAATCTTCTTACTTACCATGGGAAAATGGTGCTTTTTTCTCTCTTTCCTCTTTTCAATATGTCTCTTTTTTTCTTTTTCTCAATCTCTATCTCTTTTTTATAAGAAGAATGCTTCATAGATTGCTCACTATGGTGATGCTGCACACCATGATTAGTCATGGCTTAGGCTAGTGGCCCAGGTGTTTCTCTAACACACATACATAACTCCATGGACTTACAAGCTCCCTTTTATTTCACACTGACGACATCCGCACACAAAAGAGCATGATATCAACTGTGTACAATGTACAAGTGCAATGTTGAAAGCGTTCCCCATGACAGCATGGTTCTGCTAATTCCAACGTATAAGTGCAAGCATATACAACATAGATGACGCAATGGTTCAAGTTTATTTATGGGCAAGAAAAATAAAGTATGCCATCAAGTTTGTGAGAGCTTTAATCACTAAGTTTCACATAACAAGTTTAATTTGGAAGATAGATAAAACAAGAATATACTTGTAATGGTGTAACACGCCATGCATCAGAATTTATAGTGGACACTTTGGAATAACTTGGTTTCTTGGGAGTTGGATGCATGAGTAGAGCTTACTCATACAAGTGGAGGCTAGCAACATACTGGGAGCGACCAACTAAGAGAGCTATAATGGCCATAATCATGCAGAGTGACAAAACATTACTAATCACAGCATAAAGTGGTACCACAAGTCAAAAACTAAATGATCATAGAGGCTAAGGTGACTTGTTCATAGTCATAACATGGTGTTAGCATGTGCCAAGTCAACCCAAACAAAGCATCAAAGAAGAATACCATAATACTATGCTTTTGTATGCTAAAAAACACATGATTCTTTCAAGGAACCTTAAGCAATCCTAATTCTTTGGAACAAGTCATGCTACAGCAATAATCACTAATCATAAAGTCAAAACAACATCTAGCATGACATGATAAAGTCTAAGTCACGGTCAAAGCAAGCTCCTCATGTACTACTAAAGCAAGAACTTCCTACTTCTTTCCAACACCAATCAACTTATTTGAAACAACACGGCGAGAACGGGGGTCCATCCACTTTATTCAAGAAAACTAAGCAAACAGAAACTAAAACTGAAAACTAAGACGCTCCAAGAACAACACAACTTGTGCATGAAACTATAAAAACGAAGTGTCTAGAAAGACTTGAGATTTTTATTGCTGGAGAAGGGGATGCCTTGGGCATCCCCAAGCTTTGTCGCTTGTACCTCTTGAATATTTCTTGGGTTGACACGGGTTGGCATCCCCAATCTTGAGCTTTTGTCCATTCTTCATCTCATTACATCATTCTTTCCTTACACCTGAAAAATTTCCTACGTACAAAACATCACACAATCTTCATTAGCAACATTAGTGTATTCAAAATATAATATACCTTTCAGGTTTAGTTTCAAAACAGAAAAACTTTCATTAAAAACACAAGCGACTATATCAATTCCCTCAAAAAGCTCAATTTTCCAAAAAGGAACCAATAAGAAGCAAATGCAAATAATGGCAGAAATCTATCAAAACAGACCAGCAGGTAGAAACCGATTTTTTCGAAGACCTTCTGTTGCTCAAATCAAAAAGTGTTGAACTAACTAAAGTTATCTAACAACCTGGGGGATTTATTTAGAAAATTACAGCTCAATCCGAATTACAGAGATTTCACACGAATTTTTATAGTGGAGTACAAAAATCTGTTTTGGGACAGCAACTCCCCAAATCTTACTTCCCTCTCATTAGAAGTTATTCTTGGCACAAAAATCAAATAAAAGGATAAGGAGAGGTCATTACATAAGTAATAACTTCCAAGACTCAAGAAAACTATTTGGTTATCTCCCAAGAAGTACTTTTCTTTAACGTCTTTAAGTTAGGCACAAGAAGCAAGAAGCATGTATTTTCAAATGAAGAAGCATTAACATCAACTTTCTTGCTCCTACCTTTCTTACCTCTCTTATTATATTTAGGGAATGTATGATTGCTTATTGGAGAAGCAAATGCATAATTCCTTTTCCCACATCTATGATTGCTCCAAGGTGCTTCAGCGGGGATCTTCCAAGTGTAATTTGTCCTTTTCATACGCATTCAATAACAAGATAATCAGTAGACACCACTTTCCCTGAGATCTTTGTAAACACACCTTCAGCTATTCAAATGGGTAATAAAGTTGCATTATTGGTAAGAGATATTTCTTCTCCTCCTTCAGAAAGTCCCCAAAGATTCAAAGACTCTTAGATATCTTTAGGCATAAGACAAAATTCAGACATGATATCACAACGAGCATCAAAAGTTTTACTGTTTATAGCAACTTTTATTGTAGGAAACCATTTTGAAGGCTCAGAATTTATTGGAACATAATCATGGTGCTCTCTAAGCATGTTATATCAATCTTTCAAAGCAACTATACGGGTCTCAAGAGTGTTCAACCTAGCATAGATGTCTATAAAGGAAGAATCATACTTGCTAGGCATATTATAAATTATAATCAACTTCTTTATGGCATCCAAAGCTTCATTCTCATTACATCGAAAAATATGTTTCCCAGCTACAGCATCCAAAGCATATCTATACCAAAGAGGAAGACCATGGTAGAAACTATTAATAACCAGGCTTAGACACATCTTAGGCTTAGTTTTTCCTTGTAACTCATTGAAACTCTCTTCACTTTCTTGTTTGAAAGTAATGATCCTTTCCATAGGTGACACAGTGATTGGAACAACACCAGACATGGTAGCAACTAAAGTAGGAACTAAATTTTTTTGTGTTTTATATTAAAGAAAGCAAACCAAACGGAACTAATTTTTTTGGAGTTTTTGATAAAAAGAGGCAAACAAAACAAGGCAAAAGAAACTAAGAATAAAAATAAAGTAAAGAGAAAGTTTGTGAAGGACTCCCCTTGTGAAGCCGACCTTAGCCTCCCCGGCAACGGCGCCAGAAATAGCTTGATGATGTGTAGCTCAGATCACTGTAGACCTTCGTTGGGAGACCCCAAGAGGAAGGTATGATGAGCACAGCAGCAAGTTTTACCTCAGTAAGAAACCAAGTTTATCGAAACAGTAGGAGGAAGGAAATGACTCAAAGGTGTTGCTAGAAACTTGGAAACTTGCACAACACAAACTCAAGAATTTGCCCCAACGAACAGTGAGGTTGTCAATCTCACTGGTTTGCTAAAAAGAAAGGATTAACTGTACGGTGTGGAAGGTAATGGTAGTTTGCAGAAAGTAAACAGGAAAAGTGGAAGATGTATCAATGGTAAAGATTGGACCGGGGTCCATAGTTCACTAGAGGTGTTCTCCTTAAGATAAACAACACAACATGTTGCTTAAACAAATTACAGCGGGGCAATTGACAGGATAGGGCAAGGCATAACAATGCAATACTAGACATTCATGATTCTATAAGATTTGATTGGGCAATACAACAAGATACATAGACTGCCATCCAACTACATCTATGACTAGTAATCCACCTTCAGGTTATCATCTGAACCCCCTCCAGTATTAAGTTGCAAACAATCGATAACTTCTTTAAGCAAAGTGTGTAAGGTAAACAATCCACTTGTTCCATGAACAAGAGATCATTGTTTTCTCCCTAGTAGCAACAACACATCTACAACCTTAGAGATTTCTGTCACTTCCCCAGATTAAATAGAGGCATGAACCCACTATCGAGCATAAGTACTCCCTCTTGGAGTTACTAGTATCTACTTGGCCAAGATAGCTACTAGAAACGGAGAGAATGCAAGATCTCAAACAACACAGACATGATAGAATCAGTAAGATAGAATCATTAACCAATCTGACATAGTAATCTCAATATCCATTGGATCCCCGGAAACACAACATGCATGATTACAAATAGATGATCTTGATCATGAACGGAGGTCACAAGATCTAAACATGGTAGCACAAATGAGGAGAAACAACCATCTAGCTACTACATGGACCCGTAGTCCAGGGTGGAACTACTCACGCTTCATACCGGAGGCTGGCATGGTGATGAAGAAGGCCTCCGGGATGATCTCTCCAACCGGCAGGGTGCCGGGAAGAGCTTCAGACCCTCCCAATCTAGGGACGATGGTGCCGGCGGCTGCAGACTGTTTCGTGGAAGATTGATCGGTTGCTTAGGGTTTCGGTATCAGGGGCTTCTTATAGGCGAAGAGGGAGGCCGATGGGGTGCCAGAGGCGGTTGCACCCTCACAGGCGCGGGCCAGGCCTAGACGTGCGGCCAGGGGGTGTGGCCCCCTCGAGGTCCTCCTTCGTCTCGTCTTCTGGCTCTGTGTTCCTCACGGTAAAATATTGACTTTGGATTTTGTCCTGTCCAACTCCGATAATATTGATTTTCTTCCTTTTGTGGAACCAAAAACAGAAGAAAACAGGCAATTGGCACTGTGGCATCTTGTTAATAGGTTAGTCCTAGAAAACATATAAAAATACCTCAAAGTGTAGACAAAGCAAAGAAAAGTAGATACTAAACAAGCATGGAACATCAAAAATTATAGATACGTTTTCGACGTATCAGCGGTGCCGGAAAGGATCATCATCGCGATCTTGAGATCGTCAAGTGATCGACTATATCAACCATGAGATTAGACCTCGTTAACACTTTGGATCTATGAGGGTTAGTTCTCTTCTATCTCGTTGCACCTATCTTGTAGATTGGATCTTGGCTTGGCCATAGATTGGATCTTGGTTTTATTCGTTCTTGCGGTAGAAATTTTTTGTTTTCTATGCTATGAACCCAACAGTGGTATCAGAGCTAAATCTATGCGTAGATCTATTGCACGAGTAGAACACAATGGTTTGGTGGGCGTTGATGCTCTTGTTTTTGCTTGCTTTTCATGTACTTTGCATCTTGTGGGATGGTGGGATGAATCGGCCCAGGCTAACCTTACATGTCGTTGCACATGAGACTTTCTCTACGCTCAGAGTGCGAATTGCATTGCACAAGTGTCTTTACGGGTGTCTGTCTCTCCTACCATAGTTAAGATTCAATTTACAATCTGCACTTGACAACACTTGTATTAGCGTTGTGGTTCTTGTTCGTAGGTAAGAACGGTTCTTATTCAAAATCCCCAAGCCACGTAAAACATGCAAAGAAAATTAGAGGCGTCTAACTTCCTTTTGCAGGGGCATGTGATGTGATATGGCCATGATGTGATTGTGATTATATTAGATGTATGATATGATCCTTATTGTAATATGGCAACCGGCAGGAGCCTAATGGTTGTCTTTTAAATTTGTTAAGACCAGCGTGTCTATTCATCATGTAATAGCTTTATTCCAAGTAGTTGTAATAGTTGATTTTAGTGATGGACCACCATGAAGTGGTGCCACTGACCTTGACGCCATGTTGGTGATGATGGAGATCATGTCCGTGCTTTGGAGATGGAGATCAAAGGAACAAGAAGAAAAGGTCATATCATATCACATATTATGAATTGCATGTGATGTTAATCCTTTTTGTATCTGGTATAACTTAGATCACTATAGTAGCATTATAAGATGATTGTTCTCACTAAATATCAAGTAATAAAGTGTTCATCCTTAATAGGCATCATTGCTAATACTCGTCGTTTCGAAGCATCACATGATGATCGGGTGTTATAGATTCTACGTGTGCATACAACGGGTGCAAGCCAAATCTGCACGTGCGGATACTAAGGTTAACCTTGACGGTCCTAGCATGTATAGAAATGGCCTCAGAACACGGAATACCGAAAGGTAAAGCATGAGTCATATGGTAGATATGATGGACATGTTGATTGTTCACCTTTGAAGCTACATCTTGTCTCGTGATAACCGGAATTGGTGTAATGGATTTAGTTCATGTAATCACTAAGGAAACATGAGGGATGTTGTTTTGAGTGGGAGTTCAAATGGTAATATGATTAAAAATGAACTCAATCTATCATAAATTAAATAAAAGTGAATTTGCATAATTGTTGTACTCATTGGCATCCGTTTACCACCTCATGCTTAGTTATAATTGAGATAATAGAACTATATAATTCTGGATAGTTACTTTATGAACTGGTATCGTATTGTTTTGAGTGTCAATCTAAAGTTTAAAAGTCCAAACTTTCTACAAATCCCGTTTACTCCGTGAAGTTTAATAATTAGTATTAAATTAAGAGTAATAATTCCAGTGTTAGTATCTAAAGTATCATGTTTGCCTCCATGATTCTTGATATTCAAAAGATTGTCTTAATATCAAGGTTATCCAGGATCTGAAAGAAATGTTTTAGAAACCGTCATGTGTGGAAGATATTGTGATATCTGAAAACAATGTTTTGGTTGCAATATGATAGAGTATGATTTAGCAAAATACATGTTATCATATTGTATGAGAATTTGCGAAGATTGGATATGCTAGACATCCTAATCCTCCAAAAGGTTTTTGGAAAGTAACATTATACTCGTGATTCTCCTTTATAAGTTATGGTAGCTCGATAATGAAAGTTGTCATGATGACAAGATGTAGGTAAAATGTTTACTACACTAAAATATTACTAAAGAATGTATTTTTAAAGCACACCAAACATTTGATGATGGTGATCTACTTCAAAGTGCAAGTACAAAGGTATTAGTATTTGACTATACAAGCTTTGGAAATGCTGATAGAAATATTTGGCAGGAAAAGGAAAGACTGGAATTGTCCAGCTTAGGTATATAGATGATATACATGTTATGGATGTAGTATTTGCTTGTTAAACAATGTGGTTCTTGGTTATTGGATACCGAATTGGTTGGTGTGAAATGTCATACAGGACAACACAATTCATGAACTGCAATGCCCTAAGTAACCAGCAAGAGAATATGTGATGATGTTCGTCTAAAACAAACAAAGTGTTGTTGTATTTCTCGTTGACATCAAAGCTTACCTTCAAGATTTGTTTCAATAATTGTTATTTTGATCAGGTATTATGAGAACAAAAGGTTGTTCAAATAATTACTGTATTCCATATAATATGGATGATTTACAAATCTAGTTGGAGAAATCACGTCCATAAAATTAAATGCTAAAAATGGCATAAGACAAATGATTGAAAGATCACTTATGAAGTGACATATTTGTTTAAATTATATTGGAAAGAAAACATGAAGAAACTTCATGCTGATAGAATTTTTTAGCCTTTTGATTTTGATCAAATGACACTTGTGAGACTTTCCTAGAGATAACTGAAATTTCGTTCAAAGGCCAAATAAGAACGAACGACTAACTTATTAGAATTTGTACATATTGATGTATGTAGTCCATTATGTGTAGTCATGAGCCATGGATTTCAACTCCATATGCTTTCTCTAGAAATTTGAGCGAATATATGTGTATATTTACTTAATGAGGAAGAAGTGTGAAATATTTGAAAATGTTCAAATACTTTCAAAATGAAGTGGAAAATCATTGTAACAACAAAATAAAGAATTTATGATTGGATCATAAAGGAAGATATTTGAGTTACAAGTTTAGCGTAACACCTAAGATTTGAGGAATTGTTCCATGGATTTTCATTTCCCAAAACACCATAAGAGTATGGAGTGTTCAAGATATGTAATGAAACATTGTTTGACATGGTGAGATCAAAGATGTCAGTTATAAAACGGCCATTGTATTTTAAAGATTAAACCTTTAGTGACTGCCGCTTTTACGCTGAAAAAAGCACCATCGTGATTGATACCTTCGATCCGAATTATGGATGTAGTATAGTTCTTCTTCCCTAGTAGACCTAGGTTTATCGAATCCTCGGGAAGCAGGAAGCAAAGTGAAGTTACTTTAACGGACCTTCGAGAGTTTTAGAATTCCTTTTGTGTTTTCACTGGACCAAGAGTTTGCGATCTTTTTGTTGTTGTTTATGATGGAGAGAGAGAGAGAGAGGTCATGGGGCTTTCGGTTTCACTAGTAGTTGTGAAAAACATCTGATGGGAATAAAGGATAATAATAAAGTACGCATGTAATTGTTAGAGCAAGATAATTATATGTGGGAAGTGCATCCATAATTGCTATTGCCTCTGCAACCGCTTATAGAAATAACCTACTAGTCTCATCCATAAAAGAAGGAGAACTAATTATATGCATAGTGATGTCACCGTTAATCCCAAGTAAATTCCTCACATATAGCTGTACTACCCCTTCTGTCACTGGGGCTCCCAGCCTACATATCAGTCATTACTCACACTCCCTATACCTGGATCAATCCTTGGGGTCATCGGTACCTGACAAGTCCTTAGATTGAGGCAAGAGAGGGTACAATAATCATCATGTCATAAAAACTAATACATGATCCCATCTATGATAAATAACATGCACAAAAAGCTACATGGCTAGGCCGAAGCCCTTAACCCAAGGATAATTACTCACACATAGAGATGAAATCAACAATCATAAACATTGTAATAGAGATCATAATATTGATAGCATGTAGTCTTACAATATCACCAATTGGAGAAGAGATCTACTATTACAAGTGGTGGAATATGGCTATGGTGGTGGAGAAGAGTTTGGAGATTAGATCTAGATCTATTCCTCCGGCGTGGTGGCTTTTGGTGGCAGGGAGAGTTGTGGTCAAAAATTGAGGGTTTTCTCGTCGCCCGAAGCCTCATTATATAGGGGTCCCTTCACAAAAGTTATTCTGTTTGACCTGGCAATGTCGGTGCCAACTATACGGCCGGAACTATATGGCGGGAATTTTATTACGGCTGTATAGTTGGTCGTTAAAGGCACTGGATCCACTTCACGGCTCCTGGTTTCTTTGACGTGTTGGAAATATCATATATTTGAGTTTAATGTTGTGATTACCATCACTATACGTCATTATCTGCGCAGGGAAAAATAGCAAGAAAGGATTGCATACCCCTTTGATCATTAGGCATTAGTGGTAGGGTTTAGAGAGATATGTCATCAAAAGTATGAATAATATCCAGTTTAAATGTGAGTGTGGATGGCTATATTTCACAGCATCAACCTCCCCAACCTTAAACTTGATCGTCCTCGAGCAAGAAAACCAAAATCAAAAAGGAACTCAGCATTTAAACTGAAATAATGAGATGATGATCTTACTCATGATTGGTAGTCTCATGTTTCCTCCACTTTATTAATAAAAAAGACTTCAACATAGATAGAGTAATGGCATGCATATCATACAGGTTTCATGAATCCTTATAGCGCAGCCAAATTATTGTAAGCATGTATGATTCAAATGAGTAAATTTTATTCCATGTCATGTAATCAACTTATAAGCTTGCCTTTTAACAATAAAGTATAATTATGTGTCACATCCCAAGATTTTCCAAATCTTGTAATGTGAAAAATAAATGAACAAAATAAAACTTTGTTGATTTTTCACGGTGAGAAGAAACTTTTTGAATCCATTTGGAAACTTTCAAAACCTATTTCGATCAAATAAAATCCTAAAGGGATTTAAAGAGTTAAATAAACAATAAAGTTAAAAAAATATTTGGAATTACTATTTTGGATCTCTTAATAAAAAGATTTGGTTTCAAATGAAAAAGTAAAAATATGAATAAGGACTATTTTTATAGAGCCAAATTAAACCTTGGCCATGTTTTTGAAATAAAATATTTTGCTTTGATTAAAAGAGTAAAAGTTTATTTAAATAAAATAAGGAGGATTTATTAATATCCAATTTTATTAAAAATAAAGGTTTTACCATTTTAATTAAACATCAAAAACTTGTTAAATTATTTTAAGCAAGTCTTCCAAGTATTTTATATTTTCAAATAAAACCTACTGATTTGGTTTTGTTAATATTTAGATTTCAAATGGAGATTTTATTAAATAAATCAAAACCTATTTGAATTAATAATTAAGGTCTATTTTATTTAATTATTAATAGACCCTAAAATAAAAATATTATTTTGTTTTTGGACCTTGGTTTATGTTGTTAAACAGAACCAAAACTCAATACAAGATTGGAGGAGGTTTGAATTGTTTTGGATGTTTGATTTGTTATTTGAAATTCAAAACAGGAAATTCAAACAGATAAAGGAAAAAACAATCAGAAAGAAAAAAAAATGAACCAAACAGCAACCCAACCCAATCGGCCCAACAGCCCAGACGTAGCCCAGTTTTCCCCCTCCCACGCGCGAAACGTTTTCCACCAGAAACAGAACCCACAGAGTCAATGACACGTGGACCCCCACCTCCCCTCTCTCTCTATCGCTGCCAGCGGACCCCACCGCCAGCTCATCTTCTTCCTCCCCGCGATGACCACGCCGGCCGTTTCCTGCTGTTGATGCCACGGTTAAATTCGCTTCAATGCCTCGCCATAATCTCGCCGCGACCATGCCTGATTAAATGCCAGCATCTCCCCTCTCTTTCCCCTCTCTCGCCCGACTCTCTCAGCCCCCAGGTTGCCCCTGATTTGGTTTGCACGACCACTGTCTCCGACGAGCTTTCCCCTCGATTCCAGCCGTATCCTGCCACCCCTCGCCTCCTTGATCACACTCACATACTCCCCAAGCTCGGCGATCTCTCTTCAGATCGCTACCATTGCCATACCGAGCCTCGACAACGACGACGACCACCGCCGCCACCGGCTCTTCCTCTCCGCGACCTCCCGTAAGCATCGCCGCCTCTCCTTCCCGATGACACTTACACTCACCGTGACTCACCAAGATCTAACTGCACTTTTTTGCTTCGGACGATCGCAGCCCTCCCCACCACCAGCAAGCAACCGACGCCAAAGAGGAACTCCGGTGAGCAATAGCCGTGAATTCCGTGCGCCCCTTGACTCCTCGAGAACACCTTGAGCTTCCCCAGGCTTTTGCAAACATGGTGAGCATATTCCTTTCCTCCCTCGCTTCCTGTAGCATCGACTCCGTCGCCGTCTGACCGCTCCGCCGCCAGTAGCCACCGCAGCGCCGCCCGTCTCTGGCAAGTGTGCTAGATGCTGTGCGATTAGGATCCAGCGGCTAGGATAGAAGCTAGACGAAAGGGTAAGTAGCATCTGCGCGCCGTGCGATATGACTTAATCCAATGTCCTGCATCGCTTGATCCACGTGAAACGTTTTTGACGAATCAGAATAGGACGCGTGTCCCAGTCTGTTTGATTTAAACAGAATTTGATCTATTAGATTTCCAATTTTGTAAATTGCATAACTTTAGTTCCACACGTTCAAATTTTGCAAACTTTATATCAATGGAATCAGTGGAACAAGCCCTATCCAACCATGCCATTTGTTTAGTAAAAAGCTTCTGGAAAAAATGTTTTTTTTGCAGAAACATTTGTATGCTTGTTTAGATTATAAAAATTGTTCAAAAATGATTTTGGGCATAAAATCTTTGGAAAATGGTGTGATTTGAACCTACTGACCATAGCAAACACTTTGTGGTTTCAAAAATGTATTTGGTGAAACAAAAGAATGATTCTTTGATTTAAAACCAATTCTAGTCAAATAAAAATATGGTTTATTTATTAAAATTAGTTTTGGAAGAAAACCTTTGGGAAATGTTTTGTTTTAAACTCTGTTACCCTAAACACAAAGATTTATGGTTTGAAAACATATTTTGTGAATCCTATAGATTAATGGCTTAGTAAAAACATTTCTACACCACATAAAATGATACCTTGTTTTGAAAATGGTTTATGAAGTGAAATCTTTTGCAAATGACTTTGCCACTTTATAAAATGACCAATAGGTGTTTTCAAATGTTTATGACCCATTAGGAACCACTCTTTCAAATAAAACAAAGCTTGGCATGCTTGCATGCATTACTTTGACTTTATCATTTTATGTGATGAATTGCTTGAATGGTAGATTGAAATATTGTTTGCTTGATTGATTTGTAGTGACTTGAAGTGTGTGAACATTGCAAAGATCAAGGAGTGAACCTATACTCTACCAAAAAGGCAAGTGATGCTTCATACTTTTGTCCCATTACTTTCACTATGCATTAGTGATTTTTCTAAGTAAAACTTGCATGGAATTTTTGCTAAGTATAAACCATGCTATGGGAAAACCTAGTAGATGAAACCTTAGTAGAAATTTTCCTAAGTTAAGATTCCTACTACTATCAAGCTTAGCTTAGCTAATAGAAAACAAGGGTGGAATATACATTCATACTATGGAAAAATTTCTAAGTCTGAGGACTTGTGTTTTTGTTTAATAAAACAATTAAGTTAATGAATCACCTGGGTGGAATGGTAATTGCTTGGTGGTTTTTTGTTGAGTGGTTACACAAGGCCCATGTTTATGGTTTACCTTGTGTATCTCACTTGTGGATGGCCACCCAGGAACAAAGAGATTTGAGATGTCAAATGTTGAGAAGCTTCAAGTGTAACCACTTGGCATTATGGGCTCTGCCTACATCATATAGGTTGCTAGAACTTAGCCATTTTGACAGTTGGTGGTAGTGCGATGATAGGATGGAACGCGTCCATTTGGTCTAAGGAAAGGCTTCTGAAAGATCTTGTCTTGGTGAAACCAAGTCTAGTGGGGAAAGTGCACCACCTCTGCAGAGTGTAAAATCTAAGTACTTAGCCATGTCCCTGGTAAAGGACAATTTGAGCATCAAGACATGGAAGCTATCAAGAATCTCATCATCCAAATTTCTAAGTTAAAAACTTGTGGATTGAACAAGGGTTAAAGGATCTTCAATCTTTGATTGGGAGATGCCTTGGGAAAGATTATTTTGTCAAGCAAAAACTTAGTGTTTTCAAATGATAAGGAAAATCTATTTTGAGCAATGCAAGCCTCAACTCCACTTAGCCAAATGCATATAGATGATAGACTCCACTATACTACCATAGTATCACTTGCCAATACAATTCAAATGTATTGACCCTTGTGGGTGTAACTTGTATGTTGCAGGTTTGATTGATGTTAGTAAAGTTTGATGATTAGGATTACAAAGTCTACAACCAACATGTCTGCCTGTGGCACTTTGAAGATGAAGGACCCCATGCTTATAGATATTCTGCTGCAATGTAATGTAATAGCCAGATGAGCTATGTAAGATGTAATAAAATTATGTTATTCCTGGTTATAAAGTTGTATTATGACCTTTGTTTCTTGATATTACATCTTAACTGTGGATGCTAGCTATTGATCCAGGGACTAGCATTGCAATCACAGGGATCCTTTTCCTTTACAAAGGAGGGACCTTACAGATGGTATCAGAGAATTGTGTTGCCTGTAGGATTTGTAACCCTAGGATTGGACAAAAACCCTTAGCAATATAGGAGTTGTATTTGTTCCAAAACTTATTTACAAACAATCTTGTAAACTCTTTCCTCAACCATATTTGGTTTTTGATTCTACATCTCTTCTATTTCAACTTGATGGAAAAACATATCCCATGGCTAAAGACTTCACCATGTGCAAAGGACTTCATCAACTCTAATGACTTCAACATCTTCAACTCTAATGACTTCAACATCTTCAACTCTAATGACTTCAACATATTCAGCATTTCCACCAAAGGACGTCCACCTTGGATATCACTAAGGACTACAAGTGAGACAAGAAATCTTGCTCAAGACTTGAAGACTAAGGAAACACAACTTAGAAGAATCATCATCATCTTTGGAGTTTGTAGCCAAGACACAAGAATTTTTCCCAAGGAAACCATGATCTCATTCAAGAAGAAACAACAAAGAAGGATGGAATAATCTCAAGTGAACCATATAGATGGACCACCATATTTTGTTTAAAACAAACCCACCAACTTATGTGGTGTAACAAAAATATTTTGTTGCCTAAAATGTGCTTGAACTTTGTTGTTTGAGTGGAATGTTTGTTTGTGATTGCTTGCACATTGCTTGTGTGATTTGTGATGTGTGTGATTAGAATTATTTCCTTAGAAATACTTTGCCTAATGTAATCTCTACCCAATCCAAATAGATGACTACTCCAAGAAACTCCAACATCAAGGTTAATGATGACAACCACAACCAAGAGGACAACATGAGAGAACTTATAGCAACCCAAAACCAGTTGAGCCAAGAGACAACTCAGCTTTTAGCCAACAACAATGGATTAGACCCAGCCATACAAAGGATTTTGAAACTTCAATCCCAATTGTTGCAAGGATTGGTTACTCAAATGATCAACATGGGAGAAAACTTTTCCCAAAGAGCTAATGACAACAAGGATGACAAAGATGTCATTCTAGAAGGAACCCAAGCATGCAATATTTGTAGAGACAAGGATCATACATGCAAGGAGCATGAAGATCAATGCCCTGATTGTGAAGAAGGTCATATCTCTAGTAACTGCCCCAAGAAGAGAGAAAGATTTCCCACCTTTGAGGTGAGATATGAAGAGCATGAACTAGAAGAACTCCTAGCTTTAGAGAGACCCAAGAAGAAGAAGAAATGACCCAACCCTAACAAGAAGGATATTGCTCAAGTGCAATGTTACAATTGCAAAGAGATGGGACACTATGCCAGTGAATGCCCAGAAAAGAAGAAGAGCCAAGAAGACAAACAAAAGCTAGTGAAACCCAAGATGAGGAAGGATTTTAGCCAAGTGATGTGCAACCACTGCAAAGAGTTAGGACATTATGCATCATATTGTCCAGAGAAGCCACCTCAAGACCTCAGCCTTATCACATGTTTCAAATGCAAGGAACTAGGCCACTATGCAAACTTCTGTCCAGGAAAGTTACATCAAGATCCCAAGCAAGCCAAGATGTAATTTATTTGGAAAAAATTTAAGGGTGGTAGTACCCTAGATGCTTTGAGCCAATTTGTAACCCTAGCCTTCCCAAATCTCGGGACGAGATTTATTTTAAGGGTGGTAGCCTGTCACGTCCCAAGATTTTCCAAATCTTGTAATGTGAAAAATAAATGAACAAAATAAAACTTTGTTGATTTTCAGGGTGAGAAGAAACTTTTTGAATCCATTTGGAAACTTTCAAAACCTATTTGGATCAAATAAAATCCTAAAGGGATTTAAAAAGTTAAATAAACAATAAAGTTAAAAAAATATTTGGAATTACTATTTTGGATCTCTTAATAAAAAGATTTGGTTTCAAATGAAAAAGTAAAAATATAAATAAGGACTATTTTTATAGAGCCAAATTAAACCTTGGCCAAGTTTTTGAAATAAAATATTTTGCTTTGATTAAAAGAGTAAAAGTTTATTTAAATAAAATAAGGAGGATTTATTAATATCCAATTTTATTAAAAATAAAGGTTTTACCATTTTAATTAAACATCAAAAACTTGTTAAATTATTTTAAACAAGTCTTCCAAGTATTTTATATTTTCAAATAAAACCTACTGATTTGGTTTTGTTAATATTTAGATTTCAAATGGAGATTTTATTAAATAAATCAAAACCTATTTGAATTAATAATTAAGGTCTATTTTATTTAATTATTAATAGACCCTAAAATAAAAATATTATTTTGTTTTTGGACCTTGGTTTATGTTGTTAAACAGAACCAAAACTCAATACAAGTTTGGAGGAGGTTTGAATTGTTTTGGATGTTTGATTTGTTAT
Organism: Avena insularis; assembly: GCA_023614405.1. Lineage (NCBI taxonomy): Eukaryota > Viridiplantae > Streptophyta > Magnoliopsida > Poales > Poaceae > Avena > Avena insularis. Next base: position 261,155,532 of record CM042695.1, read on the forward strand.
TTGAAATTCAAAATAGGAAATTCAAACAGAAAAAGGAAAAAACAATCAGAAAGAAAAAAAATGAACCAAACAGCAACCCAACCCAATCGGCCCAACAGCCCATACGCAGCCCAGTTTCCCCCCTCCCACGCGCGAAACGTTTTCCACCAGAAACAGAACCCACAGAGTCAATGACATGCGAACCCCCACCTCCCCTCTCTCTCTATCGCTGCCAGCGGACCCCACCGCCAGCTCATCTTCTTCCTCCCCGCGATGACCACGCCGGCCGTTTCCTGCCGTTGATGCCGCGGTTAAATTCGCTTCAATGCTTCGCCATAATCTCGCCGTGACCACGCCTGATTAAACACCAGCATCTCCCCTCTCTTTCCCCTCTCTCGCCCGACTCTCTCTGCCCCCAGGCTGCCCCTGATTTGGTTTGCACGACCACTGTCTCCGACGAGCTTTCCCCTCGACTCCGGCCGTATCCTGCCACCCCTCGCCTCCTTGATCACACTCACATACTCCCCAAGCCCTGGCGCATCTCTTCAAGATCGCCCATTACCGAGCCTCAACAACGACGACGACCACCGTCGCCACCGTCTGCTTCCTCTCCGGCGACCCTCCCCGTAAGCATGTGTCCGCCCCTCTCCTTCCCGATGACACTCCTGCACTCACCGCACTCACCCGCATCTAACCGTGCACTTATTTTTGCTTCGGGACGATCTGCAGCCTCACCCTCCACCATGACCGCGCGCAACCGACGCCAGCAAGAACTCCGGTGAGCAATAGCCATGAACTCCGTGCGCCCCTTGACTCCTCGAGAACACCTTGAGCTTCCCCAGGCTTTTGCAAACACGGTGAGCATATTCCTTTCCTCCCTCGCTTCCTGTAGCATCGACTCCGCCGCCGTCTGACCGCTCCGCCGCCAGTAGCCACCGCAGCGCCGCCCGTCTCTGGCAAGTGTGCTAGATGCCGTGCGATTAGGATCCAGCGGCTAGGATAGAAGCTAGACGAAAGGGTAAGTAGCATCTGCGCGCCGTGCGATATGACTTAATCCAACGGCCTGCGTCGTTTGATCCACGCGAAACGTTTTCGACGAATCAGAATAGGACGCGTGTCCTAGTCTGTTTGATTTAAACAGAATTTGATCTATTAGATTTCCAATTTTGTAAATTGCATAACTTTAGTTCCACACGTCCAAATTTTGCAAACTTTATATCAATGGAATCAGTGGAACAAGCCCTAGCCAACCATGCCATTTGTTTAGTAAAAACCTTCTAGAAAAAATGTTTGTTTTTGCAGAAACATTTGTATGCTTGTTTAGATTATAAAAATTGTTCAAAAATGATTTTGGGGATAAAATCTTTGGAAAATGGTGTGATTTGAACCTACTGACCATAGGAAACACTTTGTGGTTTCAAAAATGTATTTGGTGAAACAAAAGAATGATTCTTTGATTTAAAACCAATTCTAGTCAAATAAAAATATGGTTTATTTATTAAAATTAGTTTTGGAAGAAAACCTTTGGGAAATGTTTTGTTTTAAACTCTATGAACCTAAACACAAAGATTTATGGTTTGAAAACATATTTTTTGAATCCTATAGATTAATGCCTTAGTAAAAACATTTCTACACCACATAAAATGATACCTTGTTTTGAAAATGGTTTATGAAGTGAAATCTTTTGCAAATGACTTTGCCACTTTATAAAATGACAAATAGGTGTTTTCAAATGTTTATGACCCATTAGGAACCACTCTTTCAAATAAAACAAAGCTTGGCATGCTTGCATGCATTACTTTGACTTTATCATTTTATGTGATGAATTGCTTGAATGGTAGATTGAAATATTGTTTGCTTGATTGATTTGTAGTGACTTGAAGTGTGTGAACATTGCAAAGATCAAGGAGTGAACCTATACTCTACCAAAAAGGCAAGTGATGCTTCATACTTTTGTCCCATTACTTTCACTATGCATTAGTGATTTTTCTAAGTAAAACTTGCATGGAATTTTTGCTAAGTATAAACCATGCTATGGGAAAACCTAGTAGATGAAACCTTAGTAGAAATTTTCCTAAGTTAAGATTCCTACTACTATCAAGCTTAGCTTAGCTAATAGAAAACAAGGGTGGAATATACATTCATACTATGGAAAAATTTCTAAGTCTGAGGACTTGTGTTTTTGTTTAATAAAACAATTAAGTTAATGAATCACCTGGGTGGAATGGTAATTGCTTGGTGGTTTTTGGTTGAGTGGTTACACAAGGCCCATGTTTATGGTTTACCTTGTGTATCTCACTTGTGGATGGCCACCCAGGAACAAAGAGATTTGAGATGTCAAATGTTGAGAAGCTTCAAGTGCAACCACTTGGCATTATGGGCTCTGCCTGGATCATATAGGTTGCTAGAACTTAGCCATTTGGACAGTTGGTGGTAGTGGGATGATAGGATGGAACGCGTCCATTTGGTCTAAGGAAAGGCTTCTGAAAGATCTTGTCTGGGTGAAACCAAGTCTAGTGGGGAAAGTGCACCAGCTCTGCAGAGTGTAAAATCCAAGTACTTAGCCATGTCCCTGGTAAAGGACAATTTGAGCATCAAGACATGGAAGCTATCAAGAATCTCGTCATCCAAATTTCTAAGTTAAAAACTTGTGGATTGAACAAGGGTTAAAGGATCTTCAATCTTTGATTGGGAGATGCCTTGGGAAAGATTATTTTGTCAAGCAAAAACTTAGTGTTTTCAAATGATAAGGAAAATCTATTTTGAGCAATGCAAGCCTCAACTCCACTTAGCCAAATGCATATAGATGATAGACTCCACTATACTACCATAGTATCACTTGCCAATACAATTCAAATGTATTGACCCTTGTGGCTGTAACTTGTATGTTGCAGGTTTGATTGATGTTAGTAAAGTTTGATGATTAGGATTACAAAGTCTACAACCAACATGTCTGTCTGTGGCACTTTGAAGATGAAGGACCCCATGCTTATAGATATTCTGCTGCAATGTAATGTAATAGCCAGATGAGCTATGTAAGATGTAATAAAATTATGTTATTCCTGGTTATAAAGTTGTATTATGACCTTTGTTTCTTGATATTACATCTTAAATGTGGATGCTAGCTATTGATCCAGGGACTAGCATTGCAATCACAGGGATCCTTTTCCTTTACAAAGGAGGGACCTTACATTATGTAAAATTAAGAGTGTGAGAGTTCGTCATGAAAAGCATATACTAAAGTATCTCAATTCTCCCACATCAGTAAATCAAGACTTTTCAAGCACTACTTATCTATTCATTATCCTTCAAGAATTTTAGTTCTTAAGTAATTGAGAGCATGCCAAAATATTCATTAGCTTATCGGATTGTGATGGACACTCATGGCATCACTAAGGTTTTTGTTCCTTTTGCATAATGTTTACTCATATCGGCCAGAGGAGTGATTCCATCATGTTTACAGCTACCTGAGAGTGCCAAGAATCTTACCCATTATAGCATTGCTGCTACAAATGTTTAATCAACTCATAGCCGAAATCTAGGAGTTTCCTCCATGAAGATCATTCATAGGCTAGCGAAGTTGTTGGCATCCCATGAAGTTTGACACGCATAAAGCTATATCATTCTTATTATTCATAAGTCAAACTTTGGCATGCTCACAAAAACCGCTAAACATTAATTCAATTGAACAAATCTATTCAAAGAGAGATATCAAGTCAATCATTATTTTCTGTGGTGTTGAGTATCTCTAGGAATAAGCTTTCAAGACTAAAAACTACAACACCCAAGCCTTCAATTGTGAGACTTTTTGTTATTTAAATTGTTTAGCATATTTTCAGGCAAGATTTAGTTAACTACAAGAGCTGTAACAAAACGTACTCAACTAAATACCCATGCAAACAAAATTTTACTACAATATAGAGACTCACTCCACCGACATAACATATTAACATTTACTACTAACTAGCATGGGTTTCTCAAACTTCGAAAGTGGGGAGTCATAAGGCATACCTCTCATGTTTGGTTCCACCTCTCTCTTCCTTTTTGATTTGTTTCTTGGAAACTCGAAGTCGGTCACTCTCCTGCAAATACATGAGAACCTCGAGGTGAAAATAAAAAAGAGGGAAAAAGACAAATGGGGAAATCTTTTTGTGGTTTTTGAGAAGGGGTATTTAAAGAATAGAAAATTGGCAGCAAATCTCGGCTTGAAAATCTCGAAAAAAAAATATAATAACTAAAGATAAAGTGTTGGCGAAACCAACACGAGTGCTTATAAACTCAAATAAAAAACATAACCTCAAAAATAAAATAAAGGAAATGAACGCCAAATAAAAATAAATAGAAAACCTCCCCAAGCTTAGGATTTTGCAAGCCCTTCAAATCATTGAGGTGGCAGGAAAAAGTTGTAACTTCAGTCCGCAAATTGAGTTGATAAGTTACTTGTTGTTTCACGGAGGTTCAGGGCAAGATTATGCATCCCCTCCACACCTCTTGGTCCTCATCCACGTTCGGAATCTCCTCCTCGGGTTGGTTTTGCTCAACCTGCAAGTCATAAAGCACGCGTCCTTCCTCGATAGATAAAAGACCATTAGGAAGAGGAGCGGGGTAGAGATGCCCAGCTCCAGCAATATGCAGGTAATAAACACCACCTATCCTAGTGAGCCTACCATGAGACTTTAAAGTGGAGAAACCAACATGTCACTCGCCTAGCACCGGTTGCAACTCACCTAGGTCGATGCCCAGGGCATTGGCAAGCATGGTGATGACACCTCCACATGTGATTGGTCCTAGGCTTTGGGAGGATTGGTACTCCAAGTAGCGCAAAAGAATTGCGCCCAAGTGGAGTGACAATTTTTTGTTGTTGAAAGCAGCTTTTGCAAGGACTAAGATGTCCTCCTCATTGAGTCTCGTAAACTCATTACGCACTTGCAAGGTGTTAGCAATAACACAGAACAAATAGTGAATAGCAGGATGTTAAATATTTTTCCTTTTGCTGACTCTAGAAGTGAAGCGCATTCTATTATAGTAGAGTTCTGGGAAGGTTCTATGCCAGTAAAAGATGCGCGAGAGCATTAGGATCATTGTTGGGAAAACCAAAACAATTGCACCATTCATCAAGTGATAATGAATAATTGTTGTTCATAAGTCGAAAAGAAATCCTATCCTCTCCATGCTATGTTTTAACGGTGCTTTTCAAAGAACCTAAAAATTCAATAGTTAACCGGCGATAGGTAGGTGCATCATGAAATACAAAGTTTTGTAGGCCAACTCTATTTATTAGTAAATTAAAGTCATCAGAAATACCGAGTTGGTTCAATATGACGGGACAAGCCCACTTGGTTGCCTTCACTTCCCGGTCTTTGATCCTGTCAAAACGATCACGGTGGGACTCATTCCTGAATCGTATCCACATGTGTTCCTGAGCTACAGCCTAAGAAGAACTAGCGGCAACAAGAGCATGTGTTTGTCTCCTGGTGTTCATCTTCTAAAAATAAATAAGAAAGACAAAAATAAAACTTTTTGATCTAACAATAATAAGCATAGCATATTACTCGTCATAGCGCACTAAAGAATCTCCTCAACATAATAATCTAGGCAAGAGAATCATGGCAACTAGTTCAAAGTAATTCTCACCCTAGATTGATAATTAAAATAGATCAGAGATGAATTCGTGAAAAGTAATTGGAGGATCAGAGGAGAAACATACCGTAGATCACTTGTGTGCGAGGAAATCGAACGAAATTGAGTAGAGATGAAGATCCCTTGAGGTTTTGAGAGAGTTTGGAGGTATAAGAGAGAAAAAGGATTGAAGTTTTGGTGTTTTAGGTACCTTCTTGTGTGTTTAAGTGGTCGCCCGCAACTATACGGTCACAACTATACGACCGGAACAATTTGTTCCTGTTGTATAGTTGGTCTGACGGAAAAAATTAGGGTTTCTAGGGTTTCTTTCCTGGCGGCTGTATCTATACGGCTGGAACTATACAGCCTGACCAAAATGGTCCCTCCATATAGTTTTTCATTAAAACTTCTGTATTCGGAGAAGAAAAATTGTCGATGGCTCAAATAAATATACGGCCGGAACTATAAGGTTGGAATATTTATTCCCACCATATAGTTGGTCGTTAAAGGCACTATATACATCAAAAAAATTCTATTTATTGAAGACTTACTTTTTAGACTGAAACTTACCGAAGCACCATGTTTTGATAGAAAAATGACAGACTAAATTGTCGACCAACATTAGCATGTATAAAACAGGAATTTTTAGTACCATGAAATCTCTCCTTCTCACTAGAGTTTTCTAGAACTCTTTATTCAACATAAAACTAAAACTAAAACTTAAAAACTTTACTCAAAACTTTATTTCACATGGGTTGCCTCCCATGCAGCGCTCTTTTATGGTCAATAGCTTGACCTTGATGTTGCTCACTTAGGCCAGATGAGTGGAACATCCACGCCAAAATAGTTGGCCTTCAAAGTGATGGCCTTCTTCTCATCTTGTTTGGCTCTCTTTTTCCTAGGATAATGAATAACAAAATGATACCGTGAAGGCAACTGGAGCTTCACGTTCCCTTCATGTAGATTAATCAAAGCCTTAATAGTTCTTAAGAAAGGACGACCTAATATGATAGGAGCAGTAGAATCTTCAGGCATGTCAACAATAACAAAATCAATAAGAGCAGGACAGCCTTTAATATATACTAAGGTATTCTCTTTAATTCCTACTACATGTTTACATGTATTATATACTAGATGGAATTTTAACTCAGTGGTTTCAAAAGAGCTAAGGTTTAACTTATTAAAAAGACTCTTTGGAATCTTTGAAACACTTGCACCTAAATCACAAAGTGCAGCTATTTCATTAGTCCCAATTTTAATCTTAATGGTAGGCTCAAATATATCGTCAAGCTTAACAGGTAAGTTTTCAGCAATTTTCTTATATTCTTCTTGAAGCTCACGTACCTTTATTGCTAGCTGATTAACGAAGTGTTCATACATGGCTTCCTCATTTCCTTCACTTACCGGAATCTTGATATTGATCCTTTTTACAAGATCTTCAACTGTGTAATTTGGTGAAGGAGCATTGCTATAGTCAAGTTCTTCAGGCTCCTCCCTTTGGATTCATATCATCTTGAGGTCTTCTACTGGATTTGGTTCAGCTTTACCTGCAAATTTATCTAGAATAAGAGTTTAACTCTCGGTTATCTTACCTAGCTATACCTCAACAATCCTTGTTCTTTCTTGGAGGGCCTGTAAATCATTCCTCAAACTAACAGCTTGGTTAGATAATTTACCAAGTATAGCATCATGGTTCTCCGTTATTTTAACTAGAATATTGTTTTGCTCATTTTGTGAATCCATAAAATATTTAAGAGTTTCTTAGAGACTACCATTACTTGATTCCATATTACTATTAGAGTTACCTGCGGGACTAGAATAGTGTTTCAGGAAATTTGGATTATAATTCTTCTTCCAAGCAGGGTTATAATCATTATCAGCTATGAAGCCTATTTCTTCAATATTTGGTTTGGGAGTAGCTCTTACCTGGGTTTCCTTACCTTTGAAGGCTAATATGAGCTCATCCAACTTAGCATTGAGTTCTTCATTTTCTTGAGGTGTGATGGAGTTCACCTTCTTCGTGTTTGATCTTTCCACATGCCACTGTGCATGGTTGTCTTGCATATTGTCTAGCTGCTACTTTTCTTCGGTAATTTGTTTACCCATGAATGTTCCTCCAGCTGCAGTATCAAGCATAGACTTAGACACAGGGTTAAGAGCACCAATATTCCATCCCATGACTGGGACAGTTTCTCATGCATCCTTTCATTCTATCCCATGCAAGCGCTAGTGGCTCAGGCTCTTCCTATCTAAAACCAGTAATATTAGATATTAGTTGCATAGTCTTTGCACATGGAAATAATTTAATCATAAAATAAGTACATTCCACCCATGATGCAATAGTATATCTATGCAAAGATAGCAACCATTCTTTTGCTCTTCCTCTAAGAGAGAAAGGAAATAATCGCTACTTGACCGCGTCAGGTTCAACATCTCTAATGCGCATCATATCACATATTTCAGTAAAAGTATTTAAGAGCATACCTGCATCTTCAACATCAGAGCCTCCAAATTGATTTTGTTGAACCAAACTTAAATAGTGGTGCTTAATTTCATAATCTTTAGCAGTAATTGCTGGCTGAGTAATAGGAGTACGCAAATAATCACTATTGGGAGTTCCAAACTCCCCAAGCTTCTTTTCAGCCATATTTCCTATGTTTTTGGATTTTCTTAAACAAATACTAATGATGGTAAAAATAAGAATTAAAAGACTAACTAATTTTTTTGGTTTTTCAAATAAAGACTGGAAGCAAACTAACAATATTAAAAACAAGAATTAAAACTAGCAAGGTTCTTACTAACCTTACCAGGGTAGCTATTGCTTCCCCGGCAACGGCGCCAGAAAAAGGGTTGATACCTTTGATCCTTATTACGGATGTAGTATAGTTATTTTTCCCTAGTAGACCTAGGTTTATTGAATCCTCGGGAAGCAAAAAGCAAAGTGAAGTTACTTTAACGGACCTTCGGGAGTTTTAGAATTCCTTTTGTGTTTTCACCAGACCAAGAGTTTGCAATCTTTTTGTTGTTATTGACAATGGAGAGAGAGAGGGCCAAGGGCTTTCAGTTTCACCAGTATTTGTGAAAAACATCTAATGGGAATAAAAGATAATAATAAAGTATGCATGTAATTATTAGATCAAGATAATTATATGTGGGCAGTGTATCCATAATTGCTATTGCCTCCGAAAATCGCTTATAGAAAAAACCTACTAGTATCATCCATAGAAGAAAGAGAACTAATGATATGCATAGTGATGTCACTGTTAATCCCAAGTAAATCCCTCACATACAGCCGTACTATCCCTTCTGTCACTAGGGTTCCCAACCTGCATATCAGTCATTACTCACACTCCCTATACCTGGATCAATCCTTGGGGTATTCGGTACCTGATAAATCCTTAGATTGAGGTATTTTATGAGTCATTACTCACACTCCCTATACCTGCATATCAGTCATTACTCACATTTCCTATCCCATGCGAGGGTAAAATAATCATCACGTCATAAAAACTAATACATGATCCCATCTATGATAAATAACTGATACGTCGGAAACGTATCTATAATTTTTTATGCTCCATGCTTGTTTTGTATCATTTGTCCTATGTTTTTTCTACACTTTGAGGTATTTTTATACACTTTCTAGAACTAACCTATTGACAAGATGCCACAGTGCCAGTTGCATGTTTTTCTTCTATTTTTGGTTCTAGAAAGGCAGAAAATCAATATTTTCGGAATTGGACGGGACAAAAGCCGAAGTCATTATTTTTCCCGGAGCAACATGGAACCACGAAGCAGAGCCAGAGGAGGGGCACAGGGTGGCCACACCCCACCTAGGCGCGGGAAAGCCCTGGAGGCTCCCACAGGGGGTGTGGGCCCCCTGGACCCCCACTGACCTTGCTTCCTGCGCCTATAAGAAGCCTCTCACCCAAAAACCCTAGGGCATCCAGAAAAATCCATCATACTTCCAGAAAAACCTCCGTAGCACCACCGCCACCGAAAGAGAGATTCAGGGGACATTAAGTCTCTGTTCCGGCACCCTGCCAGGATGGGTAAGTGCCCCCAGAGCCATCTCCATCGATCTCCATCGCCATCTCCATCACCGTTGCTGATTCCCATGATGAGGAGGAAGTAGTTCTTCCTCGAGGCTAAGGGCTCTACCGGTAGCTATGTGTTCATCTCTCTCTATGCATGGTTATATTGTGATCATGAGCTTTGTAATCAAGTAGATCTACCTTGCTACTCAAGTGCTTCAATAGATCTCTACTCTCCCCATGTGTGTGAAAGTGACAGCGTGCACGCCATGGTGGCACTTAGGTTTGGGTCTACATAAATACTCTTTGTGCTTTAATAGATCTATTCTTTTCCCCACGTGTGTGAAAGTGACAGTGCGCATACCGTGTGTGGCATTTTGGCTAGATTGAATATTTGTTATGAGTTATATTTGGAGTTGGATGCCTCTATGAAATTGTGGTGTTTGTTGGAACCATCTAGTGCTCAAGGTGACAGTGTGGGGTTATCTAGATTGGGGAAGGCAGACTTCGAGGAGTGATGTTATAGCCCTACCGATGATTAGAGTGTCCAACCGGAGAGTAGTTAAGAGTAGTATCATGAATAGAGGATATTTTTATGAGAGAGTGTTCACTAGTTAAAGTATGATCCCTAGGCCTTGTTTATAAACATTGAAACACTGTTTGCATCTAGATCTATTGCATGTTTGCTTGCTTTAGTCTTTACCTAAAAGTCAAGCTATTTTCTGGCACCGTTACCACTTGTATTTCACTATCTCTTTGCCGAACCAGTGCACCTATACACCTGACAAGGGTATTGGGTGTGTTGGGGACACAAGAGACTTCTTGTATCTTGATTGCAGGATTGCTTGAGAGGGAATACCTTTGACCACTTCCTCCCTGAGTTCGATAAACCTTGGGTGATCCACTTAAGGGAAACTTGCTGCTGTTCTACAAACCTCTGCATTTGGAGGCCAACAACTGTCTACAAGAATAGAAGTGCATAGACATCAAGCTCTTTTCTGGCGCCATTGCTGGGGAGGTAAGGTAAAAGGTACTCACATCCTCCGGTGTGAGTGCTCGAAGTTATTTCCTTTAGATTCTGCAATTTTGTCTTTTTTTTCTTGTTTTCACTAGTTAGGCTTAATGGAAAACAACAACAATATTAGAGAGATTTATAGTGTTTATCTTGAGTTAGGACACGAAGTGTTTGATGAGAAAATTAAAAAACCTATGGAGCTTTATTTGCATGCTAATAGCAATGTTATTAGTATGAATTTTTTGAACACCATTGTTACTAATGGTATGGAAACGTCTAAGCTTGGGGAAGCTAGTTTTTATGAGAAGGATCTTTCTAGTTCCCCAGCTTCAGGGAAGAAAATTTGCTCTTATGATACTTTATCTCCCATATGTGGTAATTCCAATGATACTTGTGATATTTTAAATCCACATACTGAAAGTGTCCCTTTTAAAATACCTATTGAAATTTTTGAATGTGTTATGAATAACTGCTATTTTGGAGATGGAACTGTCCATCCTAGTGATCATTTACTCTTTATACATGAATTATGCGAGTTGTTCAAGTGTGCAATTATTTCAATGGAACAAGTTAAGAGGAAGCTATTCCCTTTCTCACTTAGGGACAAAGCAAGGGAGTGGTATGATCTACTAGATGATCCTCATCACTTGGAGTGGAAGGAACTTGAATCTCTCTTTTACTCTAAATTTTATCCTCCTCATGAAATTCATAAAGATAGGAACTATATTTGTAATTTTCATCCTCATGAGAGAGAAATTATTGCCGAAGCTTGGCGGAGATTGAAGTCACTAATGCTCAAATGTCCCATTCATGAGCTCCCCAGTAATACTATTATCAATAATTTTTATGCAAGGATTTCAAGACATTACAAGGACTATCTAGATACCTGTTCAGAGGGATCCTTCACGAGTAAGAAGGTCAAAGATAAGTGGGATCTTCTTAAAACAATTCAAAGCAATACTGAAGATTGGGATAACGACAAAGGTAAAGAACCAGGTATAAACTATGAGTATGATTGCATTAAGTCTTTCGCTGAAACTGCTGATTTTCAAGAGCTTAGTGATAAATATGGTCTTGATCCTCAAATTCTTGTTAGATACTATAGAGCCTTTGCTTCCCATATTAATGCTCCTAAAGAAAAATGGGACATGTATCATGAACCTTTTAAAGACACTTGCATGGAAAATGAAAATGTTATTAATGATTGCAATAAACATGCTCAAACTTCTGAAATTACTATTTCTTATAAGCATGTTAATTTTTGTGGTATGCATAGACCTTGTGAGAATAATCAAATAGAAGAAGAATATTGTATCACCCACTGGAATGAAAGAACCAGAACGTGGTATAAGGCTCTAAATGATCTTGGTAAAAAAATTGTGCCATCTACCTTTTTATTTGTGAACTCTGCTATGAAGTGGGTCATTTCAATTTTCAATGCTCAGGACATATGAGTACTGCAAGCTTGTATTGTGATAACGCGATCACTTATAATCAACATGATGAACTTACATTGTTTTTGGGGTGTGAAGAGTTATCAAGAAAAACTTCTTTGGTAGACATGAGTGCTTTTGGTATGAATTGTGTCCTGCATGGGTGTCATCTTTATTGTGTTGATAATTTCCACGCGAATACTTACATAAAATCTTATAAAAGTGATATTTTACCAAAATATGACAGGACAGATATGAGTTTTGTTCTTATTAATGAAAAGATGGAATCCTCCAAAGTTTCTTCTATTGTCTCTAACAATAAACCAGGGTATGTGGAGAAGCTTCCTTTCAAGCCTCTCCCTCCTAAAGAGGAGAATAAGAAGAAGAAGAAGAAGAAGAAGAAGAAGAGGAGTAAAAGGAGAGAGGAAATGGTATCTTCCTCTAATCATGTTTCTCCTATCATAGTTTTTGAGTATGAACTAGATGATGTTCCTATGCATGTTACTTATAGTAGTGATCATGATTGGGAAAAGCACACCACTTTTGATATTGAAAATATCTTTGGTACCAATTATGAAAATTATGATATTAATAATTGTTGTGCTATTAGTGCTATCCATGTTCCTTCCAATGATGATATGTTTACAAATGAACACACTTGGGAAGATAGCTATTCTATTGCTTATGATGATACTATACCTCCAATATATGATGATTACAATGAGACTTCTAATTCAATAGACCCCCCAGAGGAATGAAAGGAAGGAGACAAATTAGATCGATGGCTCGGATTGACTGATACCTCTTCGCGTGTGGGGGCACGATTGGGATTAAAAAAAATTAGACCGCGTATGTACTTCCCGCCAATGCCCATAAGGTCCCGAAGCACGTCAGTACACAGGTATTCTACGCATGCGACGAGGAAACGTAAGTGTCCAACTCGAATACAACACTTGCACATGTCCGTTGTTGTGGCAACACTGCATGCATGGTTTAGGGTGAGTTCTTTTGGGCCCGTTGATGGGATACCCTTGCACAACCTCCTCTAATACGCATGGGGGTAATTCTACCATTTGGGAAGTTTACAACTTTTTAGAGTGGGGGTCTATGGAATCACACCTCTTACAATGAGGAATATGATATTTTCAGTCCACCTACTATTGAGGAGGAAATTAATTGTGATTACAATATGCCTCCTATATTTTATGATTATGGTGATGAGAATAATAATGATAGCTATTTTGTTGAATTTGCTCCCACTACAATTAATAAGAATGCCTTTGCTTATGTGGAGAGTAATAATCATTTTATGCATGTGGCTCATGATAAGAATGCTTTATGTGATAGTTATATTGTTAATTTTATTCATGATGCTACTGAAAGTTATTATGAGAGAGGGAAACATGATTTTATGTATCTCAAAAATATTATGTTTCCCCTCTTTATGTTGAAAATCTTGAAGTTGCACTTGTTTTGCTTTCCTATGCTTGTTGCTTTGTGCTTCCATGACTTGTTTCTTTACAAGATTCCTATACATAGGAAGTGGGTTAGACTTAAATGTGTTTTGAATTTGCTTCTTGATGCTCTCTTTTGCTTCAATTCATATTTCTTATGTGAGCATCTTCTCAAACTATCAAGCCTAACTTAAAGGCGTTAAAGAAAAGTACTTGTTGGGACCCAAGAGTTTTCTTGAGTCTTGGAAGTTATTACTTCAGTAATGACCTCTCCTTATCCTTTTTGTTTGATTTTTTGCCAAGAATGACCTCTAATGAGAGGGAAGTAAGATTTGGGGAGTTGCTGTCCCGAAACACATTTCTGTCCTCCACCATAAAAATTCATGGGGAGTCTCTGTAAGTCCGATTGAGATGAAAATTTACAAATAAATCCCCCAGTATGTTAGATAACTTTCGTTCGTTCAACACTTTTTGATTTGAGCAACAAAAGGTATTCTAAAAAATCGGTTTCTACCTGCTGGTCTGTTTTGACAGATTTCTGCGATTATTTGCATTTGCTTCTTATTGATTCCTTTTTGAGTTCTCTTTTGGGAATTGAGCTTTTTGAAGGAGTTACTATAGTAGCTTGTGTTTTTAGTGAAAATTCTTTATGTTCAAAAGCTTTTCCTAAAGGTCTATTATCTTTTGAATACACTAATGTTGCTAATGAAGATTGTGTGAAGTTTTGTATGAAGAAAAATTTTCAGGTGTAGAGAAAGAATGATGTAATGAGATGAAGAATGGACAAAATATCAAGCTTGGGGATGCCACCCCATGTCACCCCAAGAAATATTCAAGAGGTACAAGCGTCAAATCTTGGGGATGCCCAAGGCATCCCCTTCTTCATCAATAAAATACCAATAGATGCGCAAAATCACTTAGCAGATAGAGATTAGCAACTGATGCTTGCACAGAATGTGGAGTTGCTAGAAGGAAGGACACCCTTAAGAAGATGGCACCGGTTAACAAGGAGTCAGATAGATCGCGCCGGTTTTCAAAAGCCTGACAGTATGGAATGTACCAACAGTTGATAACCAAACGCAGATTGTGATAACAACTTGGATGCAACAGATAGACAAGGAATTACACACACACACGCACACTTTCTATGGTACTACGGAAACCCCGAACGCGTGAATCCTAGTTTGAATTTTAAGAAGAGGATTGAAAATGTTACACTTCCTTACCAGAAAAGGGTGGTGGTTGGGTAAGAAGAAAAGTGGAAGCAGTCCTACTCTCGCGTTTTGTTTTTCCCTAGTATACATAACTACCAAAAATATTTGCTAGACAGACAACGACCATTTGGCTGAGACCCTGAAGGGCGGGATGGCTCTGATACCAATTGTAACTACCTCGGTGAATTACGCTCCTAGTTACAAGCCTGGATGAGCAGAAATGGTTGAAATAGTATGGTGGGGCCCAAATGCCACTCACAGGTAGACCTTTCGGCCGTCCCAACCATTTCTAAACATCGGGACAAGAACGGGCGGCGTAATCGGCAGGCGAAGGGATCAACTACATACACAAATGAGTATGTATGCAAGCCACCATACAACAGTACATCAGAGCCATGCCATCTAAAAGAAAGGAAATATAGCAACGCCATACGGCAAGATCCAAATATCCTGGATAGATATAATAGTTTAGGATATCTCCTCATACATCAAACATCAGAGTATCAAGCGGAAGCGGAAGACAAAATCCGAGTACGGATAAGAAGCAAATTGGCATAAGATGCCCCATAAATAAACACATCCCGCCCACAGATCTCACGGATCCCCGTTCCCGGAATCTCTACACCGAATGATCGTTGCCCACATCGTCCGTCTCTTCCACCCAGTATCCATCTTGCGAGGGTACCTGTTCATCTGAACCAATAATTTATCGTGTGAGACCCTAGGGGTACTCAGCAAGTCTTTATGCCTCTAAAGGGGACACAACCTGGGGTGACGCAATTGCAGCAAAAGATAAACCCTAACAATTCTATAGAAACTCGCTAACCATCCGCCCAACCATAGATAGATGGATGTCCGTGAATTAATAACAACAGTTATAACAGTTATACGGTAATATCCACAGATCCATCCTCCTCCTCGCTTATCGACAAGGAAGCGGACGAACAACCCCCCCATCCGTTGGCAGTTTTATTATCCATTCCGTGAGTGTTGCCCTATTTACTAGTCAGGTACCTAGTCTAGTCAAATTAGAAGCGGTACTTTAGTTATGCTTGTCTATGATCGAGAAACTGTGCTCCAAGTCGTCCATAACCGCGGACACGGCTTTCAGAAAGTTTTACCCTGCAGGGGTGCACAAATAGCAACACACACTCGATATGCCTCGGAAAAACCAAATCAAAACCCAACGAGGCAGTCACGACAAAGCAATTACAGGATTCAGAAATATTTCAGGGGGCCACCCCATTAAGCTACCCGCAACGAAGCTGGCCGGCTACGAGACGGACTCAAGGTTTGTGTGGACGGCTGTAAACGACTGGGAACCCGAAAGTGTGACTGGGCTTGTCGATACAGCGAAAACGGGTCACGGACCTAACAAGATGGTGTGTTACCTGCACAATTTAAATAAAGCGTAAAAGCATGGCATAAGTACAGAGAGTAAATAAAACCTCAAACTAGTTTGTGGCCCCAAGAAATAAGAATGAATCAAGCTCGCTCGGGGTTCATAAGCCTCCGGATGTGGATAGCGCGAATATTCAAGGAACAGGAATCAAGTACTCGGGGTCCTACGGGACACAAGTGAGCCTGAAAAACCAAATAGCGAATATGGCTCACCGATGCCACTTTCATTAGTTATCCCATTACTACTCAGGTTATGTTGTTTAGGTACCTCTTTATCCATCAGACACTCACATACCCTACACATGCTGTTCTATGACTCGCATGGCTCAAACAACTCCTGTAGTAATGGCTCATGGGATGGAGGAACAAGCTTCGGTGGGGTTTAAAAGTAAAGGCTATGCAATACTTGGGATTCAGATTAATGCAATCGCGACTCAATGATGCAAGAATAAGAAAGAGGCAATAGGTACTATATGTATGCAAGCATGTGGTAGTGCTTGCCTGGCAGCTCAGTTGAAGAAAGGGATGGATCTGGGTAGTGCTCCTGGTTCTCTTGATATATCCCTGCTCAGCATCTATTCGAAGAAGAACCAAACAAACAAGGGCCAACATAAATAAAGTGCGCAAGCATATGAATTAAATGCGACAAGCAAACAATCATGCCATGATGAATGATGCACAATTTGCATGGTAATAAAGTAGCATGGCATGGGTGAGGTGTGAAGTACAAGATTAAATCATTTTATTTAGTTTTGGCCACATTTTAACCTCATATTAGTTGCTGTATACAATATATTTATATGATGCATGCTTCAAATCAAATCATGGAATGCATAAACAGAAAGGTCTCGTCGAGCTAATCATTTTAGACATATTATTTGTTAAATTTGGACTTATAAAACAAAAGTTATTAATTAAATAAGGAAAAGGGCATTTTATTTGTAATTTAAATCAACTTGAAATTTTAAATGCTCAAAATATAATTTGAAGGGCATATATGAATTCCTCACATTTTTCTGATTTGAAAACATATATTATTGTATTAATTGGATTTAAGAATTAGAAGTTATTTAAAATCAGAAATAAATTTGAATTTGATTTAATTTGAAAAAGATTTGAATTAAAACAGATATACAGAAAACATTTTGTTACTCAGCAAGTTCTAGCCCTAGACACTGCCGGGTGGGGCTCGAGCTGACTCAGCAGCAGGTGGGCCGCAGAGGTTCTCAGGGTTTTTCTCACTCGGGTCCTTCCTACCCGCACCAATGACAAGTGGGGCCGGTTACAGCGGGGCCACGCTGTCGCTTCAGCCGGGCGTGATATGGGGCGATCCAGCGCGGGGAGGGACTAGTCTGTGATGGCCGGATCTGCCAGGGGTTCTCGCGCAAAATCGCAACGAGGCTGACAGGTGGGGTTCGGGGAGCGCGGGTTTAGGCGGGAAAAAGGGCAAGGGCTTCTGCGCAAAACGGACATCGGCTTGCCGCCGCTGGCCGAAAAACGGCAGACGGGCGGATCGGATCTGGCAGTTCCGGTGGCGTCGCGTACGCTGGTCTAAACGCGACGCGGCTAAAACGAAAGTTGAAGAGGGGACATCGGGCTACAAGTCTCGTTCAGCGATCTAACGCAGAGGAGAGCTACAGCGCGCGGGGTAGGTCGAGGAACAAAGTGACGGAAGCTGCAGTCAGCCGCCAGAGCTGACACGCTGGGCAGTAGCGCCGACGGAAGGCGGCGATGCAAGGCGAGAGGGGGAGGGAGACGATGTCTAGGGGGAAGAGGGGCTCACCAGCGACCATCTGGTGCAGCTAGCGGGCTCGGGTAGCGTCGATCGTCAGGGGAAGCAGGGCATGGGCAGGCTGAGGCTTCTCCGGCGTTTCCGGTGGGGCTCGGTGATGAAGAGGAAGCAGAGGGCGCCCTGGTGCACTCCACGCGGCCTTGGCATCCACCAGAGCAGCGAAGGCAGAGGGGGCCGAGGCTAGGGTTTTTGGGGGTAGCATGATGGCCATGGCCTAGGGAGGTGGCAGGGAGAGGAGGGAGAAGGAAGGGAGAGGGGACCTGGCGCCTCCTGGGTGGATCTGAGGTGGGGGTAGATAAAGGAGGAGGGGTGAGCACATGGGGTGGTCTCCACCTTTTTGCAAAGCAAGAGAAGGCTCGGGTGGGTAGGTTTCTCCCTTTCTTCTCTTTGTCTTGAAGCCAAAGAAAGAGTGGAGAGGGGCAGAGAGGCTGCAAGGTGGGGCCAAGGTGAGAGGAAGGAGAAGAGAGGGTAACCGAGAGGGGAGGTGAGCTCGGGCTAGGGTAGATGGGTGGTTTAGGGTTTGCTAGGGCTGAGGTTGTGGTAGCCTCGGGCTAGAGTGAGGGGAGATGAGGCTTAGGATTAGAGATAGAAAAGAGAGGCAAGAGAGATTAGGGTGTAGAGATGGTTTGGCTTAGCCAAACCAAAGAGGTAGATTTAGGGTTTAGCTTAGGTGAGAGATAAGAGAAAGATAGAGAGAGATAGGGTATGGTTTGGGGTTTAGAGATAAAACCACATGACCAAGCATGTAAGGAGGTGAAAAGGAAAGGGAGATGAAGAAGAGAGAGAGAGAGATGTGGTGGTTCTCTTTGACAAAACAAACATGATCATGACAAGCTCAAGCAAGATCTAGACAAGGAAAAGAGGGGGGTGTGCTGCTAGGGTTTAAGCAAGATCAAAATAGATCAAGCCCAAAAGAAGGGATAGAGATAGAGATGATCCTCTCAAGATTCAAATAAAAACCAAATAATATAAATGGTGGCACTTGCATGGCCCATGCAAAATATTTATTGCCATGTTGATTCTTGTGAGAACAATTTTATTACATGGCATTATTATTATGCATTCCCAAAATTGGAATAAAAGCCAAGCAAAAGGAATTAAAAAGGATGCCCCATGTGGAATAGATGGAGATGACCATGTTTGAATAGAGATGGGGCTTGCTAGTGTGTATGTGCCACTAGATGCTCAATAGTCCCAAAAATACCCCAACATGAGCATAATTCCATAATAATCCATATGGAAGCTAAGAGAAAGGGTCCCACTCACAAGGCATGCAAAGGTGGCCAAGTGGCTCTCATATATCAATATTGTGAAAACAACATGATGCTAGGATGAGAGCATGTGGACAAGAATTGGATCCATCCCAACCCACATGAGCTAGAGGTAAACTCAAATAAAGTGCAAAGCTCATATTTAGTTGGATGGTGGAATTATAAGGTGGTGAAAGAAAAAGGTGGTGGAGTTAATAATAGATATGCCCCCAACTCAACTTGGGCATTACACAATATATCAAGAACCAAATACAATATCAAGAGGCAAATACAATTAACCATGCATATGAGAGAAGAACCAAAACAAAAAGGGTTTTATATGATGCTCAAATGCAAGGTGGCATGATGACATGAGCATGATATAATGATGATGCAACAATTATATATTTGAAGTAGCCATTATATTACTAGATCAAGTAGCATTACAATTGTTAGACAATTGGGATGCTACAGTTTTCACTCTTATTGTTTTGTGAGTGTTCACTTTTGCTAGCACTGCGTTCAGCCTTAGTTTTCTTGTGCTTCTAGCTTAGAACTTTTTAGTTCTTATTTTTGGATTTGTGAGACAAGCTCACTGATCTTTATTGATTATTACCTTTGTGAGTTGATTCGAATAAGTTGTTTGGTGTTGGAAAGAGTAGAAAGCTTCATGCTTTAGTGGTACAAAAGGGAGCTTGTTTTGACTGTGACTTAGACTTTATCATGTCATGATAGGTGTTGCTTTGACCTTATGCTTAGTGATTATTTCTGTAACATGACTTGTTCCAAACAATTACGAGTGCTTAATGTGCCTTGAAGGAATCATGCGTTGTTTTAGCATGAAAAAGCATAGTATTGCGGTATTCTCCTTTGATGCTTTGTTTGGGTTGACTTGGCACATGCTCACACCATGTTATGACTATGACAAGTCACCATTAGCCTCTATGATCATTTAGTCCTTGACTTGTAGTACCACTCTATGCTTTCATTAGTAATGCTTTGTTGCTCTGCATGATTATGGCCATTATGCTCTCTTAGTTGGTTTCTCCCAGTATTTTGCTAGCCTCCACTTGTATGAGTAAGCTCTACTCATGCTTCCAACTCCCAAGAAACCAAGTTATTCCAAAGTGTCAACTATAAACTCCTATGCATGGTGTGTTGCACCATTCCAAGTATATTCTTGTTTTCAGCTATCTTCCAATTAAAAACTATTTTTTTATGTGAAAACTTAGTGATTAAAGCCCTCACAAACTTGATGGCACACTTTATATTCTTTTCCCCTAATAAACTTTAACCGTTGTGTCATCTATGGTGTATATGCTTGAACTTATACGTTGGAATTAGCAGAACCGTGCTATCATGGGGAACGTTTTCAACATTGCACTTGTACTTTGTACTCAGTTGATATCATGCTCTTTTGTATATGGATGTCCATGGAGTTTGTATCATGTGTTAGAGAAACGCCTGGGCCGCTAGCCTAAGCCATGCCTAATCATGGTAGAAACTTGCAGCATCACCATAGTGAGCTATCTATGAAGCATCCTCAATAAAAAGCTATTCATATGGTAAATAAAAAGATTGCTGAGATGCTCATTGTCTACTTGCCTTGTCGTTTTGGTTATGGGAAAGCTCATGTACCATGTGCAAGGGCTACCCTGATGGCGGTTCTCAATGATATGCAAATACTTACAATGACAAGAACTTACAGGTGACTAAAGTTGAGTAGCATGAGGTGTGGCCCTCGTATTCAAGGGAATTTAGATTGCCAACTTATACTTCGTCAAGCATATACTCCATCTTTGTTCACTTTAACCTTAATAACTTCAAGATGCTTATGATAGGGGCAATGAGGGATGAAAGATAACAAGTACCATAATTTTTGGAAACACTTTTTGAAACTTGAAATCCATGCTTCCCTATGAAGGGCCTTTCTTCCACTATTATATTGAGTCTCCACCTTCTACCTTTTAGGCACCATTAAGAGAGCATAGTTGCCATTTTGTGTGCAGTGTCCCAAAACTTATTGATTGATGCATATTGTGATATTACTTGTTCTTGTGCTACTTGTTTATAGTCACCCTTGTGAACTTTGAAGGTGTCCTATGCATCTATATTGCTACTCTATGAGGGACAAGCTGATTGCCACTATGCTATGTTTTCTGTATGTGAAACAAACAAACGTTTTTCAATGCATGTTATTCATGATCTTTGTTTGTAGACTTTCATGTTGCATGCATAGTTACTATGTCCTATTGATAGAACTCCATCTTTCATGCACATGTTTAGAGTTCTTTGATCCCAGCTTTCAATGCTTGCAAATGGTTTGATCTTGATTTGATGGTGCATGTCAACTCAAAAATTATTATTTTTAGCACTTACCTACTCGAGGACGACGAGGAGTTAAGCTTGGGGATGCTTGATACTTCGGAAACGTATCTATAATTTTTGATGCTCCATGCTTGTTTTGTATCATTTGTCTTATGTTTTTTCTACACTTTGAGGTATTTTTATACACTTTCTGGAACTAACCTATTGACATGATGCCACAATGCCAGTTGCCTGTTTTCTTCTGTTTTTGGTTCCAGAAAAGCAGAAAATCAATATTCTCGCAATTGGACGGGAGAAAAGCCAAAGTCATTATTTTTCCCGGAGCAACACGGAACCACGAAGTAGAGCCGGAGGGGGGCCAAAGGGTGGCCGCACCCCCCTTAGGCGCGGGCAAGCCCTAGAGGCGCCCACAGGGGGTGTGGGCCCCTAGAACCCCACCGACCTTGATTCTTGCGCCTATAAGAAGCCTCCGACCCAAAAACCCTAGGGCATCCAGAAGAAATTCATCATACTTCTAAAAAACCTCCGTAGCGCCGCCGCCACTGAAAGGGAGATTCGGGGGACATAAAGTCTCTGTTCCGGCACCCTGCCGGGACGGGGAAGTGCCACCGGAGCCATCTCCATCGATCTCCATCGCCATCTCTATCACTGTTGCTGATTCCCATGATGAGGAGGGAGTAGTTCTTCCTCGAGGCTAAGGGCTCTACCGGTAGCTATGTGTTCATCTCTCTCTATTCATGGTCATATTGTGATCATGAGCTTTGTAATCAAGTAGATCTACCTTGCTACTCAAGTGCTTCCATAGATCTCTGCTCTCCCCATGTGTGTGAAAGAGACAGCATGCACGCCATGGTGGCACTTAGGTTTGAGTCTACATAAATACTCTTTGTGCTTTAATAGATCTATGTTTTTCCCCACGTGTGTGAAAGTGATAGCGTGCATACTATGTGTGGCACTTTGGCTAGATTGAATATTTGAGTTGGATGTCTCTATGAAATTGTGGTGTTTGTTGGAACCATCTAGCGCTCAAGGTGACAGTGTGGGGTTATCTAGATTGGGGAAGGCGGACTTCGAGGAGTGATGTTATATCCATACCGATGATTAGAGTGTCCAACCAGAGAGTAGTTAAGAGTAGTATCATGAAGAGAGGATATTTGTATGGGAGAGTGTTCACTAGTGAAAGTATGATCCCTAGGCCTTGTTTCTAAACATTGAAACACCGTTTGCATCTAGATACGTTGCATGTTTGCTTGCTTTAGTCTTTACCTCACCGCTGCTATTTTCCGCACCGTTACCACTTGTATTTCACTATCTCTTCGCCGAACTAGTGCACCTATACACCTGACAAGTGTATTGGGTGTGTCGGGGACACAAGAGACTTCTTGTATCTTGATTGCAGGATTGCTTGAGAGGGAATACCATTGACCACATCCTCCCTGAGTTCGATAAACCTTGGGTGATCCACTTAAGGGAAACTTGTTGTTGTTCTACAAACCTCTACACTTGGAGGCCCAACAACTGTCTACAAGAATAGAAGTGCGTAGACATCAATAACATGCACAAAAAGCTACATGGCTTGGCCAAAGCCCTTAGCCCAAGGAGAATTACTCACACATAGAGATGAAATCAAAAATCATAAACATTATAATAGAGATCATAAGATTAATAGAAAATAGTCTTACAATGTCGCCAATTGGAGAAGAGATCTACTATTACATGTGGTGGAATATGGCTATGGTGGTGGAGAAGGCTTTGGAGATTAGATCTATTCCTCTAGAGTGGTGGCTTCTGGTGGCAGGGAGAGTTGTGGTCGAAACAGAGAGGGTTTTCTTGTCGCCGAAGCCTCTTTATATAGGGTTCCCTTCACGAAAGTTGTTCTGTTTGACCTGACGATGTTGGTGCCAACTATACGGCGGGAATTTTATTCCGGCAGTATATTTGGTCGTTAAAGGCACTGGATCCACTTCAAGGCTCATGGTTTCTTTGACGTGTTGGAAATCTCGTATCTTTGACTTTAATGTTGTGATTCCCATTATTATACGTCATTATCTGCGCAGGGAAAATAAGCAAGAAAGGATTGCATACCCCTTTGATCATTAGGCATTAGTGGTAGGGTTTAGAGAGATATTTCATCAAAAGTATGAATAATATCCAGTTTAAATGTGAGTGTGGATGGCTATATTTCACAGCCATCAGTGATCTATTGAAATGACACCATATAAGTTATGGTCTGGGATAAAAACCCAAATTGTGCTATCTTAAATTTTTGTAGGCTAGGAATAAGTAAAATGTTTACAACTAAAGTTAGATAAGCAAGTCTTTGTATGTTATTTTGAATAACCATTAGGTATTCCTCCATAACACCGAAGACAAAAGTGTTTTTCGCTTAGAACGTGAAGTTTCTTTAGAAGGAATTTTTCTTGAAAAGTTAAGTGTGAGGACAATAGAACTTTGATAAGGTTATTGAACCTTAGCTATATGTGTTGAGTTGTCCAGCACCGAAAAGTGTCCTAGAGGAGCAACAATGCTCATGACTCACGTGCCTCAAAGGTTGTGGTCACGGAGGTCTAAGTTCCTATAGAACCGAGTGGGTCGGGTAAACAATCAAATACTAAGATTTGAGAGTAAATCATTATTGTTTGATAATGATGAACTGATTACATGCAAACAAGTGATGATGGGCACTGACTCCGTCAAATGGCTTGAATCCATAAAATCCGTGATAGTTCCATATATGAGAAATCAAGTTCTTGAACTTGGAAGACCCTCTGTAAAGGTTTAAAACCTATCATTCGTATTTGGATCTATAAAGAAATAAAAATGGATGTTTCACATCTATGAAATAGTCGACATGTCAAGAAAGAGTTTACGACAATGTTCAAGGAGTTGACTATGATTAGGTTTGATCTTTCATAGCGATATTTAGTCTGGATGGATTAATTTAGAAACCACTACATATAATTTTGGTATATGGTAGTTTAACAAACAAAACAAATTTCTTCTAATAGAATGGTTACCTAGGACGTGTACATGACATGGTCCAAAGGTTTTTGTTAATTCAAAGGATGCTAAAAAGGGCATGGAAACTTCAATGGTTGAAGTAAGCATCACAGAGTTGGAATCTTCATCGTGATGAAACTGTTAAAAGAGTTTAATTTCATCGGAGATGATGAAGATGCTTGCATTTGCAAGAAATTAAGTGGGAGTGCTAAGAAATATTTCTAATACATTATGTGAAATACATATTGTTGATTGAAAATTATGTATCTTTTATTGACACTAGATAAGAATTTCATTAAATTTGATTTTGATGAAAGACTTAGGCATAACCCAAATATTAGGCATCAATGTCTATGTGGATAGATTGAGGTGATAATATGGATGTGCCGGAAGTACATAGATGGGATATTGAAAGAGTTCAATATATAAACGACAAGAAAGGTTCTTGACGCATGTAAAAGAACTGAATCAAAAATTTAAGTGTTTTAACACATGGTGAGTGAAATCACAAGAATATTTTGATCAGTCATACTATGATATGCACACATTTAGATGTGTCCTATGCTCTAAATGTTATGAGCATATACAATAATGACTCATAAGGTGATTATTGGATGATCGTAAGGATATCCTTATGATATTTGGAAGAACTAAGAATATGTTATTTATGTAGAGGTGACAAATAGATAGATAGTTCACTGTAAGTGTTACATTGATACTAGTTTAGTCACAAGATACAAATTAAGTTTATCTCAATTTAAACTTTGGGTGGCACAATGCAATGGAAAGGAAGTTCCATAACGGATTTGGATGAGTTCCGAAGTTAAAACATTGTGATAGATACTACAACAAAGGCTAAGTATATGACTGCTATTGTATCAGCAAAAGAGGCATTTGTGTCAATTAGTTTGTTATCAAACTAGGTGTGGTTCACATCAGGCTAGTACTATTAAGATATATTGTACGACAATTGTATCGACATGGTTTAACCCCAAGGAACTAAAGGTCTCACCAAAGGACCAAATTTATACAATGCCATCTCATTGGAGAATAAGTGATGCGTAGAGACGCAAAGACATGCAAATACACACGGACCTGAAAGTGTCAAATCCAAAGATTATGTTTACCACTTGCAATTGTGTATATACAACACCAAAATCCATAGGTGTTGAATGCACAAGTTTTTCAAACTAGATTATTGACTCTAGTACAAGTGGGAGACTATTGGAGATATGCCCAAGAGGCAATAATAAAGTGGTTATATCTTTGTGTTTATGATAAATGTTTGCATTCCATGCTTTAATTGTATTAACAGGAAACATTAATAGTTGTGTGTTTTGTAAACATAAAAGTGTCCCTAGTAAGCCTCTTGTTAAACTAGCTTGTTGATTAATAGATGGTCATGGTTTCCTGATCATGTAGATGATCATGGTTTCCTGATCATGAACATTGGATGTTATTAATAACAAGGTCATATGATTAGGAGAATGATGTGATGGACACATACCCATAGTAAGAATATCATAAGATCAAGTCATTATGTTCATTTTGCTACAAGCTTTTAAATACATAGTAACCTAATCCTTCGACCATGAGATCATGTTAATAACCATCATTGGATGAGTGCTTTGATGACACCAAACGCCACTTCCATAACTAGGTGGTTATAAAGGTGGCATTGGGCATTCTGAAAGTATGTGTTGCAGCGCATGGATCAAGAGTGGGATTTGTCCATCCAAATGATGGATAGATATACTCTGGACCCTCTCGATGGAATGTCATCCAATTGGCTTGCAAGAATGTGACTAGGTCACAAGGAAGTCATATCACGGAACGAGTAAAGAGTACTTATCAGTAACGAGGTTGAACTAGGTATGGAGATACCAATGATTGAACCTCGGATAAGTAAAGTATCGCGTGACAAAGGGAATCGGTATCGTATGTTAATGGTTCTTTTGAACACTAAGTCACCATTGAATATGTGGGAGCCATTATGGATCTCTAGGTCCCACTATTGGTTATTGATCACAGAGGTGTCTCGATCTTGTCTGCATCGTTTGCAAACCGTAGGGTGACAAACTTAAGGTTCGATGTTGTTTAAGTAGATATGGAATATGAGTTGGAGACCAAATGTTGTTTGGAGTCTTGTATTGGATACAGGATATCACGAGGATATCTGTAATGGTCCGGAGAATAAGATTCATATAAAGTAAGTTATCTTCCGGAGTTCGGAAAAGTTTTCGGTATTTTCACTAGAGCTTCTAGAATGTTCTAGAGGGGCCACCCGTGGGACCACCACCCCGGGAGGAGCCACATGGGCTGAGTCAATGATGCGGGGGCACATGGGCCAGCCGCACCAAGCCCAAGGGGCCAAACCGGCCAGCCCTAAAGGGTTTAGGGGAAAACCCTAAAAGGAAAGGGGGAGACTTGGGGGGCAAGTTCCCCCCCTCTCCCTTGCGCCGGCCCTAGGGGAAGTGGGCCAAGGGGTAACCCTAGGACGCATCCCCCTTTCTATATATATAGGGGAGGGGTGGGCGCCTTCCCCTTGCCCTTCTTCCTCAACCCTAGCCGCCGTCCTCCTCCTCCTTCCTCCTGCTTTGGCTTAGGCGAAGACCTGAAAAAATCTCTCCTCCACCACCACCATGCCATCGTGCTACTAGGATTCCTAGGGGATCTAATTCCTCTGCTGCCCGCTGCAACGGGGAGAGGAAGGTATTCATCGACTCCATACTTGTGACCAAGTGCGGAAGCGCTACAGGAACACGGCGCCGGACAAGATCGTCATCGCAATCTTGAGATCGTCAAGTGATCGACTACATCAACCATGAGATTAGATCTTGTTAACTCTTTGGATCTACGAGGGTTAGTTCTCTTCTATCTTATTGCACCTATCTCGTAGATTAGATCTTGGCTTGGCCATAGATTGGATCTTGGTTTTATTCATTCTTGCGGTAGAAATTTTTTGTTTTCTATGCTACGAACCCAATAGTTCGACAGTTGAGAAAGGAGAGTTCTAAGAGGAGAGATTGGGACGAAGAGATAGAGAGAGATCTAGAGTTGATATCCTTGTCCACACCGGAGAGAAGGAAGAGAGAAAAAGTGAGAGAAGTCGGGAAGAGGAAGCCCGGGAAGTGTAGAAGCTAGAGAGAAAGCGGCTCCCCGACACCGTTGAGATCATCATCTTGTACCTTGATCCACCCCAGATAATTCACCAAAGAAGGAAGTAGGGTTGTTAGCCAAAGGGCAGCCCAAACCTAGGTGAAAATGATTGTGTGCTTTGTGTGTGTTGTGTGCATGTATGAGCAGGTTTCTACAATGACGTTGAGGCCGGAACGCCTTCGTCACCACTAACAAACAAATAGGGGATTCCCAACATCCCCGATGTACGCATTGGCGAGATGCGACACGAGGTAAAATTGCTCTCAGTATACATTTCTATCAATACAAGAAACATATAACTGTGAAAATGTACACTCTTTGATATAGGTTTGGCAATAAAGTTAACATGACCAATATTCTTTCACTTGGTGTTTCAGGTCCCAATATTCTATTACTAGAGAAGTAATCCCTTCAATATAGGTTTGGAAATTAAGTGGATATGACCAACTTAAGAAGGAAGAATCTGAAAAGAATTGTTAGAAGTTGTAGGCCAGAAATTCCTTACTATGTTTGCACTCTCAAGAAAACCACAGACTGCAAAAAAATATGGTAATTCTCTTCCCTATGTAGTACTGTAATTCTCTTGAACCCCAACCATCCCTGGTACTGTAACAATCTAAACTGTTCCTGTCTTCCTCGTGTAGTGCTTCAAATCCAGTTTCGCTAGGAAGTATATTATTCCGTACATATCTGGAGAAACCATTCAAGTGAAGTCATGTAATTATGAAACTACTGTCAGTTTTAGATCAAACTAGGGAGAATACATACGCCAACATAATCTCCAAGAAGGTGATGTTTGTGCCTTCCAGTTTGCAGTCAAAGCGGGTTCTCTGATCGTGATGGTGCATCTTTTGTAGTGGTTTGAACTTGTTGGAATTAGTTGCATCTTTTGTAGTGGTTTGAAATTGTTGGGTTGAGATGTAATGTATGTATATAATGAATGCTCATGGTAATTCAGATAAAGTTGCATCTTTTGTGTTATGAGTTCTTTGTTATGTTGTATGTTGGGTTTAGATGTAATATATATAGACATTAGATATTTATAATAGGGGCAAAATTGCAAAATTTCCATATAGCATGCACCGACAGAGACATTACGAGGCATTGCAGTTATGCCATTGTCTCACAGCTGCCACGGCATGTCTGTAGTGCCTCTCTACATGGGTCGTGGCATAAACACTTTGTTGCCGCGGAAGCGCTGGCTCGGCGGCTCACGTTTTGCAACGCCAAAAAATCCTCCGTCATTCGTGAATCCTCGACGCAGTTATCCACGCCAAAAAATCCACCGCGAAAGCGCTTTTTTTGTCGCGCCAGCGCGAACGCGGCGACTAGGGTTGTGCCTCGTCATCTATAAGAGCCCGAGCTCCGTGTTGTAGTGACAAGGTTGCGGCCTCGTGCATATGTAGATTTATACTACACAACCACGCTAACAACAAATAATCAATTATGCAATTGAATGGATTAAAACGGTCTAGCCAGTGCATGTGAAATATTTAACAACCTTTGATGGGGTGCGGTCGTGACTTAACAACCTTTGGTGGGAGCAGTCGTGGCGTTGTTGACATCTTTCACCGGGTGGAGTAGGTTGGAAGCCTGGCCGCCATCCCATGCTGTGTCGATGAAGAGGACATGCCAACGCAGATGCGGCGTCAGACGACATGGATGAACATCTCATCGGAGAACTCTAGAGAATAGCCCATGCAGCGCCTCACCGACGTAAGTCTGACTAGGTGCGCTTCCTGAATGCAGATGAGCATAAAGAGAAAGTGGCGGCTGCGGTGGGGAGTGTGGTCGTATTCTCTATGTTTGGTCCTTTTTTATAATGGTGTGGTTCCACTAAATGGGCCCTTACGGTCTTTACAATTGCACATGCTTTTCCTCTCTAAAATCGTTTTTTAAAATTGCACACACCTATGTGATGACAACCATTTGCGATGTACCGACTATGTCCACACGTGTGTACCAAAATGACGTGAAATTTATTGCTAGCAAAGCTATATTTACCAAACACTGAAATTACGCACCATAAATTAAATAAAAGAAAATCTATAGCTAGCAAAGCTATATTTTACCAACTGTTGGAAAATATAAGCACACAATACATCTATCACATCAGTTCAGATGATCAAACTATAAAATTAACTCAGACAAACAATTGGCATCTTAACACATGCACATAAGAGGAGGAGGAGGTATAACTAGACAAACAACATCATTTTCGACGCAGATTGTTTCCTCCTTTAGTTTAAAGGACTTCACAACAACCCAGTCGGTCGTTGAGATGGTTATATACCTACAATGGTAGAAAACGGGTCTTCAATCTCGGGACGCAACTGGCTCTAGTCCCGGCTTTGGGCCCAGGACTGCCAAAACGGGGCTAGAGCCCCCCCCCTCTAGTCCTGGCTCGCTACAGCCCACGACTGATAACAGCCACGTGGTTGTTTCAGCGCCGCGGGGGCGGAAATCCTCTAGTCCTAGGCTGTAACACCACCCGGGACTATACGGTTTCCAGTCGCGGCAGAGAATTGTGTGTTTCTCTGCCGCGGCAGAGATTGTGTATTTCTTTTTTTGCCATTTTGTTCCTTTTTTGTTTTGTGTTTCACTATAATTTCAAACATATATTTCAGTACACATATTCTACGCTACTACATACACAGTACACGTTGATGCATCTATATAATTAATCGATCCCTTGCAAGCATACATTGATGATATATATATCAAAAGGAAGAAATGTTTTGAAATTACATGGTCATTGATGATATATATATCATATCAACTACATGGAGATCACTAAGGCAAATCGAGTTCCACGTCATCCGCATAATGCTCTGCATGTACATCAAGGACCTCCTTCATCATAAATCCCGCCATCTCCTCTTGAATTGCTCGTATGCGCTGGTCTAGCTCTAGTTTCTCCCGCAAACCATAAATATAATGTGAGTCAACTTTCCTCTCATTGGTCAACTCACGGATGTACTTGCAGACGTAGTATCCACATAAATGAGTTCTCGGTGGCTTCTGTAAACTCTTCACTATTTTATAAGTTAGCTCCTCTTTGAATGGACCTGGTATTTTATGTCTGAACCGTGTCTAACACCTGCTCGGAAAAGAAAATGAGCAAAGGAGTTATTAGTGACTTGATATCAGGAAATGAATGAAAGAGGCCGATATAATGCGATAATGATTGAAATTACTTATGGAGCATTGCTTTCATGTTGCTCCACTGCTCTTGGTCCCAACTTAATGAGTCGTGGACTTCAACTAGGGACTTGTCAACTTGAATGTTTAGCAAGATCCAGTGGAATCTGCGGACGTTTATATAAGCATACATGCATAGCTCATCGAGTAAGCAAAAATAAAATATGTACAAGATATAAACACTCACTTAAAGTTGTAAGGAAATAGTATTTCCTTAACAAAATTATTCTCAGTTAGGAACCTGCACACGTCTTCCTCCACGTCCTTGGGGTGATTTTTTAATGTATATTCATTAACGATATATGGGTCAATGAACCCAACGGCATATCTTCTAGATCTTTTGCATTCAAGCATCTTCATTCTGCAGAATATAATATCATACAAAAGGATATATATTTAGGATAATATATTAAATACAATGAACGAGCTGAGCGATAAACTTAATTATAGAAATAAATCACTTATAGACAGTAGCAACCAATGATAGATTTGTTGAGGGCGCGCTGGTTGTATAACTGAAACAGTTCGGTCATTTGAACCTGTATCGAGTATGGTTTAAAGTGATGCTCCGTTCTAACGTCCACCGGAAACCAATCTTTCTGATGCATTTTTTCTGCTTGCGACATGTACCATTCGTGCAGATTTCGCATATGTGTGGATAGACACGCGAGGTCCTCATTACTGACTAGAGGCTCCCCTCGGACATACTTCCGTACTATCTGACCCACTAGCGTATCTTCATAGCCTAAATATTGACCAAGAGACATATTTGCTTCAGTAGCAAGTGCTTTGGCCTGTGATACAGTGATGCCCATTAGTGCAGCATTAGTACGGGCTCTGGGGTCCATTATTTGCATGTCCATATCCATTTCAGCTCTGAAGGCCTTGTCAAGGTCTGAAATGACTTTGAGCGGGGAGATCGATTGATTCTTCTATGCTCCGAGATGGGCAACTTGCTTTCCTCTTTTTGCACTTGTGCTTTTTTTTTCTTCTTTGCTTGCTTAATAATCTCCCGGTCATAGTCTGATTCCAGATTCATCGATATCTGGGATGGTTGCTCAAGAAAGGACTTAGCCCACTTTTTGGTTATTTCATCATATACCGTCTTTGGCCCAGGATTTTTACGTGCAAAATGCGCCTTAACTTGGGCAGCCACATCCGCGTTAGTTCCCTCATCGGTCTTGTCATAAGGTCTCTTTGGAAGAGCCGGCGGGATGTCGACTATCTTCGTCGTTTGACCTTTCTTCGATGTTGGGCGTGGGGGAACGTCGACCTTCCATTTCTTTGACGAGGTAGTAATATTGCACGGAGGCGGGGGCGGAGATCGAGTATTGCGCGTAGGTGGAGATCGAGTTGATGTACTCCTGCTGTGGTGATCGTCAGCGGGGCGGTGTGGACTTGGAGGTTGATGATAATCAGGTTGGGGTGGACTTGGAGGTTGATGATATTTGATGCGGGATGGACTTGGATTCCTTGGAGTTGGTGGCCTTGACGCCGAGCCTGGAAACTTGATGTACTTCTTCTTCCATAGAATGATGTTGCGCTTGACCTCTCCCAGTTTCGTAAGGCCTTCAGGCGTAGCGATGTCAATCTCTAGGTCCACAAAATCCTCCACAATGTCATCCACCATGACACAAGCATAGCCAGGTGGAATCGGAAGTGAATGGTGGAGTGCTCCAGGTAGACAAGGTAAAGCAGTTCCGATCGCCACCTTGGAGGACATGTTGTTCATTGGCTGATGTAGCTCACATTGTGCCATCTCTCTGACATCATCCACGGGGTAGCGAGGAGCCGGTGCATCATCCAGCAGTGCTTGATCATCAGCCCGGACCTTCGTGGAAGCCACGCTGCTTCTCCGCTGGCTAAGATCCAATGCAAGATCATCAGCCCGCGGATGAGTTAATGGCGGCGGCCTTTGGATAATTTCTTGCATGAGGTTCTTTATATCAGCTAGGTCCTTATATACCTTGGAGATCTGGTCTGCCTCCCGGTCCTTCTTTCTCTGATGGCTTCTATAACTCGCATCGTACTGAGGAAACCCTTTCTTCCACGAGACACGGGCGCCTTTGCCTCGTGTTCGTCCACCCTCTTCAGGATTCCCTAGGGGGCGTGTCAGCTCGTCGTTCTCTCTCGGGACGGAACAATCCCAATTGAACATCGTTCATTGCTTGAACAAGGTCTTCGGAGGGTTTTAGAATTTTTTTCATGAAATAATTCCTTCCCTGTTTCTGGGTCCAACGATCCCCGTGCCTGTACCACCAATGCTTTGACCTCTCGGGCCATCCATCTGTACCAGGAGTGACGCCTCTAGCCCTCATGTCCTTCTCCATAGTTTCCCACTTAGGGACGGCACGCTTGTAGCCACCTATCCCCATTTTATTATGGTATTTCTTTTGGGCAGCATTTAACGCATTCTTTGCTGACTTTGCCTTTGCTTTATTAGATTGCTTGTACATTACAAAATCGAGCCACTATTCTCTCAACTTCTCGTTTGCTGCTTTGAAGTCTGGAGTTTTCTTTTTCGTGACATATTTCGCGTATAAACTTTTCTTGTGGTTCCGGTACAGTTCGGCCATCTTTCTCAAAGCCCACTCCTTGACTTTTTCTCTTTTTTCAAGCCCACCCGGCCTTGGGGTAATACCATCTGCCTCAAATTATTCATACTCCGGAGGTAGTATGAAATGCTCTATGAGCTTCTGCCAAAGGTCATCTTTGGCATCATCGGTGACATAGCTGTTGGATTCTTCACTGGGTTTCTTTGACTTATTCCATTCTTGGATGGTGATCGTAAGGTTGGCCCTAACAAGCACCCCGCATTGATTTGTAAACATCCTCCGGTGCTTCTCTAGAGCTATCGGTTCACCATCATCATCTATTTCTTTGATGGTGATCCTCTGAATACCATCCATCTTTTTGTTCGGCCCTCGTTTCAATCGCGCTGTCGATTTCTTCGATCCGGTGGGCTAAAAGAAGAAGAGAGAGTGATTAATATATATATTGATATATCTAGATCAATTAATGAATAGAGGTAACACGAGGCTTTATATATATGTACCTCGCCGGATCCTGTCGAGGGGCCATCATTATTGTTGTTATTTGTTTGCCCTTCGTCCATCCGGTCTTCTCCTTGGTACATCAGGTTTTCCTTTAGTCCATCACTGATGGATTCAAATATGAGGAAATCTCTTCCTCGAGCAAAATATCTTCACCGGTAGTAATATTAAGAGGAATTTCACCTCTTATCATGCCCTGAAGAAAACCTTCACCAATGCGACCAGGATCTTCGGATGGATCCATGACTTAATTAACTATAATAGAAAGAGAGTTAAAAAGGTTAGAAAAAATAATAACCCTAATAACTAAAACAAAAAAAATAACCCTAATAACACTAATTAATAACCCTAATATTATTTGCGGTAAAACAATAATCCTGATAATTAATACAAAAAAAACAATAACCGTAATTAATAACCCTAATATTATTTGTGGTAAAACAATAATCTTAATAACTAAAACAAAAAACAATAACCCTAATTAATAACCCTAATATTATTTGTGGTAAAACAATAATCTTAATAACAAAAATAAAAAACAATAACCCTAATTAATAACCCTATTATTATTTGTGGTAAAACAATAATCCTAATAACTAAAACAAAAAACAATAACCCTAATATTATTTGTGGTAAAACAATAATCCTAATATTATTTGTGGTAAAACAATATAATCCTAATAACTAAAAAAATAACTAAAACAATAATCCTAATCCTAATAACTAAAACAATAGTTCTAATTATAATTAATAACCCTAGCTAATATTTTGTGGGGTAGCAGTAATAATCCTAATAATAATTCTAACTCTAATTAAAAAACCACCCTCCTCGAGCTCTCACCGATGCAAGGCAAGTGGCGGCAATGACCTGGCTGTGGCACATGGCGAGGCGCTGGTGATGTACACGGGCGTGACGGCAAGCGCACGGCGTGCAGCACGACGGAGCAAGTGGAATCTTCTTCCATGCGTGTGTATGCGTCGCCTGTGCTTCGTCTTCTTCTTCGTCGAGGAATGCCAAGTGTTGGGCAGCACCTCCCCTGGCGCGCAGAATATATAGGGACCCCCCCTTTAGTCCTGGGCTAAGCCACCGCCAGCGACTAGAGGGTCTCGAGTCCCGGGCCATGGCTTAACCCGCGACTAAAGATCCCCCCCCTTAGTCGCGGGTTAAGCCACGGCCCGAGACTAGTGTGTTTTTTTGTCCGCTTAGTTTTCACGCGCGCAGGCACCCTCTAGTCCCAGGTCGAGCCACGACCCACGACTAGTTTGTTTTTTTGTAAATTTTCTTTTTTTAATTCAAATCAAATATAAAACTTTGGAAAATCATATCTTCTATTATAAAAATCCAAATAAAACAAATAATATGTCTATTATTATCAGAAAAATATAAAGAATCTTAATATAATATCCATACATCTGTTTGCATCATTTATAAAGTATTTCATTTGTAAATTTTCTTTTTTTAATTCAAATCAAATATAAAACTTTGGAAAATCATATCTTCTATTGTAAACATCCAAATAAAACAAATAATATGTCTATTATTATAAGAAAATATGAAGAATCTTAATATAATATCCATACATCTGTTTGCAACATTTATAAATTATTTCATATGTAAATTTTCTTTTTTAATTCAAATCAAATATAAAACTTTGGAAAATCATATCTCCTATTGTAAAAATCCAAATAAAACAAATAATATGTCTATTATTATCAGAAAAATATAAAGAATATTAATATAATATCCATTTAGTCCCAGTTGTAGTCACTAACCGGGACTAAAGATATTTCCTGCCATTTCCCACCGCTTCCCGCCAAGTTTTCCCACCCTTTCCTTTTTACCAGAGCTTTTAGTCCCAGTTGTAGTCACTAACCGGGACTAAAAAAATTCCTGCCATTTCTTACCGCTTCCCTCCATGTTTTCCCGCCTTTTCCTTCTATATCTAGGGCGATCGCGCCATGGCTATCCACACATCCACACCTTCCTCTCTCACAACAATGGACAGCGTCTACTGGGCCATTCTGACCCTCGAGGAGACCGAGGCGTTGTGTGCCTCCAGCTACCCTTGTCCGCCGGGCTACCGGCCGCCCGCCGGCTGGATGCTGAGCACTGGAGGGGTTCCTGTCCCTCCTGTCCCTCAAGGTTCCGCACGCCAGGCGGCCATCATGAACCACTTCTACCACGAGCTCACGCCGGAGCAGCGGATGGATCCCCAGTAGGATCCCGACAACTACGACACCTAGAATGCCTTCTTCGCTAACCGGCAGGAAAGGGAGCTCGCCAGGTACGAGGATGATGGCCCGCCCCTGGTGAACCACAACGAAGCCGCCGCCATCTGTGGTGGGCTAACCGTACTATCATCAGAGTGATGTGCTACATCGCCGAGGGAGACCATCCTCGCCTACAGTGCCCACAAGTCCACCTAACACAGAGCCACAAGAAGGCCCCTCCCCCGCCCGGCGGTAGCAGCATCGTCTTCTAGGAGACCCCTCCCCCGCCCGCCATGAATCCGAGGCCAGAGTGACAAGTGCCCCCGGTATATTCCATGGCTGGGCTGAGGATCCCCGAAGTGGCAGGTGACGATGATGATGACAATGATGAAGAAGACCCTAAAGCTGCATACTATAGGACTAGGCATGATTATGGCTAAAGGAGGCGGCTTTAGTCCTGGTTTTTAATATTAATAATGTCTTGAGTGTTACCTAGTCCCGGGATCAAATGTTGTTTTTCTACCTCGTTGCCGCCGAGTCGACTACGAGGATGCGGGATTGGCATCCTAAAGCATCAAGAATGTGTGTATGTGTGGTTGGCCATGACGGTCGCCCTATAAATAGAGGAAAGGGCCTATAAATAGAGCAACCTATAAATAGAGGAAAGGGCGGGCAGCCTGGATCGAGCAGCCTATAAATAGAGGAAAAGACCTATAAATAGAGGTAAATTCCTATAAAGAGAGGGTTCATCTTTAGTCCCGGTTGGAGAAACCAACCACGACTGAAGGGATTGCGGCAGACTGGGCCAGGCAGCACTAATAATACGGGTGAGTGTCGACATTATGTCGTGCGGCTTGTACCTTGTCCCGGATGGTGTCACCAACAACCGGGACTAAAGATGAACCTTTAGTCCCGGTTGGAGACACCAACCGGGACAAAACATGAGTCAGCAGTAATAATAGGGGGTGAGTGTCAACATTATGTCGTGAGTGTCTA
The DNA here is from genome assembly GCA_023614405.1 of Avena insularis. Taxonomy (NCBI): domain Eukaryota; kingdom Viridiplantae; phylum Streptophyta; class Magnoliopsida; order Poales; family Poaceae; genus Avena; species Avena insularis. The sequence goes on from CM042695.1 coordinate 261,192,671, forward strand.
CACTATGCCGAGCTACTTGTACTATAAATATGCATCCTTGTGAGTCCAGTCGTCCAGCCAGTTTGAGGCATCTCCAAGATGGTTTACGAGAGCAGGGACACCACTACGGCCAGTTTTAGGGAGATGCCACCGGAGCCCAGTCATTCGGCTTCTCCAAGAAACTAGTCATAGAGGCACTCCCTAATATATGAAATTAGTTAGATCCAGGCGTATTGATCTAGTTATAGAAGTTACAAGCTGCAAGATGGTGTGCGAGAGCAGGGATACCACTACGACCAGTTCCAGGGAGATGCTGCCGGAGCCCAGTCCTCCGGCATCTCCAAGAAACTGGTCATAGAGGCACTCCCTAATATGTGACCACATGCGTTTGGAGATCAGATCTTAATGGTAAGTACGAATCGAGACTAAAGGCTCCCCTTTAGTCTCGGTCCAGCCACAAAACGGGACTAACACACTCAAGATGGTTTGCAGACAACACTATAAAAATGGACACATGGAGCATCTTCACTCATAAAATGTTACAATTATTACACATCATTTCTTTGCGTGTGTCCCTTTCTGATCCCGCCGTATCCATGGAGCATCTTCATTCATTAACATGATGCTTGGGTCATCCTTCACTGTGAAGGCAGAATTTCATGAAACTTATCACAATCTTCTGACATGTCTGTCTTGTCCTCCACTCCCACGATGTTTCTTTTTCCTGAAGGAACTATGTGGCGCTTTGGCTCATCGTCTGATGTATTATTTTTCTTATTTTTTATTTTTCTAGGTTTGGTAGACATGTCCTTCACATAGAAAACCTGAGCCACATCGTTGGCTAGGATGAATGGTTCGTTTAAGTACCCAAGATTGTTGAGATCCAACGATGTCATTCCGTACTTCTTGTCTACCTCAACCCCTCCTCCTGTCAGCTTGACCCATTTGCACCGAAACAAGGGGACCTTAAAAGTAGGTCCATAGTCAAGTTCCCATATATCCTCTATGTAACCATAATATGTGGTCTTTGACCCATTGTTGTCTGTTGCATCAAAGCGGACACCACTATTTTGGTTGGTGCTCTTTTTATCTTGGGCGATCGTGTAAAATGTATACCCATTTATCTCGTACCCTTGGAAAGTCGATATAGTCGAAGATGGTGACCTAGACAACAAGTATAGCTGATCTCCAAGAGTGTTGTTTTTATGAGATGTTGCAACCAACCGCCGAAACTCTTCATGTGTTCATCTCTAATACAAGAGTCATGGTTTCCAGGGTTGTTGGAGCGTAAGATTTTCTTGTGTTCCTCGGTATACGGGGCTGCCAAGATAGAATTTTGTAGAACTGTGTAATGTGCTTCGGTGTAAGAGTGTCAGCCCCTACATATTATTGATTTCCTTCCTAGAGTATCCTTTCCACTCAGTCTCCCCTCATACCGCGATTGAGGAAGACCAATCGTCCTAAGGTCAGGAACAAAGTCAACACAAAACTCAATGACCTCCGCTGTTCCATAGACCTTGGATATGCTTCCTTCTGGCCTAGTACGGTTACGAACATATTTCTTTAAGATTCCCATGAACCTCTCAAAGGGAAACATATTGTGTAGAAATACAGTACTGAGAATGGAAATCTCTTTGACTAGGTGAACCAGTAGGTGCGTCATAATTTTGAACAAGGATGGTGGGAACACCAACTCAAAACTGACAAGACATTGGACCACATCATTCTATAACCGTGGTAGATCTTCGGGATTGATTATCTTCTGAGAGATTGCATTGAGGAATGCACATAGATTCACAATGGGTACTCGAACATTATCTGGTAGAAGCCCCCTCAATGCAATCAGAAGCATTTGCGTCATAATCACGTGGCAGTCATGAGACTTTAGGTTTTGGAACTTTTTTCTTCCATATTTATTATTCCCTTTATATTCGACGAGAAGCCAGAGGGACCTTAATACTGCTCAGACATTCAAAAAATATTTCCTTCTCATGTTTGGTAAGAGCGTAGCTGGCATGACCTTGAAACCATTCTAGATGCAGGCCATATGGGTCTTTCATACGTTGATGGTCCTTTCGTGCTTCCGGTGTATCTTTTGTCTTCCCATACACGCCCAAGAAGCCTAGCAGGTTCACGCAAAGATTCTTCTTCACATGCATCACATCGATTGCAGAGCGGACCTCTAAAAATTTCCAATATGGTAGCTCCCAAAATATAGATTTCTTCTTCCACATGGGTGCGTGTCCTTCAGCGTCCTTCGGAACAGATTTTCCGCCAGGACCCTTTCCAAAGGTTACTATTTGATCCAAATCTTTGACCATATCAAATATATCAGCACCAGTACGCTCCTCAGGCTTAGTCTGGTGACATGCCAGACCGTTGAAATGCTTTCCTTTCTTTCTTAAGGGATGCTTGGCCAAAAGAAATCGACGATGCTCATTGTACACATTCTTCTTACAATGTTCCAAATATATACTTCCAGTCTCATCTAAATAGTGTGTGCATGCATTGTTTCCCTTGTTTGACTGTCCTGAAAGGTTACTAAGAGCAGGCCAATTATTGATTGTTACGAAAAGCAATGCTCGGAGGTCAAATTCTTCCTTCTTGTGCTCATCCCACACGCGTATGCCGGGTTCGTGCCACAACTGTAAAAGTTCTTCAACTAATGGCCTTAGGTATACATCAATGTCGTTCCCGGGTTGCTTCAGACCTTGGATCAACACTGGCATCATGATGAACTTCGCTTCATGCACAACCAAGGAGGAAGGTTATAGATGCATAGAGTCACGGGCCAGGTGTTGTGACTGGAGCTCTGGTCCCCAAAAGGATTCATGCCATCTGTACTTAGACCAAACCTTAAACTCCTTGCGTCATCTGCAAAGTCTGGGTACTTTCTATCGATTTTTCTCCATTGTGACCCATCAGTGGGGTGTCTCAACATCCCGTCTGACTTGCGTTCCTCTTTATGCCATCGCAACAACTTGGCGTGCTCTTTGTTTCTGAATAAGCGTTTCAACCATAGTATTATAGGAGCATACCACATCACCTTGGCAGGAACCCTCTTCCGGGGGGCTCACCCTCAACGTCACCAGGGTCATCTCGTCTGATCTTATACCGAAGTGAAGTTCATATCGGGCATGCATCCAAATTCTCGTACTCCTCACCGTGGTAGAGGATGCAGTCATTAGGGCATGCATGTATCTTCTGAACCTCTAAACCTAGAGGGCAGGCAACCTTCTTTGCTTTGTACGTACTGGTGGGCAATACGTTATCTTTTGGAAGCATATTCTTCATCATTTTCAGCAACTTTTCAAATGAGGAGTTAGGTATAGCACACTCAGCCTTCCATCGCAGCAATTCCAGTGTGCTGCCCGGTTTTTTCAGACTATTTTCGCAATTTGGATACAACAACTTTTTGTGATCCTCTAAGATGTGATTGAACTTCTGCTTCCCCTTTTCAGTTTCACAGTCTCTTCGTGCATCGGCAAAGGTCCGACCAAGATCATCAGCGGGTTCATCATGTGTATCTTCTTCATCCTCCCCTTCAGCATCCCCCATGGAAGTATCTTCGTACTCAGGGAAACCATGATAGTTGTCATCCTCCTCCTCTTCTTTATTTTCTTCCATTATAACCCATCTCTCTCCGTGCTTGGTCCAACAATTATAACTGGGCATGAAGCCGGACTTCAACAGGTGGCTGTGAAGGGTTTTTTAGTCAGAGTAATCCTTCTGATTCCTACATCCACCAAATGGACATAATACAAAACCATTGCGCTTGTTTGCATTAGCAACATAGATGAGTTCATGCACGCCATTAATGAACTCGCCAGAGCGTTGGTCAGTACCGTACATCCATTCTCGGACCATCTGCATTATAGTAAAAGTATATCAAAAACCATTACACAACATGATAAAATTATTACAAGTTATATTGAGAGCTTCTAGAGCATTAATTTTGAATTTTGAAAAATTTACATGCACCAATTTGTGAATTGGAGAAAACAATTAACATGATAAATGTGGAGTTTTTGATTATTGTTCTATCAGTGAAAATCTCATTCCATTCTAAGCTCTGAAACTTTAAAATTACACATTTCAATATTCAGTAACTATGTGCCTAATCAAAATTTGTCACAAATATCAAAATCCTTCTACTTCTAGAGCATCCATGCATTGATCCGTATGTCTATACTTCTAGAGTATTATAGAGCTAAAGTAGCAATAAGAGATGAAAGAATAAAGTTCTAACCTTTTAAAACTTTGGATTTAGGGGTTGCAAACTAAATCTTGACAAATCTTGAGAGAAAAAATGGCATGAACTCGCTTGCTTCTTTGAGTAAAATGGCCACCATATGGTTTGGGGCAGGTGGACAGGAAGTAGAATATATACTGGTGGACAACTAGTCCCTGGCCGTGTATGACCCGGGACTAATATTCCACGAAAAGAACAACTGGCCAGCTCCAGGTTATTAGACCCGGGCTATATTACGGACCGGAACTAGAGATCTGGTCCGGCCCGGGACTAGTGTCTACGGCCTCACGTCCCGGGACTGCTGGCTTTGTTCAGATCGAACCAAAGACCGTTTTTCCAGTAGTGCTAGTCTTGTCCTTCTTCAGCGAAACATACTTCTTGGTCTCGATGAAGCGAGGGCACCATGTGTCCATTGGAAGTCATCCTTCTTCTTCAATGCCAAAGTCCATAAGGTATCTCCTTGCGTAGCTAATTGAAAATTACTGAAACAAATATAAAATAATGAATATATTAGGTTATAGTATATATATTATTGTCAATATATTGCAAATTCCAAGTAGTAGTGACTATCTAATAACTTACCATCTTTCTTTTTCCTTAAAGACATTTTAATTTGTCATCCGGCAAACGTACAGAGAAATGGAAGGAACACCTTCTGATTGAATTGTGAACTAGTCATCTCTATATCATTGCTCCATACGCGGTGACTCTCAAACTCCACCCCTCCATAATTAGTACCTATATACAGAAGCATGAACAATATATATATGGACTAAGTACAATATAATTGAGCTAGTATATAAGTGAACAAAGGATGATTAATCGAACCTCGATGATAAAGTATATTGTGTTTTTTGTTTCTTGATGAGTACTCTGCACTCAACATGATACTCTTCATTGGCATCGCTACCACTCTAAATGTCAACGCAAACACCATGTTGGCCATTTACCCTACATTATCACCAATGAAAAAATTAAAAACCATGTTTAACGGTTTGAGTAAAAACAAGAATACGTAGCTAATTAGTCGTATATATTTGGGCATAGATATTGTAGGGAGATTTAGCTGCTTCATCTACACCAGGATACAATCTCATCGAATACCATGAAATAATTAATGGTGACTATTTAGCATGAAAGATGATCTACTACTAGCAGAAAATGGAGCAACGATATTAAATTTCTGCTGTTGATCTAGGGTAGCATAGTCGATCTGATGTGCAAGCAGCTGTGATGAAGCGGATCCTATCTTTAGTTGGTCTCTCGACGATGAGAGAAGAGAAGACGAGGCCACATAGTGGAATAAGGAGACAGGGGCAGGGGCATATTTCTAGATCCATTCTCCGTTTTTTAGGTATGTCAAGCCATCACAAGCGGTTCCTGGAGGTACAAAGGTGTGCAATACTTGGGACTGTTTTGTCAGAGGTTGCACCAATTAATTCACTAACTTTTTTGGCATTGTGAGGGTGTGGACAATAGTCTTGCAAATTGAGTTTGCAGTCGTCGTCCGAGGAGGCCCAGCCGGCCGAGTAAGAGAGGGAGAAGCCTTCGTCATGGTACGGAGGATGGATGGGTTCTCCTCCTCCACAACCTCTGGATCGTTTCCTCCTCCTTCACAACCCAAGAATCCTACTCAAAACAACGGCACTTCGCTTGAGGGCACTGTCAAACGCAAACAAAGCGAGCGGTCTTCTTGCTGCTACGAGTCCTATCAAACTGTGTCTACGGTAGAAGCTGCATCGTGTCCAACGCATAGCATGCAGTGAAAGAAAAAGAGGCTATGCACGAGTCTTACAAAATTCGAGAAAAACACACTATGATTTATGAGTCACCCTGTGACAAAGGGCCCAGAAAAAGATACATTGAAAGCTAGAGAAAATGCGCAAATACGAGACACACGTTTCACGTGACAACAATCATGGGGGATTCTTTCTTATAAGCAAACAATTTTCAGGAAACAGGTTGTGTGCGTTTTGTTTGTTATAGTTGAAAAATTCGTTATGTGAGCGCTAAGCCCGCGAAGAATCCAACCTGAGCTGTAGACACACGGTCGAATTTCTCCAGCGTCACCAATCTTTCGTGCCACACACAAAAGGGCTTTTCATGTGCGATGAAAGACCTTAATAGGCCAATATTTTCTCGTGCAACACGGAACTAAATTTAGTTACATCTCTTGACATGCATGAATGATCTAAGTGGGAGTCTGAGATTTTAGAAATTATTGAAAAAAGCAAAATGGGCAATATTAGTCAAAATTCCTCCATTTTTAGGAATATTGCAAACAGTTGACAATATTTTTTGAAAAAGAGTATATATTAATATCACAGATATATCAATTATATCCCGCATCTGCAAAACCGCATTGTCCTAGCGGCCTTACCAACCCATACGACCCAGAAAAAAATTACAAAAAGGAAAAGCCCCGCTACCGCAATGAGATTCATGTAGCAATGACACTAACACCATCACAACAACACTAGAAGTCTAACCTTTATAGTAGCGACGCCTTTAAGAAGGAAACAATGCACAAGCGCTGCCGTCGCCCGATCAATGGTCGTAGGTTTTCACCCTGTAGAATATCCTCGCTCACAAAACAATGTCTTTAACAAGGTCATTGCCAGACACAACTAACTACGACCACACTTTGGATTTTCACACTACAAGGTAAGACTATGACCTTATCCTTAGATGTCGTCGCCTTAAACAGTCGTTGCTGCAAGTCACGGATCACCAAGCCAGATCTTCATATAAAGACTCAAACCACCATCGCTATCCTTGTCTTCATGACATTCTCCGCATATGACTTTACCATGGTTCGTCAAAGATATGATGCTTGATGGGAACAGATACCAGAGCTTCCCAACGCTTCCTCTGAAACCAAACATCCAGCAAAAACACGGGTGTGTACGACCAAATTCCTTCCAATCTAACAAGCTCCAGGCATGATGCACCCATGAAAGTTCGCCGACGGAGCCTTTCGAAACATACCGATCTATGCCAAATCAACAAGGACATGCTGCCAGCATCGTCTTCGCGCGGAAGGAACCCAAGGACCAGCACCCTTATTCATGCTGATCCAGCAGTCCCCACACCGCAACCGGCTTCCGTCATAGAATGAGCAAGTCATCCTTCGAACCTTACGGCCATCGGTTAGAGAGAGACTGAGATACAGCGTCGCCGCCTCCAAAACTGCACCATCGCCCCCATCATCTTCTCCGCACCTCCTTTCCAAGCCGCATGCCAACGTCGCTCGGGCAAGCGCCTCCGCCCACCGGTTGGAACCACCAGCACCGCCCCATGGAGTCTATCCCCTGGTGTGAAGATGATCGACAGAGCCACGCAGATCGCCCGCCGCCTTCGGCGGCCAAGGCGTAGCCACCACCGCCGGCTTGGGCGGCGACAGAAGCTGGCGGGGGGAGCGACTGCGGCGGCAGGCTAGGGTTCGGAGGGAACGCCCTGCGGTCGCCTCGCGCGAGCAGCCTAGAATCGGTTTTTTTCTCCGATAATTTCCAAACAGTTGATGATATGAAACTTATACTTGATCTCAACAGATATCTGAAGAATTTGTGGGTTGTCATACTATGTAACAGTACTCTAGCTAGTATATATACTCTTATGGTAATCATTCCGTACAAATACTGCAGCAATCAATCATGTACAGCCAGGCACGACAGTATATTGTACGAATGTGCATATAGCAGAGAGAGCGACACTGCACCAGAGGCGCAACGAAATTGCAGGAATCTTTTGTGTTGTCAAACTCAATTGATATAAACTGTCTCTGTTTTAAAATATATAATGTTTTAACTTTATAAAACAAATATATCTAAACTATTTTTAGTGCGTAGATTCACTCAAATTTAGAGTGAATCTAGACACTAAAAAAACTAGATACATTTTCTTCACAAACATAAAACATCTTATATTTTAAAATGGAGAGAATACTATAATCAACAATGGCCATAAAAAAAACGACCATTGATCGATCGTGGAGAGCAAAACGAAGATTGCGCTTAGTTAGGAGGAGAGGAAACGACAGCGAAATAACTAGCTAGGCCGATCCTCAGCATCGTGTAATGGTATGTTTTAAGAGGCTACTAGTTAACATCTGATTGGCACTCGCGATCGACCGCCTAGCTAAACCAAATCCAGCTTTTATATATGCTATATATATATATATATATACTCTTGTAAACAAACGATCGACGACCGATGTGGCCTCTCCCTGTGGTTGTTAAACCGTCGCTGCAGCCGTGAGTCGCCACTTCCAGGAGAAGTGTGACGGTTGGGCCTCCATACTCCAAAATCTTTAAAATTTTCCGAGGCTCTCCAGCACCAAATTAGATGAAAACGATATGGCGTGTAAGAGAGTACAAACCCACATATAGACACGCGAGCCGAGGACTAAAAATGTAAAGGTTTGAGTGGCCCCTTATAAATTTAAAAAGCGCAGGCGATGCGATGCTCGAAGACGACAGGTGCGGCTGTGTGTGTGTGGAGGACAGTGACACCGCCAAAGAAGGAGATTGAGGTGAGCAGATGAAATCGCAAGTGGCATCACCGATCGGGCTGACTGTGCTCGACATCAACCTCTCCCAAGCTTGTTCTTCTCGGCGCCGTGGGTCAACTTCACGTCCGACCTGGCGCTGCATGTGAAATGAAATACTTATGAAATATCTCCTTCTATACCACTGCGGCACCCAATCATCAGTGATCGGTTGGACGAGAGACTTCTTCTCGGAATCTCCTATCCGGCCGCTAGGTAGCAACCGATCGGAATGACAAGGAAAATGTGTGCCATTACTCAACTAGCTAGTACTGATTTATAATACTACTGCGAATTAAAAACAAGAAGTCGTGAGTCATAAGAACTGACATGTAGTAGTAGTTGGTTAGGAACTGGCACGCGCGCCCGTATAAAACGAAGCACATGGGGGTTGAAGTAGTAATTAGGCGGTTAGCAGAACAACGTGCATGCTTGTGTCGGAACGCATTATTTTCTTGGTCGGTGCACTGAGCTGAATTTTCTTGCTTATATATAGTTGATATTATTTGAGCGAATTTTATGATTGATGTGAAGGCGGTAGCTGAAGTTTCAACTCGTTGGATGCGATATCTGTTGTTATGAATGACTAAGTATGGATATAAGCCTTAATCCAATAAAGAAGGCCTAGAACTTGGCTCCTTCAATTGGAATATATATGTAGTCTCAGATGGAAGGGAAAAAGTGCTTTCGGGCCAAAATTTGGACCGGATTAGTCCTCTATCCACAGTATTTGATGCTCCTGTTGGGAAAATCTTATTCGCTGAAAGGCGGCAAATAAGGTTGTAAACGTCTGCCCTCTGTATTGGGTTTCGCAAATACTCCCTCCATTTTAAAATATAAGATGTTTTAGGTTTGTGAAAAAAATAAATCTAGACTTGTTTTAGTACGTAGGTTCACTCAACTAAGATAAATCTACACACTAAAATAAGTCTATATTCATTTTCTTCACAAACCTAAAACATTTTATATTTTGAAACGGAGGGAGTAAAAGATTATTTTCACCTGAAGCCTCTCCCACTTCTTGACTGGCCCAGCTACACCTACACCGAGTGCTTTATTTTGTTTTTATCTTTTTCTACTTCCTTTTTTGTATTTTTATTCCATTATTATATCCTTTAAAAATTATAGTTTAATTTTATTTATCATTTTATATTTTGGTTTATTTTTCTCTATTTTTTGTTGGTGTTTTACTTTTACATGAATATTACTCTGTATTTCAAATACATAAACATTTTTCATGGTACAAGTATGCTCTTTTATTGTGTGAAATATATAAATTAATAAATTCATGATTACATGAATATTTTTATTGCTCTTGATCATAATATCTTCAAACAAATGAACTATTTCTTTCCACATCATGAACATGTTGAATCATCTCAACTTTTTTTTTTTTGAGAAACACAGTACAAACGCAGACGCTCACAATGCGTACATACACTCACCCTATGAACACACGCACGCACACCCTACCCCTATGAGCACCTCCGAAAGACTGAACCGGCGGGTCTTGAGATTGACGAAGTCACCGCAGGCGCCTCGCTATCGACGGGAACGTCGCCTCCCACTGAAAGAATATTCCGCCTTTATGAGACACCAAAGCGTCAAACCTAGGGTTTGAACTCTGGTTGGTTGGGGGTACCACTGCTCTCCTAACCATCCAACCACGGGTTAATTCTCAATCATCTCAACTTTTTGTTCACTGACAAGAACATTTTTGGAAGCATATGAACAAAGGTAATTTAAATGCATGAACATTGATTGGCATATATATATTTTAGAACTAATAAATAAATTTCCTATTATATTATATAAAATAGGTAGACACTTAATGCAAATTTTCTAGGCTTGTTAGTGAATATACTCCGGTCTAATAATCCCATACAGACAGAGGAGACTACAAATCAAGTTACCGTTACTAGCTGAATACCCGTGCGTTGCCACGATTATTTTGGTATTTTTTCACTGCAAAATTCTCGGTGACAGAAACATCTTTTCATCAACATTTAGACGGCTATGTAAAAGATGTGACATGCATATATTCCTTTTCTATAACATAACACCTGGCCGATCTATAACAAGTGTGCCCCTAGAATTCGATTATTAACCTCATGAGGTTGATCCTTAGATTTTTCTATATGTGTCAATATTAAGCTATTTTTAGAAATAATAGCTTTTTAATTATTTTTGCAAATAATGCTCAAATCTAAGAAATTTTAAATCGAGCACACCCTCGGCATTACTCTCATGCAGTGGAGGCCAGTACAGGGGCAGCGACTCTCATGCGATGAAGGCCGGCCGGTGGGGACAACGGCGTTCACGCGGTGGAGAAGACCGAGGGAGGCTACGCTCGCGTGGAGGAAGCCTTGGGCGGTGGCCGAGAAATAGAAAAAGACCAGCGACACCACTCAGCCCCGCCGACGCTGTACCAAGACTTTTCAATTCCTTGCATCCCCGGATCCTGCGCCCATCTGGTGGAGATCTCAGTGATCTTCAAATCTTTATGCCTTTGTGAGCCCGATGCCAAGCACTCTTCTTCGCAGCCGTGAAGAATTTATCTAGGAATCAAACACGGAGGAGAAGGGCTAAATATGGACACATTTTTGTGCGAAGAGGGCGAGGGATTAAACACAAATCAAGTGGGATTAGTAGTAACCGAGTTCGCCATGAACTCATTCAGTAGTTGGTCATCGGGCAAAAGTTGGGCGACGGGGCAAAAAGTTGCGTCAGAAAACCACCTTAAGACTTTTATTCTGCACATGTGCGTGCGTACAACGGGTGAAAAATGATAAATATTTTTTGCGAAAGTAAAATATGTATTGTCCAAGTTCCTGATAATCAGATATTTTTATAGGGGGCGTCGCCGTGTCGGTCTAACATTTTTTTTGCCAAGGAGCATTTATTTTATCTCACTCAGTGACGTAAAATTTGTAGTCACACAACTTTGTCCTACCTTGTCTTTTTATCAACAAACATGGTGTGTTTGGCATCCATGATTTGCGGCAGTTTGCGAGTATATAGGTCTTTTATAGATGACGATAAAGTCTATAATACAAATTGTCATAAATTTAAAACTAGAATTTTAGATGAAATAAGAACAATGGCAGCTAGCATCTTTGACAGGAAAATGCCAGACGCGTCAGCTAGCTATCTTTCTGAAAACTATTCCCCAAAGCATCTAGTAGCAAATCCTTCGGTGCACGCGGTCCAGCAGCCCCGTGCCGGCCGTATCCCAGGTCAGGCCAACAACACGCACTCCCAGGAGAGATCAGGCCAGCAGCACGCACGCCGAGACAATGCACACTGACCGGCTGCTGAGGCGCAACATCTCATTCCCGTCGCCCATGATGCCGTCCTTTAGGAATAGCGGCCAGCAACATCTCCCCTCCCTTCCCCTCGGCATCGCCGTTTTCAGCTCGACGGTCAACGCGGCAGGATCCTTTCCCACCTCTCTCTCTGCTCTGTCTGTCCCGTGCACTGACGATGCATATCCTGAATCTTCCATGGCTCTAGAACAACTAATTTCACCCAAATGAGCATACTCCACATCCAAATCTTGGCTTTTGCCTCCCAAATCCGGTGCTCAAAGAGGACCTCCATTGGATCTTACAGCTCTTCATCCCAGATGCTCGAGTTCTGGTGAGCCATAGATAGAGCTCGCCATGGCTGGCCGTTCGATGGCCTCCACCGATGAAGCAGCATGCCTGGGCACACTCCTAGCTGACGACGAGCGTTTGCCTCATTCCTCGCGGATCCAGCGGCACCAACGTGATTTTATTTGCTGAAAAACACCTCGGCTCTGACCAAATCGAAGGTTTCGATCCCCATGGTGCTCCTCCTCTGCCCTTGAAATCCCCTGCGGCCTGCATGCCTGGGCACGGTCGTAGCCGACGACGAGCTTTTGCCTCGTTCCTCGCGGATCCAGCAGCACCGACGTGATTTTCTTTGCTGAAAAACACCTCGACTCTGACCAAATCGAAGATCTCGATCCCCATGGTGCTCCTCCTCTGCCGTTCAAATCCCCCGCGGCGCTAGATCGGTGACCGTTCCACGGAGCTACTGTCGCTCAGGAAGAAGGATCCGGCGCCGCCAGCGTTGTCGTCTGCATCGACCGGCCAGGCAACATTAAGTGGAGCGGGAGGGAAGGGAGAGGACAGAGGAGACGACCACAGAGGGCTAGGCGAAGGTCTCTCGTCTTTTTTTTTGTCATGCGTTGCTAAAGGAAACGGTATAACTAACGGATGGCAGTGGTGGGTAATTATCTCTAAATTGTAGGGGCAAAACGGGAATTTTTGGACGGACGAAAATTTCAGGTGACGAAAACCACCGTAAAAAAAACTATATAGTAGAGATTGGGCCGCACTTAACACGGTCCAATGAGGAAACCTGGTAGGTGGACATCCCTTGTTTCACGTCGTGAACGGAAATTGTGAGGTTTCTTATTTGACGCCTATTGGATCGGGCTCCGTAACACTCTTACGATTTTATTTGGATGTACGTAATTGTATTCATAAAATGAATTAGGTGGTAATTTCAAATCCTATTTGGAAAGGAATTTTCTTCCAATTCTATTTATGTTGTTTGGCTTCTTTAAAATTTTCTGTTGGAATCAGAGGGTGCTACCCAATTCTAGAATTAGATTTTTTTGGCTAATATATACTTGTGTAAACGTATGAATACTCTTATGTATATATATATATATATATATTATTTTCTACACATACTAACATTAAAATAATCTGAATAAGATCACAAGAAGCACATATGTAAGATAAAATAGTTCTTAAGTCAATGGTGGGCTAGCCCCGATAAGTAAGTTAGTTTTTTCTGTACTATCTGTTTTTTTACGTTCTGTATTATATTATTTTGTTTTTGCTTTTTTAATTTCTCTTTATCATTTATTTTCTAGTATTTTCATTATTTTTTACATGAACACACATTCTAATATGTAGAACAACTTTTAAAATATATGAAAATTTTCTAATAGGCATGACCAATGCAGATGAACATTTATTTCGATCTTATTTAACAAATATTATTTTACATAATATATGAACAATTTTTATGTGAGGCATGAGGTTTACAATCACAATCGACAATACTCAGTTTGAACACATGAGCGACACATTTATGGAAAATGATAGGCATCGTCTGGACGATGGAATGTTACTCGCGAGTCGTTGAATGGGGATCCAACAGGAGTCCACGACTTGGTCGTTCCGTATCGCCATCTTCCTCCTGAGAGAATCCTCAAGCTTGCTTGCCTCGTCCGCCGCCGCGGCCTCGCTCGTCCCTGTCTTGTTCCTCTATGTGCGTCACCTCAGGCCTCTTGCTCCGCATGTTGCCCCGCTGCCCTATTTACGACGGGCTAGGCGCCTTGCCAGATGCCACTGCGACCTCACCCAACACATATGTATCGCATGTCCCAGTCCCGCTTCTCCATCAGCACGCTGCCATAGCCTTCTTCCGCAATCGGCCGCTGCCCTATCTAGCCTACAAGGCCGGTGAAGAGGACAATAGTCTAGGGGCCTCGCCGGACACCGTCTAGTTGTTCCCCTCTCTCCCACCTCCTGCGAAAACCGGTGCCTAGAGGCGGCGCCTACCGTGCATACTACCTAAGCTTTGTGGATTTTCTACCGACGATCGGCGCCGTTGCTACAAGGATATGAGTGTGCTGCTACCGACGGTCAGCGTGTTTGCTACGAAGGCCACCGGTGCTGCTATGTACGGTGTTGAAGTTTGCTACATGGGGTAGTCAGCAGTGCTACGTGCGTTCAACGGCGGTGCTACGTGTGGCTGGTGGTGGTGCTATAAGCAGCGTCTGGTTTTGCTACATGCGGCCGACGATAGTGCTACAAGAGGGCGTTGGTTTTTTGTACATGCAGATTTTGCTATAAATTTTTGCTACGGAAGTGTTGTTGTTATGCTACAATAGCATAAATGTATTGCTATGAGATAGCCGGAGAGGTCTCCCGCAATCTCGAGTTTGCTATGGTAGCAGGATTTTTTTGCTACAATAGCGTAAATTTTTTGCTACGAGTCTTTTGTCCAATTCTCCAGCGAGACCATCTTTTTTATTCTACTCCATATATTTTAAAATATAAGATGTTTTAGCTTTTATAAAATGAATGTATCTGTACCCTTTTAGTCCATAGGTTCAAAGTGCTTCTCAACCTGCAGACTAAAAGGGTCTAGATACATTCGTTGCACAAAAGCTAAAACATCTTATATTTTGAAATGAATGGAGTACTTTTTGTAAACCGTTTTTGCTACATGTAAAAAATAGAAAGATTTTTAGAAAAATTAGGATATTTGTAGAAAAATGGTTTAGACAAAAAAAAAAGACATGTGTCAGCCGGATAAGCAGGTCCATGGGAGGCTGCCATGTCCAGCGGATGCTGAGTGCTGCCCTTTATTTATGCAATACCTAATTATTTCTTATTATTAAAGTAATTTTCAAGTGTACATATATCATGAAAAAAGAAAAGCCACACCTAGTGGGTTGCCGTGAAATGTGACCAATGTAGAATCGTACAGACATCATGGTCCCATTTGATGCCATGACCATCAAATAGTACACCCTTCTATTGCTTCTAGTTCACCTGTTTTAAATTATAAAATGTTTTTTGTCTTTTTTGTAATGCATGTATTTGACAACTTTTAGTGAATAGATTCAAAGTAAAATAAGTGAATCTGTATATCGAGGACGTCTAGATATATGTGTTTTATAAAAAGGTTAAGTATATTATATTTTAAAATCGAAGGTACTATTAAACAAAAGAGGAGTGTTGTTGCGCACACTAGGGCACAAAGTGTGCTGGACCAGTAGTGGTGCGTGGCAAAGAAACGGCTTTGTCCTTTTTAAAATTGATAAGTTCTGAAACATTTGTAGCAAAGTTTCACTAAAAATAAATAGAATTCTCAAATGTTGTGTTGGAGAAAAATGGGGCATGTTGCCATGTATGAAAATTTTTCATCCATGCCAAATAAAATTTTCATACATGTGTGAATTACTTCAATGGATCAAACTTGAAGATCTAAAACATCTTATATTATGGAAAGCAGGGAGTATATTATTTTCGTTATATATGTTTCCTCATATAGGAAAATATTCATGTATGTTAGATAAATATCTATGTATGTTAATGAGATCAATATTCGTGCAACTTACAAGTACTATTTCATTATAAAATACATTATTGCTTTTAAAATATATTCCACGTTTATAAAAAATACCAATATGTGTCGACTAAAATGTTAGGTATGCCAAATAAAATGTTCAAACCTCTTTCAAATAGTTATGTAGGACTTTGTAAAAACACAGATGATAAATATATCATATGCATTTAGTTTTAATTTTTCCAAATAAACTCATACGAAAACAAAAATACAAATATTGTTTAATTTTGCATAATCACTTTGTATTCCAATGTTGTATGTACTATAACTTTCTAGAAAATGGAAGGAGGGGCTATCTACAAAAGAAACAGAAAGAAAAGAAAGGAAACAAGAAATAAATAAAGAAAGGTAAGCAGGTAATGAAAAAAGCAAAATGAAATAAATAAAGTAATAAAAAGTAAAATGGGGAGAAAAATTATTGTTTAGTTAGACCAGTTCATTAAAAGGAAGAGCGCACTATCCTCTCGCTTTATGGTCTCTTAGGATTCGAGATTTTTTACAATAATTTTGGAGGTTTCCTATAAACGGAATTTGCAGCACTCCAATCCTTAGAAATTTGTACTATGAAAAACATAGGAACAAAGGAATGGATTACTAAGATATTTATGGATTGCATTGGGACACCCTGGCTCCATAATATTTTTAGCATTTACTCCATTCTCTTGTACACACATTCACATATGATCGAGACTTTTTTCTATATTTTCCTAGATTTCATCCAAGTTATTATATGTGCAGTTTTTCATGTTTTTATAATCCTCCATCTTAAACTTACAAATCTCCCCTTGTATGTTCTGTTGTGTTTTTCTCATTTATACGCAATCCTAAGAGGCAGAATCCTATAGATCGCTCAGTGTGAGCGCTGTCCTCGCATACCCCTCCTAGTCGTAATTCGTTTAAGCGGAACGCCCATATAAGATTGTTGGTTTTTGAAGGATACCGGCCCGGATTTTCTTCTAGTTTTTGTCACAGCTTTTCTGACTGGTTTTGTTTTCCTTTTCTCTTTTTATTTTATTTTATTTTTTGTGTTCTGAACTATTTAGATTTTGAAAACTATTGAGATATTAAAAATGTTCAAATTGGAAAAATTCAAATTTTAGAAATGTTCATATTTTGAAAATGTTCGGTAAAATGTTCAATATTCATATTTAAAATGTACATATTTTAAAATTTTCATTTAAAAAAACATTTTTTAAATGCCCGATTTAAAAAACATTCGTATGTTAGAAAAAAATGAAAAATGAAACAAAATAGAACAAATTTGGAGGAGAGAGAATGAACCACGAAAACAATGAACAAAATAGGAGCAGCTCATGGACCGAGCCCATCAAAGAACCGGGTAGGCAACCACCGACTGATGGTCCCTAGAAGTTGCATTGCTTAAGCCATAACAAAAGCTTGAAAAATTGGTAATGCAGGTCCATCATTAGAGGAAGTGCTAAATATTGCCTGCTACGACACAGCTGGGCCAGCCCAATTACCTTCACAGATTGTTTTCAGGTTATGTTTTCTTCTTTTTTATTTTTTTGTCTTATTTTTTTCTTTTTCTGCTTTTTAAGTTTAAAATTTCATCAATTATTCATGATTTTTAAAAAATGTTTGTGTTTTAAAATTTTGGTTTATGATTTTTTAATTTGGTTCATGATTTACGAAAATGGTTTATCATTTTCAAAAAAAAGGATTTTTAAAATTTTGGTTCATAGTTATAAAATATGCTTTATGATTTTTAAAATTGATTCATGATTTTCGCAAAGTTGTTCATTATATTTGATAAATCTTCATGCATATTTCAAAAAACATTTAGAGTTCTTAAATCATTATTATATCACCTCCCCACTCCTCTCGCGCATATCACTCGCTCCTTCAAAATAATTCATGGGTTTAAAAAATGTTCACGAGATTTTAAAGTTTGTTCATGGTTTCAACTAATGTGCACGAGATTTTTAGAAAAATATCATGGTTTGAAAACATATGTTCGCGTATTCAAAAAAATGTTCATGATAATTTATAAATTGTTGATGGGTTAAAAAATATGTACATGAATTAAAGATGGTTCATGGGTTTAAAAAATATATTCGTAGATTGAAAAAACATTCACGAGGTTTAAAAAATTATTCATGGGTTTGAGAAACACATCCATTGATTGAAAATATAAGATGTATACTATAGAGGCTCTTCTACCATTTTCATTGTCAAAAAAACGTTTCTTTAAAAAAAACAATTCACGTACTTTAATTAAAAAGTCCATAAAAATATTCATGATGTTGTAAAGAATATTCACGGGTGCAAAAACTCTACATCATACAAAAATGTTCATGTTCTAATTAAACTAGAAAAATAATAAATAACACGTCTTGTGTGACATGAATTAGTAGCGGCTTCCATGGGCGGAGTAATGTAAAAAACTCGCTTGCAAGTTCTGTCGGCCGAGTTGAACTTAGCTAACTATACTGCAAATTAGCTAACATAACTAATGTAAAGAAAACTAGGTGGACATGCACTGTTATAGGTGTGTACTCACTGCTGGTAATATATTTTGTTTCATTTGGGTTACCATAAATTAAATATATGACCATGTGCACGCCAGAGTGGTAGACAAATATGTCATTTATGTGTTAAACATGTCTAAAACCGAGAGATTCGACCTTAGACGCAAGAAGCGGGCCCTTATTTTATTTTGAAGCTTATAAGTAACGTAGGGGTACCAGTGTTTCTTCAAGTAAATAAATAGGTACATCGAGCAAACTTTAAACATAAATCCATCAAGCAATAGACCAAGTTCAGTACCATAAGAAACTGGCATGTACATGATCAAGGTAAAAAACTAATTATATCAAAACAAGCTAACTTATGAAGATCACATGGTAACCTTGTTCGACTGCCTCAAAATCGATGCTTGCAACTATTTGGATTGCAGAGCTCTAAGGGGAGTCACAACTTTGTATTCAACACTTATAAGTGGCTAGATTATTAAATGATTAGTTTAGTGAATATAGACAACCATATTATATATATACTAATTCTATGCATGAGTTATACTTGATATATTTCAAATTATTTAATGGTTCAATATATTTTAAAAGAGAAGGTATGGCTGGAAGTTGCCACAAATATTTTTATAAAAACAAGATCTAATATGTAGTCGAGTTTGATAATTTCTGTACATCAAAATGAAAATAGAAGTTATGACATTTTTTTGGACCCACTTAGTCGATGGAACCCGCTTCTTCATTAATCATAGAGCATGCTTCAAGTCAAGGGCATTGAAATTTTGGTTAACTCGTGTAGAAATTGAGAACAATGGTAGAATATGTATCAATTAACACAAGCATCTCATGTATTCTCGAGATACGCTAATATATTCAAAAGAAAATTCAATTGCAGAGCCTAAGAGGGGCCAAAATCAGCTTATTCGGCTTTGTTTCAGGAATACGTATCTGTTAATTGTTGAAGTGACATGAAACGTGACCGTTTCTCGCAAGGCGCAACCATTTCTCGCCTTGTTAGCGCTGCACGCTTTCCATTCAGCGATTCTTCCGTTCGGTTATTGTAGATTCTGGGTTCTAGCCAATCTCTCTGCGCCGCATCATCACATGCCTCGCGAGCCTTCTCCTTTTCAGTTCCTTTTTTCTGTCATCCGTCCCTGATTTTTTCAGTCAAAGCGGTGAGGATTATGCGACATCTTCATGTAATCCCGCATAGGAGCGTCTCTACCGTGCCGCCCCTCTCTCTCACCCCCACCGTACCACGCACTCACCTCCTCCTTATATTCCTCACCAATGGCAAAGCATTGGCGGCAGACGGGTGCGCGAGGTTGGTGGCGATGTTGAATCGGTACTGGGCAGGTTTGAGGCAGGGAAGCAGAGGCGGCCGACGCTGGATGCGGGATCTAGACGGGAGGCGATGGCCTCGTGAGTGGAGGGGCGGAGGGAGCGAAGCTGAGAGGAAGAGCTCGAGAGCGGAGGGACTTTCTCCTTTTCAATTCCTTTTTTCCCACCATTTGTCCCTGATTTTTCTAGGCAAAGCGGTGAGGATGATGTGACATCTTCCAGTAGTCCCGCATAGGAGTGTATCTACCCGCGCCGTCCCTTCTCTCCCACCCCATCGTCCCACGCGCTCACCTCCTCCGTATCTTCCTCACCACCAGAAAAGTGTGGCGACAGACGGGTGCACAAGATCGGGGGCATTGTTGAATCGGTACTGGGAAGGTTCGAGGTGGCAAAGCAGAGACATCCGACGCTCGATGCAGGAGCTAGACGAGAGGCGGTGGCCTCGTGAATGGAGGAGGTGGAGGAAGCGGAGGTGAGAGGGAGAGCTCGAGAGCGGAGGGGCGGCGTACAGTGCTGGGAAAGACGGAGGAGGGGCTGGGATGGCTGGAGCTCGGGTGGAGGGGAACGGGATCGAGATAGGGATGTGGGTGGGGGTTGAGGCAGGGACGAGAGGGACCAGACCGTAAGACTTTGATCAACACCGGAAACCGCACGGTTGAAATGAATCGGAGTGAAGATCAGAAGGTCAGAAACACGCACGCGGGCAGATAGCCTCAAATAGCTTGCTTTTGCTCAGGCTTAAGCTATAGTATAATGGTCTAGTCCATTCTCTGTCTCTTCAAGCGGCGTTATCTATTGATGCCGCTAAATTCCCTTAAATAAATACTGAAAATGGCGCAACGCGCGATACTTAGGCCGCCCGATCTAGAGATTCCATTTTTTCTGTTACTTTTTTCTAGATTTTATGTAAACTTTGAAAATTCTCTGTAATAATGATTTAAGAAATATGAACATTTTAAAATATTAGTAAAGATTTTGTTTTTCAAATTATGAAAAAATGGAAATCGTGAATAAAATTTCAAAAATCATGAACCAAATTCAAAAACCATGAACCAAAAATTAAAAAACATGAACAAAATTTCGAAAATCATGAACCAAATTTGGAAAAATTAATTGTTTTTCAAGAAATTAACATTTTAAAAAATACTCCCTCCATCTAGAAATAAGTGACTTACAGCATCTCTAATGGAGCCCGTAAAATCCTGACCCTAAATCGTGAATACAGGCAGCAGAAAAAGTGTTTACGGGCCAGAAAAGTGCTGGCACGGAATGGAGCCTTAGATGCTGCGTTTGAGGGCTTCATTTCGTGCTGGCACTTTCCTGACCCGTAAAATACAGTGTTTTTCCTACTTTTCATATGCGAAATGAAAATATAAACAAACACAAATCAGAAAATCAAACATGAATATTACGACAAATAATTATTTTGGAGCACACAATAATCATCCAAATTATTACAACCAATGTTTCAACCAAATTACAACAATTGTTCGAATAAAATAATAGACAAATTAAACAAATGCTCCTGAAGGTTCATCTCACACATACAAGAAGGAAAACTAAGGAATACCATGTTGTACGACCATACAACTGCTACTGGTGCTAGATAAGATCCGCGAGGAGCTGCTTGTGAGTTGCTGTATTCTCAATCTGCCGATGTGCTTCGAGAAAACCTGCGATACGATCGAGATTTCTTTCGGGTCGCACTCGACTTCCAACATTATCATATAAATAGGGCAAGTTCATCCCTCTCTCATCCTCGATGATCATGTTGTGGATAATCAACATGGCATGATGTTGACAAGGGTTTTCTTGTCCCAAAATCTAGCTAGGCCTCAAACAATGGAAAATCGTTCTTGCAAAACCCCCAAATCTCTCTCAATGTCCTTTCGGGTGCCGCTTGTGCCTTGGAAAATACAGCTTATATTTTATCCCTGGGATCCTTGATGGACTTCACAAAGGTTGCCCATTTAGGATAAATGTCATCGGTAAGATAGTAACCCATTGTGTACTCATGATCTAGGACCTTGTAATTGCAAGTCGGTGCCTCTTCAGCTACAAGTTTTGCAAATAAATAAGATCTTTGCAAAACATTGATATCATTGAGTGTTCCCGGCAAACCCAAAAAACAATGCCAAATCCAAAATCTTGCAAAGCAATTGCCTCAAGCATAATGATAGCACCACGACTTTTCCCGCAGTACATTCTATGCCATGCTTCCGGACAATTTTTCCATGTTCAATGCATACAATCCACACTCCCAAGCATCCCTCGCCAATCCCTTTTTTGTTCATCTCCATTGACCTTTTTGTATCTTCGTCATTGGAAGCTCGAAGATATGTTGTACCGAACAACTTGATAATCATTTTGGCAAACTTGCGCATGGACTGGGTGGTCGTATCTTTATCAATGCGAATATACTCATCGGTGTAGTCCGCGGCGATGCCATACGCAAGCACTCTCATGGCATCCGATATTTTTGATAGACACTAAATCCTAGCTGATGGAAGGCATTTCTACGTTGCTTGAAATAGGTCGAGTTGGCCTCGACGGGTTCAACAATTTTCACGAACAAGCTACGACGCATTAGGTACCTCCTACGCAAGATATGATGCGGATATGTTGGTACCTCTGAAAAGTAGTCCGCCATTAGGGTGGCGTGGCCAAGGAAGCGGTTCCGCTCGATGAACATGCGGCCCTTTGCCGAGTCGTGCATCCAATTGAGCATCTTCAGGCGGTCCTCGTGCTCCTTGACGACGAGGAGGATTGTATCGTTGTTGTCGTCGTGCAGCAGCTCGTCGAGGTCCGAATCGTCCAACGACGGCAACCAGTTGGACATGCCTCCATCCTCGGTCGTGGTCATCCATGTGGCCTGATCGATGTTGGCCATGGTCGGGCGGGGCGCTTGGTAGGCGGGGGCAGCTAGGCATGAACAGAGGTGGGTGAATCGGTGGCGGTAGCGGCAGGTGGAGGTGACGGCGCGCGAGTGGGGAAGAGGATGCGTGTGCGGTGGTGTGAAACTTCAACATGCGCTAGGGTTCCTACGAGTGAGGGCTCACATGTAGGTCGGGATGCGAACCCTCGAATGTAGAGGCCGGAGAAGGGTTTTCGCGTCAGCCCTCAATTTTCTTTACAGATCGCGTGATTTAAGGATTTGATTTTGCGTCGCGTTTTCCACCTCAACCCACATAAAAGTAGTTATTTTACGGGTTTGGGCTGTCTGCAAGCTCCATTAGAGATGCTCTTAGCTTTGTCTAGATTCAAATGTATCTATACACTAAAACATGTCTACATCTGAATATATAGAAATCTAAGTCACTTATTGTTGGACGGATGGAGTAATAAAAAATTTAAAAACATAAAGATAAATCTATACATAATAATAAAGGACGGAGTGTTTATTGCGGTTCAACACTTTTTAAAACCTTTTTGCCCTCCCACCAAAGAAAATAATACCACCAACGCCACCGATGATTTTAAAAAAATGATTTGTATGCTTTAGATGGTTTTGCTCTCCCACCAATATATGAATTGTCCACCTATACCACCCATAAGTCAAAATCGGTTTATACGTTTTGGTCCGTCTGGTGATGCGTCTTTGCTGTTTGTTTCTTGGTATATATACGTGTCCCGTTGGTTTAACCTCTCATGGGCGAAAGTGCGATGACCCAGCATACCACTGCATGACGTAGTACACTATATTTGTTGACATAACACCAATAAAACACCGGGGCCAGTATTACATTTTTCAGAGTGGTGCAACAGAAACACAGCAGGTCCAAGACATGACTAAAGGTTACAACTCGACTTTTAACAAAATATACAGAGAACACTCTAGGTTGTTCTCTAGGTTATAGAGGGAAAACAACTTCTTACAAAGAATAATCAAAAATAATAACTCAATACTATCATACTAATAAGACTAGTATTTAAACTACTAGGCTAGCATTTGCTGCTATTGCAATGCTCTACAGTATTAGGTTCTATGGCTAGAGATTATACTCCTATCTAATCAAAAACTTTGTCTTCACTTTAGTTAATGTATATCTTGACTCCATTGACTTTTCATTGAAGAATTTGAGCTTTCGATGTCGATTATTTGAGCATAGGTTGGTATTGACTTTGTTTTTATTGGCTTCAGATCACTGTAAAGCTTTGATGAGAAACCCCAAGAGGAAGGTATGATGAGTACAGCAATAAGTTTTCCCTCAGTAAGAAAGCAAGGTTATCGAACCAGTAGGAGAAAGGAAACGACTCAAAGGTGTTGCTAGCAACTTGGAAACCTACACAACACAAACTCAAGAATTTGCCCCAACGAACAGTGAGGTTGTGAATCTCACCGGTTTGCTGAAAACAAAGGATTAAACGTATGGTGTGGAAGGTAATGGTGGCTTGCAAAAAGTAAACAATAACAGTAGAAGATGTATCAATGGTAAAGATTGGACCGGGGTCCACAGTTCACTAGAGGTGCTCTCCTTAACATAAACAACATAACATGCTGGGTAAACAAATTACAACGGGGCAATTAACAGGACAGAGCAAGTCATAACAATGCAATACTAGACATTCATGATCCTATGAGATTTGATTGAGTATTACAACAATATACATAGACCGCCATCCAACTGCATCTATGACCAAACATCCACCATCAGGTTATCATCCGAAACCTCTCCAGTATTAAATTGCAAGCAATGGATAACTGCTTTAGGAAATGTGTGTAAAGTAAACAATACAATTGTTCCATGAACAAAAGATCGTTCTTTTCTCCCTAGTAGCAACAATACATCTACAATCTTAGAGATTTATGTCACTTCCCTAGATTAAATAGAGGCATGAACCCACTATCGAGCATAAAAACTCCCTCTTGGAGTCACTAGCATCTACTTGGCCAAGATATCTACTAGAAACGGATAGCATGCAAGATCACAAATAACACAGACATGATAGAATCAATAAGATAAAATCATTAACCAATCTGACATAGTAATCTCAATATCCATCGGATCCCCGCAAACACAACATGCATGATTAAAAATAGATGATCTTGATCATGTACGGAGCTCACAAGATCTAGACATGGTAGCACAAAGGACGAGAAACAACCATCTAGCTACTATATGGACCCATAGTCCAAGGTGGAACTACTCACGCATCATACCAGAGGCTGGCATGGTGATGAAGAAGGCCTCTGGGATGATCTCTCCCTTCCGGCAGGGTGCTGGGAAGAGCTTCGGATCCCCCCGATCTGGGGACGATGGTGGCGGCGGATATAGACTGTTTCATGGAGATCTGATCGGATGCTTAGGATTTTGGCATCAGGGGCTTCTTATAGGCGAAGGGGAGACCGAGGGGGTGCCCGAGGCGGCCGCACTCCCAGGTGCGGGCCAGGCCTGGCTGCACGGCCAGGGGGTGTGGGCTGAAGGGAATATGCCCGAGAGGCAATAATAAAGTGGTTATTATTGTATTCCTTATTTATGATAAATATTTATTTTACATGCTATAATTGTATTAATACGGAAACGTTAATACATGTGTGTTTAATAAACAAAAAGGAAGTTCCTAGTTATGCATCTCTTATAAACTAGATCATTGATTAACAAGATGATCAAAGGTTTCCTGATCATGGACATTGGATGTTGTTAATAACGAGGTCACAACATTAGTGTAATGGTGTGATGAACATTCGTCCGAAGTATAGCATTACGATCAAGGTCATTGTTTTTATATTGCTATAACATCATACGAAGTAATCTTAGTCCTTAGACCATGAGATCATGTCAATCACTAACACCGGAAGAGTATCTTGATAACATCAAGCGTCACACCGTAACAGGGTGACTATAAAGATGGGTTCAGTGCTACAAAGGTGTTATGGTGAGGCTCATGGATCAAGAGTGGAATTTTTCCATCCCGATGACAGATAGATATACTCTGGGCCCTCTCGGTGATATCACATTAGTTAGCTTGCAAGCAAGTGATTTGATCACTAGAATGTTATATCACGGGAACGAGAAAAGAGTACATGTCAGTAACGAGATCAACTAGGTATGGATATACCGATGATCGAATCTTGGACATGTAATATATCGCGAGACAAAGGGATTGAGTTAGATGCGTATAAGGTTCACACGATCACAGAAGTCATTATTGAATATGTGGGAGTCAGTACGGATCTCCAGCTCCCGCTGCTGATTATTGATCGGAGAGGGGTGTCGATCATGTCTACATTATTCGCGAACCGTAGGGTGACACACTTAAGGGATACCGACACCATTTGGAGCAAATAATATTCCAGAGAAAGAAAAAGGAAAGCGTAGAAATTTATTTCACTAGACACCGAAACTGTTTCGGTTGAAATTGCTGAAACTGGTTCTGCATGTGAAATGGAATACTAGCAAGGGGTTTTATGTGAATATTTGTTAATTAAAGTAATTAACAAAATTCTGAATAAATAAATAAAAGAGTTTTATTTAAATGAGAGCTTGCATTAAATTTGGTGGAAATTTAATGCATGTGAGTGGATTTTTGAGTGGAGGCTTTTTAATGGGAGTGGAGGCTTTTCATTTTGAGTAGGAGATCTACCCACATGAATGTGGAAGAGGTGGGGGCAGCCACCATGGCTGGCGCCATGCCCCTTGGGGTGCCCCCTCTCCCTATAAAAGTCCCCCTCTCCTCCTCTCAAAGTACACCTCCTCGCAAAGGATCTCTCTCCCCCTTTCGAATTTCCCCATGGTCTCGGATCAGCGAGATACATGTTCCCGTTGGCTTTTTCTAGAAGGATTTGTTGCTTCCGCTGCTTCGCTGGAGCGAGGGTGCGGAGGTTGTAGGGGTACCCGGACGTGTGTGCGATCACGGATGCACCACTGCTTTGCGGAGCTGGACGTGATGGTGCTGGACCGGCTGGACCAGATGTACTTCATCATGATCTTGAGATCGGCAAGCGTTCCACTACATCATCCACGAGTACAACCTTGTTAACGCTATACGGTCTTCGAGGGTATGTATTCTATGGATGTATATCCACCCGTTGCTTGTATCTAGTAGATAGATCTTGGTACTTAGATGTTCCCATCATAGAAAAAAGTTTATTTTCTATGCTGCGAACCCTACAGTGGTATCAGAGCCAGATCTATGCGTAGATGCTTTGAACGGGTAGTACACATATGAGTATGTGGGCGATGATGATAATTTTATTGCTTCTTAGTTGTACTTTGGATATTGGTGGCATAGTGGGATGAAGCGGCCCGGATAAACTTTACATGTCCTCGCACATGAGACCTGTTCCACGCTTGACATGCAACTAGTTTTGCATAAGTGGATAGCGGGTGTCTGTCTCTCCTACTATAGTCAATATATAATTTGCAACGAGTTGTCAACAATTTGGTTATCCTCGTTGTGGTTCATGTTCGTAGGTAAGAACGATTCTATCTTCGAAAGCCCTAAGCCACGTAAAACTTGCAATGGATAAATTAGAGGCGTCTAGTTTAGATTGTTGCTGGGCTAGTGTCATGATATGGTAATGTTCTAAGTAGAAGTTTGAGATGATACTCTTACAACACACATAACGTGTAGGTTCCATAGACCTTGGCCTTACACATAGAGGTATGATAGAGATCATACCACGGTGCACATGATGGAGATCATATGCAAGAACCATATTATTTCACTTATTAACATGAGATGTTTGTTGCATCTTATATTGCTTGTTTGGCGTTTTATTAGCATCATAAGATGATCCCTCATTTTAGATATCAAGATAAAAATGTGTTCTTCCTTAAGTATGCACCGACAATGTTTCGTCACTTCAAGACATCACGTGATGATCGGGTGTACTTGAAGCCACGAGCATATCTCTGGTGTAAGACAGTTACACACGCGAATACTAAGGTTCTTACTTGGCGAGCCTAGCATGTACAGACATGGCCTCGGAACACGGACCGAAAGGTTAAGCATGAGTCATATGCTTTGATATGATGACCATATGGATGCTCGCCTTTGAAGCTATACAGACTCACGTGATGATCGGACTTGGTGTAGTGGATTTGGTTCATGTAATCACCAAAAAGGCACGAGGGATGTCGTTTTTGAGTGGGATTTCATTTCTAATTTGGATTATAAGAACTCAATTTATCATAAACTAAATCAAAGTGAATTTGCATAATTTGTTGTAGTCATTGGCATTCGTTCACCACCTTATGCTTAGTTGTAATTGAGATAATAGAACTATAGAATTCTAGATATTTACTTTACAAACTGGTATCGTATTTTGTTGAGTGTCAATCTAAAGTTTAAAGTCTTATTGCAAACTTTCAGCAAACTCTGTTTACTCCGTGAAATTTAATAATTGGTATTAAACCGAGAGTAACAATTCCAGTGTTAGTATCTTAAGTATCATGTTTTCCTCCATGATTTTTGATTGTTTTAATATCAAGTTTATCTAGGAGCTGAAAGAATTGTTTCAGAAACCATCATGTGTGGCAGATATAACAATATCTGAAACAATGTATTGGTTGCAATATGATAGAGTATAATATATGTTCTCATATTGGATGAGAATTTGCAAAGGTTGGAGATGCTAGACATCCTAATAATCCAAAAGGGTTTTGGAAAGTAATGTTATACTCATGATTCACCTTTATAAGCTACGGTAGCTTGATCATGAAAGTCGTCATGATAAGGGTGAATAGAAGATGTATGTAAAGTGTTTACTACACTGAAAGATTACTAAAGAATGGATTTTGAAAGAATACCGATCATTTGATAATGGTGATCTACTTCAAAGTGCAAGTCCAAAGGTATTATTATTTGAATATACACGCTTTGGACTATGTGTCATGTGTATGGCACCACTTTTTATGTTGATAGATTCTTTTAAAAAGGAAAAAAGAAATGCTGAAAGAGAATCTATAAAATATATTTGGCAGAAAAGAAAAGATTGTAAATATCCAATTTAGGTATATAGATGATATACATGTTATGGTTGTATTCTTTGCTCGTTAAATAATGTGGTTCTTGGGTATTGGATACCGAATTGGTTGGTATGAAATTTCATACGGAACGACGCAATTCATGAACCACAATGGCCTAATAAGTAACTAGAAAGAGAATATGTGATGATGTTGATCGAAAACAAACAAACCGTTGTTTGTATTTCTCGTTGACATCAAAGCTTGACTTCAAGATTTGTTTTAATAATTGTTATTTAAATCAGGTATTATGAGAACAAAGGTTGTTCAAATAATTACTGTATTCCATATAAGATGGATGATTTACAAATCTAGTTGGAGAAATCATATCCATAAAAACTAATGCTAAAATGTCGCAAGATAAATGATTGAAAGATCACTTACAAAGTGACATCACCGTTTAAATTATATTGGAAAGAAAACACGAAGAAACTCCATATTCATGGATTTTTGGAGTCTTTGATTTGATCAAATGACGCTTCTGAGACTTTCCTCGAGATAATTAAAACTTCGTTCAAAGGCCAAAGAAGAACGATCGACTAAAATATTGGAATTTATACATATCGATGTATGTAGTCCATTATGTGTAGTCATAAGCGATGGATTTCAACTTCATATGCTTTCTCCGAAAATTTGAGTGAATGTTCACCTAATGAGAAACAAGTGTGAAATATTTGAAAATGTTCAAAGACTTTCAAGATGAAGTGGAAAATCATTGTAACAAGAAAATAAATGGTTTATGATTTTATCATATGGGATTTATCCGAGTTAAAAGTGTAACAAGAAAAATAAATGAATTATGATTTTATCATAAAGGGATTTATTTGAGTTACAAGTTTAGCAAAACACCTAGATTTACATCTCCCGAAACACCATAGGAGTATGGAGTGTTTGAGATTTGTAATAAAACCTTGTTTGACATGGTTGGATCAAAGGTGTTATTTATAAAACTGACATTATGTTTTAAAAGATTAAAACTTTCGAGACTACCGCTTTTACATTGAAAAGAGCTCCATCTTGATCCGTTGAAATGACACCATGGAAGTTATGGTTTGGGGTAAAACCCAAGTTGTCATTTCTTAAATTTTGGTATGCTAAGCATAAGTAGGATGTTTACAACTAAAGTCGGATGAGCATGTCTTTGTAGGTTATTTCGAATAACAATTTGTTATTCCTCCATAACACCAAGGACAAAAGGGTTTGTCGCTTGAAATGTGAAGTTTCTTGAAGAAGGAATTTTTCATAAATGTTAAGTGGGAGGACAATAGAACTTTGATAAGGTTAACGAACCTTTGCTATATGTGCTGAGTTGCGCATCGCCGGAAATTGTTCTGGAGGCTGCCATAATGCTCATAGCTTATGTGCCTCAAAGGTTGTGGTCACGGAGATCTAAGTTCCTATTGAACCAAGTAGGTCGGAAAAATAATCAAATGCTAATATTTGAGAGTAAATCATTATTGTTTGACAATGATGAACCGACTATAATACAAAGAAGCGATGATGGGCCCTAACTCCGTAAAATGGATTGAAGCCATAAAATCCGTGATAGTTTCATACACGAGAAATCAAGTTCTGAACTTGGAAGACCCTCCGGAAAGGTGTAAAAACCTATCGGTCGTTTTTTGGATCTATAAAGAAACATACACGGATGTTTCACATCTATGAAATAATCGACATGTCCGTAAAGTATTTTACGACAATGTTCAAGGAGTTGACTATGACAAGATTTGATCTTTCATAGCGATATTTAGTCTAGATGGATTAATATAGCAAGCACTACATATAATTTGGTATATGGTAGATTAATAAACAAAACAAAATTCTTCTAATAGAATGGTTACCTAGGACGTGTACAAGACACGGTCCAAAGGGTTTTGTTAAATTCAAAGGATGCTAAAAGGGCATGCAAACTTTAATGGTTGAAGTAAGCATCGCGGAGTTAGAATCTTCATCTGATGAAAAATGAGTTTTTCATCAGGAGACGATGAAGATGCTTGCATTTGCAAGAAATTAAGTGGGAGCGCTAAGACATATTTCTAATACATTATGTGGAGGACATCTTGTTGATTAGAAATGATGTATCTTTTATTGACAAAGGTTAAGAATTTCATTTCGATGGAAGACTTAGGCAAAACCCAAATATTTAGCATGAATGTCTATAGTGGATAGACTGTGACGCTAATATGGTTGTGCCAAATGTACATATATGAGATATTGAAGGAGTTCAATATAGAAACGACAATAAACGGTTATTGTCGCATGGAAAGGAATTGAATTAAGATTCAAGTGTATCGACACTTGATAAGTAAAACAAGATTCAAGTGCTTTGACACTTTATGAGCGAAATCACAAGGATGTTTTGATCAATCATACCATGATATGTACACATCCAGATATGTCCTATGCTCTAAGTGTTATGAGCATATACCAGAATGAATCATAAAATGATTATTGGACGATAGTGAGGATATTCTTATGATCTTTTTGAAAGAACTAAGAATATATTTGTTTAGAGGTGACAAACAATTACAAATAGTTCATTGTAAAGCGTTACATTGATACTAGTTTTGTCACAAGATACAAATTAAGTTTATCTCAATTTAAACTATGGGTGGCACAATATAATGGAAAGGAGTTTCCATGATGGATTTGGAAGAGTTCCAAAGTTTAAGAAATTGTGACGAATACTACAACAAAAGGCTAAGTAAATGACTGCTATAGTAGCAGCAAAGGAGGGCATTTGTGTCAAGTAGTTTGTTATCAAACTAAGGTGTGGTTCGCAACAGGCTAACACTAAAGATATATTGTATGAAAATAGTATCGACATGATTTAACCCCAA
This sequence comes from Avena insularis, assembly GCA_023614405.1. Lineage (NCBI taxonomy): Eukaryota > Viridiplantae > Streptophyta > Magnoliopsida > Poales > Poaceae > Avena > Avena insularis. The sequence goes on from CM042695.1 coordinate 261,224,266, forward strand.
GGAACTAAAGGTCTCACCAAAAGACCAAATTTATACAATGCCATCTCATTGGAGAATGAGTGATGCGTAAAGACGCAAAGACATACAAATACACAAGGACCTAAAGCGTCAGATCCGTAGATTATGTTAACTACTTGCAATCGCGTATATGGAACACCACAAAGCCATAGGTGTTTAATACGCAAAGTTTTTCAAACTAGATTATTGTATCTAGTGCAAGTGGGAGACTGAAGGGAAACTGCCCGAGAGGCAATAATAAAGTGGTTATTATCGTATTCCTTATTTACGATAAATGTTTATTTTACATGATATAATTGTATTAATACGGAAACATTAATACATGTGTGTTTAATAAACAAAAATGACGTTCCTAGTTATGCCTCTCTTATAAACTAGCTTATTGATTAACAAGATGATCAAAGGTTTCCTGATCATGGACATTCGATGTTGTTAATAACGAGATCACAACATTAGTGTAATGGTGTGATGAACATTCATCCGAAGTATAGCATTACGATCAAGGTCATTGTGTTTATATTTATATAACATCATACGAAGTAATCTTAGTCCTTAGACCATGAGATCATGTCAATCACTAAAACCGGAAGAGTATCTTGATAACATCAAACATCACACCATAACAGGGTGACTATAAATATGGGTTTAGTGCTACGAAGGTGTTATGTTGAGGATCATGGATCAAGAGTGGAATTTGTCCATCCCGATGACGGATAGATATACTCTGGACCCTCTCGGTGATATCATATTAGTTAGCTTGCAAGCAAGTGATTTGATCACTAGAATGTTATATCACGGGAACAAGAAAAGAGTACATGTCGGTAACGAGATAAACTAGGTATGGAGATAACGATGATCGAATCTCGGAAATGTAATATATCTCGAGATAAAGGGATTGCATTACATGCATATAAGGTTCACACGATCATATAAGTCATCGTTGAATATGTGGGAGTCAGTACGGATCTCCAGGTCCCACTGCTGATTATTGATCAGAGAGGGGTCTCGATCATGTCAACATTATTCGCGAACCGTAGGGTGACACACTTAAGGGATACCGACACCATTTGGAGCAAATAATATGCCACAGAAAGAAAAGGAAAGCGCAGGAATTTATTTCACTAGACACCAAAACTGTTTCAGTTGAAATTGCTGAAACTGGTTCTGCATGTGAAATGGAATACTAGCAAGGGGTTTTATGTGAATTTTGGCTAATTAAAGTAATTAAAAATATTCTAAATAAATAAATAAAAGAGTTTTATTTAAATGAGAGCTCGCATTAAATTTGGTGGAAATTTAATGCATGTGAGTGGATTTTTGAGTGGAGGCTTTTTAATGGGAGTGGAGACTTTTCATTTTGAGTGGAAGCTCCACCCACATGAATGTGGAAGAGGTGGGGGCAGCCACCATGGCTGGCGCCATGCCCCTTGGGGTGCCTCCTTCTCCCTATAAAAGTCCCCCCTCTCCTCCTCTCAAAGTACACCTCCTCGCGAAGGATCTCTCTCCCCCCTTTAGAATTTCCCCATGGTCTCGGATCAGCGAGATACATGTTCCCGTTGGCTTTTTCTGGAATGATTTGTTGCTTCCGCTGCTTCGCTGGAGCGAGGGCGCGGAGGTTGTAGGGGTACCCGGACGTGCGTGCGATCTCGGATGCACCACTGCTTTGCGGAGCTGGACGTGATGGTGCTGGACCGGCTGGACCAGATGTACTTCATCACGATCTTGAGATCGGCAAGCGTTCGACTACATCATCCACGAGTACAACCTTGTTAACGCTATATGGTCTTCGAGGGTATGTATTCTATGGATGTATATCCACCCGTTGCTTGTATATAGTAGATAGATCTTGGTACTTAGATGTTCCCATGGTAGGAATTTTTTTGTTTTCTATGTTGTGAACCCCACATGGGACCCTCGTGGCCCTCCTCTGTCTCGTCTTCCGGCTTCGTTTTCTCCTTAGTGAAATATTGACTTTGGCTTTTGTCCCATCCAATTCCGAGAATATTCATTTTCTGGCTTTTCTGGAACCAAAAACAACAGAAAACAAGCAACTGGCACTGTGGCATCTTGTTAATAGTTTAGTTCCAGAAAACGTATAAAAATACCTCAAAGTATAGACAAAGAAAAGAAAAGTGGATACTAAACAATCATGGAATATCGAAAATTATAGATACGTTTACGACGTATCAACATGAAAGGATATGGTAGTGGCTAGGGTATGGGGGACGAGGCAAACGGCGTCACTAACGGACTGCGTCGTAGGATGATTAGGACAGCAGGGATAGTCGGATATGCGCGCCTCACTCTTCCACATAGCGCCACCAACCACTGCACACCTCTCCCACGCATCTTCGTCTGCACGCGTGCCGCCGTCCCTGCGAGCTCCCCGTCGCCCGCATGCTCGCCGACTCCCGCGGGCCCTCCTCAGAACGCCAACCAGAGCAAGCATGCCACGCGTCCGAGCTCAACCTCCATCTGGCTCCTGAGCTGCTGCGCCTCTGTCCTACGTGCACGCACAACATCCCGGACATCTTGGCCTGCAGTCGCCATGGCCGCCGTCCTGTTCAACCGTGTCCAGCCACCTACCCACACGCGACCTTTTTTTAATGGGAAAAAGAACGAGGCGATAGCGAGGAAACTTCAAAAGTCGAAGGCGCATATGCGGATGGTTGAAGGCGGAAACTGATGGTTGAAGAGAGAAACCTTAGCCTCTTTATTATTAGGTATAGAAATCTTAACATACAAGGTATAAAAGTAGAGTACAAATCATTTTAAGATTAGAATTAATTATTATCTAGTAATTAAGATGAAAGTCCAAGTGTTGGGTTGTTAAGAGTTGAAGGAACTATTATATAGTTGTTGTCTAAAGTGGAAAAAATAATAACCTTCGGACAAAATATTTCTTTGATAAGGTTTAAACAATCTTTATGTTTACTATAATGTGATCAATGTTGTTTTTGTTTGTTTGATTAGTTTGGACTTGAGATGCTTTAGGTATTAGCTGGAACATACCAAAGTAAACTATAAAAATTAGGAATGTTTTTTAAGGTGTAATGTGTCTAAATCATTACTTAGCTTTAGGGTCAGGATAGGTATGATTAAGGGTGTGGGATCATTCACTTTATATTAAAGTGGATGATTAGTTTAAATTTGTTTCACTAATATGCATCTTATTAATGGAATCATAATTATATGACCTTAATAATGTGTTAGGGTCTAAAATCATGTTAAGTATAGTTTGCAGATTTAAGGATCATTCTCCAATAATATAAGTGAATGATGCATAAAGTTATGTTAAATGTTGTTTGTTTAAATTTGGATTTAAAATTCTAAAGGAGTATTATAAGTTTAATAATTTTACATTTAAAGAATTATAGTTATGGTTTTGGATTTGGTACTTAATTTTGAAGTATTTAATGTTTATAAAGGACTGTGATTATTTCCTACTGAGGAAATAATTTTAAAGAATATCAAAATAGTTATCTTATTTTAATAAAATAGGTTAATAAAATTTTATTATCTAGGAACCTTAAAATGTCTTGGAATAATATACGTAATATTTTTCTAGTAAAATATATTTAATTAAGATTTTAAGATGCATTTTATTTAGTTTTAAGTATTATCTTTAATTTTTTATAAAATTCTTCAAAGGATTAAATGTCCTTAGATATTTACTTAAAGTTTTATTTGTAAAAAATTTAATTTAGTATTTTTATAAAATAGTAAATTTATTTTTATATACAAAAATGATTTCTATTCATTTTTAGGAATTTTCTACATTTTTATAGAGTCAAATATATTCTAGGGGTATTTTGGTCTTTTACTAAATTAATTTTAAGTTTTTTCTTAAAAACCTAAGCCTGGCCCACGGGCTGCCCTAACCCAGCCCAATTGGGTTTGGGGTCAAACCCCATATTGGCCCATTCCTACTTTCTACCTCTCAGTCTCTCACTCGCACCACATTATTATTTCTCTCACGTGCTTGCATGGCGCCGCCACCGTCGCACTCCGATTCTCGCCAGCTCCGACCACCATAGCTGACGCCATGACGCAAGATGGGACAGTCGATGTTGCTCTATCGACTGGTACAGCTCGATTTAGCGCTCGACCATTCCTCCGACCGTGCTTTCTCCTTCCCGAGACCTAGGGCTTTCCCTTTGCCCCGATGTGGTGCTCCGGTAATGTGCTGTTGTGGTGGTGCTATTGTGGTGCTAGTCTAGGCTGCCTCCTCCCATGGCTGCTATGACCACGGCCTGGCGCGGGTTGCAGGGACCTTGGGTGCTCCTCGTGCCGCCGTGTTCACCGTCGTCGGCCCTTATGCTTCCTCTTCTAAAAATTAGAGAGGACCATGGGTAAGTGTCCCCCCTCTGATTCTCTCTGTCTTTCTCTGGAATTCCCTCTATGGTGATAGTGACCCCGAATATGGGGTTTATGTTCTAATGTTCATTTAATTGCTTGTTACTGTTAGTGATTATATGGTTTAGTGTTGAGTATTTTACTTCTGTGAATATACTGTGAAAACTTTGGTGTTGTTAATTTGATATTACCCAGCTGTACTGCTTATCTATTCAAGTTCCTGAACTTATTTCAGTTATATTTACAGGGCTTGCTAAATTTGTTATTTGTTGAGGTATCTAGATCTGTCTTGATGCCCATATGACATGCTTGGTTATAATTTCTTTGAGATTTAAAACCCCAGACATGAATCCAACTATGGTGAAACATTTGTGTGTTGTCAATATGATAAAGAATAACTTGAGATGATTCCTAGTATATTCTAGGAAGATGATATGAATTCATTAGTAAGTACGATTGTGGCTTTACTTGATAAGATTATATACTTGATGATTCAATGATGAGAATTAAGGTGGTCATTTGCTTGCCAATGATGTGGAAACTGAACCCCATTTGTGATGCTTGATACTGGTCATGAGATATTTAGCTTAGGAATGTGCCCCTGTACTATAGGACAGATAACAATAATGATCTTGTGGTGGATCTTTTATATGATTTCTAAGAAGGGAATAATTTCTAAATTGGTGTCTAAGAATATGATTTGAATTCATGGTCTGATTGCTTACAATGATTCCTAGCCAGACTAGCTAGGAAGATGATTTTTATTCCTATTGGGAATTGTTGGTGGCCATGGTTTTAGATTAGTGGCTTTTGTTTCTTGTGGTATCCACTACTAGGGTGTTTTCCCTAGAAGTGTGTATGCTATTACAGTAGGATTTGCTATTGTTGGTTGCTATCTTTACTAATTTGATGTATACAAAATACTTGGTAAACTGGACATATGGTTCATCAATGATCATTATCCCTTCTAGGCAATGTCTGCCTTTTCTAAAATGATTCCTAGCAAATGGTAGCTAGGAAAATGATTTAAACTATGAATGTATGGTTTTAGCAAGTGGCTATCTGAATCTTGTTCAGTTGTTGTGTATTGTTAGTGGTGACAATGAGTTTGTATCCCAAATCCTAGGTGCTTTACTTGGGATTGTGTTTCCTCTAAAATATGCTTTGCAATGATCTACTTATATGCTATGAGCTTGTACTTATGGTAGTAATGATATCCAAATGATTCCTAGCCATTTAAACTAGGAATATGATCTAGGTTTCTTATACCTTAATCTATTTGGTTATCAAGTGACTTCTGCTGCCCTGAGCTGCTACTGTGGTGCCTCTAATCTTGGAATGTACACAATAGTAACCTTGGTAGCATGATTTTCTGTTAGATCTTTGACCAGGCCTATGATGCAAAGGCTGAGGCTTACTTCTTTATAGAATAAGATCTAATATGGTTGTCCCTTTTACTAGCTCTAGGATGAATCTAGTGTAGACTTCTACACCAATCCGAGAGCTCTCATCCTCACTAGATCTACCTTCTAAGACAAACATGATAAGAACAATACTACTAATGATATTGGTGGCCAACTTATTATGTAAAGTATATAAACCTCTAAATGTTGATGTAGTGTTGATCCTTGCAGATAGATATACTAGAATATCAAGCACTATTGATCTATTGGCTAACTAGTGTAGTAAATACACTAGTAGCTTCTTGAGCAACTACAACTTGTTCTCCCCTTTTTAGCTACCTATCCTATTCTTTGCTTATCAGCTCCTTCTTTATCCATGTCGTCCTGATATAGCTATGGCCTGGCCTTATTTTCTTGAAGATGCCACCTGATCTTTATTTTCCCGTTGTTCTAGCTCTTGGATGGCTCCAGGGAGCAACCAGAGTTGGGATGTGGAGATAAGGATGGAAAATCTCAGTTCTGTTAGCTGTAGCTACTGCATCTATGTTCTTATATTCCCTTGTGGTTGTCTTGTGTTGACAACACACAAGCATGCAATGACTAAGTTGTTGTCAAGTGGGTCTCTCTGGTTCAAGTTGCAGTGTATTGAGATATTTGTTCAGTGAGGATCAGTTCAGCTGGTTTGCTATTATCCATCATGAACATTTTCCTTTTGCTGATTTTGGTGAAACTTGCCCCTGTCGATGAGATTTTACTGAGTCCATTACTAGATAAGAACATATGCTCAATTTGGTGAAACTTCCCCCTTTAAGATCGGCTCAGTGATGAAATGATTACAATGCAACACACTGTATATCTGAGAGCAAAACTAACTATCATATTTTTCTTTTATTTTTATTTTTTTTTGTTTTCTTTATCTTTTGTTTTGCAGGAATAGAGATTATGAAGAAAAGGAGATACAAGAAATAAATAGGAAACTTAGTTTAGAAAAAGTAGTTTTTGGTTTTTTCTTTATTCTTTTATAATTTCATTTTTCTAATTTTGAATCATGAAATACATTGTACTGTTGTATATTATTTATTTCTTGTAATATATTTTTAGATTACTTAATAATTCCATTTCCTTTTATTTTTGTAATTATGTAATTTCCTTCTTTCTTATAAATGTAAGAAGCGTGTAATATATATATTCTCATTCCTTGAAATTTATAAATAGTCGAATACTAGTTGTGTAATAAAGAATACCATTCTTTATTTGAATTTGAATTTCATTATAGAACTATTTGATTCTTTGGGAATTTAGTCCCTTTAGTTTAATATTATAATTCAATTACCAATTGTAATTTATAATTCAATTTCATATTCTATGTGAATTCAAATATATTATTTGACATTTAAATTTAAACTGTTTTCCCCAAAACACAAAAGTTCAGTAGAGATTGTTGGGTTCGTAGCATAGAAAACTAAAATTTTCCTACGATATGAACAACTCAGCACCAAGATCTATTTATCTAGATACAAGCAACATGTGGATATATATCCATAGAGAACTTACCCTCGAAGACCAACAAAACATTACTAGATTGTTTCTCGTGGATGATATAGTCGTTCACTTGCCGATCTCATGATCGTGATGAAGTCCAGATAGTCCAACAGGACCAGCACCATCAAGTCCAACACAGCAAAGCAGTGGTGCAACTGTGATTGCACACATGTCCGGTACCCCGATGTGAGACCCTGGCGCATGGCTTAATAGGATTGATAGTATTACCGATACCAACAAGTTGCAACTTCTTTTCCAGAAGCTCATCTAAAAATAACTCTAAGGTTAAGTGTGCTTGGCCTAGAGAAATTTTAGGATGGGTGATCGACCGGGAAGTGGGTACCGAGTGCGCACGAGTGAGGACAAAGTGCACGGAAAAGACTAGTGTTGGTCTATGGGGTTCACTACAAGAAATGTGTTGATTTGTGATGTTCTCATAGTTATTGGAAATCAAATCGTCATAGATCTATGACAATTTTTTCCAAGATAGTCATGGGCTCATTGGGGAGCTCAAAACCTTGTAAATTTACAAGGTTTTGTGCCAAATCGTCGTAATTTTATCAGATAAAATAGTCATAACCTATCTCTGTCCTTATTTTGTGCGACTATGATGTTTCTAGATCGTCATATAGGCATTAAGGTGCGACAGAACAGCCTGAGGCGGAAACTAGCTCATCTATTTTCCCTATGTGTCAACATGTAGGACCTACTCCATTTTTTTATGAGATGCCCAATTTATTTTATACACCGAATTGCCCATTCTGGCCTAATGGACGACCGATGCTCAGCCAGTGGCCCATGCCGTCCCAATACACTGACTGGAAAAAATATGGCGCTACGGGGACTCGAACCCACGACCGAGCGCTCTTTTTCAGCTCATCGTACCGCTAGACTAGTCAAGTGATATTGATTTGTATGGAAGAGTAAGTCTATATGAAACAAAACAATACGATCGACCTTATCAAACAGTCACACACAGAGGAGGGGACTTTGACAAAATCAACGCTAAGACAGAGAGGGCTGAGACAGAGAGGGCTGAGCCGACAGAGGGGGAGGGGCCGTCGGTGACTGACGGAGGGTCCGGGGCCCATGGTGACCTATGAAGGGGGCAGGGCTTGCGGTGACCGACGGAGGGGGCGGGGCCTGCGGTGACCGACAAAGGGGGCGAGGCCTGGGTGACCGATGGAGGGGGAGGGGCGGCGATGACCGACGGAGGGGGAGGGGGTGAGGGCGGCGGTGACCCACGGAGGGGGCTGGGGCATCTGCATCGGTGGCTGGCTTCAGAAGGGCCTCGTCGTTCGCCTCGTCCACAGGCTCACCCGTCGCTGGAGAAGGGAGTTGGGACACCTCACGTTATTTGCCTCTCTCCCGTCTATATTTTGATCTGTGGTTGCCATGGTAGGATTAGACTGAAGAATACAGGAAGTATTCAACAAACTCCATTTTTAACTTGTTAGTTGGCGGAAAATTCAGCAAATTCAGCTATTCATATTTCTTAGCAGCACTCTATTTTTAATTAATCTTAGTGTGCCATCATATAGGTTTGTCCCATATCTCTGTGTGTCCAAGATTTGTCCAGATGCTAACATATCTGTGTGTATACAAGATTGTCCAGATGCTAACATTTTAGCAGCACTATATTTTTAATTAATCTTGGTAGCTACTTTTGGTTTGTGCACTTCGGTTGAACATTGAATGCTAACATTTTTCTGTCTTCCGCATGCACATGGATAGATGCTAGATTACGCGAGGAGTTAGAAGGCTTTCCACTGAGCATCTAAGGGGAGTGGACGAGTTCATGTGATTTGTTTCCAGAAGTGCTTCTGAGGATGCTCTAGTTCTTTGCCCATGCCCTAGCTGTATGAATCGTGTTCAGCAAACTCTAGAAGATGTCGAGTCTCATCTGCTGACGCGCGGGATGTCAAGCACATATGATAGGTGGATCCATCATGGAGAGCCTTTATGCGCAGAACCTCGAGTTGAACCTGAACTTAATGAAGAGGCACACCATGCTGGTGAAGGCAGTGATTTTGTAGAAGATGATGTTCCACAAAAGGATGCTGATTTTGAGGAGGACGATGGGTACGAGGATGACAAAATTCCTTATTTGTTTAAGGATCTGTACAAGTTACAACCGCAAGGTGATTGACAGAGGAGAATCTATGTCGAGCTGATAGAGGATGCAAAGCGTGCAACTAGTGATGGTGGGACATTGTCTAGATTTTCCTTCACCGTGAAGCTAATCCATGTCAAGTCTTTGTACCGGATAAGCAATGTTGCCTTCAACACAATACTCCATATCTTGACCATCCAATACCCTAAAATCTCAATTCCCAAAACTTATGATGAAGCATTGAGTATAATCGGCATATTGGGGCTTGGTTATGAATCAATACACGTCTGTCCAAACAATTATATGCCAAGCATGACAAATGCCCAAAGTGTGATGCCTCTAGGTGGAAAGATGCAGATGGGAGGAGACAGATACCGGAAAAGGTGTTGAGGTACTTTCCTTTGATTCCAAGGTTACATAGGATTTTCATTTCGAAGCAACAGTTTGAGGATGTACAATGGCACAAGCTAAAGTGGCAACCCGTGGATGATGAACTTAGCCATCCAGCTGACGGAAAGGCATGGAAAGATTTTGACGATAAACATAAAGAGTTTGCCGCTGATGCGAGGAACATTAGACTCGGCCTTGCCATAGATGGCTTTAATCCATTTGGGATGAGCTCGAAATATAGCATGTGGCCGATATTTGTCGTGCCGTACAATCTTCCACCATGGGCATGTATGGAGTAGTCAAACTTCATGATGGCTTTGTTGATCCCGGGTCCAAAATCTCTAGAAAAGGATTTTGATGTCTTTATGGAGCCCTGGTAGAAGATATGCTCGAGCTCTAGGAGGGTGTCTGTACCTATGATGCCCTGAGTCCTGATAAGTTCGATCTCCGTGCTGCGGTAATATGGTGTATCCATGATTTCTCGGCGTTGCACACTATGTCGGGGAGTCTCACGTCTGGTTATCAAGCATGTGTGTGTTGTGACAAGGATCCGTTCTCGGAAAAAAAGGAACAAGATATGTTGGACCGGGGCCCGCCGTTTTCTTCCACGCCGCCATCCTTGGCAAAAAGCAAGGATTTCAATGGAAAACTGAAATCCGTGACCAGCCGGCTGAGTTCACTAAAGAAGAGCTCGAGCAACAGCTTCACAATGTGAAAGATGTGAGACCTGGAAAACATCAAAAGAAAAGGAAGCGTGAGGATGGTCAATGTTGGGACCGAAGGGCTATTTTGTGGGACCTTGTAACACCCTCAGAATCGAATGCAAGTTTCAGCAATTCCCGCTAAACCCGCATAGAAACGATTCAAAGGTCCCCACCAGGCACTTTCGTGCGGGTGGAAAACAAAGTAATATCATTACACAATAGTCCGATGGAACCCACATAACAGATATATACAACAATGACTTAAAGAGTCAAGAATACAGATATACAATACAAAGATCCGAATCACCTTTAAAACGATACAACGTCCGAGTACGGAAAAGATGCAAATTGAGCTAAGAGCCCTGCAGAATAACCAAATGGCGTCCATAACCCTGCCCAAGGCCAAGCCGGAAGGGTAACCCTGCTAATGGCGTCGATCTCAAAACCTGCTTGAACAAAAGGGGTGCCAACAAAGGGCAAAGGAAAAAGAGAGCGGTCAGTACCGAGGCTAGTACACGGCGAGTCTAGAATTCGGCGGTCCTCGCCTACACAGGTATGGTGGACTGAAGCGACAGTGCAACATGCACTAAACAACCTATAGAGACTCAATACAACTGGCGGCTATCAGATAGGGATAAGAAATACCTATTCGGATCCAACCTGAAGCTATCACCAAGCATACTCATCCTGGTATTTACCCCTCGAGACCAAACGAGGAAGTCAACCGAGGAACTCACACAGTTGGCAGTTTTATTAATTCCGTTATAGTTGCGGCAATTACTAGTCAGACATAGATAGCATGAGTCATCCTGATATAATAAGTAGTGGGCAGTTTTAGTCAACCATTCCGTTGTAGTTGAAGTACTTACTAGTCAGATACATATAGCATGAGGCATCCCGAAACCCAGCAGTTCTTGGTACTTTTATTTAGCCATTCCATTGTAGTTGCAATACTTACTAGTCAGATACAATGGTAACATGTGATAACCCAAAACCAGCAGTTGTTGGCACTTTTATTTAGCCATTATAAAGTCAAATTTATAGCACTACTTTAGTTATAGTTGTCTATGATCGAGATACTGTGCTCCAAGTCGTCCATAACCACGGACACGGCTTTCAGAAAGTTTTACCCTGCAGGGGGCACAAATAGCAACACACGCATTATCAACCTCGAGAAAAACCAAATGAAAACCCAACGAGGCATCACGACAGAACATTTGCAAGATTCATATTTGATTTCAGGGGGCCACCCCACCAAGCTACCCGCGACGAAGTTGGCCGGCTCCGAGACGGACCCAGAGGTTTGTGCCAATGGTTTTAAACGACCGGGAACCCGAAAGTGTGACTGGGCTTGTCGATACCACGAAAACATTCCACATTTGTTCCTAAATAGTACAGGCTCTCCACGCGCAATAGTAAATAAAGCAGTAAAGCATGGCATAAGTACAAGATAGTAATAAATCCCAAACTACTTGTGGCCCCAAGGAATTAAATATGACTCAAGCTAGGGTTAGGGGGATTCATGGTCCCACATGCGGATAGTGCGAATATTCAAAGAACATGTATCAAGTACTCGGGGTCCTACGGGACACAAGTGGACGGTTAAAAACCAAATAACATCTATTTCCCACTTGTGCCTCTGCATTATTTACCTACTTCAATTTTAGTTATTAAATGGTAATTAAAGCCATGATCATCTCCAACATTAAACATACGGCATTATTCCAACAACTGTGGAAGGTCGACGGCGCGACACATCACCTGCACAAGCAACTACGACTTGCAAGGCCGACTATCTACCAAACAACAGGTAATAGGATGTGTCCATGGCAATATAAGGGCTGCATGGGAGTATAACGGGGTACAAAATCTATAGCATCGCAAAACAGATAACAATAGATAAACAGGAGGAAATAAAGACTATAAATGTAAAATAGGTAGAAAGGGGTAGAATGCTAGCCTGAAAACACTGCTGAAGGTTCATCAGAAGATCGGGTCGACACTCGCATCAACTCATCGGCCTAATCCATGAAGAATCAAAGCACTAGAAGAAACACCGGATACACTATTTAATAATCCGGCAGAAGATCGGGCATGATGCATGTATGATGTATGATATGGCAAAAATGCGATGCAATTAGTCGATATTAAGTGGAACCGGGGTCCCGACAATTAATTATATCGTTCATGTTGTTTAGATACCCCGTAATTTAAGTGTTGTCTTAACATGGCAAAATATATCACCGGTTCGCTACAGAAATTTAAATGGGACCAATATTAGACTAGTTTCGCCCGCATATGGCCTCCATGTTTAATTTAGGTGAGTCGACATAAGGCCCCCAAACCACACAATATGTATGCAAGCATGTACAATTTGATATGCAACAATTCATATAAATGTCAATTATTGTAAAAATAGGAGGGTCTCGGATAGGTATCACACATGCTGGCTCGGAGATCTTGAGGGTTCGGAGGGGTCGAAGGGGAGATCAAACTTCGGATCCGTGTCGGCGCACTAGGGGTCTCGGCGCCTTCAGGTCCAGGGTCTCGACGTTCCATGAAGAAGTTCCTGTGTTTCTTGGCGGTCGATCTGGACAGATCATGAAGGTTCTCGGCTTGCGACAGAACACCCAGGGCCTCAGCAATCTTTGCATCAGAGACCAACACGGACATCGGTACCCAAGTCTGAATCGCACCACGGAAGTTCTTGACCGATTTCTAGTCGTTGTCCACATGCAGAACTTGAACAGAATCTGGCAGCAGCACACCACCTCGTCCTATGTTCTTGCGGCAACAAACAACCAGGGGAGGCGGCGGCGCTCATGCGAGGCGGAGGTCGATGGGGCTGGTGGGCTTGCCGTGGCAACGCAGCTCGACCGCAGCGAGGGCGGTGGCAGAAGGCCATAGAGGAGGCGTGGGGAAGCGGCGAGGAGGTGCAGCTATGCCGAGGAGGAGCGAGGCGGCACTGCTCGGGCTTGGGGCGGCCGGGGGTTCCAGGGAGGCGCAGAGGAGCTCAGCGAGTAGATGTGGGTCACGGTGCAGGCGAGGCCGATGGTGGAGCAGGCGGCTCGACGGCGGCAAGATCGACGGGGGCCGGCCGTGAGCTTGAGGCGGTGGAGGTCTCGACGGCGGTGGGCACGGAGCTTGGTGGGGAAGGAGAAGCTCCGCAGGGCGATGGTGGCCACGGGGAGGCAGAGCCAGAGGGAGTTTGGGGCGGAGGAGGATGTGGCTCCCGCGGCGGCTGCTGGCGGTCGGACGACGAGGAAGCGCGGGACCAGCGATGCTAGGGTTGCGGGAGAGGAAGGTGGAGACGGGAAGGAGGGAGGTGGAGCCTGGCGGCGACGGGGTGAGGTCGATGCGAGAGAGGAAGAAGGGACCGGAGTTCCCTGTCGCTAGCGACGGGGGAGGAGCGGGAGTGGGACCAAGGGTGGGACCAGGGTGATCGCGGGATAGGATCCAAGGCGGGGTTCCTGGCGTGTGTACGAGCGTGTCCAGATGGAGTTGAATCAGGGTGGCGGCGGCAGGGTGGACGAGTGGTGGGGTGCGGGTAGGTTAGGTGGCTAGGGTTTGAGGATGCCGACTGGGCCTTTTGGTCCTGGCCGGTTTTAGGGTTTAATAAAATATTATAATTGTTTTGTCTTACATATTTTTAGTAAATAGTGTTTAGGCAAATAGTTTAGCAGGAAAATATTTCGAGGTGTTGCAGTAAACAAAATAGCTTTAGTTAAAACATTTTGAGAGGCAAAATAAATGCATGATACAATGAGGATGCAGAAAATAGATGACAACAGGCAATATTATAATTAGGGTTTACCCGGGGTGCTACAATTTGACACCACTAACAATGGATCTCTCCCTCGAGATCCGCCTCATGTTACGGGGAAGAATGTCGACAATCTGAATCTTGTTGCTTCGTGTAGATCTTCGTGACACCACTAACAAGGATTCTTTCTCCGTCTTGAAATCCGCGACACCACCAAAAAGGGTCGGTGCTCACGTTCATTGAGAGAACACTCCGGAGAAACAAAGGACGAAGGTAGAGGTATAAAAACATAAGGCCACCTCTAACTTCCATGGAAGGAGTAAAATTGCTCGATCGACCAATTCAATGCACAAGAGCGAATGATAAGAGTAGTCGGATGGTGATCAGTCCATCGCGCACCCAAAGCATTACTCTGCACATGAATGGTAAAATTATGCAACTAACTCTCGGAATCTAGACTAAAGATCTCGACAAGTGAGGTTTGGAAACAAAGGAGGAATGGAGATTCTCATCAGATCTGATGTAGATGACTTCGTCGTATCGTAAAACACCGGAGGATAGAAAGAAAAAATTTAGTGAATGTTCGGTCCACTAAAAGGTACAACAGATGAAAGATCCATCAGATAGCATGAAGACTAGTTGTCGAAGCACCATTAACAAAGGATGGAAGTGAAACCCTGAAGGTACGACAGAAACCCATCCACGAGAATTCCTGGAATCGAAGAAAAGATAAGAGAAGATTCAAAACACGTCGAGGTAAGAGGAGAATAGTAGAGGGGTAAGGAGTAAAAACAGACCTAATCAGATCTATCCAACCGATTTTTCCAAAATAGTTTTGACACTCTACAGCAACCGTTAGCTAGGTTATCCTACAGGCTGGACCAGTGGGGTATCATAACTGGTGAGCTCTGATACCACTCTGTAACACCCTCAGAATCGACCCTATGCAAGTTTTAGCGTTTCCCGCGAAACCCGCATAGAAACGATTCAAAGGTGCCCACCAGGCACTTTCATGCGGGTGGAAAACGAAGTAATACCATTACACAATAGTCCACGATGGAACCCACAGAACAGATATATACAACAATGACTTAAAGAGTCCAGAATACATATATACAATACAAAGATCCAAATCACCTTTAAAACGATACAACGTTGAGTACGGACAAGATGAAAATTGAGCTAAGAGCCCTGCATAATAACCAATGGCGTCCATAACCCTGCCCAAGGCCAAGCCGGAAGGGTAACCCTGCTAATGACATCGATCTCAAAACCTGCTTAAACAAAAGGGGTGCTGACAAAGGGAAAAGGAAAAAGAGAGCGGTCAGTACTGAGGCCAGTACACGGCGAGACTAGAATTCGGTGGTCCTGGCCTACATAGGTATGGTGGACTGAAGCGGCAGCGCAGCATGCACTAAACAACCTATAGAGACTCAATACAACTGGCGGCTATCAGATAGGGATAAGAAAAATACCTATTCGGATCCAACCTGAAGCTATCACCAAGCATACCCATCCTGGTATTTCCCCCTCGAGACGAAACGAGGAAGTCAACTGAGGAACTCACACAGTTGGCAGTTTTATTCATTCTGTTATAGTTGCGGCAATTACTAGTCAGACATAGATAGCATGAGTCATCCTGATATAATAAGCAGTGGGCAGTTTTAGTTAACCATTCTGTTGTAGTTGTAGTACTTACTAGTCAGATACATATAGCATGAGGCATCCCAAAACCCAACAGTTGTTGGTACTTTTATTTAGCAATTCCGTTGTAGTTGCAATACTTACTAGTCAGATACAATGGTAACAGGTGATAACCCAAAACCAGCAGTTGTTGGCACTTTTATTTAGCCATTCCATTATAGTGTAGCTGATTACTAGTCATTATAAAGTAAAATTTATAGCACTACTTTAGTTATAGTTGTCTATGATCGAGATACTGTGCTCCAAGTCGTCCATAACCGTGGACACGGCTTTCAGAAAGTTTTACCCTGTAGGGGGGCACAAATAGCAACACACACATGATCAACCTCGAGAAAAACCAAATGAAAACCCAACGAGGCATCACGACAGAACATTCGCAAGATTCATATTTGATTTCAGGGGGCCACCCCACCAAGCTACCCGCGACAAAGTTAGACGTCTCCAAGACAGACCCAGAGGTTTGTGCCAATGGCTGTAAACGACCGGGAACCCAAAAGTGTGACTGGGCTTGTCGATACCGCGGAAACATTCCACATTTGTTCCTAAACAGTTGTCAACACCCGGATTTTAATCCTAGATGCATGTTACCATACATCGCAATCCCAGGATTACCATTTTTGCGAGACATAACAGAATTGGATACCACAGTACATCATCCATTACAAACCATACATAAGGTCTTACACAAATAAGGATCTCATGATCCAGTTCTTAATACAACTCAAGCAGCGGAAATACGTAATAATAAAGGTAGCGTAGGCGAAGCTCCATCTTCGGGGTCACGGGCAATGCTGACGATGGGAGATTATCCTAGTTGTCGTAACCTTCCTGGGGTCCTTCGTCCTGGTACTCCTCTTCATAGTATGGCCATGGGAATAGCCAGGGACAAAGCCATGAATACTCTTTAAGTACTCGCAAACTAATACTAACAAGTGAAAGGGGTTTTTGTAATAGGATACTAAGCTCTAGGTTGTTTTGCAAAAAGCCAGATTTACCTCTACTAAGTTCAGAAGCAAGAAAAGCTAGTTGAAATTTTATAACACCTAAGTGGGAACTTGTATTTCATATCACAACTCTGTTGTGGTCAAGTCAAAATCTCAATTCATTTCACAAGTCATTTTGAAAACATATGACGGGGGAACAGTATGTGTCGTGGTATTGCCGACGAGTACGCCATGGAGGGGTCCTCACAGTGCGTGTTTAGAGACGTGGGGTAAGGCGGACGGTTGACGGGTACGAGGTAACATAGCTTACCCAGGTTCAGATCCCACAACGGTGGCGGAATCCTACTCCTGCTATAAATCACTATAATGGAAATACGCCGAGTTACAGAGATAGGTTCGCTGTGCGAGGTGTGTGTAAAATGATGCCCTAAAGGCTCCCATAGGACTGACTTATATAGTCACCAGGTCCTAGGGTTACAGGAAAAAGTCCTAGCCGGACAGGTTACAGAGTTCTACACCATCTATTACTAGTCTTGTGTATCTTGCACTCGAAGGCTCCGGGTACGCTGGTGACTCCACCGTAGCCTTCCTTTATCCGGCATGGGCCTCCCTTCTGGATCCACCTAACTGGGACGCCCTGCAGGCCATAGGCCATGCTACCAACTATGGGCCACCCGGGTTAGTCGGATAAGAGACATGCTATGAGGATACCCATATAGCATATACCCAACAGTAGCCCCGGGAGAACTCCGAGATCTTGCGCCGTCTTGCCTCTTCCCGTGGAATGCTCCGTCTAGATGGATGTCGGCAAATCGTCAAGCAACATCTTGTAGTCCTCCCAAAGAACCCTGCAAAGGTTTCTCCGTCTTCTATTAGTAAGCCGGAGAAATGCTGAATCTTCCATCGTACGCTCCCGTTGTCGGATTAGTCCGTCCATGTCGGAATCTTCGATTGGACGGCTCATCTACCATTTCAGTTATGGCGACGTAGGCTGTAGGTCAGCAATTCCTCGTAACTCACACATGCAGAGAACATAATACGAACCGTTGGCAGCGACGGTTGGAGACGTGGCAAAATTACCGCGCACGTTCACGAACATGTCGTCTACGCGGCAACCGTCCGATTAGCTACGCGAATCTTGACGCAGAGTAAGATAAATAGTAACCGTGGGACACTTGCCACTTTTTCACCTCATTCTCTCGCGTCATCGTCTTCTTCCTCCAGCAGCGCGCCTCCTCGAGCTCTCCGCGAAAACCTCGAGAAACCCTAGCCTCGCTCTCTGCACCAGTCGCGTTCTCTTCCTCCTCCATGGCTAGCAGCAGCTCATCCTCGTCAATGGCGGCGTCGAGCGAAGCCATGGCGAAGCCGGATGCCCCCAGAGGGCCTGGTCATCCCCGTGTCGGCGGTGATTGAAACCACCGGCAGCGACCACAATCTGGCGGCGCTAGAGCCCCTGGAAGAGGAGCCAGACTCGCACAAAGGCGACTAGCGCGGCTCGGACATCACCGGCCGCGACATCCAAGAGATGGTCGCTGAGGGTTACCTCCCCGCGACGAAAGGGCTCGCCTGGCGGGCGGCGCCGGCCGGCGAGGTAACCCCTTCTCCCCAAGCCGGAGAGAAAGTATACCTAAAGGCGCAATTGGTACGCGGAGTTTCTCTGCCCATCTCCCACTTCTTCCTGTCCGTATTGAATCACTTCAAGGTCCAACCCCACAACCTCTCCCCCAATAGTATCTTAGTGCTTAGCAACTTCGCGACACTTTGTGAGGGTTACCTAGGGATTAGGCCTAGGTTAGACTTGTTTGTATACTTCTTCGCCGTCAAACGTGAAGCCGGACACAGTAGGGAGGAGCTTAGGAATTGCGGCACCATAAGCTTCAAGATCCATCCTGGCCGGCGGTTCCCCGACATCGTCGGCCACGAGTCGTGCGAAAACTGGCAGCATACATACTTCTACGGCCCCGACATTCCTTTGGCGGGCCGAGAAGTAACGTACCCGGACTTCGTGGATGGAGCAGCCGCCGAAGTCTCCACATGGCGGTCCCATGCCTCCCTTCCCTCCGACCTCGACGCTTCTCACGCAATAAGGAGGATCGAGTGGTTCGTAGAGACGGGTCTGACCGACTTGGACCTAGCCATGTGCTGGTTCATCAAGTGGATTCAACCTCTGCAGCATCGCATGAAGTATATGCACGAGTACACCGGCGACCGAAGGGATACCCTCCGGATCTCCGAGGACAACTTCTCGAGCGACTTCGTCAAGTTCCGCCTTAAGGACATCGTCAAGGTGAAGGATAAGAAGCGTGGCTTCACCCTCACCTACGACATATTCGTAGACGGAAAGTGCCCAAAGGTAGACATTTATTTTCCATATATGACATTGCTCTAGTTTTTCCGTCTTGCTAATACCATCTTGTCTAACACGATGATTTCTCACTTAACAGCTTAGTGATCTAGAGGAGGGCAACCTGGCTACCCAAATCTATGATCCAAAGATGAAGGAAGTCACGGTCGTGTCCGACGACGATGCCCCGTTGGCGCGAAAGCGGAAGAGCTCCACCTCTGACGCTGCCGACGGAGGTAAGAAGAAGAAGACGGAGGGTGGAGCCTCCAAAAAGAGTACTGCCGCCCTGGAGGCGGAAAAGAAGAAAGCCATCGGGATGTTTGCCAAAGCGCCCCCCTAGTGTAAGCTTCTTATTCTCCGACATTGTCTCATTTATCTGTCTTATTCCTGTACTTATGCATTTTGCACGTTTCAGGAAGAAAACCACAACCAGCCTCAAGAAGTCCTCCAAGACTCTTGGGGCTTCTAGAAATATCAAAGATATGCTGCATTGCGACTCTTCTCCCGCCATCGCCTCTGCTACTCCTGCCATCAAGCCCTCCTCTGCTCCGACAAGCTCCCAAGTCCAGGAGGCACCAGGCCCTTCCGCCATGGAAGTGGACTCTGGCGCCTCTACCGAACTAGCTGTTGTCGGCGAGCAGGCGATGCAGGAGAGTGCTGCTCTTCAAATGGCTGAAGCTCCGGCTAAGGATGCCATCGGTAGCGGCAAGGCGGTGGTGGGGGCTGGTACTTCTGCCGAAGGCGGCGCCTCTACTCCCCAGAAACCCTTCGAGTTGCCGAAGATTATTTACCCGATGCTTACGCTGGGTAACACAACTATGGTTCCTGGAGGAGTGCTGTCATCTTCGACGTGCGGTCTTGAGGAGCTACTCCGTCCGGCAGACATCTTGCAAGGAAATAGCATTTCCTTTGGCAAGTTGCTGGCCGAGAGCGCTACAAACCTCAAGGTCATCGCACTTGTAAGTTTTACTTTACCTTTTGCATTTCGTATGAGTATCCTACTGTAGCCCCCGAGGATGTAGACGGAAAACCATTGGTTTTGCATCTATATGCTCTAAGAGTGACTAAGTTAGAAAAAACTCTCACTGTAGCCCCCAAGCATTTAGATGGAATGAAATATTACGACTAGATGCTTTAAGAGTAGCATACACAGTGTTCATAATTTTAAGTGCTGTAGCCCCCAAGCCTCTAGTTGTAACTGAATTAGTTCCGACTAGATGCTTAAAGAAAAGCTAAGCGTATTGCTAAGTTAAAATCTCTCGCTGTAGCCCCCGAGCGCCTAGATGGAAAATCTCTGACTAGGGGCTCCAAGTAGACTAAACAACGACTTAACTTTGTATTTGCTCCCACAGAATGAGAATGCTTGGAGGGGCATGGCCAATGACAAGTACCAGAAGATGCGCGCAGACCTTGAAGCTGAAAAGGGTAAAACCGCCATCTTGAAGGAACATATCATCAAAAACAAGAGTCTGTTTTCTTTGCGCGCATTTCCATCTTACTTTTGTGCCTTCCTTATTCGAGTACTCACTGTGTACTTTGTTTTCTCCGACTTGCAGAGCATGTCGCCAAGGCCAAGGATATTGTCGAGCAGTCCAAGCACATTCAGCAGCTGGACAGCGAGAACAAGATCCTTAAGAAGGAGAGAGAAGAAATGCTGAAGATGCACGAGGATTCCATGAAAGCCCTGCAGGACTCCACCTCCGCAGAGATCAATCGCTTGAAGGAGGAGCTTGCGATCCTAAAGGATCAGAAGCAAGCTGCCGATGAGCAAAACCTTCGCCATAGCGAGGCATTTAATCTCCTCCAACAAGAGAAGGAATCCTTGGCGGACGTCGTCTGGCAGGCTAAGGCCAGCATCTTTAGTAAGTGTCCTCCGCCTTGTAGTTCTATAGTTTGGATACCTAGAATTTATTGAACTCATGCAATGCTTGTCGGAATTTTCAGCGCCTATGGGTTTAACCCGCTCGCCTCCTTCGGACAAGGAATGCATGATTCTTGCTGACAACTTCATCAACACCGCCATCACCCAAGCCAAGGAGATTGCCAAGCCCCTCCAGATTTATATCAAGGCCTCGGACTCCATGGTGAAGTACTCGGAGATTCTGCGCCGAGCCCCCGAGTGTGTCGCAAGCTGGAAAGCTTCTTGCGCACGGGCTGGCGCAAGGATGGCGTTGTCCATGGTGAAGGCACACTATGAAGGTGCCGACATCGACACGGTGACATCTGGTATCCCCGACGTGGATGATGACGGCAAGGAGATCGATCATGAAGCCATCTTGTCATCACTCGCGGGCTATGATACCAGGGTTGCCGAGTTGGTAGATGTTGACATCTTCGTGCCCAGGAACTTTCTCGACAACGCCAACCCAGAATCCTCCGAGTCTCATCACAGCGCCGACGCTGAGGGTGATTCTCCGGCTGGTGATGATGCGGCCTCCAAGTCTCCTACACCCAAATAGTGAAAAATACTTTGTAATTCTTGTTTCGCCCTGATCGTGTGCATTGAAAAAACTTGGTGATGTAATCTTAAGGCGGAAAACAGTGTTTGTCGTATCCTGCTACTTAAGAATTAATTCCCAGTATGTATATATTTTTTAAGCAAGTGCTGGCTTATCCATTACTTTGGTTTTTATGCTTGACTTTTCGTGAGTCGGAAGACTCGTTGTCGGAACCATGCGCTTAGGTGATGATGCCCAATGGCACCGTCAATAACCTTAGCACAAAATCGCTGACAATAAGTGCCAAAAGTCACTACTCCAGAATCCACATAAAAACAACAAAGAACATGTAGACCAGAAAACTTAAGCTAACGCCCGTAGGCGGAATTTTCACAAGTGCAATCGCAAGGCTTGTGCATAAAGGTTTATATGATCCAAAAATGAACACTAAAGGAGGTAAAAGACTCAGCAATATGAGTGAACCAAAGAGCTTTATTTCATTGATCATATAAGAGGTACACAGTTAGATAAAAAAATGCTAAGTGTAGAAAGGACGTAGCTGTGCTATGTTCCATGGCCGATCAAGCTCCGGGTAATCATCATCCGGGTCACGTCGCTTACGCTTATGATCCTTGTTGGGTCTATCCTTGAGTTCACGATTGTCGACAAGGTAGTAAGACCCATTGAGCAGCGCCTTGCTTATGATGAACGGTCCTTCCCATGGCGGGGATAATTTGTGTGATTTCTTCTGCTTAAGTCGGAGCACTAAATCCCCCTCTTTAAATGAGCGATGCGAGCAACGCGACTATGGTAGCTGTGTAGCTTCTGCTGGTAGATGGCGGATCTTTGGCATGCCAAAACGCGCTCCTCCTCGAGAAGGTCCACATCTAGGCGTCTAGATTCTTCAGCGTCATCTTCGTCGTAGGCGGCAACTCTTGGTGCATCATGGAGGATGTCTGAAGGTAGGATGGCTTCTGCTCCATATACCATGAAGTAAGGGGTGAAGCCGGTGGATCTGTTGGGTGTAGTTCGTAAACTCCACATCATAGATGGCAATTCTTCCGCCCAGGCTCCAGCTGCTCTATGTAGTGGTGCCTCAAGACGTGGCTTGATTCCCTGCAGAATTAATCCATTGGCTCGTTCAACTTGACCATTGGATTATGGATGTGCCACAGATGCAAGGTCAAGTCGGATGCCTTTGTCCCAACAGTAGGCCTCCACTTCTCCGAGTGACAAGTTGCTTCCGTTGTCGGTGATGATGCTATGTGGGATACCAAATCTCACCACTAGACCCCGGACAAACCTGAGGGCAGTTGCCCCATCAAGCTTTCTAATGGGTTTAGCTTCTATCCATTTGGTGAATTTGTCAACTACTACAAGCAGATGCGTAAATCCACACGGTGCCGTTTGTAACGGCCCCACCATGTCTAGCCCCCAGACTGCAAACGGCCAAGTTATTGGTATTGTTCGTAATTCTTCAGCAGGAACATGTGGTTGTCGGGCATAATACTGGCATCCTGTGCATGTCTCAACCAGCTTGTCGGCATCCGCCTTCGCGATCAGCCAGTAGAATCCTTGCCGGAAGGCTTTCGCGACCAACGATCAAGGAGCGGCGTGATGCCCGCAATCTTCGAGATGGATTTCGCGTAGGATTTCCATACCTTCTAGCTGGGAAACACACTTTAGGTATACACCAGTAGTGCTCCTCTTGTAGAGTTGCCCATTGATTATGGTATAACCCTTTGCTCGTCATACTATTTGCCGTCTTTAGACCTCGTCGTCGGGGAAAGTTCCATGCTCGAGATACTCAATGAACGGTTTTGTCCAAGCCGGAAGGATCTTTGTCACCATGTTGACGAAAGAGTCAGCTCTATCCGGGTTGTCGATGTCGGCGCCCTTCACGGATGGTGTGCATAGATGCTCTAGGAAAATTCCTGGCGGAATTTTCTTGCGCCCTGATCCAAGTTTAGACAGTAGATCAGCCGCCTCGATTTGCTCCCTAGGCACATACTTGACCTCGTAGCTCAAGAAGCTCTTGGCTATCTCGTCCACTTCGTCGCGATATGCCGCCATCATAGGGTTCCGCGCATTCCAGGTGCCAAGTCGGAATCTCCACAGCAAACTATGCGCTTGATGCCAATATCCTTGGCTACACGCAGTCCGTGAATGAGTGCTTCATACTCCGCCATGTTGTTTGTAGCCTCGAAGTGGATCTGCAGAACGTAGTGCAGCTTGTCTCCTTTTGGTGACTGTAGTAGTACACCAGCCCCCGAGCCGTTGAGCAGCTTTGATCCGTCAAAGTGCATTACCCAGTACTCTATTTCTGGCAGTGGAGTAGCATCCGGCATCTCCGTCCAATCTGCAATAAAATCCGCCAAGGCTTGTGATTTGATAACGTCGCGTCTTTTGTAGGTGATCTCGAAGGCGGCAAGTTCAGTGCCCCACTTCGCAACCCTTCCTGTAGCGTCGCTGTTGTTGATAATGTCGGACAGTGGAGTCTTGCTCACTACTGTGATTGGGTGCTCCTGAAAGTAACGCCTTAACTTCCGAGAAGCAAGGAATACTCCATAAGCTATCTTTTGGTAGTGCGGGTAACGCTGCTTGGACTCCGTCAAGACCTCGCTTACATAGTAAACTGGTCGTTGAACTCCGTGCTCATAGCCTGGTTCCTTCCGCTCTACCACGACGACGATGCTGATAACCCGGTTGGTTGCCACCATGTAGATTAATAGGGGCTCCCCAGGCTCGGGTGCTGCAAGGATAGGCGCTGAGGAAAGAATCTCCTTGAGCTGCTTCAATGATGCGTCTGCTTCGTCCGTCCATGTGAATTTGTCTGCCTTCTTCAGCAACTTGTACAGCGGCAGAGCCTTCTCTCCAAGTCGGCTGACGAACCGACTAACTGCTGCAACACAACCTGTTAGCCGTTGGATGTCCTTTAGGCATGTTGGACAATTTATGTTTAAGATGGCCTTGATTTTCTCCGGGTTGACCTCGATTCCGTGCTGGGAAACGATGAAGCCCAACAAATTGCCGGCTGGAACCCCGAAGACGCACTTCTTAGGGTTGAGCATCATGTTGTATTTTCGGAGATTATCAAAGGTTTCTTTTAAGTAGGAGATTAAGTCATTTGACTTTTTAGACATCACCGCGATATCGTCCACATAGGCGTGAACGTTCCGACCAATTTGGTTGTGAAGGCAACGTTGCATTGTCCGCTGGTAGGTAGCACCTGCGTTTTTAGCCCAAAGGGCATTGTGACATAGCAAAACGTGCCGTATGGGGTAGTGTACGAAGTGGCCAATTGGTCCGACTTCCTCATCTTGATCTGGTGGTATCCTGAGTATGCATCGAGAAAACACAAAAGTTCTGAGCCAGCCGTCGATTCAATGACTTGGTCAATGCGAGGCAAAGCAAACGGATCTTTGGGACATGCTTTGTTCAAGCCGGTGTAATCAACGCACATTCTTAATTCAGTAGTTCCCTTTTTGGGGACAAGTACAGGATTGGCCACCCATCGGGTGTGAAGGACTTCTCGGATAAAACCATCCTTAAGTAACCTAGCTATCTCTTTGCCAATGGCGCGTCTCTTCTCATCTCCGAAGCGTCGTAGAGGTTGTTTCACTGGTTTACATTTTGGATCTATGTTTAAGATGTGCTCGGCAAGTTCCCTAGGTACACCTTTCATGTCGGCAGGTTGCCAGGCAAAGATGTCCCTATTCTCACGGAGGAACTCGATGAGCGCGCTTTCCTATTTGGGATCCAGGTTCGTCCCAATGGCGACGGTCTTGGAGGCATCGCCTACCACAAGTTCCACCGGCTTGGTCTCGATGGCGGCCTTGAACGCAGGAGCGGAGTCGGAGATCTGCTTCTTCGACGCAGGCATCTCTGAGTCATTGACCTTGCTCTGGATCTCTTTGAATTCTTCGCTGTAGAGGACAACCTCTGCAATGGCTGCTTCATTGTTCTCGTAGTCCCTTGCCTTGGTAAAGCTTCCAGATACGGTGATGACACCGTTTGGTCTGGGTATCTTGAGTTTGTTGTAGACGAAGCATGGCTTGGCCATGAACGTGTGGAATATGTCGCGGCCGAATATGACGTGGTACACGCTCTTAAAGGGGACCACCTCAAAGGTCATGCACTCTTGGCGGTAATTATTGACATCGCCAAAGGCTACCTGAAGTGTGATACACCCAAGGGACCGAGCCTCCCGGCCAGGAAGTACGCCATGGAACATGGTGTTGGTCCGTCTTAGGTTTGCCTCCGTCAAGTTCATCTTCTGTAGTGTATCCAGGTACATGATGTTGATGCTGCTTCCACTATCCACCATGCACTTGGTGAACTCCATGCCGTCGATCAATGGGTTGATGACCATGGCGTATTGGTTCTCCGTGGGCACAAGGTCTGGGTTGTCCGTCCTATCCCAAGTGATTGGAACCTCCGACCAGCGCAGGTATTGGGGAACTGGGGGGAGAGTGGCCATCAGGATCCTTAGAGAGGTCTTCTGTTGTCGGACGGTGGGGGTGCCAAGGAAAGTGTGATAGACTGGGGCCTTCTTTGCGAAGGGGTTCTTGCCCTTGTCATCGCTCTTGGCGGCGTGCTTGGGGTCTACGTCCTCGTCCATGTCACTTGAATCCTTGGACTCCTCCTCCTTCTTCTTCCCCTTGCCCTTGCCTCGCGGTCTATTCTTCCGACTTTGCTTGTAGCCGGACTCTGGGTCTACCTTGAGGTCGTTGACGAACTTGCAGTGTCGATTGGTATGGGTGGCCTTGCCGTTGACATAGAGGTGTACGAGGCATGACATATTGCGCTACTCCTCGTACGTTTGGGGAACACGGAGCGGCGCCGAGTTGGTTTCGCTTCCTCGCTGCTGCCTGCGGCCTGTTCCCCTTCCTCGGCCATGTTGTCCGCCTTCTCCTCGTCCTGCAAAATTCATGCCGACCATGTCGGTAGATTGCTTTTCTTCTGGAGCAGTTTTCCGCTTTGTACTGCTGTTCCTCCAAGCTTGGGTTGGAACGGCCGTTGCCGGCAAAGAGCCACGAGCATCATCGTCGGCAGCCGCGAACTCACTAGCTAACTGAATCATCTGATTCAAGTCAAGCTGATGATTGTCCTGCAAGCGCTTCAGCTTATGTCGGAGCAACGTGCCCCTTTCCAACCCATCGATGAAGGCGGCCATGGTGGTTTGGGCATGCACTCCTGCACAGGAATTCTTCATATCCAGCCAGTAGGAGAGGTAGGCGCGAGATGTCTCGTCTTTCTCTTGCACGCACCGCTGTAGATCGCCCACAGTGCAGGGACACTTATATGTACCCTCAAAGTTCTTGGTGAATGCTTCTTGCATGTCTAGCCAGTTGTAGATAGATTTCTCCGGCAAGTCGTCGATCCATTGACGGGTCGTGCCCACCAACATTAACGGGAGGTACTTGACGACGACGTTGGGGTTGCCTCCGGCAATCTCCACCGCGTTGCCATAGTCCTGCAACCATGTGGCAGGCTTGGCGGTGCCGTCATAGGGCTTGATGGTCTTGTCAATCCGGAAACCTTTGGCGTAAGTTGCGGACCGTATTGCAGGTCCAAAGCAACGTGATCCCAGGTATGGTCCTTCCCGGGCCTCGTGGATCTTATCGATCCGCGAACGTGCATCGTATGGCTCCGGGTTCTTCTTCTTGTTGTCAACAGGGGACGGGCTGCGTGAACGACGCGGGCCTCTTCCGTCATGGTGACTGCTTGGCGGCGATGTAGGCGGAGGTGGCGGTGGGTTAGCCTTCTTGCTGTTACCCTCCTGCGATGCCCCACGCCTGTCGTGGTTGCTTGTTGGACGCGGAGGGTCGTGGTGTGACCTGCTCTTATGTCCTTGGTGGAGCTCTTCATCATGACGGGTCTGTGCCTCTTTGTTGCGGATGACGGTGCCGCACTGCTTTGGTGGAGGAATATCCGTGCGATGGTGAGCCTTGTAGTCTTCCTGACGTCGGGGGGATCGGGGCAGTGGCGATGGGCAGCGAGGTTGGGCTCTTTCTCCGTGGTCGGAGGATATGGGGATAGCATCCTTCCTGTTGCGCGAATCCCTCCGTCTTTGTTCTGATGAACCCGTCCGTGGTCCGACATCTTGAGGAGATCTGTCCCTTGGCGGTTTGTACTGGCTAGATCGGCAGAGCGCTGGGTCAGACTCAAGCCTCTGAGAGGTGGCCTTTTCCTGCTGCTTTACCGCCTTGGCCACTAGGTCATAGACCTGCTCCACTGCCTCAGGCGATCTATCCTGCTCTAGAAGGGTCTTGGCAACGGCGAGGTTAAGGAGTGGGGTGGGCATTCCCTGTTTTCCTTCACTGTCAATGTATGGCTTGGCCTGTGCCGGCTTCGAGGGAGCCCATCCTAGGTTGCGCCGTACACCAGGATCGTTGATGACGCGAGCCGGAGCTTTCTTAGCCTTCTGCTGCTGTAGCAGAGTCTTGTACTCGGCCTCCATTGCTCTAGCTTTTTCTATGGACTTCTGCGCATTGACAAGATCTCGATCTAGTTTAGCGCCTTGCTCCACGATGTCTTGCGCCTCCTCTAGCAGCTGCTGGCGCTTCTCGTCAAGCTGAGTCACGTTCCGGATATGATCAACAGTTAGTGGCTCAACGAGGAGATTGCCGTACATCACTCTATCAGCTAGAGTAACATGGGCTGCTGCCGACGTAGATGCTGGAGGAGGCAAGTTTGCTGTGTTGTTATTGCTTGGACCGGTGCCGAGTTCCTGCGGCTGCTGCACTGGGTTAGGCGGAGGAGGCATGACTTTTGCGCGATCAACGTCAGCAGCAATAAGTGGCCCCTCCCCCTTATCCAGCGCCGTAGGTGGAGCTTGCCCGGGCTGGTCTTCATCCATCGCTGTCCCAATGGTGACGAGCACCCCTCGGGACATGACGGTGTTATTAGCTTGTTCGTCGCGCGAGTACTCCTCCTCCATCTCCTGCATAGCGGAGTCTAGCTCTTCTGGATTGAAGTCTATTTCCTCTGAATCTGCACTGAAATCAGCATAAAGCGCATCAATGACAGAGTCGGAGGGTGCCAGGATTTCCTCAATGACGGGCGGTGGAGGTGCAACGGCCTCGACGATGACTGGAGGTGGTGGCGCTGCTGCGACGATGGCGGCTGGAGGCGGTGGTGGTGGCTGAATCGGAGGGGCTCCGTCAATGAGCGCAAGCGCTGTTTGAGCTGCCGCTTCAGCCTCCGCGTAGTTGTTGACGGTGTTCACCATGCCTTTGAAGGTAAGGCGTCCTGACGCCTGTTTCCGTCTTAGAGAGTGTCGGAGAAGCGTGTCGTGGTCCAGTACTTCCACAAAGTGATAGATGGCATCATCATTGGGGTAGTGGGACAGATCGGCTCGTATACGGAGCCACCTGGCCAGGTAATCGCGGGGGTTTTCCCCTTCTCTCTAAATGCAGCGTGCCAGATTGAAGATGGTAACCATGCCGACGAACTTGGATCTCTGCTGTCCAGACGCACGGACAAAGCCGGCGGATTTGCAGTGATCTTCCACCTTTATATCCTGCACAGGGGCGGTTTGGGTGGGTCTTGAATTTTTCCGATCTTTGCCGGCAAACTCCGAGGAGAGATCCGACATCGATCCTTCCGCGAACGTATCCTGCCCGTAGGCGGTCCGTGCGGGTCTTGATGCTTTCCGATCTTTGCCGGCAAACTCCGAAGATAGATCCGACATCGATCCTTCCGCGAACGTATCCTGCCCATAGGCGGTCCGTGCGGGTCTTGACGCTCCTCCGACTCCCAGGGAACTAGTGCCAAGTCGGTTTCGCCGATGAAGAGGTGGATGTCTCCGATAGGAACGATCGAACACCACGTAGGGTTCATCTTCGCCGGGATCCAGGACTCGTCGGGGGGGGGGGGGGGGACGATCGGAACGTTGCCGGAGAAGAGAACGCGACCGATGGCTACGGTTTTGCCGATTCCCGCGAAGATCTTGGTCCTCGCCCGCTGAAGAGCCTGAAGCGCCTCTTGCCCCACGGTGGGCGCCAACTGTCGTGGTATTGCCGACGAGTACGCCATGGAGGGGTCCTCACAGTGCGTGTTTAGAGACGTGGGGTAAGGCGGACGGTTGACGGGTACGAGGTAACACAACTTACCCAGGTTCAGATCCCACAACGGTGGCGGAATCTTACTCCTGCTATAAATCACTATAATGGCAATACGCTGAGTTACAGAGATAGGTTCGCTGTGCGAGCTGTGTGTAAAACGATGCCCTAAAGGCTCCCATAGGCCCGACTTATATAGTCGCGAGGTCCTAGGGTTACAGGAAAAAGTCCTAGCCAGACAGGTTACAGAGTTCTACACCGTCTATTACTAGTCTTGTGTATCATGCACTCCAAGGCTCCGGGTACGCTGGTGACTCCACCGTAGCCTTCCTTTATCCGGCATGGGCCTCCCTTCAGGATCCACCTAACTGGGCCGCCCAGCAGGCCATAGGCCATGCTACCGACTATGGGCCACCCGGGTTAGTCGGATAAGAGACATGCTATGAGGATACCCATATAGCATATCCCCAACAGTATGGCCACTCCAACTGTCCATAACAGCGGATGCGGCTATTGGAATAGTTTGACACTCTGCAGAGATTGTACACTTTCATCACAACATTCGATACATCCGTCAGGAGCAAATCCTGAATTCACCATACTCAGTATGCACATAATCAATCCTAACCTTTCAATTACACGCCCTAGTATAGGCACCTCTCCTGTGAGTTTGGCCTCCCAACCATGACCAACTATCATCTTGGGTACTGCATAGGTGGACAATCTTCACAAGGTAGCCTCAGCTCAGACCTTGGCCGTGAGGGAACACATACTAAGGTATATAAGTTTCCAGTCAAGCCCTACCCAATCTTCGGGTATTGTGGTTGTACGGTAAAATTGGAATGGTATCGCATCCAGACAACCATCAGTTTTATAAAGGGCTAAGGCTCATGCCTTAACATTTTCATCATCCAAATCATCTGGTGTTCGGAAACACATGTCAAAACATCTCAGTATAATGACTCATCATTCTAAGGTTTTCATAACCATTTTCCACCAAGTATTCCCATCTAAAGTTGATCAAGTTTTATGTTTAGCACTATCATCTACAAGTGAGGGTGAGTACTAATGAGGGGTGGTAAACAAGTGGCGTTTAACTAAGTTCAATCTCATGCCTTAGGATGACATCAAGATTATCTAGCTTAGGCTAAATTTAATGCTCTTTATGCAACCTTCAATTATCTTTCTAGTATCTACAATTTACTTAAGTAAACTCTAAGAGAAAGCTTTGATAAAGAAATAAAGTATAAAGCTTGCAAGCAAAACTAGGATGGGGTATCATCAAATGTGTCTAACCCAGCATGCCTAGTGCATTGCATAGGTTATCTAACTTTCATAATTGCATGTGTTAGCTTGCTCAATCAACTAGTAGTATTAGGCTTTCCTTGTGTAGAGCAGTGGTTGAAGTTCTCCTCGGCTTCTTCTTCGTAGTATCCTCCTTCCTCCTCGTATCCTTGGTCGGTACTAGCGTCTATGAATAAATACGAGGTACACAATCACCAAACAATACTTAACTACTTTCAATCATCACACAAAGGGGTTCTATAGATGATCTAGCATCATCACTAACATTACCAGATTAAAGCATTTGTCTTATTTATTTTATTTTTAGAAAAGTAATTTCTACTCATTGAAAAACTACTTAAGATTTAATATTCTCCAACTCAAACATGGGATCATGTTGACACATGTCATCACCACATATTTCAGTACATGAGAATGTGATTTAAAGTGGTGTCACAATTTAATAAGGTTTAACCTTTTATTTTAAATAAAATAAGTGACTAGAAATGCCTATGTGGCATTCTTTTATTACTTGAACATTATTTCTGTAAGTAAGCCCATATATTTTTATATATTATGAAAGGTATGATAAATTATGATTTTTTAGAGTTGGAATCAACTCAAAAGCTATTATGGTTTAAATTTGAAAAAAAATTGAATGCAGAAAAGCTTCTGCCTTGTTATTTTTACCAGGATTGATCTACAGATCCAAATGATTTGAATCCAACGGTCTTGGATGAAGCATTTCAATATCTTTCTAACAAAATTGGTTTCATGAAATTTGGTTCACTGAATCGAGCTGGGTTGATTTTTGAAACTAGGAACAGAACTGAGTTTAAATATAATTAGAAAAAGCTAAATTCAAACGAGTGGGCTGCGCGGGAAGGGTTATTGGGCCGGCCCAGTGTCACTCTGCAGCGTGGGGCGCAGCTGACAGGGGGGGTCTACTGGTCAGTGGCTCAATAAACATGAAGCGGTACGGGGCGATGTGGTGCGTTGGATTAGAATGAAGATCGACGGCTGAGGTTCGTCGTCTACGATGGACAGGTCACCGGTGAGCTCGAACCCTAGCGGCTCAGTGGGGGTGCATAGGGGGCATACCGGGGCTCCACTGACGACGGCGAGGCAGGAAAACGACGAAGTCGACAACAACGAACTCAGGGGTGGTCGCGACAGCTCCAGGGGTGGACGAAATCAACGGCTCCCTTCTTCTCCAGAGGCGGCCTGCTCCGGCTCAATTCCGGCGAGCTGCTGCTCCTCGTGCTGCGGCTAAGGGGTGGAAGGATCTGTGAGGTTAGGGGAGTGAGATGGTGAGAATAAATCGAGCGGGGGTCGTCTCCTTTTATAGGCTCGACGGCGAGATCGAGAGGGATGGGCAGACGACGGTGGCGACACGACTACGGGCGGCTAGAGGCATGGACGAGGTTGGCGATCGACGGGCGGTCTCCTGGCGATGCTCTAAGGTTTAAATGCACGTGTATGGGCGGTGGCAAACGGTCGGGAACGTGCGGTGCTCTGTGAGGAAGAGGCGTCGAACTCCACGGTGAGCGGTGGCTACGGGGTACGGGCGGTGAAACGAGCATGTCTGGTGGTATCCTGGGACGGTGGGGTGCATGCTGGCGGGCGGCAAGGGCTCGAGGTGGTCGGGTTGAGTGGGAACGGCACGTGCTCTGCGGTGGGCGTCGGCATGGTTTTTTTTGGGATAAAACAGTAGGGTAAAAAATCCCACTGCAATTTTTATAAATCATAAAGAGTTACAAGTAGTGAATATTTACAAGTTTCAAGCCACCTCAATGACTGATAATAAACACTATGGGCAACTATTTCCTGTCTAAATTATTGCTAATCCAATCTTTGAGGTCCTGGTAATACTTTTTCTTAATTCTACACAGGACCCATCTTAATTCCTGAGAAACAATAGCCCTCCATTCATTAAGGGAAGCATGCTTGTTATTGAAAATTTCATTTTTTCTGCACATCCATATGCCCCAAGCCCCAAGAATAATGATTTCCATTGCAAAGGGGACTTTTAGGTTGCTTTTGATACTAGTCAACACCTCGAAGAGATTTAGAACATTGTCTTGGACAGGACAAATTTCAGCCCAGCATGCTTTTGCAAAAGAACAGCCCCAAAATAAGTGAAGTAGAGTTTCCTCACTCGTGCAACCATGGAACACACAATCATATGAAGCCAGAATGAATCTTTTCCTTTTCAAAAGAGTTCTGGTGTTTAGCCTATCAAGGAGCAAAATCCAGAAGAAGAACTTGTGTTTTTGCTGGCAAGAGGACTTCCACAACCAGGAAAAATGTGGTTGCACTGACTGGTATCTAGATAATGAAGAATAGGCCTTTTTGACTGAGAATATAGCACTGCCCCAAATATAGCTCCAGCTGTCTGTTTCTCCCTGCATTCCATCACATGGTCGACAGTGGCGCGGGCGCGGTGTTCCTGGCAGTTCTGGTCGTTGTCTTCGAGCTAGGGCTGGTCGAGAGGGGGCGGTGAGGCATGGGCTACCTCCCAGACAAGGTTGGCATGGCTAGTTCTTCTCCTAGCTTGATGTCCACACTGGGATGACATGGGTGCTCTCGGCATGCTCACCATTGATGGCATTGGCAAGCTCACAGTGGTGCTAGAGGTTAGTTAAGGTTGCTAGATGATCTACTAAGGCTAGTTGTAACCAGAGAGGGGACAAGGTTGGCCAAAACACTGCTCAACATAGTGTTTTTGATTTTGTTGATTTGAATCTACAACCTGTTTGATGAAATGGCCGCATGAACTTAAGTTTGGAATTTTGAAAACATTTTTGGTGGGTGTGCTAGGCATGTGCTGGTGATACTGTGGATGCTTGGGTTTTCAAAATTGAGCTTGTTTGAGTGGTTTTTGAAATAGTGGGATCTTCCCATATGAAATAGATTCAATTTTAAACTGTCATTTAAACTAAGCATTTAAATGTTTTTGGATGATCACAAAGTTGGCCTTGGTACCTTATGATGAGTACTATCAAGGGGTGCAAAGATCCATACATGTTTCTGTTAAGTTCTGAAAGTTAGAGATAGCCAAAGTAGGCATGAGAGTTAATTTGGCCAAAGTGACCATTCACTTAATTTGTTTGTTTTGACTTGTTTGTCTTTGGGAAAAGTTTGGGGATTGTTTAGATGATGTTTATTTCACCTAAGAATCATTTTACAAGCAAAGAAACACAGAACCATGGCAATTCAAAAGAATCCAAATTTTGATGCACACACATATGAATGCTTTCATCTTTTTAATTGGAAAAGTTTTTTTTGTTAACCCTAATTTTGATGATTAGAATTTGATGATCCAAGTTTAGTATTTTTGGGATGTTACAACAGTACAGGCGCTCCACGCGCAATAGTAAATAAAGGAGTAAAGCATGGCATAAGTATAGGATAGTAATAAAGCCCCAAACTACTTGTGGCCCCAAGGAATTAAATATGACTCAAGCTAGGGTTAGGGGTATTCATGGTCCCACATGTGGATAGTGCGAATATTCAAAGAATAGGTATCAAGTACTCGGGGTCCTACGGGACACAAGTGGACGGTTAAAAACCAAATAACATCTATTGCCCACCTGTGCCTCTGCATTATTTACCTACTTCAATTATAGTTATTAAACGGTAATTAAAGACATGATCCTCTCCAACATTAAACATACGGCATTACACCAATAACTGTGGAAAGTCGACGGCGCGACACATCACCTGCGCAAGCAACTACGTCTCGCAAGGACGACTCTCTACCAAACAACAGGTAATAGGATGTGTCCATGGCAATATAAGGGCTGCAGGGGAGTATAACGGGGTACGAAATCTATAGCATCGCAAAACAGATAACAATAGATCAACATGAGGAAATAAAGACTATAAATGTAAAATAGGTAGAAAGGGGGAGAATGCTCGCCTAAAAATATTGCCGAAGGTTCATCCGAAGATCGGGTCGACACTCGCATCAACTCATTGGCCTAATCCATGAAGAAGCAAAGCACTAGAAGAAACACCGGATGCACTATTTAATACTACTGCAGAAGATCGGGCATGATGCATGTATGATGTATGACATGGCAAAAATGTGGTGCAATTAGTCAATATTATGCGGAACTGGGGTCCCGACAATTAATTATATCGTTCATGTTGTCTAGATACCCCGTAATTTAAGTGTTGTCTTAGCATGGCAAAATATATCACCGGTTCGCTACACAAATTTAAATGGGACCAATATTAGACTAGTTTCGCCCGCATATGGCCTCCATGTTTAATTTAGGTGAATCGGCATAAGGCCCCCAAACCACACAATATGTATGCAAACATGTACAATTTCATATGCAACAATTCATATAAATATCAATTATTATAAAAATAGGAGGGTCTCGGATAGGTATCACACATGCCGGCTCAGAGATCTTGAGGGTTCGGAGGGGTCGAAGGAGAGATCAGTCTTCGGATCCGTGTCGGCGCACTAGGGGTCTCGGCGCCTTCAGGTCCAGGGTCTCGACGTTCCATGAAGAAGTTCCTGTGTTTCTTGGCGGTCGATCTGGACAGATCATGAAGGTTCTCGGCTTGCGACAGAACACCCAGGGCCTCAGCAATCTTTGCATCAGAGACCAACACGGACATCGGTACCCAAGTCTAAATCGCACCACGGAAGTTCTTGACCGATTTCTAGTCGTTGTCCACGTGCAGAACTTGAACAGAATCTGGCAGCAGCACACCACCTCGTCCTATGTTCTTGTGGCAACAAACAACCAGGGGCGACGGCGGAGCTCATGCGAGGCGGAGGTCGATGGGGCCGATGGGCTTGCCATGGCAACGTAGCTCGGCCGCAACGAGGGCGGTGGCAGAAGGACGGAGAGGAGGCGTGGGGAAGCGGCGAGGAGGTGCAGCTATGCCGAGGAGGAGCGAGGCGGCACTGCTCGGGCTTGGGGCGGCCGGGGGTTCCAGCGAGGCGCAGAGGAGCTCGGCGAGGAGACGTGGGTCGCGGTGCAGGCGAGGCCGGTGGTGGAGCAGGCGGCTCGACAGCGGCAAGGTCGACGGGGGCAGGACGCGAGCCGGAGGCGGTGGAGGTCTCGACGGCGGTGGGCACAGAGCTTGGTGGGGAAGGAGAAGCTCAACGAGGCAATGGCGGCCACGGGGAGGCAGAGCCAGAGGGAGCTCGGGGCGGAGGAGGATGTGGCTCCCGTGGCGGCTGCTGGCGGCCGGACGACGAGGAAGCGCGGGACCAGCGATGCTGGGGTTGCGGGAGAGGAAGGTGGAGACAGGAAGGAGGGAGGTGGAGCCTGGCAGCGGCGGGGTGAGGTCGATGCGAGAGGGGAAGAAGGGAGCAGGGTTCCGTGTTGCTAGCGATGGGGGAGGAGCGGGAGTGGGACCAAGGGTGGGACCAGGGCGATCACGGGATAGGATCCAAGGCGGGGTTCCTAGCATGTGTATGAGCGTGTCCAGATGGACTTGAATCAGGGTGGCGGCGGCAGGGTGGACGATTGGTGGGGTGCGGGTAGGTTAGGTGGCTAGGGTTTGAGGATGTCGGCTGGGCCTTTTGGGCCTGGCCGGTTTTAGGTCTAGGTTCTAGGGTTTAATAAAATATTATAATTGTTTTGTCTTACATATTTTTAGTAAATAGTGTTTAGGCAAATAGTTTAGCAGGAAAATATAAGATTTCGAGGTGTTGCAGTAAACAAAATAGCTTTAGTTAAAACATTTTGAGAGGCAAAATAAATGCATGATACAATGAGGATGCAGAAAATAGATGACAACAGGCAATATTATAATTAGGGTTTACCCGGGGTGCTACAGACCTCCCTTACTGGGCAGATCTCAATTTGAGGCACAACCTTGATGTAATGCATATCGAGAAAAACATATGTGATAATCTTCTTGGCACATTTATGAAATCGACAGGAAGTCAAAGGATACAATTAACTCTAGGCTTGATTTGGAAGACATGGGCATAAGAGAAGATTTGCATCTGCAGCCTGTTGAAGGTGGACAGTCCTTTGAGATGCCAGAAGCATGGTATACAATGAGTAAAGAAGAAAATCTTGCATTCTGTGAATTTATAAGAGCGGTGAGATTTCTAGATGGGTATGCCGCTAACCTATCAAAATGCATGTCTCCTAATGGATGCAATCTCCAAGGACTAAAAACTCATGATTGTCACATCCTCCTCCAAAGGATTTTACCGGCTGGACTCCGTGGAATTTTGGATAAAGAAATATATGAAGTAGTTGCTGAGCTGGGGAATTTATTCAGAGAGTTGTGCTCCAAAACACTCAAGATATCTGTTCTTGAAAGACTCCAGAAAGAAATTGTAGTTATCCTTTGCAAGCTTGAAAAGATATTTCCTCCGGACTTCTTCACGGGGATGGTTCATTTGACCGTGCATTTACCCAAAGAGGCAATTCTTAGAGGCCCCGTACAATATGGCTGGATGTACCCTATCGAAAGAAGGATGCTTACATTTAAGCGTTATGTGCGAAACACCGCCAGTCCCGAAGGGTCGATTGCCGAGGCATATGTTGTTGATGAGTTCCTTACATTTTGCTCGATGTACTTTCACAATGTGGAAACAAGATTTAATTGGCCGTGCAGAAATAGAGAGCGGGATGATTCGCACATTGGTAATGTCTCGGTTTTCAACCATGGTGTGAACCTTCTTGGAGGGTCAGAGTACTTGGAGGATGGTGATGATTATGACAAAATGCATTGGTATGTTCTAAGGAGTTGCCTTGAGGTTCTACCATATATAGAGTATGTCATCTCTTGTGCATGCACCCTTATCTTTTTTCTTTAGTTGGAAGGAACCCATTGGCAAGCCCGATGACTTAATTAACTTTATGTTTTTATTGGCATTTTAGGTTGTGCAAAGAAGAGATGAATAAGCAAGATTGCCGCATCAATGTTGATAGATGGCTTGCGAAGGGATTTGCTAAATGGTTTAAGAATCATGTGAGATCTTTAGTGTTGGAATCAATTGCCACATGATTAGTTTGTGTTTTTGTTATTAATCCTGGTTTATTTGTGTAGATTGGAAAATTGCTTGAGGACAATAATGTCAGTGCTCATCTTTTTGCT
Source organism: Avena insularis (assembly GCA_023614405.1). Lineage (NCBI taxonomy): Eukaryota > Viridiplantae > Streptophyta > Magnoliopsida > Poales > Poaceae > Avena > Avena insularis. Next base: position 261,262,421 of record CM042695.1, read on the forward strand.
TTGGCATGCGAGCCGGATAGGTGCCGAGAGAGACCATGATGGTGAAGACATGGACCGATCGATTGTCTTGTTCCGTTGTGATTGGTTTGATATTGGTGGCAGAAAGAATACATGGATCCGAGATGACGGACACTTCAAGAGCATCAACACTAGAAGGTGCTGGTATAAGAGTGATCCATTTATTCTAACGACATAAGCAACAAAGGTGTTCTATGTGCCAGACACCGATTTGTGTGGAAATTGGCAAGTTGTGCAGAAGTTTCAGCACATACATTTGTGGAGTGTGAAAGAAACTGAAATGGAGAAGGGTCTCAATGATGATGGTGGTCTAACATACCAAGATGATAACACCGAGGAAGTTCCAGTGCAAGAGAAAGAACCCGGTGTGCATACTAGATTGCGAAGGAGTCGAGAACGAGTGTTACTTGATGCTTCATTCGTAGAAAACATTATAAAAAGAAAGAAGGAGGTAGTGGAGGGCCATTAATGCGAGGATGATGAAAACATTGTAGATGACACGGTCCTCCAGTACTGTAGCGATGGTGAGGGTAGAAGGCAGAGGAATAGCGACGATGATGATTAGTAACAACATGCAAGGTAGTGGCTCACTAGAAATTGCTAATTGCTAGTTTTATCCTCCATTATATTTTCTTTTTTATTTCATTGCTAGTGGCTCACTAGAAATTTGCTAATCTCTATTGTAGTGGTGAGGAGGAGCAAGACCTGGGAGAAAGATCATGTCATTTTAGCTACAGTGGTGGAGTGGTGGTGAGGAGCATGATTAGGAGCAAGATCATGCCATATTAGCTGATGTGTAGTCATTTTAATTTCCTATTCTGCAAGTTATGGCTATTGTTGCCATGGATATCAAGTTCTGGCTATTTTTGCCATGGATATTTTAATTTCTATAAGATCATGTGTAATCTTGAGATCATGTGTAATCTTGTCATATCAATTTCTGGAATCTTGACATATAATTTCTGGACGAATCTGAGATCATCTGTAATCTTGACATATAATTTCTGTAAGATCATGTGTAATCTTATCATTTTAATTTCTAGAAGATCATGAGTTCTGAATCTAGTTCTCTGGATATGATTGTGAATTCCGAATCTATCCAAAAAAATGAAAAATGGTGGTGAGGCCTGGTAGTCGAGCCAAGAACCTCCTACCACTCTTACAGGGTGAATTGCCATTGCGCCATGCAAGTAATCTTGCTAGATAAAAGAACCCAAACTTTTTTATATATACTACAGGAATCACAACTAGATACAAGTATCATTTCATAGATCACAGGATTTATCACAGCATTTCAAATGATCATTTCAGACCAAAAGCAACATTTCATATTGATCACAGGATCAGAGGAACATTTCATATTGACCACAGTAGTACCACAAGATCATTTCATAGATATAAGTAGTAGCATAGCTACAGGACACTAGATTGGGCATTCCATAGTTCAACCTGATAGCTACAGGACCATAGACTGGGCATTCCAAAAGCCCAGGATCAGTTCACAACTAGACTAGGAATTCCAAAAGAAACCTGATAGCTACAGGACCATAGTTCAACCTGATAGCAACCAGATAGCACATGATAGCAACAAGACCATAGTTCAACCTGATATCAACATGATAGAAACCTACAGGACCATATTTACAGCCAACATAACCAGCTGATTACATGACCGGCTGAACGAATAGCTTAAGTCCATCCCTAGGACTACGGCGGAAGCGAAACATGAAGATATCACCGTGTTGCATCCCGGTTGTCGTGGGAATGGTCACGGCAGACGCTGCAATCGGCAGCAAATAGTAGAACGAGGGGCAAGGGCGGCCAGCCATCTGCGGTGCGAGATGAGGGCGGAGACACAAGGTTTTACCCAGGTTCGCCCCCCCGGAGGGTAAAGACCTACTCCTGCTAGATTGTATTATGATGGTGGTACAATGGGCGAGCTCGGCGGCTAGGCGGCGAGTCGCTTGGGTGTATGATGGAACGTATCTCTACACGCCCTGTAGGGAGGTTTATATAGACTTACCTCCCCTAGGGTTTACATATCTCAACTGAATCAGTTAAGGCTTCGGTACTCGTTTAACCTAATCCGACTGGGCCTATCTACTCGCCTGGGCCTTCAGCTTCTAGTCGCTTGGATCCACACCGGGCCTTGATCCGCCGCCGCCTTGTGCCCACTCGCCAGCCTCGGGCTGGCCGGAAACGCCCCGCTAGGTATACCCGGTAGGCATATCCCCATCGTAATCTCCGAGGCCGCCGCTGATTGGGCGCAGTGGTTGCCGGCAATGAGTATACGGCTTCAAGGCATATCCAAATAATCGTCCGCGGGCTCCTGAATAAAGGAGAAAACAAGTCATTCTGATCACAGCTTTGGCGAGTCGAGTCGGGGAAATACTCAGTCACTGTCGTAGTGATCGGGTCGGCGAGCCGAGTGCCTGAAGTTGGACCGTTAAACGTGGTCAAACTAGCCGTTGGGGTAATCCAACGGTAACTTTTGGCGTAATCACCGCGTAGTAACGGCTCCCTGATTTGGCGGGTAACAACCGCTATATAAGGGGAATGGTAGGGGATCGGAGAACCACTTCCTCGTCATTTCCTCCGATTGCGCGCACCTTCGCCTCCCTCTGCATCGCGATCTAGCCGACTCGAAATCCTCCGACCTCCACGAATCCTTCCGCCAATGGCCCCCTCCACCGAACCTTGGGGTAGATCTAAGTGTACGAGAGCGCAACTGACGTCCTTCGAGGAGGCCGGGATCCTGCGCGCCGGCAGGTGGCGCATCCCTGTGGCCGGAGAGGTGATCCCGAATCCGCGCGAGGGAGAATTCATCTGCTTCACCAGCCACCTAGAGCGAGGGCTGGGATTCCCAACATCCCTTTTCTTCCGGCGGTTCTGCGCCTTCTACGGGATCCAACCGTCGGACCTGGGGCCACACAGCATCGAGCAACTCGTCATTTTCGTGGCATTCTGCGAATGCTACCTGGGCTGCAGGCTCTACTTCCCCCTGTGGCAAGATCTATTCCACGGGCGGATCAGTCGCGAGGAAGCGGGCGGCCCGATGCTCGCCGCGGGCAGCCTGACGTTTCAGCTCAAATCGAAGGCTTCCTTCTTCGATCTGATGCTGCCCGCCAAGGCAGCGAGCTAATGGAAGAATTCTTGGTTCTATGTTACCGAGGCGACTCCAGACGGCGAGGTGGCGATCCCACGATACTCCGCCGACCGGCCCGAGCCGCGCCGACTCCAAGTCGGCAAGCTTCCAACAGACCAGCGGATGGTCGTAGATGAAATGCTTCAGACCATTCGCAGCCTGAAGAAGAGGGGTCTCCTGCCCATAAATTTGTACAACTGCTGGCTCGGGCGGCGACTCGTCGCCCTGGCCCGCCGCGACCACTACATGTATGAGTACGTGGGCCGGGAGGACTCGACGAAGTCCTGCCTCGACGAGTGGCAACTCGAGGACTACCTCCTGGCGCTGAAGAAGATCACCCAGGCGACGTACCTCGACATGAAGGCTAGGGTCGCCCCCTACACCGCGAAGCATCCAGCCCCAACGGTAAGTCATCTTTTCGTCATTCGCAGTCGCAGTTTAAATGCAGTCGCGGTCATACTGATGTTGTTTATGCCTATTGCAGCTGTTTCAAGTGGTTGGAGGGTGGCTCCCGCCCGCGGACGACGAGAATTCGAGTTCGTCCGTCCAGGAGGTGGGAGACTTGCCTCCAGCGAGGGGAGGCGTCGAGAGTGATGGGAGTGGCGACGATGACGAATCCGAGGAAGAGGTCGCCCCGCTGGTCCGGAAAACACGCGGACAGCGGCAATGTGAGCTCGAGGCGAGCAAGAGCCTCGAGCGTCATGACGATGATGACGACGAGCTCCCCGAGCACACCTCGCGTCGCGAGGCCACTCCATCGAAGAAGAAGAAGAAGAAGAAGAAGAAGAAGGAGGTGAAGGCCCCTCCAAAGAAGAAGGCGAAGCCAACGAAACAGGCATCTCCGCCTCATTCGCCAAGCAGCTCCGACGCCACCAGTCTGGCTAGGGGTGAAGCCCCACAGATGGCGACGGCGCCAGATATCACCGCCGTCCTGAACGAGGTGCCTCTGGCCTTGATGCCTCCGCCGTTCACCCCCGCCTTCGGGTCGGGGCCGCCCGGTCGCGTAGCCCCAAGGATGCTCCTGCCAAAAATGTTTCGGAAGCTCCGGCCACAGCCTCGACAACGAAGAAACCGTCCGTGTCTTGGGCACGCGATGTCCTGGAGATGGGCCTCAGTCGCCGACTGGGCCCCGAACTGGAGAAGCCGGACGACATCCGCACGGGGTTACGCTTCATTCCAGTCGCCAAGTGAGTTTTGCTCACCTACTTTTGTTTTCGTTGTAATTGGATTATCTTGCTCACGTGATCAATTTGTAGGACCGGAGCGAAGAAGATAGGCCATCCTACCGTGGCCAAGGTGCCACCCGTCGTCAGCGAGGAGGATCCCTCCCGGAAGAGGAAGGCGGACGAGGTCGTCGTCCCCGCGGATAGCGCCAAGAAGGCCAAAGGCGACGAAGTCATCACGGTATCTGATGACACGGCGATCGCACCAAGTGAACCCGTAGCGGAGGCGGCCTTACCCACCAAGGAGGGTGCTCCCTCGCATGGGGCGGCCGAGCCGACCTCCTTTGGTGCCGGTGCCTCCATCGCAATGTTCCCGCGCTTCATGGCCAAAGCGGCTACAGCGAGTGGCACCTCGCCCTCGAGCCATGCGCCTGGCGTTGCCGATATGGAGGTCGAGCAGCGTCGCGGGCACACACCGGCTCTTCTCGCGTCCGTGGATGCGATACAACTTCATGGCATGCTTGGCGCAGCCATCCAGGTATGTCCAGTCCCCGAGGATCAGGCCAGTGTGTTGCAGTGGTCTGATTCTTTTGTTTTTATTTTTCGCGTTCAGTCCCCGAGTGCGCACTCGCTGAATTTCAGCGGGTGGGCACTTAGGATTTTTTTTGATTGCCAGTCCCCGAGTGCTCACTCGCTGAATTTCAGCGGGTGGGCACTTAGGATTTTTGATTGCCAGTCCCCGAGTGCGCACTCGCTGAATTTCAGCGGGTGGGCACCTAGGATTCCGCTTTTGTTAATTGTTTGAATTGTGTGCAGGGTTTGCAACGTGAGTCAGCTGACCAGCTTGCTGCGAAGCGCCGCGCGGAGAAGGAACTGGCCACCGTCCAAGAGGCGAACCAGGGGCTTCAGGCGATTGCCGCGAAGGCAGAGGAGGCCCGCCAGGGACTTGTCCCAGCGAATGAGTTGGCAGCAGCTCAATCGGTGTTGAGCTCGGCTGAGAAGCGTATCGCCGACCTCAAGCGCGAGCTGAGGGAAGCGAAAGAGGAAGCGAGTTCGGCGGATGGTCGAGCCAAGGCCACTGTTACAGCCGCCGCGGAAGAACGTAAGGTTTCTGACGCCCTTGTTGCTGGGCTTCAGGATGATTACACTTCTCTTCAGAGCTTCATCACGGATCTCTCCCGTCCCTTGATTGGTGAGTGTGTCTGCTCCTGCCTGTTGCATGTGTATTTTTGTAATATCCGATGTACTCACTGTTATCTTCTACCCGCAGGTCGTATCCTTGATAGCGCGGAAGAGGCGAGCTCATTCTACGCGTGGCAATGTGTGGTCACGCTCGTCAACTCGGCGACGTTGTCGGCGACCTGCATCCGGGCATACCTCCAGGAGATGTCGCCCACGGAAGTAATTCCCAGCGACCTCATCGAGGTGTGGCGGTACTTGGAGAAGGCGCCGTCGGTCGTCGAGTTCATGACGCGATCGGCATTCCGACGTGGAGCAGCGACGGCACTTAGCCTTGGGCTTGCTCACTTCCTAGAGGACTTCGACCTGGACGACGTGACGAGTGGCTACCCATCGTCGACTGGCTTGGTGGAGATCTCTGAGGTGCTCAAGTTGACAGACAGCGCTGCGGTGTACTCCGAGCGCATCTGGGCGATGGGCGACCTCCTTCCTTACCAGGAGACGGTCGTCGCACCTAACGACCCCGAGCCGCAGCACCGGGACTTCAAGATCGAGCAACCCTTCCGTGCGGCGATGGCGGGTGATCTGACGACGTACCCGTCAAACCCGTACACGCCCTTCATTCGCAATCGCAAGGATGCTGGCGAGTCGTCGTTGAAGCCTGCGGAGTAGAGTAGTTTGCCCTGGGGCGTTAGTAGCAGTTCTGCCGTTGGGCATACGTTGTATTTTGTGATGATTGCAACATGCTATTAATGAAATAACGTGTTGTTTTGTGACTTTTCAAGTGTTTTTTGATTGAGGGTTGAACGAGTCCCCGAGCGCGTCCGCCCTTTTTATGGGGTTTACCTCGTGTGTCATGTGTTTGCGGTTTTGTATGTTTTGTTATTGTGGTCGACTCGCCCGAACTCGGAGAGCCAGTCGCAAGGCGACTCCCAAGAGTGCTCTGTACTTCACCGTTTTCCCTTGCGCGAACATGGTCGGGTGTCCGAGTCCCCGAGCGTGGTACTTGGTTGTTCTAGGCGCGACTCGAGGGTGGGTGAGGACTTGGCGCGTTTGTTTGAGCGCATCCCTCCTGCCTGACCCGTTGGGTCAGTCGCATGGCGAGTCCTGGGCATGCTCTCATACTTGGCGTTTTCCCTAGCCGCTCGCGTTGAACTGGTCGCCAGTCCCCGAGCGTGGTACTTGGCCGTTCGAGTCGCTATGTCAAGGATGCGGAGGATCATGGTCGTTGTGAGAAACGAAGGCAGTCGTCTTGGCTCGTCAAGCCAGTCGAGCAAGGCGACTCCAATGGGGCTCCGGGTAGGCGTTTTTCATGGACGTTACAAGACCTGGGGTACCCCAGTGCCCTTGTAGCGCATTACTTGGCCGTGCCGGTCGCTGTACCAGAGGTTGACTTCTGCAGTTAGCTTAACGCTGTTATTACGAGTGCGAGTGGCACAAGACATGGAGAGTAGACGCAATTTGCGGTACCCAATATTTTTATTTCATGGCGACTGGAGGATACATATATGGAGTTCTAGGAGTAGAACTTCCGTAGGAGGTTTACATTCCATGGTCGCTTGACGTCGAGTTTGCCGTCCCCGCGGACGTTGATGAGGTAGTAGGCGTCGTTGCCAAGTACTCGCCCTATGGAGAATGGTCCCTCCCACGGGGGGATAGCTTGTGCATACCCTTCTTATCCTGGATGAGGCGCAGCACCAGGTCGCCTTCTTGGAAGGTGCGAGTTTCCACCCGCCGGCTGTGGTAGCGGCGAAGTCCTTGTTGGTAGATGGCGGTGCGTGAGCGAGCTAGGTCGCGTGCCTCGCCGAGTTGATCGATTCCATCTTGTCGCGCGAGTTCGTTCGCGGCCTCCGTGTAGTGGACGACCCTCGGCGAGTCGTGCTCAAGGTCGGTGGGCATGACTGCCTCGGCGCCGTACACCATGAAGAAGGGGGTGAACCCTGTCGATCTGTTGACTGAGGTGCGGATGCCCCAGATGACAGAGGGTAGCTCCTCGACCCAGGACCCGGCGGTGCGCTCGAGTGGGACTTGGAGCCGCGGCTTCAGGCCATGGAGGATGCTCTGGTTGGCCCGTTCCGCCTGGCCATTGGACTCCGGGTGGGCGACTGACGCCAGGTCGAACCAGATGTGGTGTTCCTCGCATAACTCGGCCATGGCTCATTCGGCGAAGTTGGTGTCGTTGTCCGTGATGATGTTGTTTGGGAACCCATAGGGATAGATGAGATCGCATAGGAATTTGGTGGCGGTCTTCCCGTCGCATTTCTGGACTGGCTTGGCCTCCACCCACTTTGTGAATTTGTCGACCGCGACCAGAAGGTGGGTGTAGCCGGAAGGGGCCTTTTTGAAGGGGCCTACCATATCCATACCCCACACGGCGAATGGCCAGGTGATGGGAATTTTCTTGAGAGCTGAGCTTGGCACGTGTGTCTGGTTGGCGTACTTCTGGCACCCGGCGCACCGCTGGACGATGTCGACGGCATCGGTGTGTGCGGTGGGCCAGTAGAAGCCGTGTCGCATAGCCTTGACGACCAGAGAGCGGGCGCCGACATGGTGGCCGCAGTCGCCGGAGTGGATGTCGTGGAGGATCTTGCGTCCTTCGGCGGGCTGGACGCAGCGTTGGAACACGCCGGTCACGCTGCGCTTGTGGAGCTCGCCGTCGATGATGGTGAAGGATTTGCATTGGCGTGCAATCATCCGGGCGTCCGTCTCGTCTACCGGCAAGGTGCCAGCCTCCAGGTAGGCGATGTAGGGCCTGGTCCAGTCGTCTGGCTCGGCGACAAGTGCAACCAGGGCCGCCTCTGGCTACAGCGGGACTCCGATGTCAATCTCCCTTGGGGGTGAGACTGACGGCTTGGTGATCATGTCGAGGAAGACGCCGGCGGGTGGCGCGAGTCAAGCCGACCCGATGCGAGAGAGTGCGTCAGCCTCGTCGTTCTTCCGCCTATCGATCCACTCGACAGAGTAGCCTGCGAAGTGTCCCCCCAGCTTGTCTACTGGTTGGCGGTATGCCGCAATTGTGGGGGAGACGGCGTCGCAGGTGCGGCGACTTGCCCCGCGACGAGGTTGGAGTCTCCGTAGCAGCATAGGCGGTGGACGTTCATCTCCTTGGCGGCGCGCATGCCGTGGAGTAGTGCCTCCTACTCGGCCATGTTGTTGGTGCAGGGGGTGAAGTCGAGGCAGAGGACGTAGCGGAGCTTGTCGCCCTTTGGTGAAGTCAGTACAATCCCTGCACCTGCGCCGTCCGCGTTCTTGGAGCCGTCGAAGTGCAGGCTCCAGTAGTGGAGGTATGGCAGCTTTTCTGGCTGCTGGGCCTCTTCCCAGTCGGCGATGAAGTCCGCTAGAGCCTGCGACTTGATCACTTTTCGTGGCTCGTACTTGATATTATGGACGCCGATTTCGACGGCCCACTTAGCGACTCGCCCAGTCGCCTCATGGTTGCGGATGATGTCCTGCAACGGTGCTGAGGAGACGACCGTGATCGGGTGCTCCTGGAAGTAGTGCGGCATGCGCCGCTGTGCTCTGAAGACCGCGTATACGAGTTTCTGGTACTGCGGGTATCGTTGGCGCGATTCGGTGAGGACCTCGCTGATGTAGTACACCGGTCGTTGTACCGGGCGCTCCTTTCCTTCCTCTGGTCGCTCGACAACCATGACGGCGCTGACGACACGCTCGGAAGCCGCGACGTAGACCAGCATGGCTTCTTTGTCGACGGGGGCGGCGAGTAATGGTGCTGCGAGTAGCACCTTCTTGAGGTCGCGGAGTGCGTCGTCCGCCTCCTTGTCCCACTGGAAGGTGGGGTTCTTGCGCATCAGGCGGTATAGAGGCATCGCCTTTTCGCCCAGGCGGGGGATGAAGCGACTGAGAGCCGCTACTCACCCTGCAAGCTTCTGGACGTCGTGCAGGCACTCGGGTTTGCCGAGTCGAGCGATCGTGTCGATCTTCGTGGGGTTCGCCTCGATCCCGCGCTTGGAGACGACGTACCCCAGTAGTTGCCCTGCTGGTACACCGAAGGTCCATTTGCTTGGGTTGAGTTTTATCTTGTACTTCCGCAGGTTGGAGAATGTTTCCGCCAGGTCGGCGAGTAGATCGCCCTGGCGAGCGGATTTCACGACCACGTCGTCGATGTAGACGTGGATGTTGCGGCCAATTTGGCTCGCGAGGCACTCCTGCATGCACCGTTGGAAGGTCGCCCCGGCGTTCTTGAGGCCGACGGTCATGGCGGTGTAGCAGAAGGCTCTGAATGGCGTGATGAACGCCGTGTTCTCCTCGTCCTCAACAGCCATTTTGATCTGGTTGTACCCAGAGTAGGCGTCGAGGAAACACAGCGACTCCGAGCCCGCGGTGGAGTCGATTATTTGGTAGATCCGCTGGAGGATGAACTGCCTTCGGCAGGCGCTGTTCAAGTTTGTGTAGTCGATACACATCCTCCGTGTCCCGTTCTTCTCGACCAGGACTGGGTTTGCCAGCCACTTGGAGTACTTGATTGGCCGGATGAAGCCTGCAGCGAGTAGACGCTGCACCTCCTCGGCGATGGCTCGGCGGCGCTCTTCATTGAAGGGCCGCAGCGACTGTTTGACGGGTCGCACTTTGGGGTCGGCGTTTAGTTTGAGCTCCCCGAGCTCCCTAGGGACACCAGGCATGTCAGAGGGCTTCCATGCGAATATGCCCCTGTTCTCACGGAGGAACTCGATGAGCGCGCCTTCCTAGGCTGGGCTCATCCCTGTTCCGATCGTCACCGCTCGACCGAGTCGCCGGGACCAGCTCGACGGTGCGGGTGTGCGTCGCTGCCTCAAGACCGAGGTGTTTGCGCCCGAATTGGTCTTCTTGAGTATGGTGGGTCGTCATTGTTCACCCCGGCCGCGCATTTGGCGAGCTCGTCGGCGGTTGGCCTTCGCGATGACGACGGCGTCGGCGAAGTTCGCCCTTTGGCCTCGCACTCGGCAGCCATGTCGGGGTCGCCGTTGATGGTGATGACGCCGCACGGCCCGGGGAGCTTCATCGCGTTGTACGCGTAGTGGGGCGCTGCCATGAACTTGGCGAACGCCTGGCGCCCCAGGACGCAGTGGTAGGGGCTGTCGAAGGGTACCAGCTCGAAGACGATTCGCCGTGCGGAAGTTTGCTGGCGTGTCAAGGTGACCGGCAGCGTGACCTTGCCGATCGGGTACGCCTTCCGACCGGGACGGCGTCGGAACGTGGTGGGTTATCTCGATCATCGACGGAGCCACAGCCGCTGAAGGTGTCCAGTACAGGATGTTGATGGAGCTGCCACCGTCCATCAATGTCTTGGGGAGCCAGTAGTCGCCCACCTTGGCTTGACCACCGTGGAGACTCGCCGGGTACTGGCGCGCAGCGAGTGGTCCTGGCGGCTCCAGGTGATGGGCTGCTCCGACCAGTTGAGGAACTGGGGAACGTCCACCTGGGCCACCGCGTTGACGGCGACGGCGCGGGTGATGACCTTCTTCTCGCGCTCGTGTTGAAGCCTCTAAAGGTATGGAGCGAGCCGGCCATGTTGCCGAATTTTCCGCCGTTTGGCGGGTTGTTGTCGGGGTCCTCCCGTGCTCGCCGTGCCTTCTCAATCTCCCTGAGGGTGTGGCAGTCGGCGGTCGTGTGCGTTGCAGGTTTGCCTTCCCTGCTATGAAATGCACAAGGTTGGTTAAGGAGGGCCGCGGGGTCAAATCTTGGCTTGGCCTTGTAGTTTCCGCCGTCGCGGCGTTGTCCTCCGTCGCGGCGGAAGTTTTAAGCTCGCTCGCGCTGCGTTCGGCGTTGGCGATGAAGTCGACTTCGCCCATCACGCGCGCTTGCCGCTGAGGCGAGTGTTGCTATAAGCGCAGGTCGGACCGTCTGTCGTTGTCGTTGCCGCCAGGCGGCGTTGGCCTCCCGACTCGTCATCGGTTTCCTGGTTTGGATCTTCCTCCGCGTACCGTTTGGCGATCTCGAGGAGGTCCGGTATGTTGTCGAGTGTGCGAGAATGTCGCTTGAGCTTGGCGACCAAGGGCTCGTAGCAGCACGAGGTCTTGAAGCAATGGATCGCGGTGTCCGGGTGGATGCCGACCGTGTTGTACCAGAGTTCTTGCCACCGCTGGACCCAGTTGCGGGTCGATTCACGGGGTCCCTGGACGCATCGCTCCAGGTCCTCGATGGTGGTGGCGCGGGTGTAGGAGCCCTCGAAGTGCCTGACGAAGGCGTCGCGCATCTCCTCCCAGGAGTCGATGCTATCCTGGGGGAGGGTGTTGATCCACTGCCTGCACGTCCCCTCCATCATCAAGGGGAGGTAACGGGCGGCTAGCAGGTCGGTGTGGCCCGCGATCCTCATCGCCATGAGGTATGTATCGAGCCACACGGAGGGGTCGTACGAAGGGTCGTACTTTTCTATCTCCTTCGGCGCTTTGAAGTTCGCCGGGTACTTCTCGCCTCGGATCATCGGTCCGAAGCACCTGGGACCGAGTCGACTTAGCGACCCCATCGGCTCGCCGTCGCGGCGATTGGTAAGGGTGTGTCGCAGGTCATCGGACTGGCGTGCGCGCCAGCTTTGGTTGTTGATGATGTGGGTGCGGGCGTCGATCGGTTGACCGTTGGCGGCGACCAAGTTGGTTGCTGGCCTGGGGTCGTTGGTGGAGAGTGCCGTGTTCGCGGGTCGGTGTTGGAGCTGCAGTGGCTCTGGTGGCGGGCAGTTGAGGGTGTTTGCCTACATTGGGCTGCCACTTGAGGCCGCTCTGCTTCCCGAAGAACGCGAGTACACTCGACCCTGCGAGTCGGCACCTGCGTTTTGCTGCTCGACGGCCTTTGCGAGCAGGGCCCTGACATACTGGATCTGTAGGGCGTCGTCGCCGGTGGCCGTGATGTTGTCAGCTGCTGCTCGGCCCGCCACGAGGTTGTCCATCGGGGTGGAGAACAGTGGGAGGCCGTTCGCGTCTTGCTCCCGTGAGGAGACTACAATCCGCGGCTGATCCCTGGGGGGTGTGCGGTTGGGTGGAGGTGGGGCGCCCATCGCCGTCGACCCTGGCGGGGGCCGGGCGCTTCCTCCTAGTGGCGCGTTCTCGCAGATCGCGCGCTCGGCCACGCGGGCCGGGTCGTTTTCAACGTCGAAGTTCAGGGCGTGCCCCTGGACGGTGGGGTTCAGGCGCGACCTGATTCGCTACTGGTGGTAGCACGACAGCTCCTGCGCCGTCACCTGTTTGAGGCGAAATTTTTCGCGCTCGGCGTGTTCCTTGCGGACTGCCTCCGCCAGCTTCAGGCGGAGTTCCTCGACCTCCGTTGCCGTGGCGTTAGGAGGGATCGGTGTGGAGAAGGGATCCTCCGGCGGATCGGTGCCAGTCGCCATGTAGGTCGCGGCATGGCGACCGGTACGTCGCGGAGATCGGCGGAGTTTTCCGACCCAGAGTCGAAGTCGAAGATCCCAAGGATGGAAGGATCCTTGAAGTCTCCCATGTTGGAGACCTGGGTGATGGAGCCCGCGGGTGAAGCCGCGGTGATGGATCCGGCGAGTGACGCCGGGGTCGCCGAGTAGGCGTCGTCGTTGAGGGCCGCGTCTTCCGTGGCCGTGGAGTTTTCGGCCACGTTGCTGTGGGCCGAGTTATACTCGGAGGCGAGGCGATGGATCGTGCGGACCTGGCTCTCGGAGAGACGATCGCGTGGAGGCGACTCGCGGATGCGAGCTGAATCCTCCGAGGCGATGACGTCGGTGAGGCCGACGAAGAGGCTGATCATGCCGACCGGCAAGATCATGTTGTGCGTGACGGGTCGCGCCGCCGGGACGTAGCTGCTCGGCAAGATCTGGAGCATCTCGCCGATTGCTATCATGCGGCCGGTGGTGACCGTCTCGTTGATGGGCAGATTGGATCTCGCCGCAGAACACCGGCCAGACCGGCCAGGCCCCACGGTGGGCGCCACTGTCGTGGGAATAGTAGAACGAGGGGCAAGGGCGGCCAGCCATCTGCGGTGCGAGATGAGGGCGGAGACACAAGGTTTTACCCAGGTTCGGCCCACAGAGGGTAAAGACCTACTCCTGCTAGATTGTATTATGATGGTGGTACAATGGGCGAGCTCGGCGGCTAGGCGGCGAGTCGCTTGGGTGTATGATGGAACGTATCTCTACACGCCCTGTAGGAAGGTTTATATAGACTTACCTCCCCTAGGGTTTACATATCTCAACCGAAACAGTTAAGGCTTCGGTACTCATTTAACCTAATCCGACTGGGCCTATCTACTCGCCTGGGCCTATCTACTCGCCTGGGCCTTCAGCTTCCAGTCGCTTGGATCCACACCGGGTCTTAATCCAGTCGCCGTCTTGCAGGCCCACTCGCCAGTTCCTGGGCCAGTCGGAAACGTCCTGCTGGGTATACCCCGGTAGGCATATCCCCATCACCGGTCGCCGCCACCACCTAGGACCAGTTGGTCGTATTTTGTGCTCCTTGACGCTTCCCTTTACTCATAATGATAGTGACTTATATGGGCACATGGCCTCCACAGAATACCCTCAGTTTTGCTGGGAAGTCCTTGTACCACTTGATGTAGGCATTGGTGTAGGCCCTTGGGAACCACTAAAAATTAATTGAACCAATCAATCAATGGCAGAAACAACATAAGTAGTTAGGTAATCAAAGAATGATCATCAAGGGACAATTTGTTTACCATTTTAGCTTTTGGCTCCTTGGTGTTTGATAGTTGCATAGTGCATACATACACTTTTAGTGTGTGTTTCTTCCTTGCAAGATTCCTCAGGGACAACACTTGTGTGCGTTTCAAAGAAACCTTGTTGCCATACACACATCACTTATCAAAACTGGTACAAACCTTTGTCTTGGGACCTACATGCAAGGAAAAGTCCCATTTTCAAAATCAGCAATGCAAACAGCATAAGTAAAAGATGAAGTAAAGGAGAAATGCAAACAGACCGATGAAGTAAAGGATTTTAACCTCGACACATGACAATCTTGTTGGCAGCGGCGGCTGCCGCAGCAGCGGCTTCTGCAGCAGCTTTCTTAGGGCGCCGCTTAGACTTAGCTTTCTTAGCAGCAGCTCTCTTAGTAGCAGCCTCCGCAGCAATGGCATCTTCGTCATCCGAGGAAATCTCGATGGCCCCAGGATAGTTCATGGTCAACTACCAACAAAATCATGACAACAATGTTAACATACTTGGTAGTCCATGGTCAACTACCAAGAAAGGTATCAGCTGCACTGCACTACATCTACTTAAATTCAACCATACAACATCACAGTGAGAAATGAATGGAATGAACCAAATTCATCCATACAACATCAGAGTGAGAAAGTAGATTATAAACATGACCCTCCTACACAGATTAGTTTGAGAAAGCATAGAATTTTTTCACTTTTACTTTGACAAAGCATCTACAACTAGTGGAAGCTATTGAAATAAAAGCAAGATATAACCAAAGAAGAGAACATGTACAACACAGAGAAGCAAGATATAATCAAGATATAACTACAGTATGATACACACCAAGCACATGTACCGTACAACATCAGAGCACACATATATAACTACAGTATGATGAATCCATTAGAACCATACACACAGAGCACATGTACAACTGCTAGGGTTCAGAAAAATTCAGTATAAAATATCTCTGTATGGGCGCCGTGTCCAGAACTAGGGTTCAAAAAAATTCACCCTCCTGCCACCGCAGTTCACCATCCCGCCGTCGTTCTGGTCCTGCCCATGAACTAGGGTTCAGACCAGGCAGGGAGAGGCCAGCCAGGGGAAGAGGGCCATAGACGAGGCAGGAACAGGCAGGGAAGGGGCAGCCACTTGAGAGGGAGGTTAGGGGAAGTCAGACGGGGAATGGATAAGCGGGGAGGGTCTTAACTGTGCGTCGCCGTCCCAGATCGGCGGGTGGAGGGAGGAAGATCGGTGGAGCTCCAGGCGGTCGGGGTCCAGATCACCATCGGGTGCTTGAGGAGGGGATTATTACCAGGAGGAAGGCGAATGGCTCGAGGAGGGATTATTATCAGGAGGAAGGCGAATGGAGTAAGGAGTGGGTAGCAGATTAAGTTTTGCAAATAAATTCCATTGAGGTAGGTAGCAGATTAATAACATATTCTAAAATAATAAAATAAGATTTTCATTTTCATTTATATATGTGTCATTTTTCAACATACTAGACCAAATTACTTGGACAGTGTCTCAAATGGTCTATCTCGAACCTTTCTGTTTTCATTGCCTTTTGACCAGCATAGTTTGTGCTAAAAACGGTCTAATCATGGCATAGTTTTGACCGAACCAATGTTATGTCTTTTTCCGATTGCAAAAAAGGGGGCGTTTTGTGAAGCAACCACCGAGTGACCATTTTAGAATGGTACCAACCCATTTTTCAAAAATACTAGACCACCTTACATGGACAGTTTACGAACCGGGGTATCTCAAACCTTTCCGTCCACCCCTCGTGAAAAACACAAATTCCTGCCAATCGGTAGGAGGTGGGTCCAATTTGAACTACAGGTACTTGATTTAGTGCTCGTGATTTTTTGCAAAAATGATATTTAGGTTCACAATAAGATGTTTCTTCATAGATCCAATGCAAGTTTAGCGAGGCCCATCCCTTAGCTAGGAACCTTCATGCCCGCCGGTTTTACCAAAGTTTGAAACGGGCATAAAAAATTAAAATACAGTTCGAACAATGTAAAACCTTCGCGTGATGTCATTTTATGTGACACAGTGTCAAGGGAAAATATCAAACTTGGTATATTGAATGCATCTCGAAAAAACCTTCTCAGAAATGAGCTATCATGTTCGAGGTTTCATGGCTTTTATGCCAAATGACCAATGTTATGGCTAGAATCACGGCATAGTTTGTGATAATGTGTCCATATTGTGCACGCATGTGTATCATGCGATAGCGAACAATGTCGCAGGAGGAAGTTTTCCTTTTCGTCGCACAAAAAAAACCATTTTTATTTTTCTGAGTGCAAAAAACAGGGCGTTTTGTGAAGCAACCACCGAGTGACCGTTTTAGAATGGTACCAACCCATTTTTGAAAAATACTAGACCACCTTACATTGACATTTTACCAATCGGGGTATCTCAAACCTTTCCGTCCACCCATCATGAAACAGAAAAATTCTTGCCGAATTGGCAGGAGGTGGGTCCGATTTGAACTACAGGTACTTGATCTAGTGCTCGTGATTTTTTCCAAAAATGATTTTGAGGTTCACAATATGATGTTTCTTCATAGATCCAATGCAAGTTTAGCGAGGCCCATCCCCTAGTTAGGAACCTTTATGCCCGCCGGTTTGACCAAAGTTTGAAATGGGCATAAGAAATTAAAAAACGGTCCGAATAATGTAAAACCTTCACGTGACGTCATTTTACGTGACACAATGTCAAGGAAAACCTTTGCATTGCGTTATTTTATGTGACATAGTATCTAGTGGGTAGAAACTTTTTTCAGCAAAATTATGTGCAACAAGAAATGCCATAACCCTTTAACCCCATATATCTCAAAAACCATTAACCCTAAACCCAAAAAATTCTGCCACCAAAACCCAATTTTTTTGCATCTCCCTCCCGCCTCTCCCGCCCGCCTCTCCCGCCCACGAATTTCGGCAATGAAAGAGAGAAAGACAGGGGCAATTTGGAAAAACCCACCCCACCCCACCCCACCCATCCATCCCCACCTGACCCCGGTCCTCCCCAGTCCCCACCCATCCATACCCATCTCACACCTCCACTCCCCACGACACGAGTGGCGATGGCTCGCCGCGCGCTCACTCCCTCAACGGCCCCGCGCCACGTGCTTGCTCCCCCGATGGCCCAGCGCCGCGCGCTATCTCCCACGACAGCCCCGCACGCTTCTCCCACGACGGGCACGCACACTCGCTCCCACGACGGGCACGGGCTGGTAGCTGCGACCGATGACAATAATGCTAGTGAAGGCGACGGCCACAGAAGGGGAGCGGTCTTCCTCTTAGTTCGACAGTCAGGCGAGTTCTCTGCTCCTTCTACTCCTGGCCGATTAGGGTTAGGGTTTGGTTCTCATGGCATGTCTAGGGTTAGGGTTTGGCTCTCATGGCGTGTCTAGGGTTAGGGTTTGGCTCTCTTGGCATGTCTAGGATTCTATGCTAGGGCTTGCGTTTAGCTCTTGTGATTCACAACCAAGTTCGGCTATGGTATGTGCTTGCGTTTAGCCCACTGTCTGTAGTTAGATGCAGAGCTTATTGCTACACACTATCAGTATTTGCTACTCTCATCAAATCATTCTTGGCTGTGAATATAAATCTAAATGTGTAGACTCACATCATGTGATTTCCTTTTAATCTTATGTGCTGATTTATGATGCCACTAAATATAAATATGAATGTGTAGACTCACACCATAGTAGTTATATTGTTGATTGCATATGTGTAGGCTGTATGCATTGCAGTTGCTATTCGTGGTTCAGGGAACCATGTGCTTGCCTTTTAATCTTATTCACCCTCATTTTTGTAATTTAGCTTTGCTTGCTTCTCTAATGCCATTTATCTAACCACCTGTTCCCTGCAGGAAAGTGGCAAGTGATTTCTCAAGGTAAACAGAGCTCGACATCACCAATCTAGAAGCTTCAATCCAGTGACTTAGAGATAAGCAATGGCAAGGAAGAAAGAGCCTGCTAGTATGAAATGATCTCCTTGTGCTTAGAGCATCTCCACTCGTTGGGCGAACTCAGGCCGAAATACGGACCTTTTTTTGGCCGGACGGAGCTTGATTTCGGCCTGGGTACGCCCAGTTTTCCACTCGCGTACCCAGGCGAGTTCCCGCGTTTGGCTAAAATTTAACAAATTTCGGCAAACTTTGAGCGAACTTTGGGAGAATATAAGCGGTTTTGGGCGAATATGGTCGATACAGACGAACTTTGGGCGAATATGGGCGATATGGACGAACTATGGGAGAACTTTGGGCGAATATGGGCGATACAGACGAACTTTCAGCAAATATACCCGAATTTTGGGCGAACTTTGGGTGAATCTTGTCTATATAGGCGAATATGGGCGAATATGGTCGATACGGACCAACTTTGGGTGAATATTCCCGAATTTGGGCGAATCTGGTCTATATGGACAACTTTGGGAGAAATTTAGACGAATATGGGCGATACGGACGAACTTTGGGCGAATATGCCCGAATTTTGGGCGAACTTTGGGCGAATATGGTCTACATGGACGAACTTTGGAAGAATATGGTCTATATGGGTGAACTTTGGGCGAATATGGGCGAACTTTGGGCGAACTTTGGATGAATAAGGGCGAATATATGCTGAGTAGGCGGGTCCACTCGCCGAATTCGCTTCGTCCGGTGTTCCCAGGGCGTACCCAGGATTCTAGGTTCGGCCTAGGTAGGCCAAACCAAAACACGCTGAAATCCGGACGAAAACAGGTCCTTGGGTACGCGACTGGGCCAATTTTCGGTGTTCGGACCGAAATTCGGCGTCCGGATCGGCCTCCTGGGTAGGCGAGTGGAGATGCTCTTATGGTGCTAGTTTTATAATGATTTTTTGCACATATTCTAAGTACAGAAATTTTCCTAGCTTGTGATTATAATCTGGTAATTAAAAATGTACTAAGAGCCTGCTGGTATGAAATGATCTCCTTGTGCTTATGCTGCTAGTTTTCTAATGATTGTTTGCACATATGCTAGGTATAGAAATTTTCTTAGCTTGTGATTATAATCTGGTAATTGAAAATGTACTAAGAGCCTGCTGGTATGAAATGAGATCCTTGTGCTTATGCTGCTAGTTTTCTAATTGGGTTAATCTACTAGTATTAAATGTAACTAAAACCTGATTGGATTATTTAGTTATTTGAGTTGTCTTGCTGTCCTATGTATTTCAACCATTAATCTAATGGCAATATTTTCTCTATTCATGTAAAGAAGCGCCCCTCACTGAGTACGAGAAGGTTAGGGCTAGGACTATGATGAGAAACAACCGTATTATTTACTCCCTTGGTATTCCCGTGGTAGTATTAATGATTAGAAGGTAACGTGTGGGAAAAGAAGGTAGTGCAATTACCACTAAGGAATCTGCAATAACAAATGGTGGAATCACAGATTATAATCCAAAGGATGATGAAGTTATGGATGGAGAGGAAGTTGATGACATGGTAGTGCAAAAGAGTGTGAAGGTGCAAATTCTTTATCTTGTTTGGAGGGGTGGGAGTACTTAAATGCTTTGTGCTTCCTTGTTTATCTTTCATTTCTTGTTACTTTCCATTAATGCTTAATGCCATTTTACTTGTTTATATGAGGCCCAGAAGTCTAGGAGGAAAAAGGGTGTAGTTAAGAAAGTAAGGAAGAGCAAGAATAGTCCGGAAACATCAAAAAACAATGGCTCCAGGAAGGGTTTTTGCGGTACCTCCTGGAGGAACGAAGAGAATGCTGGAAACAGAAGAAGAACCTGCTCCTAGAATGACTAGGCAGAAATCAAAGGAGACCGCTGTACCTAACCGTGAAGAAAGCCCACTGCGCCAGGATGATGTGTTTGTGCCCATTGATGAAGGAAGCTCTCTCCGTCTCGAACTCAGCCCTGTTTCACATACTGTGGACAGGAATCAGCCTCTAGACTATGCTAATTTTTCTAGAGAATGTGAGGAGGCAATGAATGATGAAGGCAAGTTCATCTTGTACTTCTCTTCTTTTACTTGTTCATTGTTTGAATGTAAAGACAGCATAGATGGGTGACTGTATCCAATGTTGTTTTAATGTTTCCTTTTCAGGTACTCTTGCCGTGGTAAAGGAAGTTGTTGTGGCCAAGAATTTTATGAAGGGCTCGGGGTTAGACAAGCTGACAAAGGGGCTGGGAGAAAAGGTGAGGATTGAAATAGCTGAAGGGATGAAGGGTCCGGAGAAGCCTGTGTAGGCTGTGAAGATAGCATCAGAGGCGGGACTCAGTGTGAGAACTCATATGCCAAATCTTCCTCACTTCAAGGAATTCAAAAAGGACACAAGCCTGGTGAAAGACTACATGGGAAAAGTTCCAGTAAGCTCTCTCTGCTGATTCTATGTTGCTGACTATTCTTTCTTCCCTGTTACACATATCATATGGTTACTGATCTTGCCATTGCCCTGTTTGCTGCCTTGTTAGGGAAACTTTGAAATGGACACCGATTAAACTTACGTTCAGGCCGCGTGCAATGATATCCTAAAGAATGTGTCCAAGAACATACGTCATTATGTCAAGAAACAATATTTTGATAAAGTCGAAGCAAGCCAGGTCAGCACCAAATCGCCCGTTGCATACATAACAGATTATCAATGGCAAAAGCTAGTTGAGTTGTGGTCAAGTCCAAGACACAAGGTATGTTAGTACCTTGCCTTACCATATGCATGCCACCTGTCTTATTTGCTTTGTTGTGTGCAAAATATGATGTGATGTACCAATACGCATGACACTTGTAGGAAGAACAAGGATAATAGAACAAAAGTCAAGTTTGGGCAAAAAACTGGCTCGTGTTGCTATCTAGCTCATGTGCATGCAATTGTAAGATCCACATTGTTGTTTTCCTCTATTTTTTCCCTTCACACATAAGTAACTTTCTCGCAAAAGCTAATGGTTTGATTCTTGCTGAAACATTTTCAGAAGGAGGAAAGAAAGGTTGAAAAGCTCTCTGCTGTTGAGATGTTCAAGGTAACCCACAAAATCACCAAGGATGGCTTTTTAGAGGAGGCTAAGATTGCCATAGTAAGTCATACTTTTAGTTTGTTTATGGTTTTGTTAATTACTGCATAGTAGGTGGTAATCGTCTGATGAAAATGTTTTGTAAGATTTTGAATACATAGGAGGTGGTAAGAGTTTGTGTTGGTGTCTGGTTGGTGTGTGCACCAAACGCTCGAAGTGTGGTTGCTATAGTTATTATATAATTCTTGTGATTTGCTCCTAAAAACATGCTGCCATATCTCAAATCTTTAATGAAACAGCCATTTATTCAGTTTTAGCTGTGTTTGCAATTTTAGTTGTATTCCAAGATAAAACCTGAACTCAATTCTTTGATGAAGTGTTGCCTTTATGTAATGTAATCTGGAGCATAGTTTTTATCCTTTATATCAATGGCTGCTATTCTTGTACTTGCTGATAAACTGTATGATATTGTGTCAGATTGAAATGGAAAAGAAGATGGATGCTCCTCTACCAGAAGGCGAATCGCCCAAATCTGATGTAGAGGTTGTTGCCGAGGTTCTGACCAAGAAAAGCACATTCCTGAAGAATGTCGGTCTACAGTCAAGCTCTACTAACAAGACCAGCAAGTCGAATGCTGCTGTTACTGCTCATGTGCTTGATCTTGAAGAGAAGCTGCAGAGGTCGGAGCACCAAACTGAAGCCATGAGCGCAGAGATGGCTTCCATGAAGAAGAAGGCCGAAGAAGCTGAAGCTGCACAGGCCTTGCTTCTCAAAAGGGCCGAAGAGAATGATGCGAGGCATGCTCAGCTATTGGCGCTGCTTTTAGGTAAACCAAGAGGGAACTAGTGTTGTCCAGTGCACTTGGTGCTATTTTGGTAGTGAACTTGTTAGCATTTTGGTGCTATTTTGGCAGTGCACTTGGTGTTATGGTTGTGAACTTCGGTGTGAACTATGGCTGTGAACTTGGATGTATATTTTGGCTGTGAACTTGGATGTATCTTTTGGCTGTGAACTTGGGTCGATAAGTTATGTAAATTTAGATGTGGAATTTATAATGTTGGCCGTGAATTCAAAATTTGTCTGGTTATTCAAATTCATGTTCTTATTATCTTGCAATTTATCCAAGTTGTCTGGTTATTCAAAAATTGTCCTGAAGTAAAGGCAACAAAATGGACTCTTATTCAGCCCAGATGACTGGAAAAAGACCACGGCCCAGACGACTGAAGAAGGCCACGGGCTGGCCCAACAATGCTTGAATCCAATATACAAACTACAATTAAAAATAAAAAGCTATAATTAAAATGGCCGAAAGGTGGATCAGGCCAAATATATATGAGCTCCAAAAAGCCCATGGCCCATATTATATTGATTGTAATTCTAAAATAGGAAAAAATACCGAAATAGGCCCTTGCCCAAAACAAATGTGGGACATAAAATGGCCACATCCCAAGAGCGTGATCGATCTCAGCCCATATAAACAACTAGAATGGACCGGGCTGATTTTGAATACGACGATCTAATATCGTCAAATTGCCATGTAGGCTCTGCCACATAGGAACTGACGTGGTGAGGCTCGAAAGCCCGTGACGATACTGGATCGTCATACAGTTTATGTAGGGTTCGCAGCATAGAAAACGAAAATTTCCTACGATGGGAACAACTATCTACCAAGATCTATCTACTAGATACAAGCAACGGGCGGATGTATATCCGTAGAGAACATACCCTTGAAGACTGACAAAGCTTAACGAGTTCAAACTCGTGGTTGATATAGATGATCTCTTGCCGATCTCAAGATCGAGAGGAAGTCCTAGCGCCGCAAAACAGCAGCGCATCCCTTCTAGCACACACGTACGAGGCACTGAGCAACCTACGCCTCCTCGGTCCAGCGATGCAGCGGAAGCACAACTCTTTCTTGCTAAATAGCCACCGAGAACATGTATCTTGATAGTCCGAGACCATGGGGGATAAATACTAGAGGGGGAGAGAGATCCTTCACGAGGAGGTGTGCTTTGAGAGAATGAGAGGGGGGCCTTTTATAGGGGAGAGGGGGGCACCCAAGGGTCATGGCGCCCAGCCATGGGGCTGGCCCCACCTCTTCCACATTCATGTGGGTGGACACTCACTCAAATGCCTTTCAATTTTCTCCACTCAAAATTCCACTCAAATTCCCATTAAATTTCCACCAAATTTAATGCAAACTATCATTAAATAAAAATCATTTTATTTATTCAGAATTTTTTCAATTACTTTAATGACAAACATTCACATATAACCCCTTGCTAGTATTTCATTTCACATGCAGAAACACTTTCTGCAATTTCACCCGAAAACCCGTTTCGGTATCTAGTGAAATATATTCATGCGCTTGTTATTCTTTCCGGCATGAAACTTTTGCTCCAAATGGATGTCGGTGTATCTTAAGTGTGCCACCCTACGGTTCGCGAATAATGCGGACATGATCGAGACCCCTCTCGGATCAATAATCAGAAGCGGGATCTAGAGACCCATATTGACTCCCACACAGTCAACGATGACTTTCTTGTGATCGCGAGAACCTTTTACGCTAGTATCTTAATCCCTTTGTTTCACCATATATTACATGTTCGAGATTCGATCATCGGTATATCCATACCTAGTTTGATCTCGTTACTGACATGCACTCTTTTCTCGTTCCCGTGATATAACATTCTAGTGATCAAATCACTTGCTTGCAAGCTAATCTATGTGATATCACCGAGAGGGCCCAGAGCATATCTATCCGTCATCAGGATGAACAAATTCCACTCTCAATCCATGGGCCTCGGCATAACACTTTATTAGTTCTGAATCAATCTTTATAATCACCTAGTTACAGTGTGACATTTGATGTTATCAAGAAACTCTTCTGGTGTAAGTGATTGACATGATCTCATGGTCTAAGGATTAGGATCACTTCGTAAGTTGTTATAGCAATATAAACTCAATGACTTTGATCGTAATGCTATACTTTGGATGAATGTTCATCACATCATTATACTAATGTTATGACCTCGTTATTAACAACATCCAATGTCCATGATCAGGAAACCTTGATCATCTTGTTAATCACTAGGAACTTCCTTCTTGTTTATTAAACACACATGTATTAACGTTTCCTTATTAATACAATTATAGCATGCAAAGTAAACATTTATCATAAATAAGGAATGCGATAATAACCACTTTATTATTGCCTCTTGGGCATATTCCCTTCAGTCTCCCACTTGCACTAGAGACAATAATCTAGTTTGAAAACTTTGCGTATTGAACACCTATGGCTTTCTGGTGTTCCATATATGCAACTGCAAGTGGTTAACATAATCTACAAATTTGACACTTTCAGGTCCGTGTGTATTTGCTTGTCTTTGCGTCTTCACGCATCACTCATTCTCCAATGAGATGGCATTGTATAAATTTGGTCTTTCGGTGAGACCTTTAGTTCCTTGGGGTTAAATCATGTCGATACTATTGTCATACAATATATCTTTAGTGTTAGCCCGTTGCGAACCACACCTTAGTTTGATAACAAACTACTTGACAAAAAGGCCCTCCTTTGCTACTACTATAGCAGTCATATACTTAGCCTTTTTATTGTAGTATCCGTCACAATGTCTAAACTTTGGAATTCATCCAAATCCGTCATGGAATCTCCTTTCCATTACATTGTGCCACCCATAGTTTAAATTGAGATAAACTTAATTTGTATCTTGTGAAAAAACTAGTATCAATGTAACACTTTACAATGAACTATTTATAATTGTTTGTCACCTCTACACAAATATATTCTTAGTTCTTCCAAAAGATAATAAAAATATCCTCACTATCGTCCAATTATCATTTTATGATTCATTCTGGTATATGCTCATAACACTTACAGCATAGGACATATCTGGATATGTACATATCATGGTATGATTGATCAAAACATCCTTGTGATTTCACTCATCAAGTGTCAAAGCACTTGAAACTTCTTTCACTTATCAAGTGTCGATACACTCGAATCTTGATTCAATTCCTTTCATGCGACAAGAACCGTTTCTTGTCATTTCTATATTGAACTCCTTCAATATCTCATATATGTACGTTTGGCACAAGCATGTTAGCGTCACAGTCTATCCACTATAGATATTCATGCTAAATATTTGGGTTTTGCCTAAGTCTTTCATAAAAATGAAATTCTTAACCTTTGTCAATAAAAGATACATCATTTCCAATCAACAAATGTCCTCCACATAATGTATTACAAATATGTCTCAGCTCTTCCACTTAATTTCTTGCAAATGCAAGCATCTTCATTGTCTCCAGATGAAAACTTGTTTTTCATCACGGTGAAGATTCCAACTCCGTGATGCTTACTTCAACCATTGAAGTTTGCATGCCCTTTTAGCATCCTTTGAATTAACAAAACCCTTTGGACCGTGTCTTGTACACGTCCTAGGTAACCATTCTATTATAAGAATTTTGTTTAGTTTATTCATCTACCATATACCAAATTATATGTAGTGGTTTCTATTTTAATCCGTACAGACTAAATATCGCTATGAAAGATCAAATCCTGTCATAGTCAACTCCTTGAACATTGTCGTAAAATACTTTACCGACATGTCGACTATTTCATAGATGTGGAACATCCATGTCTGTTTGTTTATAGATCCAAATATGACCGATAGGTTTTTACACCTTTCCGAAGGGTCTTCCAAGTTCAAAACTTGATTTCTTGTATATAGAACTATCACAGATTTTATGGCTTCAAGCCATTTGACGGAGTCAGGGCCCATCATCGCTTCTTTGCATGTAGTCGGTTCATCATTGTCAAACAATAATGATTTACTCTCAAATCTTATCATTTGATTGTTTATTCGACCTACTTGGTTCAATAAGAACTTAGATTTCCGTGACCACAACCTTTGAGGCACGTGAGCCATGAGCATTATGCCTGCCTTCGGAACATTTTCTGGCACTGCGCAACTCGGCACATATAGCTAAGGTTCGTTAACCTTATCAAAGTTCTATTGTCCTCCCACTTAACTTTTTATGAAAAAACTTCTTTTTCAAGAAACTTCACGTTTCAAGCGACAAACCCTTTTGTCCTTGGTGTTATGGAGGAATACCCAATGGTTATTCGAAATAACCTACAAAAACATGCTCATCCGACTTTGGTTATAAACATCTTACTTATGCTTAGCATACCAAAATTTAAGAAATCACAATTTGGGTTTTTACCCCAAACCATAACTTCCATGGTGTCATTTCAACGGATCAAGATGGAGCTCTTTTCAGTGTAAAAGCAGTAGTCTCTAAAGATTTAATCTTTTAAAACATAATGGAAGTTTTATAAATAACACCTTTGATCCAACCATGTCAAACAAGGTTTCATTACAAATCTCAAACACTCTATACTCCTATGGTGTTTCGGGAGATGTAAATTTAGGTGTTTTTCTAAACTTGCAACTCAAATAAACCCCTTTATGATAAATCATAATTCATTTATTTTTCTTGTTACACTTGGAACTCAAATAAATCCATTTATGATAAAATCATAAATCATTTATTTTCTTGTTACAATGATTTTCCACTTCATCTTGAAAGTCTTTGAACGTTTTCAAATATTTCATACTTCTTTCTCATTAAGTGAACATTCACTCAAATTTACGGAGAAAGCATATGAAGTTGAAATCCATCGCTTACGACTATACATAATGGACTACATACATCCATATGTATAAATTCCAATATTTAGTCGTTCGTTCTTCTTTGGCCTTTGAACGAAGTTTCAATTATCTTGAGGAAAGTCTCACAAGCATCACTTGATCAAATCAAAGACGCCAAAAATCCATGAAAATGGAGATTCTTCATGTTTTCTTTCCAATATAATTTAAATGGCGATGTCACTTTGTTAGTGATCTTTCAATCATTTGTCTTGCCACATTTTAGCATTAGTTTTTATGTATGTGATTTCTTCAACTAGATTTGTAAATCATCCATCTTATATGGAATAAGGTAATTATTTGAACAACCCTTTGTTCTCATAATACCTGATTTAAATAAATATTATTAAAGCAAATCTTGAAGTCAATTTTTGATGTCAATGAGAAATACAAAAAACGGTTTGTTTGTTTTCGATGAACATCATCACATATTCTCTTGCTAGTTACTTAGGCCATTGTGGTTCATGAATTGCGTCGTTCCGTATAAAATTTCATACTAACCAATTCGGTATCCAATACCCAAGAACCACATTGTTTAACAAGCAAAGAATACAACCATAACATGTATATCATCTATATACCCAAACTGTATATTTCCAGTCTTTTCTTTTCTGCCAAGTATATTTTATAGATTCTCTTTCAGCATTTTCTTTTCCTTTTAAAAGAATCTATCAACATCAAAAGTGGCGCCATATAGATGACACATAGTCCAAAGCGTGTATATTCAAATAATAATACCTTTGGACTTGCACTTTGAAGTATATCACCATCATCAAATGATCGGCATTCTTTCAAAATCCATTCTTTAGTAATCTTTTAGTGTAGTAAACACTTTACATACATCTTCTATTCATCCTTATCATGATGACTTACATGATCAAGCTAATGTAGCTTATAAAGACGAATCATGAGTATAACATTACTTTCCAAAACCCTTTTGGATGATTAGGATGTCTAGCATCTCTAGCCTTTGCAAATTCTCATCCAATATGAGAACATATATTATACTCTATCATATTGCAACCAAAACATTGTTTCAGATATCGTTATATCTGTCACACATGATGGTTTCTGAAATAATTCTTTCAGCTCCTAGATAAACTTGATATTAAAACAATCAAGAATCATGGAGGCAAACATGATACTTAAGATACTAACACTGGAATTGTTACTCTCGATTTAATACTAATTATTAAACTTCACGGAGTAAACAGAGTTTGCTGAAAGTTTGCAATAGGACTTTAAACTTTGATTTGACACTCAACACAATATGATACCAGTTTGTAAAGTAAATATCCAGAATTCTATAGTTCTATTATCTCAATTACAACTAAGCATAAGGTGGTGAATGTTTGCCGATGACTACACCAAATTATGCAAATTCACTTTTATTTAATTTATGATAAATTGTGTTCTACTAATCCAAATTAGAAATGAACTCCCACTCATAAACGGCATCCGTCCTGCCTTTTTGGTGATTACATGAACCAAATCCACTACACCAAGTCCGATGATCACGTGAGTCGGTGTAGCTTCAAAGGCGAGCATCCATATGGTCATCATATCAAAACATATGACTCATGCTTAACCTTTCGGTCCGTGTTCCAAGGCCATGTCTGTACATGCTAGGCTCGCCAAGTAAGAACCTTAGTATTCGCATGTGTAACTTCCTTACACCCGAGATATGCTCGTGGATTCAAGTACACCTGATCATCACGTGATGTCTTGAAGCGACGAAACATTGTCGGTGCATACTTAAGCAAGAACACATTTTTATCTTGATATATAAATGAAGTATCATCTTATTATGCTAATAAAACGCCAAATAAGCAATATAAGATGCAACAAACATCTCATGTTAATAAGTGAAATGATATGGTTCTTGCACTTGATCTCCATCATGTTCATCATGGTATGATCACTATCATACCTCTATGTGTAAGGCCAAGGTCTATGGAACTTACACGTTATGTGTGTTGTAATAGTATCGACTTATACTTCTACTTACAACATCACCATATCATGACACTAGCCCAGCAACAATCTAAACTAGACGCCTCTAATTTATTCATTGCAAGTTTTACGTGGCTTAGGGCTTTCGAAGGTAGAACCGTTATTACCTATGAACATGAATCACAACGAGGATAACCAAATTGTTGACAACTCGTTGCAAATTAGATATTGACTATAGTAGGAGAGACAGACACCCGCTAGCCACTTATGCAAAACTAGTTGCATGTCAAGCATGGAATAGGTCTCATGTGCGAGGACATGTAAAGTTTGTCTGGGCCGCTTCATCCCACTATGCCACCAATATCCAAAGTACAACTAAGAAGCAATAAAATGATCATCATCGCCCACATACTCATATGTGTACTACCCGTGCAAAGAATCTACGCATAGATCCGGCTCTGATACCATTGTAGGGTTCGCAGCATAGAAAACAAAAATATTCCTACGATGGGAACAACTATGTACCAAGATCTATCTACTAGATACAAGCAACACGCGGATGTATATCCGTAGAGAACATACCCTTGAAGACCGACAAAGCTTAACGAGTTCAAACTCGTGGTTGACATAGACAATCTCTTGCCGATCTCAAGATCGAGAGGAAGTCCTAGCGCCGCAAAACAGCAGCGCATCCGTGCTCGCACACACGTACGAGGCACCGAGCAACCTAGACCTCCTTGCTCCAGCAATGCAGCGGAAGCACAACTCTTTCTTGCCGAATAGCCACCGAGAACATGTATCTTGCTAGTCCGAGACCATGGGGGATAAATACTAGAGGGGGAGAGAGATCCTTCACGAGGAGGTGTGCTTTGAGAGAATGAGAGGGGGGCCTTTTACAGGGGTGAGGGGGGCACCCAAGGGGCATGGCGCCCAGCCATGGGGCGCCCCCACATCTTCCACATTCATGTGGGTGGACACTCCACTAACTCAAATGCCTTTCAATTTTCTCCACTCAAATTCCCACTAAATTTCCACCAAATTTAATGCAAACTCTCATTAAATAAAACTCCTTTTATTTATTCAGATTTTTTTCAATTATTTTAATGAAAAACATTCGCATATAACCCCTTGCTAGTATTTCATTTCACATGCAGAAACACTTTCTGCAATTTCACCCGAAAACCCGTTTCGGTATCTAGTGAAATAAATTCCTGCGCTTGTTGTTCTTTCCGGCATGAAACTTTTGCTCCAAATGGATGTCGGTGTCTCTTAAGTGTGCCACCCTATGGTTCGCGAATAATGCGGACATGATCGAGACCCCTCTAGGATCAATAATCAGAAGCGGAATCTGGAGACCCATATTGACTCCCACACATTCAGCGATGACTTTCTTGTGATCACGAGAACCTTTTACGCTAGTATCTTAATCCCTTTGTTTCACGATATATTACATGTTCAAGATTCGATCATCGGTATATCCATACCTAGTTTGATCTCGTTACTGACATGCACTCTTTTCTCGTTCCCGTGATATAACATTCTAGTGATCAAATCACTTGCTTGCAATCTAATCAATGTGATATCACCGAGAGGGCCCAGAGCATATCTATCCATCATCAGGATGAACAAATTACACTCTCAATCCATGGGCCTCAACATAACACTTTATTAGTTCTGAATCCATCTTTATAATCACCCAGTTATGGTGTGATGTTTGATGTTATCAAGAAACTCTTCCGGTGTTAGTGATTGACATGATCTCATGGTCTAAGGATTAGGATCACTTCGTAAGTTGTTATAGCAATATAAACACAATGATTTTGATCGTAATACTATACTTCGGATGAATGTTCATCACATCATTACACTAATGTTGTGACCTCGTTATTAACAACATCCAATGTCCATGATCAAGAAACCTTGATCATCTTGTTAATCAACGAGCTAGTTTATGAGAGAGGCATAACTAGGAACTTCCTTCTTGTTTATTAAACACACATGTATTAACGTTTCCGTATTAATACAATTATAGCATGCAAAATAAACATTTATCATAAATAAGGAATGCGATAATAACCACTTTATTATGGCCTCTCGGGCATATTCCCTTTAGTCTCCCACGTGCACTAGAGACAAAAATCTAGTTTGAAAACTTTGCGTATTGAACACATATGGCTTTGTGGTGTTCCATATACGCAACTGCAAGTGGTTAACATAATCTACGGATTTGACACTTTCAGGTCCGTGTGTATTTGCTTGTCTTTGCGTCTTCAGGCATCACTCATTCTCCAATGAGATGGCATTGTATAAATTTGGTCTTTCGGTGAGACCTTTAGTTCCTTGGGGTTAAATCATGTCGATACTATTGTCATACAATATATCTTTAGTGTTAGCCCGTTGCGAACCACACCTTAGTTTGATAACAAACTACTTGACACAAATGCCCTCCTTTGCTGCTACTATAGCAGTCATATACTTAGACTTTTTGTTGTAGTATCCGTCATAATGTCTTAACTTTGGAATTCATCCAAATCCGTCATGGAATATCCTTTCCATTACATTGTGCCACCCATAGTTTAAATTGAGATAAACTTAATTTGTATCTTGTGACAAAACTAGTATCAATGTAACACTTTACAAAGAACTATTTGTAATTGTTTGTCACCTCTACACAAATATATTCTTAGTTCTTCCAAAATATCATAAAAATATCCTCACTATCGTCCAATGATCATTTTATGATTCATTCTGGTATATGCTCATAACACTTATAGCATAGGACATATCTGGATGTGTACATATCATGGTATGATTGATCAAAACATCCTTGTGATTTCACTCATCAAGTGTCAAAGCACTTGAAACTTGTTTCACTTATCAAGTGTCGATACACTTGAATCTTGATTCAATTCCTTTCATGCGACAAGAACCGTTTCTTGTCGTTTCTATATTGAACTCCTTCAATATCTCATATATGTACGTTTGGCACAACCATATTAGCATCACGGTCTATCCACTATAGACATTCATGCTAAATATTCGGGTTTTGTCTAAGTCTTTCATAAAAATGAAATTCTTAACCTTTGTCAATAAAAGATACATCATTTCCAATCAACAAGATGTCCTCCACATAATGTATTAGAAATATGTCTCAGCTCTCCCACTTAATTTCTTGCAAATGCAAGCATCTTCATTGTCTCCAGATGAAAACTCCTCTTTCATCACGGTGAAGATTCCAACTCCGTGATGCTTACTTCAACCATTGAAGTTTGTATGCCCTTTTAGCATCCTTTGAATTAACAAAACCCTTTGGACCGTGTCTTGTACATGTCCTAGGTAACCATTCTATTAGAAGAATTTTGTTTTGTTTATTCATCTACCATATACCAAATTATATGTAGTGGTTTCTATTTTAATCCGTACAGACTAAATATCGCTATGAAATATAAAATCTTGTTATAGTCAACTCCTTGAACATTGTAGTAAAATACTTTACCGACATGTCGACTATTTCATAGATGTGAAACATCCATGTCTGTTTCTTTATAGATCCAAATATGACTGATAGGTTTTTACACCTTTCTGGAGGGTCTTCCAAGTTCAAAACTTGATTTCTCGTATATAGAACTATCACGGATTTTATGGCTTCAAGCCATTTGACGGAGTCAGGGCCCATCATCGCTTCTTTGCATGTAGTCGGTTCATCATTGTCAAACAATAATGATTTACTCTCAAATCTTAGCATTTGATTGTTTATCCGACCTACTTGGTTCAATAAGAACTTAGATTTCCGTGACCACAACCTTTGAGGCACGTGAGCCATGAGCATTCTTCCTGCCTCCGGAACATTTTCTGGCACTGCGCAACTCAGCACATATAGCTAAGGTTCGTTAACCTTATCAAAGTTCTATTGTCCTCCCACTTAACTTTTTATGAAAAAACTTCTTTTTCAAGAAACTTCACGTTTCAAGCGACAAACCCTTTTGTCCTTGGTGTTATGGAGGAATACCCAATGGTTATTCGAAATAACCTACAAAAACATGCTCATCCTACTTTGGTTGTAAACATCTTACTTATGCTTAGCATACCAAAATTTAAGAAATCACAATTTGGGTTTTTACCCCAAACCATAACTTCCATGGTGTCATTTCAACGGATCAAGATGGAGGTCTTTTCAGTGTAAAAGCAGTAGTCTCTAAAGATTTAATCTTTTAAAACATAATGGAAGTTTCATAAATAACACCTTTGATCCAACCATGTCAAACAAGGTTTCATTACAAATCTCAAACACTCCATACTCCTATGGTGTTTCGGGAGATGTAAATGTAGGTGTTTTGCTAAACTTGCAACTCAAATAAACCCCTTTATGATAAATCATAATTCATTTATTTTTCTTGTTACACTTGGAACTCAAATAAATCCATTTATGATAAAATCAAAAATCATTTATTTTCTTGCTACAATGATTTTCCACTTCATCTTGAAAGTCTTTGAACGTTTTCAAATATTTTATATTTCTTTCTCATTAAGTGAAAATTCACTCAAATTTCCGGAGAAAGCATATGAAGTTGAAATCCATCGCTTACGACTATACATAATGGACTACATACATCGATATGTATAAATTCCAATATTTAGTCATTTGTTCTTCTTTGGCCGTTGAACGAAGTTTCAATTATCTTGAGGAAAGTCTCACAAGCGTCACTTGATCAAATCAAAGACTCCAAAAATCCATGAAAATGGAGATTCTTCATGTTTTGTTTCCAATCTAATTTAAACGGTGATGTCACTTCGTAAGTGATCTTTCAATCATTTGTCTTGCGACATTTTAGCATTAGTTTTTATGGATGTGATTTCTTCAACTAGATTTGTAAATCATCCATCTTATATGGAATAAGGTAATTATTTGAACAACCTTTGTTCTCATAATACTTGATTTAAATAAATATTATTAAAGCAAATCTTGAAGTCAAGTTTTGATGTCAATGAGAAATACAAACAACGGTTTGTTTGTTTTCAATGAACATGATCACATATTCAATTGCTAGTTACTTAGGCCATTGTGGTTCATGAATTGCGTCGTTCCGTATGAAATTTCAGACCAACCAATTCGGTATCCAATATCCAAGAACCACATTGTTTAACAAGCAAAGAATACAACCATAACATGTATATCATCTATATACCCAAACTGTATATTTCCAGTATTTTCTTTTATGCCAAGTATATTTTATAGATTCGCTTTCAGCATTTTCTTTTCCTTTTAAGAGAATCTATCAACATAAAAAGTGGTGCCATATACATGACACATAGTCCAAAACGTGTATATTCAAATAATAATACCTTTGGACTTGCACTTTGAAGTATATCACCATCATCAAATGATCGGCATTCTTTCAAAATCCATTCTTTAGTAATCTTTTAGTGTAGTAAACACTTTACATACATCTTCTATTCATCCTTATCATGACGACTTACATGATCAAGCTAATGTAGCTTATAAAGACGAATCGTGAGTATAACATTACTTTCCAAAACCCTTTTGGATGATTAGGATGTCTAGCATCTCTAACCTTTGCAAATTCCCATCCAATATGAGAACATATATTTAACTCTATCATATTGCAACCAAAACATTGTTCAGGTATCGTTATAACTGTCACACATGATGGTTTCTGAAATAATTCTTTCAGTTCCTAGATAAACTTGATATTAAAACAATCAAGAATCATGGAGGCAAACATGATACTTAAGTTACTAACACTGGAATTGTTACTCTCGATTTAATACTAATTATTAAAATTCACGGAGTAAACAGAGTTTGTTGAAAGTTTGCAATAGGACTTTAAACTTTGATTTGACACTCAACACAATATGATACCAGTTTGTAAAGTAAATATTCAGAATTCTATAGTTCTATTATCTCAATTACAACTAAGCATAAGGTGGTGAATGAATGCCGACGACTACAACAAATTATGCAAATTCACTTTGATTTAATTTATGATAAATTGTGTTCTACTAATCCAAATTAGAAATGAACTCCCACTCATAAACGGCATCCCTCCTGCCTTTTTGGTGATTACATGAACCAAATCCACGACACCAAGTCCGATCATCACGTGAGTCGGTGTAGCTTCAAAGGCGAGCATCCATATGGTCATCATATCAAAACATATGACTCATGCTTAACCTTTTGGTCCATGTTCCGAGGCCATGTCTGTACATGCTAGGCTCAACAAGTAAGAACCTTAGTATTCGCGTGTGTAACTGCCTTACACCCAAGATATGCTCGTGGATTCAAGTACACCCGATCATCACGTGATGTCTTGAAGCTATGAAACATTGTCGGTGCATACTTAAGGAAGAACACATTTTTATCTTGATATCTAAATGAGAGATCATCTTATTATGCTAATAAAACGCCAAACAAGTAATATAAGATGCAACAAACATCTCATGTTAATAAGTGAAATGATATGATTCTTTCACTTGATCTCCATCATGTGCATCATGGTATGATCGCTATCATACCTCTATGTGTAAGGCCAAGGTCTATGGAACTTACACGTTATGTGTGTTGTAATAGTATCAACTTATACTTCTACTTACAACATCACCATATCATGACACTAGCCCAGCAACAATCTAAACTAGACGCCTCTAATTTATCCATTGCAAGTTTTATGTGGCTTAGGGCTTTCGAAGATAGAACCGTTATTACCTACGAAAATGAACCACAACGAGAATAACCAAATTGTTGACAACTCGTTGTAAATTAGATATTGACTATAGGAGGAGAGACAGACAACCGCTAGCGACTTATGCAAAACTAGTTGCATGTCAAGCGTCGAACGGGTCTCATGTGCGAGGAAATGTAAAGTTTGTCCGGGCCGCTTCATCCCACTATGCCACCAATATCCAAAGTACAACTAAGAAGCAATAAAATGATCATCATCGCCCACATACTCATATGTGTACTACCTGTGCAAAGAATCTACACATAGATCCGGCTCTAATACCACTATAGGGTTCGCAGCATAGAAAACAAAAATATTCCTACGATGGGAACAACTATGTACCAAAATCTATCTACTAGATACAAGCAACCCGCGGATGTATATCCGCAGAGAACATACCCTTGAAGACCAACAAAGCTTAACAAGTTCAAAATTGTGGTTGATGTAGACGATCTCTTGCCGATCTCAAGATCGAGAGGAAGTCCTAGCGCCGCAAAACTGCAGCGCATCCGTGCTCGCACACACGTACGAGGCACCAAGCAACCTCTGCCTCCTTGCTCCAGAGATGCAGCGGAAGAAAAACTCTTTCTTGACGAATAGCCACCGGGAACATGTAACTCGCTAGTCCGAGACCATGGGGGATAAATACTAGAGGGGGAGAGAGATCCTTCACGAGGAGGTGTTCTTTGAGAGGATGAGAGGGGGGCCTTTTATAGGGGAGAGGGGAGCACGCAAGGGGCATGGAGCCCAACCATGGGGCTGCCCCCACCTCTTCCACATTCATGTGGGTGGACACTCCACTCACTCAAATGCCTTTCAATTTCCTCCACTCAAAATCCCACTCAAATTCCCATTAAATTTCCACCAAATTTAATGCAAACTCTCGTTAAATAAAACTCCTTTTATTTATTCAGAATTTTGTCAATTACTTTAATGAAAAACATTCACATATAACTCCTTGCTAGTATTTCATTTCACATGCAGAAACACTTTCTGCAATTTCACCTGAAAACCCGTTTCGGTATCTAGTGAAATAAATTCATGCGCTTGTTATTCTTTCCGGCATGAAACTTTTGCTCCAATTGGATGTCGGTGTCTCTTAAGTGTTCCACCATATGGTTCGTGAATAATGCATACATGATCGAGACCCCTCTCGGATGAATAATCAGAAGCGGGATCTGGAGACCCATACTGACTCCCACACATTCAGCGATGACTTTCTTGTGATCGCGAGAACCTTTTACGCTAGTATCTTAATCCCTTTGTTTCGCGATATATTACATGTCCGAGACTCGATCATCGGTATCTCCATACCTAGTTTGATCTCGTTACTGACATGCACTCTTTTCTCGTTCCTGTGATATAACATTCTAGTGATCAAATCACTTGCTTGCAAGCTAATCAATGTGATATCACCGAGACGGCCCGAAGCATATCTATCCGTCATCGGGATGAACAAATTACACTCTCGATCCATGGGCCTCAACATAACACTTTATTAGTTCTGAATCCATCTTTATAATAACCCAGTTACGGTGTGACGTTTGATGTTATCAAGAGACTCTTCCGGTGTTAGTAATTGACATGATATCGTGGTCTAAGGATTAGGATCACTTCGTAAGTTGTTATAGCAATATAAACTCAATGACTTCGATCGTAATGCTATACTCCGGATGAATGTTCATCACATCATTACACTAATGTTGTGACCTCGTTATTAACAACATCCAATGTCCATGATCAGGAAACCTTGATCATCTTGTTAATCAACGAGCTAGTTTATGAGAGAGGCATAACTAGGAACTTCCTTTTTTGTTTATTAAACACACATGTATTAACGTTTTCGTATTAATACAATTATAGCATGCAAAATAAACATTTATCATAAATAAGGAATACGATAATAACCACTTTATTATTGCCTCTCGGGCATATTCCCTTCAGTTTATGGTGATGCATTATAGCCGCAGACGGTTATGACGATCTGGTGCAAAACGTCGTTGTGTGCAATTACTGACGCTTAGTTTTTGACTATATGTTTTTCGTCATAAGATTGTCATATATTGTACACAGTGACGATTCAGTGACGAAAATGCAGCGTCATGTATCAGCAGATTTCTTATAGTGGTTAGTCTAGAGATCCTATTGAGCTGCCAGGAGTGACAGCCGCCGGTCCGGAGAGGCCGGGGTGTTAAAAGTGGTATCAGAGCCGGCCCTCGCGGTTACACGGCCGTGTGCGGGTCAGTGACGGACATGTGGAGCATGGCGTGTGTGGCCCGGAGTGGACACGACTTGACACATGTGCCGGCAGTGGACGCACAGACGTATGCCAAGAGGGGACGTTCCTGGCTTGTGGTTGATCAACGAGGGCGTCGATCTTCTAAGGGTGGGTGTATGTGAGACCCTGGCGCATGGCTTAATAGGATTGATAGTATACCCATACCAACAAGTTGCAACTTCTTTTCTGGAAGCTCATCTAAAAATAACTCTAAGGTTATGTGTGCTTGTCCTAGAGCAATTTGAGGATGGGTGACCGGCCGGGAAGTGGGTACCTGGTGCGCACGAGTGAGGACAAAGTGCACAGAAAAGACTAGTGTTGGTTTGTGGGGTTAGTCTAGAGATCCTATTGAGCTGCCAGGAGTGACAGACGCCAGTCTGGAGAGGCCGGGGGTGTTACACCCGACAACCTCCGAGTCCTCACTCCAGCAAAGCAACAGAAGCAGCAAATCCTCGCTCCAGAAAAAGCAACCAGGAACATGTATCTCGCTAAGCCGAGACCATTGGGAATATTCTAGAGGGGAGAGAGATACTTCGCAAGGAGGTGTGAGAGTGGAGGAGGAGGTTCTCCTTATATAGGGGAGGGGGGCTGCCCAAGGGGCATGGCCGCCGGCCATGGTGGGTGCCCCCACCTCTCCCACATTCATGTGAGTGGAGCTCCCACTCACACAAATGCCCCTCCATTTCTCCACTCAAAATCCATTTAATGCAATCTCTCATTTAATAAAACTATTTTATTTATTTTATTCAGAATTTTTTTAATTACTTTAATTAACAAACTTTCACATAAAACCCCATGCAACATTTCAATTTCACATGCAGAACCAATTTCAGTAAATTAACCGAAGCAATTCCGGTTCTATTGAAATAATTCCAGCGCTTTGATATTCTTTATCTGGCATCTTATTTGATCCAAATGGTGTCGGTATCCCTTAAGTGTGTCACCCTACGGTTCATGAATAATGCAGACATGATCGAGACCCCTCTCCGATAAATAATCAGCAGCGGGACCTGGAGATCCGTACTGACTCCCACACATTCAACAATGACTTCGTGTGATCGTGTGAACCTTTAACATTGTAACTAAATCCCTTTATCTCGCAATATTTTACATGTTCGAGATTCGATTATCGGTATCCCCATACCTAGTTTAATCTCGTTGCCGACATGTACTATTTTCTCATTTCCGTGATACAACATTCTAGTGATCCACATCACTTGCTTGCAATCTATATCAATGTGATATCCCCAAGAGGCCTAGAGTATATCTATCCGTCATCAAGATGGACAAATCCCACTGTTGATCCATGAGCCTCTACATAACACTATTGGAGTATCTAAACCACCTTTGTAGTCACCCTGTTACGGTGTGACGTTTGATGTTGTCAAGTTACTCTTCCTATGTGAGTGATTGACATGATCTCATGGTCTAAGTACTAAAGTTACTTTGTAATGATGTTATAGAAATTTAAACATAATGACTTTGATCATATTACTATACTTCCGATGAATGTTTATTACTTCATTCCGCCAATGTTGTAACCTCATTATTAACAACACCAAATGTCCATGATCAGGAAACCTTTATCATCTTGTTAATCAACGAGCTAGTTTATATGAGAGGTATAACTAGGAACACTTTATTTTGTTCATTATACACACATGTGTTTATGTTTCCTTTTAATACAATTATAGCATGTAAAATAAACATCTATCATATACTTGGAATATGATAATAAAAAATTTATTATTGCCTCTCGGGCATATTCCCTTCAGTCTCCCACTTTCCCTAGAGTCAATAATATAGTTTAAAAAACATGCGCATTTGAAATGGATCGTATGGGAACCTAGAGGGGGTGAATAGGTGCTACTTGAAATTTTAGTTCTTTTTCAATTTTAGGCTTGACACAAAGTAAATTATCTAGATATGCAATTACGAGAATTTCCCTATATGCAAACACAACTACTAAGCGTGTAAAGAGGAGCGAGGAAACTGTAATGGAGCACGCGGAGACAAAGTAAGTACGTCTGCGTTGGAGGGGTGGGCGGTTGTAAGACCACCATGCCATAATAGGCCTCACCCTACTCTCCGATGGATCTCGCCACCAAAGGCCTAATCCACCTTTCCACTATTGATACCCTTCGAGGTGGGAACCGGTGCCTTTACAACGCTAGCGAGGCACACATCCACAACTGAATTGGTGGCTCCCGTGATGACAACAAGCTGCCACAAGAACAAAGATTATCAAATAACCAAAACAAGTATCTAGATATTTGCAATAAATGCTAGATCGAGAATCCTCCAAGTGAATGTAGGGGAAGTGAAGGATTGCTGTTGATGAACATAGAGGCCTCCTCCTTCGATTCCCCAAAGATCGAAGCCTTTGAGTGGGTGAAGGAGGACATCTCTTGTTGGAGCTTTGTAGAACATGTCTTATATTTTTCGAAATGAATCAAGAGTTCTGGCAGGAGGGGGTGATGGAGATTAAATACCCCCTGCCAAAACTGGCCATTGGAGACATTTGGGGGCGGATTATCTGCCCTAGGGAGAAAATAGGCCCCAGAGCCGGAAAGTCCAGGGGATTTTCTACCCCCCATACAGTGTGTTGCGCCTTGATATCCTTCTTAAAAATCCTTGAGGGGCGGATCATCCGGCCCTTTAAGAGGAAGATTATCCGGCCCGGGCAACAACTCTGGCCCTGGCCAGACAATCCGGGGATTCTCCGTCCCCCATGCAGTACGACGCGCCTCAGCGCTCATTGGAGAAATCCTAGGGGGCGGATTATCTGGTATAGCCGGACAATCCCGGGGAAATCTGCCCCCCATGCAGTGTGATGCACCTTGGCTACGCTTGGACTTGGATCAGGGCCGGATTATTTGGCCCTTAGCAGGGGCGGATTATTCACCCCCCAAGAACATTGATTTGCCCCTTTTGAATATGCTAAGACCTGCAACACTTCAAAACACATTAAATAATCCTTGGCATTATTATCTAACACACAAAACACTAGAGATCATGAAATGCTCTTTAAATCTCCCCATTTTTGGTGTTAGATGACAATACTAGGATCTGCAAGAGAGTCGTACTAACACATCATTCCAAAGGTGAAATAGGCTCCCCTAAGTGTGTGCATATAGATAATTTGCGTTTGAATACAAATGCACAGACTAAGGTACACACCTTTTTCATTGGATAAAAGGCAGCATGAACATGATGAGTTAGAGCAAAATATCATACCACCGGGAGATGTAGCCAATATGATAAGCAATAATATTAGGCCGTGAAACATCCCACCACTTCATCAATATGATGCATCCATAGATATAATTCCATAAATCCATAAGGCCATAGATAGCATCCACACAAATAGATAAAAATCCACACACGCACCATAGGACATAGTCTCCTACAGAAAAACAAACACAAATAGAGTTCAACGGAAAACGATAAAATGCAAGTGCTTGCGCCCGACCCATGCAAATCCATGGAGAGCTAAATAGAACTACTTCTCCCCCTTTGGCATCAAAAAGCCAAAAAGGAAGAAGAGCGATGCTAAAGCCCCAAGAGATCACTCCTTGTCGTCTTCCTCATTCACGTCCCCTTCCTCATCATCATACTCGTCATCATCATCAGCAGGCGGTGTAGGCTCCCTTGCTAGTGCAGGAAACAAGTGAAGCTCAAGCTCTCCATAGTTGATATCGGAAGTGTTCCACTAAGCATAAGGAGATGGAGAAGTAGGATATACATGGTGAAGGATCATCTGCTAAGTGTGGGCCATCTCATGGCGCTGCATGTAAGCCTCATACTGGCCCTTATGAGTATCAACCCCCATGCACATGATGTGTCGTTGGAACCAGTTCAACCGCTTGACCTCACATGCCATAGGAGGCACTGGGGGCCTACGACCACTAGCACGAGCATCACGCATGAAGGACTCAGGTGCTGAAGAGGGATGGGGGGTCATCTGAGACTTTTTGTAGATCTTCTTGGACCTGTGAACACTATCTAAGTTCCCACTAAAATCCTCATGGGGAAGCATATGCTTGATGAGCATCATGATATAAGGAGCATAAGGAATGGAGAGCCGGTTGAACATGTAATCACACATCTCGTGGTAAATGAAGTCCATGACATCGAGACGGTAACCCACTGATGCATTTGCATTAGTAGCATATTCATGAGCA
The DNA here is from genome assembly GCA_023614405.1 of Avena insularis. Lineage (NCBI taxonomy): Eukaryota > Viridiplantae > Streptophyta > Magnoliopsida > Poales > Poaceae > Avena > Avena insularis. The sequence continues at coordinate 261,304,421 of CM042695.1, forward strand.
GAGGAAAGAAACGACACAAGGTGACCATGAATATTGGCATTATTACCTCCACTCGGAGTAATGCTATCCCTGAAAAGTCCAACAAGCGCCGCATACAATGTGAGAGACCGGAGAGGGTACCAACCACACCATTGGTGTCAAGGCAAGGAGTGAGAGAAGAGTCCTTGTTGGGCTTGATTTGAGAGATAATGCGATGGCCAAAAGGAGTGTCACAACCATGGAAAGAGTAACCAAGGACCTGACCAAAGGTGCGGTAATCATACTGAATAAGGGTGCTCCCAGTCATCCACTTCATAGTGCGGAGGTCATCACCACAGATCACAAGAGTAGAAAAGAATTGCTTCAGCATAGATGAATAATAATTGCATTGCAAAGTCATGAGATGGTGCAGCCTCATAGTCTCAGTCATAGCCAAAGCCTTAGCAACTCTTGGCTTTGTCTTTGCCTCTATCATATCTAGAGGGCGCATGGGGCGAATCTTGAGAGAGGCATAGATGTCATCATGAATGTACCTGAAGTGGGCACACTAAAACAGATTGTCCTCCTGCGACTCATCACTGTCAGCCTCAGCATATAAGTCACGGCGGCGAATGGAAGAAAACTCAATTCTATCCATGTTCTTGTAATTGAAACGGGTCGGCTTGCCCTTTCCCTTCCGCTGAGTGGTCCTTTTCATAGCCCTATCCCGTTCAGCCATCTTATCAGCCTCTCTTTGCTGCCTTCTTAACTCAACCTCTTCCACAAGCACACCTTCTTTGTTAGGCCTCCATTAACGGGAACATGGATGGCGCTTGTAGGTCTTGGGAGCACTCGAACCACCTATGAGGAGAATAAGAGAGGTAGCACAGGAATAAGCGCACACAAGAGTCCAGGAGGAATGTTAGAAATAGTAGTAGAACAATCCATGGTTCAAACACACATGATACGAGAATCTGTGGAAATTCTAAAAATGGGTGAACCTCCCAGGCCGGATAATTCGGACCTGGTGAAAATTGTCAGATCCTCCACAAATTCACCGTAATTATGTAGATCGGGCACTAGGGTTGCTAGACTATGAATCCTAACATGCAATGACAACACAAAGCATCCTCTAAAATGAGTTTCCACCAAGAACAACAACTTCCACACAAAAGAGATGAATTGGGGAGTTACCCTCACTCATTGGAGGAAGAGCTCGGAGGAGAGGATACCTGGAGGCATTGGGAAGAAGATCCGGGGAAGGCCCGGAGAATCCGGCGGTTGAAACGACTCCGGGGAGGGGCGGAAGGTCCGGCGGCGACTGGGGGCAGGACACGGTGTTGGGGAGGAAGTGCTGCTCTGTTTGAGCATTTCCCCCTGACCCCTAGTCCTTAAAGGACAAAACCTCTAGGAGTGGATTATCTGGCACTCACTAGGGGCGGATAATCCGGCCCTTTCTAAATTTTCTGTTATACAGAGGTTCAGGCCAGTGCATTCCAAACAAACACCCTCGCAAGGTAACAAAGGACTTGTGTGCAAGAATAGAGGGCTCGGGATGTGAAAAAGGCTTGGGTTTAGATCACCAAACTAAGATGGTACTACACACCCATAATTGCAAAAGCAAATCAAATAAAATCCAAGATTGGGTGTATTTTCCATAAGAACACAAGATGTGCAATAAAATTCAAAAAGATCCTACTCTTATCACCATGTTGGAATGCATGGCATGACACCGCGAAGATGTATCTTGAGTTCAAAACCAATGCTCATCAATAACCCACATATCACATAATGATATTAAGGGAGATGATTTTACTTTCTTTCGGCATTATGGGGGAGGGTTATCCCAATCAATTAGGACCACACTCCCCTATGTCTATGCCCGCATCTAAACCAAATAAAGGAAGAGATGTAAGTGAGTATGCAATAGTAGTCAAGTTAAGCTCCTTGAATCCATGATATTTAGCTCATTCCTCAAGTAACAAAACCTTGCTTCATCAAGTGGCTTCGTGAAAATATCAGCAAGTTGATTCTTCATGCTCACAAAAGATAAGGCAGTATCACCACGAGCAACATGATCCCAAATAAAATGATTACGAATCTCAATATGCGTTGTCCTTGTGTGCTGCACCGGGTTGTATGCAATTTTAATAGCACTTTCATTGTCACATAAAAGAGGCACTTTGTCACAGTTGACACCATATTCCTTTAAAGTTTGCCTCATCCATAATAATTGTGTATAAGCACTTGCAACATCCACATATTCAGCTTCGGCGGTGGAGAGAGATATACAATTCTGTTTCTTAGAAGACCAACATACTAGAGACCTGCCCAAGAATAGACATGCACCAGAAGTTGATTTTCTGTCATCCTTGTCACCAGCCCAATCTGAGTCTGTATATCCACATAGAGAGAAATTAGAGCCCTTCGGATACCATAGACCAAAGTTTGTGGAAGGAACCAAATATCGGAAGATTCTCTTGACTGCCACTATGTGGCTTTCTTTAGGAGCATCTTGATACCTCGAACACACTCCTACACTCAACACAATATCGGGTCTAGATGCGCAGAGGTAAAGGAGAGAGCCGATCATGGATCGATATACCTTTTGTTCCACATATTTACCCTTTAGATTAATCTCAAGATGACATTTAGTTCGCATTCGTGTAGCAACTCCATTAAGGTCCGTCATCTTGAATCTCTTGAGAATGTCTTGGATGTAATTTTCTTGGTTAATGAAGGTTCCCTCTCCTAGTTCCTTGTTCTCGAATCCAAGAAAGAACCTTAATTCTCCCATCATTGACATCTCAAACCTGTCAGTCATAAGCTTCAAAACATTAAAATCTTGAGTAGTATTACCAAATTTTATTTTGTCTACATATAGTTGGCATACAAAAAGCTACCCATTAACCTTCTTAGTAAAAAGAGTGGGATCGATTTGCCCAACTTTGAAGCCACGGTCTAACAAAATCTCTTTAAGGTGCTCATACCATGCTCTTGGGGCTTGTTTAAGGCCATAGAGCTCCTTATCAAGTTTGTAGACATTGTATCATAAAATTGGGATCCTCAAAACCCGGGGTTGCTTGACATATACCAACTCATGTAGAGGACCATTAATAAAATGACACTTAACGTCTATTTGCTATAATTTAAAATTATGATGAGCAGCATAAGAAAGGAGGATACGAATGGACTCAAGACGAACCATTGGAGCATAAGTTTCTCCAAAGTCAATGCCATCCACTTGAGAGAAACCTTGCGCTAGCAATCTTGCCTTGTTCCTTACTACAATTCCACTCTCATCTTGCTTGTTTTTGAAAATCCACTTCATGCAAATAACATTGCAACAATCTTTGGGCTTCTCTACTAGCTTCGAGGCTCTGTTGCGCTCAAAATTGTTCAGTTCTTCATGCATTGCAACAACCCAATCTGGATCTTCAAGAGCTTTGAAAACTTTCTTGGGTTCCATCATAGAGATATGAGCTTGATGGTCACTGAAGCTTGCTAGCTCCCTCCTTGTGGACACCCTTCTTCTGCGATCACCTACAACTTTGTCAAGAGTATGACCTCTTAATTCAAGGTTCGTTTTAGCACGAGATTTGCGACGAGTTTCAATCTCCTTATTGTTTCTTGGAGGGATTGCTTCATCATTTGAGTCCTCGTCTTGACCATTAGCTTGCCCTTCATCAACAACTTGTTGATGGAGGACTGGAGATGAAGAACCTTGCACTTGATCATGATCAACAACCATAACAGGAAACTGTTGCAGTTTTGGAGCTTTAGGGCCGGATAATCCAGCCTTGGAGTTTATGCATGAATCTGATTTTCCTCTTCGTGTCTGGAACAGATGGGGTAGGGCCGGATAATCTGGCCTAGGGATGTCAAGAGCTTCAGATGATGGTTGATTTTCAGAAGGTCGTGATGTTGGTGTAGTGTTTTCTTCAACATGTGGAGCTTGTTGATCTTGTGTAGATGATGGCTCTACTTGAGTAGAGCATTGTCCTTCCGGATCCTCCATAAGGGGTTCCGCAATGGGGAGGAAATATCCCACACCCATTCTTCTTATAGCATCTTGTGATATTTTAGCATCTGCATCACAAACATCAACTTGCCCCACATGGGAGCCATCATTTTCCTTGAACACCACACTACAAGATTCTACAATAGTTCCTAAGAGCTTATTGTAGACTCTATAAGTGCGGGATTCAGCACCATAACCAACAAAAATACCTTCTAAAGACTTAGACTCAAATTTAGACAAACGAACTCCTTTAATGAGAAAGAAACACTTACAACCAAACACCCAGAAATATGATATGTTGGGCTTATTACCGGTGGGTATCTCATATGGAGTCTTGTCCAAGATTTTCTGAAGGTAAAGACAATTTGACGAATGACATGCGCTGGATATTTCTTCAGCCCAAAAGTTGTATGGTGACTTGAATTCAGCCAACATAGACCTTGTCATATCCATTAATGTCCGGTTTTTCCTCTTGTCTACACCATTTTGTTGAGGGGTGTACGCAGTGGAGTATTGGTGTCTTATAACCTCTTCACTTAGGAATTTGTTAAGGGTGTAGTTCTTGAACTCAGAGTCGTTGTCACTTCTTATTGCCAATATTGGGACATTGTGTTAATGCTAAACCTCATTGGTGAAGTCAATGATAGTTTGTTGAGTCTCACTTTTCAGCTTGAAAAAGTAGACCCATGTGTATCTTGAATAATCATCAACTATCACCAAGCAATACTTCTTCCCACCGAGGCTTTTATGAGATGGAGGACCAGAAAGATCCACATGAAGTAATTCCAAAATCATCTTTGATGATATGATAGTCTTTCTCTTGTGGGGAGAGTCGTGCATCTTTCCTTCAACACAAGCCCTGCAAACACGATCTTTGGCAAAGGAAACATTGTCTTTTAGTCCAAGGATGTGGCCACCCTTGTGAAGACTTTGCAAAGTTCTCATGTTGACGTGGTCTAGATGAAGATGCCATTACTAGCTCGCGTCGTCCTTTCCGAATAAGCACATCGGACCTGCAGTGGTTTCCTCGAGAGGTCCACCACATACAGGTCATTTCCTACATACCCAACAAAAATTATCTTTAGAGACTTGATCCACAAGAGTACCACTAAATCACCATCAATAAAAACATCAAAGTCCATCTTACCAAGGGCACGAACATAAAGTAAATTGTAACTGAGAGTCTCAATAAGCATGACGTCCACGAGAGAGATATCGTGGGCAACCACAACCTTGCCAAGACCCAATACCTCATATTTTGATTTATCACCATAGGAGACGGTTATGTGATCGTGATTAGGCCTCATCTTCGTGACGATTTCTTTTCTTCTAGTCATATGACTAGTGCATCCACTATCCAGCACCCATTTAGATCCCCCAAAATCATACCCCTACAAGAAAGTTACTTCTTGGTTTTAGGTACCCATTTTTCAATGGGTCCTCTCATGTTAGTAAAAAGGGTCTTTGGGACCCAAATAGACCAACAAATATAACTATCATAAGGACCTACAAAACTAGCATAGACATCACCATAATAATCACAAAATAACTCATAGTTAGGATTGTTAGTCCCTGCAAAACCAATATAATTAGTCTTGTCCTTTGTGATGTTCTTTTCTATGGTGCTTTTCTTCTTGATCTTCTTTCTCTTGTTCTTCTTATTCTTGGACTTAGTGACAAAACCAAGTCCCTCTTTTCCATAGTTTGATATTTGCTTGCCTAGGATCTCATCAAGGACTTCCTTACCTTTGGGAGTAGATACCTTGGCAAGTTCATCCTTTGACCTAGCATTTTATTCATGAACTTCTTTATGAGCAAAAGTTGATGTTGAAGTGCTAGTGACGAGGTTCGATCTCATCAATTCCCATTGTTATGGACTTGGGTTCTGGAGAAGATGGGATGCTGGAGATCGCAGAATGGTTAACAGACAAGCAACGCGGGACACGAGATTTTCCCAGGTTCAGGCCCCCGGAGGAAAAACCCTACTCCTACTTGTTTGCTCTTGATTATGGCAGAACCGAAGGTTACAGGGGTGCGCAGATGCAATATGGCGTGAGGTGTGTATGCGAGGGTGTAAGATATCCTTCTCGTCATGCCCTCTTGGCCTTTATATAGATAGGCAGGTCTCCGGCTTAGGTCGAGTCGGTTACAGATTAGGGTTGGTACCCTTTGAAATTCCATCTACTCTAGACTTGTTCTCCAAGGATCCGAATACATCATGGGCTTGGGCCATCCGAAATCGTTATGGGTTGCGTGTCTTGACGTGGGCCTTCCTTGGGCTGGACCAGGTATACCAATGTTGTGTACCCATTGAGTATAACCATGTCAGCCGCCCCCGAGTGTTCAGTCGAATCGTAGATTCGGCTAGAGACTCTTTAATATTTCGGGTGCTATGTAGTTGAACCTGTTTTATAAGGAGAAATGTTTAGTTCATAGGGATTGTTGATGCATGTGCCTGACTCTCCCGACGGATGAGGGCCAGTTAATTTTCATAGGACAAAACAACACGATCTTCATCAAACTCGAGTCCCCGGACTCAAATTCAGAATGATTGCTGGCGTAATTTGACTTAGGGCGTTGAGGTCTTACATGAGTCGAATCCCAGTGGTTTTCAGGTGATGTACTAGCAGAGCGCAGTCAAGTGCGTTGCCAGACATCAGATGATATCTGTAGGACTTATCTTTGCGTTGCAGACATAGCATCCGAAGTTTTTGTCACCACGGAGGTGTTTCGGGTGGCCAAGGAGGTTTCTTCTCACTTTAGCATTGGTTTGGGCAAAGTTTCCAAAAAGATTTTGTCGTGTTTGATCCGAAGGATCGCAGTCAAAGAATTCATAGGGTGCGTGGCCAGCGCTCCCTATGGGAGTAGCCCCCGAGTGTCTATTCGAGTCGTAGACTCGAGAAGAGACTTTAGTTCAGTTGTTTTCAGCTTAGGTCCGAAGGACACAATGTTTTCGGATGCTCAACCAATCCTCCCTATGGGAGTAGCCCCCGAGTCCGTAGTGGAGTCACAGACTCGACGTAGGACTCGAAGATAGTTGCGAGTTGTAGTACCTTAGTCATTTCTTAGGTGCGCGGCCAGCTCTCCTAATAGGAGTAGCCCCCGAGTAGTTTCTCGAATCATAGATTCGAGTAAGTACTTGATTGATCAGCCGAAAACTTCCAGCCGTTGATGGCTTGGCCTTGATGACGTCAGTGTTGACGATTGGTGATCTCAACCGTCTGCGGCGGTAGAGATGATGCGACGGGACGACCGTGGGTCCCACTGTCTGACTTGTAGTTGACTAGCCACGGGCAGACGTGGCAAAAATTACGGTGTCTCCTCAGTTTCCGTGCATAGTGGACGGCATGCTGGCGACGGTTCGTTGCTGTGTTGACACGTGTAGGGTTGGATCTAGGGTGCGCGCTAGGGCTTCTGGATCAACGGTTCATGTGCGTCGTCTTCCTCTTTTTAATACCGTGGGTAAACAGTGATTTTTGTTTACCCTTTGCCATTTGCTCATCGCCATTGCCTCCATTTTCACGAGCACTGCTTCTCTCCACCGTGCACTGGAAGTTCTTAGTTCTTTTCCCTTTTCTTTTCTCTGCGCACACCGCCGCACTCAACGTCGCGCGATGGGCAAGCCGAAGAATACCACTATCGGAGCTGGCTCGAGCGCCACCGGCGACAAGAAGACCGCCGCGACCATCCGCATCACGGACGACGGGTGGAGGCGCACAGAGATGCGTGACGGGGATCTGCGCAAGCTGCACGATTCTGGGTTGATCCCCCAGAACAAGGAGGACGCCATCATCCCTGGTGATGAGGTAATCCCCCGCCCACCCGAAGGGTTTTGGGTGATGTTTTTTGCGTTTGTCATCCGTGGTCTTTTTCTTCCTGTCCACGATTTCCTTCATGGACTCCTCTTCTTCTATGGGATTCAGTTGCATCACCTGTCTCCCAATTCTCTTCTCCATATTGCTTGTTTTGTAATTTTTTGCGAGTGCTGGCTCGATATCGAGCTTCACTTTGGCCTCTTCCGGAAGCTCTATTCCGTGAATAAGCAGTCCGGCACTGGCGGAGTCTATCCGCTTGGCGGCTGCATCATTTCCATCCGCTCTTCCATCCAATTCTTCTCCTTTTCTATCTGTGAGTCCGTCCAGCAATGGCACCAGAAGTGGTTCTACATCCGCGATGCTAAGATGGACGGTCAACAATATGGGCTCGCCCCCTTTGATTCTTCCCAACAGATCATCCGAAAGAGATCGTGGAAGAACCACATCCTAGAAGGTGAATCCGAAGAGGTGGAGAGACTCTACCTAAGTCTTTTGCTATCATCTGTCTGAGTAGTGTAAGTTGTTGTTTGACCAAATTTTTACTTGCAGCCATTCTTTGAAGGAGCCCCTTAAATAGGACACCCAGGAGCTTATAGGGGAGTCAACACCGATGGCTTCTGTCCCCCAGGTGGTGGCCTACTCTAAGGATGATGGCCCGGACTCCTCGAGAAGAGAAGCTCGGGTAGTCGCGACTCAGAAGACAGCACACAGACCTTCGGAGTCCACACCTGAACACGTAAGTACTTTCTATTGTACTCCTTGGGGGAGCCTCTAAGCCTTTTTTCGGGTGACCTGTTGGTTGTTTTGCTTTTGCGGGGCGGAGCCCCCGAGCCTTTTTTGGGGTAACCTATTGGTCGAGCAGAGAAGAAGGTCGCGGATGCTGCGGAGGCCAAGGAGCGCTTGTAGAAGGAGGCTGCCGATCATGAGGAGCAGCTCTTGGCTGCGGCAGCTGACCGCGAGAAGGAGATGGCGGATAATCTTATGGCTGCAGCCAAAGCTTTTTCTGGTGAGTTTCCCTTGACTTGTTTGGGTCTTGTGTTTTTTCGATAGCGTCTTGTCTTTTCTTATTCGGATGCTTTTCTTCCGTGCTTCAGATGCTTCAGGCATCAAGTTTAACCGTGGTGCGCTAGAGCATGGAGATGCATTGGCTGATGCTACCGTAGTGGTCGAAGATTGTTGCACCGCTGTCGCTGGCTCCTTGGCAAAGGCCAAAGAAGTTCTTACGCGCTTCTACAAGGAGGTCCTCCCCAAGGGCGTTTCCCTTGAAGATGTCGACGCCCTTGCGGATGCGCTATCAGAGGAAGCTCCGGCGGCGTATAAGCGCAAGTAGAAGGGCATCGGCGCATCCATGGGGCTGGCGATGGCCATGGCGTTCGGAGCTGAGCTGGATCTACCGCACATCACGTCCTTGTCACATCCCAAGATTTTCCAAATCTTGTAATGTGAAAAATAAATGAATAAAATAAAACTTTGTTGATTTTCAGGGTGAGAAGAAACTTTTGATTCCAAATGGAAACCTTCAAACCTATTTTGATCAAACAAATCCCAAAGGGATTTGAAAAGATAAAAATTTAATAAAGAAAATTTTAAATAAGAGAAATTACTATTTTTGGATCTTTTAGTAAAAAGATTTAATTTTCAAATGAAAAGGAAGAAATATAAATAAGGATTATTTTATAGAGCCAAATTAAACCTTGGCCAAGCTTTTGAAATAAAATGTTTTTCTTTGATTAAAAGAGTAAAGGATTATTTAAATGAAATAATGAGAGTTTATTAATAAACCAATTTTATTAAAGTAAAGGTTTTTCTCATTTTAATTAAACATCAAAACTTGTTAATTTATTTTAAACAAGTTTTCCAAATATTTTATATTCTCAAATAAAACCTACTGAAGTGTTTTGGTTTTATTTTTCAAATGGAGATTTTAAATAAAACAAATCCTATTTGAAATAAATAACTAAGGACTATTTATTTAATTGTTAAATAGATCCTAAAAAGAATAAAAATATTATTTTATTTTTGTCTTTGGACTTTGGTTTATGTTGTTAAACAGAACCAAAACTCAATACAAGTTTGGAGGAGGTTTTGTTTTGTTTTGGATGATTGATTGGTTTGATTGAATTTCAAACAGAAAATCGAAATGGAAAAAGATAAAACAATTAGAAAGAAAAAAAATAGAACCAGACCTGACCCAACCCACCTGGCCCAGGAAGCCCAACAGCCCAGCTTCTCCCCTTTCGCCAAACGCTTTCCACGAAAACCGACCATGGAGTCACTGAACACACGGCCCCTCCTCTTCCTCTCTCTCGCAGACAGTACCACGCCACCCAAAGCATCGTCTTCCTCGCGTTGAACTCGACGGCCATTTCCTGCCATTGATGCCGCGAATGAATTCGCTTCAATGCCGTGTCTTAATAATGCCGTGTCTTAATAACGCCGCGACCATGCCCCCTTAAACACCTCCCTCTCCTCCCCATTTCCCCTCTCTCGCCCAGCTCTCTCGGCCACCAGACTGCCCCTGATTCCATTTTGCCCGGCCACTGCTCCGACGATGTCCCCGACAAATTCCGGCGCCGTCCACCCTCGCCTTGCCTTCCCAAGCACACGAGCTCGCTCCTAACCTCCTGGCGCTTCTCCCTGTGCCTTCCGTTCGCCCGTGCTCGCCCCAGAGCCTCGGCTTCGACGACCTCTGAGCACCGCCGCGTCTGCTTCTCTCTCCGGCGAGTTTTCCTGGTAAGTCTAGACCGCCCCGAGCCCTCTCAATCATGCTCACGTGAACCCCAAGACTGTACGCTTCTAACCATACCCTTGTCTTGCCTCGGAGTGAACTGCAGGCCCATCCTCGACGACCTCCAGAACCGCCTGCCGCCGTCCCCCACTCCGGCGAGCAATCCCCTTCACGCCAGTGCGCCCCTCGACCAACCGACCACGCCTCGAGCATCACCGCAACCCTGCAAGGACGGTGAGCATCTCCACTTCTCCCTTTGCTTCATGTAGCCGCTGTAACGCCACCGCCTGACCGTGCGCCGCCGCCAGCCACCGTCGGCGCCGCTCGAGTTTGGTCAATCGGATTTACACTGTTAGATCTTAATCCTAGGGCTAATATTAGAACCTGAGCGATAGGGTATGATCACGTCTAAGCCGCACGATATGTTTAGATCCAATGCTTCACATAGGCCAATCCATGCGAACCGGTATCGACCAGTAGTATTGCGCCGCGTGGCATTGGATCTGTTTAAAACAAATTTTGAATCTAATTTAGATGCAAATTTGTAAACCTTATAACTTTTGATCCACACGTCCAAAATTTGCAAACTTTATATCAATAGAATCAAGTGAACAAGCCCTAGCCAACCATGCAATTTGTTTAGTAAAAAGCTTCTGGTAAAATGTTTGTTTTTGTAGAAACATGTGTATGCTTGTTTAGGTTATAAAAATTGTTCAAAAATGATTTTTAGGATGAAATCTTTGCAAATTGGTTTGTGGTGAACCTACTGACCCTAGGAACCAACTTATGAATTTAAAAATGTATTTGGTGAAGATTAGGATTGAATAATTGAATTAGCTCATTTCTAGTCAAATAAAAATATTGGTTTTGCTATGGAAATGATTTTTGAATAAAAACCTTTTGGAAAATGATTTGGTTCAAACCTACTGACCCTAAACACCAAGTTTTGTGAAATAACAACTTATTTGGTGAACAATATAAAATTGTAGCTTTGCTAAAAGCATTTTCCACCACATGAAATGATGATTTGATTTAAAAATGATCTATAGATAAAACCCTTTTGCAAATGGTTTTACCACCTTAGAAAATGACCAAATTAGACTTTACAATGTTTAGAAGCCTAGTAGAAACCACCCTTGCAAACAAAACTATATTTTGCATGCTTGCATGCATGACCTTGTTTTTATTATTTTATGAGTGACTAATTTGATTGAATATTGTTTGGAATGCTAGTTGATCCTATGTTTGCTTGATTGATTTGTAGTGAAGTTAGAGGAGTGTGAGATTAGCAAGATCAAGAAGTGAACCAACACTCTATACCAAAAAGGCAAGTGACATTATCATCCAAAGTCCTACTATTTTCATTATACTTAGTGGATTTTGAAACATGCATGAAAAGGATTTCTATACTTTATGCTATGCTAAATCCTAATAGGATACCCTTATATAATCCTTAGTGAAAACAATGTAGTTGTAAAATGCTTAGCCATGCTACATATTTTGAGAAGAGATACATGTTGAGAATTTATGAAGTTGAGAAAAGGCTTATGTTTTATATAATAAAACAAGTACTCAATGAACCACCTGGGTGGACAAGGTTACTCAAGTTTTGGAAAGGTGGCAACAGGAGGAACCATGTTTATATGGCAATCTCTTTTTGTTGTGCACCAGATGAAAACCACCCAGGGACTTAGAGATTGAACATGTTTCTCCAACAGTGGCTTCCGTGTATAGCCACATGCTAAATGGGCACTGGCTTAGTCAACTACATTGGGAAGACCCATGTATTAGCCTCTTCAGGTTAACTAAATGAGGGAACTTGGAACCCTACATTGGTGCCTGGTAGACAAGCTAGATTGGGAGGACCCTATGGAAAGACTTCGTCACATTCTCAATCTGCCGGTACTCCATCTTGGTGAGTACTTATCTAGCGGCCACTGGTGGTAACAAGATGAGAGTGTGTCATGTGGGTAAAGTGTACAACTTCTGCAGAAGATAAAATTCTAAGTACTTAGCCGTGTCCCCGGTTATGGACAATACTGAGCAACTAAAGCTTGAAGCTATGGGAAATCTCGACATTCCAATTTCTAAAAGGAAAACTTTAAAGTGACAGCAAAAGGCTTGAAAGCACTTGGGGTGTACCAAGGAGCTCAAGAGATTTTGATAAAAACTTGAAGCACTTGGGGTGTACCAAGGAGCTCAAGAGATTTTGACAAAGAATTGAAACACTTGGGGATTTACCAAGGACTTCAGAAAGATTTGACAAAAGATCAAAACTATTTTGAAAAGATAGGATAAAAAATTTGCTTTCTGCAAATGAGCCTAAAACCCCACTTAGCCAAATATGCATGTATTGATAGGATCCACTTATATTCTACATAGTAGTGAAGCTTGCCAATACAATTCAAATGTATTGACCCTTGTGGCTGTAACTTGTATGTTGTAGGTTTGATTGATATTAGTGAAGTTGATTGATTAGGATTACAAGTCTACAACCAACATGTTTGCCTGTGGTACTTTGAAGATGAAGGACCCCATGCTTATAAATATTCTGCTGCAATGTAATGTAATAGCCAAATGAGCTATGTAAGATGTAATAAAATTATGTTATTCCTGGTTATAAAATTGTAATATGACCTTTGTTTCTTGATATTACATCTTAACTATGGATGCTAGCTTTTGATCCAGGGACTAGCATTGTAAACACAGGGATCTCTACCTTATTGAAGGTTGGGACCTCTATAGATGGTATCAGAGCATTGTGTTGCCTATAGGATTTGTAAACCTAGGATTGGACAAAAACCCTTAGAAAAATAGGAGTTGTATTTGTTCCAAAACTTATTTACAAACAATCTTGTAAACTCTTTCCTCAACCATTTTGGTTTTGATTCTACATCTCTTCTATTTCAACTTGATGGAAAAACCTACCCCATGGCCAAAGACTTCACCATGTGCAAAGGACTTCATCAACTCTAATGACTTCAACATCTTCAACTCTAATGACTTCAACATCTTCGGCATGTTCACCAAGGACTTCAATCTTGGATATCACTAAGGACAAGTGAGACAAGAAATCTTGCTCAAGATTTGGAGACTAAGGAAACACAAGTTAGAAGAAGGCCACATCACTTGAAGTTTTGTGACCAAGAGTTTTCCCAAAGAAACCATAATCTCATGTAAAAAGAATAAACCAAGAAGGATGGAAATATCACAAGTGAACCATATAGATGGACCACCATATATAGTTAAGTCAAACACACCAACTTATGTGGTGTAACAAAAATATTTTGTTGCCTAAAGATATGCTTGAACTTTGTTGTTTGAGTGAAATGTTTGGCTTATGATTGCTTGCACATTGCTTGAGTGAATTGTGATGTGTGTGATTAGAATTATTTCCTTAGAAATATTTTGCCTATTCTAATCTCAATTCAACCCAAACAGATGACTACTCCAAGAGACTCCAACATCAAGGTTGATGACAACAATAACAACCGAGAGGACAACATGTGTAAGGTTCCCAACCTTTAATAAGGTAGAGATCCCTGTGTTTACAATGCTAGTCCCTGGATCAATAGCTAGCATCCACAGTTAAGATGTAATATCAAGAAACAAAGGTCATAATACAACTTTATAACCAGGAATAACATAATTTATTACATCTTACATAGCTCATTTGGCTATTACATTACATTGCAACAGAATATCTATAAGCATGGGGTCCTTCATCTTCAAAGTGCCACAGGCAGACATGTTGGTTATAGACTTTGTAATCCTAGTCATCAAACTTTACTAACATCAATCAAACCTGCAACATACAAGTTACAGCCACAAGGGTCAATACATTTGAATTGTATTGGCAAGTGATACTATGGTAGTATAGTGGAGTCTATCATCTATATGCTTTTGGCTAAGTGGAGTTGAGGCTTGCATTGCTCAAAGATAGATTTTTCCTTATCATTTGAAAACACTAAGTTTTTGCTTGACAAAATTCACCCAAGGCATCTACCAATCAAAGATTGAAGATCCTTTAACACTTGTTCAACCACAAGTTTTTAACTTAGAAATTTGGATGATGAGATTCTTGATAGCTTCCATGTCTTGATGCTCAAATTGTCCTCTACCAAGGACATGGCTAAGTACTTAGATTTTACACTCTGCAGAGGTGGTGCACTTTCACCACAAGACTTGGTTTCCCAAGACAAGATCTTTCAGAAGCCTTTCCTTAGACCAAATGGACGCGTTCCAACCTATCATCCCACTACCACCAACTATCCAAATGGCTAAGTTATAGCAACCTATGTGATCCAGGCAGAGCCCATAATGCCAAGTGGATGCACTTGAAGCTTCTCAACATTTGACATCTCAAATCTCTTTGTTCCTGGGTGGCCATCCACAAGTGAGATACACAAGGTAAACCATAAACATGGGCCTTGTGTAACCACTCAACCAAAAACCACCAAGCAATTACCATTCCACCCAGGTGATTCATTAACTTAGTTGTTTTATTAGACAAAAACACAAGTCCGCAGACTTAGAAATTTTTCCATAGTATGAATGTATATTCCACCTTTGTTTTCTATTAGCTAAGCTAAGCTTGATAGTAGTAGGAATCTTAACTTAGGAAAATTTCTACTAAGGTTTCATCTACTAGGTTTTCCCATAGCATGGGTATACATAGCAAAATTCCGTGCAAGTTTTACTTAGAAAAATCACTAATGCATAGTGAAAGTAATGGGACAAAAGTATGAAGCATCACTTGCCTTTTTGGTAGAGAGTATAAGTTCACTACTTGTCCTTGCAACAATCACACTCTTCAAGTCACTACAATTCAATCAAGCAAGGCACAAACTCAATCTACCAATCAAGCAAAACATCACATAAAATGATAAAGTCAAGTAATGCATGCAAACATGCCAAGCTTTGTTTTATTTGAAAAAGTGGTTCCTAATGGGTCATAAACGTTTGAAAAAACCTAATGGTCATTTTATAAAGTGGCAAAGTCATTTGCAAAAGATTTCACTTCATAAACCATTTTCAAAACAAGGTATCATTTTATGTGGTGTAAAAATGTTTTCAATAAGGCATTAATCTATAGGGTTCACCAAATATGTTTTCAAACCATAAAACTTGGTGTTTGGGGTCAGAGAGTTTAAAACAAAACATTTCCCAAAGGTTTTCTTTCCAAATCCATTTTTAATAAAAAGCCATATTTTTATTTGGCTAGAATTGGTTTTAAATCCAAGTTTCATTCTTTTGCATCTCCAAATACATTTTTGAAACCACAAAGTGATTCCTAAGGTCAGTAGGTTCAAAATACACCATTTGCAAAAGATTTTATCCCTAAAATCAATTTTTGAACAATTTTTACATTCTAAACAAGCATACATATGTTTCTGCAAAAACAAACCATTTAATAAAAACTTTTGACTAAAAAAAAGTCATGGTTGGCTAGGGCTTGTTCCACTGAATCCATTGATATAAAATTTGTAAAATTTGGACGTGTGGTTTGAAAGTTATGAATTTTACAAACTCTAACCTCTAATAGAACCTATTCTGTTTTTAAAACAAAACTCAAGCCACGTGGAGGGTTTTGATTGGTTGGTACCATTTCGGTTGGATCGGCAAACTCAACCCGTAGGATTAAACTAACATCGGACGGCGCAGATCGATCGATACCCCTTCGGCTAAGATTCTATCGCGAGCGTCAGATCAAGATCCTATGGCGCGCAGCACGCTTGCCAACTAGTGGCGGCGCTGGCAGCGGCGGCGCTCAGACGAGGTCGTCGCCGGTGATCTGAGGCGCAGAGGAGAGAGAAGGCTCACCGTGTTCGCCAAGCTTGGGGAAGCTCAAGGTGGCACCGGGCTGGCGAAGCGACGCGTGGATCATAATCGCTCGCCGGAGATGAGCTGGGCCTCAGGCGCGGTCAGACGTCGACGGGGGCGAGGCTACGGATCCTGCGCGAGTGGATGGCGAGCACCTGGATGTTCACACGGCACAGGCGAACAAAATGGTATGAGGCTCTGGTCGAGGCGCGCACGGGTTCAAGCGATGAGGCTCACCGGAGTTGCTGCGGCGGCAGCGGCTGTCGATTGATGTCGTTGCGGCCGGCATGAGCGCAGCCGAGCGGGATGCTGAGAGATGCGCCAGCTTGGGGAGTATGAGCTTGGTCGGGAGGCAAGGCGTCACGGTGCTGCCGGAATTGGCCAAGAACCTCGTCGGAGACGGTGGCGATGCAGAAGAAATTGGAGACAGCCTGGTGGCTCTCGAGGCGTGGTGTTTGGGGGGGAAGGAAGAGGAGAAAGGGGCGTTTAAGCGAGTGTGGTCAGGGGGCGTTGATCACGCGGCATTGAAGCGAATTGACGACGCGAATCAATCGGCAGTAATGGGAGGAAGAACAGGTCGCGTGGGGAAGAAGCTGACGTGGTCGTGGGGTCGTCTTGTCAGCGATAGAGGGGAAAGGGAAGTGGGGTCCAGTTGTCATTATTTGACGGGTTCTTTCATGATAAGGAAAAGCGTTTGAGGCGAGGGGATAGGTGGGCTGGACTGGGCTGTTTGGAATGGCCGGCTGGGCTGGCTTGTTTCTCCTTTTTTTATTCAGTATTTTTTTTTCTAATTGATTTTCTGTTTTGAATTTCAAACAACAATTCAAACAACCAAATCAAATCAAACTTCTACCAAACTTTATATTGAGTTTAGCTATGTTTCATCAACACAAAACTAAAGTCCAGAGTAAAATAATAATTTTATTATTTTTAGGATCTATTTAATAATTAAATAAATTAGATCTTAATTAATAATTCAAATAGGATTTGTTTTATTTAAAATCTCCATTTGAAATCTAAATATTAACAAAACCAAATCAGTAGGTTTTATTTGAAAATATAAGATACTTGGAAAACTTGTTTAAAATAAAATAACATTTTTATTTAGGGTCCATTAATAATTAAATAAAATGGACCTTAGTTATTAAATCAAATAGGATTTGTTTTATTAAAATCTTTATTTTGAAATATAAAATAAAACCAAAACACTTTAGTAGGTTTTGTTTGAGAATATAAAATACTTGGAAAACTTATTTAAAATAATTTAATAAGTTTTAGTGTTTTGTTAAAAAGGAAAAGCCTTTGCTTAAATAAAAAAAATTCGATATTAATAAATCCTCATTATTTTATTTAAATAAACCTTTACTCTTTTAATCAAAAGAAAACATTTTATTTCAAAAGCTTGGCCAAGGTTTAACTTGGCTCTATAAAAAATAATCTTTATTTATATTTCTACCTTTTCATTTGAAAACTAAATCTTTTTAATAAAAGATCCAAAAATAGTAATTCCACTTATTCAAAATATTTTCTTTATTAATTGTTTAACTTTTCAAATCCCTTTAGGATTTGTTTGATCAAAAAGGTTTGAAGGTTTCCAATTGGAGTCAAAAGTTTCTACTCACCCTGAAAATCAACAAAGTTTTATTTTATTCATTTATTTTTCACATTACAAGATTTGGAAAATCTTGGGATGTGACAACATGGGAGAACTCATAGCAACCCAAAACTAGTTGAACCAAATGACAGCTCAATTCATAGCCAACACCAGTGGGGAAGATCCAACCCTGCAAGGATTTTTGGAGAACCAAGCCCAAATGTTGCATAAGGTGACAGATCAAATGCTCAACATGGAAAGCAACTTTTCCAAAAGAGTTTGTGACAACAAGGATGACAAAGATGTTATTCTAGGAGGAACTCATGCTTGCAATATTTGTGGAGACAAGGATCACACCTCCAAGGAGCATGGAGATCAATTCCCTAACTATGAAGAGAAACATCCAGTTGGCCAATGTCCCACCTCTCAAGCTACTTGTTACTTATGTGAAGGAAATAACCATGTCCCTATCCAATGCCCCATTTATTCCATAGTTGAACAAAGGAAACAAGGTGGAGTGCAACAAATGATTGCAAACTATCAAGAGGGATCTAAGTCTACCAAGAAGAATGAGGACAAAGGAAAAGCTCCACCTATACCTCCATGCAATACAACCCAATTTAAAGGACCAAAGAAGAGGCATATGAATTTTCCAAGGAGCAATAGAAGGTCCAAGAAACAAGTAGACATTCCTACCTATAAGATAACATATGAACAACATGAACTAGATGCACTCCTAGCTTTGGAGAAACCCAAGAAAAAGAAGGACAAAAGCCATGTGCAATGTCATCATTGTAAAGAAATGGGACTCTATTCCAGTGAATGTCCAGAGAAACAGAAGTATAAAGAGATTGGTCAAGTATGGTGCAACAATTGCAAAGAGCTAGTCCATTATGCAGCAACTTATCCACAAGAGACACGTGAAGAACTCAAACTTATCACATGTTTCAATTGCAAAGAACCAGGACATTATGCAAGCAATTGTCCAGAAAAGATGAAGCACAAGATAAACAAGCCTATGAAGGATCTCAGCCTTGTAATATGTGTCAAGTGTGGAAACAAAGGACACTATGCAAATGTTTGTCCAGAGAAGTTTCCCCAAGATCCCAAGCAAACCAAGATGTAATTTAGTTGGAAATTTTTTAGGGGCGGTAGTACCCTAGATGCTTTGAGCCTACTTGTAACCCTAGCCTTCCCAAATCTTGGGACGAGATTTATTTTAAGGGTGGTAGCCTGTCACATCCCAAGATTTTCCAAATCTTGTAATGTGAAAAATAAATGAATAAAATAAAACTTTGTTGATTTTCAGGGTGATAAGAAACTTTTGATTCCAAATGGAAACCTTCAAACCTATTTTGATCAAACAAATCCCAAAGGGATTTGAAAAGATAAAAATTTAATAAAGAAAATTTTAAATAAGAGAAATTACTATTTTTGGATCTTTTAGTAAAAAGATTTAATTTTCAAATGAAAAGGAAGAAATATAAATAAGGATTATTTTATAGAGCCAAATTAAACCTTGGCCAAGCTTTTGAAATAAAATGTTTTTCTTTGATTAAAAGAGTAAAGGATTATTTAAATGAAATAATGAGAGTTTATTAATAAACCAATTTTATTAAAGTAAATGTTTTTCTCATTTTAATTAAACATAAAAACTTGTTAATTTATTTTAAACAAGTTTTCCAAATATTTTATATTCTCAAATAAAACCTACTGAAGTGTTTTGGTTTTATTTTTCAAATGGAGATTTTAAATAAAACAAATCCTATTTGAAATAAATAACTAAGGACTATTTATTTAATTGTTAAATAGATCCTAAAAAGAATAAAAATATTATTTTATTTTTGTCTTTGGACTTTGGTTTATGCTGTTAAACAAACTCAATACAAGTTTGGAGGAGGTTTTGTTTTGTTTTGGATGATTGATTGGTTTGATTGAATTTCAAACAGAAAATCGAAATGGAAAAAGATAAAACAATTAGAAAGAAAAAAATAGAACCAGACCTGACCCAACCCACCTGGCCCAGGAAGCCCAGTCGCAGCCCAGTTTCCCTCCCCCTTTCGGCGAAACGTTTTCCACCGAAAAACCGACCCGCGGAGTCACTGAACACACGGCCCCACTCCCTCTTCCTCTCTCTCGCAGACAGCGCGGCCCCACGCCAGCTCAGCGTCGTCTTCCTCGCGTTGAACTCGCCGGCCGTTTCCTGCCGTTGATGCCGCGAATGAATTCGCTTCAATGCCGCGTCTTAATCACGCCGCGACCACGCCCCCTTAAAAGCCTCCCTCTCCTCCCCATTTCCCCTCTCTCGCCCAGCTCTCTCGGCCACCAGACTGCCCCCGATTCCATTCTGCCCGGCCACTGCTCAGACGACGTCCCCGACAAATTCCGGCGCCGTCCAGCCTCGCCTTGCCTTCCCAAGCACACGAGCTCGCTCCTCACCTCCTGGCGCTTCTCCATGTGCCTTCCGTTCGCCCGCGCTCGCCCTAGAGCCTCGGCTTCGACGACCTCTGAGCACCGCCGCGTCTGCTTCTCTCTCCGGCGAGTTTTCCTGGTAAGTCTAGACCGCCCTGAGCCCTCTCAATCATGCTCACGTGAACCCCAAGACTGTACGCGTCTATCCATACCCTTGTCTTGCCTCGAGTGAATCGCAGCCCATCTCGACGACCTCAGAACCGCGACGCTGCCCCCACTCCGTGAGCAATCCCTTCACGCCAAGCGCCTCGACCAACCGACCACGCCTCGAGCATCACCGCAACCCTGCGAGGACGGTGAGCATCTCCACTTCTCCCCTTGCTTCCTGTAGCCGCTGTAATGCCACCGCCTGACCGTGCGCCGCCGCCAGCCACCGTCGGCGCCGCTCGAGTTTGGTCAATCGGATTTACACCGTTAGATCTTAATCCTAGGGCTAATATTAGAACCTGAGCGAAAGGGTATGATCACATCTAAGCCGCACGATATGTTTAGATCCAATGCTTCACATAGGCCGATCCATGCGAACCGGTATCGACCAGTAGTATTGCGCCGCGTGGCATTGGATCTGTTTAAAACAAATTTTGAATCTAATTTAGATGCAAATTTGTAAACCTTATAACTTTTGATCCACACGTCCAAAATTTGCAAACTTTATATCAATAGAATCAGGGGAACAAGCCCTAGCCAACCATGTAATTTGTTTAGTAAAAAGCTTCTGGTAAAATGTTTGTTTTTGCAGAAACATTTGTATGTTTGTTTAGGTTATAAAAATTGTTCAAAAATGATTTTTAGGATGAAATCTTTGAAAATTGGTTTGTGGTGAACCTACTGACCCTAGGAACCAACTTATGAATTTAAAAATGTATTTGGTGAATATTAGGATTGAATAATTGAATTAGCTCATTTCTAGTCAAATAAAAATATTGGTTTTGCTATGGAAATGATTTTTGAGTAAAAACCTTTTGGAAAATGATTTGATTCAAACCTACTGACCCTAAACAGCAAGTTTTGTGAAATAACAACTTATTTGGTGAAAAATATAAAATTTTAGCTTTGCTAAAAGCATTTTCCACCACATGAAATGATGATTTGATTTAAAAATGATCTATAGATAAAACCCTTTTGCAAATGGTTTTACCACCTTAGAAAATGACCAAATTAGACTTTACAATGTTTAGAAGCCTAGTAGAAACCACCCTTGCAAATAAAACTATCTTTTGCATGCTTGCATGCATGACCTTGTTTTTATTATTTTATGAGTGACTAATTTGATTGAATATTGTTTGGAATGCTAGTTGAACCTATGTTTGCTTGATTGATTTGTAGTGAAGTTAGAGGAGTGTGAGATTAGCAAGATCAAGAAGTGAACCAACACTCTATACCAAAAAGGAAAGTGACACTATCATCCAAAGTCCTACTATTTTCATTATACTTAGTGGATTTTGAAACATGCATGAAAAGGATTTCTATACTTTATGCTATGCTAAATCCTAATAGGATACCCTTATATAATCCTTAGTGAAAACAATGTAGTTGTAAAATGCTTAGCCATGCTACATATTTTGAGAAGAGATACATGTTGAGATTTTATGAAGTTGAGAAAAGGCTTATGTTTTATTTAATAAAACAAGTACTCAATGAACCACCTAGGTGGACAAGGTTACTCAAGTTTTGGAAAAGGTGGCAACAGGAGGAACCATGTTTATATGGCAATCTCTTTTTGTTATGCACCAGATGAAAACCACCCAGGGACTTAGAGATTGAACATGTTTCTCCAACAGTGGCTTCCGTGTACAACCACATGCTAAATGGGCACTGGCTTAGTCAACTACATTGGGAAGACCCATGTATTAGCCTCTTCAGGTTAACTAAATGAGGGAACTTGGAACCCTACATTGGTGCCTGGTAGACAAGCTAGATTGGGAGGACCCTATGGAAAGACTTTGTCACATTCTCAATCTGCCGGTACTCCATCTTGGTGAGTACTTATCCAGCGGCCACAGGTGGCATCAAGATGAGAGTGTGTCATGTTGGTAAAGTGTACAACTTCTGCAGAAGATAAAATTCTAAGTACTTAGCCGTGTCCCCGGTTATGGACAATACTGAGCAACTCAAGCTTGAAGCTATGGGAAATCTCGACATTCCAATTTCTAAAAGGAAAACTTTAAAGTGACAGAAAAAGGTTTGAAAGCACTTGGGGTGTACCAAGGATCTCAAGAGATGTTGATAAAAACTTGAAGCACTTGGGGTGTACCAAGGAGCTCAAGAGATTTTGATAAAAACTTGAAGCACTTGGGGTGTACCAAGGAGCTCAAGAGATTTTGACAAAGACTTGAAACACTTGGGGATTTACCAAGGAGTTCAGAAAGATTTGACAAAAGATCAAAACTATTTTGAAAAGACAGGATAAACAATTTGCTTTCTGCAAATGAGCCTAAAACCCCACTTAGCCAAATATGCATGTATTGATAGGATCCACTTATATTCTACATAGTAGTGAAGCTTGCTAATACAATTCAAATGTATTGACCCTTTTGGCTGTAACTTGTATGTTGCAGGTTTGATTGATATTAGTGAAGTTGATTGATTAGGATTACAAGTCTACAACCAACATGTTTGCCTGTGGCACTTTGAAGATGAAGGACCCCATGCTTATAGATATTCTGCTGCAATGTAATGTAATAGCCAAATGAGCTATGTAAGATGTAATAAAATTATGTTATTCCTGGTTATAAAATTGTAATATGACCTTTGTTTATTGATATTACATCTTAACTGTGGATGCTAGCTATTGATCCAGGGACTAGCATTGTAAACACAGGGATCTCTACCTTATTGAAGGTTGGGACCTCTACAGTCCTATATGCTGATGGCCGCAGATGGCTCGGAGGTAGAATTCGCCCTCTTTGCCTCTCGCTGTAAGCACTATGGGCCTAAACTTATCGATCTCCTGGCTGAGTATGCGGCGAAGCAGCAGCAAGAGGCCAAGAGCAGACAGTCTGGCTCCGAGGCCACCCCGGATGCGGGTGCTTAGGCCCATGTGTTTATTGCTATAATAGCTTATTCTTTTGCTTCCTTTTGTAACATCATGCTGATGGACAAGCTCGATTATGCCACGAGGTGGCTTTATTTATGTATATAAGTCTATCTTTTGAGATGTTGTCAGAAGTGCTTGCGATGTTTACACTTGCCTATTTTCCTTTAGGGTCTTCGGGTGAGGTTCCTGAAGTCACTCCGAATGCTCCTGATTTGCGACCATCCTTGGATGATGTGTCACAGTTGGTTTTTCTATGTGATCGTACCCACAGCTTGGAAAAGGACATTGTAATAGCCCAAGTTTGTAATATATGTAATTAGTACTTAAGCATTGCATGCATCTGTTTAAATCAATAAAATATTTGCATGTGATCAAGTGTGTGAATCAAAATACAAGTACAAAACCCTAAAACCTAGTCCTTCCCCCTCTCTTTGAAGCTACATTCAAATGGTGTTTGAATTTTGAAAATTACAAAATTATTGAAGGCCATAATGAATAAAAGGGTCCCACAATGTTTTACATATTTTACAAGTGTTCTGGTATTTTTGAAATGATCAAAAACAGATTTGAAAATGAATTAGAAAGAGAGAAACAAAATCAGAAAAAGAAAACCATTTCTGGAAAATAAAATAGAGCAGCAGCTAACTAGGTCGTGGCCCATCTCCTCCTCTCTCTCATGCCTGCATGCGCGCAACACCTAGCAGCAACCACAGCCCAGCTTGGCCCATGCGCATCCCACCCCGGCCCAATACCGTTTCAACCCGAGTCATCGTTGTCGTCCACCTCGCGCTCGCTCCAAAGCATTTGCATGTCGCCAGCTACACCGCCGCCAGCGTCAAGATGCTTGCCGTTGTCGCACCGTCCCCTGGGCAAGGATAAGACCCCGCCCCGCACGTCTCTTCCTCTCTTATCTTCTCCCTTCCTCTCTAGAGCTCTCTCTCTCGCGCGCGCGTTCCTCATTAAGCCGAAACCCTAGCTTCTGACCTTATCGGTGTCTCGTCGTCTCTGGCCTCCCCTCTTCCGTCCGAGGCCACTGCTGTGACCGTCATTGTCGACTCGGTTGGTTGCCCCCACCAGCTTGAGCAGGCGTGCTCCCAGGCGTCTGAATCGAGCCTTCTCCTGAAGCTCCGGCCACCGAGTCCGTCGATGATTCTGGTGCCCTCTAACCTCGCCCGGCCTCCTCGAGCCTCCTCTGCACTCGCGGTGAGCCCCTGGTCCTCCTGGACCTCTCCTTTGCCCCCCTCGTGCACCATAGAAATCGCATGTCGATGCTCCGCAAGCGCCGCCACTCGGTCTCGTCGCCGGCCGAGCTCTATTGACCTCGGTCCCTAGATCCCCTAGCACCGTCTCTCGCCGTTGTCTGACGTGGATTCCAGCGAGCCTAGGTGGCGCTCGCGTGTCTTCGACGTGGCGCCCACGTGGCTGTGATGTGGCCTTGGGCAAGGTTTGCCACGGTGGCAAGCCTACGTGGCTTCAGGGCCCAGCAGTTAGTGACTGGGGCTAGATCGAGCCCCAGTACGAAATGACCCCCCCCCCCCCACCGTGTGATGTCAGCCCTCTGTCAGCATGACGCAATAAATCAATTTAAATTATTTAATAATTATAGAAAAGGTTTAAATATTGTAAAATCAATAACTAATTATTTATAAGTCAGAAAAATATGTATAATATATCAAAATGTTTACAAAAATGGGATCTATCTAATTACACTATAATCATGCATTGCTAATCAACTTACATGATAAGTTTAATTAGAATAACATAGTAACCCCTCATAGGTGATTCCGGAGTTTCCCCGAGTTAGGGTTTATACCCCTCGGAACCCTGTTTAAACTGTCAAGAATACCTTAGGGTTTCATTTCAATGCAATTTAACTTGTCATATCATCATCCATGCTTGAGCATTGCATCGATGCCATGTCTTGATTGTCGCCTTTCTTTTCGGTATTGGTTCTTCGCGATAGGATCTGAGCTCGAGGCTGAAGTCAACGACACTGAAGATCCATATCTGTCTACTAACGGACAAGGCAAGCGTAGCCTCTCATTCTAAACCTACTTTTACAAAGTATATTACTTTCTTGCTATGATGCACACGATTCCAATGTGGTCTTTTGTCAGTAGCTAGTGTTACATATCTGCTGCATCATTTCCCTTTTGTAGCCTTATACTCCTGATCCACTACTCCTAGCATACCTAGGTCTGGCGAGCGTTGCTAGAAATTCTATGACCGACAGCTTAGCCATGCATAGTAACAACGTCTGATCTGTCCGAATGATGAATCAGAGATGCTGGAGAATCTAGAAAGGTAGGAGATGGTGACATCATCGAAGGAGTTAACTAAACATGCTAAGGCTTGTATGGGAGGCCACGTTGGGTGTGGTTTTTGTAGTCCCATGCTCGCCACCATTAGGACCCGAGTTCTTGCCTCTTGAACCAAGACGAGCGTACAACCACACGGGGCCTAGAAAACCCCATGAGCAACTAACTTGCCTAGTAGATTCCATGAGTCACATAGTTCGGGATTTCCATCTGGCATACGCATTGAAAACATTTTCGAAAGAGGAGGTGATGGAGGTGCATCATAAGAGGTAGGGAAGCGTGGACGGGGTTGCTTGGGGTCGATGGAACCCCTGGTGAACCAACCTCGCCTCACATCTTTAGGGACCGGCTTCGGGACTTGACCCGTTACGGCAGAACCATCCCTAGGGCGTGACTCATGGTCTCGGCGAAAGCAAGGTAAAGGTCATGATCAACCACCCTCTGTCGGCCTTCCAAGAAAGAGGGCTAATAATTTGGCATTAAGAGTCAGTTGGTATGTGTGGGTAAACTTGTACACCCCTGCAGGGTATTAATCTTTTCAAAAAGCCGTGTTCACGGTTATGAACGACTTGGGAACGGACATGATGATAATAGAGAACTATAACCTAATTAAAACTTGTTGATCCAAGTGTGCTTAAGGATGCTTCCTCTTGGTCGAGGGGGTGATCCTAGATAGGAGGTTCTGATGAAGCTGGAGGTTATCAAGATATGATGAATAAGATGAAGAAGTCGTTATCTTATCCCTTTTAAAAGATTCTGAGTAGACGAGCCTCTTCTCTCTCTTATTTACAAATAAAGTTTTCTTTTCACAAAAGTAAATCCAGAGAAAGCCTTTCTAACTAGAGCATGTAGATACTAGGTTATCTAAGTCTTGCGGAGTATATTCTCGTACTCAGCCTTGCGCCATTGTTGTTTTTCTACAGATGATCTAACTACAACTGAAGGTGGCTTCTATGTTGACATCGACGAGTAGTTGGGGGTCCCAAGTAGCATACTGAGGACTATGGGATGGACGTCACTTCTATTTATGGCCTCTTAGGCATTTTGCTAAGTTGTTGTGTAGAACAACATAATTTTCTTTGTAATGTTGGGTCTATGACCTCTGGTTTGTAATAACTCTAATATCATACTCTATTAAGAGTTTAAACTTATGCTGTTGAATCCCTGAGTTCTGTAATGTTACCGAATCTTAATGTGATATTCCGTGATCAGAGTTGAACTTATCTTAGATGGTGATCTGAGGTTAGGTTAACCCTAATCTCGGGGGGTGCTAAAGACATCCTTGGCATTCAAGGCCACGGAGATGTGTGGAAGTCAAAGGCTGAGCATGCCACTGCTAGGGAGGAGTTCTTGATGGGGGAGTTGCGGAAGATGGGCGAGCAACTGCAATGTGAGTCTTCGCGAATTGCTGTTCTTTGGGGTGAAGTTCTGTATGTTTGCTCATTGCGTGCATTCTACAGGTGTGAATCTCATTCCGAAGGAAGAGAAAGAGCGTGTCGCGATTCGGATGAATTTCCTGACGCAACAGGACCTAGAGATTGGTGGCTTCTTCTGGATGGACCACGATCGGGCCATCATCCTTGCGACAGTGCAAGATCGCTTGAACCAGGTTTCTCGGGTTCTGAAGCAGGCGAGGACTTCTCTAGCGGCCATTTGGTCCTTCATGTTCCCCTTGGATGAGGAACCTTCGACCTTTTGGGGATTTCTGGCGAAATTTCGGAACGTGGGCCACGTCAAAGAGTTGGTGCGACATCAGCTGATTGCTAGGGTGAAGGCTGCTCTGTCGCTCGTTAGGATGCATCACCATGATGCCAATCTCGCGGAGGTGGTGACTGGGCCGCCCCTTTGACCTGATGGCACCCTATGGGACATGCGTCCGCATTATGCGGCTATGGCGCGTCATGCTGAGGAGATCGTAGATCATGTTCGAACAGCGGGCGAAAGTAATACTCCAGAATAGGTTGATCCTGTAAATAGAAACTTAATGTAAAATTTGTATTTATTTCGAGTGAGATCATAGTGCCCTTTTTTAAAGTTTGTGTGTATAATGGCACGTAGTGCTCTGTTGTTTGCATGTTCCTTTCATTAGCCTTACGTGGTTAGCTACTCGGGTTGTATGCGTTTGTTTTCAGTTGACGTAGTCGTCAGGTGAGGAGTAGCCCCCGGGTATGTTTTAGCGAAAAGTAATGCAAGGAAAAAGAAATTTCGGCTAAGGGACTTAGCTTTTATTCATAGCGTAGCGAGGAGGTACATTGTTCAGTTGAGTAGCCTTATTGAAAGTAAAGAGGTAGCTAGGGGTAGAAGCATCGCAGACGTGCGATGTTCCAGGGTTTGGAGTATTCGACTCCTGATGCGATGTCCATGAGGTGGTAGGCACCACCTAGGATGACTTCTGTGACAATGTAGGGTCCTTCCCAGGGTGAATCGATCTTCTTCAGCCATTCTTGCTTGAGTCACAGGACTAGGTCTCCTTCGACGAAGGACCTTGGGCGTAGCCGGCGGTATTGCTATTGCGGAGGCTTTGCTGGTAGACCGCTGAGCGAGCCGCAGCAATGTCGCGTGCCTCGTCGAGTGTGTCAATGGCGTCTTCGAGTGCGGCCGATGATTTGGCTTCGATGTAGGCAACGACCCGTGGGGCCTTGTGGCGTACTTAGGTGCGTAGCATGGCTTCGGCTCTGTGCACCATGAAGAAGGGCGTGAAGCCGGTTGAGATATTCGGCGTTGTACGCAGGCTCCAAAGGACGAAGGGCAGCTCCTCTGCCCAGGCTCCCGCAAGCCTTTCGACTGGGCATAGCAGGCGTTTCTTGATCCCGTTGCCTATGAGGCCATTGGCCTTTTCGACCTGTCCGTTGGTCTGCGGGTGCGCCACGAAGGCGTATGATATGTTGATTCCAAGGCCCTCGTAGAAGTCTTGGAATTCCTTCGAGATGAAGTTTGAGCCATTGTCCGTGATGATGCTATGTGGAATGCTGAACTTGTAGACAATGGACTCAAAGAACTTGACGACAGTTTTGCCACTTTGGTTGGTGACGGGCATGGCCTCGATCCACTTGGTGAACTTGTCGACTGCGACCAGGAGGAAGATGTGGCCTCCTTTCGAGGATTTGGCAGTTTGCCGATCATGTCGAGGCCCCATTGGGCGAAGGGCTAGGCCAATGGTATGGGCCTTAGCTCGGATCCTTGTGCGTGCGGCTTGTTCGCGTACCTCTGACAGGCGTTGCACCTTTGGACGATGCCCTTGGCGTCGTTCATGGCTGTTGGCCAGTAGAATCCAGCTCGTAGAGCATTGGCGACTAGGGCGTGGCTGCCTGCATGATGGCCGCAGATGCCCTTGTGGATGTCTTGGAGGATAGTTTTGCCGTTGCCGATGGTGACGCACCTTTGGAGCACAACCGAAATGCCGCGCTTGTACAACTCGCCATTGTGGATGGTGAAGGCCTTAGACCGGCGAGATATGCGTCGGGCATCTGTCGGGTCATCGGGCAGTTCATTGTTTATTAGGTATCGAAGGTACGGCTCCGTCCATGTCTCTTCAACAACCATGACCTGCATCAGGCTGACCAGCTCGGCCTCAGTGTCGAGCTGTTCGGGTCCCTCTTGTCCTTCGGGTGGCGCAGCCCCCGTGTGCTCTACTTCTTTGGTTGCTCCCTTGGGGAATTTTCTCTTGATAGAGGGTACGCAGATTTGTTCAAGGAACACACCTGGTGGCACCCATGTGCAGGTGGAGCCGACATTGGAGAGTTTATCGGCTTCTTTGTTGCTTTCCCTTCCGACATGACGAAGCTCGCAGCCGTCAAAGTCCCCTTCGAATGAGTTGTAGAGCGCGCGGGACGCGATCATGTTGGTGTTGTGAGCATTGCGCCATAGATCTTGGCCATCTTCATGCCGTGGAAGAGGGCCTCGTATTCGGCCTCGTTGTTGGAGGCGCGAAATTTCATCTGAAGGACGTATTTCATGTTGTCACCCTGAGGGGACGTCAGTATGATGCCGGCCCCTCCTCCAGCCTCACTCTTGGAGCCATCGAAGTGCATTATCCACGACTACGACATGTCCGGAGTATCCGGCAGCTGGAGTTCCATCCAGTGGACGAGAAAGTTAGGGAGGACCTCAGATTTGATGGACTTGCGTCGCTCATAGACTATGTCTAGAGGAGACAGCTCGATGCCCCATAGGGCTACGTGTCTCATCGCTTCACGGTTGTTCAGGATGTTGGATAGTGGGGCGTCATTGATGACCATGATCTGATGCTCCTAGAAGTAGCGGCTCAGCTGATGATCCGTCATGAATATGTCGTAGTCGAGCTTCTGGTAGTGAGGGTACCTATACTTTATTGGAGTCAGTACCTCGTTGAGGTATTAGATTGGGTGTTGGACCCCGTGGGTCTTGCCATCTTCGGGTCGTTCGACAACGAGTACGGTGCTTACCGCCTGGTGCATAGCTGTGATGTATAGCAACAAAGGTTCTCGTTCCTTTGGAGTGACCAGGATGGGTGAGGTGGATAGCAGCCATTTGAGGTCCTCGAATGTGTCGTCTGCTTTGGGTGTCCACTCGAACTTGTCCGCCTTGCACATTAGCTAGTATAAAGGTAGGGCCTTCTCGCCCATGCGGCTGATGAATATGCTCAGCGCTGCGATCCGCCCAGCTAGATGTGGACACCTTTGAGGTTCTTCGGCTTATCCATGGCCAGTATGGCCCTGATTTTCTTCGGATTCACCTCGATCCCCCGTTGGGATATGAAGTAGCCTAGTAGTTGGCCAGATGGGACACCAAAGGCGCACTTTTCTGGGTTCAGCTTGATCTTGTAGTGATCAAGGTTATGAAATGTCTCGCGGAGATCGTCGATCAGCGTCTTGGCCTCCCTGGTCTTGATTACTATGTCATCGACATAGACTTGAATGTCGCAACCGATCTGGTTTTTCAGGAACGCCTGCATGCACCTATGGTACGTTGCACCTATGTTCTTCAGCCCAAAGGGCATGGTGTTGTAGCAGCATACTTCGAATTGCGTGATGAACATCGTTTTCTCCTGGTCTTTGACATTCAGCCATATCTTGTTGTAGCATGAGTAGGCATCAAGGAAGGAGAGTTTCTCGCATCCTGTAGTCGAATCGATTATCTGATCGATCCGCGGTAGAGGGAAGTGGTCCTTGGGACAGTACTTGTTGAGCGATGTGAAGTCCATGCACATCCATAGGATGTCCGTGTCCTTTTTGGGGACCAGCATGGTGTTTGCCAGCCACTCGCTCTCCTTGATTTCCCGGATGAAGTTGGCATCGAGCAGTCTGTTGACTTTGATTCCAACAGCTTCATCTCTTGGTTCAGATAGTCGTCGGATCGATTACTTGACTAGCTTTGTGTCAGGGAACACATTGAGTGCATGCTTGGCGAATTCCCTAAGACTTCTGGCATGTCCACATGACACCAGGCGAAGATTTCCCAGCGCTCATGGAGGAATTCGACGAACGCGCTTTCCTATGCGGGGCTGAGATCGTTGGCGGTCAACACTGTCTTGGAGGTGTCCGTCGGATGGATCTGCACCTTCTTCATGTTGACCGTGGAGTCGAATGACGTGTCAGGTGCGCTTTGTCTGGTGACTAGGGGTGCCCCGTTGTCTGTCACCTCTCTGAGCCTCGTGAGTTCCTCCTGCATGCCGAATGACTAGGACATTTTGTTGAAGTCTCTATCGCAGTGGTCGGATCAGGTGAAGCTTTCCTGGACGGTGATAACGCCAGGGTCTGGCATCTTCAGAAGGTGCACGCGTAGTGTGGTAACGCCAGAATCGCGTAATGCCACGCGCCCGAGGATGGCGTGGTACTGTGATGGACAGTCCACCACTTCGAATTCGAGCCGCTCGCGCCTGAAGTTTTTGGGCTGACCGAAGATGACGTCGAGCCATATCTTCCCTAGGGGATATATGCCCTTCCCTGGGACTATGCCGTGGAACGTCGTGTCTGATTGTTCTAGGCTTCACAGCGGGATCCGCATCGTTGCGAGTGTGCTGGCGAACATCAGATTGATGCCGCTGCCGCCATCCATGAAGACGCGGCTCATCTCGAACCCTCTGATTTGTGCCTCGAGCACCAGGGCAGCATGACCTGGGCGAGGGATCTGGCGTGGGTGATCCGAACGGTCGAACGTGATGTAGGACTCCGAGCCACTGAGGTACTCAGGGATGGATGGTGGGGAGGCTACCGCCAGGCTGACTTGGCGGGTGATCTTCTTTTGCACCATGTTGGTTGGGCGCCCTTCTGGATCATCAGGGCCCCCTTCGGCGATTGGTACCCTCCTGTGCCATTATTTGGCGCTGGTGTGATTGCTGGATTCGGCGATCCAGCGGGTGGTGGTGGAGGAGCTCCGTGGGCAATGTCACCTGGTACAGGTGTGGGCCCAAATACAGGGTTCACGATCTGGCGCCGTATTTGGGTGAGACCTTTGCTAAGCTTCTGGAACTCGCGGCAGTCCTTTAGCATGTGGTTGGCCTTCTTCTTACCATCATGTTTGTCAATGTAGAAGTGGATGGTGCAAGGACCATACAACTTGTCGTATGCCAAATGCTCGTCGTCAGGGATACGATGTTGCCATGTCTGGGTGGATGACCCTCATTCGCGGTAGTTGCCTCTGCGGTATCCGCTACTGCGGTTGCAGTCATTGCGTCGGTCAGTGTATCCAGCCGCGATCATGTCGACTCCGTCGCTATCGTCGTTGACGCGAGATCTTCCTTTACTGTGGCGTTCTCGTCTACGGCCATAGTCATCCTCGTCATCCGAATGCGTTCGATGGACAGAATCCTCACCATCTTCTCATCGATTGGCGATGTCCATGAGGTGGTCGAGCGTCTTGGGCTTGACGCGCCCAAGTTCTTCCTTGATGTCCAGGTGCTTGACACCATCCTTGAAGGCGTCAATTTCTCTCTCTTCGGAGATATGTGCGGCAGAGTTCTTGATATGGGACCAGCGTAATATGTACGAGCGAATGGATTCGCCGGCACGTTGGGTGCAGGCTCGTAGTTCCTCAATCGAGGCAGGCCTTTTGCTGGTGCCCTTGAAGTTGCGGATGAAGCTATATGCCAGCTCCTCCCAGCTTCGGATGGAGCCGTAGGACATGCTACTGAGCAAGATCCTAGCTGCGCCTATCAGCTATAGCTGAAGGCATTGTAGGGTGGTGTTCCTGTTGCCGCCGTGCAGCTTGATGGATGAGAGGTGGTCGTTGAGCCAGGCCTTCGGGTCCTGCGTGTCGTCGAACTTCGGAGTGTCCAAAGGGAGATTGAAATTTTTCGGCATTCGTGTTCGCCAAACAGATCTGCTGAAGCATCTGGCTCCACACATCTCTGCGTCGTCGTCCTCGTCGGATTCAGTTGAACACACGCGTTTAGCGTGTGCCTTGTCGATCTTGCGGTAGGTGAGATCGTTTCAAGCGTCGTAGTCGCTGCTACGGTGCCGTGGGATCTTGCGATGTTGAGGAAAATCGTGCTCGTCCTTGTCGGATGAGGGCGCAAGGCTGTGGGTGAACTTGACTGCGGCTTTTTTCTTCGGCTCCACAGGAGCCTCATCATGGAGCGCGGATCCGACGAGTCCGAGACCAGCTAGCGCGAACTTGTGCATGGCGCTCTTCGGGTCACCCACCGCAGGTGGATGGGACGCGAGGTATGTAGTGGCCGCCATGATCGCAGGATGCGGTGTTTTTGGAATGACGTTGCTGTTTACGTCCATCGTCATGAAGGACGTGTTGAGGGCCCTGGTGACTTAGTGGCGCGCGGCTGGGTCCATGTGCTACGTGCGGGAGCGGTGCTTGTTTTCGTTGTTCCCATGCGAACTAGAGCCGCCAGCGGCATAGAGCGCAGCTCGCCGCGCGCTAGACTCCAAAGCTGCTTGCTTACATTTGTCAAGCTCCTCCATCAGCTTCACCTGCCAGTTATGCTCGTTGATGAGGAGGAGGTGGTAGGCCATCAGCAGATCTCGTGAATCATTCATGGGTAGGATGATGTTGCCTGCCATGGCTTCGCGCGCTTGGCACCAGCCGTCCTCGTTGAGGATGATCTTCTGGTAGGCGTTAGTGTCGCCTTCGTTGGGCCTGAGCGGCGGGTCTCCCCTGTTTCCTCCGTTCTCACCTTGCGGGTTGGGTGCAGTCCAACCTAGCGGGAGTTCGCCGCTCCCGATGACGGCGCATAGGTAACGCCCAGATTGGCCGGCCTGCCGCAGCTTTTGGATCCGAAGCCGTAGGTTCCTTCATCTGAGGGAGGGCCGTGTAGATCTGAGTTGCAGCTGTCGCTATCGTCTGACTCGTCTATCAGCGTCGACGCGTAACGTGCCGATAGGTGGGACCCACGAAGCGGGCCTGATGGATGGTGGTGTCACCCTCTCTGGGAAGCGGAGGGTGTAACACCCTCAGAATTAACCCTATGCAAATTTCAGCGATTTCGGCCAAACCCGCATAGAAACGATTCAAAGATGACCACCAGGCACTTTCGCGCGGGTGGAAAACGAAGTAATACCATTACACAATAGTCCACGATGGAACCCATAGAACAGATATATACAACAATGACTCAAAGAGTCAAGAATACAGATATACATTACAAAGAGCCAAATCACCTTTAAACGCATGGCGTCCGAAATGCGGACAAGATGCAAATTGAGCTAAGAGCCCTGAAGAATAACCAATGGCGTTCATAACCCTGCCCAGGCCAAGACGGAAGGGTAACCCTGCTAATGACGTCGATCTCAAAACCTGCTTAAACAAAAGGGGTGCCGACAAAGGGCAAAGGAAAAAGAGAGCGGACAGTACTGAGGCCAATACACGGCGAGACTAGAATTCGACGGTCCTCGCCTACATAGGTATGGTGGACTGAAGCAGCAGCGCAGCATGAACTAAACAACCTATAGAGACTCAATTCAACAGGCGGCTATCAGATAGGGATAAGAAAGACCTATTCGGATCCAACCTAAAACTATCACCAAGCATACCCATCCTGGTATTTCCCCCTCGAGACCAAATGAGGAAGTCAACCGAGGAACTCACACAGTTGGCAGTTTTATTCATTCCGTTATAGTTGCGGCAATTACTAGTCAGATATAGATAGCATGAGTCATCCTGATATAATAAACAGTGGGAAGTTTTAGTTAACCATTCCGTTGTAGTTGTGATACTTACTTGTCAGATACAGATAGCATGAGGCATCCCAAAACCAGCAGTTGTTGGTACTTTTATTTAGCCATCCCGTTATAGTGAAGCTGATTACTAGTCATTATAAAGTCAAATTTATAGCACTACTTTAGTTATAGTTGTCTATGATCGAGATACTGTGCTCCAAGTCGTCCATAACCGCGGACACGGCTTTCAGAAAGTTTTACCCTGCAGGAGTGCACAAATATCAACACACGCACGATCAACCTCGGAAAGAACCAAATGAAAACCCAACGAGGCATCATGATAGAACATTCGCAAGATTCATATTTTATTTCAGGGGGCCATCCCACTAAGCAACCCGCGAAGAAGTTGGCCGGCTCCGAGACAGACCCAAAGGTTTGTGTCAATGGCTGTAAACGACTGGGAACCCGAAAGTGTGACTGGGCTTGTCGATACCGTGGAAACATTCCACTTACCTAAACAGTACAGGCGCTCCACGCGCAATAATAATTAAAGCAGTAAAGCATGGCATATGTATAGGATAGTAATAAAGCCCCAAACTACTTTGTGGCCCCAAGGAATTAAATATGACTCAAGCTAGGGTTAGGGGGATTCATGGTCCCACATGCGGATAGTGCGAATATTCAAAGAACAGGTATCAAGTACTCGAGGTCCTACGGGACACAAGTGGACGGTTAAAAACCAAATAACATCTATTTCCCACCTATGCCTCTGCATTATTTACCTACTTCAATTTTAGTTATTAAACTGTAATTAAAGTCATGATCATCTCCAACTTTAAACATGCGACATTACTCCAACAACCGTGGAAGATCAACGGCGCGATGCAACACCTGCGCAAGCAACTACGACTCGCAAGGCTGAATATCTTCCAAACAACAGGTAGTAGGATGTGTCCAAGGCAATTTAATGGCTGCAAGGGATATCACGGGTATGAAAACTAGAGCATCGCATCAAGATAGCAATAGATCAACAGGAGGAAATAAAGACTATAAAAGTAAAATAGGTAGAAAGGGGGAGAATGCTCTCCTGAAAACATTGCCAAAGGTTCATACCCGAAGAACTTGTTGAAGCTCGTAACATCTCATCGTCCTATCCGGGAAGAAGCAAACACTAAAAGGAACAAGCGATGAAAAATTACAACTAATGCGGAAGAATCGACATGATCATGATATGATGCATGACATGGCAAGTTAATGATGCAAACTATGTCAAAAAGGTATTAAATACATAGCATATTGATGATATAGCATACGTGAGGCATTATTAATAAGAAATAATTAGTTCCCAGTTTTATTTATCATGTTTTCCTTGCATAAACAATACTGATTATAAAACTTCTCTTAATGCATGATGCAAATGATAATATGGATATCATGGTTGGAGAGGTCTCGTCGCGCTGATCGATTTAGACATATCATTCGTCAAATTCGGAGTTACGGATTTTACGTTATGCAATATTTAAGAAAATGCATTTTACGTTATGCAATCTGGCGTGAGGTGTGTATGCGAGGATGGAAGAGATCCTTCTCGCCATGCCCTCCTAGCCTTTATATAGATAGGCAGGTCACGGTCTTAGGTCGAGTCGGTTACAGATTAGGGTTAGTACCCTTTGAAATTCTATCTACTCTAGACTTGTTCTCCAAGGATCCGAAGACATCATGGGCTTGGGCCACCCGAAATATTCATGGGCCGTGTGTCTTGACGTGGGCCTTCCTTGGGCTGGACCAGGTATACCAATGTTGTGTACCCGTGGAGTATAACCATGTGATCTAGGAATGTCATACTTGCTCGGTCAAGTTTGGAGATGATCATGAGACTCATTTAGAATAGAGTATTCACTTTCCAAAACCTTGTGGCCAACTTCTCGGTGAGTCTAGCATGAGCAGCCCCAAAGTCAACCTTGTCCTTCTTTCACGTGTTTGCTTTTGGTAATGCATTATCACGTTCTTTGACAAGCTTGGTCACAACTTCTTCATGTGACTCTTCCATTGACTCAAGTCTCTCTTCTAGAGAGACTCGAGCCTCTTCTTCTTCCTCTAGAGCATTTTTTAGAGATGCAATTTCCATTGCTTCCTGTCTTTCAATTATGCCCTTCTCTTCAAGGAGCACTTCATTTTGAGCAAGTTGATCCATAAGGGCCACGAAATGTATCTTGTGCTCACCTTGCAAGTTAGTGATAAAATAATACAAAGAAATAATTTCTTCTTTAACATTAAGACTAGTAGAATCATCCATGTTAATCATAGTCTTAGGAAAGGAAGTAGTGGAAGATGATACCTCGGTACCTCTTGCCATGAGGCAAGTGGCGTTCTTGTTGATGATGTTCTCATTATGTGCATCAAAGAGTGATACCGGTGTTGGTGTAGTGTCTATGGCCTCCACTTCTCGTGAGCTATCGTCATATTCTTCATCTTCACTTGCGGATGAATACTCCTCTTGAGCTACCAAGACAATATTTGGTTGCTTCTTGTATGTAATACTCTTCTTCACAAATTGCTTCTTCCGTGGAGCCTTTGACTTTTCTTTTAGGATGAATCTTCCTCCATTATCTTCTCTACTTTGATATGGGCATTTAGCTACAAAGTGCAGCCGGTCTCCACAATTAAAGCACGTTCTCAATTTAGGACCATTTTCCCTTCTTCCATTTGACCCACTTTTGCACTCAAGTTCAGATTTGGATTTTTGGGGTCCTTCCAAAAGTTTACGGCATAGAAGGACATGTACTCACCATGAGCTCTCTTGACATCCTCGGGACAGTCCATAGCTTCAAAATCATCCTCGTCTTGTTCAGCTACACTTTCCTTCAAGGCTACATTGACCCCCTTCTGCATTCAATAGCTCAAGCACGAGCATCTTCGGCATTCTTGGCAACTACCTTGAAAGCTGCCATTTCTTGCATTACCTCATTGGAAGTCTTTTGGTGGTAATTATGACTACCTTGGAGGCTCTTCAAATCTGTAGTCTCAAATGGTATAAGAGCACTAACATACTTTCTCTTGATCCACGCGTCACTAACGTGGGAAGCATCATGATTTCTGAATGTGGTGGCTATTGACTTGAGCCTTCTATACATATCTTCATGATCCTCGCCATCCATCATGTAAAACCCTTCATCTTGGTTACTCAAAGCATCATACATATTCCTTCTCATGCTTTCATTTCCAATGAAGAGATCGGTGAGGGCATCCCAAGCTTCCTTCGCTGTGTTGAGATGTTCTATGTGGGGCATGCCCTTGGGACCCACACCAAGTTGGAACATGTGTAGAGCCGTTGCATTGAGTTGGCTATCCACAACCTCTCTTCTTGTTAGGTTTTTTGGATCTCCAACATGAAAACCATTCTCTATGATTTGCCATAACTCAGTGGATGAGCTGCACACATGAGACTTCATCAAAAATTGCCATTGATTAAAAGTAGATGCAGAAAGCTTGGGTGGATCACCCCTATTGTTTATATGAGGGTGAGGGATAGGTGGATCAGATGAATACACTTGAAGAACCTCATTATACCACCACCATTTTTCGAGGTGGATCTCTTACTAGTGCCGCCACCTACCACATCGCCTTCTTTGGATTCGGTGTTACCCTTTTCCTTAGACTACGGAGTGGTGGCCTTAGAGGCAGATGTAGGTGGTGTTGTGGGTGTGGAGAGACGCACAATCATTTGACGCATCTCTTCCATCTTAGAATCTCTTGAACTAATCAAGGTTGTTTCCAATGTCTTGATATTGTTCATGGTGACTATGTTCATGGCATCACTCCCATATCCCCTTGATACCCATACTTCTCTTAGGAGGTTAAGCTCGAATAAAGAGCCGGGGCTCTAATAGCAATTTAAATGGATTGTATGGGAATATAGAGGGGCGTTGAATAGGTGATACTTCAAATTTTAGTTCCTTTTCAATTTTAGGCTTGACACAAAGTAAATTCTCTAGATATGCAATTACAAGAGTTTCCCTATATGCAAACCTAACTACCAAGCTTGTAAAGGGAGCGAGGAAACCGTAGTAGAGCACGTGGAGACACAGGGATTTGTTTGATCGTAGTTCCTTCCATATTAAGGGAAGTACATCTGCGTTGGAGGGTTGGGCGGTTCTAAGACCACCATGCCACAATAGGCCTCACCCTATTCTTCGATGGATCTCGCCACCAAAGGCACGATCCACCTTTGCACTATTGGTACCCTTCGAGGTGGGAACCGGTGCCTTTACAATGCTAGCAGGGCACACATCCACAACTTAATTGGAGTTTCCCGTGATGACAACAAGCTGCCACAAGAACAAGGATTATCAAATAATCGAAACAAGGATCTAGATATTTGCAAGAAATACTAGATCGAGAATCCTCCAAGTGAATGGAGGGCAAGTGAAGCGCTTGATTGCTGTTGATGAAGATGGAAATGCCTCCTCCCTTGATTCCCCAAAGATTGAAGCCTTTGGGTGGGTGAAGGTGGAGATCTCTTATTAGACTTTGAAGCTAGCAGGTCTTGTCTTTTGAAATGAATCAAGAGTTCTGGTAGGAGGTGATGGTGATTAAATACTTGCCAAACTGGTGGTTGGAGACATTTGGGGGCGGATTATCATACAGGAAAATCCTGAGCCATAAATTCAGGATTTTAGCACCCCTTCAACTGCATACGCCTTGATCTCCTTCTCAAAAATCCTTGAGGCGGATTATCTAGCCGGGCAAAAAATCAACCTGGGACAATCGGAGATTCTCCGCCCCATGGAGTAGACGTGCCTCAACTCTCATTGGAGAAATCTGAGGCGGATTATCCGCCCCATGAGTGGATTATCCGGCCACAATTGAAATCTGCCCCCCATGTAGTGTGGCGCGGACTTGGGGAAGGCCTAATCCACTTAAGACCATTTATTTTCCCTTTTGAATATGCTAAGACCTGCAACACTTCAAAACACATTAAATAATCCTTGGCGTTGTTATCAACACACAAAACTTTGTTACATCCAAAAGCGTATCTACTTTCACGAACACTTTTGTGTTTCTTATCTAAACTTGTGTGATTTGGATACAACTAACGGTGACGGTATTTTCATCCAAATTACCTTGGTGTCTTGTTTTGTGCAGAAAATCAACTATCGGAAAAATCCCGGAAAATATGCCAAAATTATAATTCACGGAAGATCCATGGAGCTGAAATGCAGAGACGGAGAAAGTTTTGGGAGGCCCACACCGCAGGCGTGGGCTCACCTTGCGCCTAGGGTCTGACCACCCGGACCCCTTGGCATCCTTATGCGCCTATAAGTTGCCTCTCGACCTAAAAGTAGAGGGGGGTTCGATAGTTTTCCAGAAAGAGTTCCGCTCCTCCTCCGCCACCAGAAACAAAGATTTGGATCCAGAAAATCCGTTTCGGCATGCAGGACGGGAATTTGGAGAGGATCATCGCCATCGTCATCACCAACGCATCTCCATCAACCATCGATGTTTCCCTCATCCAAGAGTGAGTAATCCCCTGCCGTAGGCTTGGGGATGGTAGGGATTGGATGAGTTCTATCATGTAATCGAATAAGATCTATTAGGGCATAGTGCCTAGTATCTCTATTAGCGCTATTTGACTTTGTTACAACTTGTTGTGCTTAATGCTTGTCACTAGGGCCCGAGTGCCATGATCTTAGATCTGAAATATTATTGAATCATTATGATAGTACTGTTTGTGTTCTTATCTGCAAGTTGTGTACACATATCATAGTCCGGATCCAAAGGCCCCGAAGTGACAATAATTGGGACAACTGGAGGGGATGGCTGTGGTGTGAGGATCACAGGTGTTCATGGAGTGTTAATGCTTTGCTCCGGTGCTATACTAAAAGTAGCACCTTAATTGCCAGTAGTTCCCTAGAGGCCCTGCTACCACGGGCTAGCTGGACAGAAGATGTTGTGCAAGTTCTCATTGCGAGCACGTATGACTATATTTGGAGCACTTGCCTAGGATTGTTTAGTACTTGGATGCTTATTATTATTTATCTGCAATGCCCTAGATCTTGAAGTTACATGTTTAGACTCGTCCATGCAATGCCCGTCCATCCATCCCTATGCCTACCGCACTCAAATCCCACTGTTACCGTTACTATTACTATTTCTCCTATTTTACTGTTATTGTTGCTTTGCTGTTGCTACTACAAAACTGTTGCTACTGATAAACTTCTGTGAGCAAGAACTATTTCCAGGTGCAGCTAAATTGACAACTTAGTTGTTAAGGCTTGCAAGTATTCTTTGGCTCCCCTTGTGTCGAATCAATAAATCGGGTAATACTACCCGCGAAGACTATTGCGATCCCCTACACTTGTGGGTCATCAAGACTATTTTCTAGCGCCATTGCCGGGGAGCATAGATTTATTTGTAAGTTCACTTGGATCTACTATTGTTCACTGCTACTCCTTTCATCATGGGAAGTCTCGTGATGGAAAGTTCCCTATTTTACCATCCACTACAAGAAGAGGTGCAGTCCTAAACACCTCGGTGCTCTTGATTTACCGTCGGTTATAAGTAAGCTTGTCACACCACCACCACATACTCATGCTACACTGCTACTACTGCTGAATCTGAAACTGCTTTTCATGCTCATGATGTTACTTCTACTGTGCTTGATGCGAGCGGTTCATTAGGTCCTTTCCTAGTTGCTACTATGGCTAGTCTAGGAAATACCGAAACTCCTAGTGAAGACACTATTACAACTATTAGCTCACCTGAGTCTAGTGAGAGTTATGATATACATGATTGAGTTTACTGATGAATTTGTTCAAGAGTGCCAAAACATAGATGGTACTAGTGCTATTAGAGTCTCCTTCCTAGACGCACCATTTTTCCTAAACGTCCTCCGATCCTAAGTTTGCCACCTCCCATAGATATTAAAGACAAATATTATGATTTCTCTCTTGATTTATCCTATTTAGATATTGTTGAGAAAGAACCTTTTTGTGGTACTGAAAATGAGAGTGTCGTGGCTCATATGAATGAGCTTTCTACTATGGGTGCTTTATTCTCACGATGATTTTAAGATGCTTGAGTACTTTGTTACTAAGATCTTCCCTTTTCACTAAAAGGAGAAGCTAGGGCTTGGTTTAATAGATTACCTCCTGGTTCCATTGATAGCCCTGATTGCTTGATTGCTTCTTTCTTCGTAAATATTTTCCTCCCGATTGCTAGACATGCTGCTTTGCCAGAGACTTTTGATTTTAAGCAGGAGAAGAAGAGAAATTGCTGAGTCATGGAAAGGTTACGTGCCTTGATTCATGCACATCCCGGATGTCCATTACCTAAGAATGAGCTTCTTGATATTTATTATAATGGACTAGCTGATGATTCTAGGACATACCTAGACAACTTTCTTGATTGTGTTTTCAGGAAAAGAACTCCTCTGATCTCAAGAATTAATGGCTAAGATAAGCAAAATTATGATGATTGGACTTCAACCGAGCTATTACTCTGAACCAATTGTGCCTGAACCGGTTCCAACACCAACACCAAAGAAGAGGGGAGTTATTGCATTAAATGATGAAGTAATGAAGGAATCTAAAATGTCTAAAGGAGAATG
Organism: Avena insularis; assembly: GCA_023614405.1. Taxonomy (NCBI): domain Eukaryota; kingdom Viridiplantae; phylum Streptophyta; class Magnoliopsida; order Poales; family Poaceae; genus Avena; species Avena insularis. The sequence goes on from CM042695.1 coordinate 261,346,885, forward strand.
GTATTAAATTTGAAGATGTGAAGAATCTACCTCCTATAGATGAATTATGTAAGTAATTCCCCAATCATCTACTATTGAGGTACACTCTCTCCAACACTTGGATGAAGGAGATATTCCTTATGGTAAGCCTCCTGATCAATGTTTAGAGGATCTTGACATTTTTATTATTAAACAAGGTAATTTTAATAAACAAGTTCGAGAATCATTTATTGGAGAACTCTAGAGCTATCCATGAGTTGAAAGATATTGTGGAACTTCTAATGATATTAAAATGCTTTGTAAACACTTTCAAATGGTTCAAACCCAACTTGATCAACTTGCTAAGGTACAAAAGGATATGCTAGTTAATGCCTCAGGAGATAAACATGCTTATGGAATTAGAACTAGGAGTGGTATAGCTACTCAAGATCCTCTATATCCTGAATGACACCCTAAAAAGAATTGAGCAGGATTCTCAAAGGTGAGAGTAGATGCTAAAACTAAAAGTGGTAATGGTAATAATGATGCTAAGGAGGAAGGTGAGGAAGAACTTGAGAAGCACTCTAAGAATATTAGGTACACTAAGGAAGATTTTATTGCTAATAAACATGGTAAAGAGAGAGAACCTTGGGTTTAGAAACCTATGCCTTTTCAGGTAAGAAACACAAGTCAAAGGAGGAAGAACACTACAACAAGTTTTGTGAGTGGATGAAACCTTTATTTTTGCAAATTCCTTTGGCTGATGCTATTAAGTTGCCTCCTTATTCAAAGTATATGAAGGATATTGTCTCTAATAAAAGGAAGATTCCTAATGAGGAGATTTCTACTTTGCTTGCTAATTATTCCTTCAATGGTAAGGTTCCAAAGAAACTTGGTGATTCGGGTATACCAACTATTCCTTGCTCTATTAAGAATAATTATGTTAGAAGCGCTTTATGTGATTTGGATTTGGAGTTAGTGTTATGCCTTTTCTCTCTGAGAGACTCAACTAGAAAAGTTGATACCAATGATATATCTTTGCAAATGGCTGATAAGTCAACTACTATTCCTGTTGGTATATCTTAGGATGTTCTGTTCAAGTGGCTCATAATTGCTTGGTTTTAACTGATTTTGTTGTGCTTGAAATGCTGAAGATGATAATATTTCTATTATTCTTGGGAGACCTTTTTTAATACTCTGTGTCATTAATTGTAATCAAGGAAAAGTAACATTCAATATTGATGACAAAGAGCATCTGTTTATTTCCTCCAAGAAGGTTGCTAAAATCTATTATGCGAATTCAATTGAAAATGTTGAGAGCATAAACATTGGAGAAATATATTGTCCCATTCCACAAGAAAATTGTGAAACTATTATGATTGGGACCATTGCTATCAAGTATTAGGTAACATAATCGACTTGTGGATTGCAAAGTTTTGTTTCATATAAGATTGTTTTGGTAACAAGACTTGATCAACCTTGTTAACAAAAGGATTTTAATGAACAAAATAATGTTTTCAATGTGGTTATACTTGCTTTCTTTTAATTTTCTCCTTCCTAGTCTTTGATTTTCTTTTGCTATCTTTGGTTTTGTTAGGTGTTTGCTTGTTAGAGTGTCTTAGAGCTTCTCTTGTTTGGCTTTTGGTTTGCTTTTTGCGTCTTACGAAAAAACTATTTCATGAGAAAATCAATTTTCATACCTGAAAATTGGCCAAAAATAAAGTTTCTGAAAAATCCAGAAAATTCAAAATAATTTTTCCTTGAAAAAGGGAGAGACACTGAGTGGCCTGAGCCACCGCAGGCTAGCACACCCATGGTAGGCGTGGGCGTGCACCTGCAGGTGGCGCCTAGGGGTCTAGCCTACGTGGGCCTCCAGTGCCTCCTCAAGCCATCTTGTTTCTCTCTCCGAAAACACCGGAAAACTTTCTCAAGCTCGAGTTCTTCGTTCTTGCTCATGATTTTCGATCTCCTTGCTCAGCCCATCTTTGCTGATTTTTGGAGAGATTGTTCCTTGGTATGTGCCTCCTCCACTTGTCTAATTAGATTTGTGATTGGTAGATTGTATCTTGAGTATTTTGCTGCTATAGGTGGCAGGTTGTGAGCTTGCATGCTTGTTCTATGCTTAGAGATTTCATTTTGACGCATGTGTAGCTCTCTAGCAAGTTCCTATAGTAGTTTCTCATCATTTATCATCTTGAAATCACTTGGTTTGATGTTTGTCTAAAAATTTCAGAATAGAGTGGTCATGACAACCACATTTGGAGAGATATTTGAGAATGATGCACCTAGGAGGACAACGCCTTCAAGATCATCCTCCCCCGTGCTAGGCCCTCATACAATGAGGATCTCATCACTCTGCGATTCAATGAGGGAGATGAGGGGATGCACCCTCCGCTTTCCTTGCCAAACCTTCTTGCGGGATTCTTGGGATTCTTGAAGATTTTATGACCTTGGTTAGGAGGACTGGTGCAACAAGTCTTATCAGGATGAGGCGTACAATATGCTATGCTCACTTAAACATTTGCGGAGAGATTCTCCTTTACTAACTGCATGTTTAGTCTAGATGTTTCTTTCAAATTTTATGGCAGGTCTTACCATATGTCATTGAAGAAATTTTGTGAAGCTCTAGGACTTGGTACAGCTGGCTAAACAAAGAATATTCCAGCTCAACCCGCTGATTTTTGGAGATCTATCGGAATAACTAATGATGATAACCGTAGAGCTCAACGGGAAAGATAAGAAACATTCAGCTTCGGCCATCGGTACTTCACTTACTATCTTGCCACTAGTGTTTTGGTAGGAGAACACTAGTAATATTTACAACTATCATTTGGCCTTCTTAGCGTTGCGCTCAACAATGATACCAAGTACAATCTTGGTTCTCTCATTGCTCGTCGTTTAACGCTAAGGGACCCATTGGGGGAATTATTGCTATCGTGTTGCTCTTGCCTTGGACATTGTTGTTGATCCAAATAATCAATTTTGGCTCCTTAGATTCTTGATCTTGCTTCCATGAAGGCGCACCACTTTGTCACTAATGGCTCTACCCTTGAGAACTTGGTTTATAGAATGTTGTTTATTGACGGAAGAGAGAGACCCTCTCCCCAAACCACTTTGTTCGGTATTTCTCGGGGACCTTTGTCATGCTCCAAGGAGGAGAGGGATGGCAAGCTGTGCTCTCTTATCTTCTATGGACACATTCAGGAGGAAGCTCCCTCGACCCCATTTGTGACACTACACTAGAGAGTCCTCGAGCTCGTGCGGGAGAGGGAGCCTCCTCGTCGTGCCTACGGAGGTGCCTCTACTTGGGCACCATGGGATTGAGCCCCACTAGGCCAAAAGCCTAAGCTTGGGGAGGTATACGACATCACACTCATATATATATCATGTGGTCGGTTCTTTGTATATCCATTGTTTCGCTTTTTTTGGTTCTTGTTGCTTCTTTCTCAAAACACAAAAATACCAAAAATATTTTCGTTGTTTCTCTTGGTTTGTTTGCTTTTGCTTTGGTTTTCCTTTAAAAATCCAAAAGATTTTGCTTTGTTGGTTTGTTTTTGCTTTGCTTGTTTTGCTTTGTTGGCTTGTTTGAAAAATCAAAACACCAAAAATATTTGTTGTTCTGGTTTTGTGAGTTCTTTGCAGGGTTCGGTCGTCCTCGGTGGATTTTCGTTTCATATTATTCAAGTCACACAAGTGAAGGGCAATAATGAAGATTAAGACAACTTGAGGGTGTGGCAAGGGGTAATAAACTCTATTTTTCATTTTGCATATACTCATCATTACGAGCATGCTTAGCTGTTTTGTAAGGTGTATGTCATTATGAATGCTCAGTAGTTCTTGCTTGTCTATGATTAGCTCCAGCTTTCTAATAGTTTGTAGCATGTCATATGAATGTTTGCTTGCATGGTTTTATTCATATTTTGGTATGATATTTCATGTTCCTTTGAATGTTTCATGTGAATCGACTTGGCACATGCTCACGCATGCATATGACTAAACAATAGTTAGTAAGCCTCGATGATTTATTTTGCATCAGAGTTCTAGTATCACTTTCATGCCATAATTAGTCATGTTTTTGTTGCAAGCATGGTTATGACAATTATTGCTCTCTCGTTTGTCGCTCCCTCTCTTTTGCTAGCCTTCACTTGCACTGAGTATGAGCTCTACCTGTGCTTCCAACTCCTCAAAACCAATATTGCCAGCTGTGTCCACCATACCTACCTATTAACATCATTTGATATTTTAGTGCATATTCAATATGCCTTGTTTTCTTCCAAATAAAATGTTTGTCTGTTTTGAGAAAGTTAGTTAGTAAAGCTCTCATGAACTTGATGTCACACTTTATTCCTTGCACTTAATAATCTTGAACCATTGTGACATGTCCATGAAAGTTATATGCTTGCAAATTATATCTTGGGAGTCAGCAAACTGTCTTATCATGGGGAACGCTTTCAACACTTTTGGATATCATATCAGTTGATACTTTGCTCTTTTGTTTATGGATGTCGAAGATTTGAAATAAAAGGGAGCTTGTGAGTTCATGGAGTCTATACATTGTGTTAGAGAAAGCGCTGGGCCATTAGCCTAAGCCATGCCTAATCATGGTGGAAACTTGCGGCATCACCATAATGGGCATTCTATGAAGAATCCTCAATAAAATCTATGCATATAGTAAATAAAAATATCAGCGGAGATGCTTATTGTCTGCTTGCCTTGTCATTTGATCACGGGATAGCTCCTGTATCATGTGCAAGGTACCCGTTAGCGGTTCTCTATGATATGCATGTATTTACAATGGCGAGAACTACGAGGTAACCAAAGTTGAGTATCATGTGAGCGTCTCTCGTACTCAAGGGACTTGGGATTTCAGTTTATAGTCTCAAGCATATAACTCAGATTGGACCTCACTTTTACCTTAACCATATGAAGATGCCTATGATAGGGGCAATGAGAGATCAAAGCTAATGAGTACCTTCCTTTCAGCATTTGGAAGCCTTTCAAACTTTTCAAAACCGTTTTCACTTCCTTGTTGAGTCACCACTTATTCTATCAGCAACCTCTTGAGAGCATAGTTGTCATTCTTGTGTTTCTTCCAAAACTTGGTTAATTATGTCATGACTTTGATTCTTGTATCTACGATATTTTTACCTCTAGTCTTCACTTGAACTTCAGAGGTTCCTTGGCATTTATATTGTGCTCTACAAACAAAGGCAAGCAAGATACCACTCTATCATACCTTACTATGAGCATTGCAATGTTGCTTATGTTTATTTTTCATGCTACCTATTATTATTGAATTGGTTTCTCTTCATATATTGCAATGACTATTGAGTAGACTTAGTTGCATACTCTTTATTATGAATAGTTTAAGGATCTACTCCTGTGCTGAGAATATATACATCATATGAAGAAAATGTGTTTGTGAAAGTTCTTTTATCGCACTCGGTTCTCAACTGAATTGCTTGAGGACAAGCAATAAGCTAAGCTTGGGGGGTGTTGATACATCCAAAACGTATCTACTTTCCCGAACACTTTTGCTATTGTTTCTTCTCTAAACTTATGTGATTTGGATACAACTAACACGGACTGACGCTGTTTTTAGCCGAATTACCTTGGTGTCTTGTTTTTGTGCAGAAAATCAACTATCAGGAAAAATCTTGGAAAATATACCAAAAATTATATTTCACGGAAGATCCACGGAGCTAGAGTATGAGACGGAAAAGGGGCCTGGGGGGCCCACACCCCTGCCAGGCACGGGCCCACCTCTAGCCGCGCCTAGGGGGTGCAGCCACCCCCTCGGCCTTCCTTTGCGCCTATAAGTTGCCTCTCGACCAAAAAACAGAGAGGGGTTCGATAGTTTTCCAGAAAGTGTTCCGCTCCGCCGCCGCCACTAGAAACCAAGATTCGGATCCATAAACTACGTTCGGATGGGGAATTTGGAGAGGATCATCGCCATCGTCATCACCAACGCTCCATGAACCATCAATGTTTCCCTCATCCATGAGTGAGTAATCCCTCATAGTCTTGGGGATGGTAGGGATTGGATGAGTTTTATCATGTAATCGAATAAGATCTGTTAGGGCATAGTGCATAGTATCTCTATTAGTGCTATTTGACTTTGTTGCAACTTGTTGTGATTAATGCTTGTCACTAGGGACCCAGTGCCATGATCTCAGATCTGAACTTATTATTGAATCATTATGATAGTATTGTTTGTGAACTTATCTACAAGTTGTGTACACATATCATTGTCCGGATCCAAAGGCCCTAAAGTGACAATAATTGGGACAACCGGAGGGGATGGTTGTGGTGTGAGGATCACATGTGTTCATGGAGTGTTAATTCTTTGCTCTAGTGCTCTATTAAAAGGAGCACCTTAATTGCCAGTAGTTCCCTAGAGGCCCTGCTGCCACGGGCTAGCTGGACAAAAGATGTTGTGCAAGTTCTCATCGCGAGCACGTATGACTATATTTGGAGCACTTGCCTAGGATTGTTTAGTACTTTTTCAACACCCAGATTTTTAATCCCAGATGCCTGTTATGCCATACATCGCAATCCCAGGATTACCATTTTTGCGAGACAAAACATATTGGATATCACAGTACATCATCCATTACAAACCATACATAAGGTCTTACACAAATAAGGATCACATCATCTAGTTCTTAATACAATTCAAGCATCAGAATAATGTAATAGTAATGATAGGGTAGGTGAAGCTCCATCTTCATGGTCACATGCAATGCTGACGATGGGAGATGATCCTAGTTGTCGTAAACTTCCTGATGTCCGTCCTCCTGATAGTCCTCTTCATAGTATGGCCATGGCAATTGCCAGGGATAAAGCCATGAGTACTCTTTAAGTACTCGCAAACTAATACTAACAAGTGAAGTGGTTTTTGAGTAGGATATACTAATATTTGGGGTTGTTTTGCAAAAATCCAGATTTATCTCTACTGAGTTCAGAAGCAAAGAAAGCTAGTTGAAAAGTTTTATAACACCTAAGGGGAACTTGAATTTCATATCACAACCCTGTTGTGGGCAAGTCAAAGCCATGAATCGTTTCACAAGTCATTTTGAAAACATCTGACAACGGAACAGTATGGCCACTCCAACTGTCCATAACCATGGACGCGGCTATTCGAATAGTTTGACACTCTCGGGTGGTACACTTTCACCACAACATTCGATACATTCGTCAGGATCAATCCTGAATTCACCATACTCAGCATGCGGATAATCAATCTTAACCTTTGCATTACACGCACTAGTATAGGCACCTCTCCTATGAGTTTGGCCTCCCAACCATGACCAACTGGAGTCTTGGGTACTGCACAGGTGGACAATCTTCACAAGGTAGCCTCGGCTCAAACCTTGGCCACAAGGGAACCCATACTAAGGTATATAAGTTTCCAGTCAAGCCCTACCCAAATTTCGGGTATTGTGGTTGTACGGTAAAATTGGAATGGTATCGCATCCAGACAACCATTAGTTTTATAAAGGGCTAAGGCTCATGCCTTAACATTTTCATCATCAAAATCATCTGGTGTTCGGAAACACATGTCAAAACATTTCAATAGAATGACTCATCATTCTAAGGTTTTCATAACCATTTTCACCAAGTATCCCCATCTAAAGTTGATCAAGTTTTATGCTTAGCACTAGCATCTACAAGTGAGGGTAACCACTAATGAGGGGTGGAAAACAAGTGTGAATTAGCTAAGTTCAATCTCATGCCTCAAGATGACATCAAGATTATCTAACTTAGGCCAAGTTTTCTACTCTTTATGCTACCTTCATATATCTTTCTAAAATCTACAAGTCACTAAGTAAACTCTAAGAGAAAGCTTTGATAAAGAAATAAAATACTAAGCTTGCAAGTAAAACTAGGATTGGGTATCAAGTGGTGTAAGCTTGCTAAGTTGCAAGTGTTAGCTTGCATAGTTAATAGCTTGCTAATTCAACCAATAATATTAGGCTTGCCTTTGTGCGGAAGCGATGGTTGAAGTTCTCCTCGACTTCTTCCTCGTAGTATCCTCCTTCCTCCTCGTATCCTTGGTCAGTACTAGCATCTATAAATAAATACGAGGTACACAATCACCAAGCAATACTTAACTATTTCTATTTAACACATCAAGGTTTTCACTAGATGATATATGATCATCACATGCATTACAATCATTAAGGCAAATAGTTTTATTTCCTTTATTTTAGAAAAGTAATTTCTACTCATTGAAAAACTACTTAAGATTTAATATTCTGCAACTAAAATATGGGATCATGTTGACACATGTAATCACGACATATTTAAGTACATGGGAATGTGATTTAAAGTGATGTCAGTATTTAATAAGGTTTAACCTTTTTATTTTAATTAATTAAAGTGACTAGAAATGCCTATGAGGCATTCTTTTAATACTTGTCCATTATTTTTGCAAGTAAACCTATATATTTTTATATATTCGGAAAGGTATGGTTAAATGTGATTTTTGAGAGTTGGAATCAACTCAAAAAAATTCATGGTTGAAGTTTGAAAAATGTTTGAATGCAGAAAAGCTTCTGCCTTGTTATTTTTACCATGGGTGATCTACAAATCTAATTGGTTTGAATCCAACGGGCTTGTATTAATCACTCCAGTACCTTTCAAACAAAATTGATTTCATGCATTTTGGTTTAGTGAATCGAGTTGGGTTGATTTTTGAATCTGGGTACAGAACTGAGTTTGAAACTAAAAGAATAAACCTAAATTTGAATTACTGTGTTGCGTGTGAGATTAACTGGTCCGGCCACTATGCACAGCGTGCATGGGGTGGGTTTAATTGAACGTCCGTAGGATGCTAAGCTAAGATGGGGGGATGTGGACCATGCGATCAAGCTCTAATCCTACAATTGCGGTTCATCGTCCCACGTCGAAACAGCGCCGGGCAGAACCCTAGCGGGCCGGTGGGGTCATGGGAGGCTCACCGGGCTCTGGCGAGGGTCGGCGATGGGGGCGAACGACGAAGTCGACGATGGCGATCCTCCTGGTACCAGCAACTCCTCCTGGGGTGGCTCCAATCCACGGCGCCCTTCTCCTCTAGCAGCGGCAGACTTCGGCCAAATTCCAGTGATGTGATGCTCACCTTGCTCCGAGAGTGAGCTGGGGTGCTTCTGAGAGAGAGGTGAGTGAGATGGTGTGAAGAATTCGTTCTCGGGTGGCCTCTATTTATAGTGCCTGAAGGGGACCGACGGGCGCGGGCTGAGATCGTCATGGTCGTCGTCACAGCGAGCTACTGGCATGGGCAAAGGTAGGGGACGCTGCGTTGCCTCCTAGCGAAGCTCAACGGCTTGATGGTGAGGTGTGGGGCGGTGTGGAACGGTCGGAACGTCGCGGCACTCTGCACGGGTCTGATGGTGGTTTTAATGGCGCACAGCATCTACGGTCCGTGCGGCGGCGAACGGGCATGTCTGCGGTGTTGCTAGGGTGCTGGTGATCCTTCTTGCACGCGGCAAGGGCGGCGCACGGTCTGTGGGCGTGTGTCACGGGTGGCGCACTAGCGCGCTCTCGGCTCGCTCGCAGAGAGGCTTGGCATGCTCAGGTTGTGTGGTCCAGGGGCTGGCTTTGCTCAAGGCTTGGACAGGGGGTGGCGGTGGATGGTGGAGAGTGCCCCAGACATGCTTTCTAGGCTTGGTGCTTCTCCTAACTTTTTATCGACATGGGGGTGGCAAGTTAGGCTCGGCATGGTCACCATTGATGGCTATGGCATGCTCACAGTGGTGCTAAAGCTTGTTAATTGAGCTAGATCATCTACTAAGAGTGTAGTGTGAGCTATAGAGGGAACAAGTTAGGCCAAATTTACTGCTCACAATAGTGTTTGTGGTTTGTTTGTTTGGTGCCAGCAAGGTGTTTGATGAAATGGCCGCAAGAGATTCAAATTTGAATTTTGGATTCAAACTTGGTGGATGTGTTGCTTACATACTAGGGAGTCTCTGGTTAGTTGGAAGAGTCAAGTGGAATTGGTTTGGTTGGTTTTTGAAAAAGGGGTGATCTTCACATATGAGTCAGATTCAATTTAGAAATGTGATTTGAATCAAGTTGCCAAATGTTTCTGCAAGTTTGAAAGGTGGGCTTTGATTCACTTTTACTTGGTCTTGCAAGGGGTGAAAAGAAATGGAAAAGTTTCTGTTTGAAATCTTGGACTTAAACACTCAAAGTGGCCTAGTGAGCAAGATTAGCAAAACTGACCATTTGCTTATTTGATTTTCTCTTGATTTGCTTCTGCTTGGAAATGTTTTAAATGATGTTGTTTTCACCTTCAAACCATTTCTTGATATTTAGATCAATCACACAGGTACATTCATGCATTCATATAATCATCACATACACACATGCATTCATAATGATTTTAATTAACAAAAGTTTTTGTTAACCCTAATTTTGGTGATTGGAATTTGATAATCATTGTTCAACATTTTTGGGATGTTACATACTTGGATGCTTGTTATTATCTATCTGCAATTCCCTAGATCTTGAAGTTACATGTTTAGACTCGTCCATGCAACGCCCGTCCATCATCCCTATGCCTACCGCACTCGAATCCCAAACTGTTGCTACTACCAAACTGTTGCTACTGATAAACTTCTATGAGCAAGAACTATTTCCAGGTGCAGCTGAATTGACAACTCAGTTGTTAAGGCTTGCAAGTATTCTTTGGATCCCCTTGTGTCGAATCAATAAATCGGGTAATACTACCCGCGAAGACTGTTGCGATCCCCCACACTTGTGGGTCATCAAACACTAGATAACATGAAATGCTCTTTCAGCATTCAACACTTATGTCTTTCTGGTGTTGTATATACGTGTTTGCTAGTAGTAAATGTAATCTCCGATCGACACTTTCGTGTCTATGTGTATTTGCATGTCTTTGCGTCTCCACGCATAACTCATTCTCTAATGAGATGGCATTGTATAAATTTGGTCTTTTGGTGAGACCTTTAGTTCCTTGGGCTTGAATCATGTCGATATTATTATCGTACAATATATCTTCATAGTGTTAGTCCGCTGTGAACCAAACCTAGTTTGATAACAAACTACTTGACACAAATGCCCTCCTTTGCTCCTACAATAGCAGTCACATACTTAGCATTTCATTGTAGTATCCATCACAATGTCTTAACTTTGCAATTCATCAAAATCCATCATGGAACCTCCTTGCCACTACATTGTGCCACCCATAGTTTAAATTGATATAAACTTAATCTTGTGACAAAAATAGTACCAATTTAACCTTTTACAATGAATTATTTGTCTCTTCTACAAATAGAACATATTCTTAGTTCTTCCAAAATATCATAAGAATATCATTACTATCTTCCAATTATCATCTTATGAATCATTCTAGTATATGCTCATAAAATTTAGAGCATAGGACATATCTGGATGTGTATATATCACGGTACGATTGATCAAAATATTCATGTGATTTCACTCACCAAGTGTCAAAAACACTTGAATCCCATTTCACTTACAGTGTGTCATACACTTGGATATTTATTCAACCCTTTCTGTGCGACAAGAACCTTCCTTGTTGTTTCCATATTGAAATCATTTAATATCTCATCTATGTACATATGGCACAACCATATTATCATCTCAATCTATCCATATAAACATAGATGCCTAATATTTGGGTTTTTCCTAAGACTTCCATCGAAATGAAATTCTTAACCTGTGTCAATAAAAGATACACCATTTCCAATCGACAAGATATCCTCCAAATAATGTATTAGAAATATGTCTCAGTTCTCCCACTTAATTTCTTGCAAATGCAAACATCTTAATCATCTCCGATGAAATTAAACTCTTTTAACAGTTTCATCACGGTGAAGATTCCAACTCTTCTATGCTTACTTCAATCATTAAAGTTTGCATGCCCTTTTAGCAACCTTTGAATTAACAAAACCCTTTGGATCGTGTCATGTATACGTCCTAGGTAACCATTCTATTATAAGAACTTTCTTTCGTTGTTCAACTACCATATACCAAAATTATATGTAGTGGTTGCTACATTAATCCGTCGAGACTAAATATCGTATTGAAAGATCAAATCTTGTCATAGTCAACTCCTTGAACATTGTCATAAACTCTTTCCCGACATGTCGACAATTTCATAGATGTGAAACATCCATGACTATTTCTTTATAGATCCAAATACGACTGATAGGTTTTACACCTTTCCGGAGGGTCTTCCAAGTTTATAAACTTGATTTCACGTGTATGGAACTATCATAGATTTTATGGTGACAAGTCATTTTATGGATTAACGGCCCATCATCGCTTCTTTGTATGTAGTCGGTTCATCATTGTCAAACAATAATTTACTCTCAAATATTAGTATTTGATTGTTTACCCAACCTACTTGGTTCAATACGAACTTAGACATCCGTGACCACAACCTTTGAGGCACGTAAGCCATAAGCATTGTGGTTCCTCCGGGACTCTTTCCGGTGCTGCACAACTTAGCACATACAGCTAAGGTTGAATAAAATTATCCATGGTGCACTAGGGTGCATCACCATGCCTGCGCTACGGCTAACACTTACCCGTAGCGCACTGCCTGGTGCGCTACGGGTATCTGGAGATAGTAGTAGTGCACCTGCCAGTGCGCCATGGCTAGGAAGGCAGGTGTGTTTCCAGTATGTTGCATGTGGTGCACATGGAAGTGCGCCACTAAGGGCAGTTATGTGCGCTTTAGGTATAGTGCGCCACAAGAAACTTTTTTGCTTTTTTAATTCTAAGCCAGATGATATATAGTACAGATTATATACAATATACAAGATGTATATACACATGTATATAAGATATACAGGTATATATATGAATACACAATTTTCAAAACAAGATTGAAACAAATACATATAGATAAGTCACATACATGAATACATAGTATAAGTTACATTATTTTGGTCAAGTTACAAAGTAGTTGGTGACATGAATACATGTGTCTCGAACAAGTTAGAGCTCAGAAGCTCGCCTAGACATCTAAACTAGAAAAACACGCGGTATATACAACCAAGGACGATAAGCATCACCGCGACGAAGGTGTAGGTCTTCATCTGGTTCCTCATCCTAACTCCCGCTAGATAGCGCGTGTATCTAACTTCGCCTCTGCCATAGTGTTGTACCCTTTGTAGCTATTGCTGCTAAAATGGTGCACCTGTCTCCGGCAATCTTCCCAATCATCATAGACTACGGGAACCCATCCCTTGTACACGACGTACCACGTCATCTACAAGTTGGCAATAATAATTAACCGGTGATTGAAAAAACATGTATAATTAAAGTCGCATATGAAGATACACTTATTGAAATTAGTCCCAACTCAAAAAGACCAAACTAACTCAAAAAGCATACCTCATATATAACTAGGTCGTTGGACACATGGATATGCTATGACTTTAACTATACGCCAAGTAGGACGACAAAACATGGACTTGTGCATAGCACAAGCGTACAATCTTGTCACAGATATTCACATATATAGTGGGCCACGACATTTCAATCATCTGCATTCTCGAAAAGACCAAAGTAACTCAAAAAGCATGCCTCATATAGAACGAGGTTGTTGGACACAGGAATATGCTACGATGGTACAGTAAGCTAAGTACGATGCACAACACCTAGACTTGTGAATATCAAAAGGCTCACTATCCCGTTGCAGCATATTCACATATATATAGTGTGCCACGGCATGTCAATCATCGGCATTCTCGAAAAAAGACCAAAGTAACTCAAAAGAATGCCTCATATACATAGGTTGTTACACAAGAATATGCTACGACGGAATAGTAAGCCAAGTACGATGCATAACACGGACTTTTGCATATCGCAAGGCTCACTATCCCGTCAGCACATTCACATATATAGTGTGCCATGGCATTTCAATCATCGACATTCTCGAAACAAGACCAAAGTAACTCAAAAAGCATGCCTCATATATACATAGGTCGTTGGACACAGGAATATGCTATGATGGAACCGTGAGTCAAGTAGGATGCACAACACTTGGACTTGTGCATAGTAAAAGGCTCACAATCCCGTCACAGCACATTCACATATATATATAGTGTGTCCGACATTTCATTCATCGACATTATCAAAAAAGACCAAAGTAAGCAAAGTACCAAAGAGTAAGCAAAAAACGAAGCATTGATTCATATATAATAATAATAAGCAAAAGAAGTAGATGATTCATAACCTAATAATTTAAGTAGTAGTATGTACTTATCGACACACACAAGTACTTGTGGGGATAAAGTTACATATGGCACAAGCTAATCTATAGTTTGGAACTACAACTAGGACAACATCAAGACTTCGGCTCACCAGGAATCGGAGGATGCCTTGTCTCACATGAACTTCCTATAGTCACCTGCATCTCTAGGTGAGCTTCTATGTCATGGTTATTCGAGACATTATTGCCTCCATAGAAGATCCCCCCCGAAGTCATGAAAACACGAAAGATGATTGCCCCAAACTACTGCTAGATGCGATACATCTCTTTTCTAATATCTGAATCAGTGATCTTGGCCTTGGCTTTGGCCCACTATTTGAGATGATCTGGCAGCATAGAACTTTGTTGCTCTAGTAGGAACGCCCTCATGTGATGGAGTGCGTAGTAGGCTTCCTTCTTCGCCCGAACGCTTCATGCAGGGAACTCCGTGCGTGGTTGAAGACGTGCTGCCGAACTTGACCTTCTTACGACGAAGGTGGTGCCTTCGCCGAGGCGTAGCCATGAGAGCATCATGCGTAACTTCCTTGGTCTTGTCGTAGTTTTCTTCTTTTCTAGACTCTGAGTCAAAATAGGTTGCATGTGAATGCTTTGGCGATAAGAAGATGAGTGTGCAGGTTCATCTCTACTAAAAATTCAAATGGAATGTGTTGGAAAAGAATGATGATAATCTAATAAATCCAATCGATGGTGGCGAGTGAATAATGACTTACCCGGGAAAGTAAGGTACTAGAATGTATTCCTTTGTCTTGTTCGACACCAAGATGCCTTTTAGGTACGAGGCCACAATCGTTGTTCAACGGTGCTTCCTAAGCAGTCACACATATAGTAGGGGTCCACTACCACAATGACCAGGGTGTTCTTTCTAATGACCTGCATGGTTAAGCCGAGAGAAAACAGGCGGACCATGGTATAGTGCAGTGGGTACAGGTGGAACATACTGAAGATGTTGTCAAACCGCAGGAAGAACAGATCCGTAGGGACATTGTCGATGAAGCCCAAGCCTGGTGGCACCTTAACCACGAATACCAGGTGCGAGGGATCTTTCTACGCTAGAAGGCGTCTCTCTATCGCCAAGACCGCACAATCATGCACACTCTTCATTTCCGAACTGGCAAGCCTCCGCAATTTCTTAGTTAGCATGGGCTCAACCGCCACATGCATCCTCCACATAATACCCTCGGGTCTTGGTGGCCCGTCCTGAAACCTGATCAGATTCGCAGTTGACGCCACTGTCTACCTCGAGCTTCTAGATTTTCTTTTCCTGGACTTTTTGCCTTTTGGAGAGCAGGCAGGCACCGCAATCTAAGCACCGGCCGCCCTATGTAGTGTGTCAGGGCTTATAATAAAGGGTCGGTTGGTTGTATCAGTTGGCTCGGTGAAGGCGCAAGATGGAGGCGTCTCCTAAGAACCACGCTTGGTGATAGTGGGTTTCTTTGTGGGGACACTAGCTAGGTCTTCGTTTGTGTCCGTCGTTGCAAATCTGAGTGTTGAAGAACTGATCGAAGTCTTCGCGTCCTTGTTTGGATCCTGCTCCATATGCATATCATCAACATGATCATCCGACCCACCACGTGGACGTGACAGTGGGGTCGTTAAGGGGGCCTTGCCTTGGCTTGGCGCTGGCACGACATGCGGTGATGTTGTCTGTGGGGTGATGGCCCCTGCCGTCTCCAAACGAATCATGCTCTTTGGATATTGCAAGAATAAGCTGAGGCAACTTTTAAGGATAGCCGACTCTTCTTCATCCACTCCTGGAGGTTGAATGGGAGGTTCCAGGTCGTCGCAGCCCCTTAGCACCATTAATTTTAACCTGCACGCTTATCCGCATCAGCCTTGAGTGGAACATGCGCTGCAAGGGTTGAATGACGGTACCCTTGTCAACATCCCTCAGCTCGTTGTTCACATAGCATAAGATAGTGCAAGGAACATCCGTCTGCAGAAAACATGTACAGCGTCAGAGAGATGCCATAAGAGTAATAGATGGCAAGGCGGTAAAGTAATTTGTTTACCGTGATGGCGTCTAGATCGGCTAATGTCGAGGCATCGCATACGACTATGTGCGTGCAAGAGACGGAGGGGTTGCTTAATGGCGTGGTGCCGTCCGGTGTATTCTCCCTACCGGGTGCATGGAGCTCTGATGCCGTGATGATGGCAGGGGGAGTCACCAACATGTCCGGCGCCGCGCTGATGTAATGGGGAGTCACCAACACTTCCCGTACCGCGGTGCTAGTGGGCGGAGTCACAAACACATAATTTTCCTGATTCGTAGGCACTGTGTTGTTCGAGTGGCTGTTGATCATGCTTGGAATCGGGCATGGCCCTTGTCGACTACCCGCACTCCAGTTCGCTATTGACTCCACCAAGGTTGGCAGGATGGACGTGAGGGCGATTGCCAGGTTGTCATGGACGATCTGCGGGATCTACGCCACTTGTTCCTTAAGTTCTTGAACCTCGCAGTTTTTCTCCTCTCTCCTTCCTGCCGCACGCGGCGTCCTCGGTGGTGGACCAAAATGATCCACCCAATTCTTACCCCCGAAGCCGGCCAGACGGCCAACCGACGATGGATTCTTCGTAACTGGCGTGATTTTCTTGGCCCGGTTCATCACCCTGTTAAAATGGTTATCCCACCGGGTGGCCGCCGTCGACCCCTGGGATGAGGAACCCTGGGAACCCTGGGATCCATGTGCAATCTCCTCCTCCTATAGAAGAAGTAACAGCGAACCGTTTAGAAATTCGACTTCATTGATTAGAATGCAATCGAGTTGATCCGTGGTAATTAAATTACTTACCACAATAACCTCGATGTCCTTCACCACAGGATCCGTGGTGAGTTGTTTGGTTTTTGGGTCCACATGGTAACGGGCCCTGATAAAGTTTTGAAGCTGCTTGTTTTCTAATTTCGCAAAGGGGTTAGCTATCCCCATAGCTCTATACTTGTCGTCCTCCTTATCCCATTTGCGCTCAACGGTTCTGTATCCACCTGATCCGAGATGGTGGTGACTTATATTCATCTCCTGCAGCACCTGTCCCCACCTACTAGAAGCCAGGGCTCTTTCCGATTCGCACTTCTCCTTGAAATCCTGGTACTGATCTTCGGTGATCTGCGGGTTAATCTTCTGGATCTCCTCTATACTTTTGCCTTATTTATAGATATTCTTCTTTATCCGGGTATCCAGCTGGCTAGGACGGTGCTCATCCTCGTGAGGGCGGATTTTTTTACTTCATTCCCATGATAATTTGTGTTTCGATACTCAGTGGGGAACTTGTATCTTGCGTGCAGATTTTTGAAGAGGAGTGTGCGCAAATGGCCATTATCTTTATGCGATTCTCGTGTTGATCGAGATGGTGGTCTGGGTGATAGCCGCCACCTACCCACCGTACCCTCTGACGACAAGGTCAGTAGCCAAAGGAACCAGTGTTGGGCTCACTTCGGTAATTTCCTCTCTGATAGTGCCAACCGTGTTCGGGTGCCGTTCCTTTGGCTTCTTCTTCTTAGGAGGATTGCAACCACTCGTTGTGCCCTCGCCGCCATCAGTGGTTTCATCACCCGCCATTCCTTTGGCTTCTTCTTCCTCCATGTTCCATCTCATCATCGTCGCTCTCTAAAGGATGGTATTCTTCATCTTCTTCTAGTCGTTGGGCCTCCTCCCAGAATTATAATTGTTTATTCTAAGGTCTGACTTCTCCTTCAGCGTTGATGAGCTTAGAACAGCCAGCCTCGTCGTTGTAATACATGTTTGCACTAATAAAAAGCAAATAATGTTTAGTAATAAAGTGCCTGGAAAAATCCAGCATGACCTTTGCTAATTTTCTTAAACTAGGGGTGCCCGATTTCTGCCAAAACGGAAGTTAATCAACATTCCAGCAAAAATCAGGACTCATTTCGTACAAGAACCTGCATAAACGACATAACAAAGTGATTCATACAAGCACATGCACAATTTCAAGGTGCTGTTGAACTAGCACAGATAGTAGTCATAGTAGTACCACAGATAGTAGTAGTAGCAGCACTAGGATGGATATGAGGAACAGATAGTAGTAGCAGCACAGATAACAGAAGTAGTAGCAGCACAAGTAGCATAGAAGTAGTAGCAGCACAAGTAGGGTGGATATTAGCACAAGTAGCAAGTAGAGCAAGCACAACACAACAAGCGTATTAGCAATAACCACAGCAAGCAGAGCAGCAACCATAGCAACACCAGACCTCCAGACTTGCAAGCAAGAATAGCATAGCAAGCATAATGGCAGTATTAAATATGTATAAGCATATGGTTTTATAGCCAGATCATCGTGATATAGTGAATCAATGCATGCAAGGTGTGTGTTCAAAGGGGGGAAATGGTAACAAAATGACTATAGGCATTTTGGTGAGAAAACTGCACCGTGGGGACATGATGGCCTGCATTTTAGTACTATTAGTACTATTAATATAAATAAAATGAGAAAATTGTAACACCCTAGTTTTAGTAAATCTATATTTAGGGTTTGTTTGTGCATCATAAGCATCATCTCTATTAATGCATGCAATAAAGGATAAACAAAACCCTAAAACCCTAACCTCTCCTCTCTATTTGAAAATCAATTCAAATGGTTTTGAAATATTTGAAGAAGTACCAAAGTGAGTGCAGCCCAATCTGAATAAAAGGGTCCTTACAATATTTTCCATATATTTGTGAACCTCCTGGTATTTTTGAATAACTCAAAACAGATTTGTATATGGAAATACAAAAACAAAAGTGAAATCAGAAAAAGGAAAACATTTCAAATAAACAGAAAGGCGAGCAGCGGCCACTTCTCTTCCTTTCCTGTGGCCCAGCACCTTCCCTGTCGTCTTCCTCCTCCTAGCAAGCTGCTCGCTGTCTCGCGCGCGGCCGCCCGATGCTCGCCGTCGCGATTCCCGCCGCCGTTGTGGTCGCCTCGTGATGATAAGGATGCCACGAGAAGCGTCGTGATCCACCCTCTCTCCCTATACCCGTATCTCTGCCTCTCGTGTTCTCTGTAGTTTTTCCCCAAACCCGCTGGAACCCTAGCTTGCAACGCCCGTGAGCCCCGCCATCTCCGACCACCCCTTCGCTATTTGAGACCATTGTCGGCCTCGCCTCGTCACGCTGATGCTTTCCCTCGAAGGAATCGAGCAGGGGAGCTGAGAAACGTCGCCAACGACCGTGCCTTCCCCGACTCCGGCCGTCGTGTTCATCATCGATTCCGGCACCGCCTAGCCTCCCCGAGCCTTCCCGATCCCTCCATCGCGTTCGTGGTGAGCCGCTGGTCATGCCAGACCCCTCCTCTACTCCCCTTGCTTCCTGGTTCGTCCTCCCGTCGTGCGCCACCGAGCGCCGCCACAGATGCTCGTCGAGAACACTGTTCCGCCAACCATTCGAGGGCGGCGTTACCTCTAGCCGACCCAGCTCAGCCTCCTCTTTCCAACCATACCACCCACGAGTCCCCGTGTGCAGCAGATCGATGGGGGCTTGCTCGATCTGAGAGCACCTCCATTGCTGATGTCATGCTGACGTCAGCATGAGGTCATAATCCTTTTTGCTTTATTTAAATGTTTTTTAAATTCATTTCTAGAATTAATAAATACCCCTGTGGGCCACCCCTGTCAGGATTTTAGTAAATTTGGAAAATGTTTTCTGAAATGATTAAACTTATGACATGTGGGCCCAACTTGGAAAATAATTTAAATAATCCAAAAATGTTTTGTAATATTCTAAAATTGATTTAAAATGAATTAAAAATGGATAAATTCATAACTAATTCATATTAAGTCAGAAAAATACAAATAATATATCAAAATGTTCAGAAAAATGAGCTCTATCTAATTACACTATAATAATGCATTCTTAAGAAACTTACATGACAAGTTTAATTAGAAGAACTTATCAACCCCTCTCATATACATCCGGAGTTTCCCCGAGTTAGGGTTTTCACCCCTTGGAACCCTGTTTAAACTGTCGATCCTGCCTTAGGGTTACATTTCAATGCAAATTAACTTGTCATATTATCATCCTTGCTTGAGCATTGCATCGATGCCATGTGTTGATTGTTTCCGTCTCTTTTTGGTGTTTCATTCTTCGCGGTAGAATATGATATTGAGATCAAGATCGAAGACCAAGGTGAACACTATCGAAGATCAAAGATTGAAGATCGATGAACAACACTTGATCAACTATAATAAAGTCAATTACAAGGCTACCGAAGATCTTCTTATTGTTTATCAACAGTCAAAGGCAAGCATAGCCCCACCATGATATAATCCTACAATTACGAAAGCATTTTAATTCTTGCCATGATGCATACGATTCTACTGTGGTCTTATTTCGATAGATAGAGTATCCTATTTGTTGCATTACTCTCTTTGAGATTATATTACCTGATCCACTGCTCCTAGCATAACTAGGTTTGGCTTGTGTGTACTGCTAGAGCTTATATCTGTGTCTTGCTTAGCCATGCTTAGCTATTCAGTCTGGTTCATCCAGATGATGTATTAGATGCTGATAATCTAGTATGACAAGAGAACATGATGAGATGAGATCAGTGATATGAGACTAAACTTGCTAAGGCTTGTATGGGAGGCCACAGTGGGATGTGGTTTTTCTAGTCCCATGCTCGCCACCACTAGGAACTGAGTTCTTACCTTTGGAACCGAGACGAGCGTACAACCATATGGGGCCAGGAAAACCTCATGAGCAGCTAACTTGCCTAGTAGATTCCATGAGTCACATAGTTCGGGTGTTCCATTCGACATATGCATAGAAAACCGTTTGAAAGATTTGCCGGGTGAAGGTGCATTAATAACATGTAGGTAAGCATGGACCGGGTTGCTTGGGGTCGATGGAGCCCCTGTTAACCAACCTCGCCTCACATCTTTAAGTACCGACTTCAGAATTTGACCCGTTACGGCGGAACCATAATTATTGCGTGACTCATGGTCTCGGCGAAAGCAAGGTAAAGGTCGTGTCTAACCACCCTCTGTCGGCCTTCCAAGGAAGAGGGCTTATCTAGTGGCATTAAGATAAGGTTAGTACGTGTGGGTAAAGTTGTACACCTCTGCAGGGTAATAATCTTTTCAAAAATCCGTGTTCACGGTTATGAACGACTTGGCGACCGGACTCAAGATCATAGAGAACTATAACCTAATCGTAAAACTTGGCAGATCAACGTGTGCTTAAGGATGCTTCCTCATGGGTACGAGGGGGTGATCCTAGTTCAGGAGATGATGATTGGTGGATATCAAAAGATGATGATCAATGTTTCGGAAACGTTGCCCTCTTATCCCCTTTTAAAATACACCGAATAGGCGAGCTTCTTTCCCTCTTGTTTTATAAACAAAAGTGGCTTTATGCAAAACAACTCCACCAGCCATAAGTCTTGCAGAGTACACCATGTACTCACCCTTGCTTTGTTGATACTTTTGGCAGAGTAAGTGTTCCCGGAAGACCAGTTTGGTACTACATCGACGCATTTAGTAGCTTGGGGTTCTAACCGACAGCCTGGAATCTATGGGCTGGGACGTCATCGTTATGCTTCAGGCCTCTTAGGCCATTTGTTAAGTTTTCTATACTTAATAGCATAATTTGCCTTCCGTTGTTTGATGTTTGTGGTCAGTGACCTCTGCTTGTAATAATTCGGTTCTCTGCTCAGTTATGAGCTTGCTGTAATAAATTTTGTGTCGTAGGGTCACTGATGTGTTACCGATTTTTCACTGGATATTCTCGAGCTCAAGGTTAACTTATGTTCAGACGAAGGTATGGGATTTGTTTAGCCCTGATCCCGGGGTGTCACAGTTCTTGGTATCAGAGCAGTACCGACCATAGGAAAACCTTTCTATTGGTTGATGTTGAGTCTAGTGTTTGTGAAAACTATTTTAAAAGCTGAAAAGTATTTGCGAAAACTCTAGTATGCTTTTTTTCTCCTTATCCAGTTTCGCTCTAGCTCTAGGTTATCTTATCTTGTGTTGACTTCGAAAAGTTTTGATATCTCCTCTAGTCCTTCAAAGCCAAGGTGCCTTCTTGGCATGTCGTTTCTAAGCCAGTTGGCCTAGTGTTAAGTTCTCTAAAGTTGTGTGAGTTGTGAATTCCTTGTTTCCCCTTGCTCTTGTTCATCTGAGAGATTCCTTTCTATCATGATCTCTCTATCTTTTTGACCTACAATATTATATTGTTGGTTCCACAGTGTTCTGTTCTAGGCTTCAAGGTTTCCTTTCGCCTCGTGTGCCTCCTTTTTATTTGTTCGGGTACTTCAGAAGTTGTTTCTTCTCTTAGAAGCTACCTTGTGGTTATTACCTTGCAGTGTACGCTATGTCACACAAGTAGGAGTTACTTATTTTCTCGGGTTTTAACCTTTGGATTTGAACCTAAGATCCCTAATTGTGCTGGATTCTGGTGTTGTGAATCTTGTACATGAAGCTGACCTTTAACCCAAGATCCATTCCTTTGACCCCTATTTTTAATGTTTACACATTACCTCAGGATGGCTGGTACTATAATTTTAGCCTTCAAGCTTGTGGTCTTTGTCACAATTGAATTGTGACAACTAAGGACTTTCCCTACCACTAGCTATGGCAGATGTTCTTTAATGGAACCAAATAGATCACGACAAGAGTACTCCTCGAGAGTCTCGCATCTATACTCGTGACTCTGCCACACTTTACCCCTTCTTTGCATTGGTTTTCGGAAGATTGTTGACTTATGGATCCACATCTCGGGATTCCGTCCTGAGCATGTTCTTTCTCCCTTGTTGTTTTCCGACCTTTGTCTACCAGTTGGTGTCCAAGTAGTAAATAAGCATCGATGTATTTCGATGTAAGATACTCTTGTGGTCCGTCAAGACAAACCATTTCGGGATGATAGGAGAAAAAAACTCCAATACCTCGTCATATCTAGGACCAGGTCAAAGTGTTGTAATCCGCAAATCTAAAGGCAATGATTAGCTTCTCCTGTTCTACCTTAAAGTATCACACTCTTTTATAATAAGAGGTTGTGCTGAGTTTCATGACCCCTTAATGAAGTGATGCTTCTACACATATTTACCCACCCTCCCTCGAGCTTTTGCGCTCGTGAGTGATGCGTGTGCGTAACAATGTGGCTATCTGAGATTCTAGAAAATTTCATTGTTTAGAACTCAAAGGACATTTGTGTCAAGCTAGCGTGATGGTTAACCTTATCACTAAGCAAAGGATGATTGTGCTACCAAGTCCGCTATTCTGGTACATCTCTTCCGTCAAAGAGTTAGGCTTATGCCGAAGCTCTGAGACTACATCTCCTTGCCTTACAAAGCAAGTTTCCTCTCGAACTAGGTGACATATCGGTGGTTCGTGATATTCTAGATGTCTACTAGAAGTATCACCATATTGCTACATGATTGTGTTATCAAGTTCTTGAGCAACCAAGTTCTCTGAACTGCATCTTTCTCCAAGAATCCATATTGGATACCCCTGAACTAGTTGGTTAAGCTTAGACAACAACTTGGAGAGTTGTAAGACAAAAGTTCTAACTGACTCTGTTACATCTTAAAGGGATGTCTAGTTTCATTCACGCTGAAGAAAGATAGTATTTCCTTTGTGAATATGTTATCTTCCCCCACATTTGATTTGATTTGGGTTATCGTTAAATAAAACTCAGTTTGAAGGACAATCTTGATAATGTTTCTTCTTGTGATGTTTCACTGGGATACATCTTCATGTCCTTTGGTCTGATCAGTATTTTTGTCTTGTTCACGCAACATATGAGTCCATCTTCTTGGAGTATCTCGATAAGTTTGTGGTTGAGCCCATCGATGACATCCTTATCTTATCCATGCTAGATTTGATTCATATGGAACATTTGGCATTAATGTTGGAAAAATTCGAGAACCATCTTCGAGTCATCTCGAAGTATGTGTTCTGGATGTTAGAAGTGACCTTCTCTAGTTCACGTGCAAACATTGAAAGATGTCGCTATGGATTCGAGTAGAGTTAGCTCTGTTCCCTAAGGACACATGTGTGTTTTGTTGTTAGCACCTTATGTGTGTGCAGTTGTCTCTCGACAAGTTATAAATACATGGGTCTAGCAATTTAGCTCACTCTTTTGGATCTTTACACCGTAGTCCATATCTTGAGAATCTAGTAACTTTACCTTTGTGGTAAACATTGCAAATTTTCTATTCGGACATGCTGAGTCTGAAGTATCATTTCACTTACCCAAAGCTGAATCTCAAGCAGCAATGATGGTTGGTGTTTCTCAAGGTTTTGACATAGGTCTCTTTGTAAATCTAGCAAGATTGATGTAATGGTTGGCATACTTAGCCGGAAAGACCCTTTGTCATATCCTCTTGATTCAGCAATAACAACCACCCTTCATGAGGCATCATCTGTGATTTATTATAGGAGTTGTGCCCATGGATTCCTTTGTATTCGAAGTCTGACCTTTACCTGATGTTTGTTTTCTCGAACATCAAGGAGAACATTTAAAGTAGTGTTTCTAAATGTCTCTCGGTCAATCCTACAGAAAATTTTATGTTGGCAATCATTGTTGTGCCAAGTAACTGAAGTCCAAGAATGAAGTTTCTTTCTTCTCGTGTCATCAGGAATCTTCTTACCTATTCATCTGGTGGTGTAAAGTGGTATCACGATCTTTGGCAAAGATTTCGATATACCTGGATGAATAAAGAGTTTCCTTCATTTTCTCAAACATGTTTGAAGAGTGTCTATGATTTTGGTAATCAACAGTTTCTCTTTCTACATGTTCCTTGTGACTCTTATGAGTCCTCTCCATAAAACACCTTTCTGTCTTGGCCTGCTGTTGGATGAAAGAGTGACCCTTCTGTTTCAAAAGTAGTTCAACAGCTTGGTTTTGTTGATCCATATCTCTACAACCTGAAATCTCTACTTAAGCCATTTAGTAGAGGTTCCCTATCGAATTCAGTGTTATATTCTTTCTGTTGGAAGCTTTCTTCTTCAGAAGCTTCAAAACCTCCAGTAAGTTCCATGGTCTCAATCCTTATGAAGACCAGGTATCTAACAACTTGAAACCTTCTCATCTTGTTTCCTCCATTAACTTGATGTGTTTCATGTCGTCACCTCAGAGTTGTTTCTGAACACTCCATCCATGAGTTGACCATGAGATACTTTGTGTGTTGTTTAGTGTGATTCCCTCTTATCCTTAGAAATGGCCCTGTTTCTTTTCCTCTCTGTCTCATTTCCTACCTTTGGAATCTCGGGTCGAGATTCTCGTAAGGGGGATAGAGCTGTAACACCCCAGTTTTAGTAAATCTATATTTTAGGGTTTGTTTGTGCATCATAAGCATCATCTCTATTAATGCATGCAATAAAGAATAAACAAAACCCTAAAACCCTAACCTCTCCTCTCTATTTGAAAACAATTCAAATGGTTTTGAAATATTTGAAAAAGTACCAAAGTGAGTGGAGCCCAATCTGAATAAAAGGGTCCTTACAATATTTTCCATCTATTTGTAAACCTCCTGGTATTTTTGAAATAACTAAAAACAGATTTGTATATGGAAATACAAAAACAAAAGTGAGTAAAAGAAAAGGAAACATTTCTAGAAATAAACAAGAAGCAATTTCAACCTAGCAAATTCTCTTTTTCTTTCCTCTTCTTCGCCGCCACCAAAGCCTCTGCGCCAAAGATCGGCCCAAGCGCAGCCAGCCCGATACCCTTCGATGTCATCTTTCTCCCCGCAGTCGTCATTTGTCTCATGCCTGACATTCGCCGCGATTCCACGATGTGGTCACCTCGCGATGATAAGGATTCCACGAGATCCGCCGTGATCCACTCACTCTCCCCATACACGTATCTCTCCCTCTCGTGCTCTCTGTAGCTTCATCACACTATGCCACCAATATCCAAAATACACATAATAAGCAATAACGTGACCATCAGCGCCCACATAACCATAAGTGTACTACCCGTGCAAAGCATATACGCATAGATCCGGTTCTAATACCACTGTTGGATTCGGAGCATGGAAAACAAAAAATTTCCTACGATATGAACAATTGAGCACCAAGATCTATCTATCTAGATACAAGCAACGGGTGGATATACATCCATAGAGAACTTACCCTCGAATACCAACAAAGCATTACGATATTGGTTCT
Source organism: Avena insularis (assembly GCA_023614405.1). NCBI lineage: Eukaryota > Viridiplantae > Streptophyta > Magnoliopsida > Poales > Poaceae > Avena > Avena insularis. The sequence continues at coordinate 261,373,218 of CM042695.1, forward strand.
CGTGGATGATGTAGTCGTTCACTTGCCAATCTCAAGGTCGTGATAAAGTCCAGCTAGTCCAGAAGGTCCAGCACCATCAAGTCCAGCACTACAAAGTAGTGGTGCATCCGTGATCCCACATATGTCTAGTACCCCGACAACCTCTGATTCCTCGCTCCAGCAAAAGCAGTGGAAGTAGCAAATCCTCGCTCTAAAAAAAGCCACCAGGAACATGTATCTCGCTAAGCATACACCATGGGAATATTCTAGAGGGGGAGAGAAATCCTTCGCGGGGAGGTGTGAGAGTGGAGGAGGAGAAGGTGCTTCTTATATAGGGAAGGGGATGCCCAAGGGGACCTCTCCCTCATTCATCGTGAGTGGAGCTCCCACTCACACAAATGCCCCTCCATTTTGTCCACTCAGAATCCCACTCAAAATCCATTAATTTTTCACCAAATTTAATGCAATATCTCATTTAATAAAACTCCTTTATTTATTTTATTCAAAATTTTGTTAATTACATTAATTAACAAACATTCACATAAAACCCTGTAGCACCCAGGGTAAAACCACTACTAGAAAATCGCTTGGTCTTTTTTTTATGCATCTCCATGGTCGCATGCTCATGTCATCATGCCACATTAAATTTGAGCATTGTAATGTCTGCATGAATTTTTAACTCATGTCTACAAGTGCACATATTGGTTGTATCTAGTTTCGAAGTTAAGATATCGATCCCATAGGGAGACCAAAGGAAAGTGTTTATGAATGAAGTCTCTGTCACACTCAAAGTTGTCATAGGTCTTCGAGTGAATTGACTGCAAGTGTTTAAATAACAACAAAATTTGGATTAAACTGAATTTATTTAAATAAAACTAAAATGTAAACTTTAGAAATAAAAAGCGTAAAAGTAAAGAACGATTCGATTGTTTGTTGTTTTCCGTAGATGACAAGGCGGGCGCGGGGAGATACAGTTCATGGTGATAGTGATTGTGCCAAGTGGATGAGTGATAAGTGTAACAATTCTAATCTTATAAGTATATGTGTAGGCGAGCAACCCATAATTAGCCAGAACTCCTCTTGGTAGATTTCATCCCAACTTCAATAATCCTATTAGTCTGTTACCAAAACTATGGTCGGTCACTAGGCGATTAAGATCCTTTAGGTTGCTTAGCAATTAAGCTACTTGGATCGGACTAGTGCAATAGGCACAGTGGTTCCTTGTTCTCCTCAAGTTAAACTAGTTTTCCATTGATATCCCCATGTCACTCGGGGGTCGCCGGTCTGCTAGCAAACAAGATCTTATCTATGTAGAACAAAGCATCATGTTATCTAGGCCCTTAATTGGACAATAAGCATTAGGCATCTCACAGATAGTCAAGCATACATAATATAGTAATTAAAATCAATCACAAATTAATAGAAAATATATAGGCACATCACATCTCACCAATCCCTTACATCTCCCACGCCTAAAGTAACTTACTTGCACATGAGAGAAGAAAGCATCATCGATATAATTAAATAAGAGGATTTCATCTCAATATTACCCTGGAGATCCACAATAAGAATAGAAAATCAATCCAACACAATCCAAGATAAGGAAGAAACAATCTCAAACCCTAATATTGCAAGGTGAAGATCCCTCTCTCTCTCAAGTACAAGTAATGGCTATGAGGGTGTTGTTGATAGGAGATTGAAGATCGTGGAGCGAGATGAAGAATTTCTTCCCCTTCTTCGGATATCTTCTTTCTCCCCTCTGGATGGAACGGTGTCTGCTGTGTTATGTTTTCGCGTATGCCTCCTTCATGAGATTTGTTCCTTCTAATAGGAAGAAGGCGGCGGCAACTATACAGCCAAAACTATATGTCCGGAAAAATATTACTGCAATATAGTTGGTCGTTACACCTTCTGGTTGTTGTCCTTGATTGCTTCCAAAAATAGACTTTCTTGTTGTTGCCTGAATATTGTATTTTTGTTGTTGAAACCTTCTGTTGATGTTGAGAACCGGAAACATACACTTAAAACCAAGTTTTCTTCGCTACCGAAGTATTAGCGTTAGGTAAATCTAGAAAACAATAAAATCAAGACAAAAACCATTAAAAATGTATCGAATATCCCAGCTATCATTAACCTAAAAATATTTCCCCAAAAGTCTAGCTTTGTTTTCTTTATATCCCCTGTGTGTAATTCAAATACAAAACTCCAGTATTTCTAGATATTTTGTTTATCCAAAAATTATTTGCAAAAGTATATTAAAATGAAAATAAATAAACACAATGTTTTTCGGACCGGAGAAGGTAGCCCAGCCGTTAGTCCAGGCCACCTACAACCCCGGCCCAACAATCCCTCAAAACCCTAACCCTAATCCCACCAGAGCACACCCCTCCCTACCTTAATCCCTCCACCTCGCCGCTTCTATGCTACCGCACACCATCCCTTTCCCCGGCCCCACTCCCACCAATCTTTCTCCCCGCCCGACCCAGTCAGACTCGCCGCACACACCGCCCGCGAGCCCCACCTGCGGCCCCACCCTGCTGACCCATTCTCTGCCCCCCTTGCGAATCATCTCCCCTAACCCCTCTACGCCTACCCTGCATGCTTCCCCATCCACGATTTGCTCTCCCGGGCCGCTTGGCCTCGCCGAAGTCGCCAAAGGCGCCTTCTCCTTCCCCAACCAAATACGCCACCATCCGCCCCTCAAAGACCGCTGCTTTTCTCCGCGTCGACCAATAGTAGAGAAAACCTTAGAGCCGGATTCCTTAGCGCCGACGAACTAGGCCCGGGTTCTCCGGTGGTAAGGCCTTCCAGGACCGCCGCGCGCTACTACTGGCGAACGCAAGTAGACCGCCCCAGTGCTACGTATACTACTACCGGCGAACCACCTCTTAATTCGCTAGGGATAACGATCTACCATGACAGCCCATATGCGCAGTAGGTACCGCCAGCGAACAGAGATATAGTATGCAGGCACTGTATTTCAACCGTGGGCGAACAAAAATGTCTTTGCGCCGGCGCTATTTGGAGCCTAGCCGGTACGTTCGTCGCGACCAACAGACGGACACACTTTTTCACTAAAAAAAATAGAATGACGCACTCAGCCACTCATGCACATACGCGACCCTTATCTCTCCCTGCGCAACTCGATCTCGACGCACTTGCCGCCGCCGACCGCCGCTCATTGTTGCCATCCATCTGAGCCCTCTCCCCTCCTCTCCATCCAGATCGGGGAGTCGATGGGGGTCGTTCATCCCCTTCTCTCCCTGACGCCACGCCTTCCCAAACCTGCTCGCCGCCTCTCTCGATCTCCCCTCCTACCGGCCGTCCACCCCTGCCCCTGGACATGGAGCTCCGGCTCCCCTCGCCCAGAGTCTACGCTGGCCGAGCGCCTCCAAGCGGAGCTTTCCTGCGTGGGGCCAGGGCTACCTAACGCGACCCTCGCCCCAAGGAGGGCCGCCGGGCCGGCGAGGCTGCCCCTGTCCCCGACGACCGCTGCTCTTCACTGTCCGACGACAGGTCCCCTGGATCCGCCTCCCGTCACCCATGTGCCCCTCCTCCATCTTCGCGGCTCGACAACGACAACGTGGCAGTGCTGCTCGGTCGCGGCGTCCGGCGCATCGACGGCCGCTCCTGGCCATCCCCGGTAACCAAGGTCTCCAACCCCGGCACAGCCCCCGCCATGGAAGGCTTGTACAGGGAGATCGACGTCGTCTATGGGTCACCCTCCTCGAGTTCCTTGGTCAGTACCTCATTCTATGTGTCATCTTCCATTCCTGTTGTGCTCCAAAACGTTTTGCTACACTGCTCATGCCATTTGTCAATTTTTTTGTCAACAGATGTGTCATGTGTGTGGAGGGCTGAATAGCTGATTTTTTTGTTGCCGACGACCATCTCCCCATGCTGATTGTGTCGACCACCTCCCCAGCAACCCACTGCCGGTGAGCTCCCTCTTCCCCTTCTGCATCTATTCTTGCACAATAAATAACTTTCTTGTTCCCTGTGAATTGAATGTGTGCATAGATAGACAGTAGAGGAAGCATGAATATATGGATGTCAACTTGTTTCAGTCAATCATGCACATACACAAATGACATCTACATGTGCATTTATTCCTTTTTTTCTACTTGCTAGTTGTAGTATGTAATCCATAGAGAGTCTTGATCCGTTAATATTTTTATTTCTAGATAGTAGTAAACCGTGATGTTTACTTTTATATTCTCTAGTGTTTTGACATGGAGCAAAATCTTTTTTGGTTCCTCTGCTCTATCCATGTATGTCCATGAACAAGAATTTGTATATACAGCATACAGAACCGAGATTTGGTGAATATATCTACTTTATATGAATCTGCTAGGTGACATACTAACATAGGTCAGGAGTTGTGGCTAGTCTGGGAATTATTATATGTAAATCTTTAGAGAGATATGCATCAAACATCATTAGATTCGATGGTACAAAATTGATATCTATACTTTCTATCTTATTATTATTATTTCATTAGATTTTCTAGTGAAGCTAGCAGTACTAATTTACAAGAGGACAATTACCCTTGCTTGTAGTGATGCATATATACTGATGGCAAGTTTCTATCTGTTCTGCAACTTTACAGTGACCATGCCAATGACGGGAAAGAAGGGAGGTGCCGACGAGGTGCGCTGATGCTGCTGCGGCAGGCTTAGATACTTATGATACTTGCTTGGAAGTCGCGTGTAGGAAGCTTAAAGCATTGATCTTGTAAGGGGTAAATAGACTCAGGAAAGCAACAAATCCAGGAGTATCAACATAAAATGGATCTGGTGATCTCTATATTGCTGTGTTGTAATAACTGTTCATTTTAAATAAAATAAGTAGAGCCTGCTACTTTTTTTAAAAAACTCCTATACACACGTACCGCCGGCGAACATGGCATGTGCGCCAGGGGTGAATCTATACTAGCGCTGGCGAACTTGCCTTATTCTCCGGGGGTATCTTAAGATACCGCCGGTGAAATGGGTTGCGCCGGGGCTAACACATTACCACCGGCGAGGTGGTCGCCGGCGAATAGAAATCGCCGACGGTAAGCCTTTTTTGTGCGCCAGCGGTAAGGTTTTCCCTCGTAGTGGACCTTCCCCTGCTATGCCCTCCTTCAGTCGCGAGCAGCACTGCCAGACGTTGTCGATGTCTCGACGACGTCTCCTCTCCGGCACCTCGACCTCTGCCTGCCTCCGCGCCTCCTTGTCGCCACTGCCTCCCTGCGGTCGTGCCCAGAACACCCTGTCTTCCCACAAAGAACCCCGTTGTTATATGTTGATCCAAATTCTACAAAGTATAGGCCAACTTCTGATGAGTGGAGCGAGGCCCGTCGCCGGGAGGCTTGGGCCGAGTGTAAACCCCTTGTAAGCCGCCGGTTGGGGTTAGTTGCATCTGTGAAATCCCCGGCGTTTGTAAACACTCCTCGATATAGTGAAGTTTTGCTGGCTGGCGCCCGTGGTTTTTTCCTCTCTTTGTTGGAGAGGTTTTTCCACGTTAAATCTGTGTCCCCTTGCTGTGTTTTTTGTTTTCATTCTTCGTTATCTTCTTGTCGCAATTGTAACAAGTGGTATCAGAGCACCAGGTTCTAATCTAGGGTTTGTGACATGTCGTCATTGAAGTTCGATCTACCACAGCTGGACTACACCACAATATTCTCCTTGTGGCAGGTGAAGATGCGGGCGATTCTCGCCCAAACTTCTGATCTGGATGGATTCGACGAAAAGGATGGTAAGACCTTGTCCGCCGAAGAGAAGCGGAAGGACCGTAAGGCTTTGTCTTTGATTCAACTTCATCTGTCCAATAATATTTTGCAGGAAGTACTGGAGATGAAATCTGCTGCTGTCCTATGGGAAAAACTGGAAACGATTTGTGTGTCAAAGGATCTAACCAGTAAGATGAACGTGAAGATGAAGTTGTTCTCACACAGGCTGCAAGAAGGTGTATCGGTAATGAATCACATATCTGTTTTTAAAGAGATTGTTTGAGACTTGCAGTCTATGGAGGTAAAATATGATAATGAGGATTTAGCTCTTCTGCTCTTATGCTCGTTTCCTAGTTCCCATACACATTTTCGTGATACAATATTGTTGAGCCGTGATGAACTAACCCTTGCCGAAGTACATGATGCCCTCAAACAGAGGAAAAAGATGAAAACTATGGTAGGGTCAGATAGGACGTCATCCAAGGCTTAGGCTTTGTAGGTTCGTGGCAGGACCGAGCAGAGATATAACAACTATGGCAACAGAGATAAGAGAAAGGATGGTAGAAGTCGTTCAAAGTCCAAGGGAAAGGATAAATTCTGCAGGTATTGTAAGAAATCTAATCATGTTATTGATGATTGTTGGAAGTTGCAGAATAAGGAGAAAAGAAACGGAACTTAACAACCGAAAGATAGGTCTGAAGGTACTGGTAAGGCTGTTGTTGTTTCTGATAGTTCTGATGGTGAAGGTTTAGCTGTTTTTGCTGCTTGTGCTTCTCGTGATGATGAATGGATACTTGATACTGCATGTTTGTTTCATATTTGCTGTAACAAAGATTGGCTCAGTTCATATGAGTCTGTGCAGACTGGAGATTTTGTGCGTGTGGGGAATGACAACCCATGCCATATTGTTGGTGTTGGATCTGTTAAGATCAGGACACATGATGGCATGACACGCACGTTGAGTGAGGTGAAGCACATACCAAGCATGGCCCGAAATTTGCTCTCCCTGAGTACCATGGTCGTTGATGGATACAAGTACGCCAGTGGGCATCGAGTTCTGAAGGTATCAAAAGGTTCTCTTATTCACATGATAGGTGATATGAATTCTGCTAAATTATATGTTCTTAGAGGTAGCACTTTGCCTGGTATTGTTGCTGCTGTTACTTCTAATGATTCTGATGATTGTGGTAAAACACATCTGTGGCATATGCGTCTTGGGCATATGAGTGAACAAGGCATGGCACAGTTGGTCAAGAGAGAGCTGATTGATGGTTGCAACATGAGTAAGTTTGAGTTCTGTGAGCACTGCATCTTTGGTAAGCATAAAAGAGTTAAATTCAATGCTTCCGTTCATACCACCAAAGGCATATTAGATTATGTGCATGCTGATGTATGGGGTCCGTCCTGTAAGAATTCTATTGGTGGTGCTAATTACATGCTTACTATTATTGATGATTACTCAAGAAAATGTGGCCTTATTTTCTGAAGCATAAATCTGATGTTTTTGATGCTTTTAAGAAGTGGAAAGTTATGGTTGAAAAGCAGACTGAGAAGAAGATAAAGGTACTACATACTGACAATGGTATGGAATTCTGTTCTAATGAGTTTGAGGAGTTTTGCAGTAACGATGGCATGATCAGGCATCACACCATCCCATATACTCCTCAGCAGAATGGCATGGCAGAGCGCATGAACAGAACCATCATCTCGAGGGCTCATTGTATGTTGTCTAATGCAGGTATGCATAGGCGTTTCTGGGATAAAGAAGCCAACACAGCGTGTTACCTCATCAACAGGTCACCTTCTATTCCACTTGAGAAGAAAACTCCCATTGAGGTATGGCCAGGTTCGCCTGCTGATTATTCATAGTTGAGAGTTTTTGGCTGCACTGGATATGCTCATGTTGATAATGGAAAGTTAGAGCCTAGGGTTGTTAAGTGCATATTCCTTGGTTATGGTTCAGGAGTTAAAGCATATAAACTATAGAATCCTGAAACTAAAAAGATTTTGCTAAGTGGAAACGTTGTTTTCGATGAGTCTGTTATGTATCATGATAGCTTGCCATCAAATACCTCTCCTGTTGCTGTTGGAGAGGAGAGAGTTAGTGTGCAGGTGGAGAACCTGTAGAAAACTGTTGATAATGATGCTATCATTGAAGATACACATGAGGAAAACATTGATGATATTGTTGTTCAACACTCATCTACTGTTTTGCAGCAGCCACATGAGTCCATTGCTGCTGATAGACCGAGGCGTAACTGTGGTCCTCGTCCTTGTTTAATTGAAGAGTGTAATCTTGTTCATTATGCTCTGAGTTGTGTTGAACAGGTGGAGAACGATTCTGAACCTGCTACATATAATGAAGCCATTGCATCCGTTGACCGCGAGAAGTGGGTTTCTGCTATGCAAGAAGAGATGCAATCGCTTGAGAAAAATGGCACATGGGATGTTGTGCGCTTGCCTAAACAAAAGAAGGCGGTCCGCTGCAAGTAGATCTTCAAGAAAAAGGAAGGTTTGTCTCCCAAAGAGCCTTCAAGGTACAAGGCAAGGTTAGTAGCAAAAGGGTTCAGCCAGATTCAAGGTATTGATTACAATGATGTGTTCTCTCCAGATGTGAAGCATAGTTCCATTCGTACTTTCTTTAGTATTGTGGCTATGCGTGATCTTGAGCTTGAGCAGTTAGATGTCAAGACTGCTTTTCTGCATGGAGAGCTTGATGAGGAAATATACATGGACCAACCAGAAGGGTTCATAGTGCCTAGTAAAGAGGATTTTGTGTGCAAATTAAAGAAGTCTCTTTATGGCTTAAAGCAATCTCCAAGACAGTGGTATAAAAGGTTTGATTCATTTATGATCTCACATGGTTTTGAGAGGTCTAAATATGATAGTTGTGTTTCTATCAAGTTTGTTGATGGGTCACCTATATACTTGCCGCTATATGTTGATGATATGTTAATTGCTGCCAAGGGCTTGAAAGAAATCACTACTTTGAAGGCACACCTAAGTAGTGAGTTTGAGATGAAGGATCTTGGTGCTGCTAAGAAGATCTTAGGTATGGAGATTACCCGAGATAGAAAATCTGGTTTGTTATTTCTTAGTCAGCAAAGTTACATTAAGAAAGTTCTTCATTGTTTTAATATGGATGGTGCCAACTCAGTTAGTACTCCTATTGCTCCTCATTTTAAATTGTCAGTTTCTCAATGTCCTACTACTGATGAAGAGTTTGAGTACATGTCAAAGGTGTCATATTCTAGTGTTGTTGGTTCTTTGATGTATGCCATGGTTTGTTCTCGTCCTGATTTATCATATGCTATGAGTTTGATAAGTAGATACATGGCTAATCCTGGTAAAGAACATTAGAAGGCTGTTCAGTGGGTTTTTAGGTACCTTATTGGCACTTCCAATGCTTGTTTGAAGTTTGGCAGGACCAGTGAGGGACTCATTGGCTATGTGGATTCAGATTTTGCTGCCGATTTGGATAAGAGAAGATCCCTCACAGGTTATGTGTTTAATGTTGGTGGTTGTGCTGTTAGCTGGAAGGCTACATTGCAGGCTGTTGTTGCACAATCTACTACTCAAGCTGAATACATGGCTATTGCTGAAGCTTGCAAAGAATCTGTTTGGTTGAAACGTTTGTTTGTTGAGCTTTGTGGAGATGATTCTTGCATTGCTTTGTTTTGTGACAGTCAAAGTGCCATATACCTTACAAAAGATCAGATGTTCCATGAGAGAACTAAGCACATTGATGTCAAGTACCATTTTGTTAGAGACATTGTTGCTCAAGGTAAATTAAAGGTATGCAAGATCAACACTCATGATAATCCTGCTGATATGATGACTAAACCTGTTCCTATTGCTAAGTTTGAGCTTTGCTCGAACTTAGTTGGTTTAACTGATTAGCCCAAGTGGCTATTGGCGCCGAAAGTATTTGCTTTGTTTGTTCAGGGAGATGGTTGCTGCTGATGCTACAAGGAGGAATTTGTCTCAAGGTGGAGTTTTTTATATGTTGATCCAAATTCTACAAAGCATAGGCCAACTTCTGACGAGTGGAGCGAGGCCCATCGCCGGGAGGCTTGGGCCGAGTGTAAGCCCCCCGCGGTATGGTACGGATCGTCGAAGACCCACCGATATATAAACCCCTTCTAAACCGCCGGTTGGGGTTAGTTGCATCAATGAAATCCCCGGCATTTGTAAACACTCCTCGATATAGTGAAGTTTTGCTGGCTGGCGCCCGTGGTTTTTTCCTCTCTTTGTTGGAGTGGTTTTTCCACGTTAAATTTGTGTCCCCTTGCTGTGTTTTTCATTTTCGTTCTTCGTTATCTTCTTGTCGCAATTGTAACACCCGCTGCCCTCGTCTAGGAAATAGCATAGCGCCCCTGCCCTTCCATCCGCGTCGTCCCGTGCTGAGCACCTCCAAGGCCGAGCACGACCCCTTGACTTGCCGCATCTTCACCCTGTTGCTGTAGTGGGATTTGACCGCTCCCTTATAGTTGCAGGCCTCTTGTGGGTGCGATCTGCTTTGGCCTTGTGTCTGTGTGTCTGTGTGTTCTTTGGTGAGGCCATCCAATCCTTGACCCTATGTGGCGGCTCAAGACCTCTACCACTCCTTGCCTTCGGTAGTTTTGTGAGAAAAGGAGCATCACCCGCAAATGCCTTTGGGCACCATACCATCATACCCGATCCAAGTTTCACCTTCGAAGAATCATCGGCACCGGAACTACAAGATCTACCACATGGACCGCAAGACCGTTCCTGGAGCCGAAGATCAAACTCCGGCGCATTCTCCCTCCTCTTCGAGCATGAAGACCATACCTCGGCATGCCATGTTCTCCTTCCTGGATCCGGAAATCCCAAAGACTGAACCAAACCCCTCGGAAGCAAGATCGTTGAACCCCAATGTGTGATCCCCTTTTTGAGCCCTATTTTTATAAATTGACATTTATATGAATTGTTGCATATCAAATTGAACATGCTTGCATACATTTTTTGCGGGTCCGAGTTGTATAGTTGATTCACCTCATAATTAAATATGGATACCATATGCGGGCTTTTTTAGTCTTATATTGGCTCCATTTAAATTTGTATATCGAATGCTATATTTTGCCTTCATAATACAATATTTCAATTTCGGGGTATGTAAACAACATAAACCACCTAATTAATTGTTGGGGACCCTGGTTCTGTTTAATATTTCCTAATTGCATCGCACCTTTGCCATGTCATGCACCATACATGCATCATGCTCGATCTTCTGCCGTAGTAGTAAATAGTGCATCCGGTGTTTCTTCTAGTGCTTTGCGTCTTCACGGATTAGGCCGATGATTTGATGTGAGTGTTGACTCGATCTTCGAATGAACCTTCGATAGTGTTTCCCAGGCGAGCATTCTCCCCCTTTCTACCTATTTTACATTTATAGTCTTTACTTCCTCCTTTTGATCTATTGGTATATGTTTTATGATGCTTTAGATTCCATACCCCTTTATATATCATTGCATCCTTTATATTGCCTTGGACACCTCCTATTATCTGTGTGCTGGTAGACAGTCGGCCTTGCTAGTCGTAGTTGCTTGCTCAGGTGCTACTTCGCGTCGTCGATGTTCCACTGATGTTGGGGGTTGGCATATTCATAAAGGTGGAGATGATTGTGGCTTTAATACATCTGGTTAATTACATATTAAATGGATATAATTAATGAAGAGGCACCGGTGGGTAATATTGAGATTTGGTTGTTAATCGCCCACTTGTGTCCACCTAGGACCCGAGTTCTTGACACCTGGTCCAAGACTGAGCGCGCTAACCACATGTGCGGTGTTTGGGCACCCCTATCGGCTTAGTACCTGATTTCAAAGTACTGTAATGGGGGCCACAAACTAGTTTTAAGTTTTCCATGTTTATTATATGTTGAACGATGAGCGTTTACTACTGTATTGTTTAGGATGTGGGTCGTTATGTTAAGGATTATACCTATGGACTCTGATCTCTTGGCCGATCTTCCAACCTCTAGGTATGTCTTCGGAGCTCGGCTGACTTCGTTACGGGTAGCTTATTGGGGTGGCCCCCATGTACTTGCTTTGGGTTAGGGAAAGCATCGTGTCCTAGGCCCCACCGACATACCGATGGAAGTATGTTAATTGATCTGGCAACAAGGATCGAAGTGCGTGTGGAAACATTGGTGCACTCCTGTAGGGTCAAATCTTTTTTAAAAGCCGTGTCCATGGTTATGGACGACTTGGAGCACAGTATCTCGATCATAGACAACTATAACTAAAGTTTACTATTGTAAATTGACTTGTATTTTATATGAATAGTAAGTTGTATAACCACCATGAGAAGAATGAATAAAACTGTCAACCGTGTGAGTTTCCTCGGCATGACTTCCTCGTTTGGTCTCGAGGGGAAAATACCAGGATGGGTATGTTTGGCGGTAGTATCAGGTTAGTTCTGCATAGGTATTTCTTACCCCTCTCTGATAGCCAGTGGTTGTATTGAGTTTTTATTGGTTGTTTATAGAATGCTGCGCTACTGCTTCAGTCCACCATACCTATGTAGAGCCGCCGAATTCTAAGTCTCACCGTGTACTGGCCTCAGTACTGACCGCTCTATTTTTGCTTTGCACTTTGAAGGCACCCCTTTTGTTTAAGCAGGTTTTGATATCGACGTTGTTAGTAGGGTTACCCTTCCGTCTTGGCCTGGGCAGGGTTATGGACGCCATTAGTTATTCTTTAGGTCTCTTAGCTCAATTTCCATCTTATCCGTACTCAAATGTGTATCGTTTTCAAGGTGATTTGGATCTTTGTACCGTATATCTGTATTCTTGACTCTTTGAGTCGTTGTTGTATATATCTGTTATGTGGGTTCCATCATGGACTATTGTGTCATGATATTACTTTGTTTTCCACCCGCACGCAAGTGCCTGGTGGGCACCTTTGAATCGTTTCTATGCGGGTTTGGCAGGAATCACTAAAACTTGCATAGGGCCAATTGGAGGGTGTTACAAACCCCTTGCAACATTTCAATTTCACATGCAGAACTAATTTCAGCAAATTCACCCGAAACAATTCCGGTCTCCATTGAAATAATTCCAGTTCTTTGATATTATTTATCTGGCATATTATTTGCTCCAAATGGTGTCGGTATCCCTTAAGTATGTCACCCTACGGTTCGTGAATAATGCAGACATGATTGAGACCCTTCTTCGATCAATAATAAGCAGCGGGACCGAGAGATCCGTAATGACTCCCACACATTCAACGATGCCTTCTTGTGATCGTGTGAACCTTTAACATTGTAACTAAATCCCTTTGTCTCGTGATATTTTACATATCCGAGATTTGGTCATCGGTATCCCCATACCTAGTTTAATGTCATTGCCGACATGTACTCTTTTCTTGTTTCCATGATATAACATTCTAGTGATCCACAACACTTGCTTGCAAGCTATATAATTGTGATATCACCGAGAGGGTCCAGAGTATATCTCTCCATCATCGCGATGGACAAATCCCACTCTTGATCCATGAGCCTCTACATAACACTATTGGAGTATCTGAATCCACATTTATAGTCACCCTGTTACAGTGTGACGTTTGATGTTATCGAGTTACTCTTCCTATGTTAGTGATTGACATGATCTCATCGTCTAAGGACTGAAGTTACTTTGTAGGGATTTCTATTTCTGTGCCCCTGGTTCGTTAGTTGTACTCAATTTTCCCTAGCCTCTTTTACTCTGCCTCACTTTTCCCCTTGCTATGTTATAAAACCCTCGCAGGCACTCGCAGGCACTCGGACGGGGGATGCCATCAGGTCAAAGACTTGACCGTTACATGCTGACTGGTGGGACTACATTGGGGTGGGTCCTTTTATGGTCATTACATGCTGACGGGTGGGGCCAGAATACACGTCAGACCCGCCATCCATCTCTCGAGGACTTGTGGGCCGATTTTTTCCTGATTGGGTGGCCGGTGCAGCCAATGACAAATGGGGCCGTTCTGTGGGGCCATCGAAGCCAATGAACGATGGGGCCGCCATGTGGGGTCGTCGAAGCCAATGACCGATGGGCCCATGATGTGGGGTTGGAGAGGGGATTTGCATATTTGCCACATTTTACTTTGCAACTTGCATATTTTCCATTTTGTGTGCCACTGACATATGGTGGTCATGTGGAAAATATGCAAATTTCAAAGAAAAAATCCGTTCTATGGGGCCATCAAAGCCAATGAACGATGGGCCATCATGTGGGGCCATCGAAGCCAATGACCGATGGGGCCGTGATGTCGGGCTGGAGGGGGTTTTGCATATTTTCCATGTTTTACGTTGCAACTTGCATATTTTCCATTTTGTGTGTCACTGACATGTGGTGGTCATGTGAAAAATATGCAAATTTCAAAGAAAAAGTATGGCAGATATGCAAAAATCCCGGAGCAGGTACTCCCCCAAACATTGACACGTGGGGTCGTGTATGACACATGTGAGGTTCTCTCTCTCATCCGCTCCCAGCCTCGAGCAGCTCCTATCCCACTGGCGGACAGAGCAGCCATCATCAGTGCGTCGGTGGCTCCGTCCTATGGTGGCGTCGGACGGACTGCCATGCTGCACCTCAACCACGGCTCCAGCATATGTTTCATCCGCATGCATTGTACGTTGAGGAAGTACCGACCACAGGCAGGTCCGCTGCCCACGACGACCAGGATTTTGTTCCGCCGCCATAGCTTGACGCACAGTTGCAACAATTGCTAGTAGTTCTTCGTAAGACCTTCGCTCCTGCTCCGCCCACCCTAATCGATTCGGTTCCCGTAATTTCCTCGATATTGTAGGGGTAAATTTGCCTTCAATGTATGGTCGTAGCGGGTACACCGGCAAGGGTGGGGATTCGATCATGTCGTGGCCACATTCTCCTTCTCCTACCATGTCGGAAGTGCTGGTAGCTCCTTCTCTTTGTGCTACCGTTGAATTTGAAGTGCCGCCATGGCCTATCAGACTGATTTTAATTTGGTTTGTTTTGGGATTGTTATACTATCTATGCAGGCCGATGATCCATGGTACATTGCATACCAAGATGAATCAACCCAGTGGTCTAGCCAGAGGATGGATTTGGAGGAGATGGTTGCCAATTTAGGTGATGAATTGGCCGGTAAAAACCCGTTAATATTAGATCTAAAGTGTACTGTCGAGGAAGAAAGTAAGAACTCAGAGCTTATTCGCAAAGAGAAGTTGACACTTGAGGCTGATCTTACCGTATCTGATCAAGTGGTAGAAAATCTAAAACATGAACTTCAAGTGAAGGGGGAGGAGAATAGTAGATTCATGTGGGAAGATTTAATAGTTGTCATCCCCGTCCTAATAGTTACAGTATGGGGTTGTGGTGAAGGTGGCACATGTAATGATTAGTTGAATTAATAGCTAATTTAGAGAGTAGAATTGTTATTCAATGGATGGTTGTGAGTTCCTGCTAATTTAGTCACTTTGTGGTCCCAAAGTTATCAAGAGAATGCATTGCGGGGCCCGAGTTGCTTGCCATTGGATCTAGCTGGCCATAGTTGGCGTGCCAAATGCCTAGAGGGTCAAGTTGGGGGCCCTATCAGTTATGACTGTTGTGTCGCTGCCATCATGGCTGCCATATAGACTTGCAGCATTGATGGAAGCATCCATTCCCCGTTCTTCTTGACGCTACATTCTTCTTCTCCAGAGAGGTGATCTGTCAAAGAAAGTACTACTCCCTCTGATCCAAATTAGTTGACTCAAATTCATCAAGATACAGATAAATCTAATACTAATTCATGTCTAGATACAATCGAATCTAGGCAAATCTAAATCAACTAATTTGGGTCAGAGGGTGTACTATTTATGAATCAGTTTTAGAGCATATCCCTCCAATCCATATTACTACTTGTCACTGAAATGGATGTATCTAGACATGTTTTAGTGCTAGATACATCCATTTCAATGACAAGTAGTATGAATCGGAGGGAGTATCAATTTTGATTCAAATGAAACATATTTCGATCAAATTTATACAAGCCCACTGGAGATTGTCAAAGCAAGTAATGCTACTTATGAATCAGCTTTAGAGCATATTCACCGGTATCACGTCTCAAATACATATTCCCTCCGACCCATATTAGCAATAAAACTTGACTAGGTACCATTCATATCTAGATGAATCTAAGTCAACTAATATGGGGCAGAGGGAGTATCAAATTTATTCAAATCATACATATATTTTAAGTCGCAAAATTTTGGTTCAAATTGGGCTCAAATTTGTCCCAAAATTAAGTGGATGGTGAGCTAGCCGCCCTCCCTGCCACATCCATCCGGCCACGAGGTACATCCAGCCTTCACAGTCGAAGTGCACCTCGACGTGTCAGTCGCTGACATGGTTATACCCTAGGGGTACACGACCTTAGCATACCTGGTCCAGTCCAAGGAAGGCCCACAAGAATATACGCGGCCCATGAAGATTTTCGGGTGGCCCAAACCCATGACGTCTTTGGATCCTTGGAGAACAAGACTAGAGTAGATAGAATATTCAAAGGGGCAAACCCTAAAACATGTAACCAACTCGATCTGTGCCCGGGACCTGCCTACTTCTATATAAAGGCTAGGAGGGCACGATGAGGAGGGCACTTCATACCACCGCATACACACCTCCACGCCAGATTGCATCTGCACTACATTTTCGGTTCCAACAGAATCAAGAGCGTATAAGCAGGAGTAGGGTTTTCCTTCGAGCCCGAACTGGTAAACCTCGTGTCCCTGTGTTGCTTGTTTGCTAACCGTTCCGTGATCTCCAGCATCCCCATCTTATCCAAAACCCAAGCTCATAACAATGGGCATTGACGAGATTAAACCTCGTCAATTGGCGCCGTCTGTGGGAACTGGGGACGCTGATTGTGAGATCGTGACGGTCCCAACCAAAGAGATCTACAACTCTGCGGCGACGGAGAGTCATCTCCTCTTTGGTGCTTTCGACTTCACCGCCCACTTGCCAGCCACCCTGAAGGACTTCGAGTGTCGTGGTATTGCCGACAAGTACGCCATGGAGGGGTCCTCACAGTGCGTGTTTAGAGACGTGGGGGAAGGTGGACGGTTGATGGGTACGAGGTAACACAGCTTACCCAGGTTTAGATCCCACGACGGTGGCGGAATCCTACTCCTGCTATAAATCACTATAATGCCAATACGCCGAGTTACAAGGATTGATTCGCTGTGCAAGGTGTGTGCTAATCGCTACTTGGTCATACCCTATAGGCTCCCATAGGCCCGACTTATATAGTCGCTAGGTCCTAGGGTTATAGGGAAAAGTCCTAGCCGGACAGGTTGCAGAGTCCTACACTGTCTATTACTAGTCTTGCGTGTCTTGCACTCCAAGGCTCCCGGTACGTCGGTGACTCCACCATAGCCTTCCTTTATCCGGCATGGGCCTCCCTTCTGGATCCATTTAACTGGGCCGCCCAGCAGGCCATGGGCCATGCTCGCAACTGTGGGCCACCCGGGTTAGCCGGATAAGAGACATGCTATGAGGATACTATATAGCATATCCCCAACAGTAGCCCCCGGAGAACTCCGAGATCTTGCGCCGTCTTGCCTCTTCACGTGGAATGCTCTGTCTAGATGGATGTCGGCAAATCGTCAAGCAATATCTTGTAGTCCTCCCAAAGAACCTTGCAAGGTTTTTCTCCGTCTTTAACTTGTAAGTCGGAGAATTTGCTGAATATTCCATCGTACTCTTTCGTAGCTGGATTGGATCCGTCCATGCCGGAATCTTCTGATGTGATGGTTCA
Source organism: Avena insularis (assembly GCA_023614405.1). Taxonomy (NCBI): domain Eukaryota; kingdom Viridiplantae; phylum Streptophyta; class Magnoliopsida; order Poales; family Poaceae; genus Avena; species Avena insularis. The sequence goes on from CM042695.1 coordinate 261,390,690, forward strand.
TCTGCCTATGACAGCTAGGGTGACGCAGACATAGGTCAGCGACGCCTCGTAACTCACACATGCAGAGAACACAATCATGTCCACTTTTCCCGCGCGAGCGATATGAACCGTTGGCAGCGACGGTTGGGACGTGGCGAAATTTCCGCGCATGTTCGCACACACGTCGTCTACGCGGCAACCGTCCGATTAAGCTGCACGAATCTCGATGTTGGAGATCATAAATAGTAACTGCGGTGGGAAATTTAATTTTCACCTCATTCTCTCATGCATCATCTTCTTCCTCCAGCGAGCGCATCCTCGAGCTCTCCGCGCAACCTTGCAAAAAACCCTAACTCCCAATCTCGCCAGTCACCTCCAAACACACGCAATGGCCAGCAGCAGCTCTACTCCCTCGATGGCGGCGTCGGGCGAGGCCGCGGCGAAGCCGGTGAGCTCTATCATCGTGCCCCCAGAGGGCCTGGTCATCCCTGTTTCTGCGGTGGTCGAGACCACAGGCGGCGACCACAATCTAGCTGCGTTGGAGCTGCTGGAGGAGGACAACGACTCCCACAAAGGCGATTGGTGCGGTTCTGACATCACGGACCGTGACATCAAGGAGATGATCGTCGAGGGCTACCTCCCCGCGACGGAGGGGCTCGCCTGGCGGGCGGCGCCGGCCGGCGAGTTCACACCTTCTCCCCAAGCCGGAGAAAAGGTGTACCTCAAAGCACAATTGGTACACGGCGTCTCCCTGCCCATCTCTAACTTCTTCCTTGCCGTCTTAAACCATTATCCAGTCCAGCCCCAAAACCTCTCTCCCAATAGTATCCTTGCGCTCAGCAATTACGCGACGCTTTGTGAGGGTTACTTAGGGATTAAGCCTAGGCTAGACCTCTTTGTCTATTTCTTCACCGTCAAACGCGAAGCCGGAGCCAGCAAGGATGAACTTAGAAATTGTGGCACCATTAGCTTCAAGATCCGTCATGGCCAGTGGTTCCCCGACATTGTCGGCCATGAGTCCTGCAAGAACTGGCAGCGTACTTACTTCTATGGCCCAGATATCCCTTTGGCCGGCCGAGAAGTAACGTACCCAGACTTCGTCGATGGAGCCGCCACCGAAACTTCGACATGGAGATCCCAGGCCTCCCTTCCCTCCGACATGGACGCTTCCCACGCCATAAGGTGGATAGAGCGGTTCATAGAGACAGGTTTGACCGGCTTGGACCTAGCCATGTGCTGGTTCATCAGGCGAATCCAACCTCTTCAGCACCGCTCGAAGCTAATGCACGAGTATACCAGCGATAGAAGGGATAGCCTCCGCATCTCCGTGGACAATTTCTCGAGCGACTTCGTCAAGCTCCATCTCAAGGACATCGTCATGGTGAAGGACAAGAAGCGTGGCTTAATTACCACCTACGACATGTTCGTAGATAGCAAGTGCCCAAAGGTAACTGTTTATTTTCCGTGTATGACATATACTCCAGTTCTTCCGTCTAGCAATTTCCATCTCATCTAACACGGAGGTTCTTTACCTTAACAGCTTAGCGACATAGACGAGGACAACATGGCTCCTCAAATCTATGATCCAAAGATGAAGGAAGTCATCGTCGTGTCCGACGACGATGCTCCATTGGCGCGAAAGCGGAAGAGCTCCACCTCTGACGCTGCCAACGGAGGCAAGAAGAAGAAGACGGAGGGTGGAGCCTCCAAAAAGACTACCGCCGCCCTGGAGGCAGAGAAAAGAAAGATTACCAGGATCCCCTTTGCCAAAGCACCCCCTCTTGTGTAAGCTTCTTTCTCTCCGACATTCCCATTTATCTGTCTTGTTCCTGTACTTATGCATTTTGCACGTTTCAGGAAGAAAGCCATGACCAGCTTGAAGAAGACCTCCAAAACATTGGGGGCTTCTAGAACCATCAAGGACATGCTGCATCGCGACGCATCTCCCGCCATCGCCCATGTTACTCCCAGCGTCAAGCATTCCTCCGCTCAGACAAGCTCACAAGCTAAGGAAGCCTCTGGCCCTTCCGCCATGGAAGTGGACTCAGGTGCCTCTACCGAGATTTCTATCGTTAGCGAGCAGGCGATGCAGGAGAGTGTCGCACACCCAATGGCTGAAGCTCCGGCTAAGGATGCCATCGGTTGCGGTAAGGCGATGGTGGAAGCTGGTACTTCTGCCGTAGGCGGCGCCCCCGAACCCAAGAAAACCATAGAGTATCCAAAGATAGTCTATCCGGTACTTACGCCGGGTAGCACTGCTCTGGTTCCCAGTGTGGTGCCGACATCTCCGACGTGCAGTCTAGAGGATCTTCACCATCAAGCAGAGATCTTGCAAGGAAACAGTGCATCCTTTGGCAAGCTGCTAGCTGAGAGTGCTACTAACCTCAAGATCATTGCACTTGTAAGTTTTATTTGCCTTTTGCTTTTCATATGAGTATCACACTATAGCCCCTGAGGATTTAGACGGAAATCCATAGGTCTTTGCGTCTGAATGCTCTAAGAGTGACCAAAGTAGAAAACTTCTCACTGTAGCCCCCAAGCATATATATTCCTACTAGATGCTTTAAGAGTAGCATATGCAGTGTTTATAAATTTCAATACTATAGCCCCCAAGCCTCTAGTTGTAACTGAATTAGTTCCGACTAGATGCTTAAAGAAAAGCTGAATACATCCGAGTTAAAAACTTTATACTGTAGCCCCCAAGCTTCTAATCAAGAACTGAATTAGTTCCGACTAGATGCTTAAAGAATTACTAAGCACATTGCTAAGTAAAAAACTCTTGCTGTAGCCCCAGAGCATCTAGGTGGAAATTTTTCGGCTAGATGATCCAAGTGGACCAAACAACGTTTAACTTTTTTCTTTTTTCCACAGAACGAGAATCTCGGAGGGGCATGGCCAACGACAAGTACCAGAAGATGCGCGCAGACTTGGAAGCCGAAAAGGTTAAAACTGCCTTCTTGAAGGAACAGATCATCAAGAGCAAGCTTCTGTTTTTCCTTTATTTTTCGTATTCCGGCTTTAACTTGTGTATTCTCCGAGTACTCATTGTGTACTTTGGTTTCTCCGACTTGCAGAAACCATTGCCAAGGCTAAGGACATTGTCGAGCAATCCAAGCACATTCAAGAGCTGGATAGCGAGAACAAGATCCTTAAGCAGGAGAGGAAGGACATGCTGAAAATGCATGAGGAGTCAATGAAAGCCTTGCAGGACTCCGCCACCAAGGATATGAACCGCTTGAAGGAGGAGATCTCGATCTTAAGAGATCAGAAGAAAGCTGCCGACGAGCAGAATCAACACCATCATGAGGCGTACAAGCTCCTCCAACAAGAATGGGACTCCTTGGAAGATACCCTCTGGCAAGCTGAGGCTAGCATCTTCAGTAAGTGATTCTCTGTCTTGGATTTCTGTAGTCTAGATACTCTGAATTTTTGAACTCATGTGCTCCTTGTCAGAATTTGCAGCTCCTATGGGTTTAACCAGGTCGCCTCCTCTGGCAAAGGAATGCATGGTTCTTGCCGGCAACTTCATCAACACCGCCATCGTGCAAGCCAAAGAGATTGCCAAGCCCCTCCAGATCAACATCAAGGCATCGGATTCTGTGGCGAAGTTCTCAGAGATCCTGCGCCGAGCCCCTGAGCATATCACAAGCTGGAAAGCTTCATGTGCAAGGGCCGGTGCAAGGATGGCGCTGTCCATTCTAAAGGCACATTACGAGGATGCCGACATCGACACGGTAACCTCTAGTATTCCCGACGTAGATGACGATGGCAAGGAGATAAACCATGAGTCCATCTTGTCATCACTCGCGGGTTATGACACCAGAGTTGCCGAGTTGGTCGACGTCAATGTCTTCGTGCCAAGGAATACCATCGATGGCAGCGACAAAAGCTCCTCCGAGTCCCTCAACACTGCCGACTTCGAGGGTGACTCTCCTGCTGCCGATGATGCTGCTTCCAAGTCGCATGCGCCAAAGAAATGAAAAACAACTTGTAATATGTGTTTCATCTTTGATGCGTATGCGGAAAAAACTATGTATTAACTTAAGGCGCAAAACAATGATGTATGTCCTGCTACTTAAGAACTAGTTCCCAGCATGTATATATTCTTTTAAGCAAGTGCTGGCTTATCCATTACTTTGGTTCTTATGCTTTACTTTTTGTGAGTCGGAAGACTCGTTGTCGGAACCATGCGCTCAGGTGATGATGCCCAATGGCACCGTCAATAACCTAAGAACAAAAACACCGACAATAAGTGCCAAAAGTCACTACTCCAGAATCCACATAAAAATGACAAAGAACGTGTAGACCAGAAAACTTAAGATAACACTCGTAGGTGGAATTTTCACAAGTGCAATCACAAAGCTTGTGCATAAAGGTTTTATATGATCCAAAAATGAATACTAAAGGAGGTAAAAGACTCAGGAATATGAGTGAACCAGAGAGCTTTATTTCATTGATCATATAAGAGGTACACAATTAGAGAAAAAATGCTAAGTGTAAAAAGGACGTAGTTGTGCTATGTTCCATGGCCGATCAAGCTCCGGGTAGTCATCATCCGGGTCACGTCGCTTACGCTTATGATCCTCGTTGGGTCTATCCTTCAGTTCACGATTGTCAACGAGGTAGTAAGACCCATTTGAGTAGAGCCTTGCTTATGATGAACGGTCCTTCCCATGGCGGGGATAATTTGTGTGACTTCTTCTGCTTAAGTCGGAGCACCAAATCCCCCTCTTTAAACGAGCGATGCCGAATGCAGCGACTATGGTAGCTACGTAGCTTCTGCTGGTAGATGGCGGATGTTTGGCATGCCAAAACGCGCTCCTCCTCAAGAAGGTCCACATCTAGGCGTCTGGTTCTTCAGCGTCATCTTCGTCGTAGTCGGCGACTCTTGGAGCATCGTGAAGTATGTCGGAAGGTAGGATGGCTTCTGCTCCATATACCATGAAGTAAGGGGTGTAGCCGGTGGATCTGTTGGGTGTAGTTCGCAAACTCCACAGAACAGATGGCAATTTTTCCACCTAGGCTCCAGCTGCTCTATGTAGCGGTGCCTTAGGAAGTGGCTTTATTCCCTGCAGAATTAATCCATTAGCTCTCTCAACCTAACCATTGGATTGTGGATGTGCCACAGATGCAAGGTCAAGTCGGATGCCCTTCTCCAAACAATAATCCTCCACTTCTTCGAGTGACAAATTGTTGCTGTTGTCGGTGATAATGCTATGTGGGAGACCAAATCTCACCACTAGATCCCGGACAAACCTGAGGGCAGTTTCCCCATCAAGCTTTCTAATGGGTTTAGCTTCTATCCATTTAGTGAATTTATCAACTGCTACAATCAGATGCATAAACCCACATGGTGCCGTCTGTAATGGTCCCCCCATGTCTATCCCCCAGACTGCAAACGGCCAAGTTATTGGTATTGTTCGCAATTCTTCAGCAGGAACATGTGGTTGTCGGGCATAATATTGGCATCCCATGCATGTCTCAACCATCTTGTCAGCGTCCGCCTTTGCGGTCAGCCAGTAGAATCCTTGCCGGAAGGTTTTCGCGACCAACGATCGAGGAGCGGCGTGATGCCCGCAATATCCTAGATGCATTTCGCGTAGGATTTCAATACCTTCTAGCTGGGAAACACACTTTAGGTATACACCGGTAGTGCTCTTTTTGTATAGTTGTCCACTGATTATGGTATAATCGTTTGCTTGTCATACTATTTGTCGTCTTTCGACCTCGTCGTCGGGCAAAGTTCCGTGTTCGAGATATTCCATGAACGGTTTTTTCCAAGCCGGAGGGACCTTTGCCACCATGTGGACAAAAGAGTTAGCTCTATCCGGGTTGTCGATGTCGGCTCCCTTCATGGATGGTGTTCGTAGATGCTCTAGGAAAACTCCTGGCGGAATTCGTTTGCACCCTGATCCAAGCTTAGATAGCAGATCAGCTACCTTGTTTTGCTCCCTAGGTACATACTTGACTTCGTAGCCCAAGAAGCTCTTGGCTATCTCGTCCACTTCGTCTCGATATGCCGCCATCATAGGGTTCCGTGCATTCCAGGTGCCAGCCACCTGCTGGGCAACCAAGTCGGAATCTCCATAGCAAACTATGCGCTTGATGCCAATATCCTTGGCTACGCGTAGTCCGTGAATGAGTGCTTCATACTCCGCCATGTTGTTCGTAGCCTCGAAGTGGATCTCCAGAATGTAGTGTAGCTTGTATCCTATTGGTGACTGTAGCCTCGAAGTGCAAGGATGGGCGCTGAGGAAAGAATCTCCTTGAGCTGCTTCAATGCTGCATCTGCTTCGTCCGTCCACATGAGTTTGTCCGCCTTCTTCAGCAACTTGTGCAGCGGCATGGCCTTCTCTCCAAGCCGGCTGATGAACCGACTAATTGCTATAACACAACATGTTAGTCATTGAATGTCATTTAGGCATGTCAGATGGTTTAAGTTTAAGATGGCCTTGATTTTCTCCGAGTTGACCTCAATTCCATGCTGGGAAACGATGAAGCCCAACAATTTGCCGGCTGGAACCCCGAAGACGCACTTCTTAGGGTTAAGCATCATGTTGTATTTTCGGAGATTATCAAAGGTTTCTTTTAAGTCGGAGATTAAGTCATTTAACTTTTTAGACATCATCGTGATATCGTCCACATAGGCGTGAACGTTCCGACTAATTTGGTCGTGAAGGCAACATTGCATTGTCCGCTGGTACATAGCACCTGCGTTTTCCAGCCCAAAGGGCATCGTGACATAGCAGAAAGTGCCATATGGGGTAGTGAACAAAGTGGCCAATTGGTCCGACTTCCTCATCTTGATCTGGTGGTATCCTGAGTATGCATCGAGAAAACACAAAAGTTCCGAGCCAGCCGTCGATTCAATGACTTGGTCAATGCGAGGCAAAGCAAACGGATCTTTGGGGCAAGACTTGTTCAAGCCGGTGTAATCAACGCACATTCTTAATTCTTTGATTCCCTTTTTGGGGACAGGTACATGATTAGCCACCCATCGGGTGTGAAGGACTTCTCGGATAAATCTAGCCTTAAGTAACCTAGCTATCTCTTTGCCAATGGCACGTCTCTTCTCGTCTCCGAAGCGTCATAGAGGTTGTTTCACTGGTTTGCATTTTGGATCAATGTTTAAGCTGTGCTCGGCAAGTTCCCTAGGTACACCTTTCATGTCGGTAGGTTGCCAGGCAAAGATGTCCCTATTCTCATGGAGGAACTCGACGAGCGCGCTTTCCTATTTGGGATCCAGGTTCGTCCCAATGGCGATGGTCTTGGAGGCATCGCCTACCACAAGTTCCACCGGCTTGGTCTCGATGGCGGCCTTGAATGCAGGAGTAGAGTCGGAGATCTGCTTCTTCCACGCGGGCATCTCTGAGTCATCTACCTTGCTCAGGATCTCTTTGAATTCTTTGCTGTAGAGGACAGCTTCCGCGAAGGCTGCATCATTAATCTCGCAGTCCCTTGCCTTGGTAAAGCTTCCGGATACGGTGATGACACCGTTCGTTCCGGGTATCTTGAGTTTGTTGTAGACGAAGCATGGCTTGGCCATGAAGGTGTGGAATATGTAGTGCACGAATATGATGTGGTACACGCTCTTGAAGGGGACCACCTCAAAGGTCATGCTCTCTTGGAGGTAATTATTAACATCGCCAAAGGCAACCTGAAGTGTGATGCACCCAAGGGACTGAGCCTCCCGACCAGGAACTACGCCATGGAAGATGATGTTGGTCCGCCTTAGGTTTGCCTCCGTCAAGTTCATCTTCTGCAGTGTATACAGGTACATGATGTTGATGCTGCTTCCACTATCCACCATACACTTGGTGAACTCCACACCGTCAATCAAGGGGTTGATGACCATGGCATATTGGTTCTCCGTAGGAATAAGGTCTGGGTGATCCGTCCTGTCCCAAGTAATTGGAACCTCCTACCAATGCAGGTACTGGGGAACTGGGGGTAGAGTGGCCATCAGTATCCTCATAGAGGTCTTCTGTTGTCGGACGGTGGGGGTGCCAAGGAAAGTGTGGTATACTGGCGCCTTCTTCAAGAAGGGGTTCTTGCCCTTGTCGTCGCTCTTGGCGGCGTGCTTGGGGTCAACATCCTCGTCCATGTCACTTGAATCCTTGGACTCCTCATCCTTCTTCTTCCCCTTGCCCTTGCCTCACGGTCTGTTCTTCCGACTTTGCTTGTAGCCGGACTCCGGGTCTTCCTTGAGGTTGTTGACGAACTTGTAGTGTCGATTGGTATGGGTGGCTTTGCCGTTGACATCGAGGTGTATGAGGCACGGCATATCGTGGTACTCCTCGTATGTTTGGGGAACACGGAGCGGTGCCGAGGTAGTTTCACTTCCTCGTTGCTGCCCACGACCAGCTCCCCGTCCTCGGCCACGTTGTCCGCCATCACCTCGTCCTGCAAAGGTCATGGCGACTATGTCGGGAGATTGCTTTTCTTCTAGAGCAGTTTTCTGCTTTGTACTGTTGTTCCTCCGAGCTTGAGTTGGAATAGCCGTTGCCGGCAGAGAGCCGCGAGCATCGTCGTCGGCAGCTGCGAACTCACTAGCCAATTGAATCATCTGGTTCAAGTCAAGCTGGTGATTGTCCTGCAAGCGCTTCAGCTTATGTCAGAGCAACCTGCCCCTTTCCAACCCATCGATGAAGGCGGCCATGGCGGTCTGAGCGTGCACTCCTGCGCAGGAATTTTTCATATCCAGCCAGCAGGAGAGGTAGGCGCGAGATGTCTCATCTTTCTCATGCACGCACCACTGTAGATCGCCAACAGTGCAGGGACGTTTGTACGTACCCTCGAAGTTCTTGGTGAACGCCTCTTGCATGTCCAACCAATTGTAGATGGATTTCTCCGGCAAGTCATCAATCCATTGATGGGCCGTGCCCGCCAACATCAAAGGGAGGTACTTGACGACAATGTTGGGGTTACCTCCGGCAATCTCCACCGCGTTGCCGTAGTCCTGCAACCATGTGGTTGGCTTGGCGGTGCCGTCGTAGGGCTTGATGGTCTTGTCAATCCGGAAACCTTTGGGGTAGTTGCGGACCGTATCGCAGGTCCAAAGCAACATGGTCCCAGGTATGGTCCTTCCCCGGCCTCATGGATCTTATCGATCCACGAACGTGCATCATACGGCTCCGGGTTTTTCTTCTTCTTGTCAACAGGGGATGGGCTGCGTGAACAACGTGGGCCCCCTCCGCCATGGTGACTTCTAGGTGGCGACAGAGTCGGAGGTGGCGGTGGGTTAGCCTTCTTGCTATTACCCTCCTGTGACGCCTCACGCTTGTCGTGATTGCTTGTCGGAAGCGGAGGGTCATGGCGTGACCTACTCTTGTGTCCTTGGTTGCGCTCTCTGTCATGACGGGTCTGCTCCGTGTTGTCGCGGATGACGATGCCGCACTTCCTTGGCGGGGGCATATCTGTACGATGGTGAGCCTTGGGGTCTTCGCAATGTCGAGAGGATCGGGGCGGTGGCGATGGGCGACAAGGTCGGGCCTTTTCTCCATGGTCGAAGGATATGGGGATAGCATCCTTCCTGTTGCGGGCATCCCTCCGTATTGGTTCTGATGAACCCGTCTGGGACCCGACATCAAGGGGAGATCTGTCCCTTGGCGGCTTATGTTGGCTAGACTGGCAAAACGCTGGGTCAGACTCAAGCCTCTTAGAGGTGGCCTTTTCCTGCTGCTTTACCGCCTTGGCCACTAGGTCATAGACCTGGTCCACTGCCTCGGGCGATCTATCCTGCTCCAGAAGGGTCTTAGCGACGGCGAGGTTGAGGAGTAGAGTGGGCATCACCTGTCTGCCTTCACTGTCAATGTATGGCTTGGCTTGTGCCGGCTTCGGGGGAGCCCATCCTAGGTTTCGCCGTACACCAGGATCGTTGATGACGCGAGCCGGAGCTTTCTTGGCCTTCTGCTGTTGCAGCAAAGTCTTGTACTCGGCCTCCATTGCTCTAGCTTTTTTTATGGATTTCTACGCGTTGACCAGATCTCGATGGCCTGCTCTTCCTCCAGCAGCTGCTGGCGCTTCTCGTCAAGCTGAGTCACGTTCTGGATATGAGCTACGGTTAGTGGCTCAATGAGGAGATTGCCGTACATCACTCTATCAGATTGAGTAACTTGGGCAGCAGCAGACATAGATGCTGGAGGCGGCAAGTTTGTGGTGTTGTTATTGCTCAGGCCGGTGCCGAGTTCCTGCAGTTGTTGCACTAGGTTAGGCGGAGGAGGCATGACCTTTGCGCGATCATCGTCGGCAGCAATAAGTGGCCCCTTCCCCTTTTCCAGCGCTGTAGGCGGAGCTCGTCCGGGTTGATCTTCATCCATCGCTGTCCCAATGGTGACGAACACCTCTCGAGACGTGACGGCATTGTTGGCTTGTTCGTCGCGCGTGTACTCCTCCACCATCTCCTGCATGGAGGAGTCTAGCTCCTCTGGACTGAAATATATCTCCTTCGAATCTGCACTGAAGTCGGCCTCGAGCGTGTCAATCATAGAGTCGGAGGGTGCCAGGACTTCCTCGATGACGGGGGTGGAGGTGCAACAGCAGCGATGATGACTGGAGGTGGTGGCGCAGCTGCGGCGATGGTGGCTGGAGGTGGTGGAGGTGGCTACTGAGGCGGCGGCGCTCCGCCAATGAGCGCGAGATCCGCCTGAGCTGCCCCTTCGGCCTCCGCGTAGCTGCTGACGGTGTTCACCATGCTTTCGAAGGTGAGGCATACAAGCTGCTGCCGCCTTTAGAGAATGCGGAGAGGCGTTCCTGGTCTAGTCCTTCCACAAAGTGATACATAGCATCATCATTGGTAGTGGGCCGATCGCTCAGATATCACGGAGCCACCTGGCCAGGTAATCACGGGGGTTTTTGCCCTCTCTCTGAATGCAACGCGCCAGATCGAAGATGGTAACCACGTCGACGAACTTGGATCTTTGTTGTCCAGACGCACGGACGAAGCCGGCGGACTTGCAGTGATCTTCCACCGTTATGTCCTGCACAGGGGCGGTTTGGGTGGGCCTTGAATTTTTCTGATCTTTGCCGGCAAACTCCAAAGAGAGATCCGACATCGATCCTTCCACGAACGTATCCTGCCTATAGGCGGTCCATGCGGGCCTTGATGCTCCTCCGACTTCCAGGGAACTAGTGCCCGAGTCGGTTTCACCAATGAAGAGGTGGATGTCTTTGATAGGAACGATCGAACACTGTGTAGGTTTCATCTTTGCCGGGATCTAGAACTCATCAGGAGGGACGATCGGAACGTTGCCGGAGAAGATAACGCGACCGATGGCTACGGTTTTGCCGATTCCCGCGAAGACCTTGGTCCTCGCCCGCTGTAGAGCCTGAAGCGCCTCTTGCCCCACGGTGGGCGCCAACTGTCGTGGTATTGCCGACGATTACGCCATGGAGGGGTCCTCACAGTGCGTGTTTAGAGACGTGGCGGAAGGTGGAAGGTTGATGGGTACGAGGTAACACAGCTTACCCAGGTTCAGATCCCACGACGGTGGCAGAATCCTACTCCTGATATAAATCACTATAATGGCAATACGACGAGTTACAGGGATTGGTTCGCTGTGCGAGGTGTGTGATAATCACTACTTGGTAGTGTCCTAAAGGCTCCCATAGGCCCGAATTATATAGTCGCCAGGTCCTAGGGTTATAGGGAAAAGTCCTAGCCGGACAGGTTACAGAGTCCTGCACCGTCTATTACTAGTCTTGCGTGTCTTGCACTCCAAGGCTCCGGGTACGTAGGTGACTCCACCGTAGCCTTCCTTTATCCGGCATGGGCCTCCCTTCTGGATCCATCTAACTGGGCCGCCCAGCAGGCCATGGGCCATGCTACCAACTGTGGGCCACCTGGGTTAGTCGGATAAGAGACATGCTATGAGGATACCTATATAGCATATCCCCAACATCGAGCCCATTGGCGATGGGCTCGAGATCCTATTCGGGAGCTTCTGCTTCCAGGTGGGGCTGACCGGCACTCTCCGTCTCCCAGAGCGGGTGCCCCTGCCATCGATCAGGCCCGCTTCGTAGGCTCCACACCCCGTGCTACGCACATTGCCATCGACAGATGAGTCCTATGACAGCTGCTGCTGCAACTCAGATATGTGCGATCCACCATCGGAGGAAGGGACCTACGGTTCCGGATCCGAAAGCTGCGGTAGAAGCAATCCAATCTACGAGCGCTACCAATGTGCCACAGTCATCCAGAGCGACGTCGATCAGGAGCACAACCCACCACCCAACCCGCATGGTAGAAACAGCGAGAACAAGAGAAACCAGTCCTCCTCCCCCCCCCCGCCCAATGAGGAGGACACCGATCCCAATCGGGTCATCCACCTCAGTGAGGAAGGATGGGCTCAAGCACGCGAAGCCGTGGCGGGCAATAAGATCTGCCTGTGGGTGCCTCACGAGACCTATTAATGGCGTACCACCTGCTCCTCGTCAAAGAACACAAGAAGTAGGTGAAGATGCAAGAAGTGCTTGACAAGCGCAAGCAAGCGGCCTCGGAGTCCAGTGCGCGGCGACCTGCGCTCTCCGCCATGGGCGGCTCCAGCTCGCACGGCAACCACGGCAACAAGCACCGTTCTCGCATGGAGAACATGGATCCCACTACACGTCGCGAGGTGGCTCGGACCCTCAACACGTCTTTCATGGAGATGGATGCCGACGGCAACGTCATACCGAAGACACCGCAAGTTGCGATCATGGCAGCCACCACATACCTCGTGTCCTATCCACCTCCGGTGGGGGACCCGAAAAGGGCCATGCACAAGTCCGCACTAACCGGACTCGGACTCATTGGAGCTGCGCTCCACGGAGAAGCTCCTGCGGAGCCAAAAAAGAAGGCTACGGTCAGGTTCAATCGCAGTCCCATGCCTTCATCTGACGAGTAAGAGCATGAACTACCTCAAAGGCACAAGAGATCGCGCCATCGCAGCCGCAATTACGACGCTCGAAGAGAGCTCACCCAACGCAAGATCGACAAAGCGCGTGCCAAGCGCGTCTACGCGTCCAAATCCGAGGAGGACGATGATGAAGGAGAACTCTGCGGAGCCCGACGCTTCAGCAGATCCGTCCGACGGACATGGATGCCGCGGAACTTCAAGATTCCTTCGGACACTCGAAGTTTGACGGCACACAGGACCCCAAGGCATGGCTCAGCGACCACCTGTCGTCTGTCAAGCTACACGGCGTAAACAAGAACACCGCCCTGCAATGCCTTCAGCTACAGCTGACAGGCGCAGCCCGGATCTGGATCAGCAGCCTATCCTCGGGATCTATCTGAAGCTAGGAGGAGCTGGCGTACAGTTTCATCCGAAACTTCAAAGGCACCAGCAAGAGGCCAGCCTCGATCGAGGAGCTATGAGCCTGCACCCAACGAACGGGCGAATCCATTCGCTCGTACATATTACGCTGGTCCAACACTAAGAACTCCGTGGCGCACATCTATGAGGAGAGAGCGATCGACGCCTTCAAGGATGGCGTCAAGCGCCAAGACTTCAAGGAATAACTTGGGCGTGTCAAGCCCAAGACACTCGACCACCTCATGGACATCGCCAACAGGTGGGCAGATGGCGAGGACTCCGTCCACCGAGCACACTCGGAGGAGGAAGATGACTACGGCCATCGATGTGAATGCCGTAGCAAGAGAACATCGCGCGTCTACGACGATCGGGACGGACCCGACATGGTCACGGCTGGCTACGCCGACCGCCACAGCGACGGCAACCGCAGCAGTAGCGGATACCGTGGAAACAACTTCCGCGACGGAGGACGCCCAGCTCAGTCATGGCAACGTCACGGCCGCGACGATGGACCCTCAGCATACGACAAACTGTCGGGTCCATGCACCATCCACTTCTACATCGATAAGCAGGATGGTAAAAATAAGGCAAGCCACATGCTCAAGGATTGCCGCGAGTTCCAGAAACTCAGCGAGAGCATGTCCCAGATGAGGCAACAAGCCCCGAACCCCGGGTACGGGAACACGCCCGCACCAGGTGACATCGCCCACGGAGATCCTCCACCACCATCCGTGGGACCTTCAAATCATCAAATCGCACCTGCGCAGAACAACGGCGGAAACGGGCACCCCGTGCCAAAATGATCACTTATGATCCAAAAAGGGCGCCCAACGAACAGGGTGCAAAAGAAAATCACCCGTCAGATCAATATGGATGTGTCCGCTCCACCCGCCATCCCTGAGTACCTCAGCGGTTCGGAGTCCTACATCACGTTTAGCCGTTTGGATCACCCGTGCCAGGTTCCTCGCCCAGGTCATGCTGCCCTGGTGCTCGAGGCGCAGATCGGAGGGTTCGACATGAGCCGCGTCTTCATGGACGGCGGCAGCGGCATCAATCTGATGTTCGCCAGCACCTTAGCAGCAATGCGGATCCCGTTGTGCAGCCTGGAACAATCCGACACAATGTTCCATGCCATCGTCCCAAGGAAGGGCATATTCCCCCTTGGAAAGATATGGCTCGATGTCATCTTTGGCAAGCCCGATAACTTTCGGTGCGAGCGACTCGAGTTTGAGGTCGTGGACTGGCCATCACAATACCATGCGATCCTCGGGCATGTGGCATTCGCACGATTCCTGGCAGTACCGCACTGCGCATACCTGCTATTCAAGATGCCAGGACCTAAGGGCGTCATCACGGTCCACAGGAGCTTCACCCGATCAGACCACTGCGACATGGATTTCAACAGAATCTCCCAGTCATTCGGCATGCAGGAGGAGCTCATAAGGCTCCGAGAGCTGACAGACAACAGGGCACCCCCAGTTGCAAGACAGAACGCACCCGACATGTCTTTTGAATCCACCGTCAACACAAAGAAGGTGCAGGTCCACCCGACGGATGCCTCCAAGACGACGTTGATCGCCAACGACCTCAGCCCCGCATAGGAACGCGCTCGTCGAATTCCTCCGTGAGCGCTAGGAAATCTTCGCCTGGTGTCCTGCGGACATGCTAGGAGTTCCCAGGGAATTCGCCGAGCATGCACTCAACGTATTTCTAGACGCCAAGCCCGTCAAACAGTCCATCCGACAACTGTCCGAGCCACGGGCTAAATCCATCGGAGTCGAAGTCAACAGACTACTCGACACAAATTTCATCAGGAAAATCAAGGAAAGCGAGTGGCTCACCAACACCGTGATGGTCCCCAAAAAGGACATGGACATCCTGCGGATGTGCGTGGACTTCATATCGCTGAACAAGCACTTTCCAAAGGATCACTTCCCTCTTCCTCGGATCGGTCAGATCATCGATTCGACTGCAGGATGCGAGAAGCTCTCCTTCCTCGACGCCTACTCACGCTACAATCAGATTCAACTGAAAGTCGAAGATCAGGAGAAAACGGCGTTCATCACGCCATTTGGAGTGTTCTGCTACAACACAATGCCCTTCGGGCTGAAGAACGCAGGCGCCACGTACCAACGGTGCATGCAGGCATGCCTAAAGGACCAGATTGGCCGCAACATCCAAGTCTATGTCGACGACATAATAATCAAAACAAGGGAGGCCAAGACACTGATCGACGATCTCCATGAGACATTCGACAACCTTGATCGATACAAGATCAAGCTAAACATGGAAAAGTGCGCCTTCAGCATCCCATCTGGTCAACTGCTAGTCTACTTCATCTCCCAACGAGGAATCGAGGCGATCCCGAACAAAATCCGGGCCATAATGGCCATGGAGAAGCCGAAAAACCTCAAAGGCGTCCAGCGGCTTGCTAGGCGAATCGTGGCGTTGAGCAGGTTCATCAGCCGCATGGGCGAAAAAGCCCTGCCTTTCTATCAGCTTCTACGCAAGGCAGACAAATTCGAATGGACGCCCGAAGCGGATGACGCATTCGAAGATCTGAAGCGGCTACTCTCCACCTCGCCTGTCTTGGTCACACCAAAAGAGCGCGAGCCTCTACTGCTATACATAGCAGCTACACACCAGGTGGTAAGCACCGTGCTTGTGGTCGAAAGACCCGAAGATGGCAAGATCCATGGGGTCCAACGCCCAATCTACTACCTCAGCGAGGTATTGACGCCGACAAAGCAGAGGTATCCTCACTACTAGAAACTCGCCTACGGCATATTCATGACGGCTCGTCGGCTGAGCCACTACTTCCAGGAGCATCAGGTGATGGTCGTCAACGAAGCACCCCTGAATAGCATCTTGAACAACCCGGAGGCCATAGGACGTGTGGCCCTGTGGGGCATCAAGCTGTCACCTCTAGACATCGTCTATGAGAAGCGCCACGCAATCAATTCTCAGGTCCTTCCGGACTTCCTCGTCCACTGGATGGAACTGCAGCTGCCAGACACCCCCGGACATGACACAGTCATGGACGATGCACTTTGACGGCTCCAAGCGCGAGGCCGGAGCAGGAGCCGGGGTCATACTGACCTCCCCGCAGGGCGACAAGATGAAGTACGTCCTTCGGATGAAATTTCGAGCTTCCAACAACGAGGCCGAGTACGAGGTCCTCATCAACGACACGAGGATGGCCAAGATCTGCGGCGCGACGCGCCTGGTCATCTACGGCGACTCGAACCTCGTCGTCCAGCAGACGATGAACGAGTGCGATGCACATGCTGCCAACTTGATTGCGTACCACGCACTCTACAACGCACTCAAAGGAGACTTTGATGGCTGCGAGCTTTGGCACGTTGGGAGAGAAAGCAACGAAGAGGCCGATAGACTCGCTAACATCGGCTCCACCTACACACGGGTGCCACCAGGTGTGTTCCTCGAACAGATCTACGTGCCATCCATTAAAAGGAAATTCCCAACGGGATCACCCGAAGAAGCAGAACACTCGGGGGATGCGCTACCCAAAGGACATGAAGGACCATAAAAGCTCGACACAAAGGTCGCAGTGGTCAACCTGATGCAGGTCATGGCAGTCGAAGAAACATGGACACAGCCATACTTCCGATATTTGATAGACGGGGAACTGCCTGATAGCCTGACAGATGCCCGGCGCATATCTCGCCGGTCCAAGGCCTTCACCATCATCAATGGCGAGCTGTACAAGTGCAGCATTTCGAGTGTACTCCAAAGGTGCGTCACCATCGGTGACGGCAAAACTATCCTCCAAGACATCCACGAGGGCATCTGCGGCCATCACACGGGCAGCCGCGCCCTTGTCGCCAAAGCTCTATGAGCTGGGTTCTACTGGCCAACGGCCATGAACGACGCCAAGGACATAGTCCGAAGGTGCAACGGGTGCTAGAGGTTCGCAGATAAACCACACGCACCAGGATCGGAGCACAGGCTCATACCTCTGGCCTGGCCCTTCGCCCAATGGGGCCTCAACATGATCCGCAAACTGCCCAAGTCCTCGAAAGGAGGCCATGTCTACCTCCTGGTCGCAGTCGACAAATTCACCAAGTGGATTAAGGCCATGCCCGTTACTAACCAAAAGGGCAAAATGGCCGTAAAATTCTTCGAATCCATAATCTACAGGTTCGGCGTGCCGCACAGCATCATCACCGATAACGGGTCGAACTTCATCTCCAAACAATTCCAGGACTTCTGTGAAGACCTCGGAATCAACATCACATACGCCTCCATGGCGCACCCGCAAACAAACGGGCAGGTCGAAAAGGCCAACGGCCTCGTCGGCGGCGGCATCAAGAAACGCCTAATGAGCCTACACCAGCAACTCGCAGGATCCTGGACACAAGAGCTACCCTCCGTCCTCTGGAGCCTACGCACGACGCCAAACAGCTCAACCGGCTACACGCCTTTCTTCATGGTGGACGGAGTCGAAGCCGTGCTACCCGCAGAGGTACGCCACAAGGCCCCACGGGTCATCGCCTACAGCGAAGCAAAATCGACGGCCGCACTCAAAGACATCGTCGACACACTCGACGGGGCACGTGACATAGCTGCGGCTCGATCCGCGGTCTATCAACAGAGCGTCCGCAACTATCACAGCCGTCGGCTACGCCCAAGGTCCTTCGTCGAAGGAGACCTAGTCTTACGACTCAAGCAAGAGTGACCGAAGAAGCTCGAGTCACCCTGGGAAGGACCCTACGTCGTCACTGAAGTCATCCCAGGTGGCTCCTATCGCCTCAAGCACGTGGAGTCTAGAGTAGCATACTCCAACCCATGGAACGTCGAACAACTGCGACGCTTATACCCCTAGCTACCCTCCCCCTCCTTTTACTTTCAATAAGGCTATTCAGCCAAGGCTACTCAGCCGAACAATGTACCTCCTCCTTATGATATGACTAAAGCTAAGTGTCTCACCCCAAAAATTTGTCTATCATTCGAATTTTCTTCATGTTACAACACACTCGGGGGATCCCCTCACCTCACGACTTCGTCGACTGAGGATAACGCGTGTACACCTGAGTAGCTGACCATGTCAGGCTAACGAAAAGGGCACGCATACAAATAAAGCACCACGTGCTAAAAACAATCAACCTTTACAACAAGGGGCATAACATGCCCAGTCGAATACATACAAATTTTACATCTATCTTTTTACAGGTCCTACCTATTCTGAAGAATCACCTGCGCACGCTGCTCAAAGAGATCTACAATTTTTTTGGCATACTGCCTTACATCCGCATAATGTGGACGCATGTCCCACATGCCACCATCCGGCCAAAGAGGCGGCCCAGCCGCCACAGCAGCAAGATCTACATCAGGGCGATGCAGCCGCACAAGGGAAAGCGCAGCCTTCACCCCTACAACCAGCTCATGCCGCATCCGCTCCCTGACATGATGCACATCCCGAAACTTCGCCAACTGGCCCCATAGAGTCGATGGTGCCTCATCCAGGGGAAACATCGCGTGCAGAATTGATGCCAAGGAAGTCTTCACTTGCCGCAGCACCCGCGACACCTGGTGAACACGATCCTGCACAGTCGCAAGGACCATAGCACGATCACGGTCCATCCAGAAAAAGCCGCCGGCCTCCATGTCCTTATGGGTCAGGCAATTGATCCAAACAGCAACACACTCTTTTTCCTCCCTAGGAACAAGGTTAGCACCTGCAACAACTGCAAAGTAAGATGACAAGCCAACAAGCGCATCCGAGAAATGATCAGCAGCTCGAGGAAACTCACATTGAAGCTGTTCGGCCAAACGCCACAACTGTCCCATTAGATACTCCTCCCTGGCGGCGCCCCGCTCCGCCTTCGACTTCCAAACATCCGTGTGGCCTCGAACGCCAAGCAACTCTTTCTCAAGACTATGTATGCGGTCACGAAGAAATACAAGCTACGAAGCATCATCCAAGGATGGCCGCAGCTGCGGCACAGACGAAGTATCAACGAGATCATCACCCGAAGGTCCCTAGAGGAAAAGAAAGCAAGGATATGAACAAACGCACGATTGAGCAAACAACTCGGAGATTCATTATATGTAGCAAAAGCCACTGCGTGGCACAAGGAGTGTTCATACATACATTACAACAAAAGAAACAAAAGCTATCCTACAACTACAAGGCCTAAGAAGCTGCATCCTGAGTGGCCTCGGAGCCGGATTGCCTACTCTTGGCCTCCCCTTGCTGCCTCACCGCGTACTCCGCCAGCAAGTCAATCAGCTTTGGCCCATAGCGTTTACAACAGGCAGCATAGAGGGCAAAGGCTACCTCGGATCCGTCGGCAGCCGTCGGCATCTGGGAGGTGACCTGATGATGATCTAGCTCCGCTTCAGACGCTATGGCCATCGCCAGCCCCATGGACGCGCCGATACCCTTTTGCTTGCGCTTGTACGCTGCGGGGGCCTCGGCTGATAGTGCGTCTGCCAACAATTCGACATCCTCGAGGGCGACGCCCTTGGGGACGAGCTCCTTGTAGAAGCGCACGAGAACCACCCTGGCCTTGGCAAGCGAGTTGACCACGGTACTGCAGCGGTCTACGACCGCCGCAGTGGCGTCATCCAGAGCACTTCTATGCTCCAGGGCACCACGGTCAAACTCGATGCCCGCGGCATCTAGAAAAACGGAAGAGGCAACATGAAAATCAAGCAAAACTAGAGAGACAAGGAAGCCGAAAAGGAAGAGACAAAACTACTCGCCCGAAATAGCCTTGGCAGCAGCCATCAGCTTGCCAGCTACCTCCTTCTCGCACGAGGCCGCAGCGGTGGCGAGCTGCTCCTCGCGATCCGTGGTCTCCTGCTGCAGGCGCTCCATGGCCGCAGCCGCGTCGGCTAACTCCTGCTCAAGGCGCTCCTTAGCGCCAACGGCATCTTCAGCTTTTTTCTCCACTCGCCCGAGGCTCTTTTTGAGAGCATCAATCTCGCGGAGGGCAGTGTTATTCTCGTCTGCAACAAAGAACAAGCACGAGATTCGTAAGTAAGCAAGCAGCCAAAGAAGGAGAAGACTGATAAAAAAACATGAACCATGAAGCCGCTGAAGGCTGGCCTCCAATGCCAGATGCTGCTTCACCAGCTGGTTGACACCTTGAACAAAAGGCTGCGAGATGCAACTTGTCAGGAAAAAGGCTCGGGGGCTGCGCCCATGAAAACGAGCAAAGAAAATCACGCATACGAAAAGCGCTCGGGGGCTCCCCTCGAGACACGCACAAAAAAAAGAGAGAGACATGATCAACAAATCATCCGAACAATGCTTGGGGGCTCCCCCCACGACAAAAAGGAAAGTACTTACATGATCAGACGGCGACGCCGAAGGTCCGGCTGTAGTCTTCTGGGAGACAACCACCCGAGCCTCCTGCGGAGAAGGGTTCGGAGCAGCGCCCCCAGAGGTGGCCACCGTCTGAGGAGGAGGAGCAACCTTCGACTCCCCCACCATCTCCCGAGCGCCATCGCTGAAGGATCCATCGGAGGAGTGGCTACAATAGAAAACATCAGACAAGTACAAGCAAGCACAATCGAAAGAGAGCAAAAAGCAACTGCATATACTTACAAGTCCATATTGCTCAAATTAAAGACAGGCAAGGCCCTCTTGCCTTTCTTCTCTTCCTTCTTCTCTTCCTTCTCCCGCTTCGCCGGAGGCTGCGGTGCCATAGCCCGCACGGGCATGGCCAGAATAGGACAGGAAGAGCCATCATCACCCCCACTGTGATGCTCAAGGCATGATGGGTTCCTAGGTGTCGACAGAGTCGAGGCATCCGACGATTCGCTCGAACTCCGCGTCCGCTTTCGAGTTTGCTCCTCGCTCGACCCAAAAGTTTCTTTAGCCGGCGATCGCGCTTAAGGAAGCTCAGACATTGAGTCCACTACCTCATTGTCCGGTGCATCTGGAAAACGTTCGGGTAGTGGAGGCGCCATGCCAGGTACCTTGAACTCCTGCACAAAAGAAAACAAACCCTCAGAATAAATAAACTGCAAAGAGACGTAGTCGAAAAAAGCGCTACGCGCACGTCCCAGATCTACACCTGCGGCACCGGTCGGGAGGCCCTGAATGGAAGGGTCAGCGAGCTACCCGGAATGTCCTCGTCAGCCTTAAATTTCAGCAGCGGCCAGAGGATTCCGTCCACATCCCCTTTGGAGAGCTCTCCAGTCAAAACCCTAGTCGGGTCATTGCGGCCAGAATAAAGAAACATCGGGTGCGCCCTAGCCTGGAGCGGCTGCACCTGACGTTTGAGGAAGGTGCGGATGATATCCACACCATTCACCTCTTTATCTGGAATCACCTGAAGATCCTCCACCCGACGATAGAGTCCCCCTATCTCCGCCACCTCACCATCTAAGATGTGGTTCTTCCAGGACCTCTTCGGCTGGATTTTCTGGGAGGGGTCGAAAGGAGCAAGGCAAAACTTTTGCCCGTCCATTGTGGAGTCTCGGATTTAAAACCATCGCCTCCTCCAGTATTGGACAAACTCAGACATAGAAAAAGAAAAGAAGAGAAAGTTGGATTTAAGGGAAATGATGCAGCCGCTGATGGGATAAACGCCATCGGAGCCAGATTGCCTCTTCACGGAATAGAGCTTCCGGAAGAGGCCAAAGTGTGGCTCGATACCGAGCCAGCACTCGCAGAAGGTGATGAAGCAGGCAATGTGAAGAACAGAATTCGGCGAAAAATGATGGAGTTGGATGCCATAGAAGAAAAGCAATCCACGGAGAAAATCGTGGACTGGGAGAGAAAGGCCCCGAAGGACAAAAACAACAAACATGACCCGTAACCCAGCGGGTGGACGGGGAGTTACCTCGTCGCCGAGAATCTTGATGGCCTGCTTGTCCTGCGGGATTAGACCCTGCTCACGGAGCTTGCGAAGATCGCCCTCGCGCGTCTCCGACCACCGCCAGCCACCATCGGTGACGCGGGTAGCGGCGGTACCCTTCTTGCCACCGGCAGCAGCGCTGGTACCAACTGCGGTGGAGGCCTTCTTCGGCTTCCCCATAGCAGTGCGGCGACGGCGATGTGAACGTAGGAAAGAAGATAGGAGGGATCGGAGAATTTCCAGCGCGCGGCGAGAAAAGCTCAAGACGGTGGAAGCAGTGAAACAAGAATGGCTGCGGTGAAAACAAACAAGTTTTTCCCCAATGATTATAAGGACGAAGAAGACGCACGGTGACCGTTCATCAGGAAGCCCTAGAGCCAACATCAAGATCCGACCGTCCACGTGTCAGCACGTCAGCGAACCGTCGCTCACACGCCGTCCACTATGCACGGAAGTCGAGGCAACGCCGTAATTATATCCACGTTGCGCGTGACCAGTCAATTCAAAGTCAAAAGGTGGGACCCATGTTCGTCCAGTCACGTCATCTCTAGTGCCGCAGACGCTTGAGGTCACCGATCGTCAGCATTGACGTCATCAAGGCTATACTAGTAACGGTTACAATTCTTCGGCAACACAGCTAAAAGTACTCACTCGAATCTACGATTCGAGTAACTACTCGGGGGCTACTACTATTAGGAGTGCTGGCCGCGCACCCAAAATATGATCAAAGTACTACACCATTGAACTATTCTTCGAGTCCTACGTCGAGTCTACGACTCCACTACAGACTCGGGGGCTACTCCCATAGGGAGGATGGATTCAAGCATCCGAAATATTTTTGTGTCCTACGGACCTAAAAGTCAACAAAGACTGAATTAAAGTCTCTGCTCGAGTCTACGACTCGAACAGACACTCGGGGTCTACTCTCATAGGGAGCGCTGGTCGCGCACCCTATGAATTCTTTGACTGCGATCCTTCGGATCAGTATGCAAAAACTTTTTGGCAACTCTGCCCCAATTAACGCTAAGTGAGAAGCATCCTCCTTGGCAACCCGAAACACCTCCGCGGTGATAAACATTCGCATGCTATGTCTGCAACACAAAGATAAGACCTACAGATATCATTTGATGATCTGGCAACGCACACGACTGTGCTCTGCTAGTAAGAATCCGTGCCAGCAGGCGCGATGGAAATCCCGATGGACGCGTTGGGTACATCATTTGAAAATCACTGAAATTCCACTCCTGTAAGTCCTCAATGGCCTGAGTTGAATTACGCCAGCATTCATTCCGGGTTTGAGTCGAGGGACTCAAATCTGAAGAAGATCGTGTTGTTTTGTCCTAAGACAGTTAGCTGGCCCTGATCCATCGGGAGAGTCAGGAACACGCATCAACAATCCCTACATACTAAAATCATTCTTTGATGAACATAAATTAGCTGCACCCGAAAGATTGCAGAGTCCTTAGCCGAATCTATGATTTGACTAAACACTCGGGGGCTACTGACATGGTTATACCCTACGGGTACACGACCTTAGCATACCTGGTCCAGTCCAAGGAAGGCCCACAAGAATATACGCGGCCCATGAAGATTTTCGGGTGGCCCAAGCCCATGACGTCTTCGGATCCTTGGAGAATAAGACTAGAGTAGATAGAATATTCGAAGGGGCAAACCCTAAAACCTATAACTGACTCGATCTATGCCCGGGACTTGCCTACTTCTATATAAAGGCTAGGAGGGCACGACGAGGAGGGCACTTCATACCACCGCATAAACACCTCCACGCTAGATTGCATCTGTGCACCCCTGTACTTTTCGGTTCCGCCGTAATCAAGAGCAGAAAAGCAGAAGTAACGTTTTCCCTCCGGGGGCCTGAACCTGGGTAAACCTCGTGTCCCCGTGTTGCTTGTTTGCTAACCGTTCCGCGATCTCCAGCATCCCCATCTTCTCCAAAACCCAAGCTCATAACAATGGGCATTGATGAGATTAAACCTCGTCAGCCACGGCCACCGCCTGCCTCACACAACATCGGTTCATGAGGGCTTGATTTACGGCTTCGCGATGATGTTGCGGATGATGGCTTCAATCATCATCGCATCGATGACCACTGTCTCCACCGTCGCCGCCTCGGTGTCTTTCATCAGCAATGAAACTGAGGAGGTGAACAGGAGTAAGACGGACTGAGACAGAAATTTCATACGCCTAGATCCTCACCACCTCACGCCATTCCAGCCTCCACGCTTGGATCCGCGCTACCGCAAGACGTTCTGACCCTCACACTTAGGTCCGCGCCACCGCACGCCGTTTCGACCGCCAGGTTTAGATCCGCGCCGCTGCACACCCTTCCGACCCCCATGCTTAGGTTCGTGCTGGCGCACACCGTTCGGACCACCAGGCTTAGGTCCGTGCCGCCGCACACTGTTTGTACCTCCACGCTTAGAACCACGCCGACGCACGCCATTCGTACTATCGCGCTGCCGTACATCGATAGGAGGGGAGGAAGATGCGGCTGGTATATGTGTGACAGGGAAGGAGAGGGAGAGACATCCAGCCTGTTGGGTTCTCCTCTGTGTATAGGGTAGGTCCGCCCATCGGGAGAGAGAGAGAGACCTCCAGCCCGTCGGATCATGATGTATCCAACGATGGTTGGCCAAGATCCATGTGAGATACATCTCGACCAATCAGAGTAGAGCCAAACTAATGCAGCTAGTATACATGCGACAGGGAAAGGGAGGGAGAGACATCCAGCCTGTCGGTATCTCCTCTCAGTACAAGGTCGGTGTGCCCATCGGTAGAGAGAGACCTCGAGCCCGTCGGATCATGATGTATCCAACGGTGGTTGGCCAAGATCTGTATGACATACATCTCGACCAATCAGAGCGTATCAGCCAAAATGAGCGCAAGTTGAGCTATTGTGAGGGTTTGAGTCAGGAGAGAGGAGAAAAGTAAGGAAAACTTTAGAGGGAGGGTAAAAGTGAGGAAAACTTTAGAGGGAGGGGAAAACTGAGTAGAGCTAAGGAAAACAAGGGCACTCATATAAAAAATGAGTAAGTGAAATTCAAGCTTTTGGCATTAAAAATGGAAAATGTGTTATTTGAACAAAATAATTCATCTTGGCAGACATTATATTGTTTGCAACTTAAAGATACACAAGTGTTCCAAATTTGGCCTCATTTAGACAAAGTATGTTTTGGGATGGTTATTTTGGAGGTCGATCGAGTAGAAAGCCATGCATCTTCGTAGCTAGTAGCTCATTCCAAGAAGGGTTTAAGAAGTGGTTTAGGGGATAAGTCCATTTCTCTTTATTTTCTTTTCCTTTATTATTGATGCTAGGTTGTAGGCAATATAACAAGACTCCATTTGAAGGTTGCACTATGTTTTAACTTTTTTTGAATTAAACTAACCCTAAAACCATTTTTTTAATTTAATCACTTAGAAAAAGAAAAATATGGATGATTACAAGTTAATCCAAAATTTCCAATTTCATATGGTAAATCAATCCCAGATACACAAGTGTGCCAAATTTTGGATCAATTGGTCAATTTTTAAGCCATGAACTAGCTAAACCCCATGTGTTGACCACATGTCGAGGGAAAAACTGAGCAGTTCTAAGCAACTAGGTGCACGGCCATAGAAACTTGCAATAACACATACATTATGGGATTATCCAACATACAAACTTGGGAGTGTCACACTAGTTCGAATTAAATACAAACATTGACAGTAGTTCAAATTTATCATACAAATTCAAATTAATAATTCAAATCCATTTTTTCCTTGCTCCTAGTGTTTTTCGCTGGGTTCACCACCTTGCTCCTGGTGATCCTAGCTGGAATATTCTCGGAGTCCACCATCAGCTTCTTCCATGTTTCGATCTGTCATACAATTGGTTCAATCATGTTTCGATCCTCTGGTTCATAAGGTTTAAAAAGCTTTGCCTCCATTCGTCAATATCCGCTCATGTAATTCCTTTATGCTTGAACTCTGCTTCAATCTCCCACGCAGTTGATGTCATCTCCTCTTGATCGACTAGTTCAATCTCCCCTCAATTTGGTTCAATCTCCTCTCGATCGACTGGTTCAATATCCCCTGCATTTGGTTCAATCTCCTCTGTATTTGGTTCAATCTCCTCTTGATCCATTGGTTCAATCTCTCTTGCATTTGGTTCAATCTCCTCTTGATCAGTTGGTTCAATCTGCAATGTATCCATTGCTTCATTCACCTCTCGTTCAAATACTTCATTCTCATCTGCATTTGCTGCTCCCGCTTGATCATCTATTCCATAAGCTGGGTCCATTGCAGTTTTACAAAGCCTAGCAATGTGCCCTAGGATCCCACAATGCTTGCACTTACATCGTCGAGTTGGTGCACCACCCTCTGCACTAGCTCTTATCCTATTCTTCCTTGGCCTACCTGCTGGTCTAGTAAAAACTGAAGGGTATAGCTTGAAGCATGGATCCACTTCCATCCATTGGTCTTTTACCAACAAGGCTGGAACATTCTGAGCTTATGCTGTCCTAAATTTGGCAACCGAGAAATACTCTGGCACGTACTGATCAAATTCACCCTCTTCACCTCCTAGAACACCCATGAAAAACAATGCATGTATCCAAGGTTTCCCACGGAGCTGCCATTGCCTGCAATGGCATGTCACATCAACCAAACTCACTGGATACCTCCATTGCCTATCTTTACTATCGTTACCTCATCCTACATTCATCTTCTAATGCATTTCATCTTCAATTTTTTTGCCCTGGCATGCAAAGCCTTAATCAAAGATGGGAGGATGAGATGGCCAACATATATTGTTTATGCAATTCTTTGACACAAATCGATCTTTATCATGATCATCTGCCTAATCTTATCAAATATTTGTCACATCATAAGCCCTTTCAATGACTTGACCTTTGCATTGAAACTCTCTGCACGGTTACTTGTTACATAGTCTACCTTGCAAGTTTCATTGAATCGGCTTCTTGACCACACCATTCCATGATGTGCATCCAAGTACTCCTTCACCGCAGGTTTTTGTTTATACAACACTTCTAAATGATACAGATGCTTCCTCAAACTGTATGTGTATGAAGATGGCCATAGATTGTCAGTATAAACTTTACCCTTGAATTTCTTTGTAAAATTCTGCACTAAGTGTCGCATACATTCCATATGCTCCACTCCGAGGAATACTTCTTCTACAGCTTTCTCCAAACCTTTGGAAGCGTCTGTGTGGATAGTAAGTCCTGGTGGATGACCTATAAGGTCACGCAAATTCTCCAGAAACCAAGTCCAGCTTTCCTATGACTCAATCTCCAAAACTCCATAAGAAATAGGGAACATTCAATTGTGGCCATCAACTGCAGTAGCAGCTACTAGTTGTACTTTAAATCTGCCATGAAGAGTTGTTGCATCCACGGCCAAATAAGGCTTGCAGGCATCCAGAAACCCTTGCCCGCAAACTTTGAAACAAACAAAAGTCATTCTAAAGCACTCCTTCTCCATTGTCTTCCCTCTTATTTTGTACTGAAATTTATGCCTGTCTATTTGTACAACACTACCTGGACTAGCCATCTCCACTTCAGCTTTGAAGTTGTAAAGCAACTGAAAACTTTCATTCCATGGACCATTGATCCTCTCAAGAGGCATTTCCTT
The DNA here is from genome assembly GCA_023614405.1 of Avena insularis. Lineage (NCBI taxonomy): Eukaryota > Viridiplantae > Streptophyta > Magnoliopsida > Poales > Poaceae > Avena > Avena insularis. The sequence continues at coordinate 261,418,447 of CM042695.1, forward strand.
TGCATAGAACATCCTCATGTAGGGTACTGTAATATTAAACTTTTTAGAAACATCTTTTATGAGTGTTGTTGCACCAAGTGATGGGTTCGCTCTCATCTAATCCATGATTGCATCTGCCAACCACCTAGTATTTGCTAGTTTTGTTTTGTCCTTTGGCTGTCCCCCTTGAGGTGGACAAGAATGTTCGAAACGGTTAATTTTTATCTGAAATATAATGAAAATGTTAGGTATAGCTAACAAACTCTAGACAATGATATAAAATACACAACTGGCTGTAATACCTGAACCAAACTGCTCTGAGCATAGGGGATGCATGCATCCTCCACCTACACCTCTTGTATGGGCACTTCACGTGTAGTAAGGGCATCCTCCACCTACACCTATTAATAACATCATAATCATTATTGGTGTGAATGTAATATGTACTAACGGAATTATGACAGTCCCGCATTATTTCAAATACGGCGCCTTCTGAAATCTTAGGATCGTCCCTCTCCCACTCAATTACTGGCAAGTCCTCACCATCGTACTCGGCTAAAACGAGGCTGTCATTGTTCTCCTCATTCTCTTCATCATTAGTGTCATAAAATCTGGCACCCTAGGCAATTTCATCCGTGTATTGATCCTGTAGTGCCTGTTTACTGAATCTATCTACAAATTCAGGAAACATCAACTCGTCCTCATCATCTAGTGGTGGCGCTCCCTTGTCAGGCTCTGCCTTGTCCACCATGTCGGCCACACGAGCGGTTTGGCTTACAACTCATAGTGCGAATAGATGAAACTGTTGTGGACCTACAAGAATCGCCAGGGCGCACACTATTAGCAGAGACAACAGAGACACATGATGTCCGACTACCTGATGATGCGTGACCACCAGATGGTGATTTAACACTCTTTCCCGTGTGCTCAACTTTAGGTTGCACCTGGAGACGAATTTGACCAAAACGTTCGGCAGCATTCAAAGAGAAAAGCATTACCAGATCATCTTCGCTAGTTAGTGGTAGCAATGCTTGCTCGCTAATGTTGAAATATTGCAAATCAACTGACTCACCTCTTCTCCAGGGGAATTTACAATAGATTTCATATATCAAATCTCTGAAAGTTATGGAGGTTGCAACCACCATTGGGAAGTAAAATCCAGAGAGATATTGTTCACAACCACGAATTATGCTCGTATCCAGTCTAATCGCCAGCCGAAATGCCAGCACTGGATCAATCCTATTCGAAAAGCAAGGCAGTTAGTTGAGAATCAACGATATGTGCTCAAATACTGCCAATAATCAACCCACAAAGGGAAACGTTGCTTACCTAGATGGAATCCATGCGTTAGATCCCTCCGATTCCACCCAATCTTCTCTGTGCTCGACGCGGATGGATGGTACACTAGCCAGCCTTGCATACTATTCGGCGAAAGGGATAGATCTAGCGGTGGAGGGAGCGGAGCAGGAGGTGGAGTGGGCTCTGTGGCTAGGGAGAGGGGGCGTCTCTGGGGCCGAGGACGACATAAGGTAGGAGGGCACGACGGCGGGGCAGCGGAGGGGCGGTGTGGGAGCTATTCCAGGCTCAGGAGGAAGCGAATGCTTTGGGTGAGCGAGAATGGCCGGTCCGACGTGTATCCATGCGGCCCCACCCTTCACCAGTATGCAAGACCCGTCTCAACGAGGCCCCACCCTTCACCACGTATGCAGGACCCGTCCCAACATGGCCCCATCCGTCAGCATGTAACGGTCAAGGCCACATAACGCTCAACGCACGACCCGTCCCAACGCGGTCCTACCAGTCAGCATGTAACGGTCAAGCCTTTGACCTTATGGTATCGCTCCGTCTGAGCGCCTACGAGGGTTTCGTAACATGGCGAGGGGAAAAGTGAGGAAAAGTTAAGCGGCTGGAGAAAACTGAATAAAACTAACGAACCAAAGACACGAAAATAGAAATCCCTACTTTGTAATGATGTTATAGCAATTTAAACATAATCACTTTGATCGTATTACTATACTTCAGATGAATATTCATCACATTATTTCACCAATGTTGTGACCTCGTTATTAACAACACCCATGTCCATGATCAGGAAACCTTGATCATCTTATTAATCAACGAGCTAGTTTATATGAGAAGCATAACTAGGAACTTTTATTTGTTTATTAAACACATATGTATAAATGTTTCCAACTAATACAATTACAGCATGAGAAATAAATATTTATCATAAACAAGGAATAAGATAATAACCACTTTATTATTGCCTCTCGGCCTTCAAAGATCATGCTGAAATCCATGGAACTTGTGCTGACTTTTCTATCAGAACAAGAGAGATCTTGATCCTTCTGTGGCTCTTTTAAGTTTGGGCAAAAAAAAATTCGAATTTTCTTATGTATGGATGCAATGCACAAACATATATCCTCTATATTAATAGGTGCTAATTCTAGGATGTTACAGAAAGCATCTTTAGATTGGTTGTTTTCTGTGCAAACTCACTCTTCGTATGTCGTACTCTCCTTTGTACAAGGCAACATGAACAACTAAGGCAGACGAGATCGATCCATGCACGTGTCTGATCTGGTCTTCAGGCCTCGTTCAGAAAAAGAGTCCACGTGCGCGTGATTCTTAGCGTGATTCTGTATATACATATATCGAGATGTCCATCGACCAAATTGATCAGGCTCGTGGAATCCTACCTATCTATCCACCGCCACATGCCCGCGTGCTAGACGGGAGTTGCGGCCTATTTGCCATTGCTCTCGGATTACCGCCTGTCTGCTGCCATCCACCGAGTGCTGGACGGGTGCCGGCCTGACTGCCGCAGCTCAGTCGCACGGCTAGACGGGATCAGCCACTTCCTAGGGTTTGGCTCACGTTCTTGACATCTCAGGGATTATCCACATCAGCTTCTTTGGCGATGGATGGAATCGACCCGTACCCTACATCTCAATCGCACGGCTAGACGGGAACAACAAGAAGAGGAGGACAGACGAGGGTTGTGAGATGGCAGCAGCGTCGGTGAACTTTTGCAGTGTCTATGGGATCTAAGTGCTAAGGATACAGCGACAAGCAGTGAAAAAAAGGCTCCCTAAGAAACCCGTTTGCAATCGGCCCGTATACCAGAAGAAGAGTAGAGAAAATAATTAGATCGGTTCGTGTACGAGTCATGAGCCAACACCTAGGTAACCCTAAACTAAAAGATTTTAGTTAAGACACCGCCAGCACTAAAGCACGGAACCGGGCGAGCATCTTACGCATGCTCCTTGCTTCACCATGCAACACACACTATCTATTTCTTGCACATGTAGATGTCTGGCAACATCTGTCACTAGCTCAGGCGCAATATGGATAAAGTTTGACACGGTGGCATATACCGAGCTATGGAAAGCAGTTGAACAGATACGTCGTACGTCCCTACACATCATCTATGCATATACATGAGCATGTTTGATTAGATGGTATCCCTAACCCAGAAAAGATCAGTTACGTGTTAATGGCGGCTCCATTTTCTATTGAAGAAACGCCTCTGCTATGGTAAATTCAGAGTAATTACTATAGTGCCAGATTTGTCGTCCTACTGCCTATATTGATATATATTAATTACTCTCACTCATTGTTTGCGGTTACAGCGGAAAACCATGGCGCCTAATTACACAAGAACTTGCCGATGGCAATAAACACAAGCAAAAAACAACCAGGGCATATGTATTTAGCAGCAGTACGATTTCGAATATGGAACAACAAATCATAAAGGTTTAATGGATAGTACCACAATAGGACCCTTTCAACACTTTTCTGGTAATTTTTTTTGATAATGTGAGTTTTGTGTCCTAAAAGTTATACCGCTAAAAAAAGTTCTTTTGAAACTGAATTAGAGCGATCTTATCTTAGTGACCACAACATCTTGGCATAGCCGTTTCCAAGTCAAGGAGTGTGTGCCATCTTTTTGACATCCCGATTTGCTTCTTCCAGAAAGGCATTGTACGCATCGTCAAGAAAATACCGCCTACGCTGGTTCTTCTGTTCAATCGGCGAACAAAAGAGTCGAATCGTCATGTTATTTTTAAAATGCACGTTTTAAATCATTATTTTTTGATTTTCACTATTATAGTGTATAAAGTTACGTAAATCAAGGACTCCTGGCTATTTAAATTAAATTCACGTATGAATTGAAAGATGTAATGTTGTTGCCTTATCGACGCACGAGTTTTATGCTAGTAAAATAAATAACAAAAATAGAAAATACAAATAAATAAAAAGAAAAAGAGAAAAATAGAAGAAAAAACTTGATGCGTACTGGGCCGGCGCAACAAAGTGTATAGCGCCATCACCGCCAACATATGTCATATAGCATTTTTTTTTCCAGGATACGTCCTAGGAGACGTATCGTTTTCATAGAAGGAGGGCCAAGAGGCCAGAGTTATACAACGCGGCGTGGCACAGGCGCCACGAACGCAACCCCACACTGCCCAGAGGGCAGCACACACACTAACTAACTACTCGCGGCATCTCCACATGTCCGCTCGGCTTAGGCAATCACGGAAGAGTCGCGCACCTCTCCAAAGCTCGGCCTCCGTGGAGATCCTCTGAATGACCAAAGCAGAAGATGGGGTGACGCCCTCAAAGACGACATCGTTCCGGTGGCGCCAGAGCATCCAGCAGACCAGTGAGATACCAGTCCAGATATCGCGCTCGCGGCCCTTGCCCCCGCGCCTACCCTGGAGCCAGGCGATGAGCTTCATGTCGTGCTCAGGCGTCCACTGACCTTTGCCCCACCAGCCGAGGCAAGAAGACCACACCTCTCGAGCTAGGACACAGCCCATGAGGAGATGGTCAATAGTTTCACCACACTGGTCAGAGAAGGGGCACGCCGCCGGGTGTTGCAGCCCACGGCGCCGCAGCCTATCTGTCGTCCAGCACCTATTCCGCACTGCAAGCCAGAGCGAGATCTTGCAGCTGGCAGGGGCTCAAGAGAGCGCCATATCTGTAGCGCTCCGGCCATCGATGTACGACCCACAAACATGGCATTGTAGCAGGACCTTGCGGAGTAGCAGCCTGTGGGATCCCAGCTCCACATGAAAACATCATGTGAACCTTCTGTCAGGGTAATCTCCTCCAGCCGGTATGCTACCTCGAGGAGCTCTCTAATGGCCACCGCGCTCAGGTCGGGGGGAACATCATGCAACCAGGCCCCGTCCAGGCCCTCACGCACCCGACGAGTCGAGATCGCGTTTGATGGGACTGCCGCTAAGAGGTTAGACGCCACGTCCTTGATCCGTCCACACGGCAGCGACTTATCCGACCAGAAGAGAGTAGTAGCTCCATCCCCCAGCACCGAGGCAGTCGTGGCGTCAAACAGCTGTTCAGCAAGCGCTGGGACCCGGATGTCGAGACCATGCCAAGGCTTGTCGACCTCCACTCGCTTCAACCACAGCCATCTGGCCCTGAGCGCGACGTTCATGAGCCGCAAGTTAGGTATGCCGAGCCCTCCTAGCTCCTTGGGCATGCACACCCTGTCCCACGCCACAAGGCAGTGGCCACCATGAATGTTTTTCCTCCCTTTCCAGAGGAAACCCCTCATTATCTTCTCAATGGCGACGATGGTCTCAATGGGAATGTCGAGGGACATCATGGTGAAGATTGGGATGGCCGAAAGCGTTGTCTTTATTAATTCGATACGCCCTCCTCGGTTGAGCATGGCAGCCTTCCACGATGGCAGTTTCGCTGCCACCAGGTCAACAAGGGATCGAAGCTGCGCCACGGAAGGCTTCCGCAGGGAGAGCGGCAGCCCCAAGTAGCGGAGCGGGAAAGGTGTGATCGGGCATTGTAGTTCTCGGGAGACGAGTTCCCTGTCTTCGGCGGAGCCCCTGATCAGGCTAGCCGAGCACTTGTCAAAGTTGGTCCGTAGACCTGACGCTGCGCCGAAGTCCTCGATGATCCCGGAGATCACCCGAAAGTCCACACTCGATGGCCGCAGGAACGTTACCACGTCATCTGCATAGATCGAGGTCCGATGTCGGAGTCCTGTGGCGGCAAGCCTGGTGAGAAGGCCCAAACTTTCCGTTTTCACGATCAACAGGTGAAAAACCTCCATGATTAGGATAAACAACCCCGCGGAGAGGGGGTCCCCTTGCCGGAGACCACGTCTGTTCGCCACCTTTGCCCCAGGGCAACCATTCATCAGGACACACGCGTCGTGGCCGTGAGAGCAGGGCAAGGAGACGGCTAAACACGGTGTATAGCATCATCTATCATTAGGCCTAAAAATAATTATGCCTGTTTTATACCCTCGTTGGTGTTACAAACAGGCCCACGTCTTGAATGATGGGCCTTCGAAGAAAGGTTCATCCAAAGTGCACGTGCAATCTAGTGGGCTATATTTTTCTTCTTCGTGTTTTTTTTGCAGATCGGACGCTTCTGTTTGGTGGCCGAGATCCCGAGACGTATGAACAGTTCTTCCTCTTCTTTCTTAGCGGGGAGGCAAAACGAATCATCAAAATTCTTGCTCTCATGCTAGCAAACACGCTGTGAGCCTGTGACACGGATGACTTCTCTTCCAAAATAAGTAAGGATGAACACCAATGACAAGTAAATTGCAGCGACCAAGTGGCACCACGTTTGTATGTACCCAAGTCTTGACCATATGGTCTCAACCCAGAGAAAAGTAGAAATCGAAAGCTGGGAGCGTGAAAGAATTAGAATTGCACAGATGAATGTATATATATGTTGAGATTCATGTTGTAAGAATGAACACATGTCACACATGAATAAAAGCAACTCTAACAGATCCCGTAAACACACAAACTGTAAAATGCATTTATAGTCCAGCGAAAACAAGTTTTACAGTTCTAAAACTTCCCGCGCGGAACATATCTCACAAACTCGACCCGTAAAAGGAAACATGTGATTTCACAATTTTATCAAACTTGATCAATATCCATCAAACGTTGCAATAGTTCAAAGTTTTTGCATCTAATTGACATGATCACAACCACCCAATGCTATATTGGGCAATGTTCGAACACGATGACACAAAAGTTGCCCATCCTCGATCATCAAACGGCATTGTCATTGCAAAGCTCGTCGGAGACACCTCCATCACCACCATACGTCGGAGACTCATCTAGGCCACTTGTCGATGCACCACTCACTGCGCCACCCCCTTGATGCGCTAGACTTCTCCTCTCCAAGATGCCTGAAATCATCATTTGATGCAACTCCAATTTTTGCTCATTCATCCTTGATGTATCCATCATCATGACCTCCTTCTACTCGATCATGAGCTCTTTCATGGCCTTGGCTTCCTTTATCTTGAGCTTTCTCTACTCTAGCTTGGCCTTGTACTTGGCATCACTTCGGATTGCGGCCCACCTTGATTCCTTCATGATGATCTTCTTGTCAGGCATCATCATCTTCACCTCCAACATCCTCATCATCAAGGTTTCATTTGACTTTACCATGTCATCGATCCTATCCCTCAAAGATGATGCTTCGGCTTCAAGCTTTATCTTCTCCTTTACCTTATTGTTGCCATCCACCTTCCCCTTGTTTCTTTCTCCATCCTCCTTATTACTAGCATCACCCATTCCCTTCATTTCCCCTTTCTTCGGTGGTGCTTCTTGGTCTCTCAAAGTCCATTTTAAAAAATGCTCAAGTGTCGGGGGGATGACCCCCGGGTGGGGCAAGCTAGACCTAAGCAGGCCGGCTCCAGAAGCTATCGACCGGATGACCGCTAAACGAAAGAACTCCAGCCGAATGGCTAGTCCTACCCGGCTGGAGCTTCAAGCTTTCCTGGCTGGCCAGTCTAGCCTGATAGCCAAAAGAACCGGCTGGGTGGCTGTTTCCACCCGGCCCGCCTCAAATTCGATGGAGGATACGCAGGGGGTGATGCTCCTTGCGGGGTATGCCTCTAATCCCTCTCGTCACCAGACAGGCTGGCGCTCCGCCCTGACCGACGCTACCGAACAAAGATAAAGTGGAGCTATCGGCTGACCACTAAAGAAGCCTCGGGTGACCATTAAAGCAGAGGATGACGCCTAAAGGAAGGTATTGTGCCACTGTAGAGCCGTCCACCACTGTACTGGAGGCTGACTGGGTCCTGGTCCATAGGCTAGGTCCTGCAGCCGGTCCGCCGTGTAAACCCAAAGTCCAAACAGTAAACCCTAGAGCCCACATTGTAACCTACCTCTCCCAGCTAGTATAGAAGGGAGGGTAGAGATATTGTTCTAGGTAGATTCACATTCAGTAGATTTTTCCTCTAGATCATCTTCTTCCTCTAGCCCCCGATAATTTCTAAGGAAACAACTTCAGGAGCACTTGTATTGGGCACTCACCCCCATCATAGTAGATCTTGCAGGAGTAGGGGTGTTACCTCACAGAGAGGGCCCCAAACCTAGATACATCGCTATGTTTACAGTTCCTCGTGTCCAACCCGTTGTGTGAGCCACCGATTGCATCCTGAGTATCCCTCTCAAACCATCCCCGATGGCACTGCCATGTTCCACGCCATGAGATCAAGCAACTTCCAACAATGTGGAAGTTGGAAGTATCTGCCCTTTGATCCCTTCATTGTCTTGTATCGCTCTTGGGCAACACGTTCCTACAATGTCAAAATCAAGAGAATAAAATTTGTAGCTCTACTTGGAAACACGTTCCTAGAATGACAAAATGAGATGAACATTGACTCACATATTCGTCGATGCCAATGCCATTTGGAGGATTTTGCCCCACTTACTCGAAAGCTTCGTCCCAATGGCTTCATGGCGGTTTGATAACATCCCATCGGCCTTGTAGTGATCGATACGACCGATATACCGGTTGGGGAACAGTATGCATAAGTTTGAAGGAATTACCATTGATCTGCTGCCAATAGCGCCTGTCGGTATGGTCCGTGTCGGTCACAAGCATCAATATACACTTGTGACCATGACCGAACCAAACAAGTTTTCTTGATTTCGGTGTAGTTCACCCCTCGTTTCTACTTGGTGGTCTACGTTTGGGCTTCATCGAACACCTCCTCTTTGATCTCTTCCAATTCAGCCTCTATGTCATCGACTTCTTCATCATCATCGTCATCTCATCGCCATTGCCGAATCCGAGATGCCGCTTGGTAATGTCCACATCGTTCCCGTTAAGAAGGTTGACATACGACATAGTGGCTTGTGAGCTTCATAGCTACATTGCGTACAGCTTGCATAAGAAAAGAAACCAATTTCGTGCACAGCATCACGAGAGGACGGATTTCATAACTTGCGATGGGCCACGGCTAGGCGAGGATGGCCGGAGGCTAGGTGACAACGGGTGGAAGGGAGCCGCGGTGCGTCACCTGCTTCGTTTTTTCACTACTCGCGCGCAACCCTGTCTCCGGGATATAGGGGCCCTGTGCGACTTACAAATTGGTACACTGATTTTTGCAAAACAAAATTATGTTTACTAATTATATAATTTTAGAATGTGCTATTTTTTGTACTACAATGTACTAAAATATATCAAGTGGTCATTCTAAAAAGAGTAAATATTGCACTAAAGTAGGAAACAAACCTCATGTTCTAGGAAAAGTATTAGAGAAGATTAATTATAAAGCTACAACAAGCTCTACTATGAAAAGCTTTGTCCGGCTCTGGTGATGAAGGGGCTTGTTGAATATAAATATGGTCTATCCTCTTTCCATTAGATCGGTCTTTTGAGATAATTGGCTAGTGCATAAATACTTTATGGTATGAGAGTCAAGAGGTCTTTAGTTCAAGACCCTGCTTGCGTAGAATTAAAAAAAGGAAAAAAAGATTATGTGACCTATTCCTATAAATACTAAAATAGCCTAAACGTGAGGGGGGTATTGAATATAAATACTTCCTAGCCTCTTTCTATTAGATAGGTCTTTTGGAATAATTGGCTATTGTATAAATACTTTGAGAAATTCTAAAATTGGATCTAATCTAGTCTAAAGAACGGATCCGATCTTTGATCGAAACTAGGTGTCGCGCCCCCCGAGGAGATCAGATTGATCTCATGGGGGGTGGCGCCTGATCCGTAAGTGGCGGAAGGTTTAGGATCTATGTCGTAAGGCTAACCGCTCAGATACCTAATGAATGTCTATGCACAGTCTGTTGGGAACCCCAAGAGCATGGTTTGAAGCAGCAAGCAGCAAGTTTTCCCTGAATTGAGACCGAGGTTATCGAAACAGAAGGAGGAAAGAAACGTCACACAGGTGTTTCAAGCAACGCGGAGACCTGCACAACACAAACTCAAGACTTTGCCCCAACAAACAGTGAGGTTGTCAAGCTCACCGATTTGCTGTAACAAAGGATTAAACGTATGGTGTGGAAGGTAATGGTTTGCAACAATTAAACAAGTAACAGTGGACGATGTATCAATGGTAAAGATTGGACCGGGGTCCATAGTTCACTAGAGGTGCTCTTCTTAGATAAATAACATGGCATGAAGGGTAAACAAATTACAGCAGGGCAATTAACAGGAACTGATCAAGGCATAACTATGCAATTACTAGGTAGACAGATCCTATGAGATTCGTTTGGGCAATACAACAAGATACATAGACCGCCATCCAATTGCATCTATGACTAGAAGTCCACCTTCAGGTTATCATCCGAACCCCCTCCAATATTAAGTTGCAAGCAACAGACAACTGCTTTAAGCAAAGTGTGTAAGGTAAACAGTCCACATGTTCCATGAACAAGAGACCGTTGTTTTCTCCCTAGTAGCAATAGCACATCCACAAACGAAGAGATTATTGTCACTTCCCTTGGAAACTAGAGGCATGAACCCACTATCGAGCATAAATACCCCCTCTTGGAGTCACTAACTACTTGGCCAAGACAGCTACTAACAACGGAGAGCATGCAAGATCACAAACAACACAGACATGATAGAATCATAAAGGAAAAACCATTTATCAAACCAACATAATAATCTCAATATCCATCGGATCCACGCAAACACAACATGCATGATTACAAATAGATTAGATCTTGATCATGAACAGAGCTCACAAGATCTATACATAAAAGCACAAAGGAGGAGATACATCCATCTATCTACTACATGGATCCATAGTCCAAGGTAGAACTACTCATGCATCATACCGGAGAGAAGGCCTCCGGGATGATCTCCCCTCCGGCAGGGTGCCGGGAAGAACTTCAGATCCCCCTGATCTAGGGACGATGGTGGCGGCGGCTACAGACGGTTTCATGGATATTTGATCGGGTACTCAAGGTTTCTGCATCGGAGGCTTCTTATAGGCAAAGGGGGAGACCGAGCAGGCGACCAGGGTAGCCAAACCCTAGCCAGGCGCAGGGTTGAGACCACCCGCGCCTGCGATGGGTCTAGCCCCCCTGGCTGGCCCCTCCGGCTCTCCTCTGGACTTCTTGTTCCCCACGGAAAGTAATTGACTTTGACGTTTGTCCCGTCTGATTCCGAGAGTATTTATTTACTAACTTTTATGAAACCAAAAACAGCAGAAAACAGGCATTTGGCACTGTTGCAACTTGTTAATAGGTTAGTACCAGAAAACATGTAAAAAGCACCTCAAAGTGTAGACAAGCAAAGCAAAGTAGATACAAAACAAGCATAGAGCATCAAAAATTATAGATACGTTTCCAACGTATCAACATCCCCAAGCTTAACTCCTGCTCGTCCTCAAGTAGGTAAGTGATAAAAGAATAAGTTTTTAGGTGACATGCACCCTCACAATAAAGATCCAACCATTTGCATGCATTGAAAGCTGGGATCAAAGAACTCTAAACATGTGCATGAAAGATGGAGTTCTAATAGTAGGACATAGTAACTATGCATGCAACATGACAAGCTACAAACAAAGATCATGAATAACATGCATTGAAAAACGTTTGTTTGTTTCACATACAGAAAACATAGCATAGTGGCATTCAGCTTGTCCCTCATAGAGTAGCAAATAGATGCATAGGACACCTGCAAAGTTCACAAGGGTGACTAGAAACAAGTAGCACAAGAACAAGTAATAACACAATATGCATCAATTAATAAGCTTTGGAACACTGCACACAGAATGACAACTATGCTCTCTTAATGGTGCCTAAAAGTAGAAGGTGGAGACTCAATAATGGTGGAAGAAAAGCCTTTTTTGTAAAGGAAGCAGGGATTAGAAGTTTCAAAAAGATCTTCCAAAAATTATGGTACTTGTTAGCTTTCAGCCCTCATTGCCTCTATCATAAGCATCTTGAAGTGGTTATGGTTAAAGTGGCAAAGCTGGAGTATATGCTTGACGAAGTATAAGTTGGCAATCTCATGTCCCTTGAATACGAGGGCCACACCTCATGCATACTCAACTTTGGGTCCAGGTAAGTTCTTGTCACTGTAAGTATTTGCATATCATTGAGAACCGCCAACGGGGTACCCCTTGCACATGGTACAGGAGCTTTCCCATAACCAAAATGACAAGGCAAGCAGACAATGAGCATCTCAGCAATCTTTTTATTTACCATATGCATAGCTTTTTATTGAGGATGCTTCATACATATCTCATTATGGTGATGCTGCAAGTTTCCACCATGATTAGGCATGGCTTAGGCTAGCGGCCCAGGCGTTTCTCTAACACAGGATACAAACTCCATGGACTTACAAGTTCCCTCTTTATTTCACACCGGTGACATCCATATACAAAAGAGCATGATATCAACTGAATACAAAGTACAAGTGCAATGTTGAAAACGTTCCCCGTGACAACACGATTCTGCTAATTCCAACTTATAAGTGCAGGCATATACAACAAAGTTGTCACAATGGTTCAAGTTATTAGGGGCAAAGAATAAAGTGTGTCATCAAGTTCGTGAGGGCTTTAATCACTAAGTTTTCACATAACAAAATAGTTTTTTAATTGGAAGATAGTTGAAAACAAGAATATACTTGGAATGGTGTAACACACCATGCATAAGAGTTTATAGTGGACACTTTGGAATAACTTGGTTTCTTGGGAGTTGGAAGCATGAGTAGAACTTACTCATACAAGTGGAGGCTAGCAAAAGACTGGGAGCAACCAACTAATAGAGCAATAATGGCCATAATATTGCAGTGCAACAAAGCATACTAATCAAAGCAAAGAGCGGTACTACAAGTCAAGGACTAAATGATCATAGAGGCTAATGGTGACTTGTCATAGTCATAACATGGTGTGAGCATGTGCCAAGTCAACCCAAGCAAAACATCAAAGGAGAATACCACAATACTATGCTTTTGCATGCTAAAACAACGCATAATTTCTTCAAGGCACACTAAGAAATCCCAATTGTTTGGAACAAGACATGATACAACAATAATTACTAAGCATAAGGTCAAAACAGCACCTAGCATGTCATGCTAAAGTCTAAGTCACAGTCAATGCAAGCTCCTCTTGCACTTCAAGCAAGAACTTACTACTCCTTTCTAACACCAAGCAAACTTATTTGCAAAACAACACAGCGAGAACGGGGGTCAAAATACTCAAGAAAACTAAAAAAACTAAGAAAAGCAAACGAAAACTAAGATGCTCCAAGAACAACACAACTGTGCATGAAACAATAAAAACGAAGTGTCTAGACAGACCTGCGCTTTTTATTGATGAAGGGGATACCTTGGGCATCCCCAAGCTTTGACGCTTGTACCTTTTGGATATTTCTTGGGGTGACACCATGGTGGCATCCCCAAGCTTGAGCTTTTGTCCATTCTTCATCTCATTGCATAATTCTCTCGTTACACCTGAAATTTTTCCTTCACACAATCTTCATTAGCAACATTAGCTTATTCAAAATATATTAGACCTCTGGCAAAGCTTTGAAACAGCAAGTCTTTTCACTAAAAACACAAGCTACTGTAGTAACTCCTTCAAAAAGCTCAATTCACCTAAAGAGAACTCAAAAAGGAATCAATAAGAAGCAAGTGCAAATAATGGCAGAAATCTATCAAAACAGACCAGCAGGTAGAGACCGATTTTTTCGAACATCTTATGTTTCTCAAATAAAAAAGTGTTGAACTAACGAAAGTTAGCTAACATACTGGGGGATTTATTCGTACATTTTGAGCTCAATCAGAGTTACAGAGCCTCCTCACGATTTTTTTTGGTGGAGGACAGAAATCTGTTTCAGGACAGCAACTCCCCAACTATTACTTCCCTCTCATTAGAGGTCATTCTTGGCACAAAAAGCAAACAAAAAGGATAAGGAGAGGTCATTACAGTAGTAATAACTTCAATACTCAAGGAAAATCTTGGGTTATCTCCCAACAAGTACTTTTCTTTAACGCATTTAAGTTAGGCACAAGAAACAAGAAGAATCATGTATTTTCAAATGAAGAATTGCCCCTCTTGTTTCTTCCTTTCTTACCTTCCTTTTTCTCTTTAGGGAAGAAGTGATTGTTTATCAGAGGAGAAAAGTGCATAATGCCTTTTTCCACATCGATTACAGCTCCAAGGTGCTTCAGTAGGGATCTTCCAAGTGTTATATGTCTCTTCCCTACACATTCAATAACAAGATAATCAGTAGTCACCATTTTCCCTAAGATTTTTGTAAACACACCTTCAGATATTCCAATGGGTAATATAGTGGCGTTGTTGGTAAGAGATATTTCCTCTCCTCCTTCGATGAGCCCCCAAAGACTCAAGGAATCGAAAATATCTTTAGGCATGAGACAAAATTCAGACATGATATCACAGCGAGCATCAAAAAGTGTAGTATTTATTGAGACTTTGATTGTGGGAAACCACTTTGAAGGCTCGGAATTTATGGGAACATAATCATGGTAAGCCCTAAGAGGGTGATAACAACTATTCATAGCAGCAATACCGGTCTCAAGAGTGTTCAACCTAGCAAAAATATTTGTGAAAGAGGAATCAGACTTGCTAGGTGTACCATAGATCATGATTAATTTCCTTATGGCATCAAAAGCTTCATCCTCAGTACATAGCAAAAAATCTTTCTCAGCCATAGCATCCAAAGCATATCTATAACGAAGAGCAATACCGTGGTAGAAACTATCAATAACCAAGCTAAGGCTTACCTCAGTCTCAGTTTCCCTCTAGAAAGTAGAGATTCTAGACCAAGCTTCCTTAAAACTTTCTTCACTTTTTTGCTTAAAAGTGGAGATTTCTACCATAGGGAAAATAAAGGTTTGTCCAAAACCAGACATGGCAGCAACTAGAGCAGGAACTAGTTTTTTTGTGTTTTTGAATAAAGCAAGCAAACCAAACTAGACTATTTGTTTTGGGTTTTTTTGAAAGAGACAAACAAAACCAAGCAAAAGAAACAAAGCAAACTAAAAACAAAGTAAAGAGAAAGGAAGTGAAGGACTCCCCTTGTGAATACGTCCTTGGCCTCCCCGGCAACGGCGCCAGAAAATCTTGGTGATGGCGCCTTGTTGACGTGGGAGCTTCTTTCTTTATTCCCCGGCAACAGCGCCAGAAAAGATTGACGACTGTCTATGCACAACCTGTTGGGAACCCAAGAGCAAGGTGTGAAGAAGCAAGCAGCAAGTTTTCCCTCAGTTGAGACCGAGGTTATCGAACCAGAATGAGGAAGGAAACGTCACACAGGTGTTGCAAGCAATGCGGAGACCTGTACAACACAAACTCAAGACTTTGCCCCAACGAACAGTGAGGTTGTCAAGCTCACCGGTTTGCTGTAACAAAGCATTAAATGTATGGTATGGAAGGTAATGGTTTGCAGCAAGTAAACAAGTAATAGTGGAAGATGTATCAATGGTAAAGATTGGACCGGGGTCCATAGTTCACTAGGGTGCTCTCCTTAGATAAACAACATGGCATGAAGGGTAAAAAAATTACAGTAGGGCAATTGACAGGAACTGAGCAAGGCATAACTATGCAATTACTATTCAGAAAGATCCTATGAGATTCGTTTAGGAAATACAACAAGATACATAGACCGCCATCCAATTGCATCTATGACTAGAAGTCCACCTTCAGGTTATCATCCGAACCCCCTCCAATATTAAGTTGCAAGCAACAAACAACTGCTTTAAGCAAAGTGTGTAAGGTAAACAGTCCACATGTTCCATGAACAAGAGACCGTTGTTTTCTCCCTAGTAGCAACAGCACATCTACAACCGAAGAGATTATTGTTACTTCCCTTGGAAACTAGAGGCATGAACCCACTATCGAGCATAAATACCCCCTCTTGGAGTCACTAGCAACTACTTGGCCAAGATAGCTACTAACAACGGAGAGCATGCAAGATCACAAACAACACAGACATGATAGAATCATAAAGACAAAACCATTAATCGAACCAACATAATAATCTCAATATCCATCGGATCCCCGCAAACACAACATGCATGCTTACAAATAGATTAGATCTTGATCATGAACGGAGCTCACAAGATCTATACATGAAAGCACAAAGGAGGAGATACAACCATCTAACTACTACATGGACCCATAGTCCAAGGTGGAACTACTCACGCATCATACCGGAGAGAAGGCCTCCGGGATGATATCCCCTCCGAAAGGGTGCCGGGAAGAACTTCAGATCCCCTCCTATCTAGGGACGATGGTGGCGGCGGCTACAGACGGTTTAGTGGATATTTGATCGGGTACTCAGGGTTTCTGCATCGGGGGCTTCTTATAGGCGAAGGGGGAGACCGAAGAGGTAGCTAGGGTAGCCAAACCCTAGCCAGACGTGGGGCTGGGCCCACCCGTGCCTGGGGTGGGTTTGGCCCCCCCTGGCTGGCCCCTCCGGCTCTCCTCTGGACTTCTTGTTTCCCATGGAAAGTAATTGACTTTGACGTTTGTCCCCTCCAATTTCGAGAATATTTCTTTACTAACTTTTCTAAAACGAAAAACAGTAGAAAACAGGCATCTGGCATTGTTGCAACTTGTTAATAGGTTAGTACCAGAAAACATGTAAAAAGCACCTCAAAGTGTAGACAAGCAAAGCAAAGTAGATACAAAACAAGCATGGAGCATAAAAAATTATAGATACGTTTCCAACGTATCAATACCATATAGAAAATATTAAATCCCTAGAATATTTTATTGTATTGCAATGATCCTTGTGGGGATTTATATAGAGTTACACGGGGGTAGGTGGAGACTTGGAGTACAAGATGTAGAATTCTAGTCTATCTCTAGCCTATACATGTATATGTACTCTAACAGGGGTAAGACGGCGGCGCGCTTTCGGCTTGTGTTAGTGTTAGTAGTCGCCGTTAGGGTGGTCCATGACTCTATTTATATTTTTATTTCTTTTAGACCTCTTTATATCATTGTTGATGAGTTTTAATAGATCAGTAGAATTTCGCAAAAAACAATTAGCAAGATAATTTACTCCCTCCGACCCATATTAGTTGACTCAAATTTTTCTAAATTCGGATATATCTAACACTAAAACATGTCTAGATACATCCAAAACTAGACAAATCCAGGTCAACTAATATGGATTAGAGCGTGAGACTTGAGATAGAGGAAGGACCGGGGATGGGAATATACCAGCTGCCCTTGGTGTCAATGAAATTAATGGGAATATCACATTGATCTGCAGCAAGACTTAGATTGGATAGATCTACAGACTTTAGGCCTTCGATCGATGGAGTGTGTCCATAAGAGGGATAAATAGCTAAGAGATACCCTCTCTAATATATTGTATATTAAAGTTTGTACCTTAATTTATTATTTTTGCTCTCATGAATGCATTTAATTGGATTATTAAGCTTTTTTTGTCTATGAATTACGTGCAAGAGGTGTATCTTAGCAAAGAGCAAGAACAATAGTATATCCAACTGTTGGCTATAAGATATTATCATGTCATCTATAGTCAACCGAGTAGGCAACATGTACAATAACAATGTGGCACCCCGGATTTACGGTCCGAGAATACCTGTTATGCATACAATTTACGTTCCCATGATCAGTGAGCCGTGAGCATAACCGACTAGTATCATTACATCATCCTTAAATTAACGAGTACAAAACTTACAAAGGGGCCATTATGGCGATTACAACACAAGTAGCGGAAGTCTTCAGCGCAGAGCCCGTGCCTTAACCTACAGGCAACTGACTGGGAAGACGTCCTAGCTCGCATAGACGTCAGCACCTTCGTTCCTTCTTAACATCTGCAATCTGGCCAAGTAAATAGCCAGGGACAATGTCGGTGAGTACTTTGAATGTACTCGCAAACCCCGAGACAAGGTAATAAGATAATGCATATCTGGCTGTGGCGAGATAGCTCTACACTACGGTTGTTTTTGCAGGAAAGCCTAACATTGGCATCTCTATATCTTTGTTGAAAAAGAGAGTTTTTGGAAAACATGTCTCCTTTTAAAAAACCCGGACATCTCCACATCCTTGTTAAAAAGATTTAGAAAAACGTTTTGTTGTAAAACCCGTGTTAGAACCTTATCGACCATCTTTGGTCAAAACCAACTTATTCTTTATCTTTTCTTGTGACCAAGTCACTTTCTTTAGTTCATCTCAACTTATCCGAAGGGTCCTCCTAGCACTTTCCATTCCAACCGTCCTTGTCCGTGGAGACGGCTATTCGAATAGATTAGACTCTGCAGAGTTTGTGCACTTTACCCATAAGAATCAATACATCCGCCGGGATAAAACCACGACCTGCTACTCACGGTAGACAGGGGCTCGGATAATCAAACTTATGCTTTTCATTTGTCCATCCCTAGCAATGGTGGCTTTTCCTTTTGGGTTTATCTCTCCGGTACGAGTATGGGGTACTACGACCCTGGTCCTTCCTCCCGTACTAACCCCTATCTCCAGACCGAAGCCTGACCGGTAGCAATAGTGACAATCTTCCATCCATACTACCTAAAAGCATACCGTCTGCGAGAGACCCAATTGTTGCACCAGTGTCTTACCCTACAGGTAGCCCGGATTTCAGGGGATTTCTCCCCTTTAGCGAGTAAGAGCATCCCCAGCTAAAGATCACAAACTACGAGCTAAGCCCCAGCGTCCGGGGTAATGTGGTTGCACGGATAAATTGTTTCAGACATTGGATTAGAACATCCCTTCCTTTCTCTTACTTAACTTTCTCTTCATCCACCTCATATCTTCTTTTAGTAAAACTTCCACTTGGAAAGGATGCCTCTTTCCAAGGGTTTTATTTTGGAAACTTTGCAGTAAGGTATAACCCAAAATAGTTTTATCGTTGAAAATCCGTGGGCTCCAAGAGGGGAGATGCTAATCATCTTAGCCTCGTTCTAAGGGGTAATGATAGGTGTAAATAGGGTAGGTGTCCAATGGACTCTTATTCATAACTTGGAGGATCCAAGTTACTCACATCTGTTTATTTGAATCAAACCATGTCTGTGATCATGCAATTTATAAACGAGATATAAAACAGTTGATAAACAGAAGTAGGACAATATAGGAGTTCAGGAATGGTGGCTTGTCTGTGACCAGCGATAAGTCCCTTGACGGCGTTAGATAACCAGATAACCGATAATAATAAAAGAATATCCCGATCCTTCCTTCTTCTCGGCGTCACACAATCGCAACTATCGCCGTTTATCGAGCATACATGCAAGCAAACAAAGCACCAATCAATACAAGGCATACAAGCAACAAACCAAACAGCAAGCTAAGGATAGATACATGATAAACATCTATAGGATGTTGGAGGTTGGATTTGATTGGATTGGGAAGAGGCTTGGAGATATAGGGAGAAAGCTTCCCCTTGGATTTATAGTCTAGGACTAATTAGGAGAGGGTTTTTTCTCAAGGACTTGATATGTATGATACCATTGTGTAAAAATGATACCATCAGATAGGTGTTGACAAAGTGAAGCCAACAAAAGTGGTTTCACTATTTTATCAATTTCCTAGGATTTATAATGGATTTTAGAGTGATTAGAACTCTAGTTTAAGGAAATAATTTACCAGAACTTCTATGGAGTTCCAAAAATTATTTACTTGGGTGAAAATAGTATTTGGTGGACTGATTCAAGAGGAGTTGGATTCACCTCAGAAAAATTACCAGAATGCCCTTGAGAAATTCACAAATGCAGTACTGGATAAGATTTGTCTTTTTCATCAGATTTATTTTACAGAATCTTTTTAGGTGATTCCAAGGACACATGCTAGATACTGATAATACCTTTCTGTAGAAATTGGAATCAACCTGTTTGGATTTGTAGAGCTATTGTAATGTTTTTATTAGTGAATAAACCATGCACAGAAGCGTTTAATTCACTAAAAATCAACAGAGGCTCATAAAATTGTGAGCTGCTGGATTATGAAGGATATGGATGTGTGCGTCATATGAGATTTGGTATTAGGTCCAAACCTCATTTGGTTTGACCTAGGAAAATTCCTAAAGGCAGAAAGTCTCTGATTTTTGATATTTTTACTACCAGCAGCCTACGAAGCAAACTAAGATGGGGTCAGTGGGGTATGAAAGGTAGAGGTGATACCTTTCAGCACAAAGTTGTCTCATGTTATTTGGAGTTGTAAATCTTTCTGGAGAATTTATTTAATGATTTGGATAGACCCAAGTATAGACTTTATCATATTTATTCTAAACAACTTTTGGGCTAGCCAAAGCCTCTGCATGTTAGGGAAAACACTAGGGGGTCCAAGGAAATTTAGATCTGAGCAGTTTGGTATATTTTCCATTTTTATTTCGAATTAATCTAACATCTAAATTCCAGATCTGGGCAACATATTAAAAAGAGGAAGGGTGCTGGGCCAGATCTGGTAGGCAGACGGGCCGTGCGGGGCAGGCCGGCCCAGCAGTGAATGATGCACGCGGGCGACATGCAACCAGCAGCGGCCCAGCTGCCGGCCCGCGGGACAAAGGGGTAAGGGCGACCGCAGGCCATTGGATTAGAGGGGATCCGACGGTCGGGTGTCATCTCCTTCCCAGCGATGGCGAGGAAGGGAGGAAACCCTAGGGCCAGGTCAGGGAGATGCGGGGGGAGCTCACCGACGGCTCGGGGAGGTCGTGGGGGCGACGGGTCGACGTGGTCGACGATGGTGAGCGCGGGGATGGGCGGCGCGAGCGGTCTTGACTTTGGGAGAAGCTCGCGCGATGACGACCGAGAGGGAGCTCACTGGAGCTCGTCGGCACGGCGTCGGTGGTGCCTGCAGGTCCACAAAAAGAGTAGCTAGAGCATCATTGAGGGGAGGGGAGCTCGATGGGGTGACATGCAGAGAGAGATATAGAGAGGGGGTGTGCTTTGCTCGACTTTGTGCGGGAGGCCAAGAGCGTCTTTCTCTCCTTCTCTCGAGCAGGGCAAGGCAAGGGAGAGGAAGAGGGGTTCTGGGGAGGAGAGTGGAGGGGAGAGGGGCAAATGAACGGGAGGGGGAGTGTTGTACTAGCCTTGGTCCTTATAAACCGAAGGGGGAGGGTGTTGGGTGGACTATGTCCATGTTGAGCATGGAGAAGGGGATGCTAGACAGTCATTGGGCAAGGGAGGCGGTGGGGAGGTGAGAGAGGGGGTTCTGGTCGGGCTAGGGGACAGGAAGGGGGTGGGGTGTTGCCTACTCTTTTCATTGCAAAGATATGGGCAAGATTTTCTCTCTCTCTCTCTATCTCTCTCAAGTTCCAATGGCTAAAGGACAAGAGGTGCTACAGTACTGGTCGACCAGGAGGGTGTGGTGCTGCTAGAGAGAAGTGCTGGGGAAGATTGGGGTTGGTTTGGCCCTTGTTTGAATCAAGGTTTGATGGTTTTTGCAAATTTGATCAAATGGAGGCTTGAGAAGGAAGTTGATAAATTTGCATTGGACAAGGTGTGGAAATGGTACTGGTAGGTGGTATAGGTCAAATAATATCTCCATAATTTAAATGGGATTTTTCTCAAGATTATAATCCCATTTAAATGCACTTCTTCAAAAAGTGCTGAAGTAGATTATGGAAGCAAAAATGATATTTTTACTTTGGTCAAGCTTGGTTTTTTATGTGATATGGTCCTAGATACCATAACACACATTGGAGGATTTTATTGAAGCGGAAAAGTATTTTTTGAGAATTATTTCTTGTTTCTGCCAATTAGGAGAAGGGCAAAAAGAAATAAAGAATCTCAAAAATATTTATTTTTGAGTTGGAAAGATGGGATATGATATATAGTCATAAAATGTGCCTTGAGTTGGCAAGGTGTTTTGGAGAAAAGCAAACTTGCCTTTATAGACAAGGGTTTTGAGAAATTGGTAAGCAAAGGAAATAAAATAGTCTAATAATCCAAATAATTGTGGGAATTGTTTGGGGATGCTTCTATCCAAGGTAGATGATGTACACTTGATGTAGGCATCAAGTTCAACCTTGGTTTTGAAGAAAAGTGGTGAAAAAGGATGGAAACTAGGTAAGGGAGGATCTAGGCAAGGTTGGAGTAGGGAGCTCAGAGCTCACCTTGGTACAAGTGTCATATGGATGGGTAGGCCATGTCATATAGATGATCATGGAAACAATAGTTGGGCTTGGTTGCATTTGAGGTGATCTAGATGAGATGGCAAACTTTGTTGGAAGTAAGGGTGTCATAACAGATACATCAGGTAGCCTCCTAAACCATGTGGGTTTAAGAAGCACAGGGCTCCAATGGAAACAAGTGAAATGGGGGTTGATAGCCCATGGTTAGTATATCATAACCATGTAAGGATTTGGTCAAGGGGAGGTGGCATATAGATGTGGGCTTCTGCCAAAGTAGGCAAGATGATAAGAGTTGCAGAAAAGATTATTATCTTGACTACAAAACCATCATGGATGAGTGGGAATTAGATTGGTTTAGCCAAGGGAAAGAGTGGGACTTGGTAGTAATATTGGTGTACTACAAGATGGTTCAAGTGCATTCTCAATAATGCACAAGAGTTGGGAAAGGTAGAGCTCCAAAGATGGTATCCGGATAAGAAATCCAGACTTAGCCATTTTGGCAGATTTAGGGTTTTAGTCTAGAGTGCGAGTGTAGACGAGAGAAGTCTAGGTTCCAAACTCATGATCATGGAGATGATGTTGAGGTATAGATTTCAAATAGGGGATCCCTGCTTGGATTGGGTCTTCACTAGGTTGGAAATCATCCAAAGGGATTAGCCTTAGATGGAGATGGAATGAGGTGAGATGATCACTTGAGTGGCTTAGGATAGATCCAGACTTGGATGCTTGCTTGAGATTGATGATCACAAACAAGGATTGGGTCCTAAGGGATGAGATACTAGATTAGCTCACTCTAGTTCCTAAGCAAACAAGGCAATCAGCAGATCAAGGCAATTCATCAGACAGCAGATCAAGGCAATTCATTAACCAGCAGATCAAGGCAATTCATCATATTACTTATCCAACTAATACTAAGGTTACCATCAAGCCTAGCTTGAGGTAAAGAGGGGTAGGTTGAAAGGGGTTTTTGCTTGAAGTAAGATAAGTACCATCTTGGTATCTCTACCAAGATTGAGATGAAAAGGTTTTAATAAAGATAAGGGTAGTTGAAGATTCTGTCTTGAAAACATAAGGAGACAGTATATAGGTCTCCATAGTTTTATTAATAGAGACTAGTAAAGTATTTGCTTGTATCGAAATTCATCTTGGCTCAGGTTTTGAGTTGCCAGAACATTTGAGAATATGAAAGATGAGCCAAAACATCTCTTTTGTAAAATAGTTTTTGTAAACTAGTGTTGAGGTGAGGAGCACACAACTAATACACAAACCATTTCTTGAGCACAAGCAAACAGGTAAGCACACAATGCAAGAAAAAGTTTTTGTTCCCCCTGATTTTTGTCTTTTGGGCTTTTAATCGGGGTTGCTGAAATTGGGATGTTACAAAGAAGCTATAGAAATAAACTATTTTATCAATACTTGGCTCACCATTCACTCTTACAAAGTGCATAGGAGAACGTGCTAGAGCTAGCTCCTGCATGAGAGTCCACTCCCCTTCTCTCTCTTCTTCTCTTTCTTCCAACTCAACACAAATATACTATTTAATGTCTTATAGCCAGCTGATGTCACCTTAGGCCTTTCACAATGGAGTGTATCTTAACTCGTTATTCTAGGCAGTGGTATATCTTAAGAAACAATTAGTACAATAGATTGTATCTTAAGTGTTATATCTACATATATTGATTTTGATTACATGTGTACATTTGATTGGACTAACCGTATATTTTGCCTATGATACCGTACAAGGCTTGTAGCTAAGCTAAGATACAACCCCACCTTCTCTCTTTATTAAATATAGTGCCATATAAGCAATTTTCCTATGATACCGTGCTAAGAAACACCCATTAAAAATGCCTTAGAGCAAGAACAATAGTATAGCCCATCCTTGGCTATAAGGTTGGTCAAGTGGGGGTATCATAATACTAGTATCATGTATATGATACTAGTTTATGATACTATGTCTCTAGTACAATGTATCATGTACTAGTATCATAGTAGTGGTATATTTATTGATTTGTAGAATCTCTATGTAAAATGTGTGTACAATATTTACTAGCCATTATGATTTCTAGTTTTACGTGCTATGA
The DNA here is from genome assembly GCA_023614405.1 of Avena insularis. Lineage (NCBI taxonomy): Eukaryota > Viridiplantae > Streptophyta > Magnoliopsida > Poales > Poaceae > Avena > Avena insularis. The sequence continues at coordinate 261,442,871 of CM042695.1, forward strand.
TACGGTATCTACTTATGATACTCTAACCACCTCTCTCTTTATTAATTGTGATGCCACATCAGATTTTTGTCAAGTTGGCATGCATGATACACCTTATGACACTAGCACTAGGACCAACCTAAGTTGATGCCAAGTCCGCAATAGCCTTCATTAATATGCATATATACAATAGTCTACTTTTTAGATGGGCTCTATGGAATACTTAAATATATTTAAATAATTAATGCTTTGCATATGCATGTACATGCATGCAAGACTGCAGGGATGTCGCATAGCCAAGCTCTATCGCCCACAACAGGCTACTAGCTGGCAGCACGCCTTCGCTTACTGTGTTGTAGCCGGACGGTACACGAAGAGCCTGCTCTAGTTTCTCTCATCCCTTCTCTCACATCCACCTGGTATTTTGCTTACCTGGTATAGCTTATAGCCTGCTGACCGGGTGTTATTGTACTTGCTTTAACATACAACTGTGAAAGTAAAAGTGGTGAATGAATCAACCGTGCTTATTCCATTGATGATTTGAGTATTTATACGAGCAAATCGACATAAGGATCGTGGGAACGGGAGTGAGAAAAAGCCTGATCATGGGAACGGGAGAGAGATATGGTACTACAATTACAACAAGGATTAACTCCTTTTTACAATTTAAATAAATCTTAACACTCCTCCTAATCCTTGCCTGTCCTTGCGACAGATCATCCTAGGAATAATCTCCTCCAAAAACCCTGTGGGAAAATAGAGGAGAAAGATACAATATGCCATGAAAAACTCCTTTCAAAAATCCCATGGGAAAATAAGGAGAAAATAACACATGTCATTCATGCTTGTACTGATATTGCCTCACTAAAAACCTTACGTGAGAAACCATTTAGGAAAAACTCATGAAGGAAAAGAGTGCAATACCGAAGATCTGATGATCTTCAAAAAGTCTTAACCTGGGAGATTTCTCCCCCAGAACTTTGCAAGTCACGAAGTCTTCTCATACTAATTCCATGTACATATTTGTGAAACAACGAACTTGGTAAGGACTTGGTAAACAAATCAGCGAGGTTATCACATGACTTCGTTTGCAAAATATTTATTTCCCCACTCTTTTGTAGCTCATAGGGATAAAACAACTTAGGAGCAATGTGCTTTGTAATATTGCTCTTAATATAACATGTCTGCATCTGTATAATACAAGCAGCATTATCTTCATAGATAATGGTGGGTGATTCTAGCGAACCAATCCCACTTGAACCTTGGACAAAGTTCATCATTCTGTGAAGTCATACACATTCTCGTGATGCTTCATACAAAGCAATTATCTCAGAATGATTCGTGGACATAGTCACCAATGTTTGCTTTGTCTACTTCCAAGAGAAGGTTGTACCTCCATGTAAGAAGACAAATCCAGTATGTGATTGTTGAGGGTATGCTATATGGGTATCCTCATAGTATGTCTCCTATCCGGATAACTCGGGTGGCCCACAATTGGTAGCATGGCCCATGGCCTGCTGGGCGGCCCAGTTAGATGGATCCAGAAGGGAGGCCCATGCCGGATAAATGAAGGCTACGGAGGAGTCACCGACATACCCGGAGCCTTGGAGTGCAAGACACGCTAGACTAGTTGTAAGCAGTGTAGGACTCTGTAACCTGTCCGGCTAGGACTTTTCCCTGTAACCATAGGACCTGGCAACTATATAATTCAGGCCTATGGGAGCCTTTAGGGCACAATCTCAGACAACCTAGTGTCGACTACGACGCACCTCGCACAGCGAATCAATCCCTGTAACTCGGCGTATTGCCATTATAGTGATTTATAGCAGGAGTAGGATTTCGCCACCATTGTGGGATCTGAACCTGGATAAGCTGTGTTACCTCGTACCCGTCAACCGTCCGCCTTACCCCACGTCTCTAAACACGCACTATGAGGACCGCTCCATGGCGTACTCATCGGCAATACCACAACAGTTGGCGCCCACCATGGGGCAAGAGGCGCTTCAGGCTCTTCAGCGGGCAACGACCAAGATCTTCGCGGGAATCGGCGAAACCGTAGCCATCGGTCGTGTTCTCTTCTCCGGAAATGTTTCGATCGTCCCTCCCGACGAGTTCTGGATCCCGGCGAAGACGAATCCTACGCGGTGCTCGATCGTCCCCATCGGAGATATCCACCTCTTCATCAGCGAAACCGACTCAGGCACTAGTTCCCTGGGAGTCAGAGGATCATCAAGACCCGCAAGGACCGCCTACGGGCAGGATATGTTCACGGAAGGATCAATGTTGGATCTCTCCTTGGAGTTTGCCGGCAAAGATCGGAAAAATTCAAGGCCCAACCAAACCGCCCCTGTGCAGGATATAATGGTGGAAGATCGCTGCAAGTCCGCCGGCTTCGTCCGCGTGTCTGGACAACAGATATCCAAGTTTGTTGGTGTGGTTACCATCTTCGATCTAGCGTGTTGTGTTCAGACAGAGGGAGAAAACCCCCGCGATTACCTCGCCAGGTGGCTCCGTATACGGGCCGATCTGGCGCATTACCCCAATGATGATGCTATGTACCACTTTGTGGAAGGACTGGACCAAGGTACGCTTCTCCGGCATTTGCTAAGGTGGCAGCAGGCTTCAGGACGCCTCACCTTTGAAAGCATGGTGAACACCGTCAACATCTACGCGGAGGCTGAGGAGGCAGCTCAGACAGCTCTCGCGCTCATTGACGGAGCGCCACCACCGCCTCCCGCCGCCATTTCCGCAGCTGCGCCACCGCCTCCAGTCATCGTCGCTTTTGTTGCACCTCCACCCCCCCCCCCCCCGTCATAGAGGAAGCCCCGGCACCCTCTGACTCCGTGATTGACGCACTCTACACCGACTTCAGCGCAGATTAGGAGGAGATAGACTTCAGTTCGGAGGATCTAGACTCTGCCATGGAGGAGATGGAGGAGGATTACAAGAGCGACGAGCAGGCCAAAAACGCCGTCACGTCCCAAGAGGTGTTCATCACCTTTGGGACGGCGATGGATGAAGATCAACCCGGAAGAGCTCCGCCTACAGCGCTAGACAAGGGGAAGGGACCACCTGTTGCTGCCGACAATGATCGCGCAAAGGACATGCCCCCTTTGCCTAACCCAGTGCAACAGCCGCAGGAACTCAGCACCGGACAGAGCAATAACAACACCGCAAACCCACCGCCTCCGGCATCTACGTCTGCTGCTGCCCAAGTTACCCCAGCTGATAGAGTGATGTACGACAATCTCCTCGTTGAGCCTATGACCGTGGCTCATATTCGCAATGTAGTCCAGCTTGACGATAAGCGCCAGCAGCTACTGGAGGAAGCGCAGGCCATCGTGGAGCAAGGCGCAAAGCTAGATCGAGATCTGGCCAATGCGCAGAAGTCAATAGAGAATGCTAGAGCAATGGAGGTTGAGTACAAGACTCTGCAGCAGCAGCAGAAGGCCAAGAAAGCTCCGCGCGTCATCAACTATCCTGGTGTGCGGCGAAACCTAGGATGGGCTCCCTCGAAGACGGCACAGCCAAGCCATACATTGACAGTGAAGGCAGGCAGGTGATTCTCACTCCTCTCCTCAACCTCGCCGTCGCCAAGATCCTTCTGGAGCAGGATAGATCACCCGAAGCGGTGAACCAGGTCTATGACCTAGTGGCCAAGGCGGTGAAACAGCAGGAAAAGGCCACCTCTCAGAGGCTTGAGTCTGACCCAGCGTTTTGCCAGTCTAGCCAGCACAAGCCGCCAAGGGACAGATCTCCTCTTGATGTCGGGTCTCAGACGGGTTCGTCAGAATGAAGACGGAGGGATGCGCGTAACAGGAAGGATGCTATCCCCATATCCTCCAACCACGGAGGCAAGGCCCAACCTCGTCGCCCATCGCCACCGCCCTATTCACCCCGACATCACGAAGACACCAAGGCTCACCGTCGTATGGATATGCCTCCGCCAAGGCAGAGCGGCATCATCATCCGTGACAACACGGAGCAAACCCGACATGACGGAGAGCGCAACCAAGGACATAAGAGCAGGTCGCACCACGATCCTCCGCGTCCGACAAGCAACCGTGACAAGAGTGAGGCGTCGCAGGAGGGTAACAACAAGAAAGTTAACCCACCACCACCTCCGCCTCCGTCGCTACCTAGAAGCCACCATGGCGGAGGAGACCCGCGTCGTTCACGCAGCCCATCTCATGATGGCAAGAAGAAGAAAAGAAGCCCGGAGCCATACGATGCATGTTCGCGTCTGGACAAGATCCACGAGGCCCGGGAAGGACCATACCTGGGACCACGTTGCTTTGGACCTGTGATACGGTCCGCAACTTACCCCAAAGATTTCCGGATTGAAAAGACCGTCAACCCCTATGCCGGCACCACCAAGCCAGCTACATCGTTGCAGGACTACGACAACGTGGTGGAAATCACCGGGGGTAACCCCAATGTTGTCGTCAAGTACCTCCCATTGATGTTGGCGGGCACGGCCCGTCAATGGATTGATGACTTGCTAGAAAGATCCATCTGCAATTGGTTGGACATGCAAGAAGCATTCACTAAGAACTTCGAGGGTATGTACAAACGTCCCTGCACTGTTGGCGATCTACAGTGGTGCGTGCAAGAGAAAGACGAGACATCTCGCGCCCACCTCTCCCGCTAGCTGGATATGAAGAATTCCTGCGTAGGAGTGCACGCCCAGACCGCCATGGCCGCCTTCATAGATGGGTTGGAAAGGGGCATGTTGCTCTGACATAAGCTAAAGCGCTTGCAGGACAATCACCAGCTAGACTTGAACCAGATGATTCAGTTGGCCAGTGAGTTAGCGGCTACCGACGATAATGCTTGCGACTCCCTACCCGCAACGGCCATTCCAACTCAAGCTCGGAGGAACTGCAGCACCAAGCGGAAGACCGCACCAGAAGAAAACCAAACCCCCGACATGGTCGCTATGACTTTTGTAGGACGAGGTGATGGCGGACAGCGTGGCCGAGGACGAGGAGCTGGTCGTGGGCAGCAGCGAGGCAGTGAAACTACCTTGGCAGTGCTCCGCATTCCCCAAACCTACGAGGAGTACCATGATATGACGTTCCTCATACACCTCGACGCCAACGGTAAGGCCACCCACACCAATCGCCACTGCAAGATTGTCAACGACCTCAAGGAGGACCCGGAGTCCGGCTACAAGCAAAGTCGGAAGAACAGACCGCGAGGCAAGGGCAAGGGGAAGAAGAAGGAGGAGGAGTCCAAGGATTCAAGTGACATGGACGAGGACGTTGACCCCAAGCATGCCGCCAAGAGCGACGACAAAGGCAAGAACCCCTTCGAGAAGAAGAAGGCAGTTTTCCACACTTTCCTTGGCACCCCCACCGTTCAACAATAGAACACCTCCATGAGGATACTGATGGCCACTCTACCCCCAGTTCCCCAGTTCCCACGCTGGTCGGAGATTCCAATTACTTGGTACAGGAAGGATCACCCAGACCTCATCCCTACGGAGAACTAATACGCCATGGTCATCAACCCCCTGATTGACGGCAATGAGTTCACCAAATGTATGGTGGATAGTGGAAGCAGCATCAACATCATGTACCTGGATATACTGTAGAAGATGAACTTGACGGAGGCAAACCTAAGGCGGACCAACACCATCTTCCACGGCGTAGTTCCTGGTCGGGAGGCTCGGTCCCTTGGGTGCATCACACTTCAGGTCGCTTTTGGTGATGTTAATAATTACCGCCAAGAACGCATGACCTTTGAGGTGGTCCCCTTCAAGAGCGTGTACCACGTCATATTCGGCCGCGACATATTCCACACCTTCATGGCCAAGCCATGCTTCGTCTACAACAAACTCAAGATACCCGGACCAAATGGTGTCATCATCGTATCTGGAAGCTTTACCAAAGCAAGGGACTGCGAGATCGGAGAAGCAGCCTACGCAGAAGCTGTCCTCTATAGCGAAGAATTCAAGATCCAGAGCAAGGTCGATGCCTTGGAGATGCCCGCGTCGAAGAAATAGATTTCTGACTCCGCCCCAGCATTCAAGGCCGCCATCGAGACCAAGCCAGTGGAACTTGTGGTAGGCGCTGCCTCCAAGACCACCGCCATTGGGACGAACCTGGACCCTAAATAGGAAAACACGCTCATCAAGTTCCTCCATGAGAATTGGGACATCTTTGCCTGGCAACCTGCCGACATGAAAGGTGTACCTAGGGAACTTGCCGAGCACAGCTTGAATATTTATCCAAAATGTAAACCAGTGAAACAACCTCTACGACGCGTCGGAGATGAGAAGAGATGCGCCATAGGCAAAGAGATAGCTAGGTTACTTAAGGCTAGTTTTATCTGAGAAGTCCTTCACACCCAATGGGTGGCCAATCCTGTACTTGTCCCCAAAAAGGGAACCAAAGAATTAAGAATGTGCATTGATTACACCGGCTTGAACAAGGCATGTCCCGAAGATCCGTTTGCTTTCCCTCGCATTGACCAAGTCATTGACTCGACGGCTGGCTCAGAGATTTTGTGTTTTCTCGACGCATACTCAGGATACCACCAGATCAAGATGAGGAAGTCGGACCAATTGGCCACTTCGTTAACTACACCCTACAGCATGTTTTGCTATGTCACGATGCCCTTTGGGCTGAAAAACGCAGGTGCAACGTACCAGCAGACAATGCAATGTTGCCTACATGATCAAATTGGTCGGAACGTTCACGCCTATGTGGACAATATAGTGGTGATGTCTAAAAAGTTAACCGACTTAATCTCCGACTTAAAAGAAACCTTTGATAATCTCCGGAAATACAACATGATGCTTAACCCTAAGAAGTGCGTCTTCGGGGTTCCAGACGGCAAATTGTTGGGCTTCATCGTTTCCCAGCGTGGAATCGAGGTCAACCCGGAGAAAATCAAGGCCATCTTAAACATAAACCGTCTGACATGCCTAAAGAACATACAATGGCTAACAGGTTGTGTTGCAGCAGTTAGTCGGTTCGTCAGCCGACTTGGAGAGAAGGCTCTGTCGCTGTACAAGTTGCTGAAGAAGGCGGACAAATTCACGTGGACGGACGAAGCAGATGCAGCATTGAAGCATCTCAAGGAGATACTTTCCTCAGCGCCTATCCTTGCAGCACCTGAACCTGGAGAGCCCATGTTAATTTACATGGCGGCCACCAACCGGTTAATCAGCATCGTCGTCGTGGTAGAGCGGAAAGAACCAGGGCATGAGCACGGAGCTCAACGACCAGTTTACTACGTAAGCAAGGTCTTGACGGAGTCCAAGCAGCGTTATCCGCACTACCAAAAGATACTTATGGAGTATTCCATGCTTCTCGGAAGCTGAGGCACTATTTCCAGGAGCACCCTATCACAGTGGTGAGCAACAATAGCGACGCGACGCTACAGGAAGGGTCGCGAAGTGGGGCATTGAACTCGCCGCCTTCAAGATCACCTACAAGAGACGCGACGCTATCAAGTCACAAGCCTTGGCGGATTTTATCGCAGATTGGATGGAGATGCCAGATGCTACCCCAATGTCGGAGCCAGAATACTGGGTGATGCACTTTGATGGATCAAAGCTACTCAACGGCTCGGGGGCTGGTGTACTGCTATAGCCACCAACTGGGGACAAGCTACACTACGTTCTGTAGATCCACTTCGAGGCTACGAACAACATGGGGGAGCATGAAGCACTCATTCACGGACTACGCGTAGCCAAGGATATTGGCATCAAGCGCATAGTTTGTTGTGGAGATTCCGACTTGGTTGCCCGGCGGTGGTGGCACTGGAATCTGGCGTAACCCTATGATGGCGGCATATCGAGGCGAAGTGGACAAGATAGCCAAGAGCTTCTTGGGCTACGGTCAAGTATGTACCTAGGGAGCAAAAGCAGGCGGTGATCGCTATCTAAGCTTGGATCGAGCGAAGCAATTCCGCCTGGAGTTTTCCTAGAGCATCTACGGACACCATCCGTGAAGGGAGCGGATATCGACAACCCAAACAGAGTTGACTCTTTCGTTCACATGGTGACAAAGGTCCTTCCGGCTTGGACAAAATCGTTCATGGAGTATCTCGAACACGGAACTTTGCCTGACGACAAAGTCGAAAGACGGCAAATAGTACGTCGAGCAGAGGGCTATACCATAATCAATGGACAACTCTACAAAAGAAGCACTACTGGTGTATACCTTAAGTGTGTTTCCCAGCAAGAAGGTATTGAAATCCTACGCGAAATCCATCTCGGAGATTGCGGGCATCACGCCGCTCCATGATCGTTGGTCGCTAAAGCTTTCCAGAAAGGATTCTACTGGATGACCGTGAAGGCGGACGCCGACAAGCTGGTTGAGACATGCATGGGATGCCAGTACTATGCCCAACAACCACATGTTCCTGCTGAAGAATTGCGAACAATACCAATAATTTGGCTGTTTGGAGTCTGGGGGATGGACATGGTTGGTCCCTTGCAGACGGAACCATGTGGATTTACGCATCTTCTAGTAGCGGTTGACAAATTCACCAAATGGATAGAAGCTAAACCCATTAGAAAGCTCGATGGGGCAACTGCCCTTAGGTTTGTCCAGGATCTAGTGGTGAGATTTGGTCTCCCACATAGCATAATCATCGACAACGGTAGCAACTTGTCACTAGGAGAAGTGGAGGATTATTGTTGGGACAAGGGCATCCGACTTGACCTTGCATCTGTGGAACACCCACAGTCCAATGGTCAGGTTGAGCAAGCTAATGGATTAATTCTGCAGGGAATCAAGCCATGTCTTGAGGCACCGCTACATAGAGCAGCTGGAGCCTGGGCGGAAGAATTGCCATCTGTGCTGTGGAGTTTACGAACTACACCCAACAGATCCACCGGCTACACCCCTTGCTTCATGGTATATGGATCAGAAGCCATCCTGCCTTCCGACATCCTTCACGACGCACCAAGAGTTGCCGCCTATGACAAATATGACGTTGAAGAATCCAAACGCCTAGATGTGGACCTTCTCGAGGAGGAGCGTGTATTGGCATGCCAAAGATCCGCCATTTACCAGCAGAAGCTACGCAGCTACCATAGTCACTGCATTCGGCATCCCTCATTTAAAGAGGGAGATCTGGTGCTCCGACTTAAGCAGAAGAAGTCACACAAATTATCACCGCCATGGGAAGGACCGTTCATCATAAGCAAGGCGCTACTCAATGGGTCTTACTACCTCGTTGACAATCGTGAACTGAAGGATATACCCAACAAGGATCATAAGCGTAAGCGACATGACCCGGATGATGACTACCAGAGCTTGATCGGCCATGGAACATAGCACAACTACGTCCTTTCTACACTTAGCATTTTTATCTATTGTGTACCTCTTATATGATCAATGAAATAAAGCTCTCTGGTTCACTCATATTTCTGAGTCTTTTACCTCCTTTAGTGTTCATTTTTGGATCGTATAAAATCTTTATGCGCAAGTTTTGCAATTGCACTTGCGAAAATTCCGCCTATGGGCATTAGCTTAAGTTTTCTGGTCTACACGTTCTTTGTCATTTTTATGTGGATTCTGGAGTAGTGACTTTTGGCACTTATTATCGGCGATTTTGTGCTTAGGTTATTGACGGTGCCATTGGGAATCATCACCTGTGCGCGTAGTTCCAACAACGAGTCTTCCGACTCACGAAAAGTCAAGCATAAAAACCAAAGTAATGGATAAGCCGGTACTTGCTTAAAAAATATATACATGCTGGAACCAGTTCTTGAGTAGCAGGAAATAACAACCATTGTTTTCCGCCTTAAGTTAACAAGTAGTTTTTTCCGCATACAAATTCCAGAGGAAAAAAATATTACATATTGTTTTTCATTCCTCTTGCGCAGGCGACTTGGATGAAGCATCATCAGCAGCAGGAGAATCATCCTCCTCGAAGTCGGTGGTGTTGAGAGGCTCGGAGGAGCTTTGGCTGCCGCCTTCAATGGTCTTCATGGGCACGAAGACGTTAGGGTCGACCAACTCGGCGACTCTGGTGATAAAACCCACGAGCGACGCCAAAATAGCCTCGTGATCTATCTTTTGGCCTTTGTCGTCCACGTCGGGGATACCAGAGGTCACTGTGTCAATGTCGACATCTTCGTAGTGCGCCTTGAACATTGACAGTGCCATCCTCGCGCCGGCCCGGGTACATGAAGCTTTCCAGCTTACGATACGCTTGGGGGCTCGGCGCATGATCTCCGAGAACTTCGCCACGGAATCCACCGCTTTGATGTTAATCTGGAGGGTCTTGGCTATCTCCTTAGTCTGCTTGATGGCGGTATTAATAAAGTTACTGGTAAGGACCATGCATTCCTTTGGCGGAGGAGGCGACTGGGTCAACCCGATAGGAGCTGCAAATTTTCGACAAAGGAATGCATGAGTTCAATAACACAAAAAGTTCAGAGTATCTAGCTTACAGAAGTACAAGGCGGAGAATCACCTACTGAAGATGCTAATCTCATCCTGCTAGAGAGTTTCTACCATGGAGTCCCGTTCTTGTCGGAGGATCCTGTACGCTTCAAGATGGCGTTGATTTTCCTCATCGGCAGCTTTTTCTGCTCTTTCAGGATCGCGATTTCCTCCTTGAAGTGGTTCATCTCCGTATTGGCGGACTCTTGCAGGACTTTCATGGAGTCCTCGTGCATCTTCAGCATATCCTTCCTCTCCTGCTTGAGGATCTTGTTTTCACTATCGAGTTGCTGAATATGCTTGGATTGTTCAACAATATCCTTAGCCTTGGAAATGGTTTCTGCAAGTCGGAGAAAGAATAGTACATAGTGAGTACTCGGAGAATGTTGTCACAAGATCAAGTCGGAATACGAAAAAGAAAGGAAAAACAAACGTTTGCTCTTGGTGATTTGTTCCTTCAAGAAGGCAGTTTTACCCTTTTTGGCTTCCAAGTCTGCACGCATCTTCTGGTACTTCTCGTTGGCCACGCCTCTTCGAGCATTCTCATTCTTTGGAAAATTTAATGTTGTTTAGTCTACTTGGAGCATCTAGCTGGATAAATATCCACCTAGAGGCTTGGGGGCTACAGTAAGATTTTTTAACTTAGCAATATGCTTGGTCTTTCTTTAAGCATCTAGTCGGAACTAATTCAGTTTTCAACTAGAAGCTTGGAGGCTATAGTATAAAGTTTTTTAACTCAGTTATATGCTTATTCTTTCTTTAAGCATCTAGTCAGAACTAATTCAGTTACAACTAGAAGCTTGGGGGCTACAGTATCGAAATTTACAAACACTGTGTATGCTACTCTGAAAGCATCTAGTCGGAATAATTCATTCAAACTATATGCTTGGGGGCTACAGTGAGAAGTTTTATAGCTTAGTCACTCTTAGAGCATTTAGATGCAAAGACCTATGGTTTTCCGTCTAAATCCTTGGGGGCTACAGTGTGATACTCATATGAAATGCAAAACACAAATAAAACTTACAAGTGCGATGATCTTGAGGTTGGTAGCACTCTCAGCAAGCAACTTGCCAAAACAAAGGTTGTTTCCTTGCAAGATTTTTGCTTGCCGGAGAAGCTCCTCAAGACTGCATGTTGGAGATGCCGGTGCTGCACCAGGAACCAAAGCGTTGCTACTCGGCATGAGTGACGGGTAGACTATCTTCGGGAACTCTACGGTTTTCCTGGGTGCGAAGACGCCGCCTTCGGCAGACGTACCACTCTCCACCATCGCCTTACCGCTACCTATGGCATCCTTAGCAGGAGCTTCAGCCATTTGGGTTGCGGTACTTTCTTGTGTTGCCTGCTCGCCGACAACGGCAAGCTCCGCAGAGGCACCTGAGTCCACTTCCATGGCAGAAGGGGCAGATGCATCTTTGGCCTGTGAGCTTGTCAGAGAAGGCGTAATGCATGGGGAGACACATCACGATGCAACATATCCTTGATGTTTCTAGAAGCCCCTAAATTTTTGGAGGTCTTCTTCAAACTGGTAGTCGCCTTCTTCCTAAAACGGGCAAAAAGTATAAGTACTGGACTAAAACAAGCAATGGACAATGTCGGAGAGAAAGAAGCTTACACAAGAGGGGGTGCTTTGGCAAAGGGGATCCTCGTAACCTTTCTTTTATCCGCCTCTAAGGCGGCGGTAGTCTTCTTGGAGGCTCCACCCTCCATCTTCTTCTTCTTGCCTCTGTCGGCAGCGTCAGAGGTGGAGCTCTTCCGCTTTCGTGCCAACGGGACATCGTCGTCGGACACGACAGTGACTTCCTTCATCTTTGGGTCATAGATTTGGACAGCCATGCTATCCTCCTCTAGACTGCTGAGTTGTTAAGTGAAAACCCAAAGTGTTAGATGAGATGGTAATGGCTAGATGAAAGAACTGGAGTATATGTCATACACGAAAAATAAACAAGTACCTTTGGGAACTTGCCCTCCTCGAACATGTCGTAGGTGATGGTGAAGCCACGCTTCCTATTCTTTACCTTGACGATGTTCTTGAGGCGGAGCTTGACGAAGTCACTAGAGAAGTTGTCCTCGGAGATGCGGAGGCTATCCTTCCTCTCCTTGGTATATTCATGCATCAACTTCGAGCGGTGCTGCAGAGGCTGGATCCGCCTGACAAACCAGCACATGGCCAGGTCCAATCCGGCCAGACCCGTCTCTACGAACCACTCTATCCGCCTTATAGCGCGGGAAGCATTGATGTCAGAGGGAAGGGAGGCCTGGGATCTCCATGTTGAGGCTTCGGCGGCAGCTCCATCGACGAAGTACAGATACGTTGCTTCTCGGCCAGCCAGAGGGATATCTGGGTCGTAGAAGTACGTTCGTTGCCAGTTTTTACAGGACTCATGGCCGACGATGTCGGGGAACCGCCGGCCAGGCCGGATCTTAAAACTAATAGTGCCATAGTTCATGAGCTCGTCCTTGCCGGCTCTGGCTTCCCGCTTGACGGTGAAAAAATAAATAAAGAGATCTATCCTAGGCCTAATCCCTAAGTAACCCTCATAGAGCGCCGTGTAGTTGCTAAGCGCGAGGATACTATTGGGGGAGAGGTTCCGCGGCTGTACTCGGTAATGGTTGAGGACAGCTAGGAAGAAATTGGAGATGGGCAGGGAAACGCCGCGTACCAGTTGGCCTTTGAGGTACACCTTCTCTCCGGCTTCGGGAGAAGGAGTGACCTCGCCAGCCGGCGCCGACCGCCAGGCGAGCCCCTCCGTTGCAGGAAGGTATCCCTCGACGAGCAACTCCTTGATGTCGCGGTCCATGATGTCCAAACCACGCCAGTCCCCCTTATGGGAGTCATTTTCCTCCTCCAGCAGCTCCAGCGCCACTGGATTGTGGTCGCCGCCGGTGGATTTGACCACCGCGGACTTGGGGATCACCAGGCCCTCTAGGGGCACAAGGACGTTGCTTGTTTACTTTGCTGTGGCATCGCCCGACACCACCATGGAGGGGGCAGAGCTGCTGCTAGCTATTGGGGAGATTGAGATGGTGGTTGCGAAAGTTGAAGGGCTAGGGTTTTTGCAGAATGCGCGGAGTGCTCGAGGAGGCGCTCGCTGGAGGAAGAAGATGACGCGGGAGGAGAATGAGGTGAAAAGTAAAAATTCCACCGCTGTTACAATTTATAACCTCTGGTGTCAAGATTCATGCAAAACGATCAAATGGTTGACACGTCGGCGATGTGTCTGAGGCGTCTTGGAAATTTCATGACGTTGCCAACCGTTACCAACGGTTCGCTTCATGTGCGGGAAAAATGGACATAATTGTGTTCTCTGCATGTGTGAGTTACGAGGCATTGCTGACCTACGTCTACATCTCCCTAGCTGTCATTGGCAGATGAACCATCACATCAGAAGATTCCGGCATGGACGGATCCACTTCGGCTACGGAAGAGTACGATAGAAGATTCAGCAATTCTCCAACTTACAAATTGAAGACGGAGAAAACCTTGCAGGGTTCTTTGGGAGGACTACAAGATATTGCTTGACGATTTGCCGACATCCATCTAGACGGAGCATTCACCCTGAAGAGGCAAGAAGACGCAAGATCTCGGAGTTCTCCGGGCGCTACTATTGGGGGTATGCTATATGGGTATCCTCATAGCATGTCTCCTATCTGGGTAACCCGGGTGGCCCATAGTTGGTAGCATGGCCCATGGCCTGCTGGGCGGCCCAGTTAGATGGATCCAGAAGGGAGGCCCATGCCGGATAAAGGAAGGCTACGGAGGAGTCACCAACGTACCCGGAGCCTTGGAGTGGAAGACACGCTAGACTAGTTGTAAGCAGTGTAGGACTCTGTAACCTGTCCGGCTAGGACTTTTCCCTGTAACTCTAGGACCTGGAGACTATATAAGTCGGTCCTATGGGAGCCTTTAGGGCACAATCTCAGACAACCTAGTGTCGACTATGACGCACCTCGCACGGCGAACCAATCCCTGTAACTCGACGTATTGTCATTATAGTGATTTATAGTAGGAGTAGGAGTCCGCCACCGTTGTCAGATCTAAACCTGGGTAAGCTGTGTTACCTCGTACCCGTCAACCGTCCGCCTTCCCCCACGTCTCTAAACACACACTATGAGGACCCCTCCATGGCGTACTCATCGGCAATACCACGACAGTGATCTGGCATTATGGGGATCTGACAAGTATCCAACATCACAATACCCCACCATGGTTCTCTCTTGATTTTTCTGATAGAACAAACCAAGATCTTTGGTGCCTTGAAGATATCTTAGAATATTCTTCACACCAACCCAATGCCTTTTCGTTGGCGATGCATTGTATCTAGCCAACATATTAACTGCAAACGATATATCATGTCTCGTGTAGTTTGCTGGATACATTAGTGCACCAATTTCACTAAGATATGGGAACTCGGGTCCCAATATCTCCTCATCGTCATCCTTAGGTTTAAAAGGGTATTTATCTCTATCAAGAGACCTAACAACCATAGGTGTTTTAGATGGGTATTATTTATCCATATTGAATTTCTCCAATATCTTTTCGATGTAAGCAGACTGGTGAACTAATATTCCTAAAGAAGTATGTTCAAGTTGTAAACCAAGACAAAATTTGGTCTTACCCAAATCTTTCATCTCAAATTCTGTCTTCAGATGATTACTAGCCTCATTTATCTCTTGTGTAGTACCAATGATATTCAAATCATCCACATACACAGAGATTATGCAAAATCCATCAGTAGATTTCTTGATGAATACACATGGACAATCATCATCATTTAAGTACCCTTTCTGCAAAAGGAACTCACTTAGTCCGTTGTACCACATTCTACCCGACTGCTTCAAGCCGTATAACGACCTCTGTAGCTTTACACAATACATTTTGCAATCAGCCTTTGGATCTGGAATCTTCATTCCCTCAGGGACTTTCATGTAGATATCCATATCCAGCGACCCATATAAATAGGCGGTCACCACATCCATCAATTGGATATACAAATTCATTTGCACTGCTAGTGATATCAAGTATCGGAACATGATTCCACTCATTACATGAGAATATGTGATACGTCCAAAACGTTTCTACTTTCCCGAACACTTCTGCTATTGTTTCTCCTCTAAACTTGTGTGATTTGGATACAACTAACACGGACTGACGCTGTTTTCAGCAGAATTACTTTGGTGTCTAGTTTTTGTGCAGAAAATCAACTATCAGGAAAAATCCTGGAAAATATACCAAAAATCCTATTTCACCAGAAGATCCACGGGCAGTGCGAGGCAGTGGAAGCACAGGGCCCACACCGCCAGCGCGGTCAGTCCCTGGCAGCGCCTAGGGGTGTGGCCACTAAGCACCCTCGGCCT
Organism: Avena insularis; assembly: GCA_023614405.1. Taxonomy (NCBI): domain Eukaryota; kingdom Viridiplantae; phylum Streptophyta; class Magnoliopsida; order Poales; family Poaceae; genus Avena; species Avena insularis. The sequence continues at coordinate 261,458,617 of CM042695.1, forward strand.
CTCTCTTCGCCTATAAGTTACCCCTTGACCTAAAAACAGAGGGGGGTTCAACATTTTTCTAGAAAGAGTTCCACTACGCCGCTACTACCAGAAGCCATGATTCGGATCCAGAAACTCCGTTCTGGCACCCTGCCGGGACGGGGAATTTGGGCAGGATCATCGCCATCGTCATTGCCAATGCCTCTCCATCAACCATCAATGTTTTCCTCATCCATGAGTGAGTAATCCCCCGCTGTAGGCTATGGGGATGGTAGGGATTGGATGAGTTCTATCATGTAATCAAATAAGATTGTTAGGGCATAGTGCATAGTATCTCTATTAGTGCTATTTGACTTTGTTGCAACTTTTTGTGCTTAATACTTGTCACTAGGGCCCGAGTGCCATGATCTCAGATCTTAACTTATTATTGAATCATTATGATAGTATTGTTTGTGATCTTATCTGCAAGTTGTGTACACATATCATTGTCCGGATCCAAAGGCCCCGAAGTGACAGAAATTGGGAGAACCGGAGGGGATGGCTATGGTGTGAGGATCACATGTGTTCATGGAGTGTTAATGCTTTGCTCCGGTGCTCTATTAAAAGGAGCACCTAAATTGCCAGTAGTTCCCTAGAGGCCCCGCTGCCACGGACTGGCAGGACAAAAGATGTTGTGCAAGTTCTCATTGCGAGCACACATGACTATATATGGAGCACATGCCTATGATTGTTTAGTACTTGGATGCTCATTCTTATTTATATGCAATGCCCTAGATCTTGAAGTTACATGTTTAGACTCGTCCATGCAATGCCCGTCCATCCATCCCTATGCCTACCACGCTCATATCCTACTGTTTGCTACTACTGTTACTGTTGCTCTTATTTTGCTGCTGATGTTGCTTTGCTGTTACTACTACAAATTGTTGCTAGTGATAAACTTCTATGAGCAAGAACTATTTTCAGGTGCAGCTGAATTGACAACTCAGTTATTAAGGCTTGCAAGTATTCTTTGTCTCCCCTTGTGTCGAATCAATAAATTGGCTAATACTACCCTTGAGGATTGTTGTGATCCCCTATACTTGTGGGTCATCAATATGTTTCATCGTAATCGATGTCAGGTTTCTGTGTAAACCCTTGTGCTACAATCCTCGCCTTATATCTCACCACCTCATTGTTTTTGTTCCTCTTTTGAAAAAAAAACATGGGAAAATAAGGAGAAAATAACATATGTCATTCATGCTTGTACTGATATTGCCTCATTAAAAATCTTACGTGAGAAACCATTTAGGAAAAACTCACGAAGGAAAAGAGTGCAATACCGAAGATCTCATGATCTTCAACAAGTCTTAACCTGGGAGATTTCTCCCCTATAACTTTGCAAGTCACGAAGTCTTCTCATACTAATTCCATGTACATATTTGTGAAAACAACGAACTTGGTAAGGACTTGGTAAACAAATCAGCGAGGTTATCACATGACTTCGTTTGCAAAATATTTATTTCCCCACTCTTTTGTATCTCATAGGGATAAAACAACTTAGGAGCAATGTGCTTTGTAATATTGCTCTTAATATAACCTGTCTGCATATGTACAATACAAGCAGCATTATCTTCATAGATAATGGTGGGCGATTCTAGCGAACCAATCCCACTTGAACCTTGAACAAAGTTCATCATTCTGCGAAGCCATACACATTCTCGTGATGCTTCATACAAAGCAATGAGCCCAGAATGATTCGTGGATGTAGCCACCTATGTTTGCTTTGTCGACTTCCAAGATAAGGTTGTACCTCCATGTAAGAAGACAAATCCAGTATATGATCTGGCATTATGGGGATCTGACAAGTATCTAGCATCACAATACCCCAGCATGGTTCTCTCTTGATTTTTCTGATAGAACATACCAAGATCTTTGGTGCCTTGAAGATATCTTAGAATATTCTTCACACCAACCCAATGCCTTTTCATTGGTGATGCACTGTATCTAGCCAACAGATTAACTACAAACAATATATCAGGTCTCGTGTAGTTTGCTAGATACATTAGTGCACCAATTTCACTAAGATATGGGAACTCGGGTCCCAATATCTTCTCATCATCATCCTTAGGTTTAAAAGGGTCTTTATCTCTATTAACAGTCCTAACAACCATAGGTGTTTTAGATGGGTATGATTTATCCATATTGAATTTCTCCAATATCTTTTGGATGTAAGCAGACTGGTGAACTAATATTCCTGAAGAAGTATGTTCAAGTTGTAAACCGAGACAAAATTTGGTATTACCCAAATCTTTCATCTCAAATTCCGTCTTTAGATGATTACTAGCCTCATTTATCTCTTGTGTAGTACCAATGATATTCAAATCATCCACATACACAGAGATTATACAAAATCCATCAGTAGATTTCTTGATGAATACACATGGACAATCATCATCATTAAAGTACCCTTTCTGCAAAAGGAACTCACTTAGTCGGTTGTACCATATTCTACCCGACTGCTTCAAGCCGTATAACGACCTCTATAGCTTTACGCAATACATTTTGCGACCAGCCTTTGGATCTGGAATCTTCATTCCCTTTGGGACTTTCATGTATATATCTGTATCCAGCGACCCATATAAATAGGCGGTCACCACATCCATCAATTGGATATACAAATTCATTTGCACTGCCAGTGATATCAAATATCGGAACGTGATTCCACTCATTACAGGAGAATATGTGATATGTCCAAAACGAATCTACTTTCCCGAACACTTTTGCTATTGTTTCTCCTCTAAACTTGTGTGATTTGGATACAACTAACACGGACTGACGCTATTTTCAGCAGAATTACTTTGGTGTCTAGTTTTTGTGCAGAAAATCAACTATCAGGAAAAATCCCGAAAAATATGCTAAAAATCCTATTTCACCAGAAGATCCACGGAGCCAGAGTACGAAACGGAGTGGAGGCCTGGGGCGCCCACACCCTTGCCAGGCATGGGCTAGGCCTGGTCGCGCCTAGGGGGTGCGGCCACCCCTAGGCACCCCCCCGGCCTCTCTCTTCGCCTATAAGTTACCCCTTGACCTAAAAACCGAGGAGGGTTCGATGTTTTTCCAAAAAGAGTTCCGTTGCGCCGCCACCACCAAAAGACACGATTGGGATCCAGAAACTCCGTTCTGGCACCCTACCGAGACGGGGAATTTGGGGAGGATCATCGCTATCGTTATCGTCAAAGCCTCTCCATCAACCATCAATGTTTCCCTCATCCTTGAGTGAGTAATCCCCCGATGTAGGCTATGGGGATGGTAGGGATTGGATGTAATCGAATAAGATTGTTAGGGCATAGTGCCTAGTATCTCTATTAGTGCTATTTGACTTTGTTGAAACTTTTTGTGCTTAATGCTTGTCACTAGGGCCCGATTGCCATGATCTCAGATCTGAACTTATTATTGAATCATTATGATAGTATTTTTTGTGATCCTATCTGCAAGTTGTGTACACATATCATTGTCCGGATCCAAAGGCCCCGAAGTGACAGAAATTGGGACAACGGAGGGGATGGCTGTGGTGTGAGGATCACATGTGTTCATGGAGTGTTAATGCTTTGCTCTAGTGATCTATTAAAAGGAGCACCTTAATTTCCAGTAGTCCCCTAGAGGCCCCGCTGCCACGGGCTGGCAGGACAAAAGATGTTGTGTAAGTTCTCATTGCAAGCACGCATGACTATATATGGAGCACATGCCTATGATTTTTTAGTACTTGGATGCTCATTCTTATTTATCTGCAATGCCCTAGATCTTGAAGTTACATGTTTAAACTCGTCCATGCAACGCTCGTCCATCCATCCCTATGCCTACCACGCTCATATCCTACTGTTTGCTACTACTATTACTGTTGCTCTTGTTTTGCTGCTGTTGTTGCTTTGCTGTTACTACTACAAACTGTTGCTACTGATAAACTTCTGTGAGCGAGAACTATTTTTAGGTGCAGCTAAATTGACAACTCAGTTGTTAAGGCTTGAAAGTATTCTTTGTCTCCCCTTGTGTCGAATCAATAAATTGGGTAATACTACCCTCAAAGACTATTTGCGATCCCCTATATTTATGGGTCATCAAGACTATTTTCTGGCGCCATTGCCAGGGAGCATAGCTTTATTTGTAAGTTCACTTGGATCTATTATTGTTCACTGCCACTCCTTTCATCATGGGGAAGTCTAGTGATGGAAACTTTCCTATTTTACCATTCACTACGAGAAGAGGTACAGTCCTAAACACCTCTGCTGCTCTTGATTCACCATCTATTATAAGTAAGCTTGTTACACCACCACCACATACTCATGCTACACACACTACTACTGATGCTGAATCTAAAACTGTTTTGATACTCATGATGTTACTTCTGCTATGCTTGATGCGAGTGGTTCATTAGGTCCTTTCCTACTAAAATCCTAGTGAAGACACTGTTACACCGGTTAGCTCACCTGAGTCTAGAGAGAGTTATGATATTAATGATGGTTACATTGAGTTCACTCATGAATTTGTTGAAGAGTGCCGAAACACACATGGTACTAGTGCTATTAAGAGTCTCCTTGCTAGATGTGCCATAATTCCTAAATTGTCCTTTGTTCCTAAGTTTGCCACCTCTCCCATAGATATCAAAGATAAAGATTATGATTTCTCTCTTGATTTATCCTATTTAGACATTGTTGAGAAAGAACCTTTTTGTGGGACTGAAATGAGAGTGATGTGGCCCATATGAATGAGCTTTCCACTATGAGTGCCTTATTCTCTGATGATTTTAAGATGCGCAAGTACTTTGTTACAAAGATCTTCCCTTTTTCACTAAAAGGAGAAGCTAAGGCTTGGTTTAATAGATTACCTCCTGGTTCCATTGATAGCCCTGATTGTTTGATTGCTTCTTTCTTCTAGAAATATTTTCCTCCGAGTGCTAGACATGCTGCTTTGCAGAGACTTTTTGATTTTAAACAGGGAGAAGAAGAGAAATTGCCTGATTCATGGACAAGGTTCTGTGCCTTGATTCATGCACATCCTGGATGTCCATTACCTAAAAATGAGCTTCTTGATATTTATTATAATGGATTAACTGATGATTCTAGGACATACCTAGATAGCTTTGTTGATTGTGTTTTCAGGAAAAGGACTCCTACAGATGTTGAAGAATTAATGGCTAAGATAAGCAAGAATTATGATGATTGGACTTCAACTGAGCTAAATACACCTAAGCCTATTACTCCTGAACCAGTTGTGCTTGAACCAGATCAAATACCAACACCAAAGAAGAGGGGAGTAATTGCATTAAATGATGAAGTGATGAAAGAAGCTAAGAAATGTCAAAAGGAGAAAGGTATTAGAGTTGAAGATGTAAAGAATTTACCTCCTATAGAAGAATTATGCAAGCCAATTCCCCACTCATCTACTATTGAGGTACACTCTCTCCACTTTAATGAAGGTGATATTCCCTATGATAAGCCTCCTGATCAATGCTTAGAGGAACTTGCCACATTTATTGTTAAACAAGGTAATTTTAATAAACAAGTTTAGAATCATTTATTGGAAAACTCTAGAGGTATTAAAGAGTTGAAAAATATTGTGGAAAGAACTTCTAATGATATTAAAATGCTTTGTAAACACTTTCAAATGGTTCAAACCCAACTTGATCAACTTGCTAAGGTACAAAAGGATATGCTAGTTAATGCCTCAGGAGATAAACATGCTTATGGAATTAGAACTAGGAGTAGTATAGCTACTCAAGATCCTTTATATCCTGAAGAACACCCTAAAAGAATTGAGAAGGATTCCCAACAAGGTGAGAGTAGTGGTAGTCCTCGTAAGAGAAAGAAAAAGAAACACAAAATAGTTGAGGAACCACTTGAACCTGCTGTAGATCCTAATAGTATATCTGTCTCTGATGCTGAAACTGAGAGTGGTAATGATAAAAATGATGCTTCTGATAAGGAGGAAGTTGAGGAAGAACCAGAGAAGCACACTAAGAACACTAGGTACACTAAGGAAGACTTTATTGCTAAGAAACATGGTAGTGAGAGAGAACCTTGGGTGCAGAAACCTATGCCTTTTCTAGGTAAGAAACACAAGTAAAAGGAGGAAGAACACTACAACAAGTTTTGTGAGTGGATGAAGCCTTTATTTTTGCAAATTCCTTTGACTGATGCTATTAAGTTGCCTCCTTATTCAAAGTATATGAAGGATATTTTCTCTAATAAAAGGAAGATTCCTAATAAGGAGATTTCTACTTTGCTTGCTAATTATTCCTTCAATAGAAACTCCATCTAGTGTTATGCCTTTTTCTCTCTACAAGAGACTCCATCTAGAAAAGTTGATACCAACTGATATATCTTTGCAAATGGCTGATAAGTCAACTACTTTTCCTGTTGGTATATGTGAGGATGTTCCTGTTCAAGTGGCTCATAATTGCTTGGTTTTAACTGACTTTGTTGTGCTTGAAATGCCTGAAGATGATAATATGTCTATTATTCTTGGGAGACCTTTTCTTAATACTGTAGTTGCTGTCATAAATTGCAATCAAGGAAAAGTAACATTTAATATTAATGACAAAGAGTGTACTGTTTATTTCCCCAAGAAGGTTGCTAAGAGCTATTGCCTGAATTCCATTGAAAATATTGAGAGCATCAAGGTTGGAGAAATATATTGTCCCATTCCAAAAGAAAATTTTGAAACTATTATGATTGGGACTATTGCTCTCAAGTATGAGATAACATAAGCACCTTGTGGAATGCAAAGTTTTGTTTCATATAAGATTGTTTTGGTAACAATACTTGATCAACCTTGTTAACAAAAGGATTTTAATGAACAAAATAATGTTTTCACTATGGTTATACTTGCTTTCTTTTACTTTTCTCCTTCCTAGTCTTTGCCTTTTTTTGCTAGCCTTGGTTTTGTTAGTTGTTTGCTTGTTAGAGTGTCTTAGAACTTTTGTAGTTTGGTTTTTGTTTGCTTTTGCTTCTTCTAAAAAACTGTTTCTGCGAGAAAATCAATTTTCATACCCTGAAAATTGGCCAAAAATAAAGTTTCCCGAAAAATCCCAGAAAATTCAAAATAATTTTTTTCTCGAAAAAAGGGGCAGAGGGACACCTGGAGTGACCCAGGGGGCCACCCCAGGCCACCACACCCCTTGTGGGCGCGGGCACCCCCTAGGTGGCGCCTGGGTGGGGTGTGGCCCACCTGGGCCCCTCCAAGGTGCCTCCTCCTAGCCATCTTATTTCTCTCTCCCGAAAAACACTAGAAAACTTTCTCAAGCTCGATTTCCTGCTGTTCTTGCTCGCAATTTTCGATCTCTTTGCTCATCCCATCTTTGTTGCTGATTTTTTGAGGGATTGATCCTTGGTATGTGCCTCCTCCACTTGTCTAATTAGATTTGTGATTCATAGATTGTATCTTGAGTATTTTGCTGCTATAGGTGAAAGGTTGTGTGAGCTTGCATGCTTGTTCTATGCTTAGAGATTTCATTTTGATGCATGTGTATCCCTCTAGCAAGTTCATATAGTAGTTTCTCATCATTTATCAACTTGGAAATCACTTGGTTTGATGTTTGTCTGAAAATTTCAGAAAAAAAGAGGTCATGGACAACCACACATTTGGTGAAATATTTGAGAGTGATGCACCTAAGAGGGCAAGGCCTTCAAGATCATACTCCCGAGCTAGGCCCTCATACAATGAGGATCTCATTACACCATGATTTGGCGACGAGGGAGATGAGGGGGATGCTCACCCTTCCACCTTTCCTTGCCTAACCTTTTTGCAGGCTGCTGGGATTCTTGATGATTTTATGATCTTGGTTCGGAGGGTTGGACTAACAAGCTATATGTAGGATGAGAGCGTGCAATATGCTATGCTCACTAAAACATTTGTGGAGAGCTTATCTTTTACTAACAGCATGTTCAAACCAGATGTGTCCTTCAAAATTTATGGTAGGTCTTACACTATGACATTGAAGAAATTTTGTGAGGACCTGGGACTTGGTACAGCTAGGTCGGCAAAGAATATTCCAGCTCAACCCACTGATTTTTTGGATCTCTACCGCGGGATAACCAATGATGATGACTGTAGATCCCAACGGGGAAAGATAAGAAATATTCAACTCTCATCCATCAAGTACTTTGCTTACTATCTTGCCACTAGTGTTCTTGGTAGGGAGAACACTAGTAATATTTCCAACTATCATTTCGCCTTTATAGCTGCTGTGCTCAACAATGAAACTAAGTACAATCTTGGTTCTCTCATTGCTCGTTGCTTAACTGCTAAGGGACCCATTTATGGGGGAATTATTGTTGCACGTGTTGTTGCTGCCTTGGACCTTGCTGTTGATCCAAATGATACAGTTTTGGCTCCTCGGAGGCTTGATCTTGCTGTCATGAAGGCGCACCACTTCGTTAATACTGGCTCTACCCTTGAGAGTTTGGTTTATAGAATGATGTTTATTGACAGAGAAGAGAGAGAGAGAGATCCCTCTCCCCCAAACCACTTTGTTCAGTATTTCTTAGGGACCTTTGTCGCGCTCCAAGGAGGAGATGGATGACAAGCTGCGTATTCTTGGTTTCCATGGACACTATCAGGGGGACGCGCCCTCATACGACCCCTCTGTATACTACACAGGGGAGTCCTCGAGTTCATACCAGGACGAGGGAGCCTCCTCGTCGTACTACGGAGGTGCACCTTCTTGGTCACCATGGAGTTGAGCCCCACTTAGGCCAAAAGCCTAAGCTTGGGGGGAGGTATACCGACATCACACTCATATATATATATATATATCATGTTTCGTCGGTTCTTTGTATATCCATTGTTTCGCTTTCTTTTAGGTTCTTGCTGCTGCTTTCTCAAAAACACAAAAATACCAAAAAAAATTGTTGTGTCTCTCTTCTTTTTTTAGCTTTGGTTTTCCTTAAAGAAAAATCCAAAAAGATTTTGCTTTGTTTGGTTATTTTTTGCTTTGTTTGTTTTGGCTTTGTTTGCTTGTTTGAAAAAATCAAAAACACCAAAAATATTTGTTGTTCTTATTTGGTTTTGTGAGTTCTTTGCAGGGTTCAGCCGTCCTCAGTAGAATTTTGGTTTCATGTATTATTCAAGTCACACAAGTGAAGGGCAATAATGAAGATTAAGACAACTTGAGGTGTGGTAAGAGGCTGGTAACGAACTCTATTTGTTTTCATTTTAATACATACTCATTATTGTGAGCATGCTTAGTCTGTTCATGTAAGGTGTATGTTACTGATGGATGCTTAGTAGTTCTTGCTTGTTTGTGATTAGTTCTAGCTTGCTAATGGTTTGTAGCATGTCATATGAATGTTTGCTTGCATTGTTTTATTCATATTTTGGTATGATATTGTGGTATCCTCCTCTGAATGTTTCATGTGAATCGACTTGGCACATGCTCACGCATGCATATGACTAAATAATAGTGAGTAAGCCTTGATGATTTATTTTGCCTCAGAGTTCTTGTATCACTTTCATGCCATAATTTAGTCCTGTTTTGTTGCAAGCATGATTATAACAATTATTGCTCTCTCGTTTGTAACTCCCTCTCTTTTGCTAGCCTTCGCTTGCACTGAGTATGTACTCTACTCGTGTTTCCAACTCCCCAAAACCAATATTGCCAACAGTGTCGACCATCCCTACCTATTCAATATGCCTTGTTTTCTTCCAAATAAAATGTTTGACTGCTTTGAGGAAGTTAGTTAGTAAAGCTCTCACGAACTTGATGGCACACTTTATTTCTTGCGCTTAATAATCATGAACCATTGTGACTTGTCCATGAAAGTTATATGCTTGCAAATTATATGTTGGGAGTTAGCAGAACCGTGCTATCACGGGGAACGCTTTCAACACTTATGGATACATATTCAGTTGATACCTTGCTCTTTTGTGTGCGGATGTCGTTGGTGTGAAATAAAAGGGGAGCTTGTGAGTTCATGGAGTATATATATATGTGTTAGAGAAACGCCTAGGCCGCTAGCCTAAGCCATGCCTAATCATGGTGGAAACTTGCAGCATCACCATAATGAGCATCTTTGAAGCGTCCTCAATAAAAAGCTATGCACATAGTAAATAAAAAGATCGCTGAGATGCTCATTGTCTACTTGCCTTGTCATTTTGATTATGGGATAGCTCATGTATCATGTGCAAGCGGTACCCCGTTGGAGGTTCTCTATGATATGCATGTATTTACGATGACAAGAACTTAGATGTAACTAAAGTTGAGTAGCACGAGGAGCAGCCCTCGTACTCAAGGGACTTGGGATTTCCAGTTTATGGTCTATCAAGCATATAACTCAGATTGGACCTCACTTTCACCTTAACCACATAAACATGCCTATGATAGGGGCAATGAGAGCTCAAAGCTAGTGAGTACCTTCCTTTTAGCATTTGGAAGCCTTTCAAACTTTTCAAAACCTTTTCACTCCTTGTTGAGTCACCACTTATTCTATGAGCACCTTCTTGAGAGCATAGTTGTCATTCTTGTGTTTGTTCCAAAACTTGGTTAATTATGTCATGACTTTGATGCTTGTATCTCTGATATTTTTACTTCTAGTCTTCACTTGAACTTCAGAGGTGCCTTGGCATTTATATTGTGCTCTACAAACAAAAGACAAGAGAGATACCACTCTATCATACCTTATTATGAGCATTGCAATGTTGCTTATGTTTATGTTACTTGCTACTTATTATTATTAAGTTGGTTTCTCTTCATAGCTTGCAATGACTATTGACTAGACTTAGTTGCATACTTCTTATTATGAATGGTTTAAATATCTACTCCTGTGCTGAGAATATATACATCATATGAAGTAAATATGTTCGTGAAAGTTTTTTTATCGCACTCAGTTTTCAACTGAATTGCTTGAGGACAAGCAATAAGCTAAGCTTGGGGGAGTTCATACGTCCAAAAGTATCTACTTTCCTGAACACTTTTGCTATTGTTTCTCCTCTAAACTTGTGTGATTTAGATACAACTAATACGAACTGACGCTGTTTTCAGCAGAATTACTTTTGGTGTCTAGTTTTTGTGCAGAAGATCAACTATCAGGAAAAATCCCGTAAAATATGCCAAAAATCCTATTTCACCAGAAGATCCACGGAGCTAGAGTACGAGACGGAGTGGAGGCCTAGGGGACCATAACCCTGCTAGGCGCGGGCCAGGCCTGGCAGGCGCCTAGGGGGTACGACCACCCCAGGCACCCCCTCGGCCTCTCTCTTCGCCTATAAGTTACCCCTTGACCTAAAAACCGAGGGGGGTTCGACGTTTTTACAGAAAGAGTTCCGCTGCACCGCCACCACCAGAAGCCGCGATTCGGATCCAGAAACTCCATTCTTGCACCCTGCCGAGACGAGGAATTTGGGGAGGATCATCGTCATCGTTATCGCCAACGCCTCTCCATCAACCATCAATGTTTCCCTCATCCATGAGTGAGTAATCCCCCGCTGTAGGCTATGGGGATGGTAGGGATTTGATGAGTTCTATCATGTAATCGAATAAGATTGGTAGGGCATAGTGCCTAGTATCTCTATTAGTGCTATTTGACTTTGTTGCAACATGTTGTGCTTAATTCTTGTCACTAGGGCCCAAGTGCCATGATCTCAGATCTGAACTTATTATTGAATCATTATGATAGTATTGTTTGTGATCTTAACTGCAAGTTGTGTACACATATCATTGTCCGGATCCAAAGGCCCCAAAGTGACAGAAATTGGGACAACCGGAGGGAATGGCTGTGGTGTTTGGATCACATGTGTTCACGGAGTGTTAATGCTTTGCTCTGGTGCTCTATTAAAAGGAGCACCTTAATTGCCAGTAGTTCCCTAGAGGCCCCACTGCCACAGGCTGGCTGGACAAAAGATGTTATGCAAGTTCTCATTGCGAGCACGCATGACTATATATGGAGCACATGCCTATGATTGTTTAGTACTTGGATGCTCATTCTTATTTATATGCAATGCCCTAGATCTTGAAGTTACATATTTAGACTCGTCCATGCAACGCCCGTCCATCCATCCCTATGCCTACCGTGCTCATATCCTACTGTTTGCTACTACTGTTATTGTTGCTCTTGTTTTGTTGTTGTTGCTTTGTTGTTACTACTACAAATTGTTGCTACTGATAAACTTCTGTGAGCAAGAACTGTTTTCAGGTGTAGCTGAATTGACAACTCAGTTGTTAATGCTTGCAAGTATTATTTGTCTCCCCTTGTGTCGAATCAATAAATTCACTAATACTACCCTCGAAGACTATTGCGATCCCCTATACTTGTGGGTCATCAATATGTTTCATCGTAATCGATGCCAGGTTTCTGTGTAAACCCTTGTGCTACAAGCCTCGCCTTATATCTCACCACCTCATTGTTTCCGTTCCTCTTTCGAACAAAAAAAACCATTTTGCCCCTATGGGGAAAACGTGCTGAGGAGTAGGTATCACTTTAGTAAATACCCCTCACTTGGTAAGCGAGCACAATTCATCCTCAATTGCAACCATCCATTTGGACCAGTTCGAGCGTTTCATACACTCTGCCATGGTCTTAGGTTCATGGTCCAATGCCAGGTCATCTGCAATCTTTGAGGAGAAAAATATGTCGACATTTGTAGACTTTCTGTTGAATGATTCTCCTGATTCAACATAGTTTATGGAAATCTCTTCAATACCTTCAGACTCATCGTGATTTCCCTCAATGATTGAATCGAGGTGTTCCAATGTCCCAACACCTATATTTGTGTGTGCACTTGTGCTAGGCCCTGGATGATGAACATCCTTTAAGTGTCTTTATTCAACACTTGGTTGAATATCAACCCGTGTTTGACTTACATTTACTGGTTGAGAGATCCTCATTCCCCGTGGACGCTTCTGAGAAGCCTTGTCCTTTTTTGTCCAGATTTCTTCCCCCTCTTGGGTAGTTGAGTGGTCTTTGCTATCTCAACTCTCTCTGGGACATTCATAGCAGGAACATGAGATTTAGTGACACCTTTATAGTCAGTAAATGCATCTGGCAGGTTATTTGCAATATTTTGCAAATTTATGATCCTCTGAACCTCCAATTCAGATTCGTTCATACGTGGATCTAAAGACTGAATGCCTTCAACATTCCAATCTATTTCCTGGCATTCTTTGTGGTCCTTTTCTCCCCCTAATGCCGGAAAATTATCCTCATCGAAGATGCAATCAGCGTACCGGGTTGTGAAGAGATCCCCTGTTAGAGGCTCCAGGTACTTTATAATCGACGGAGAAGTGTACCCCACATAAATACCCATCTTTCTATGTGGACCCATCGATGTACGCTGAGGTGGTGATATTGGCATGTACACAGCGCAACCGAATCTTCAAAGGTGGGAAATACTTGGTTGATTTCCATGTACTAACTGCAACGGGGAGGCCGTATGGTATGCAGTTGGTTAAATTTGTATCAATTACGCGTCATGTAGCACCGCATGTCCCTAACATGAAGTTGGGAGATTACAATTTTGTAGGAGTGGTCTTGCTATCAACTTGATCCTCTTGATAAGTGATTCTGCAAGACCATTTTGTGTGTGTACATATGGTACACAATGCTCCACAATTATGCCCAAAGCTAAGCAGTAATCATTGAATGCTTGTGAACTAAATTCAGCAGCATTATCCATTCTGATGGATTTTATCCTATGCTTAGGATGATTAGCTCTCAATTTTATGATTTGAGTAATCATCTTTGCAAATGCATGGTTCCTTATCGATATGAGACACACATTTGACCATCTTGTAGATGCATCAATGAGTACCGTAAAATATCTAAATGGTCCCGATAACGGTTGAATTGGACCGCATATATCTCCTTGAATGCGTTCAAGAAAATTTAGTGGTTCATTCTTGACCTTCGGGTATGAGGGTCTAGTGATTAATTTCCCAGTTGCACATGCAGTGCAAACAAAATCCGAGGATTGAGGGAAATTAGCAACCGTTATATTGTGTCCAATAGAACCATAAATAATTTTCCTCGTCATCCCAACACCAGGATGACCCAAGCGATCATGCCATATCTTGAATTTATCAAGATTTTGGAAAATTATTTTATACGCCAAATGTGGCTCTGGCTTTATGTATGTATAATATAATCCAGAAGATAGAGCAGGAAGTTTCTCAAGGGTCTTCCTTTCGGAACCCTTTTTCTGAGTTATGAGTAGGCTTTCAACCTCACCATATTCATGAGTTTCGATGTGGTAGCCATTACTCCAAATGTCCTTAAAACTCAGCAATGTACGAGTTGAATCCGGATACAATAATGCCTCCTGGATCATAAGCTTCGTACCATTCGGGAGTGTAAATGTGGCCTGACCAGAAACAATAATGACGGTGTTGTGACCACCGATAGTCATGACACTCCCCCTTACTCTTTTTCAGAGTTTGGAAGTATTTAACCTCCCGTAATATTGTGTTAGAGGCACCACTGTCCGCTAAGAAAATTTCCTCCTCCATTGAATTTTCAGAAGATTTCTATAGAGTAAAAATACTAAAATTTAGTATTTTATCCAAACTCATATAGAATATACACATACAATACATACTATGTATGTCCGCTCATGTATTATAATACATTATGTTCGACTTCATAATTATTACAATACCATATGTCTTATGACACAAATATTTTACAACACACAATATATGTAAGGACATCATCACAATACTTATGACACTACAAGGAGTTTAAAGTTGGTCTCCATATATGTCACTTGTATAAGTGAAATCCACTAGCATGTCTTCAACATGAAGTGTTGGTTCTTCCTTTTGCTGAGGCTGATCATGGTTCTCCATGTTCTCTTGAACACTGTTCTGTTGAACACCTTGGGAACTCTCGACCATTGGTCCAGTGAAGTGAGCTTCGTACTGGTGCCCTTGGGCCTTCTTGCCTTTGATTGATTGTTGATACAGCGACACCAAATGCTTAGAAGTTGTACACTTCTTTGCAATATGAGTGTTACAACCACATCGATAACAACCTTGAAAATTGTTACCCTTACCATTTCTCTTGAAATGATTCTTGCCCTTTTAGACTCCAGGGCTATTCTGATTCTCATTGCGTTTCCACTTTCCCTTAGACCTCATACGTTCTTCTTTAAACCACGGAAGTTTTGAGCATTGAAGAATTGAAATGTGCTTCAGGCAGCGGCAATGTTCCCGTTGGACGTGTAAGATTATTCTTATCAAGAATTTCATTGTGCTTTTCTGCTTGAAGAAGTGCATATATCAATTCATAATGCTTCCTATACTTTTGGTTCGATGCTGTTCAGCAATCAACCTCATATTAGGATGGAAAGTAGAGAGCGTCTTCTCAATGAGATCCGCATCCGAAACTGCACTGTTGCAGAATCTCAACTTTGAGTTTATTTGATGCACGGCGGAGTTGTATGCCGCAACGGACTTAAAATCCTGGAAGCGGATAAGTGCCCATTGCCTTTGCGCTTCAGGCAACATCACCGATCTCTGTTGATCATAGCGCTCCTTTAAGGAGTCCCATAACGATAGAGGATTTTCCTCCATCATGTACTCATCTTTTAGAGCGGGATCGAGATGATGTCGAATGAAGTGTAAAGCAGCATACTTTGCTCGTTCTGGTATAGCAGGAGCACCTTGAGCAGGTGTGGTTATAGTGCTGATCAAATTCCAGGATGACAAGTTAATCTTGACATCCATTGCCCAGGCCAGCTTCTGCCATCAAGCGCAAGTTCAGCAAATTCTTTCTTGGATATGTTATACATAGCCTGCATGACAAATATGATGCTCATTAATATACCAACAAGTAAATTAAAATAACATGCTTGATCCACCTAAGGGTCTAGGAAAAGCCTATTTGACCCATCATATGACATTTCACAAATAGATAATCACCATATATGGTGTAGATCATATTTGTAGGACGCATGGAGATAGTCATTGTCAAGTAGTTAGATCTCACTTACATGTGTACTTTTATTTTTGCTTTAAACACAAGATAATCACTACAAAGTAGTGTAGACCGACCTCTTATGATACTTCACATAACCTTGTGTTTAATAAAACACATTGAAGGTAGTCGCCAACTTGGTGGCATAGACCTCACAGTTGTATAAAGTGATTCATTGATATTTAATTAATCCATAAGTTGTGCGTAAATTTAAAATTTGTCATATTATTTTGTCAAGCATAGTTAAGATAGAGCAATTAAAAATTGCAAATAGTCTAATATTAATATTTAAATATGCAGACATTACATAGTTAGTGCTAGATAATACTCACATACACATATATATAAAAAACTGAACAGCTAAAAAGCTAAGCAGAAAAGAGAAACGAAATTTCCACATATTAGACCGAAACTAGGCAGCCCAAGGCCGAAACTAGGTAGCCCAATATAGTACGAGACCACTTTTGTTTTTCGTTAAGCTCTTTTTTCTTTCATGTACGAGATGTGAGTAAGATAGCTTTTTCTAGCCAAGTCTTCACGTGATAAACGGATAAGAGCATCTCCATTGGTTGGGCGAACTCAGGCTAAAAATCAGACTTTTTTTAGCCGGATGAATCATGTTTTCGGCCTAGGTCCGCCGAGCTTCCAACTCGTGTACCCAGGCCGAGTTTCAGGTTCGGCGAAATTCAGTTAAAATCAGCGAAATATGGGTGAATATAAGCGTATTTCATTAAGTAGGACAAGGGCACACATATTACATCGAATTTAATAACTAGAAAAAGGCCGCCGTCGCCGTGGTCGACGCCGGACGCTGCAACTACAAGCTGAGGTAGGGGTGGTTGCCGGCCTGTATATGCTCCATGACGCCGATGAGAGTTTGCCCTGGAACGCTCCACCAGCGGCGGTGAAAGCCAGCGGCGGTGGCGAGCCCGGCGGTCCGTCGTGCCGGACGAGTTCCTCGAGATGCCTATCGGCGAAGAACTTCCTGTAGAAGACCAGGTTGCCAGGATCCTCGGTGAGATCCGGGTCTTGCATGGCGGTGATAGCCGTCTGGATCTCTCTGCCGAGGTCCTCTTCGGCCGGCACCGGCGGAACAGGGATCCCGCCGACGCTGAGTTGCCAGCCTAAGGGGAGACGAGTGTCCGGCGGCGCTGTATAGCGCGCCTCGCGGAGCAGACGGGCTTCCCATGGCGGCATCGTGCGTCGACCGGGAAATCCCTCGGCCATGGCTTCTCAGTGCAGCTGAGGAGGAAGAAAGGTGCGAACGTCCAAAGTTCGCCGGAGTTGGGGGTGGTGTGAGAGACTGTGAAGCCTTTTGTAGGCGGAGTTCGGTGGCGAGGACGGGAGGGGTGTAGTGGCGAGGGCGGCAAAAGGAAAACGGTGAAAAGGATGGCGATGACCCGCTTCTGTCACTAACAGGCTGGTCCACTTGGCCAATTCACTGCGTCCGGCGTTTCCAGGGGTACCCGGGATCCTGAGTTCGGTCTGGATAGTCCGGACCAAAATTGGCCCAAATCCGAACGAAAAGAGGTCTCTAGATACACGATCGGTCTAATTTTCGACGTTCGAATCGGCCTCGTGGTGCGAGTGGAGATGCTGGAGCAGTTATCGCTCGCATCTTCCCGTCCAGGACGGAAAAATCGCTCCCCACTCCCTCTGTTTGCGGCGGCTGCTCCGCCACTCCGTACGCCCTCGGCCCCCGTCCTCCCAACGGCGAGCAGCCGACGGCCCTGGCACTCCATTCTCATCCGACGAAGATCCGTCTGGAAGATGTGTTCCGGACTTCCGGGCATCACTCAGCCATTCGAGAAGATGTATTCAGAATCTCTCCCCTGATTCCCTTCCCTTTTTTTGTTTCAGCGGCGGCCGTTCCCGGAACGCCACCATCTCCACCAGTCGCTTGTCAATGCCAACACGCAGGAGGGCTAGACCGTGATGGATGGAGCCTCCATGTGTGAAGCGGCGGCTTGCGCAACCGCGTGGCAAGACGGCCATTCGCTACCGCGGTAGGAGGACAAGGATGCTCCGTCGAGCGGCATACCGGCTATGGCCATGCCACGCAAGACTTGTCGCGGCAATAGCCCGCTGGGTGCCGTACTGTTGAGTGCGCCGTTTCGCCGCTGGAGGGCGCCGCTGACCGAACGTCGTCGCCGCGCGGAATGTCAGACGTCGCTTTCTTCTTCTCTCCCTAAAGTAGTAGGAAGGTGTCTCAGGCAATTTTGTTCTTACCTTTTGCCTGTTCTTCTGCTCTTCCCGGTTCTTCCCAGGGAGTTTTGCCGGCGTTCCGATGAGTTATGCCAATTCGCTCTCTCGGCAGAGCGCAGTGCTGATAACGTATGAAAGTAAAAGTGGTGAATGAATCAACCGTGCTTATTCCATTGATGATTTGAGTATTTATACAAGAAAACCGACATAAGGATCATGGGAACGGGAACGAGAAAAAACCTGATCGTGGGAACGGGAGAGAGATATAATACTACAGTTACAACAAGAATTATCTCCTTTTTACAATTTAAATAAATCTTAACAACAACAACAACATTCTCTTTTATCACTAAATATGATACCACATTATCTTTTTGGCTATGATAACGTATTAAGAAACACCTATTAAAAAAGGCGTTACAATTACTAGCTCCACCGTTCCATGTCCAAGGTTCAATAACTGCCGAATATTGTGGAGTCTCCAAGGCAAGGCTCCAAGCCGGCGATCGGTCTGATCAACATTCAACAGGAAGAGGATTAGAGAACGTCAGTGAGGGCACGCCGGATCGCAATTTTATCCATAGGTATGGGTACTCGTGAGTACCGTATCCGTATAGATAGGATATGGACACACTTTTATACCGATGGGTAATACTCATATTATACCCATTAGTCACGGGTACGGGCACAGGTATAGACTTTTACCATGGGTATATCTATACCCTGTTCGTTTAAACTGACATGTCAAACATATCTATAGAGTTTAAACCTATGCGGCCGAGAAGGCTAGGAACGAGTATGCGATTGTCACTTCTAAACTTTAATTTAATACTTTTATGTCCTTATCTACTATTAGTAAGTAGAGATTATTGTCTTTTTCAAATATTCTATTGATGAAAGTAAAATTTTGAATAACTTGTATATTATTGGATATACCCGTGGGTAAAGTTTTATATCTGTTTGGGATACCCAATGGTTACGGGTACCTATGGGATACCCGCCGGGTATGGGTATGGGTAC
Source organism: Avena insularis (assembly GCA_023614405.1). Taxonomy (NCBI): domain Eukaryota; kingdom Viridiplantae; phylum Streptophyta; class Magnoliopsida; order Poales; family Poaceae; genus Avena; species Avena insularis. Next base: position 261,477,762 of record CM042695.1, read on the forward strand.
CCGCCGGTTATGAGTATGGTTATGGATATGGATAAACTTTTGTAACCATTGTCTACACGGGTGACGAGGTTTCAACTTGTCAATGCCCATTGTTATGGACTTGGGTTTTGGAGAAGATGGGGATGCTGGAGATCGTGACACGGTTAACAGACAAGCAACCATGGGACACGGGATTTACCCAGGTTCAGGCCCCCAGAGGGAAAACCCTACTCCTGCTTGTCTGCTCTTTTATTGCGGCGGAACCGAAAGTTACAGGGTGCGCAGATTCGATCTGGCGTGAAGGTGTGTATGTTGTAATCGCAGGGTGTAATCGTTGTTGGGTGTCCTCCTCGTTGGACCCTCCTAGCCTTTATATATGAGGAGGCTAGGTCTCGGGTACCGATACGAGTAGGTTACAAGTTGTATTGAAACTCTAGTCTTGTTCTTCAAGGATCCGAAGGCGTCATGGCCTGGACCACCCGAAAATCTTCATTGGCTGGCGTATATTGGCCGTGGGCCTTCCTTGGGCTGGACCAGGTATGCTGAAGTTACGTACCCGTAGGGTATAACCATGTCAGTAGCCCCCGAGTGTTTAGTCGAATCGTAGATTCGGCTGAGGACTCTTCAATCCTTCGGGTGTAACTCTGTCTTTCAAGAGAATGTGTAGGGATTGTTGATGCGTGTGCACGACTCACCCGACGGATCAGGGTCGATTAATCGTCTTAGGACAAAACAACACGATCTTCTTCAGTGCAGTCCCTCGACTCGAACCCGGAACATATCTTGGCGTAATTCGACTCAGGCCGCGGAGGACTTACAGAGTGGAATTCGGTGTTTTTAAATGATGTACCCAACGCGTCCGTGGGATTTTTCATCGTACTGCTGATGCAGTTCATACTAGCGAGCGCGATCAGTGCGTTGCGGGCCATCGGATGATATCTAGGTCTTATCTTTGCGTCCGCAGCAGCATCTGAATGTTTATCACCGGAGGTGTTTGGTGGCAAGGAGGATGTTACTCACTTAGCATTAATTGGGGCAGAGTTGCGAAAGTTTTTGCATGCTGATCCGGAAGATCGCAGTCGAAGATTTCATAGGGTCGCGACCAGCGCTCCTATGGGAGTAGCCCGAGTGTCATTGAGTCGTGAGACTCGGCGGAGACTTTTAGTGCAAGCATTGCTCAGTTGTTTAGTCCGTAGGACTCAAAAATTTCGGATGCTGAAATCCTTCCTCCCTATGGAGTAGCCCCGAGTCCGTAGTGAGTCGTGGACTCGACGTAGGACTCAAGCTCTTGTGTGTGAACGGCCATCGCTCCAGTTTGGAGTAGCCCCGAGTGTCTGGCGGAGTCGTGACTCGGGCAGACTTCAGTCTTGTATCATGCAACGGTAGTAGGAAAATCTCGTGGGCGTGCATGACCGGAAGTACATCGGGTGCGCGACCAAGCGCTCTGATGGAGTAGCCCAAGTATTTAGTCAAATCGTAGATTCGAGTGAGTACTTTTAGCTGTGGAGCCGAAGTTATTGCTAGTATAGCTGTTGATGACGTCAGTGCTGACGATCAATGACCTCAAGCGTCTGCTGTGCCAGAGATGACTTGACTGGACGATGCGTGGGTCCTACTTCCTGACTTTGAATTGACCGGTCACGCGCGGCGTGGAGATGATTACGGCGTTTCCTCGATTTCCGCGCGTAGTGGACGTCGTGGGAACGACGGTTTGTTTTGGTGCTGACACGTGTACGGCCATATCTGCCGTTGGCGTTAGGTCTTCTTGATGGACGGTCAGCGTGCGTCGTCTTTGCTGTTATAATCCATGGTGAAAATCATGGTTTGTTTTCACCGCACCAGTTCTTGCGTTTTACTGCCTCCTTGTGCTCGAGCGATTCTTGCTGCGTGCTGAGAGTTCCTTTCGCAATTCCTTTGTCTTCGTCGTTGGCAACGACACCACCGCCGTAGCGCCATGAGGAAGCCAAAGAAGTCTTCGCCTGCAGTGGGAACCAGCGCCGTCGGAGGCAAGAAGGGCGCCGCCGCTGCTCGTGTCACCGATGGTGGCTGGCGGCGATCAGAGACGCGAGAGAGCGATCTCCGCAAGCTGCGCGAGCGGAGCCTGATTCCGCAGGACACGACAGCCGTGAGACTCCCCGGTAGTGAGGTAATCCCCCGTCCCCCATCTGGGTATCGGGTTATGTTTGTCGCCTTCGTTTTGCGTGGGTTTGCGTATCCAGTCCATAACTTCCTTCGTGGACTGCTCTTTTTCTATGGGGTTCAACTCCATCATCTGTCTCCCAACTCCCTTCTCCACATTGCGTGTTTTATCACGCTGCAGTGTTGGCTTGGCATTGAGCCGCACTTTGGCCTCTTCTGAAGGCTGTATTCCGTGAGGAGGCGATCTGGTTCGGATGGTGTATCCCATTGGGGTTTCATCATCTCTCTTAGTCCCGATGTCCAATTCTTTTCCTTCTCCATGTCCGAATCTGTCCAAGATCTTGGCGGAGGAAATGGTTTTACATCCGTGACTCCGTGCTGCCTGGGCAAGATTTTGGTCTCGTTCCTTTTGACCCCTCCCAGTTAATTGTGAAGAAGAGGTCCTGGAAAAATCAGATCTTAGACGGTGAGGTGGCGGAGATAGAGGCCTTGTACCGTCGGGTGGAGGAGCTCCAATTGAATCCTGAGAAGGAGGTGAACGGTGTCGACATTATCCGGGTGTTTCTTGAGCGTCGGGTGCAGCCGCTCAGAGCGCACCCGATGTTCCTACTCTGCGCCCGTGATCCGACGAGGGTTTCGTGAGAAGGTCTCGAGGTGGACCTTGACAAGGATCTTCGCGTGCTGTTGAAGTTCAAGGCCGACGAAAAATCCGGGAAGTCGACTCCTCCCTTTTCGTCGGCGTTAGCGTGCAAAGGTGTAGATTTGCGCACGTAGTGCTTCCCTTATGTTTTTGTCAGTTGTGTACTTGTGTCCTTTGTTTGCTAACAAAGTTTCTTCTCATCTTGTAGAGCTTCAAAGTGCCAGGCATGGCGCCACCATTGCCTGAAAGGTATACGAATGCCCCGGATAATGAAGTGGTGGATTCCGTGTCCGAGCTTCCTTCGGCGCGATCTCCGGTGGAGGATGCCGACGAATCGAGTGAAGTGTTGGAGATATGCCCAAGAGGCAATAATAAAGTGGTTATTATCATATCTTCACACTTATGATAAATGTTTACATACCATGCTATAATTGTATTAACCGGAAACATTAATACTTGTGTGATTTGTAAACTAAAATAAGAGTCCCTAGTAAAGCCTCTTGTTAAACTAGCTTGTTGGTTAATATATGATCATTGTTTCCTGATCATGAACATAGAGATGTTATTAACAACAGGATCATATCGTTAGGATAATGATGTGATGGACATACTCCTATAGATAAGCGTAGCATAAAGATCAAGTCATTTCAATAGTTCAATTGCTATATGCTTTCTGATACATAGTAACCTAATTCCTTCGACCATGAGATCATGCATATCACCTTTACCGGATGGATGCTTTGATGTCATCAAACACCACAATCGTAACGGGTGGCTATAAAAGTGGCATTGAGTGTTCGGAAAGTATTGGTTGAAACACATGGATCAAGAGTGGGATTTGTCCATCCATATGACGGATAGATATACTCTGGGCCCTCTCGGTGAAATGTCATCCAATTAGCTTGCAAGCATGGGAGCTCACAAGGGATCACATATCAAGGAACGAGAAAAGAGTACTTATCGATAGAGGTTGAACTAGGTATGCGAGATACAAGCGATCATAACCTCGGATAAGTAACATATCGTGAGACAAAGGGAAATTGGTATCGTATGTAAGTGGTTCATTCGATGTAAGTAATCGTAGAAATATGTGGGAGCCATATGAATTTCCAGATTCCTCTATTGGTTATTGTTGAAGTGTCTCGATCATGTCGCATAATTCACGAACCGTGGAGACACACTTAAGGATTGACGTTGTTTGAGTAGTTATGGTATTATGAAAGAGACCGAATGTTGTTCGGAGTCTCGGATGGGATCCGGGATATCACGAGGAGATCCGGAATGGTCCGGAGAATAAGATTCATATAAGGAAAGTCCCGTTTCGGAGTTAGGGAATGGTTCCGGTGTTTTTCATCGGGAATGTTCTAGAAGGTTCATGAATGTCCGGCGCTCCGGGAAGGTACATGAATGTGTCATTGTAAGTTGGAATGATTGCATCATGTACTAGGTGTTCTTGCTGTCCAAAATAAAGGGTTTATTTAAATCCTAAATTGAAAAGTCAAACGGCTAGTTTGAAAGTCAAACGGCAATTTTGGGAAGTGGGAAGAGAGGAGGATTGGTGGAGGCGAATTGGAGGAGGTTCCTCCTTGGCGGCGCCCCACCAAGCCGACTTGGGGAGGGACTCTCCTCCCCTTGGCCGGCCCTCCCATCTATATAAGGAGGGGCAGGGCTCCCCTCCTAGCACACACAAGTTTCCACCTCTAATCTCCGGTTTAGAGCCGTTTTGGTTTAGAGCTTCTAATTGCTTTAGCCAGCGGTTTAGAGCCTTCTAATTGGTTTAGAGCCTTCTAATTGGTGTGTCTAATTACTAGACCACTAATAGCCTCTCTCATAAGCTCCACCATACCACTTGGCTTAAGGCGAAGCCTCTGGATTTCCCTCTACTTAGGTACCCACGTTGTCTTGCGGAATCGCGAGGAGAGTGCTACAACCTCTGCTTTGCTGGAACAAGGAGAGGAAGGTCTTCGTCAGTACCGAGCGTGTGACCGATTGCGGGAGCGCTTCAGGAACGTGGTGCGGAAGGATCGTCTCTGTGATCTTGAGATCGGAAAATACGACTACATCATCCACGAGAATCTGCTCTCGTTAACCGCTTTGGAATCTTCGAGGGTGAGTTCCTCTATCGACTCGTTGCTACAATCTAGTAGATAGATCTTGGCTTGTTTGTTTGTATGCGGTAGAAAAATTTTGTTTTCCATGCTACGAACCCCTACAGTGGTATCAGAGCCGTGTCTATATGTAGATCTGTTGCACGAGTAGAACACAATGGTCATTGTGGGCATTGATGTTTTTATTGTAGATTGCTTTTTGTGTACTTTGCATCTTGCGGTATGTTGGGATGAAGCGGCCCGGGCTAACCTTACATGACATCGTTCATGAGACTTGCTCCACGCTTGACATGCAACTTGTATTGCATAAGTGGCTTTGCGGGTGCCTGTTTCTCCTAGCATAGTAAAGATCCAATTTACAACGGGTGATCAACAATGCTAGTATCAATGTTGTGGTTCTTGTTCGTAAGTTAGAACGACACTTATTGAAAGCCCCAAACCACGTAAAATATGCAAAGAAAGTAGAGGCGTCTAACTTTGTTTTGCAGGGGTGTCTGATGATGTGATTTGGCCATGATTGTGATTATATTTGATGTATGCAATGTTCCTTATTGTAAGTTGGCAACGGCGGGGAGCCATATGGTTGTCTTTAATTTACATTAAGACCTGCGTGTCTATTCAAAATAGTTGTAATAGTTGAAGCTGGTGGGCGACAACCATGAAGAAGCGTCATTGACCTTGATGCTATCTGGGTGATGATGGAGATCATGTTAGCTTGAAGATGGAGATCGGAAGCACAAAGAAGAAAGGCCATATCATATCACATATTATGAATTGCATGTGATGTTAATCCTTTATGCATCTTGTATTGCTTAGTAGACGACGGTAGCATTATAAGATGATCCCTCATGCAAATAAGTTTCAAGTTCTAAAGTGTTCACCCTTAGTATGCACCGTTGCCAAAGCTTGCTGCTTGAAGCACCACGTGATGATCGGGTGTCTTTGATTCCATGGTGAATACAACGTAAGCAAGCCAGATTTGCTTATGCGGTAGCTAAGGTTTGATCTTGAGCCTAGCATGTACGGACATGGTCTCGGAACACGGATCACCGAAAGGTAAAGCATGAGTCATATAGTAGATATGATGAACATGTTGATTGTTAGCCATTGAAGCTACATCAACTCTCGTGATGATCGGTTTTGATGTGGTGGATTTGGTTCGTGTGATCACTAAAACAATGTGAGGGATGTTGTTTTGGTGGGAGTTCACTGGATTAATTTAATTATTAATTAGAACTCAATTTATCATAAATTAAATCAAAGTGTATTTGCATAGTTGTTGTAGTCATTGGCATCCGTTTACCACCTTAAGCTTAGTTATAATTGAGATGATAGAACTATAGAATTCTGGTTAGTTACTTTACGAACTGGTATCGTATTGTTTTGAAGTGTTAATCTAAAGTTTAAAAGTCCTATTGCAAACTTTCAGTAATTTCCGGTTACTCCATAAAGTTTAATAATTAGTATTAAAACAAGAGTGACAATTCCAAGTGTTAGTGTTTGAGTATCATGTTTGTCTCCATGATTCTTGATATTCAAAGGATTGTCTTAATATCAAGGTTATCTAGGATCTGAAAGAGTTGTTTTGAAACCATGATGTGTGGAAGATATTGTGATATCTGAAATGAAGTTTTAGTTACAACATGATAGAGTATAATATGGCAAAAGTCATGTTCTCATATTTGATGAGAATTTGCAAAAGGTTGGAGACACTAGTTGTCCTAATCTTCCAAAAGGTTTTGAGAGCAACATTATACTCGCGATTCACCGTTACAAGCTAAAGTAGCTAGATCATGGATAAGTCCATGATGAGGGTGAATATTTGATGTAGGTAAAATGTTTACTACACCAAGAGATTACTAAAGAAAGGAATTTGAAAGAACACCAAATATTTGATAATGGTGATCTACTTCAAAGTGCAAGTTCAAAGACATTGGTATTTAACTATACACGCTTTGGACTATGTGTCATATGTATGACTCCACTATTGATGTTGATAGATTCTTTCAAGCGAAATCTTGAAAGAGAATCTCATAAATATATGGCAGAAAAGAAAAGACTAGAATTGTTCAGTTTAAGTATATAGATGATATACGTGTTATGGCTATATTCTTTGCTTATTAAACAATGTGGTTCTTAAGCATTTGATACTGAATATGTTGGTATGAATCGTCATACGAAAACAACAATTCATGAACTACAATGGCCTAAGTAAATAGCAAAAGAATATGTGATGATGTTCATCGAGAACAAATAAAGGGTTATTATGTTGCTCGTTAAACATCAAAGCTTGCCTTCAAGATTTGTTTTATCAGGTATTATGAGAACAAAAGGGTTGTTCAAATAATTGCCGTAATCCATAAAAGATGGATGATTCACAAATCTCGTTGGAGAAATCACATCCATAAAACTAGTGCTAAAATTGTCGAAAGACAAATTGATTGAAAGATCACTTAGGAAGTGACATCGCGTTTAAATTATATTGGAAAGAAAACATGAAGAAACTCCATGTGGATGGGATTTTGGAGTCTTTTGATTTTTGTTCAAATGACGTTTGTGTAACTTTCCTAGAGATAATTAAAACTTCGTTCATAGGCCAAAAGGGAACGAATGACTAGCTTATTTGAACTTGTACATATTGTTGTACAAAGTCCATTATGTGTAGTCAAGAGCGATGAATTTCAACTTCATATGCTTTCTCCGAAAATTTGAGTGTATATATGAATATTTACTTAATAAGGATAAAGTATGAAACACTTGAAAAGTTCAAAGACTTTCAAGATGAAGTGCAAAATCATTGTAACAAGAATATGAATAGTTTATGATAAGATCATAAAGGAAGATATTTAAGTTACAAGTTTAGCATAATACCTAAGATTTATGGAATAGTTCCGTGGATTTGCATTTCCCGAAACACCATAAGAGTATGGAGCATTCGAGATATGTAATTAAACCTTGTTTGACATGGTAAGATCAAAGGTATAATTCATAAAACTGCCATTATATTTTAAAGATTAAAAGCTTTAGAGATTACCATTTTTTCACTGAAATGAGCTTCATCATAATCCGCTGAAATGACACCATATAAAGTTATGGTTTGGGATAAAACCCAAGTAGTCCTTTCTTAAACATTGGTATGCTATGCATAAGAAAGATGTGTGCAACCAAAGTCGGATGAACTGTCTTTGTATAAATGTTAAGTATTCCTCCATAAACACAGGAGACAAAAGTGTTTGTCGCTTAGAGCGTCAAGTTTCTTTGAGAAGGAATTTTCGTGAAAAGTTAAGTGGGAGGACGATAGAACTTTGATAAGGTTAAAGGAACCTTAGCTATATGTGCAGAGTTACAGCACCGAAAAAGTGTTCGAGGAGCACAACAATGCTCATGGCTCACGTGCCTCAAAGGTTGTGGTCACGGAGGTCTAAGTTTCTATTGAACCAAGTAGGTCAAGTAAACAATCAAATACCAAGATTTGAGGTTGAATCATTATTTGAGAATAATGAGCGGACTACATGCAAAGAAGCAATGATGGGCCTGACTCGTCAAATGGCTTGAAGCCATAAAATCCGTGAAAGTTCCATACACAAGAAATCAAGTTTTTGAACTTGAAGGACCCTCGAAAAAGGTGTAAGACCTTGCAGTTGTGTTTGGATCTATAAAGACGTAGACAGGGATGTTTCACATCTATGAAATAGTCGACATGTTGGGAAGAGTTCACAACAATGTTCAAAGGTTGTATATGACAAGATTTGATCTTTCATAGCGATTTTTAGTCTAGGATTAATGTAGCAACCACTACATATAATTTGTTATGTGGTAGTAGAATAAACAAAACAAGTTCTTCTAATAGAATGGTTACCTAGGACGTGTGCATGACACGGTCCAAAGGGTTTTGTTAATTCTAAGGATGCTAAAAGCATATGCAAACTTCATTGGTTGAAGTAAGCATAGCGGAGTTGGAATCTTCACTATGATGAAACTGTTAAAGAGTTTAATTTCATGGAGACAATGAAGATGCTTGCATTTGCAAGAAATTAAGTGGGGCTAAGACATGTTTCTAATACATTATGTGGAAGACATATTGTTGATTGGAAATAATGTATCTTTTATTAACACATATTAAGAATTTCATCCCGATGAAAGACTTAGGCAAAACCAAATATTTGGCATCAATAGGCGCTAATATGGTTATGCCAGAAAGTACATAGACGAGATATTGAATGAATTCAATATAGAAACTACAAGAAAGGTTCTTGTTGCACAGAAAGGATTGAAAGAGTTCAATGTTGATGATATATTCAAGTGTATTGGCACTTGGTAAGTGAAACAAAGATTCAAGTATAGATTGATACTTGATGTATAAAATCACAAAGAGTATTTATATCAATCATACTGTGATATGTACAAATCCAGATATGTCCTATGCTATAAATATTATGAGCATATACCAGAATGATTCATAAGATGATCATTGGACGATAGTAAGGATATTCTTATGATCTTTTGGAAGAACTAAGAGTATATTATTTGTAGAAGTGACAAATAGATGATTAGTTCATTGTAAAAGTACTACATTGATACTAGTTTTGTCACAGAGTACAAATTAAGTTTATCTCAATCTAAACTAAGGGTGGCACAATATAATGGAAAGTGAGTTCCATAATGGATTTGGATGAGTTCCAAAGTTAAGACATTGTGATGATACTTCAACAAAAGGCTAAGTATATGACTGCTATTATAGCAGCAAAAGAGCATTTGTGTCAAGTAGTTTGTTATCAAACTAGGTGTAGTTCACAGAGGATAATACTATGAAGATATATTGTGCGACAATATTATCAACATGTTTTAACCCCAAAGAACTAAAGGTCACACCGAAAGACCAAATCATACAAAGCCATCTCATTAGAGAATGAGTGATGCGTAAAGACGCAAAGACATGCAATTACACACGGACCTGGAAGTGTCAGATCCGGAGATCAGTTGACCACTAGCAATCGTGTACATACAACACCGGAAAGCCATAGGTGTTGAATACACAAAGGTTTGAAACTAGATTATTGACTCTAGTGCAAGTGGGAGACTGTTGGAGATATGCCCAAGAGGCAATAATAAAGTGGTTATTATCATATCTTCACACTTATGATAAATGTTTACATACCATGCTATAATTGTATTAACCGGAAACATTAATACTTGTGTGATTTGTAAACTAAAATAAGAGTCCCTAGTAAAGCCTCTTGTTAAACTAGCTTGTTGGTTAATATATGATCATTGTTTCCTGATCATGAACATAGAGATGTTATTAACAACAGGATCATATCGTTAGGATAATGATGTGATGGACATACTCCTATAGATAAGCGTAGCATAAAGATCAAGTCATTTCAATAGTTCAATTGCTATATGCTTTCTGATACATAGTAACCTAATTCCTTCGACCATGAGATCATGCATATCACCTTTACCGGATGGATGCTTTGATGTCATCAAACACCACACCGTAACAGGGTGGCTATAAAAGTGGCATTGAGTGTTCGGAAAGTATTGGTTGAAACACATGGATCAAGAGTGGGATTTGTCCATCCATATGACGGATAGATATACTCTGGGCCCTCTCGGTGAAATGTCATCCAATTAGCTTGCAAGCATGTGACTGGCTCACAAGGGATCACATATCAAGGGAACGAGAAAAGAGTACTTATCAGTAACGAGGTTGAACTAGGTATGCAGAGATACCGACGATCATAACCTCGGATAAGTAACATATCGTGAGACAAAGGGAAATTGGTATCGTATGTAAGTGGTTCATTCGATCGCAAAGTAATCGTAGAAATATGTGGGAGCCATATGAATTTCCAGATTCCTCTATTGGTTATTGTTCGGAGAAGTGTCTCGATCATGTCCGCATAATTCACGAACCGTAGGGAGACACACTTAAGGATTCGACGTTGTTTGAGTAGTTATGGTATTATGAGAAAGAGACCGAATGTTGTTCGGAGTCTCGGATGGGATCCGGGATATTACGAGGAGATCCGGAATGGTCCGGAGAATAAGATTCATATAAGGAAAGTCCCGTTTCGGAGTTGGGGAATGGTTCCGGTGTTTTCATCAGGAATGTTCTAGAAGGTTCCGGAATGTCCGGCGCTCCGGGGGGGGAAGGGTACATGAATGTGTCATTGTAAGTTGGAATGATTGCATCATGTACTAGGTGTTCTTGCTGTCCAAAATAAAGGGTTTATTTAAATCCTAAATTGAAAAGTCAAACGGCTAGTTTGAAAGTCAAGCAGCAATTTTGGGAAGTGGAAGAGAGGAGGATTGGTGGAGGCCGAATTGGAGGAGGGTTCCTCCTTGGCCGGGCACCCACCAAGCCGACTTGGGGAGGGACTCTCCTCCCCTTGGCCGGCCCTCCCACCTATATAAGGAGGGGCAGGGCTCCCCTCCTAGAACACACAAGTTTCCACCTCTAATCTCCGGTTTAGAGCCGTTTTGGTTTAGAGCTTCTAATTGCTTTAGCCAGCGGTTTAGAGCCTTCTAATTGGTTTATAGCCATCTAATTGGTGTGTCTAATTACTAGACCACTAATAGCCTCTCTCATAAGCTCCACCATACTCGCACCGGCTTAAGGCGAAGCCTGGATTTCCCTCTACTTGGTACCACGCCGTTGTCTGCCGGAATCGCGAGGAGAGTGCTACAACCTCCGCTGCTGGAACAAGGAGAGGAAGGTCTTCATCGAGTACCGAGCGTGTGACCGATCATGGAGCGCTGCCGAACGTGGTGCGGAAGGATCGTCTACGCGATCTTGAGATCGGAAAGAGTACGACTACATCATCCACGAGAATCTGCTCTCGTTAACCGCTTTGGAATCTTCGAGGGTGAGTTCCTCTATCGACTCGTTGCTACAATCTAGTAGATAGATCTTGGCTTGTTTGTTTGTATGCGGTAGAAAATTTTTGTTTTCCATGCTACGAACCCCTACATGAAGACCATTCGAGTAAGCGATCACGGAGCTCGAGCGAGTCTTCGGATGCCTCGACTCCTCCGACTCCCAGGAATCCTCGGGGTCTTGAGCGTCATGATGATGTTCAGGGGGGTTCGTCTTCTCCTATTCCTGCCGTTCTGTGCGAGCTGTTGTTCAAGACCCGCCAAAGAAAGCGGAAGAAGGAAGAGAAGAAGGAGGAGAAGAGGGCGAGGGCTTCTCCTATCTTTGACCCGAGCGTTGGGCTCGTAAGTGTGCTTGTTGCCACCGTTGTCTTTTGCTCACTTGTTATTTTTGCACTGTGTTGATTGGTTCGTATGTAGGCAATCCTCCGGCTCTAGTGATGGAGCCGCGAGATGATGGGGAGTCGAACATTGCGTCGCCGCCTCCGCAGACGGTGGCGGCCGGGTGGTGCCGCAGTTCCTCTTGTGCGTGAGAGGCTGGTGGTTGCGCCTCAGAATTTCGCAGCGGGCTCATGGATTCGCCGAGCACGTAAGTTTTACGCTTCATGTCACGGGAGCCCGGGCGTCTTCGTGCTTGATGTTGTGTTTGCTTCTTTGTTTTGGGCGGAGCCCCCAAGTCATGCTCTTACTGCTATTGCTTTTTCCTGCAGCCTTGTGTCCGAGAGGCCAAGCGGCTGGTGGAGGAGCACCTGACGCTGGAGGTGAAACTGCAGCAGCTGCAAGGTATTCGTCTGCCTTGTAGTACTTTTTTGTTTATCCTTGTCCTGTTTGTTGACACTGGCTTGTTGTGAATGCAGAGGAGCATAATGACTCTCTTCGTGAGGTTGATGCTCTGAAGAAGAGCCTTGGCCAATTGGAGGCAGCCGAAGCGAAAGAGCGTCTGCAGCAGGAAGCCGCAGGTCGTGAGGTAGGAGTAGCGGAGAAGCTCATGGCTGCTGCCAAGGCTATTTCGGGTGAGTGCTAGCTTTTGTACTTGCTTCTTTTTCTTCGGGTCCTCTTATATTTTGCTATTCTTCATGTTTTCTTCTGTTTTGTCTCAGATGCCGCAGGCATCGAGTTTGACCGTGGTGCTCTGGAGCACGGGAGTGCTCTGGATGATGCCACTGTGGCGGTCGAAGACCGCTGCAGCACCGTCGTCAACTCCCTTGCCAAGGCAAAGGAGGTCCTTGGTCGCTTCTACCAGGAGCTCTTCCCGAAGGGCGCAACCCTTGAAGATGTGGGTGCTCTGGCAGAGGCTCTGTCAGCCGAAGCGCCTGCAGCGTACAAGCGCAAGCAGAAGGGCATCGGCGCGTCCGTCGGGCTGGCGATGGCCATGGTGGCTGGGGCGGAGCTGGACTTGCCCCAGATCACTTCTCGGATGCCGACGGCTGCGGATGGATCAGAGGTAGCCTTCGCTGCTTACTCCGCTCGCTGCAGACGATATGGGTGTTGGAATTATGCCCTAGAGACAATAATAAAGATGTTATTATTATAATTCTTGTTCATGATAAAGTTTATATTCCATGCTAGAATTGTATTAAGCGGAAATATTAATACTTGTGTGGTTTGTGAACAACACCGTGTCCCTAGTACGCCTCTATGGACTAGCTCATTGATCAATGATGGTTAAGGTTTCCTAACCATAGACATGAGTTGTCAATTGATAATGAGATCATATCATTGGAGAATGATGTGGTGGATAGACCCAAACTAAGCGAAGCAATTAGATCGTGTCATCGTGTTCGTCATTGCGAAGCTTTTCTTATGTCAAATATTGTATTCCTTAGACCATGAGATAATACAACTCCCTGGTATCGGAAGAAAGCTTTGAGGTCATCAAACGTCATCCTATGATAGGGTGATCATAAAGGTGTCTCTCAGGTGATCGGAAAGTATCTGTTGGGCTGTATGTATCGAGATGGAATTTGTCCCTCCCAAGTCGGAGAGATATACTTCGGGCCCACTCGGTAATCGATATCAACACCGCTTGCAAGCATGTGGTTAAGGAGTTGATCACAAAGTGATATTGGATTACGGAACGAGTAAAGTACTTGCTGTGAACGAGATTGAACTAGGTATGACGATACCGACGATCGAATCTCGGGCAAGTAAAATATCGCGAGACGAAGGGAATATATATATGGGATTGATTGAATCCTGGCATCGTGGTTCATCCGATATGATCATCGATGAATGTGTGGGAGTCAATATGGGTGCCTGCACTGTTGATTATTGATAGAAGATCATGTCTGCATATTCTCGAACCCGCAGGGTCACACACTTAACGTGTCTCGACGCTAGGATAGATTGGATAATTGGTTTATGAATTTTTGTTCGGAGTCTCCGATGGGATCCAGGATATCACGAGAGGTTCCGGAATGGTCCGGAGAATAAGATTCATATAAGGCAGTGCAGTTTTTTGAGTTCGGAATAGTTACGGGTTAATCGGTATTGTATCGGAAGCTTCTAGAACCTTCCGGAAGGGGACCAACGTGGCCCCACCTTCTGGGAGGGGGCATGGGCCTATGAGGGAGTGTCCTGGCCGCATTGGGCCAGGGGCACAAGGCCCCATAGGGCCCAGCCGATCCTAGATAAGTTTAAATCGTTTAAACTAGAGATAAGATAGGGTTTCTAGAAGGGAGAGTTTAAACCGTTTAAACTAGAGATAGGCTTGGAGGATGGGCAAGGGCTGGCCGCACCCCCCCTCTATATATAGAGGGCTGGTGCGCCCCCTTCCCCCCACACACACCTTCCTCCAAACCCTAGTAGCCCTGCTGCCTTTCTCTCTCCCTCCCGACTGTTTGTAGGCGAAGCCCTGCTGCAGAAATTCTCCACCATATACACCACGCCGTCGTGTTGTAGATCCAATCCATCTCTCCACCATACTTGCTGGTCCGAGGAAGGAGGAGACGTCGAGGTGCTGCACGTGTGCATCTCACGGAGGCACCGCCACTTGTGGTGCTAGATCGGATCGGATCGCGAGGAGGAGAAGCGAGTACGACTACATCACCCACGCCCGATTTAAGCGTTCACTGCTTGAATCTTCAAGGGTATGAAGATCTAATCCAATCTCTCTCGTTGTTTGCATCTCCTAGATTAGATCTTGGCTTTCCTTCTGTTCGCTTCCGTACAAAATTTTGATTTACTATGCTGCAAAACCCTTCAGTGGTATCAGAGCTAGATCTATGCGTAGATGTGATTCACGAGTAGAACGCAACATGGTTGTTGCGGGCGTTGATGTTTTCTGTTGCAAGCCTCTTGTTTGTGTTCTTCTTATGACGCGGGATAGTGAGATTGAAGCGGTCCAGGCCAACCTTACGCGACGTCATTCGCGAGACCGGCTCCGCACTTGACGTGTGGCTTGTACCATACATGCGGCTGGTGGATGTCAGTTTCTCTCACTATAGTTGTCATGGGATTAACACCGGAGTTTGGCAACCATAATATCACCGGTGTGGCTTTCCATAGGTAAGAATCGTTCTTAGCATCTACTCCCATAAGCCACGTAAAACATGCAACAACAAAGTAGAGGCGTCTAACTTGTTTTGCAGGAGTGTTTTCGTGATATGGTATGGCCCAAGATGTGATGTGTATATTGTATGCGATCATGTTTTGTAATGTTTCACGACTTGCATGTCGATGAGTACACAACCGGGGAGCCATATGGTTGTCTTTATAATTGTGTATGACCTGAGTCAACTTCTTATACGCCATGTAATAGCTTTACTTTATCGCTAAGTAGTTAGCAATAGTTGTAGTTGCTATTCGTGGTGGAGGCAATCATGGTGGAGTGATGGAGATCATGCCGGAACGCACAAGATGGAGATCATTGCGTGAAGATTGGCTATACCATGTCACATAAAGTTATATGCATGTGATGTTTATCCTTTTATGTATCTTATTATGCTTAGATCGCGACGGTAGCATTATAAGATGATTCCTCACTTAAAGATTAAGATAAAACTGTGTTCTCCCAAGTATGCACTGCTATAAAGTTCGTCGTGTCCAAGCATCACGTGATGATCGGGTGCTATAGACTCTACGCTCACATACAACGGGTACAAGCCAGTTTTGCACACGGAAATACTTGGTCTAACTTGACGAGCCTAGCATGTACAGACATGGCCTCGGAACACAAGAACCGAAAGGTTAAGCATGAGTCATATGAATGATATGATCGACACTTCGTTGTCCACCATTGAAACCACATCTCTTCTCGTGATGATCGGATTAGGTGTGGTGAATTTGGATCGTGTTCACTAAACAACTTGAGGGATGTTGAATTTAGTGGGAGTTCATCTAGTAATTTGATTAAGTTGAACTATTTATCATGAACATAGTCTAAATTGTACTTGCAAATACTGTAGATCACATGGCCAAGTCCAACTTCAACTTCAACGTTTTTGCTGAGAAAGAAAAGCTTAGAAACAATGGGTCTAACTTCACCAACTGGTTCCAATCTAAGAATCATTCTCATGGACAAAAGGACTATGTCCTTGGGAAAGCGTTAGGTGACCCCCTCAATCGCTACGCTGATGAGAAAGTTGTCTATCAGTCGCGCAAAGATGATTATGGTGTGATTAAGAGCACCATGTTGTTTGCTATGGAACCGGAACTTCAAAATCGTTTTGAAAACTATCCCGGGCCCTTTGAGATTCTCGAGGAGCTGAAAACCATGTTTCAGACTCAGGCCCGTTCTGAGAGATATGAGATCTCTGAGAAGTTCTTTAACTGCAAGATGGAGGAAGGGAGTTCCGTTAGTGAGCACGCCATAAAGATGTCGGGCTACACTCAACGCCTTGAGCAACTGGACTGCAAGATTCCAGAGGAGCTCAAGATTGACAGGGTTCTGCAATCACTCCCTCCCAGCTACAAAAGTTTTGTAGTGACTCATAATCAGATTGGTTCCACTGATACAATCACCGAGCTCTTCGCAAAGCTGAAGGCTGCGGAGGTGGACATCAAAAAGGATAATCATGTGTTGATGGTCAACAAGCCCTCCTTTAAGAAAGGTAAGGGTGCAAAGAAGCCCTTCAAGAAAGGAGGCGGCAAACGCGTTGCCCCTGCTGAGAAGAAGCTCAAGTCTGGACCCAAGCCAGAAACTGAGTGCTTCTATTGCAAGGACAAGGGTCACTGGAAGCGCAACTGTCCGAAGTACTTAGCGGACAAGAAGGCTGGCACCATCAAAGGTATATTTGATATACATGTTATTGATGTTTTCCTTACTAGCCCTCGTTGTAGTGCCTGGGTATTTGATACTGGTTCGGTTGCTAATATTTGTAACTCGAACCAGAACTACGGAATAGACGGCAATGACTTGCGAGGATGAGGTGACGATCTTGGCGTTAACGGATCAAGAGTTGATGTGATGGCCGTCGACGCCTCTTCTTAGTTTTACCTTCGGGATTAGTTTTAAACCTTAATAAATGTTATTATGTGCCTGCGTTGAGCATGAACATTATTTCTGGATCGTGTTTATTGCAAGACGGTTATTCATTTAAATCGGAGAATAATGGTTGTTCTATTTATATGAGTAACATCTTTTATGGTCATGCACCTCTTGTGAATGGTTTATTTCTTCTAAATCTCGAAAGGGATGAAACACACATCCATAACATTGAGGCTAAGAGATGCAAAGTAGATAGTGATAATACTACTTATTTGTGGCATCGCTGCTAGGTCATATTGGTGTAAAGCGCATGAAGAAACTCTATTCGATGGATTTTTGGAGTCTCTTGATTTTGAATCATTTGACACATGCGAACCATGCCTCATGGGCAAGATGATCAAAACCCGTTCTCCTTATGATGGGCGAACAACGGACTTGTTGGAAATCATACATACCGATGTATGCGGACCGATGAGTGTTTCGACGCGCGGTGGATATCGCTATTTTCTCACTTTTACCGATGACTTAAGTAGATATGGGTATATCTATTTAATGAAACATAAATCTGAAACGTTTGAAAAGTTCAAAGAATTTCAGAATGAAGTGGAGAACCATCGAATGTAAAGATTAAGTTTCTACGATCCGATCATGGGGGCGAATATTTGAGTTATGATTTTCTCACGCATCTCAAGGCAAGTGGAATCGTTTCACAACTCACGCCACCCGAACACCACAAGCAATGGTGTGTCTGAACACCGGAATCGAACCCTATTAGATATGGTCCGATCGATGATGTCTCTTACTGATTTGCCGTTATCGTTTTGGGGTTATGCATTAGAAACCGCTGCATTCACTTTAAATAGGGCTCCATCTAAATCCGTTGAGACGACACCGTATGAACTGTGGTTTGGTGCTAAACCTAAGTTGTCGTTTCTTAAAGTTTGGGGATGCGAAGCTTACGTCAAGAAGTTGATGTCGGACAAGCTCGAACCCAAAGCGAGAAATGCGTCTTCATAGGATACCCTAAGGAAACTATTGGGTATACCTTCTATCACAGAACCAAGGCAAAGTGTTTGTCATGAAGAACGGTTCCTTTCTTGAGAAGGAGTTTCTCTCGAAAGAAGTGAGTGGGAGGAAAGTAGAGCTAGACGAGGTTGTTGAACCTTCTCTTGAATTGGAGAGTAGCGCAGCACCTGAAATTGTTCCAGTGCCGCTTGCACCAACGATAGAGGAAGCTAATGACAAGGATCATGAAGCTTCGGACGATCTTTATCTGAGCGTCGCAGGTCGACAAGGTCGCGTGCCCCTCCTGAGTGGTACGGCAACCCTGTCTTGACTGTCTTGTTAGTAGAAGACAGTGAACCTACGAACTATGAGGAAGCGATGATGATCCCAGACTCTGAGAAATGGCTAGAAGCCATGAAATCCGAATTGGGATCCATGAGCGAAAACCAAGTATGGACTTTGGTGGACCCTCCTAGCGACCAAAAGGCCGTTGAGTGCAAATGGATCTTCAAGAAGAAAACGGACGCGGATGGTAATGTTACCGTCTATAAAGCACGGCTTGTTGCGAAAGGTTTTCGACAAGTTCAAGGTGTTGACTACGATGAGACTTTCTCTCCCGTAGCGATGTTTAAGTCTATTCGGATTTTATTAGCAATTGCTGCGTTTCATGATTATGAAAGATGGCAGATGGATGTCAAGACTGCGTTCCTCAATGGCAACATTGATGAAGAGTTGTATATGATGCAACCCGAAGGTTTTGCCGATCCTAAGGATGCTGATAAAGTATGCAAACTTCAGCGTTCCATTTATGGACTGAAGCAAGCATCTCGGAGTTGGAACCTTCGTTTTGATCAAGTGATCAAGAGCTTTGGATTTGTTCCAAATTGCTACGAAGCTTGCATCTACAAGAAAGTGAGTGGGAGCTCGGTGACGTTTCTGGTACTATATGTGGATGACATATTGATTATTGGAAATGACATAAACATGCTTAACGATGTGAAGAGTTATTTGAACAAGTGTTTTTCAATGAAAGACCTAGGTGAAGCTGCTTATATATTGGGCATCAAGATCTATAGAGATAGACAAAGACGCCTGATAGCTTTAAGCTAGAGTACATACCTAGACAAAGTTCTGAAAAGGTTCAGAATGGATAAGGCATTGAAAGGTTCAGTGCCTATGTTGTCAGGGAAGATATTGAGCAAGGCTCGATTGTCCACCACGGTAAATGATAGGGAAGCTATGAGCAAAGTGCCTTATGCCTCGGCCATAGGTTCCATCATGTATGCAATGATGTGTACTAGACCGGATGTGTACAATGCTCTTAGTATGACGAGCAGATATCAAAGTGATCCAGAGTGGAACCTTTGGACAGCCGTGAAGAACATCCTAAGGTACCTAAATAGGACTAAAGAAATGTTCTTGGTCTATGGGGGTGATGAACAGCTCGTCGTAAAAGGTTACGTCGATGCTAGTTTCGACACCGACAAGGATGATTCTAAATCTCAAACAGGATACGTCTATATTTTGAATGGAGGAGCTGTGAGCTGGAGAAGCTGCAAGCAAAGCGTGGTCGCGGGATCTACAGTAGAAGCGGAATACATGGCTGCTGCAGAAGCGTCAAGTGAAGGAGTTTGGATCAGGACTTCATCACTGAGCTTGGCGTGGTTCCAAGTGCATTGGACCCACTGGAGATATTGTGTGACAACACTGGCGCCATAGCACTCGCTAAGGAACCAAGATATCATCCAAAGACCAAGCATATCAACCGCAAGTTTCATATAATTCGAGATTATATAGCAGATGGAGATCTGAAGATCAGCAAAGTACATACAGATCTGAATGTCGCAGATCCATTGACTAAACCTCTTCCACGTGTAAAACATGATCAGCACCTCAGTGCCATGGGTGTGAGATTGTTGCCAAATGTAAACTAGATTATTGACTCTAGTGCAAGTGGGAGACTGTTGGAATTATGCCCTAGAGGCAATAATAAAGATGTTATTATTATAATTCTTGTTCATGATAAAGTTTATATTCCA
Source organism: Avena insularis (assembly GCA_023614405.1). Lineage (NCBI taxonomy): Eukaryota > Viridiplantae > Streptophyta > Magnoliopsida > Poales > Poaceae > Avena > Avena insularis. The sequence goes on from CM042695.1 coordinate 261,497,979, forward strand.
TGCTAGAATTGTATTAAGCGGAAACATTAATACTTGTGTGGTTTGTGAACAACACCATGTCCCTAGTACGCCTCTATGGACTAGCTCATTGATCAATGATGGTTAAGGTTTCCTAACCATAGACATGAGTTGTCAATTGATAATGAGATCATATCATTGGAGAATGATGTGGTGGATAGACCCAAACTAAGCGAAGCAATTAGATCGTGTCATCGTGTTCGTCATTGCGAAGCTTTTCTTTTGTCAAATATTGTATTCCTTAGACCATGAGATAATACAACTCCCTGGTATCGGAAGAAAGCTTTGAGGTCATCAAACGTCATCCTATGATAGGGTGATCATAAAGGTGTCTCTCAGGTGATCGGAAAGTATCTGTTGGGTTGTATGTATCGAGATGGAATTTGTCCCTCCCAAGTCGGAGAGATATACTTAGGGCCCACTCGGTAATCGATATCAACACCGCTTGCAAGCATGTGGTTCAGGAGTTGATCACAAAGTGATATTGGATTACGGAACGAGTAAAGTACTTGCTGTGAACGAGATTGAACTAGGTATGACGATACCGACGATCGAATCTCGGGCAAGTAAAATATCGCGAGACGAAGGGAATATATATATGGGATTGATTGAATCCTGGCATCGTGGTTCATCCGATATGATCATCGATGAATGTGTGGGAGTCAATATGGGTGCCTGGACCCGCCGTTGATTATTGATAGAAGATCATGTCGCATATTCTCGAACCCGCAGGTCACACACTTAACGTGTCTCGACGCTAGGATAGATTGGATAATTGGTTTATGAATTTTTGTTGAGTCTCGGATGGGATCCGGATATCACGAGGTTCGGAATGGTCCGGAGAATAAGATTCATATAAGGCAGTGCAGTTTTTGGAGTTCGGAATAGTTACGGGTTAATCGGTATTGTACCGGAAGCTTCTAGAACCTTCCGGAAGGGGACCAACGTGGCCCCACCTTCCGGGAGGGGGCATGGGCCTATGAGGGAGTGTCCTGGCCACATTGGGCCAGGGGCACAAGGCCCCATAGGGCCCAGCCGATCCTAGATAAGTTTAAATCGTTTAAACTAGAGATAAGATAGGGTTTCTAGAAGGGAGAGTTTAAATCGTTTAAACTAGAGATATGCTTGGAGGATGGGCAAGGGCTGGCCGCACCCCCCCTCTATATATAGAGGGCTGGTGCGCCCCCTTCCCCCCACACACACCTTCCTCCAAACCCTAGTAGCCCTGCTGCCTTCCTCTCTCCCTCCCGACTGTTTGTAGGCGAAGCCCTGCTGCAGAAATTCTCCACCATATACACCGCGCCGTCGTGTTGTAGATCCAATCCATCTCTCCACCATACTTGCTGGTCCGAGGAAGGAGGAGACGTCAAAGTGCTGCACGTGTGCATCTCACGGAGGCACCGCGACTTGAGGTGCTAGATCGGATCGGATCGCGAGGAGGAGAAGCGAGTACGACTACATCACCCACGTTCCGACGAACGCTGGCTTGAATCTTCAAGGGTATGAAGATCTAATCCAATCTCTCTCGTTGTTTGCATCTCCTAGATTAGATCTTGGCTTTCCTTCTGTTCGCTTCTGTAGAAAATTTTGATTTACTATGCTGCGAAACCCTTCAATGGGCCCAAGCTCATTGACTTGTTGTCTGAGTACGCGCTGCGGCAGCAGGGCGAGGTCAAAGCTAGGCAGTCTGGCTCTGAGGCGACTCGGTGTCCTACGCCTTAGGCATAGGAGATGTAGGGTAGTATGTAGTTTACTTTTGCTGTAAATATCTTTTGTAGCACCATTCTTGAGCCACGCAGTGGCCTTATTTAATGAATTCCTCCGAGTTGGGCTTTATCTTTGGCTGAGTGTCTGTGTGCCTTCTTTTTCTTCTGCTTTAGGTTCCTTCGGGTGTTGACCCAGTTGGTACTTCATTCGAAAGGCCCTTGCGAGCATCGTTGGATGATTCCTTGCAGCTCGCTTTTCTACGGGATCGCGTGCGCAGCTTGGAGAGGGATTTGCTTGGTCTACGCGTCTTGGCGTTTGGAAGTCCAAAGCGCACGTAGTGCAGCCAGAGAGGAATACTTGATGGCGGAGCTGGGTCGGGCTATTCGAGCAGCTGCAGTAAGTTGATCCTTCTTCGGCCGTAGCTTAGTTCTTCGGGTGAGCTGCTGGCCTTACTCTTGTTACATCTTTGTTGTCGCAGTGCGAATCTCGCTCGAAGGAAGAAAAGGCGCATTGCTGTTGAGTCAATTGTTTGACTCAACAGGACATGGAAGCCGGTGGCTTCTTTTGGGTGGATCGCGATCGTGCCATGGTTCTGGCGACGGTGCAGGATCGCGTCTTCCAGGTTTCGCGGGTGCTCCGCCAGGTGCAGACATCGCTGTCCTCGGTGTTGCACGTCATGTTTCCGTTGGATGGCGCGCCGACGACCCTTGCAGGTCTTCTGGCGAAGTTTCGGAGTGCCAGCAATGTCAAGGAGCTGGTGCGGCAGCAGCTTGTCGCAGGGGTGAAGGCTGCCTTGTCTCTTGTGAGGGTGCATCGCCCTGATGTAGATTTGGCTGCTGTGGCGACTGGGCCACCTCCTCGGCCAGATGGTGGCGAGTGGAATATGCGTCCGCATTACGCGGCTGTAAGGCAGTATGCCGAACAGATTGTAGATTTGTTTGAGCAGCGTGCTCAGGCTATTCTGCAGAATAGGTAGAACCTGAAAATAAACAGATAGATGTAAAATTTGTATATTGCGGCTGGGCGTGTATGTGCCCTTTGTTGTAAAGGTTTGCTTGTTAGCGAGCACGCAGTGCTTTGATTTAGTACGTGTCCTTTTCGTTAGCTTTGGCGTGGTCAACTACTCAGGTGTACATGTGTTGTCCTCAGTCGATGAAATCGTGAGGTGGGGGGAGCCCCCGAGCGCGTTTTGTCCTCAGTCGATGAAATCGTGAGGTGGGGGGAGCCCCCGAGCGCGTTTTGTCCTCAGTCGATGAAATCGTGAGGTGGGGGGAGCCCCCGAGCGCGTTTTGTCCTCAGTCGATGAAATCGTGAGGTGGGGGGAGCCCCCGAGTGCGTTAGTAGCATGTAACAAAGTTGCAGAGAAATAGTCAACCGAAGGTTGGGCGAACACTTAGCTTTATTTGTAGCGTAATGGAGGAGGTACATGGTTGGCTGAGTAGCCTTGGCGTAAGCCTTATTGAAAGTAAAGGGTACATTGCCCATTGCTATGGGTAGAATAAATGTGATGCGAGATGTTCCATGGGTTGGAGTATCGACTCCAGACTCCACGTGCTTGAGGCGATAGCGCCACAGGATGACTTCGGTGATGACGAGGGTCCTTCCATGGCGAATCGAGTTTGTTCGATCGCTTTGCTTGAGTCGCAAGGCGAGGTCTCCTTGACGAAGGACACAGGCGCAACCGGCTGTGATAGTTGCGGAGACTTTGTTGGTACACCGCGGATCTAGCTGCTGCTATATCCCGTGCTTCGTCGAGTGTGTCGGCGGCCTCTTCGAGTGCAGCCGTGGATTCGGCTTCGCTATAAGCGACGACTCGTGGAGCACTGGTGACGTGCCGGTGGTAGCACTGCCTCAGCTCCGTGTACCATGAAGAACGGTGTGTAGCCGGTGGAGCTGTTTGGCGTAGTTCGTAAGCTCCACAGGACAGACGGTAGCTCTTTCGTCTAGTTGCCAGCTTTGTGCTCGAGTGAGCTCATGAGGCGTTTCTTGATGCAAGCGCCGATTAGGCGTTGGCCTTTTCCACTGCCCGTTTGTTTGCGGGTGCGCCCTCGAGGCATACGTGATATTGATCCCGAGGCCTTCGCGAAGTCACGGAATTCTTCGGAGATGAAGTTTGATCCGTTATCGGTGATGATGCTGTGCGGTACGCCGAACCTGTAGACTATGGATTCGAAGAACTTGACGGCGGTTTTGCCCTTTTGGTTGGTGACTGGCATGGCCTCGATCCACTTGGTGAATTTGTCATCGCGACCAAGAGGAAGACGTGTCCTCCTTGAGGATTTTGGCGGTTCTGATCATGTCAAGGCCCCATTGAGTAAAGGCCAAGCTATGGGTATGGGTGAGTTCGGACCCAGGTGCGTGCGGTTTGTCGGCGAACCGTTGGCACCCGTTGCATCTTCGGACGATGCCCTTCGCGTCGTTCATGGCCGTTGGCCAATAGAATCCTGCTCGTAGAGCTTTGGCGACAAGGGAGCGGCTGCCTGCGTGGTGGCCGCAGATGCCCTCGTGGATATCTTGGAGTATGGTCTTGCCATCGCTGATGGTGACGCACCGTTGTAGGACGCCTGTAATGCTGCGTTTGTACAGTTCGCCGTTGATGATGGTGAAGGCTTTTGACCGACGAGATATGCGCCGGGCATCTGTCGGGTTGTCTGGTAAGTTTCCGTTTAGCAGGAACTGGAGGTATGGGCGTGTCCAGGTTTCTTCGACTGCCATGACCTGCATCAGGTTGACCATGGAGACTTCGGTATCCAACTTTTCGGGTCCTCCTTGACCTTCGGGTAGCGTAGCCCCGAGTGTTACCTTCTTGGGTGATCCCTTGGGAATTTCCGCTTGATGGATGTACGCAGATCTGTTCGAGGAACACACCGGTGGTACTTTTGCACAAGTGGAGCCGATGTTGGCGAGTCTATCGGCCTCCTCGTTGCTCTCTCTTCCGGCGTGCGAAGTTCGCAGGTCAATTCTCCTTCGAGTCGTTGTATAGTGCGTGATGCAGCGATCATGTTTTCGGCGTGTGCGTCGCACTCATTCATCGTCTGCTGGGCGACAAGGTTGGAGTCACCGTAGATGACGGTAGCGTTCGCGCATATTTTTGCCATCCGCATGCCATGGATGAGGGCCTCGTATTTGGCCTCGTTGTTGGAGGCTCTGAATTTCATCCGAAGGACGTACTTCATCTTGTCACCTTGCGGGGAGGTCAGTATGACTCCTGCCCCTGCTCCGGCTTCGCGTTTGGAGCCGTCAAAATGCATTGTCGTGATTGCGACATGTCCGGGTGTCCGGCAGCTGCAGCTCCATCCAGTGCACCAGGAAGTCCGGAAGGACTTGAGATTTGATTGCGTGTCGCTTCTCGTAGATGATGTCCAGTGGTGATAGTTCGATGCCCCACAGGGCCACGCGTCCTGTGGCCTCTGGATTGTTCAGGATGCTGTTTAGGGGTGCCTCGTTGACGACCATCACCGATGCTCCTGAAGTAGTGTCTCGGTCGTCGAGCCGTCATGAACACGCCGTGAAATGACTTCGAGATAGTGCGGGTACCGCTGTTTTGTTGGAGTGAGAACCTCGCCGAGGTAGTAAATTGGGCGTTGTACCCCATGGGTCTTGCCTTCTTGGTCGTTCGACCACAGTCTGTCTTGACCACGGTGTGTGGCTGCTATGTACAGCAACAGGGGCTCGCGCTCTTTTGGCGTGACCAAAACGGGCGAGGTGGAGAGGAGCCGCTTGAGGTTTTTGAATGCGTCGTTGGCTTCTGGTGTCCACTCGAACTTGTCTGCTTTGCGCAGCAGTTGGTAAAATGGTAGGGCCTTCTCGCCCATGCGGTGATGAACACCTTAGTGCCGCTATCGCCTGCGAGCTGCTGAAACGCCCTTGAGGCTTTTCGCTTCTCCATTGTCATGATAGCTTTGATTTTCTTTGGGTTCGCCGATCCTCGTTGAGAGATGAAGTATCCAGCGGTGACTGAGGGGACGCCGAAGGCGCACTTTTCTGGATTGAGCTTGATCCTGTAGCGATCAAGGTTGTCGAACGTCTCGTTGAGATCGTCGATAAGTGTTCTTGCCTCCTTGGTTTTGATGACTATGTCGTCGACATAGACTTGGACGTTGCGACCGATCTGGTCCTTGAGGCAGGCCTGCATGCATCGCTGGTACGTGGCACCCGCGTTCTTTAGCCTGAAGGGCATTGTGTTGTAGTGGTATACTCGAGCGGTGTGATGAACACGTTTTCTCTTGATCTTCGACCTTGAGTCGAATCTGGTTATCTTTGAGTAGGCGTCGAGGAAGGAGAGTTTCTCACAACTGCAGTCGAATCGATGATCTGGTTGATCCGAGGGAGAGGGAAGTGGTCCTTAGGGCAGTGTTTGTTCAGTGACGTGAAGTCTACGCACATCCGCAGGATGTCCATGTCCTTCTTCGGGACCATCACTGTGTTTGCCAGCCACTCGCTTTCCTTGATTTCTCGGATGAAGTCTGCTGCGAGTAATCTGTTGATCTCTTTGCCTATAGCTTCGGCTCGTGGCTCGGCGGTCTTTGGATGGACTGTTTGACCGCTTGGTGTCAGGAAGACATTGAGTGCGTGCTCGGTGAATTCCACAGGAACTCTGGCATGTCCGCAGACACCGGAAGATTTCAGTGCTCACGGAGGAATTGACGGCGCTTTCCTATCTTGATGTTGAGGTCGTTGGTGATTAGAGCGTCTTGGGCATCCGTTGGATGGACCTGTACTTTTTGGTGTTGATGGTGGAGTGAAAGACATATCAGGTGCGTTACGCTTGGTGGTGGGGTAGCCCATTGTCTGCCGCAGCGAACCTTACAAGCTTGTCTTGCATGCGAAGGGCGGGAGATTTTGTTGAAATCCTGTCGCATTGGTCCGATCGGGTGAAGCTCCGTGGACTATGATGACGCCCCTTGGTCCTGGCATCTTGAGTAGTAGGTATGCGTAGTGTGGGACGGCCAGGAACCTTGCGAATGCTACGCGTCCCAGGATGGCGTGGTATTGCAACGGCCAGTCCACCACTTCGAATTCTAGGCGCTCCTACCGAAAGTTGTCCGGTGTCCCGAAGATGACGTCGAGCCCTATTTTGCCCGGGGAAGATGCCTTCCACAGGACAATGCCGTGGAACGTTGTGTCGATTGTTCGGTGCATTGCGGGATCCGCATAGCTGCTAGAGTGCTTGCGAATATTAGGTTGATGCCGCTGCCCGTCCATGAAGACGCGACTCATCTCAAGCCTCCGATCTGCGCCTCCGGCCAGGGCAGCATGACTGGGCGAGGATCTGCAAGGGTGATCCGGGCGGTGAATGTGATGCGGGACTCCGATCATGAGGTACTCGTGGATTGCGGCGGAGTTATCACGGCCATGTTGATTTGTCGGGTGATTTTCTTACGCACCTGTTTGTGGGACGTCCTTACGTATCATATTGAGTGCTCCTTTTGGTGGGGGTAGCGACCGGCGTTGTTTTGCGCTGATGCATTTGGTTGATGTGGGCCTCAATAGGCGGCGGTGGAGGAGCTCCGTGTGCTATTTCGCTGGCGCAAGTCGTTTAAGCAAGAATTGGAGCTTATTGCCTCATCGTACCATGCTTCGCTGAGTTTCGGAACTCGCGGCAGTCCTTGAGCATGTGGCTAGCTTTCTTTTGCCATCTTGTTTGTCGATGTAGAAGTGGATGGTGCATGGACCCGAAAGTTTGTCGAGTGCTGAAGGTCCGTTGTCGCGATCGTGGTGTTGCCGCTGCGTTGGTCGTCCGTTGTCGCGGAAGTTTCCGCTGCGATATCCTCATTCTTGCGGCTGTTGTCGTTCTGGCGGTCGGCGTAGCCGGCTGCGACCATGTCGGGTCTCGCGGTCCTCGTGAGCCAGCGGTCTCCTCTTCTTCTGCGGCGTTCGCGTCTTTGGCTGTAGTCGTCTTCTTCATCGATTGCGCCCGTTGGATGCAATCTTCGCCATCTCCCAAGCTTGGCGATTTCCATGAGTTGGTCGAGTGTCTTGGGCTTTACGTCCAAGTTTCTCCTTGAAATGCAGGCGTTTGGCGCCATCCACGAAGGCGTCGATGGCCCGCTCTTGAAGATGTGTCTTTGTGGAGTTCTTGGTCGTGAACCAGCGTAGTATGTCTGAGCGAATAGATTCACCGTTCTCCGAGTGCGGGCTCGCAGCTCTTGATTGAGGCGGGCCTTTTGCTGGTGCCTTTGAAGTTTCGGATGAAGCTATAAGCGAGCTCCTCCCAACCGGATGGATCTGATGATAGGCTGCTGAGCCAGATCCGCGCCGCTGCGGCTGAAGGCATTGCATGGCGGTTTCTTTGTTGCCTCCGTGAAGCTTGACGGATGATGGATGGTCACGAGCCAGGACTTTGGATCTTGCGTGCCGTTGAACTTGAGTATCGAAGGAAGCTTAAAGTTGTGTGGCATCCGTGTTCGCCGGACGGATCTGCTGAAGCATCGGGCCCCGCAGTTCTCCTTCGTCTTCATCCATCTCAGATTCGGATGAGCATGCGCGTTTAGCGCGTGCTTTGTCGATCTTCTGTATGTAAGCTTGTCTCTGGCGTCGTAGTCGTGTTTGTGGCGGTCGAGCTCTTCTTCCTTGAGGAAGGTCGTGTTCTTCTTCATCTTCGGATGAGGGTGGGGCTCGGTCGCGCTGGCCGGAGCTTTCTTCTTTGGCTCCGTGGGAGCATCTTCGTGGGCGCAGCTCCGATTAGTCCTAGTCCGGTGAGTGCGGACCTATGCATGGCCCTTTTTGGGTCCCTCCGGAGGTGGGTGAGCCGCAAGATCTGTGATGGCTGCCATGATCGCGGCTTGTGGCGTCTTCGGGTGATGTTGCCGTCGGCGTCCATATCCATGAACGATGTGTGGAGGGTTGGTCACGTCACGCGCTCCTTGGTCCATGTTTTCCACCGAGTGGTGCTTGTTTCTGATTTCCGTTTGTCTTTGGGCGGGTCCCATGGCGGAGCGCAGCTCGTCAGCATAGACTGGACTCGAGGCTGCTTTCTTGCGTTTATCGGCGTCTCCTGCATCTTGACTTGCTTCTTGTGCTCCTCGATGAGGAGGTAGTGGTATGCCATCAGCAGGTCACGTGGGGAGTCGGTAGGACTATTTCGCTGCGATGGCGCGGCGTGCTTGCCCATCCTTCTTTGCTAAGTTGGATGAGGTGGCCCTATTTTCCCGTTTTAGCCGTTTACGCCTGCGGGTTGGGGTTGGCGGCGGGTTAGGCGTGTCTTCGTCGGTTTGGATGATTGCGGCGCAGATGGCGCTAGATTGGTTAGCTGCTGCCGCTTTGGATTCGAACCGTAGGTCCCTTCATCCGAAGGTGGATCGCATGAATCGGAGTTGCAGCAGCTGCTGTAGAATTCATCTGTTGATGGTGACGTCGTAGCAGGTGTGGAAACCTGAGCGGGCCTGATCGGCACGGGCATCCGCTCGGGAGGCGGAGGTGCCAGCTTGTCCCACAGGCGAAGCTCGAACAGAATTTCGAGGCCGTCGCCGCCGGGCTCGAAATCCTTCCTGGTGGCCGGCGAGTGGGCGGTGAAGTCGAAAGCGCCGAAGAGGAGGTGATTCTCCGTCGCCGAGGAGTTGTAGATCGATCGGGTCGGAACCGTCACGACCGCACAATCAGCAGCCCCAATTCCCACAGACGGCGCCAATTGATGAGGTTTCAACTCGTCAATGCCCATTGTTATGGACTTGGGTTGTGGAGAAGAGGGGGATGCTGGAGATCGTGGCACGGGTAACAGACAAGCAACCGGAGACACAGGATTTACCGAGTTCGGGCCCGGAAAACCCTACTCTGCTTGTCCGCTCTTTTATTGCGGCAAGAAGATTCTGAAGTCTTGTGATTCGATCTGGCGTGGAGGTGTGTATGTCGTGTCGCAGGTGTAATCGTTGTTGGGTGTCCTCCTCGTTGGACCCTCCTAGCCTTTATATATGGGGAGGCTAGGTCTCGGGTACCGATACGAGTAGGTTACAAGTTGTATTGAAACTCTAGTCTTGTTCTTCAAGGATCCGAAGGCGTCATGGGCCTGGGCCACCCGAAAATCTTCATGGGCTGGCGTATATTGGCCGTGGGCCTTCCTTGGGCTGGACCAGGTATGCTGAAGTTACGTACCCGTAGGGTATAACCATGTCAACGGGTATGGATATAGTATTACTCTACCCTACCCATACTACCCTGCCCATTGTCATCCTTACGCCAGACGGTAGGCGCAACGCGTGCGAGAAGCCTAGATTGACTTGGGCGGAATTGGAATTGAAGGCGGGCGTCCGGTGAGGTGTAGAACTGGACCTGTTTGGAATTATAAGTCCTATGTGTATATCTAGTCGTTAATTTGACTAATAAAATAAAAGTTATATAGCATAAAACTTATACCATTAGAAAATATAGCATTTAAAATTTCTAATAATATAATTTTGTGTTATTCTATTTATATTTTATTGAGAAAATTGACAACCTAGTTAACCATGCGTGACCTATAATCCCAAACGGAGGGAGTACCTCGACTGTGCCTCACGTGCAAGCAGTTGATTACTGGTTGCACTTATCCAGGGGCCTGCGCGATTGATCCGTTCGAACGCCCTCATCGACGAGGCTGCTCGCGCGGGGTTTTGCAGTTTGGGCGCCCGACCACCGTGGTTGCCTCTTGCGGCTATGCTGCCGACGGGACAACATGGACGCCCATTCGCTTCCGCTTTGCCTTGCCGTTGTCGGCAATCGATCCGGTGACAAAGGAATCGGCTGCAAATCTAGTGGTGGGCGTTGCGGGAAGAGGCTGCGCGAACACACCGACGGGGGCGGAAGCTGGGTAGGGTTCATGGCTTTGGATCTAGTGGGCGGTGGCACTGGAGAGCGCGTGGAGGGCGTTGCGGTAAAATGTCCCTCCGATGCGAACAGCTCTAGCAGTACAAGCCGCACTCGGATCGCCCGTGCAACCCTTGTATCTAGAGATCGAGATGAGGGTTCCTCCGCATACCGTAAATAAATACGGGTCGGACGATTTCACGAGGTCTGCTTAGGGATGTTTTTTCACGAAAAACTAAAAACTAACGTATTATACGGTTTTGCGCTGGTCCTAGAATTGTTACATGAGTGTGACGGGCAAGAGCCAATAGGCCAAACTTGGCGTGAGCCATCCATCGAGAGGTGGACAGACGAGAGGCGTCAAGGAAGCATACCGGACAGTCAGACGTGGCACGGCAGCTAAACCTAACCAGACTTTAGCAAACGAGCCAGAGGACAATCATCGAGCACCAGTGACCTGCTGCCTCAAAAGTTACCGAACTAGCACTTTGACAACAAATTACCTCACGTCACCATGTCGTGGAGGTTCGTTCAACCATCATCACTGCGACCTAGCCACGGCAGAGATGTTATTAGTCGTCGATGATGCAAACTGCGGCAGTATCCTGGAAAACCGGCAAGCAACAGCATCGAGCAAGCAAATGGGCGAGCCATTGCCACGTAAGTCACGCGCAAACACGCCCAACTTGCCGCAAAAAATAAATCGGATAGATAGAAATAGAACTAACGTAGTGCAGGTAGGCGGGCGGATTCCACAGAGTCGAGAGGGCGGAGCTGGCGAGAGAGAGAGCCAAATCCGTGGCCCTCCGTCCACCCCACCTCGCCGCTGCTTTCTGCGACTTGGACGACCACTCTACTGCGAGCTACGGACGGGCTCGATCGATCGGGCGATGGTTGATGTGAAAGCATCGTATGGTGGATCGTTTGGCCAAGAGGGGATGGCAAAACTGCGGTGCTTGTCCGCTTTGTAAGCAAACAACGGAGACGATTGACCATCTTTTCGTGAAATGTCGGTTCACTAAACGAGTCTGGGCATCCATCAAAGATTGGATTGGCATTCCTGAATTAGACCAAACGCAATGGATGGGCCTCTCCACAAAGAATTGGTGAAAGATGATGACGGAGGGTCAGATCCCGAACCACAAAGCTATGGCGTCCCTCACCCTACTCGTCACTTGGGAGATTTGGAATGAGCGGAATGACAGGGTCTTCCGCAAAAAGCTTGCGCCACCGCTTATAGTGCTAGATAGGATTAAGCGCGAAGCCCGCTTGTGGGTGTGTGCGGGTGCAAAGCGGTTGGGTGAATTCATGCCGCGAGAGTAATTGTATTTTGTTAGTAGCCTCGAAACTTCTTCCTGTAAAACTCCTTAATTAATCGATTGGGACAAAGCTTTTGCCCCCCTTTTCGAAAAAAAAAGCATCGTATCGTATCCCCAGCGACTTTGCCTGCCCTTTCCCCCTCCCATCGAATCCACCCACCATAATTCACGATGTATAGTACTAGTAGTATATCGGAGATCGGTTTTGGCCGGAAGAACCGAGTGAGTGGGCCGGCGTTGCAGCCGCACGCGCTCGACTCTTCCCTGATGAACAAATGGATATGTTCCCAACCCATCACTAGCACTAAGCAACAATGGAAAGAGAGCTAAAAAGGTCGGGTGGCATTTGTCCGAGGGAATGAGAACAAACAAAAGGCATAGTAGACTCATAGCCTTGCTTGTAGGGTTAGAGGATGCCCTAGCTATCGTTGGTGCTCCTCTTCCACTCCTATACTACCTTTCGCTGGTGACTTTGGACGTGAGGATAATTTCAGAAATTGCATTGCATTGCATCTAGCGGTGGAAGGGGATCATGCATCCCATTCCGCCGGCTCAGTGCCACCACCGGGTCGTTTTCGTCGGATAAGCTCGATCGGAATTGCTCTCGAAAGGTTCAGCGGAAATTCGGATGTTTCTTTCGCAGAAAATATAAAGAAATACATTATTGCACTTACCTGCTAATGGGAGTGTGATATTATTAGTGCTTTCGTCTGCATCCTAACAAAAGATTCAGAGAATTGGAAGAACCATGGGACTGCTCGAGTTAGCACCGAGGGAGCGCAAGTTGGTCAAGAAGGTTAAGAGAGTACAGCAAGCAACAACTATGTCAAACTTGGTCCCTACATATGAAATTAGTGGCTGTGCTTAAGTGACAGTTGGCGCGTAAACTGGACTACTAGAGTGCACAGCTGTGTTCGTGCCATATCACTCACACTCCACACGCTCAAGCCTCATGAAAAGCTACCTTTCCCGTGTGGAACAAAAACACAAGCCATGGTAATCTGATTGCGAATTCGTCCCCTGTGATTAGACATGTTTCCATGAAGCTGTTCCTCAAAGGCCATTATCATGCTACACTTTTTGTTTCTGATGGAAAGCCATCACCCTGTAACACTTTGGTGGCACAAGCCGACCGAAAAGCACATCGTCCAAGGAAAAATGCACACATGTATGTAACACCAAGATCACTGCACCATCACCGCGTCAGTACATCACAGATCAAACATCTGATGAGAGACAAGCATGTAGTTACATAATTAAAGCTACTGAAATTTTCAACTTGGTAGCTAAAACAAGATTACACCTCTGGCCCTGCCGTGCGAAAAAACAGCCGGCAGATCAACCAGGAGACCAGTTACATGACGACGTAGTACTAGCAACGATCTTACTTACCGAAACACCACTGGCTACTTACTGATGCTACCGCTACTCGCAGCAGCCATGGCCGACGTCTAAAATGCCGTCGAGCCAGAGCAGCTGTCCAATTCGAAAGAAATTTACATCATCATAGCTACTGAAGCTTAACGAATACTGTACTAGTAGTAGTAGCAGCAGTTTGCTTGTTCATGAGAGGATGGAGTCCCAGTCGATCTCCACGGACGGGTACTTGCGCAGGTGGAAGGTCTCCGACTCGTCCCACGGCGTCTCCGTGAAGTCCAGCTTCTCCATCTCCGGGACCGGCGGCGGCGGAGGAGGGGACCCGGCGGACACACCGGAGTCCTCACCGTCCGTCGAAGCCGAGCACTTGGGGGACTCGGGCTCCGCGCCGGCGGAGTTCTTGGAGGAGGGCGCGGCGAGGCTCTGGCAGATGGCGGTGAGCTTGGCGTCGACGGAGGCGTGGAGCGGCCCGGCGAGGTGGGCGCCGCCGCGGCGGAGCGACGGGAAGTTGAGGCGGGCCTGCTCGCCGCGGAGGCGGAAGGCGGCCTTGTCGTAGGCGAGCGCGGCGTCCTCGGCGGTGTCGAAGGTGCCGAGCCACAGCCTGGTCCGGTTCTTGGGGAGGCGGATCTCCGCCACCCACTTGCCCCAGTGCCGCTGCCGCACGCCGCGGTACAGCTTCGACTGCGCGGCCACGCCGGCCATCACCAGCGCCGAGGCGGCGCCGCGCGGCGGTGAACCGGACTGCTTCATCGGCATCCCGCGCGGCCCAAGGAATGAGGCAGCCAGGCCCCTCTGCTGCAGCAGTTGCTGCTGCTGTTGCTGTACGAAGAACTGGGCCTGGATCTGCTGGATCTGGGCCGGGCTGAGCTGGGTCAGCCCCATCGGCCCGTTGACGGCCGAAGCGGCATACTGCGGCGAAGAGTAGAGGGGCGGAAGCTGCGAGAAAGACGACGAGGTGGTAGCGGCGGTGGTCGGAAGAGACGAGGTGGCGTAGGAGGCGTAAGATGATGGAGTGGCCATGTAAGAAGAATCTTGGGTGACGGAGGAGGAAGAAGGTGAGTAGTAGTATTGGTAGGGAGAGGAAGAGGATGAAGCACTCGTGATAAAAGGTTCGAGCGCTTTCATGAGCTCCTGATCCGAAGCAGAGGCGGTAGAGGCGATCTGGTGGGCGATGGTGTTGTTATACTTGTACATGTCTATTGCTGCGGCCATGAGGAGGACTTGGCTAGAGGTAGAAGAAGATCGATGCTGAACTAAAAATGGAATGGAAAAAAAGGAGCTTTCTTGTGCAACTAGAAGAAAAAGCCCTGTTCCTCAATAAAATTCGAGAAACCAGGGGAGCTGGACGGTGCAAAGGAGAAAATAAATCGGACGAACTAGAAGGGTATTGCAAAAGAACCCTTTCCGAACGTACCGAGGCAAAGGAAGGCTGAAAAAGGACAAGAATCCAGGAGAGAAAAAAGGTTCTCTGGATCTCTGTTCCTCCTAGCTAGGAGAGTTGTGAAGCAAAAAAAATCCGGAGCAAAGAGAGGGTTTCTTTTGATCTAATAATCCCAAAAAAAAGCCTCGTTTGAACAGGACCTTGGTTTCTCGTGTGTTCTTTCCTGCTGCTAAAAAGATCAGAGGAGCTCAGAGAACCTGTCGTCGGTGCTGCTGCTGCTGTGGTGTGGATCGTTCGTCGTCGGATCGCTCAACCTCACCGTGGAGTGGAATGGGACGTGTCTGGCTGAGTGCTGCTGTGGTGTGGTGGGGGTTGAGGCGTCTCTCTGAGGAAGAAGAGGCGTCGTTCCCGGGCTTTATATAGCGCCGGGCTCCGGCCGTGCAAGCAAAGCAACCATTCTCCGAGCAATTTGCCACAAAGCCATCTGATTAATAAAAAATCGTTAATCGCTTCTTGTTGGGAGTTGCGTTGCGATTTTGAAAATGAGACGTTGCTGTCGTCCATGTCGTCAGCACACCGGCAGGTAGCACGCGCGAATAACACGTTGCGGCCAATGAGGTTCTGCCACGTCTGCTCCGGACACGCGGGTGATCGTCGGCACACTGTTTTTTTTTCTGTGCAAGTGGCAGGGTGGGATTGGGTGCTAGTGCGCTGCTTTGACTTCAAATTGCGCTGCCCCCGGAATTCGGCTTCTCCGTTGCACCAAGAGCTACAAAACCCCTTGCTCTAAAATTTGGAGCTATAAAAATCCTTCTTCACATGCACCTATTTGAGACTGGCTCTAAAAACACAGGAATATAGAAAAAATTAGGATCATAGTGCAATACAATATTGAATCCTACATGAACTTAAAACACATAATTTTTTTTTTGAGGGTAAAGAGAGTTTCCATTGATTATATGGTAAGGGTAATACAATCTTGGTCTATGAGTTCCGCAACGCCGGGGGGAGCTTGTAAAGTCCACACCGCACGCTGCATAGATCTCATACCCATTTGACATAATTCGTGAGCTACCCTATTGTCCACTCTCTTTACATGGTGCCATTGCACACCTTCCAGATTATGAGATATACATACGATCTCATCAATTGTTGATGACCAAGCTGCTCGGTTCTTCACTGGTTTCTTCAGGGCTTCTATAATCACCGCATTGTCTGATTCAAGGATGATTGGCATTTGGACCAGATCTCTAGCAATCTTTATTCCTTCTAGCACTGCGTGTGCCTCCACCTCGGTTGCGCATCGCCGACGAGAGATCCTCTCATGTCCAGTGTATAGAACAAGTCCCCTGCAGTCTCTAGCGACCACACCGATTGCGGCATCTCCAGATTCAGGCAAGAAGGCACCATCCACATTGATTTTCGCCCATCCCTCCGGAGGTGGAGTCCACCCTTTCCTCGTCAGATTAATACTGCATCTCCTTTTCATATTCGCTTCTTCAACAAACATAGGTGCCTTGCCCTTTTCATCTGGTTGTTGCCGGGACGGCAACAGTTCCATACTGTAGTGTAACAGGAAATTTACTGAATCCTGAATTGTTGCCTCTTTTTTCTCATGTATAGCATCATTTCTTAGCTGCCATGATCTCCACAGTAGCAATAGGACATTCGCCTTCATTTCCGGTGATAATGCATGAAGCAGTATAAGCAACCAATCTCTACCAGTGTATCTAAAACTTTTTTCTGCTGGTAATACCCATACCTTCCTCATCTCCTCTCTAAGAGCTCTTGCTCTTATGCACGCCACAGTTGCATGGTATCCATCTTCCTCCCTTTGCCCACATAGCTTGCAAACATTTATAATTTCAAGTGTCCTTTTCCACTTATTCTTTACTGTTGGTAGACTAACACATAATTTTGTTGTAACAACCATTTAGTTGCACCATAGGAATTGTTTTTCTAACGGATTAAGTACATGGTATGATTGTCATGAAAAACGAAGAACATTTCCATGAGGCTAGACATAATTAGTTGATTTTTTTCCCTTCTCGTCTATGGTTTCTAATCATGCAACCAAGCAATCCAATATAAAAAATTACAAAGAAACGAGATTCTCCTAAATTAGGCCCCGCTTGATTCGTAGTTCAAGGCTCCAAAACTCACGTTAAATCCAGGCCCGTAAAAAATGCTCGACGTGATCATGAGGTCTTGCTTGATTCATTGGTACTATTTCTAGTCAAATACCCCCGTTTAAATATCATAGCCTAGCTCCGGTGATGGAGGAACGAGGACAGCGGAGAACTTTCGGCTCGTCCTAGTGCTTGTAGTCGTCGCTAGATGGTCTAATGACCTATTTATAATTTTTATTATTTTTGGGTCTCTTTGTACTGTTGTTGATAATTATTAATAGATTTGTGGAATTTCACAAAAAAAAATATCATAGACCATCGAGGGTCTAGAAAAAATCCCGCTCGTTCAGTTGGGCATCGTGAAATACCGTGTGAGCAATTACGGTGGGGAAACAGAACTGACATCACAAACAGGGCCTTAATTCCTTTTCTTGCACGGGCGAGGCCTTAATTCTATTACTATTATTTAACCATGTTTTATTATGTTTGTGCCAAGGAACAAAACATAATCTTGCATAAAAAAATTGAGGTTCTGCCCTATGGAAAAAAATAGAGATAGTTTTCTTTTTGCAAAATTCCAATCTATTAATAATCATCAACACAAGTACAAAAAATTTCAAAAGTAATAAAAATTAAAAATATCTCATTGGATAGTTTGTTGCATGGTAAGAAATGAATGAATTAATCGAAACAATTCAGCTATCATGGAGGTTCCTTTCGTAATTGTGTTTTGATATTGGGTCCATTAGTCAACGTTGTTTTGTGTACTTTGATGTAGCTTGCTTATGCTACCAAACCTCTGATTTAAGACATCTTGTTGGGCATCGTCCTCATGTGGGCTATGAGGAGATGGACTTATGAAGCCTTTCAGGCGGCCAAAACAGGTGCAAGAGACCACCAACCTTTAGGGTTATGACCAAGGGTCATTTTGGACATTGCACATGAGAGAAGGGAGAGGATAAGCCTCCCAGCCAGCCACCACAAGGTGGAGTGACGAAAATCCAGGTTAGCCTTCATTGGAGAAGAAAACCAAGAGGGAAGAAAAAGAGAAGAAGTTGAAGGAAGAAGCTGAATCAAGCATCGGGCTCTGCCCACAGGGTTGTGAAGACCCAGATATACTACCTTGTCTCCTTCAAGTTGTTGTTCTACCATCTTTGGTGAGATTGCTCCTGTGCCTACTAGTAAACAACACTTTAGTGGCGCACCTGAAAAGCACATTCGTAGAGCACTAGCAGTGCGCCACTAGTCGCACGCTACGGTTAAGTTTTACCCATAGCGCACTACCTGGTGCGTTACAGGTAAAAAAAATTATCCGTGGCGCACCACCTAGTGCGCCACAGGAAGGGGTGCAGGTGCGCCACGACTATGTTTTTTAAAAAACAAAAAAATGCAAAGAAGACCCTTGTTTTGAATTGCAAAAGCAATCAGGTTCGTGCATCGTCGCCGTCGTGTCGCCTCACCGGAGCATAGCCGTGGCCACGACCTACCACCGCAGGGAGGTGCGGGAGGCCGTGGCTGCGCTAGTCCTCTCCGGCATCAAGGCGGTAGGAGGAGGTGTGGTTGGAGAAAGGGAGGTAGGCAGAAAGGGAGGAAGAGAAGAAGAGAGAGAGGAAGGGAGGTAGGTGAGGACGAGGAGGCCGCTGTCGCCTGTCGTCACTGCGAGGAGGAGGAGGAGAAGGCCGCCATCATGCCGCCGTCGCTGCAAGGAGATGAGGAGGCCAGAGCAAGGACGCCGAAGAAAGGTGGCCAGAGAGAGGAGAAGGGGAAGGAGGAGAAGGAAAAGGAGAAAAAGGAGTTGGAAAAGGGAGAAGGAGAAGGGAGAAGGAAAAGGAGAAGGGGGAGGGAAAAGTAGAGGGGTGTAACATCCCAAAAATACTAAACTTGGATCATCAAACTCTAATCATCAAAATTAGGGTTAACAAAAACTTTGCTAAATAAAAATATGAAAGCATGCATGTGAGTATTTTATTTTGAATCCTTTTGAACCAACTTGTTTGTGTGTTCCTTTGCTTGTAAATGGATGCTTAGGTGAAATAAACATCATCTAAACAATTCCCAAACTTTTCTAAAAGACAAATAAATCAAAACAAAGATAAATGAGTGAATGGTCATTTTGACCAATTTAATTCCCATGCCTACTTTGGCTGTCTCAAACTTTCAGAACTTAACAAAAAAAAATTGGATCTTTGCACCCCTTGATTGTACTCATAACAAAGTATCAAGGCCCACTTTGTGATCATCCAGAAACATTCAAATGCATAGCTTAAAGGACAGTTCAAAATTGAATCTTTATCATATGAGAAGATCCCACGTTTTCAAAAACCACTCAAACATGCTCAACTTTCAAAACCCAAGCATCTGCAGACCCACCAGCACCAACCTAGCACACCCACCAAAAATCTTTTCAAAATTCAAAACTTGAATTCTTGCGGCCATTTCATCAAACACTTGGCAGAAACAAACAAACTGGCCTAACTTCACTGTTTGGAGCAGTAATTTGGCTAAGCAATGTTCACCATTGATCACCCTTGTCTCCCCCAGTGCCAACCAGTGCTTGGACAAACCCTATCCCCTACCCTTTGCCCCATGCCATGCCAACCCGAGCATCCCCTTGCCAGCCGACAATGGCTAGCTAGCCAGAGCAAGCACCAAGCCTAAACAACATGTCTAGGAGGCAGCCAACACCCCACCGCCACTCCAAACCCGCCCACCCACCATGGACCACACGCACGAACCATGCCAAGCTCGCCAGCAACCATGCCGAGAGCATGCCCAGAGCGCCACACTCGATCGACGCCCACAGACCGCGCGCCGCCCTCGCCGCGTGCATACGTGATCACCACCGTCCCAGCAACCCCGCAAACACGCTCGTTCGCCGCAGCGTGGACCATGCGCGTTGTGCGCCATTAAATCTTCCGTCGGGCACGCGCAGAGCACGTCGCATTCCGACCAAACCGCACCGCCCCACGTCTCGCCACCGTGTCGTTGAGCATCGCCAGGAAGCACCGCACCGCCCCCTACCGTCGCCCACGCCGATAGCCGTCTGTACCGTCGACCACGACGAGCTCACCTTGCGCCCCGTCAGTCCCCTCTCGCCACTATAAATAGAGGCCACCCCCAGCCGAATTGAGCACACCATCTCACTCCCCTCTCCTCACTGATCGTGCCACCCCGTTCCCGAAGCAAGGCGAGCAACACTTCACCGGAATTTCACCGGAGTCTGCCGCTGCTGGAGAAGAAGGGGGCCAGCGATTGGAGCTGCCCCAGGAGAAGCTGTCGGTACCAGGAGGTTCGCCGTTGTCGACTTCGCTGTCGCTCGCCGACCGCCTAAACCCCGGTGAGCCCCCAACGACCCCCACTGGCCGTGCTAGGTTTCTGTCTCGCCGGCGTTGCCCAACGTCGATGATGACCCTCAGCCGTTTGATTACAACCAGATCGAACGCACCACATCGCCCCATACCGCTTCGCACCCCCCTGTCTCACTGACACGTGGGGACAGCGACTTAACCAGCCCGCGTAAGCGCTGTGCTTAGCAGGCTGGCCCAGTATCGCTTCCCGCGCAGCCCAGTTAATTAAATTTAACCTTTTTCATTTTATTTCAAACATACTTCTGGACCTAGTTTCAAAAATCAACCCAGGTCGATTCAGTGAACCAAATTGAATGAAACCAATTTTGTTAGAAAGGTCTGGGAATGCTGAATCCAAGCCCGTTGGATTCAAGTCATTTGGATCTGTAGATCATCCTGGGTAAAAATAACAAGGCAGAATATTTTCTGCATTCAAACATTTTTCAAATTAAAACCATAATAGTTCTTGAGTTGATTCCAACTCTCAAAAATCACATTTAACCATAACTTTCAGAATATATAAAAATATATAGGTTTACTTACATAAATAATGTACAAGTAATAAAAAAATGCTACATAGGCATTTCTAGTCACTTTATTTGATTAAAATAAAAGGGTAAAACCATATTAAATTGTGACACCACTTTAAATCACATTCCCATGGACTAAAATATGTGGTGATGACATGTGTCAACATGATCCCATGTTTGGTTTGGAGAATATTAAATCTTAAGTAGTTTTTCAATGAGTAGAAATTACTTTTCTAAAAATAAAAGGATTTGAACCAAGCTTTAATCTTGTAAAGTTAGTGATGATGCTAGATCATCTATAGGAACCTTTTGTGTGATGATTGCAAATAGTTAAGTATTGTTTGGTGATTGTGTACATCGTATTTATTTATAGACGCTAGTACCGACCAAGGATACAAGGAGGATTCCACGAAGAAGAAGCCGAGGAGAACTTCAACCACTGCTCTGCACAAGGCAAGCTAACACTTGCAAGATACTCTACTTTAGCAAGCCTAATACTACTAGTTGAATGTGCAAGCTAACACTTGCAATTATGAGAGTTAAATAACCTATGCAATGCACTAAGCATGCTTGGTTAGATACATTTGATGATACCCAATCCTAGTTTTACTTGCAAGCTTATTACTTTATTTCTTTATCAAAGCTCTTACTTAGAGTTACTGGAATAAATGGTAGATACTAGAAATATATTTGAAGGTTGCATAAAGAGCATAAAATTTGGCCTAAGCTAGATAATCTTGATGTCATCCCAAGGCATGAGATTAAACTTAGTTAAACCCCACTAGTTTACCACCCCTCATTAGTGCTTACCCCCACTTGTAGATGCTAGTGCTAAGCATAAAACTAGATCAACATTAGATGGGAATACTTGGTGAAAATGGTTATTGACATGGTTATACCCTACGGGTACGTGACTTCAGCATACCTGGTCCAGCCCAAGGAAGGCCCACAGCAGATATACGCTGGCCCATGGAGATTTTCGGGTGGCCAAGGCCCATGACGCCTTCGGATCCTTAGAGAGCAAGACTAGAGGAGATAGGAAATTCAAAGGGGTAAAACCCTAGAACTTGTAACCGACTAGGACTATGCCCGGGACCTGCCTAAGTCTATATAAAGGCCAGGAGGGCACGTCCTAGATCCCTCGACTCATACTCTCACACATGCATCCACGCCAGATCGAATCTGCGCACCATGTAACCTTCGGTTCCGCCGTAATCAAAGAGCAGACAAGCAGGAGTAGGGTTTTTCCCTCCGGGGCACGAACTCCGGTAAATCGTGTCCCCTGGTTGCTTGTCTGTTAACCGTGCCACGATCTCCAGCATCCCCATCTTCTCCAAAACCCAAGTCCATAACAATGGGCATTGACGAGATTAAACCTCGTCAATTGGCGCCGTCTGTGGGAATTGGGGCTGCTTATTGTCTTGATGCGTGGCGGTTCCGACCCGATCGATCTACAACTCGCTGCTGGAGAATCACCTCCTCTTGGTTGCTTCGACTTCACCGCCCACTCGCCGGCCACCATGAAGGATTTCGAGCCCGTAGGCGACGGACTCGAAATTTTGTCCGGGAGCTTCTGCTTCCAGGTGGGACAAACTGGTACCCTCCGCCTCCCTGAGCGGGTGCCCATGCCGTCAATCAGGCCCGCCTCGTGGGCTCCACACTCCGTGCTACGCACGTCACCATCGACAGATGAGTGCTACAGCAGCAGCAGCTGCAACTCCGATCTGTGCGATCCACCTTCGGATGAAGGGACCTACGGTTCCGGATCTGAAAGCTGCGGCAGCAGCCGACCAATCTGCAAGCGTTATCTATGCACCGCAGTCATCCAAACCGACGAGGAAACACCTAACCCGCCGCCCAACCGAAACGGCGGGGAAAACAACGGCCACGTCATCCAACTTAGCAAAGAAGGATGGGTCCAGGCGCGCCGTGCCGTTGCAGGCGACATCGTCTTACCTGCAGACGCCTCACGTGACCTACTGATGGCGTACCACTACCTCCTCATCGAGGAGCACAAGAAACAAGTCAAGATGCAGGAGACGCTTGACAAACGCAAGCAAGCAGCTTCCGAGTCCAGCGCGCGACGAGCTGCGCTCTCCGCCGCGGCACCCGGCTCTAGCACAAACGGAAACCAGGGAAACAAGCACCGCTCTCGGGTGGAAAACATGGATCCCAAGGAGCGGCGTGATGTGACCCGAACTCTCCACACATTGTTCATGGATATGGATGCCGACGGCAACATCATCCCGAAGACGCCACAAGCTACGATCATGGCAGCCACTGCGTATCTCGCGGCTCACCCACCTCCGGAGGGGGACCCGAAAAGGGTCATGCATAGGTCCGCACTTACCAGACTAGGACTAATCGGAGCTGCGCTCCACGAAGACGCTCCTGCGGAGCCAAAGAAGAAAGCTCCAGCCAGGCGTGACCGGAGCCCCACCCCCTCATCCGAAGAGGAAGAGGAGCACGATCTTCCTCGAAGGAAGAAGAGCTCGCACCGCCATAAACGCGACTACGACGCTAGAGACAAACTTACACAGCGCAAGATCGACAAAGCACGCGCCAAACGCGCATGCTCGTCTGAATCTGAGATGGATGAAGACGAAGGAGAACTCTGCGGAGCTTGATGCTTCAGCAGATCCGTTCGGCGAACACAGATGCCACGCAACTTCAAGCTTCCTTCGGATACTCTGAATTTCAACGGCACGCAAGATCCAAAGTCCTGGCTCAGCGACCATCTGTCATCCGTCAAGCTTCACGGAGGCAACAAGGAAACCGCCATGCAATGCCTTCAGCTGCAGCTGACAGGCGCGGCGCGGGTCTGGCTCAGCAGCCTATCATCAGGATCCATCCGAAGCTGGGAGGAGCTCTCTTATAGCTTCATCCAAAATTTCAAAGGCACCAGCAAGAGGCCCGCCTCAATCGAAGAATTGCGAGCCTGTACTCAGAGAACGGGTGAATCTATTCGCTCATACATACTACGCTGGTCTACAACCAAGAACTCCGCAACACACATCTCCGAAGAGAGGGCCATTGACGCCTTCAGGGATGGCGTCAAGTGCCCAGACTTCAAGGAGGAACTTGGGCGTGTAAAGCCCAAGACACTCGACCACCTCATGGAAATCGCCAACAGCTGGGCAGACGGCGAATATTGCATCCAGCGAGCGCAATCAGATGAAGAGGACGACTACGGCCGAAGACGTGAACGCCGCAGCAAGAGGAGATCGCGCGTCTACGAGGACCGCGACGGACCCGACATGGTCGCGGCCGGCTACGCCGACCGCCGTAACGACAACAGCCGCAACAACGGAGGATACCGCAGCGGAAACTTCCGCGACAGCGGACGACCAACGCATTAGCAGCGCGCGACGCGACAACGGACCCTCAGCATTCGACAAACTTTTGGGTCCATGCACCATCCACTTCTACATCGACAAACAGGATGGCAAAAAGAAAGCCAGCTACATTCAAGGACTGCCGCGAGTTCCAAAAACTCAGCGAAGGCATGGTGCAGATGAGGCAACAAGCCCCAATCCCTGCGTTTGGAAACGCACCTGCGCCAGGTGACATAGCACACGGAGCTCCTCCACCGCCGCCTATTGGAGGCCCAAATCAACCAGTCGCACCAGCGCAAAACAATGCCGGGGTCGCATACCCCCACCAAAGGGAGCACTAAATATGATCCAGAAGGGCGCCCACCAATGGTGCGAAGAAAATCACCGACAAATCAACTTGGCGTGGCAACTCCGCTGCAATCCTCGAGTACCTCAAATAACCGAGTCCTGCATCACATTCACTCGCGGATCACCTTGCGGATCCCTCGCCCGATCATGCTGCCACAGTCTGGAGGCGCAGATCGGAGGCTTCGAGATGAGTCGCGTCTTCATGGACGGCGGTAGCGGCATCAACCTAATGTTCGCAAGCACTCTAGCAGCTATGCGGATCCCGCAATGCAGCCTAGAACAATCAGACACAACATTCCACGGCATTTTCCCAGGAAAGGGCATATTCCCCTGGGCAAAATACGGCTCGACGTCATCTTCGGGAAGCCGGACAACTTTCGGCAGGAGCGCCTAGAATTCGAAGTGGTGGACTGGCCGTCGCAGTACCACGCCATCTTGGGGCGTGTAGCATTATAAGGTTCTGGCCGTCCCACACTCGCGATACCTACTACTCAAGATGCCAGGACCAAGGGGCGTCATCACAGTCCACGGGAGTTTCACCCGATTGGACCAATGCGACAGGGATTTCAACAAAATCTCCCAGTCTTTCGGCATGCAAGACGAGCTTGTAAGGCTCCGCGAGACGACGGACAATGGGCTACCCCCAGTCACAAGGCAGAACGCACCTGACATGTCCTTCGACTCCACCGTCAACACCAAGAAGGTGCAGGTCCATCCGACGGACGCCTCCAAGACAGCGCTGATCGCCAATGACCTCAGCACCGCATAGGAAGGCGCGCTCGTCGAATTCCTCCGTGAGCGCTGGGAAATCTTCGCCTGGTGTCCTGCGGACATGCCAGGAGTTCCCAGGGAATTCGCCGAGCACGCACTCAATGTCTTTCCAGACACCAAGCCAGTCAAGCAGTCCATCCGAAGACTGTTGGAGCCACGAGCCGAAGCTATCGGCAAGGAAATCAACAGATTACTCGCAGCAGACTTCATCCGGGAAATCAAGGAAAGCGAGTGGCTGGCAAACACGGTGATGGTTCCAAAAAAGGACACGGACATCCTACGGATGTGCGTCGACTTCACGTCACTAAACAAACATTGCCCAAAGGACCACTTCCCTCTTCCTCGGATCAATCAGATCATCGATTCGACTGTAGGTTGTGAGAAACTCTCCTTCCTCGACGCCTACTCAGGCTATAACCAGATTCGACTCAAGGTCGAAGATCAAGAGAAAACGGCGTTCATCACACCGTTCGGAGTATACTGCTACAACACAATGCCCTTCGGGCTAAAGAACGCGGGTGCCACGTACCAGCGATGCATGCAGGCCTGCCTCAAGAACCAGATCGGTCGCAACGTCCAAGTCTATGTCGATGACATAGTAATAAAAACCAAGGAGGCAAGGACACTTATCGACGATCTCCGCGAGACGTTCGACAACCTTGATCGCTACAGGATCAAGCTCAATCCAGAAAAGTGCGCCTTTGGCGTCCCCTCGGGTCAGCTGCTCAGATACTTCATCTCTCAATGAGGGATTGAGGCGAACCCGAAGAAAATCAGAGCCATCATGACAATGGAGAAGCCGAAAAACCTCAAGGGCGTCCGGCTCGCAGACGAGTAGCGCACTAAGGTGTTCATCAGCCGTATGGGCGAGAAGGCCCTACCATTCTACCAGCTGCTGCGTAAGGCAGACAAGTTCGAGTGGACACCAGAAGCCAACGACGCATTCGAAAGCCTCAAGCGGCTCCTCTCCACCTCGCCCGTTTTGGTCACGCCAAAAGAGCGCGAGCCCCTGCTGCTGTACATAGCAGCCGCACACCAGGTGGTAAGCACCGTACTCGTGGTCGAACGACCCGAAGAAGGAAAGACCCATGGGGTCCAGCGCCCAATCTACTACCTCAGCGAGGTTCTCACTCCAACAAAACAGCGGTACCAGACTACTGTGGTTAGCCTACGGCGTGTTCATGACAGCTCGACGGCTGAGCCACTACTTCCAGGAGCATCAGGTGATGGTCGTCAACGAGGCACCCCTAAACAGCATCCTGAATAACCCAGAGGCAACAGGACGGGTCCCCCTGTGGGGCATCGAACTATCACCCTTGGACATCGTCTATGAGAAGCGACACGCAATCAAATCCCAAGTCCTTCCGGACTTCCTGGTGCACTGGATGGAGCTGCAGCTGCCAGACACCCCAGATCTGTCCCAGTCCTGGACAATGCATTTCGACGGCTCCAAACGCGAAGCCGGAGCAGGGGCAGGAGTCATACTGACCTCCCCGCAAGGTGACAAGATGAAGTACGTTCTTCGGATGAAGTTCAGAGCCTCCAACAACGAAGCCGAATACGAAGCCCTCATCCATGGCATGAGGATGGCAAAGATATGTGGCGCAACGCGCCTGGTCATCTATGGTGACTCCAACCTCGTCGTCCAGCAGACGATGAATGAGTGTGACGCACATGCCGAAAACATGATCGCGTATCGCGCGCTATACAACGCACTCGAATGAGAATTTGACGGCTGCGAACTTCGGCACGTTGGAAGAGAAAGCAACGAGGAAGCCGATAGACTCGCCAACATCGGCTGCACTTGCGCAAAGGTGCCACCAGGTGTGTTCCTCGAATAGATCTGCGTGCCATCCATCAAGCAAAAATTCCCCAAGGGATCACCCGAAGAAGCAGAACACTCGGGGGCTACGCTACCCGAAGGTCATGAAGGACCCGAAAAGCTGGACACCGAAGTTGCCATGGTCAACCTGATGCAAGTCATGGCAGTCGAAGAAACCTGGACACGTCCATACCTCCAGTTCCTGATAAACGGAGACTTGCCCGATAGCCCGACAGACGCCCGGCGCATATCTCGTCGGTCAAAAGCCTTCACCATCATCAACGGCGAGTTGTACAAACGCAGCATTACGGGTGTACTACAATGATGCGTCACCATCGACGACGACAAGGCCATACTCCAAGACATCCATGAGGGCATCTGCGGCCACCACGCCGGCAGCCTCTCCCTTGTCGCCAAAGCTCTACGAGCAGGATTCTACTGGACAACGTCCATGAGCGACGCAAAGGACATCGTCCGAAGATGCAATGGGTGCCAACGGTTCGCCGACAAACCGCACGCACCTGGGTCCGAACTTCGACCCATACCCATAGCCTGGCCTTTTGCCCAATGGGGCCTCGACATGATCGGCAAACTGCCCAAATCCTCGAAAGGAGGACACGTCTTCCTCCTGGTCGCAGTCGACAAATTCACCAAGTGGATCGAGGCCATGCCAGTAACCAACCAGAAGGGCAAAACCGCCGTCAAATTCTTCGAATCCATTGTCTCTGGTTCGCGTATCGCGACAAAGATCATCACCGACAACGGATCAAACTTCATCTCCGAAGAATTCCAGGACTTCTGCGAAGGCCTCGGGATTAACATCACGTACGCCTCAGTGGCACACCCGCAAACAAACGGGCAAGTGGAAAAGACCAACGGCCTCATCGGCGCCGGCATCAAGAAGCGCCTCATGAGCTCACTTGAGCATAAAGCTGGAAACTGGACGAAAGAGCTACTGTCTGTCCTGTGGAGCTTACGGACTACGCCAAACAGCTCCACCGGCTACACACCGTTCTTCATGGTGCACGGAGCTGAGGCCGTGCTACCGGCACGCCACCAGGCTCCACGAGTCGCTTACAGAGGCCGAATCCAATCCACGCTGCACTCGAAGATGCAGTCGACACACTCGAGTAAGCACGGGATATAGCAGCAGCTCGATCGGCGGTGTACCAGAAGTGTCTCCGCAACTACCACAGCCGCCGGCTGCGCCCAAGGTCCTTCGTCGAAGGAGACCTCGTCTTGCGACTCAAGCAAAAACGACCGAATAAATTCGAGTCACCATGGGAAGGACCCTATGTCATCACCGAAGTCATCCCAGGTGGCGCCTATCGCCTCAAGCGCGTGGAGTCTGGAGTCGCATACTCCAACCCATGGAACATCTCGCACCTGCGATGATTCTACCCGTAGCAACCTACCCCCTTTTACTTTCAATAAAGCTTTCCGCCAAGGCTACTCAGCCGAACCATGTACCTCCTCTATTACGATATAAATAAAGCTAAGTGTCTCGCCCCCAACCTTCGGTTGACTATTTTCCTGCAACTCTACTACATGCTACATACGCACTCGGGGGATCCCCCCACCTCACGATTTCATCGACTGAGGACCAAACGTGTACACCTGAGTAGCTGACCACGTCAGGCAAACGAAAAGGACACGTACTCAATCAAAGCACTGCGTGCTCACAAACAAGCAA
Organism: Avena insularis; assembly: GCA_023614405.1. Lineage (NCBI taxonomy): Eukaryota > Viridiplantae > Streptophyta > Magnoliopsida > Poales > Poaceae > Avena > Avena insularis. Next base: position 261,526,537 of record CM042695.1, read on the forward strand.
ACCTTTACAACAAAGGGAACAAAACGCCCAGCCGAAATATACAAATTTTACATTTCTCTGTCTATTTTCAGGTCCTACCTATTCTGAAGAATAACCTGAGCGCGCTGCTCAAACAAATCTACAATCTGTTCGGCATACTGCCTTACAGCCGCGTAATGCGAACGCATGTTCCACTCGCCACCATCCGGTCGAAGAGGTGGCCCAGCTGCCACAGCAGCCAAATCTACGTCAGGACGGTGCACCCTCACAAGAGACAAGGCAGCCTTCACTCCTGCGACGAGCTGCTGCCACACCAGCTCCATGACATTGCTGGCACTCCGAAACCTTGACAGAAGACCTGCAAGGGTCGTCGGCACAGCATCCAAAGGAAACATGACGTGCAACACCGAGGAAAGAGATGTCTGCACCTGGCGGAGCACCCGCGAAACTTGATAAACACGATCCTGCACCGTCGCCAAAACCATGGCGCGATCGCGATCCATCCAGAAGAAGCCGCCGGCCTCCATGTCCTGTTGAGTCAAGCAATTGACTCGAACAGCGACACGCTCCTTTCCTTCACTCGGAGCAAGATTGGCACCTGCGACAACCGCACAAAACAAGAATAAGGCCAGCAGGCTCATCCGAAGAACTGAGCTACAGCCCAAAAGAAGGATCAACTTACACTGCAATTGCTCGGACAGCCGACTCGGCTCCGCCATCAAGTACTCCTCTCTGGCTGCGCCACAATCCGCCTTGGATTTCCAAACGTCGGCACGAGCAACTCCCTCTCCTCTGCGCATTGCACGATCCTGAAGGAAAGTAAGCCGTGAGGAGTCATCCAAGACGGACGAACGGCGTATGGATGGGCGCCAACGGTCAAGACCAAGGAACCTAGCACGACAGCAAAAGAAAGGAACACAGACATTCAGCCAAGGATGGAGTCCAACTCAGAGGAATTCATTAAATATATAAGGCCACTGCGTGGCACAAGGATGATACTACAAAAGATATTTACAACAAAAGTAAACTACATACTACCCTACATCTACTATGCCTAAGGCGCAGGACACTGAGTCGCCTCAGAGCCAGACTGCCTAGCTTTGGCCTCGCCCTGCCCAGCTGCATACAGACAACAAGTCAATGAGCTTGGGCCCATATCGCTCGTGAACGAGCGGAGTAGGCAGCGAAGGCTACCTCGGATCCATCCGCAGCCCCGCATCCGAGAAGTGATCTGGGCAAGTCCAGCTCCGCTTACATGGCCATGGCCATCGCCAGACCGATGCCCTTCTCGCTATGCCTTGCGCTTATGCGCAGCGCTCGTTGATGTAGCCTCGCCAGGGCATCCACATCTTCAAGGGCTGCGCCCTTCGGGAAGAGCTCCTGGTAGAAGCGACCAAGGACCTCTTTCGCCTTGGCAAGGGAGTTGATGACGGTGCCGCAGCGGTCTTCGACCGCCACAGTGGCATCATCTAGAGCACTCCCGTGCTCCAGAGCACCGCGGTCGAATTCGATGCCCTCGGCCTCTGAGACAAAAATGAAGAAAAGCATGAAGAAAGGCAGCATAGAAGAAGGCCCGTAGAAAAAGAAACAAGTACAAAAATCCAGCACTCACCCGAAATAGCCTTGGCAGCAGCCATGAGCTTCGCCGCCACCCCTCTTTCACGAGCAGCCGCAACGGTGGCCAGCTGCTCACGATCTGGCCTCGCTGCAGACGCCTTTCGCTGCCTTCGACAACTCTAGCTCAAGGCGCTCTTTGCAACGGCCGGCGCTTCTGCTCGATTGACACAAGGCTCTTTTTGAGAGCGTTGACCTCATGGAGAGAGTCGTTATGCTCCTCTGCATTTAAGAAAAGCAAGTGTCAAAGAACAGGACCAGGATAAACAAGAGAAGTACTAAAAGGCAGACGAATACCTTGAAGCTGCCGTAGTTTCGCCTCCAGCGTCAGGCGTTCCTCCACCAGCCTCTTGGACAAAAGGCTGCAGAAAAAGGCAATAGCAGTAAGAACAGGACTCGGGGGCTACGCCCAACACAAAGAAGCAAAAACAACATCAGCACACGAAGACACTCGGGGGCTCCCCTCGTGATATGAAGCCGAAAAAACTTACATGCTCCGATGGCGACCCCGAAGGCCCACCTGCAAAATTCTGAGGCGCAACCACCAGCCCCTCCCGCACAGGAGGATCTGGAGCGGCGCCACCCGAAGTCGCCACCGTCTGAGGAGGAGGCGACGCAATGTTCGACTCCCCCATCATCTCTCGCGCACCATCACTGGAGTCATGGGAGGATTGCCTACATACGAACCAATCAACACAGGTGCAAAAATCATGAAGGGAAAAAGGACAACAGTACAAAAAGAAAACTTACGAGCCCAATACGCTCAGGTCGAAGATAGGAGAAGCCCTTCGGGCCCTCTTCTCCTCTTTCTTCTCTTCCTTCTTCTCCTCCTTCTTTTCTTCCTTCTTCCGCTTATCAAGTGCGGCGCAACAGCCCGCACAGGAATGGCAGGAAGGGGAGAGGAAGAACCTCCATGACCACCACTATGACGCTCAAGGCCCAGAGGATTTCTGGGAGTCGGAGGAGTTGAGGCATCCGAAGACTCGCTCGAGCTCCGTGATCGCTTGCGCGTATGGTCCTCACTCGACTCGTCGGCATCCTCCGCCGGAGATCGCGCCGACGGAAGCTCGGACACGGAATCCACCACTTCATTATCCGGGGCATTTGGATACCTTTCGGGCAATGGTGGTACCATGCCCGGCACTTTGAAGCTCTACAAGATGAGAAGGAACTTTGTTAGCAAACAAAGGAAACAAATACACACCCAACAAAAAAAGGGGGGAGAGCACTACGTGCATAAATCTACACCTTCGGCACGGCCAACGTCGAAGAAAAGGGAGGAGTCAGCGACTTCCCCGGGAGCTCTTCTCCGGCCTTGAACTTCAGCAGCACGCGAAGATCCTTATCAAGACCCGACTCGGAGATTTTCTCACTCGAAACCCTCATCGGATCACGGCGCCCAGAATAAAGGAACATCGGTGCGCTCGCTGGAGAGGCTGCACCGACGCCAAGAAACGTCCGGATGATGTCCACGCCGTTCACCTCCTTCTCAGGAATCAGTTGGAGATCCTCCACCCGACGGTAAAGGGCCTCTATCTCCTCCACCTCACCGTCTAAGATTTGGTTTTTCCAAGACCTTTTCTTCTCAATCTTTTGGGAGGGGTCAAAGGGAACAAGACCAAAATCTTGCCCAGGCAATACGGAGTCGCGGATGTAAAACCATCGCCTCCGCCAGTACTGGAAAGATTCGGACATGGAAAAGGAAAAGAATTGCACATTGGTACTGAGGGAGATGATGAAACCCCCAATGGGATACACACCATCCGAACCAGACTGCCTCTTCACGGAATAAAGCTTCCGGAAGAGGCCAAAGTGCGGCTCAATGCCAAGCCAACACTCGCAAAGCGTGATAAAACACGCAATGTGGAGAAGGGAGTTGGGAGACAGATGATGGAGTTGAACCCCATAGAAGAAGAGCAGCCCACGGAGGAAGTCATGGACCGGAAAAGAAAACCCGCGAATCACGAAGGCAACAAACATAACCCGGTACCCATATGGGGGACGGGGGATTACCTCATTGCCGGGGAGTCTCACGGCCGTCGTATCTTGCGGGATCAGCCGGCCACAGCGTTTCTGGAGATCGCTCTCCCACGTTTCTGATCGCCGCCAGCCACCATCGGTGACGCGAGCAGCGGCGGTGCCCTTCTTGCCTCCGGCGGCGCTGGTCCCAACCGCAGATGAGGACTTCTTTGTTTTCCCCATGGCGCTACGGCGGTGGTGGCGATGCCAAAGCAGAAAGAACAGAGGAAATGTGGAAGAAAGTCGCAGCGCGCAGCAAGAATAGCTCAAGAACAAGAAGGCAGTGAATAGATGAACTGGTGCGGTGAAAAACAAACCATGATTTCACCAAGGATTATAACAGCGAAGACGACGCACACTGGCCGTCCATCGAGAAGACCTAACGCCAACGGTAGATCTGGCCGTACACGTGTCAGCACCACAACGAACCGTCGTTACCACGCCGTCCACTACGCGCGGAAATCAAGAAGACGTCGTAATCATCTCCACGCCGCGCGTGACCGGTCAATTCAAAGTCAGCAAGTGGGACCCACGCTTCGTCCAGTCAAGTCATATCTGGCGTAGCAGACGCTTGAGGTCATCAATCGTAAGCACTGATGTCATCAAAAGCTACACTAGCACCACTTCGGCTGCACAACTAAGAGTACTCACTCGAATCTACGATTCGATTAAATACTCGGGGGCTACTCCTATCAGGAGCGCTGGCCGCGCACCCGACAGACAAATGAGGATGAAATTACTTCTCTGAGTCCTACGTTGAGTCTATGACTCCACTACAGACTCGGGGGCTACTCCCATAGGGAGGATGGATTTAAGCATCCGAAAATTTTCGAGTCATGCGGACTTAACAACTGAAACAACGCTTGAACTAAAGTCTCCGTTCGAGTCTACGACTCGAACAGACACTTGGGGGCTACTCCCATAGGGAGCGCTGGTCGCGCACCCTATGAAATCTTCGACTGCGATCTTCCGGATCAACACGCAAAAACTTTTCGGCAACTCTGCCCCAACAAAACGCTAAGTGAGCAACAATCTCCTTGGCCACCCGAAGCACCTCCGCGGTGACAAACATTCGGATGCTGTGTCTTCGGCGCAAAGATAAGACCTACAGATATCATCTGATGGCCCGCAACACCGATCGCGCTCTGCTAGTATGAAGCCGTACCAGCAGGTACGATGAAAAATCCCGACGGACGCGTTGGGTACACCAATTAAAATCACTCGAACTCCACTCCTGTAAGTCCTCCGCGGCCTGAGTCGAATTACGCCAACATATGTTCCAGGTCCGGGTTGAGGGACCCGAACCTGAAGAAGATCGTGTCGTTTCGTCCTAAGACAGTTAACTGGCCCTGATCCGTCGGGTGAGCCAGGCACACGCATCAACAATCCCTACGCATATATACTATTGAAATATAGTTGCACCCGAAGGATGGAAGAGTCCTCAGCCGAATCTACGATTCGACTGATCACTCGGGGGCTACTGACATGGTTATACCCTACGGGTACGTGACTTCAGCATACCTGGTCCAGCCCAAGGAAGGCCCACAGCAGACATACGCTGGCCCATGGAGATTTTCGGGTGGCCAAGGCCCATGACGCCTTCGGATCCTTGGAGAGCAAGACTAGAGGAGATAGGAAATTCAAAGGGGTAAAACCCTAGAACTTGTAACCGACTAGGACTATGCCCGGGACCTGCCTAAGTCTATATAAAGGCCAGGAGGTCACGTCCTAGATCCCTCGACTCATACTCTCGCACACGCATCCACGCTAGATCGAATCTGTGCACCCTGCAACCTTCGGTTCCGCCGTAATCAAAGAGCAGACAAGCAGGAGTAGGGTTTTCCCTCCGGGGGCCTGAACCTGGGTAAATCTCGTGTCCCCTGGTTGCTTGTCTGTTAACCGTGCCATGATCTCCAGCATCCCCATCTTCTCCAAAACCCAAGTCCATAAAAATGGGCATTGACGAGATTAAACCTCGTCAGTTATGAAAACCTTAGAATGATGGATCATTCTACTGAGATATTTTGACATGTGTTTCCGAAACCCGATGATTTTGGTGATGAAAATGTTGAGGCATGAGCCTTAGCCCTTTATAAAACTAATGGTTGTCTGGATGCGATACCATTCCAATTTTACCGTACCCGAAGATTGGGTAGGGCTTGACTGGAAACTTATATACCTTAGTATTAGTTCCCTCACGGCCAAGGTCTGAGCTGAGGCTACCTTGTGAAGATTGTCCACCTGTGCAGTACCCAAGAAGAAAGTTGTTCATGGTTGGGAGGCCAAACTCACAGGAGAGGTTCTTATACTAGGGCGTATAATTGAAAGGTTAGGATTGATTATTCGCATACTGAGTATGGTGAATTCAGGATTTGTTCCTGACGGATGTATCGAATGTTGTGGTGAAAGTGTACAATCTCTGCAGAGTGTCAAACTATTCGAATAGTCGCGTCCGCGGTTATGGACAGTTGGAGTGGCCATACTGTTCCCCCATCAGACTTTTCCAAAATGACTTGTGAAATGAATTGAGACTTTGACTTGACCACAATAGGGTTGTGGCATGAGATACAAATTCCCACTTAGGTGTTATAAAACCTTAACTAGCATTCGTTGTTTCCAAACTTAGTAGAGATAAATCTGGCTTTTGCAAAACAACCCTAGAGCCTAGTGTCCTATTATCAAAAACCCCTTTCACTTGTTAGTACTAGTTTGCGAGTACTTAAAGAGTACTCATGGCTTTGTCCCTGGCTATTCCCGTGGCCAGACTATGAAGAGGAGTACCTGGAGAATGGAACCCAGAAAGGTTACGACAACTAGGATCATCTCCCATCGTCAGCATTGCCTGTGACCCCGAAGATGGAGCTTCGCCTACGCTACCGTTATTATTACGTATTCCGCTGCTTGAAGTTGTATTAAGAACTGGATCATGAGATCCCTATTTGTGTAAGAACTTATGTACGGTTTGTAATGGATGATGTACTATGGTATCCAATTCTGTTATGTCTCACAAAAATGGTAATCCTGGGATTGCGATGTATGGCATAACAGGCATCTGGGATTAAAATCCAGGTGTTGACAAGTTGGTATCAGAGCCATCTTGACCATATGAGACCCTAGTTAGACTGGAAGTTTGAATCAAAAACTTAGTTTCAAAACCAAAGAAAACAAATATTTACAAAAACTTATTCTCATTCTTATCCCTTTGATTCTTTCATGAAAATTCATGTTCCTCAAAAACTCTGGCAAAATACATAAAATTTTGATACACTTGATCACTCTACTAACTTACTCATCCTATATTCTTATAGATGGACGTGAAGTACAGCAAGTTTTATCAGTTGGGGAATGGAGGAGACCTTATCTTTGAGAGGGATTTGGACTAGCTTTCGGAACTTCTGGAGCGTCACTCGAAGTTCTTCGGAGCTCAGCTCAATGATCAAGGAGGAGAAGATCTGCAGTGGCTAATTGTTGCAAGTCTCCGAGGAAAGATTGAACCTCCCACTGCTGAGGGAATTCAGTTTACCTTAAGAGAGAACAACTAGCTCGACGGACTTGCCAGGGCCATGTAGGAAGCTCTTTCCCGTCTGTGTGGGTAGAGCATCAATCAGATCAAGGGAACCCGCTTTGAGTTTCGCCCAAGGCGTGATGCAAATGGACAACCACTGGAAGCCCCATACCACCACGAGCTGAAGACCCAATTGGACCACCTTAGCTTCATGATATACGATTGTCAGCAGGAGTTGGATAACTGCCGTGACTACTCCAACCACAAGTTTGCCATCATCAAGACGAAGGATCAAACCATCGCCATGCTAGCAAAGGATCGCAAGTCTCGCCGCCGTTAGCTCGACAAGAAGGAGCGCATCATTGCCCGTCTTCGCCATCGTATCTCATCTTTGGAGGAGACCATCCACGAGAGAGACATGCAGTTGGAAGAAAGGGAGAATGCAGGAGAGGATCTTCGTGGAGACCCCTACTCCTATCTCAGCGATGATGATGATTTTCTTGAGGATCAGGCTATGGACTTCTTCACCAATGAGGATGATTTTGCCTTCATCGGTGATGCTGAGGATAATGAAGCCACAGATTCCAAGGAGTAGTACCACTTGATCACCAGCGTAGTGAGTAGTAGTCAGTCCCACTGTATCGTAGTTTCCAGAATGGTTCTTAAAACCATCTGTTTTTCTTTGTTATGGTGTGTGTTGTATCGTGTGCTATGAATGAATGAATGAATGAAAAGCGAGTTGCTAGAAAAATATGAATCAAACTTTAAAAACTTTTCAAAATCCCAGAACCTTAGAAATTTCCCTCTTTTCTCATGATCTATCTCAATCTCCAGATGCCACGCAGAGGAAGTGGTTCATCCCCGGACCAAATGTTGCAGATTCTGCAAATATTGACTTCTTACCGCGAAGCTGAAAGAGCGGAACGTCAAGCCAACCTAGCCACCCTGCAGCAGATAGCCTAGCTAGCCCACAACAACCAAGGCCACGGAAATCAGGACAACCATGGATCTAAGCTCAAGAATTTCCATAATACCAACCCACCTGTTTTCACTAAGTCAGAAGAACCCCTAGACGCCGATGATTGGCTGCAAACCATGGAAAATAACCTCTAAGTCACCGGAGTGGAAGCCAACAATAAAGTTTTGTTCGCCACCCACTATCTAGCCAGAGATGCCAGGGCATTGTGAAACAGTGTTCGCGCAATGACCGGAGGCCAGATGATGACCTGGGAGGAATTCAAGGTCAAGTTTAGCAGAACCCATGTGCCACTGGGTTTGATCAAGAGGATGAGAGACGAGTTCAGAGAACTGAATCAAGGAAGGATGACCGTAGTGGAATACCATGACAAATTCTTGTCATTAGCTAGGTATTCCCCGGATGAAATCGACACCGAAGCCAAGAAGAAAGAAAGATTCCTAAATGGTCTGCATGATGAGATGCAGACAGTGTTAGTCAATATCCCCTTTGCTGATATTGAAGCCCTTGTCGACTCTGCTATCCAGATGGAAGAAAAGATCAACCAAGCCAATGAGAACCGCAAGCGTCGCATGATGCATCAGCCAGGAACCCATCAGACCCCAAAGTATCGCCCTAACCCATCTTCAGGATTTGCCCCAAGAACCAATAGACCCCCGATGAACCGTCCGACCTATCCCAACCATGGAAACCCTAGGCCCGGAGGAAATCATAACAACCCCAGCAACGCTAGCAATTTCAACCGTGCCCCACCCAAGTTCAACAACAACAATGCTACCGCCAATGCCAACACTGCCCCGAGGACTGGAAGCAATGTTGTGCCTGTAGCAGCAAAGGACAAGTCGCAAGTGACTTGTTATGACTGTGGAAATAAGGGTCACTGACGAGGTTTTGACTCGTCAATGCCCATTGTTATGGACTTGGGTTTTGGAGAAGATGGGGATGCTGGATATCGTGGAACGGTTAACAGACAAGCAACCAGGGGACACGAGATTTACCCAGGTTCAGGCCCCCGGAGGGAAAACCCTACTCCTGCTTGTCTGCTCTTGATTACGGCGAAACCGAAGGTTACAGGGTGCACAGATTCGATCTGGCGTGGAGGTGCGTGTGCGAAAGTATGAGTCGAGATCTAGGACGTGCCCTCCTGGCCTTTATATAAACTTAGGCAGGTCCCGGGCATAGTCCTAGTCGGTTACAAGTTCTAGGGTTTTACCCCTTTGAATTTCCTATCTACGCTAGTCTTGCTCTCCAAGGATCCGAAGGCGTCATGGGCCTTGGCCACCCGAAAATCTTCATGGGCCAGCGTATATCTGCTGTGGGCCTTCCTTGGGCTGGACCAGGTATGCTAAAGTCACGTACCCGTAGGGTATAACCACGTCAGTAGCCCCCGAGTGATCAGTCGAATCGTAGATTCGGCTGAGGACTCTTCCATCCTTCAGGTGCAACTATATATTTAATAGTATATGTGTGTAGGGATTGTTGATGCGTGTGCCCGACTCACCCGACGGATCAGGGCCAGTTAACTGTCTTAGGACGAAACAACACGATCTTCTTCAGGTTCGAGTCCCTCAACTCGGACCTGGAACATATGCTGGCGTAATTCGACTCAGGCCGCTGAGGACTTACAGGAGTGGGATTCCAGTGATTTTAATTGATGTACCCAACGCGTCCGTCGGGATTTTTCATCACGCCTGTTGCCATGGATTTATACTAGCAGAATGCAGTCATGTGCATTGCCAGGCCATCAGATGATATCCGCAGGTCTTATCTTTGCGTCGCAGACGCAGCATCCGAACATTTGTCACCACGGAGGTGCTTCGGGTGGCCAAGGAGATTGTCGCTCACTCAGCGTTTTGTTGGGGCAGAGTTGCCAAAAAGTTTTTGCGTGCTGATCCGAAAGATCGCAGTCGAAGATTTCATAGGGTGCGCGACCAGCGCTCCCTATCGGAGTAGCCCCCGAGTGTCTGTTCGAGTCATAGACTCGAGCAGAGACTTTATTCAGGTGTTTTTTTCAGTAGTAAGTCCGTAGGACACAAAAAAAATTCGGATGCTTAAATCCGTCCTCCCTATGGGAGTAGCCCCCGAGTCCGTAGTGGAGTCGTAGACTCGACGTAGGATTCGAAGAAATAATTTGTCTTTATTCGTCTTTCGGGTGCGCGGCCAGCTCTCCTGATAGGAGTATCCCCCGAGTATTTTGTCGAATCGAAGATTCGAGTGAGTACTCTTAGCTGTGGAGGCGAAAAATTGTAGTTGGTGCTAGTATAGCTTTTGATGACATCAGTGCTGACGATCGATGACCTCAAGCGTCTGCTACGCCAGAGATGACTTGACTGGACGAACGTGAGTCCCACTTGCTGACTTTGAATTGACCGGTCACGCGCGGCGTGGAGATAATTACGGCGTCTCCTCGATTTCCACGCGTAGTGGACGGCGTGGTAACGACGGTTCGTTGTGATGTTGACACGTGTACGGTCAGATCTGCCGTTGGCGTTAGGTCTTCTGGATGGACGGCTGCCATGCGTCGTCTTCGCAGTTATAATCATTGGGGAGAGCCGCGTTTGTTTTCACCGCATCAGTTCTTGTTTTCACTGCCTCCTTGTGCTCTAGCGATTCTTGCTGCGCACTGGGATTTCCTTCCACATTTCTGTCGTTGTTTTTGCGTCTTCACCGCCGGCGCCGCCGTAGCGCAATGGGGAAACCCAAGAAATCCTCGTCTGCCGTTGGTACTAGCGCCGCCGGAGGAAAGAAGAACACCACCGCTACCCGCGTCACCGACGGTGGTTGGCGGCGATCAGAGACGCGGGAGAGAGATGTCCGCAAGCTTCGTGAGCGGGGTCTGATCCCACAAGATAGGGAGGCCGTCAGGCTCCCCGGCAACGAGGTAATCCCCCGTCCCCCATCTGGGTATCGGGTTATGTTTCTCGCCTTCGTTATTCGTGGGTTTTCTCCGTCCACAACTTCCTCCGTGGATGCTCTTCTTCTATGGGATTCAGCTTCATCATCTGCCTCCCAATTCTCTTCTCCACATTGCTTGTTTTATCACTTTTTGCAGTGCTGGCTTGGCATTGAGTCACTTTGGCCTCTTCCGAAGCTCTATTCCGTGAAGAGGCGCCCTGTTCGATGGTGTGTATCCCATTGGGGTTGCATCATCTCCTGAGTCCCAATCTTCTCTTCTTTTCTTTTCTATGTCCGAATCTATCCGATCTTGTGGAGGCGATGGTTTTATATCCGCGACTCCGTAGTGCCCGGGCAAGATTTTGGGCTTGTTCCCTTTGACCCCTCCCAAATGATTGAGAAGAAAAGGTCTTGGAAAAACCAAATCTTGGACGGTGAGGTGGCGGAAGTAGAGGCCCTTTACCGTCGGGTGGAGGATCTCCAGCTGATTCCGGAGAAGGAGGTGAACGGCGTGGACATCATCCGGACTTTTCTTGAGCGTCGGGTGCAGCCTCTCCAAGCGAGGGTGCACCCGATGTTTCTTTATTCTGGGCGCCGTGATTCGACAAGGGTTTCAGCTGAGAAAATCTCCGAGGGGGATCTTGACAGGGCCCTTCGCGCGCTGCTGAAGTTCAAGGCCGGAGAAGAAATCCCGGGGAAATCGCTAACTCCTCCATTTTCTTCGATGTTGGCCGTACCGCAGGTGTAGATTTGTGCACGTAGTGCTTTTTGTCGGCTGTGTATTTATTTCCTTTGTTTGCTAACAAAGTTCCTTCTGATTTTGCAGAGCTTCAAAGTGCCGGGCATGGTACCGCCATTGCCCGAAAAGTATCCGAATGCCCCGGACAATGAAGTGGTTGAGTCCGTGTCCGAGCTGCCGTCGGCACGATCTCCGGCGGAGGATGCTGACGAGTCGAGTGAGGCCCATAGGCGCAAACGATCACGGAGCTCCAGCGAGTCTTCGGATGCCTCGACTCCTCCGACTCCCAGGAACCCTCTGGGCCTTGAGCGTCATAGTGACGGTCATGGAGGCTCTTCCTCTCCCATTCCTGCCATTCCTGTGCGGGCTGTAGCGCCGCACCCGCCAGCGAAGCGGAAGAAGGAAGAGAAAAAGGAGGAGAAGAAGGAAGAGAAGAAAGAGGAGAAGAGAGCCCGAAGGACTCCTCCTGTCTTCGACCTGAGCTCGTTGGGCTCATAAGTTTCTTGTTATATTGTTGTTCCCCTTGTTTTTCTTGATTTTGCACTTGTGCTAATTCCTTCGTATGCAGGCATTCCTCCCACGACTCCTCTAGTGATGGTGCGCCGGAAATGATGGGGGAGTCGAAGATTGCGTCTCCTCCTCCTCAGATGGTGGAGACTTCGGGTGGCGCAGCTCCGGATCCTCCGTTGCAGGAGGTGCAGGTGGTTGCGCCTCAGAATTTTAGAGGCGGGCCTTCGGAGTCGCCATCGGAGCATGTAAGTTTTTCTGCTTCATTTCACACGGGGATCCCCCGAGTGTCTTCGTGTGCGAATGTTGTTTTTACTCCTTTGTGTTGGGCATAGCCCCCAAGTCCTTTTCTTACTGCTATTTCTTTTCCTTCAGCCTTTCGTGCAGGAGGCCAGGCGGCTGGTGCAGGAGCGCTTGGCGCTGGAAGCGAACCTTCGGCAGCTTCAAGGTACCTATCTTCCTTTTAGTGCCTCTCTTATATATCCTGGTCCTGTTCTTTGACACTTGCTTGTCTTGAATGCAGAGGAGCATAACACTTCTCTCTGTGAGGTCGACGCTCTCAAGAAGAGCCTTGGTCAATTGGAGCGGGCCGAGGCCAGCTGGCAGTGAAGGAACGCCTTGAGCTAGAGCTGACTAAAACAGCCGAAGCTAAGGAGTGTCTGCAGCAGGAGGCCGCGGATCGTGAGGAGCAGCTGGCCACTGTTGCGGCTGCTCGTGAAAGAGAGGTAGCAACGAAGCTCATGGCTGCTACCAAGGCTCTTTCGGGTGAGTGCTAGATTTGTGCTTGTTATTTCATGCCTCGTGTCTTCTTCTTTGTTGCTTTTCTTCATGTCTTCCTTCTTATTTTTTTTGTCTTAGATGCCGCAGGCATCGAGTTTGACCGCGGTGCTCTAGAGCACGGGAGTGCTCTAGATGATGCTACTGTGGCGGTCGAAGACCGCTGCAGCACCGTCGTCAGCTCCCTTGCCAAGGTGAAGGAGGTCCTTGGCCGCTTCTACAAGGAGCTTGTCCCTAAGGGCGTGGCCCTCGATGATGTGGATGCTCTGGCGGAGGCTCTATCAGCCGAAGCGCCTGTGGCGTACAAGCGCAAGCAGAAGGGCATCGGCGTGTCCGTCGGGCTGGCGATGGCCTTGGCGGCTGGAGCAGAGCTGGATCTGCCCCAGATCACCTCTCGGATGCCAACGACTGCGGATGGATCCGAGGTAGCCTTTGCTGCGCCTTTACCAAGCGATATGGGCCCAAGCTCATTGATTTGCTATCCGAGTATGCTTGTGGCGAGGGATGGGCCAAAGTTAAGCGATCGCTCCGAGGCGACTCAGGGTGCCGCATCTTAGGCGTTGTAGACGTAGGGTAGTTTGTAGTCTTATTTTGTTGTAAATATCTTGAAGAATACCATCCTTGTGCCACGTAGTGGCCTTATATGTTAATGAATTTCTTCTGAGTTGTGCTCTATCACTGTCTGAATGTCTGTGTTCCTTTCTTTTTCTGCTGCTATAGGTTCCTTCGGGTGCTGACCCTGTTGACACCCCGTCCGCAGTACCGCTGCGACCATCTTTGGATGATTCCTCGCAACTCTCTTTTCTTCGGGATCGTGTGCGTAGTATGGAGAGGGAGTTGATCGGGTTACGCAGTCATGCCGATGTTTGGAAGTCCAAGGCGGATCGTGGTGCAGCCAGAGAGGAGTACTTGATGGCGGAGCTGGTTCGGCTGTCCGAGCAGCTGCAATGTAAGTTGTTCTTTGGTTCGAGCTGTAGCTCAGTTCTTCGGATGGGCCTGCTGGCCTTACTCTTATTTTGTGCGTTTATCGCAGGTGCGAACCTTGCTCCGAGGGAAGAAAAGGAACGTGTCGCTGTTCGGGTCAATTGCTTGACTCAGCAGGACATGGAGGCTGGCGGCTTCTTCTGGATGGATCGTGATCGCGCCATGGCTCTGGCGACGGTGCAGGATCGTGTTCACCAAGTTTCGCGGGTGCTCCGCCAAGTGCAGACATCGCTTTCCTCGGTGCTGCACGTCATGTTTCCTTTGGATGCCGTACCGACGAGCCTTGCGGGTATTCTGTCGAAGTTTCGAAGCGTGAGCAATGTCAAGGAGTTGGTGCGGCAACAACTCATCGCTGGAGTCAAGGCTGCGTTGTCTCTTGTGAGGCTGCATCGGCCTGATGGAGATTTGGCTGCTGTGGCCGCTGGGCCGCCTCTTCGGCCTGATGGTAGTGAGTGGGACATGCGCCCACATTACGCGGCTGTAAGGCAGTATGCCGAACAGGTCATAGATTTGTTTGAGCAGCGTGCTCGGGTTATTCTTCAGAATAGGTAGTACCTGAAAAAGAGATAGATGTAAAATTTGTATATTTCGGCTGGGCGTGTTGTGCCCTTTGTTGTAAAGGTTTGTTAGTTGTGAGCACGCAGTGCTTTGATTGAGTACGTGTCCTTTTCGTTTGCCTGACGTTGTCAGCTACTCAGGTGTACACGTTTTATTCTCAGTCGATGAAATCGTGAGATGGGGAGAGCCCCCGAGTGCGTTTGTAGCATGCAATAAACTTGCAAAATAGTGAACTAAAGTTTTGGGGCGAGACACTTAGCTTTATTTATGTCGTAATGAAGGAGGTACATTGTTCGGCTGAATAGCCTTGGCAGAAAGCCTTATTGAAAGTAAAGGGGTAGGTAGCTAGGGATAGAATCGTCGCAGGTGCGCGATGTTCCATGGGTTGGAGTATGCGACTCTAGACTCCATGTGCTTGAGGCGATAGGCGCCACCTGGGATGACTTCGGTGATGACGTAGGGTCCTTCCCATGGTGACTCGAATTTATTCGGTCGCTTTTACTTGAGTTGCAAGACGAGGCTTCCTTCGACGAAGGACCTTGGGCGCAGCCGGCGGCTGTGGTAGTTGCGGAGACTCTGCTGGTACACCGCTGATCGAGCTGCTGCTATATCCCGTGCTTCGTCGAGTGTGTCAACATCGTCTTCGAGTGCAATCGTGGATTCGGCTTCGCTGTAAGCGACGACCCGTGGGGCCTGGTGGCGTACTTCGGCTGGTAGCACGGCCTCAGCTCCGTGTACCATGAAAAACGGTGTGTAGCCGGTGGAGCTGTTTGGCGTAGTCCATAAGCTCCACAGGACGGATGGTAGCTCTTTCGTCCAGGCTCCAGCTTTTTGTTCGAGTGAATTTATGAGGCGCTTCTTGATGCCAGCGCCGATTAGGCCGTTGGCCTTTTCCACTTGCCCGTTCGTTTGCGGGTGTGCCACTGAGGCGTACGTGATGTTGATCCCAAGGCCTTCGCAGAAGTCCTGGAATTCTTCGGAGATGAAGTTCGATCCGTTGTCGGTGATGATGCTGTGCGGTACACCGAACCTGTAGACAATGGACTCGAAGAATTTGACGGCAGTTTTGCCTTTCTGGTTGGTGACTGGCATGGCCTCGATCCACTTGGTGAATTTGTCGACTGCAACCAGGAGGAAGACGTGTCCCCCTTTCGAGGATTTTGGCAGTTTGCCGATCATGTCGAGGCCCCATTAAGCAAAAGGCCAGGCTATGGGTATGGGTCTGAGCTCGGACCCAGGTGCGTGCGGTTTGTCGGCGAACCGTTGACATCCGTTGCATCTTCGGACGATGTCCTTTATCGCTCATGGCCGTTGGCGAGAATCCTGCTCAGAGAGCTTTGGCGACAAAGGGAGCGGCTGCGTGGTGGCCGCTGATGCCCTCATGGATGTCTTGGAGTATTGCTTTGGAGTCGTCGATGGTGACGCACCGCTGTAGTACACCCGTGATGCTGCGCTTGTACAGCTCGCCGTTGATGATGGTGAAGGCTTTTGACCACGAGATACGGCCGGGCATCCGTCGACCGCTGTCGAAGTTCTCCGTTTATCAAGAACTGGAGGTATGGTCGCGTCCAAGTTTCTTCGACTGCCATGACCTGCATTAGGTTGACCATGGCTACCTCTTTGTCTAGTTTTTCGGGTCCTTCGTGTCCTTCGGGTAGCGTAGCCCCCGAGTGTTCTGCTTCTTCGGGTGATCCCTTGGGGAATTTCCGCTTGATGGATGGCACGCAGATCTGTTCGAGGAACACACCTGGTGTCACCTTTGCGCAAGTGGAGCCGATGTTGGCGAGTCTGTCGGCTTCCTCGTTGCTTTCTCTTCCAACGTGTCGAAGCTCGCAGCCATCGAATGCTCCTTCGAGTGCGTTGTAGAGCGCGAGGTACGCGATCATGTTTTCGGCGTGTGCGTCCCACTCATTCATCGTCTGCTGTACGACGAGGTTGGAGTCACCATAGATGACCAGGCGTGTTGCGCCGCATATCTTTGCCATCCTCATGCCATGGATGAGGGCTTCGTATTCGGCCTTGTTGTTGGAGGCTCGGAATTTCATCCGAAGGACGTACTTCATCTTGTCTCCTTGCGGGAGGTTATGACCTCCTGCTCCAGCTTCTCTCTTGGAGCTGTCGAAGTGCATTGTCCATGACTGCGACATGTCTGGGGTGTCTGGCAGTTGCAGCTCCATCCAATGTACCAGGAAGTCCAGAAGGACTTGAGATTTGATTGCGAGTCGCTTCTCATAGACGATGTCTAGAGGTGACAGTTCGACGCCCCACAGGGCCACACGTCCTGTGGCCTCCGGGTTATTCAGGATGCTGTTTTGGGGTGCCTCGTTGACGACCATCACCTGATGCTCCTGGAAGTAGTGGCTCAATCGTCGAGCCGTCATGAACACGCCGTAGGCTAGCTTCTGGTAGTGAGGGTACCTCTGCTTTGTTGGTGTCAGTACCTCGCTGAGGTAGTAAATTGGGTGTTGGACCCCATGGGTCTTGCCCTCTTCGGGTCGTTCGACAACGAGTACGGTGCTGACCACCTGGTGTGTGGCTGCTATGTACAGCAGCAGAGGCTCGTGCTCCTTTGGTGTGACCAAAACGGGCGAGGTGGAGAGGAGCCGTTTGAGGCTTTCGAATGCATCGTCGGCTTCTGGTGTCCACTCGAACTTGTCTGCCTTGCGCAGCAGTTGGTAGAATGGCAGGGCCTTCTCGCCCATGCGGCTGATGAATCTGCTTAGCGCCGCTATTCGCCCTGCGAGCTGCTGTACGCCTTTGAGGTTTTTTGGCTTCTCCATTGCCATGATGGCTCTGATTTTCTTCGGGTTCGCCTCGATCCCTCGTTGAGAGATGAAGTACCCAAGCAGCTGACCCGATGGGACGCCGAAGGCGCACTTTTCGGGGTTAAGCTTGATCCTGTAGCGATCAAGGTTATCGAACGTCTCGCGGAGATTGTCGATGAGTGTCCTTGCCTCCTTGGTTTTTATCTCTATGTCGTCGACATAGACCTGGACATTGCGACCGATCTGGTCTTTGAGGCAGGCCTGCATGCATCGCTGGTATGTGGCACCTGCGTTCTTTAGCCTGAAGGGCATTGTGTTGTAACAGAATACTCCGAACGGTGTGATAAACGCCGTTTTCTCCTGATCTTCGACCTTGAGTCGAATCTGGTTATAGCCTGAGTAGGCGTCGAGGAAGGAGAGTTTCTCACAACCTGCAGTCGAATCGATGATCTGATCGATCCGAGGAAGCGGGAAGTGGTCCTTTGGGCAGTGCTTGTTTAGTGACGTGAAATCCAAGCACATCCGCAGGATGTCCGTGTCCTTCTTTGGGACCATGACTGTGTTTGCCAGCCACTCGCTTTCCTTGATTTCCCTGATGAAGTCTGCAGCGAGTAATCTGTTGATTTCCTTGCCGATGGCTTCGCTCGATGGTCTGGCGCCTCCGAATGGACTGCTGATCGGCTTGGTGTCTGGAAAGACATTGAGTGCGTGCTCGGCGAATTCCCTGGGAACTCCTGGCATGTCCGCAGGACACCAGGCGAAGATTTCCCAGTGCTCACGGAGGAATTCGACGAGCGCGCCTTCCTATGCGGGGCTGAGGTCGTTGGCGATTAGAGCCGTCTTGGAGGTATCCGTCGGATGGACCTGCACTTTCTTGGTGTTGACGGTGGAGTCGAAGGACATGTCAGGTGCGTTCTGTCGTGTGACTGGGGGTGCCCCATTGTCCGTTACCTCACGGAGCCTTACAAGCTCGTCTTGCATGCCGAAAGACTGGGAGATTTTGTTGAAATCCCTGTCGCATTGGTCCGATCAGGTGAAGCTCCCGTGGACTGTGATGACGCCTCTCGGTCCTAGCATCTTGAGTAGTAGGTATGCGTAGTGTGGGATGGCCAGGAACCTTATGAATGTTACACGCCCCAGGATGGCGTGGTATTGCGAAGGCCAGTCCACCACTTCGAATTCGAGTCGCTCCTGCCGAAAGTTGTCCGGCTTCCTGAAGATGACGTCGAGCCCTATTTTGCCCAGGGGGAATATGCCCTTCCCTGGAACGATGCCGTGGAACGTTGTGTCTGATTGTTCCAGGCTGCATTGTGGGATCCGCATTGCTACTAGAGTGCTTGCGAACATTAGGTTGATGCCGCTGCCGCCGTCCATGAAGACGCGACTCATCTCGAAGCCTCCGATCTGCGCCTCCAGCACCAGGGCAGCATGACCTGGGCGAGGGATCTGGCAAGGGTGATCCGCGCGAGTGAATGTGATGCAGGACTCCGATCCGCTGAGGTACTCAGGGATTGCTGGCGGAGTTGCAACAGCCAAGTTGATTTGTCGGGTGATTTTCTTCTGCACCCTATTCGTGGGGCGTCCCTTCTGGATCATATTTAGTGCTCCTTTCAGTGGGGGGTACCCGACCCCGACGTTGTTCTGCGCTGGCGTGACTGGTTGGTTTGGGCCTCCAATAGGCGGCGGTGGAGGAGCTCCGTGTGCTACTTCACCTGGCGCAGGTGCGTTTCCGAACGCAGGGATTGGGGCATGTTGCCTCATCTGCACCATGCTTTCGCTGAGTTTCTGGAACTCGCGGCAGTCCTTGAGCATGTGGCTGGCTTTCTTTGTGCCATCTTGTTTGTCGATGTAGAAGTGGATGGTGCATGGAGCCGAAAGTTTGTCGAATGCTGAGGGTCCGTTGTCGCGGTCGCGGCGTTGCCATGACTGTGCTGGGCGTCCGTTGTCGCGGAAGTTTCCGCTGCGGTATCCTCCGCTATTGCGGCTGTTATCGTTGCGGCGGTCGGCGTAGCCGGCCGCGACCATGTCGGGTCCGTCGCGGTCCTCGTAGACGCGCGATCTCCTTTTGCTGTGGCGTTCTCGCCTTCGGCCGTAGTCGTCCTCTTCATCTGATTGTGCGCAGTGGATGCAATCTTCGCCGTCTGCCCACCTGTTGGCGATGTCCATGAGGTGGTCGAGTGTCTTGGGCTTGACGCGCCCAAGTTCCTCCTTGAAATCTTGGCGTTTGACGCCGTTCCTGAAGGCGTCGATGGCCCTCTCTTCGGAGATGTGTGCTACGGAGTTCTTGGTGGTAGACCAGCATAGTATGTCCGAGCGAATAGACTCACCCGTTCTCTGAGTGCATGCTCGCAACTCTTCGATTGAGGCGGGCCTCTTGCTGGTGCCCTTGAAATTTCGGATGAAGCTGTAAGCTAGCTCCTCCCAACTTCGGATGGATCCTGATGATAGGCTGCTGAGCCAGACCCGCGCCGCGCCTGTCAGCTGCAGCTAGAGGCATTGCATGGCGGTTTCTTTGTTGCCGCCGTGAAGCTTGACGGATGACAGATGGTCGCTGAGCTAGGATTTTGGATCTTGCGTGCCGTTGAACTTCGGAGTATCCGAAGGAAGCTTGAAATTGCGTGGCATCTGCGTTCGCCGAACAGATCTGCTGAAGCATCGAGCTCCGCAGAGTTCTCCTTCGTCTTCGTCCATCTCGGATTCAGACGAGCATGCACGTTTGGCTCGTGCTTTGTCGATTTTGCGCTGTGTAAGCGCGTCCCTGGCGTCATAGTCGCGTTTATGGCGATGCGAGCTCTTCTTCCTTCGAGGAAGGTCGTGCTCCTCTTCCTCTTCAGATGAAGGGGTGGGGCTCCGGTCGCGCCTGGCCGGAGCTTTCTTCTTCGGCTCCGCAGGAGCATCTTCGTGGAGCGCAGCTCCGACGAGTCCGAGTCTGGTGAGTGCGGATTTATGCATGGCTCTTTTCGGGTCCCCCCCGGAGGAGGGTGGGCCGCGAGATACGCAGTGGCTGCCATGATCGCAGCTTGCAGTGTCTTCGGGATGATGTTGCCGTCGGCATCCATATCCATGATCGATGTGTGGAGAGTTCGGGTCACATCACGACGTTCCCTGGGATCCATGTTCTCCACCCGAGAGCGGTGTTTGTTTCCCTGGTTTCTGTTTGTGCTAGAGCCGGGTGCCATGGCGGAGAGCGCTGCCGCTGACTCGTGAGGCTGCTTGCTTGTGTTTGTCGAGCGTCTCCTACATCTTGACTTGCTTCTTGTGCTCCTCGATGAGGAGGTAGTGGTATGCCATCAGTAGCTCACATGAGGCGTCTGCAGGTAGGACTATGTCGCCTGCTACGGCACGGCGTGCCTTGACCCATCCTTCTTTGCTAAGTTGGATGACATGGCCATTGTTTTCCCCATCGGGTGGGGACTGCTTCTTCATTCCCGCTGCTCGCCGCTTCGCCTGCGGGTTGGGGTTCGTGTTGGGCGGCGGGTTAGGCGTTTGCTGCTCCTGGATGACCGCGGCGCATTGGTAGCGCTCGTAGATTGGTCCGCTACTGCCGCAGCTTTCGGATCCGGAACCATAGGTCCCCTCATCCGAAGGTGGATCGCACAGATCGGAGTTGCAGTTGTTGCTGTCGTAGAACTCATCTGTCGATGATGATGTGCGCAGCACGGGGTGTGGAGCCCATGAAGCGGGCCTGATTGATGGCACGGGCACCCGCTCAGGAAGGCGGAGGGTGCCAGTTTGTCCCACCTGGAAGCAGAAGCTCCCGAATAGAATTTCGAGTCCGTCGCCTACGGGCTCGAAATCCTTCATGGTGGCCGGCAAGTGAGCGGTGAAGTCGAAAGCGCCGAAGAGGAGGTGATTCTCCGTCGCCGCAGAGTTGTAGATCGATCGGGTCGGGACCGTCAGGATCGCACAATCAGCAGCCCCGATTCCCACAGACGGCGCCAATTGACGAGGTTTCGACTCGTCAATGCCCATTGTTATGGACTTGGGTTTTGGAGAAGATGGGGATGCTGGAGATCGTGGAACGGTTAACAGACAAGCAACCAGGGGACACGAGATTTCCCCAGGTTCAGGACCCCGGAGGGAAAACCCTACTCCTGCTTGTCTGCTCTTGATTACGGCGGAACCGAAGGTTACAGGGTGCGCAGATTCGATCTGGCGTGGAGGTGCGTGTGCGAAAGTATGAGTCGAGATCTAGGACGTGCCCTCCTAGCCTTTATATAGACTTAGGCAGGTCCCGGGCATAGTCCTAGTCGGTTACAAGTTCTAGGGTTTTATCCCTTTGAATTTCCTATCTACGCTAGTCTTGCTCTCCAAGGATCCGAAGGCGTCATGGGCCTTGGCCACCCGAAAATCTTCATGGGCCAGCGTATATCTGCTATGGGCCTTCCTTGGGCTGGACCAGGTATGCTAAAGTCACGTACCCGTAGGGTATAACCACGTCAGTCACTACTCCAACGAGTGCCCCAACAAGAAGAATGCCGCAACACCCAATGCCAATGTCCCAGCTGAGCAACAGCGTCGTGTTCAGCCAGGGAGAAGGTTTGCCCCAGGGAATTCGCTCAAACGCAATGGCCGTCTTTTTCTCATGCATGCTGAAGAAGCTCAGGAAGCGCTAGACGTCATGCTGGGTATGTTTTCTGTTAATTCAGTACTTGCACGAGTGTTGTTTGATTCTGGTGCATCGCACTCATTTGTCACCGAAGAATTTGCATGCACTAGTAAAATTCAACCAACCAAACTGAAGCATGTTATGGTTGTTCAAATTCCCGGTTCAACCACCAATGCTAGGAAAATTTGCAAAGCCGTCCCTATCCGAATCCATGGCATAGATTTTTATGCTATTCTGATAGTACTCGGAACTAAAGGTTTAGAAGTAGTACTAGGAATGGATTGGATGTCCAAACATAAAGGATTGATTAACTGTGCTAAGAAAGCCATAACCATGACCAATACAGCCGGAATATCAGTCGAGCATATATCTGAAACCTTACCTCGTCAATTCAAGTGCAACAAGAGTATAGCCCAACCTACCATTGACCAAGTCCGGATAGTCTGTGAATACCCCGATGTATTTCTAGATGTTTTGCCCGGTATGCCCCCAGATCAGGATATCGAGTATATCATCGAACTAATCCCCGGAACCGGACTCATAGCCCAGAGACCGTATAGTATGAACCCGTCTGAGCTAGCAGAACTGAAGAAGCAACTGGATTCCATGTTAGAAATTGGATTTATTCAACCAAGTGCGTCACCATGGAGGTCATCTGTCTTGTTTGTGGACAAGAAGGATGGAGGTAACCGTTTGTGTACGGATTATCGGAAGTTGAATGATGTCACCATAAAGAACAAATACCCCTTGGCCAAGATAGAAGATCTGTTTGATCAGTTGACCGGTGCCAAAGTGTTTTCTAAGATTGATCTTAGAACAAGCTATCATCAACTCAAGATTCGTGCAGAGGATATTCCAAAGACTGCCTTCACCACCAGATATGGCTTGTATGAGTATACAGTCATGTCTTTTGGATTAACCAATGCCCCCGCTTATTTCATGAATCTCATGAATAAGATTTTTATGGACTTCCTGGATAAGTTTGTCGTTGTTTTCATCGATGAAATTCTGATTTATTCCAAATCAGAAGAAGAACATGAGCTACACCTAAGGACCATTGTTGGAACCCTTAGGGGGCATCAGCTGTATGCAAAGTTTAGCAAATATGAATTCTGGTTACAGGAGGTAGGATTCCTCGGTCACATTGTATCAGCCGGAGGAATTGCCGTTGACCCTGCAAAGGTAAAAGATGTCGAGGATTGGCAAGCGCCAACCACTCAAACCCAAGTTCGTGCATTTCTCGGATTGGCGGGATACTATCGCAAGTTTGTAGAAGGATTCTCGAGTATCGCCAGACCCATGACCCAATTACTGAAGAAGGACAAGAAGTTTGAATGGACCGACAATTGTGAAGCGAGTTTTCAAGAACTCAAGAGGAGATTGATTTCAGCCCCAATCTTGATCATGTCGGATATCACGAAGCCGTTCAATGTGTATTGTGATGCATCCAAGATCGGTCTCGGATGTGTGCTAATGCAAGAAGGCAAAGTTATATCTTATCTATCTCGACAACTGAAGCAACATGAGCAAAATTACCCAACCCATGACCTCAAACTCGCAGCCGTAGTTCTAGCCCTGAAGACATGGAGGCATTACCTGATGGGAAACCGTTGAGAGATTTATTCGGATCACAAGAGTCTGAAGTATATATTCACTCAGAAGGAGCTGAATATGAGACAGAGAAGGTGGATTGAGCTAATCAAGGATTACGATCTGGACATTCACTATCACGCTGGTAAAGCCAATGTGGTAGCCGATGCCCTTAGCAGATTGACGTGCTGCTTGAACTCCATGATTTTGAAGGAGCAACCAAGTTTGCACAAAGAGATGGAAGATTTTCGAATGGAATTAGTGAGTGAAGGACTTTTGGCTAGCATAGAACTTCAGCCCACTTTGATCAGTCAGATTAAAGAGGCACAGAAGGGAAATGCTAGTATTGACGGAATCAAGCGTCGTATCGGTACAGGCAAAGTACCTGGATTCACGGAAGACGAAGAAGGAGTTCTGTGGTACAAAGGACGCCTTTATGTACCAGCAGATTCTGAGTTGAAAGAAGTGATTCTGAAGGAGGCTCATGATACTTTATTCTATCCATCCCGGAGGAACTAAGATGTATCAAGATTTATAAGAGCAATTTTGGTGGCATAAGATGAAGAGAGAAATCGGAAGCTATATCGCCAAGTGTCATATATGTCAGCGAGTCAAGGCAGGACATCAAAGACCCGCTGGATTGTTGCAACCATTGCAGATTCCGGAATGGAAATGGGATTCTGTTGGAATGGACTTTATCACCGGACTGCCTACTTCTAGTAGGGGAAATGACTCTATCTGGGTCATAGTGGACCGATTGTCCAAAGTCGCCCATTTCTTGCCCGTCAAGACCACATATCAGAGTTCGAAGATAGCGGAGTTGTACATCGCTAGAATAGTTAGTTTGCATGGAGTCCCCAAGAACATCGTATCGGATCGAGGAACTCAGTTTACCTCGAGATTCTGGAAGAAAGTTCAAGAAGGTTTAGGAACCCGCCTAGATTTCAGCACCGCGTATCACCCTCAGACCGATGGACAAATGGAGCGAGTAAACCAAATACTCGAAGATATGCTGAGAGCATGTGTGCTAGAATATGGATCCAAGTGGGAAGACTGTCTGCCGTTTGTAGAATTCTCATACAATAACATTTATCAAGCCAGTTTGCAAATGGCCCCATTTGAATTCATGTGCGGAAGGAAGTGTCGCACCCCTTTGAACTGGTCGGAAGTAGGAGAGAGTCAGATTTTCGGACCCAACATCCTACGAGAAGCAGAAGAGAAGGTTCACAAGATTCGTGAGCACCTCAAGAGTCCGCATGTAAGAGTTACGCCGACAAGAGACGTCGAGACCTCGCCTTCAACATAGGAGATTTTGTATATCTGAAAGTGTCGCCACTGAAGGGAATGCAGCGTTTCCAACTCAAGGGAAAGTTAGCCCCCAGATATATCGGACCCTTCAAGATTCTGAACCGTCGAGGAGAAGTGTCGTATCAATTGGAACTACCCGAAGAGATGTCAGCTGTGCACAATGTGTTCCATATCACATTACTTCGCAAGTGTCTCGAAGTCCCCGAGAAGACCGAATTGTTCAAAAATATCGATCACCAGACCATAAAGATCAACGATGACCTGACCTATCCCGAAGTACCCATCCGTATTTTGGAAGAATCTTTCTGAACTACCCGAACCCGAAGCATCAAGTTTCTCAAAATTCAGTGGAGCAACCACACAGAAGAGGAAGCTACCTGGGAGCGCGAAGATCACATCAGGACGGAGTTTCCCGATCTCTTCAAATCCTAGGTAATATTTTTCATCCTTTTTCAAATCTCGGGACGAGATTTTGTTTAAGGGGGGAAGGTTTGTAACATCCCAAAAATACTAAACTTGGATCATCAAACTCTAATCATCAAAATTAGGGTTAACAAAAACTTTGCTAAATAAAAATATGAAAGCATGCATGTGAGTATGCATTTTATTTTGAATCCTTTTGAACCAACTTGTTTGTGTGTTCCTTTGCTTGTAAATGGATGCTTAGGTGAAATAAACATCATCTAAACAATTCCCAAACTTTTCTCAAAGACAAATAAATCAAAACAAAGATAAATGAGTGAATGGTCATTTTCACCAATTTAACTCCCATGCCTACTTTGGCTGTCTCAAACTTTCAGAACTTAACAGAAACTTTTCTGGATATTTGCACCCCTTGATTGTACTCATAACAAGGTATCAAGGCCCACTTTGTGATCATCCAGAAACATTCAAATGCATAGTTTAAAGGACAGTTCAAAATTGAATCTTTATCATATGGGAAGATCCCACTTTTTCAAAAACCACTCAAACAAGCTCAACTTTCAAAACCCAAGCATCTGCAGACCCACCAGCACCAACCTAGCACACCCACCAAAAATCTTTTCAAAATTCAAAACTTGAATTCTTGCGGCCATTTCATGAAACACTTGGCAGAAACAAATCAAACTGGCCTAACTTCACTGTTTGGAGCAGTAATTTGGCTAAGCAATGTTCACCGTTGATCACCCTTGTCTCCCCCAGTGCCAACCAGTGCTTGGACAAACCCTAGCCCCTACCATTTGCCCCATGCGATACCAACCCGAGCATCCCCTTGCCAGCCGACAATGGCTAGCTAGCCAGAGCAAGCACCAAGCCTAAACAACATGTCTAGGTGGCAGCCAACACCCCACACACTCCACGTCCTTTCGAACCCTGCCAGCCACTGGACCACACGCACGAACCATGCCAAGCTTGCCAGCAACCATGCTGAGAGCACGCCCAGAGCGCCACACTCGACCGATGCCCACAGACCACGCGCCGCCCTCGCCGCGTGCATACGTGATCACCACCGTCCCAGCAACCCCGCAGACACGCTCGTTCGCCGCAGCGCGGACCATGCGCGCTGTACGCCATTAAATCTTCCGTCGGGCACGCGCAGAGCACCGTCGCGTTCCGACCAAACCGCACCGCCCCACGTCTCGCCACCGTGTCGTTGAGCATCGCCAGGAAGCATCGCACCGCCCCCTACCGTCGCCCACGCTGATAGCCGTCTGTACCATCGACCACGATGAGATCACCTTGCGCCCCGTCAATCCCCTCTCGCCACTATAAATAGAGGCCACCCCCAGCCGAATTGAGCACACCATCTCACTCCCCTCTCCTCACTGATTGTGCCACCCCGTTCTCGAAGCAAGGCGAACAGCACTTCGCCGGAATTTCATCGGAGTCTGCCGCTGCTGGAGAAGAAGGGGCCAGCGATTGGAGCCGCCCCAGGAGAAGCTGCCGGTACCAGGAGGTTCGCCGTCGTCGACTTTTTCGTTCGCCCGCCTCGCCGACCCTCGCCTGAACCCCGGTGAGCCCCCAACGACCCCCACTGGCCACGCTAGGTTTCTGTCTCGCCGGCGTTGCCCAACGTCGACGATGACCCTCAGCCGTTGGATTAGAACCAGATCGAACGCACCACATCGCCCCATACCGCTTTGCACCCCCTGTCTCACTGACACGTGGGGACAGCGACTTAACCAGCCCGCGTAAGCGTTGTGCTTAGCAGGCTGGACCAGTATCGCTTCCCGTGCAGCCTAGTTATTTGAATTTAACCTTTTTCATTTTATTTCAAACACACTTCTGTACCCAGTTTCAAAAATCAACCCAGGTCGATTCAGTGAATCAAATTAAATGAAACCAATTTTGTTAGAAAGGCCTGGGAATGCTGAATCCAAGCCCGTTGGATTCAAGTCATTTGGATCTGTAGATCATCCTGGGTAAAAATAACAAGGCAGAAGATTTTCTGCATTCAAACATTTTTCAAATTAAAACCATAATATTTTTTGAGTTGATTCCAACTCTCAAAAACCACATTTAACCATACCTTTCAGAATATATAAAAATATATAGGTTTACTTACAGAAATAATGTTCAAGTGATAAAAGAATGCTACATAGGCATTTCTAGTCACTTTATTTAATTAAAATAAAAGGGTAAAACCTTATTAAATTGTGACACCACTTTAAATCACATTCCCATGGATTAAAATATGTGGTGATGACATGTGTCAACATGATCCCATGTTTGGTTTGGAGAATATTAAATCTTAAGTAGTTTTTCAATGAGTAGAAATTACTTTTCTAAAAATAAAAGGATTTAAACCAAGCTTTAATCTTGTAAAGTTAGTGATGATGCTAGATCATCTATAGGACCCTTTTGTGTGATGATTGAAAGTAGTTAAATATTGTTTGGTGATTGTGTACATCGTATTTATTTATAGACGCTAGTACCGACCAAGGATACGAGGAGGAAGGAGGATTTCACGAAGAAGAAGCCGAGGAGAACTTCAACCACTGCTCTACACAAGGCAAGCTAACACTTGCAAGATACTCTACTTTAGCAAGCCTAATACTACTAGTTGAATGTGCAAGCTAACACTTGCAATTATGAGAGTTAAATAACCTATGCAATGCACTAAGCATGCTTGGTTAGATACATTTGATGATACCCAATCCTAGTTTTACTTGCAAGCTTATTACTTTATTTCTTTATCAAAGCTCTTACTTAGAGTTACTGGAATAAATGGTAGATACTAGAAGGATAATTGAAGGTTGCATAAAGAGCATAAAATTTGGCCTAAGCTAGATAATCTTGATGTCATCCTAAGGCATGAGATTAAACTTAGTTAAACCCCACTAGTTTACCACCCCTCCTTAGTGCTTACCACCACTTGTAGATTCTAGTGCTAAGCATAAAACTAGATCAACATTAGATGGGAATACTTGGTGAAAATGGTTATGAAAACCTTAGAATGATGGATCATTCTACTGAGATGTTTTGACATGTGTTTCCGAAACCCGATGATTTTGGTGATGAAAATGTTGAGGCATGAGCCTTAGCCCTTTATAAAACTGATGGTTGTCTGGATGCGATACCATTCCAATTTTACCATACAACCACAATACCCGAAGATTGGGTAGGGATTGACTGGAAACTTATATACCTTAGTATTAGTTCCCTCACAGCCAAGGTCTGAGATGAGGCTACCTTGTGAAGATTGTCCACCTGTGCAGTACCCAAGATGATAGTTGGTCATGGTTAGGAGGCCAAACTCATAGGAGAGGTGCTTATACTAGGGCATGTAATTGAAAGGTTAGGATTGATTATCCGCATACTGAGTATGGTGAATTCAGGATTTGTTCCTGACGGATGTATCGAATGTTGTGGTGAAAGTGTACAATCTCTACAGAGTGTCAAACTATTCGAATAGTCGTGTCTGCGGTTATGGACAGTTGGAGTGGCCATACTGTTCCCCCGTCAGACTTTTTCAAAATGACTTGTGAAATGAATTGAGACT
Organism: Avena insularis; assembly: GCA_023614405.1. Taxonomy (NCBI): domain Eukaryota; kingdom Viridiplantae; phylum Streptophyta; class Magnoliopsida; order Poales; family Poaceae; genus Avena; species Avena insularis. Next base: position 261,555,344 of record CM042695.1, read on the forward strand.
TTGACTTGACCACAACAGGGTTGTGGCATGAGATACAAATTCCTACTTAGGTGTTATAAAACCTTAACTAGCATTCGTTGTTTCCAAACTTAGTAGAGATAAATCTGGCTTTTGCAAAACAACCCTAGAGCCTAGTGTCCTATTATCAAAAACCCCTTTCACTTGTTAGTACTAGTTTGCGAGTACTTAAAGAGTACTCATGGCTTTGTCCCTGGCTATTCCCGTGGCCAGACTATGAAGAGGAGTACCTGGAGAATGGAACCCAGAAAGGTTACGACAACTAGGATCATCTCCCATCGTCAGCATTGCCTGTGACCCCGAAGATGGAGCTTCGTCTACGCTACCGTTATTATTACGTATTCCGCTGCTTGAAGTTGTATTAAGAACTGGATCATGAGATCCCTATTTGTGTAAGAACTTATGTACGGTTTGTAATGGATGATATACTATGGTATCCAATTCTGTTATGTCTCGCAAAAATGGTAATCCTGAGATTGCGATGTATGGCATAACAGGCATCTGGGATTAAAAATCCGGGTGTTGACAAGGGGTAGGTGGGCGGGGTGGTGATTCTTATTTTGAATCTTGCCCACTTACTCGTGGCACACTAGGTCGTGGTGCGCTACGGGTAAGTTGCCCTCTATTTTTTTCTGCAGGAAAAAACGATCTTTTGACCGTAACTTTTTACTTTTTTTGAATTTTGAAAATATAAAAAATCGCTAAATGACCAGAGGTCATTGCGAACGGATGAGAAATCTCGTTCTGGTTATTTTGGTATATTAAACGTTTTTTACATCATATGCAAATGTTATGGCCGTTTTACCATGGCATGAATATTTTTCAGAAAAAGTCAAAATTCTTGTTTGTTAATTTTCCTAAAAACTAAATCACATTACCTACCTACATGTTAAAGGATTTTATTTTTTGAAGTGTTTTTAATTTTCTTTTATTTTTTGCAAGGCTAAAAAGACGATCCACGGGGGAGGGGTGGAGTTGGTGCAGGCCCAACTTAGCCGCAGGGAACTAGGGGCAGGGTGCCCTAAGGGTAACTTGACCCCGGGCCGCTTGCAGTGACACACATGCCCAGCGCCTTTGGGTCAGGATATGCTACGGCTAAGTTTCACACCCGTAGCGCACCCTGACCTAGTGCGCTACGGGTATATGGTCTATGGCCACCTGTACCTTGGCCCACACATAGTCGTGGCACACCATCCCTATGTGCGTCATGCTTACGGCAGTTAGCCATAGGGCACCTATGGGCAATGCGCCACGACTATTTTACCCGTGGGAAACCTCCAGCGCGTGTGCCACGGATGTGTAGATTACCTATAGCCGTTTTCCTAGTAGTGCCTAGCTCTTGTGCCCCAAATCTTGTTATTAGCATCCAAGATTTGTATCTTGATGTATGAGATCCTCTAGTGCTCTCTAGAGAAGAACAAGTTGTATCCCCATTTGATAATAGTGGAAGAAGATTTGGGTGTCTTTGGCCCGTGGTTTTTCCTCTCAAGTTGAGAGGTTTTCACGTAAAAAGAATTGGTGTCCCTGTGTGTTGATTTGCTGCTGCACCTGCTTTTCTGAGAACTTATCTCCTTACCATAGACATTGTCTAGCGTCAAGAGAGAGCTTCTTAGGGTCTCATTTTCTCCATATATGTTTGATGCATATGTTTCCTTCCGTGAAGAGCAACAATTCAAGTCTATAATAATTTTGTTGCGTATTTTTAGACCACGTTTAAGAGTGTGCTAATCACAATTAAGGGATAACCGACCTCTGTCCCAGAATATTCCCCAACATAGTGTTATCAGAGCGCAAGGTTTGCTTTAAGGTTGCTGCTAGCGTGCAACGGATTTGGAAGAAGGTGCCACCACAAGTGGCATGATAAAACTCGATTCTTCTAATTTCTCACGAGGAAGCCAATGATGGAAGACATCCTTTATTGCAAGGATTTGTATGAGCAAATTGCAAAAGACAAGATACCGACATCCAGTGTCACGGAAGAAGAATGGAGAGTGCTGAACAGAAAAGCAGTAGGTATGATTCGTTTGTACATCAACCACAATATATTCCACCATGTTGCAAACGACACAAATGTGTATGAGATGTGGCAGAAGTTGGAGTCAATGTATGAGAGGAATACAACTATGAACAAGGCCTTGGTAATCAAAAGACTATCCAATCTTGAGTACCGGGATGGTAGCAGTGTTATTGAACACTTGAATGTCTTCCAGTGCTATATAAATCAACTCTCTGCCATGAAGGTCAACTTCGAGGATGAGGTACAAGCATTATTGTTGTTGAGTTCCATGCCTGATAGTTGGAACACGCTTGTTGTGTCACTTAGCAATTCAGCTCCGGATGGGAAGCTGGCGTTGGATATGGTGAAGAATAACATGCTGAATGAAGAAGCTAGTAAGAGGGAAAAAGGCGATGCCGCCTCTTCTGATGCCTATGTGGCTGAATCCCATGGCAAGAATGACAACCGTGGACGTTGCCAAGGCAAATCTCACCATGGAAAAGACCATAAGTCCAGGGGGAGATCAAAGTCAAGACATATATTAGGTGCTACTTGCTTTTATTGTGGCAAGCCGGGACACAAGACGAGCGATTGTAGAAAATACAAAAGAGATATGCTAGAGGAAAAAGTCGATAAGAAGGCTGAGCAAAAGGGCGAGAATGGCGCCGCCATGACTGCATTATGTGAGCAAGGTGAAGATTACCTAGTCATTGAAGATGAAGAATGTTGTAGTGTTGTGTGTGATGATGCCATGAGTTGGGTTGTGGATTCAGGTGTGTCCTTCCACATTACATCACACAAGGAGTATTTCATGTCCTATACTAGCGACATTACTGGCCAGGTAAGGATGGGGAATAGCGGTTCGTCGAATATTGTTGGCAAGTGCACTATATGCATCAAGACAAACACAGGATGCAGGTTGGTGCTCGATGACGTGAGACATGTTCCCGACATATAGCTGAATCTGTTGTCAGTTGGAAAGCTTGATTACATTCGCCATGGAAGTTATTTTGGTGATGCAAAATGGAAACTCACTGAAGGCTCTTTGATTGTGGCTCGAGGAAGCAAGCAAGGCTGTCTCTATGTGACTACAATCAAGCTAAGCAATGATGTGCGGAACGTCGCCGAGAATGACACTTCGGTTGAGTTGTGGAACAAGAGGCTTGGGCATATGAGTGAGAAGGACATGCAAACTCTTGCTCGCAAGAATTACCTCCATGAGTTAAAATGTATAACCTTGAAACCCTGTGAACATTGTTTTGCTAGCAAACAACATAGGGTTGCATTTCGTACACGCCCGCTGCATCGTGCAGAGAATGTTCTTGACATTGTGCACATTGATGTTTGCTCTATGAACAAAAAATCCCTCGATGGAGCATTATAATTTGTGGCATTCATTGATGACCATTTTAGGAAGATATTTCTCTATGCATTGAGAAACAAGTGGCAGGTGCTTGACGTCTTCAAGGAATTCCATGCCAAGGTTGAGAGAGAAACAGTCAGGAAATTGAAGTGTGTGAGAAGTCTCCACCAAAGACACCCCAACTCAATGGACTTGCCGAGAGAATGAACATGACTCTTACCGAGAGGGTCACAACTATGCTATCTTATGCAAAGTTACCTAATTATTCCTTAGAGAGTTTGAATCAAGTTATGTATGTACTAAACTTGTCCCTCTCAGTTCCTCTTGCAGGTGATATTCCTTAGAGAGTTTGGTCAGGGAAGGAAGTGTCATACAAGCAATTGAAGGTATTTGGGTGCAAGGCATTTGTGCATGTCCCGAGGGACGAGAGATACAAGCTTGATAGCAAGACAAAACGATGCATCTATCTCAACAGCCCAAGTGATGAATTTGGATACAAATTGTGGGATCCAATCAAGAAGAAGACATGTAGAAGTCTAGATGGGGTGTTCTTTGAAGATCAAACAATACAAGATATTGGGAAACTGGAGAAGCCGAAGGTCACCACACCTCAGGTTGACTTGGATCCAGTTAACCCTTCGCTCATGCATCACAATCATGGGGGAGATGATGATGTTGAAAACGATGATGATGCAGCTGAACAAGGTAGTACAAGTGAGGGACATGAACAACCATCAAACAAAGATGATGATGATCAAGGTGATGTTAATCCACCTGATTCCCCACCACCAGTGTAGTAGTTGAGGAGAAGTGGAAGAGATCTAGCACCTTCCACAAGGTATCCACCACATCAATATGTGTTGATGATTGATGGAGGTGAGCCCTCATGCTATGAGGAGGCAGTGTCTGATGACCACAAGAATGAATGGTCGGAATCCATGCAGGATGAGATGAAATCCCTGTATGAGAGTGACACCTTTGAGTTGGTGTCTTTATCAAAGGTCAAGAAAGAACTCAAAAACAAGTGGGTGTACAGAGTGAAGACCGAAGAGCATAGCTCACATCCAAGGTACAAGGCCAGATTGGTTGTGAAAGGTTTTAGTCGGAAAAAGGGTATTGACTTCAATGAGATATTCTCTCCAGTGGTCAATATGTCTTTGATCCGAGTTGTACTAGACATGGCTGCCACCATAGACTTGGAAATTAAGCAACACGACGTGAAGAAAACATTCTTACATGGTGACCTATAGGAGGAGATATACATGGAGCAGCCAGAAGGATTCGTGGTTGCAGGTGAGGAGCACCAAGTGTGCAGATTGAACAGAGATTGTGTGGCTTGAAGAAAGCTCCTCGACAATGGTACAAGAAGTTTGAGTCATTTATGACTGATCTTGGATACCATAAAGCACAACTTGATCATTGTGTCTTTATGAAGAGGTATGCCGAGGGCGACTTCATTATTCTCTTGCTATATGTCGATGACATGCTGATTGTTGCAAATGGCACAAAGAGGATTTCTCTCCTCAAGAAGGCATTGAGTAAATCATTTGCCATGAAAGATTTAGGACCAGCTAAACAAATACTTGGCATGAAAATCACCCATGATAGATCAAAAACTGCTTTGGCTCTCACAGAAACGGTACATTGAGAAGGTACTTGAAAGGTTCAACATGAAAGACAGAAGGTCTGTTACCTCTCCACTTGCAGGCCATCACAAACTGAGTTCAGAACAATGCCCTAGCATCAAGAAGGAGAAAGAAGAAATGAGTAAATTACTGTACCAATCTGCCATGGGCAGTTTGATGTATGCCATGGTATGCACTAGGCCTAACATTGTCTATGCAGTTGGAGTTGTTAGTCGGTTCATGACAAATCCAGGGGAAGCTCACTGGAATGCAGTGAAGTGGATTCTCAGGTATCTCAAAGGTACTTCTATATCATGCTTATGCTTTGGAAGCGGTGATCCTATATTGCAAGGCTATATAGATGCAAATTCTAGGAAGTCTAACTCTGGATACTTGATGACTTATGCAGGGGGAGCAGTGTCATGGAAATCAAGGTTGTAGAAATGGATATCACTATTTACCATAGATGCTGAATACATAGCAGCAGTTGACGCTTGCAAGGAAGTGTTATGGATGAAGAACTTCTTGCAAACGTTGGGCATGAAGCAAGAAATTACAATCTGTTTTCTGATAGCTAGAGCGCTATTGACGAGGGTTTGACTCGTCAATGCCCATTGTTATGGACTTGGGTTTTGGAGAAGGAGGGGATGCTGGAGATCGCGGAACGGCTAATAGACAAGCAAACACGAGGACACCGTGTTTACCCAGGTTCAGGCCCCCGGAGGAAAAACCCTACTCCTGCTTGTCTGCTCTTTGTTGATGGCGATGCCGAAAGTTATAGGGGTGCGCAAATGAGATATGTTGAGTTGTGTGCTAGGTTATGAGGTGAGATCCTCCTCGCCGTGCCCTCCTGGCCTTTATATGGGGAGGCCAGGTCTCGGGGTAGGTCGAGTCGGTTACAGATTAGAGTTTTACCCTTTGAATTTCTATCTAAAGACGGTCATGTTCTCCAAGGAGTTGCATCCTTTATGGGACTGGGCCACCCGAATCCTTCCTGAGCTTCGCCATCCAGAGCGGGTAACTGTATGGGCTTCTGCCAGGCTGGACCGGGTAGACTAACATCAGGTACCCATAGGGCATACCCATATCAGCTATCCATCTTGCCAAGAATCCAAGTTTCCACTCTCGAACCGAGCACATTGATGTGAGGTATCATTGAATTCGAGATGTTGTGAGTTCCAAGTTGCTGAAACTTGAGAAGATCCATACCGATAAGAATGGCTCGGATATGATGACCAAGATATTGCCAAGTGATAAGCTTCTGGTATGTTGCAAGGCAGCGGGCATGGAGGTGCTCCCACATGAGTCGGATGAGGGAGAATGTCGGGTATCCTCCTCATGTGGGCTATGATGAGATGGCCTTATGAAGCCTTCCAGGCGGTCCAAACAGGTGGTGCAAGAGCCCACAAACCTTTAGGGTTATGACCAAGGGTCATTTTAAACATTGCATATGAGAGAATGGAGAGGATAAGCCTCCCAGCCAGCTACCACAAGGTGGAGTGACGAAAATCCAGGTTAGCCTCCATTGGAGAAGAAAACCAAGAAAGAAGGGAAAGAGGAGAAGTTGAAGGAAGAAGCTGAATCAAGCACCGGGCTCTGCCCACAAGGTTGTAAAGACCTAGATCTACTACCTTGCCTCCTTCAAGCTGTTGTTCCACTATTTTTGGTGAGATTGCTCTGGTCCCTAACTCTTGTGCCCTAAATCTTGTTATTGGCATCCACTATCCGTGTGTATTTTGATGTATGAGATATTCTAGTGCTCTCTAGAGAAGAACAAGCTGTATTTCCATTTGATAATTGTGGAAAAAGATTTATGTGGCTTTGGCTTGTGGTTTTTCCTCTCAAGTTGAGAGGTTTCCACGTAAAAAGGATTGGTGTTCCTGTGTGTTGATTTGCTGCTGCTGCTGCTATTCTGAGAACTTCTCTTCTTACCATAGACATTGTCTAGGGTCAAAAGAGAGGTTCTCAGGGTCTCATTTTGTCCATATATATTTGATGCATATGTTTTCTTCCGTGAAAAGCAATGATCCGTGAGTTAGCATACAAGTGGTACTGAAGTTTACACTAATTCTGCTGCATATTTTCAGACCATATTTAAGAGTGTGCTAATCACAATTAAGAGATAACCGGCCTCTGTCCAAGTAATTTCCCCAACACATCTTTATTATTTTCTCGAATCGTCTTGTAGATCTCCGTGCGGTATAAGAAAAATCTAGAACAACTATTGTTACATGGTCCAATCAAAAGCAGTGGTGTGAATTGGATGAAACATTTGTGATTTGAGCTTCGTAGTACTGTAGCTTCCATGGAGCCGTGGGCACCGCGGATTAGGACCCCAAAAGGACAAGGTTGAATGGTAGCGCCTGCTCAATTATTACCCCCATTTGCAGGTCCAATTGTGAGCCATCGAGGAGTTTATAATTGGGTGATCATTTTCACATTGGCCTGCACAACCACCACGTGATTGTATAGTAGGGAGTCCCTCTCGTGACGCGTTTTTTTCTGCCAAATTGAGGGGAAAACATCAATTCTCGGATAGCAACATGGGGAGAAGAAAGAGTATGGTACTGTAGGATTTGTTCAAACTTTGCTTGCTAGTTGCTTCCGAGTCGGACCGAGTCAACAGTGAATGACGGCCTTTGATTTGCTGCCGCTTGTCGACATGGTTAGATAGTGTGTGCTGATCGTATTTACGGAAGCGTTAACCGAAAACTAGCTAGTACTAGATGCTGCATGCAAACAACTAGTACTACAGATGCCCTGGTGATGGAGCAAGAAAATACGGTGACTCTCGTAAAGAATCTGCACGGAGTTTGCCCCGGTGAAGAGGCAATAGAAGCGCGCGCACACCTCCGTAATCGGGCGTGTTGTGGACCAACCATCGGCAGCCAAAAAAATCTCGCAGCCGCGCGGACCGACGCGGCCACGCCGTGGGCACGGAACGCGCGTGACGTTGACACGGCGAGCCTGGCGGCGGGTGAGAAACTGAGAATACGAGAGACCCCGGCCGGTGGCAGAAGAAGGTTCCCGATCCCGAGGCGGCGATCCGCGACAGAGCTCCGCCGTGCAACGCGACGTCTTCCTTTTTTGGGTGCGAGGGCAGCGACGCGAGGCGTAACGAGCAGGCGCGTCGGCGTCGCGTGTGCGGGCACGTCTGCCATGGCCGCGCTCCCACGGGCAACCGCTGCGTTTTGGGCAAGGAAACCGACGCATTTCCGAGCGCGGCCGGCCGTGACAAGCCATCGGTCGCTTCGGTGCTGGCCTCGTGTCTGCCCAAAAGTAAACCCAAGGAAGGCGATCTACGTCGGCCTCCTTGTTCTTCTGCAGTACAGTACATGACATCGCTGCTGTAGCTCTCGCTTAACTGCTGCCTTGTTTCTACCCCTGACCCTGAGCGCCACACGAACCGTCGCGTACACGTAGCACGATCATGCTGTCCCGGAAAAAAATCGGCAGGTTTGGTGGTCTCGCAGTGGGACGTGTTGGTAGATGCCTAGGCCTGCCGAGAGGTGAATTATTGGCCACCGGCTCGAAGCTACCACCATCGATTGGCCACTCATGCTTGCCGTGCATGTAAATATACATCCACATAGATTGGAGCGTGACATCTTTGGTTTCAGCCTTGCGAGTTGAGGATGAGGCTGATGAGGTCAGGGAGAAGCATCTGGATCCTGGATGTACGATACCACATGAATGAATAAGTACAACAGAGGAGAGGCTAGCGTCGCCCCACCACCCAACTCGTTAATCAAAGATATCCGCTGCAATTAATCTAGGTTGCTGGAAGAGAAGAGATAGGCATTGGAGGTCACGAAACTGCGTCATGGCCATCTCTTTGTGCGACACCAGGTTCATCTCCAGCAGTCACCGGTCTAGATATGCCTTGTTAATTACGGGGTGAGCTAATCCTGCAGTGGAGTTTAATGGGTGGACAACAGGAGCTCATTCATCATCACCAAGCATGGCCACATCCCAGCCACCAAACGCTAACCTAACCTTGACCTAATAATTGGTGCCGCCTGGCCCTAAGTCTAATCACTAATCCCATACTATGTAGTCGTGCTTATCATTCTTTGCAATTGTTTTTTTGTTGCATTTTCTATGGACTGGATGTGCCAGGCCAGAAGATATGGTGTGTATGCTGGACGGAGGAGGAATAATTTGGGTGGAAGCTAGCTAAAGCTTGGGGGAAGCAACGAAAATGACTTTCGAGTATCTTTTGTGTGGCATAGCCCTCCAAGAATCCGGTCCTGAGGCGCAATGCGCGTGCCGCGTACAATCATTCGATTCACATCATTTTTTCGATCTTTTTTGGTTCTCCTTCGAGCGCGCACACGCGCGCGCGCCGCAGCTCACGAGTGGTGATCTGTACCTATCAGGTATCTCTGCGTTAAACTCACGCGAATTCTGCCTGGTGTTGGCATTTCTCGCACGACTAAAATGCGTGTTATCATCTCTCTTTGACCAGAGCCCAAGGGTATGTGCGTGTTGAAGCATTGAGCAGTTCACACGGAGCTGGGGTTGAACATATAGCTCCTTGCCTTCTTTGAGCAAATCCTTGCGTTGAGTAGAACGATCAAAATAATCCACGCGACTAGGGGATGAACCCTAGATCGCCACCGCCGTTTCCTTTCCCTCCTTTTTTTTCCCTTTTAGCCATTCCTAGAGGCGACCACCAGCAAAGCCACCTGGCCACCGATGAAGCGGGGGTGACGCCTGGTTCTAGTCATTTGAAGGCCCTTGCATAGCACACGTGCGAAGGGTAAGGGTGTTGCATGGGGCTGGCAGCAATGGGATGTAGGCTACGAAGACGGATCCATGGCTGGTGCACCGGGATATTCTCCCCGTCGATGGCGTCGTCTCCAGTTGGATCGAGCTGGATGAATTGGGACGTGTGCCCTCATATATTCGGCTCGGCGCGTCCTTTCCTACTACATACTCCCTCTGTTTGGGATTATAAGTTCCGCGCGGATAACTAGGTTGCCAATTTAAAGAATAAAATATAAATAGTATAGCACAAAAATTATACTATTAGAAACTTTAGAGGTTATATTTTCTAATGGTATAATTTTTGTAATATATGTTTTACGCTTTATTACCAAATAACACAGATAACAGCGTGACCTATAATCCCGAACAAAGGGAGTAGATGGGAGCCCCCCATGTTGAAGTATGATCCAATCTATTAAGGAAAACGCTTCAAAGCCCTCGGACGACCGCGAGCGTCGCATCTTCCTTATTATGAGCGTGCCACGCGTTTTTTGGCGGGCCCACCTTCAACCTTATCCCTTCTCTCGTTCTTCTTCCACCAGGCAGTTTATTCTCTCCGGTAAATTTCCCGATTAGTGCTTGCCTGCACCTTCCCTTCCTACTTCTGGTGCAAACGAGATTCTCCCACTGCCACACCATCACTGTTTCTCTCCCGCCACCATGACGCTGCCGCGCGGCCACCGTACCTCTCAAATCTCCCATCTCCTCTTACCTTTCCCTTCCACATGAAACTTCCAAATCCTCAGCCGCCACATGCGCCTACACTGGTGCTTGCTGCAAACGCCACCTGCCGCTGCTAAAAACGTCGCCAACTGCCGCTACATAGGTCCTTCTTACGTGCTACCAGGGTAGGCTGGCGGCCACGACGGTTGCCGCCACTGGTGACGGCGCTTTCTACCACCAGCGACCGCGGTTTTCTGCAACCGACAGTGGTGGTTACTACCACCGGAGACGACGGCTGTTGCTGCGACCGGCCACCGCGCTTGCTACCACCAGCGACCGTGGTTTGCTACGACCGACGACGACCCTTGCTACCACCGACGACGACGGTTGGTACCACCGGCCACCGCCTTTGCTACCACAAGCGAGCACGGTTTGCTGCGACCAACGACGACGCTTGCTACCACCGGCGATGGCGGTTGCTTCCACCGGCCACCACGTTTGCTACGACCGGCCATCGATCTTGCTAGGTTCGGGTGCTGCTATGAGCTACCGTCAACGGTGTTGCGTTCCGATGAGAGCCTCGCTGGAGCTCTTAGCGTTGAACGGTGGAATGACCTGCAGGGAGCGTCGCTTGGGATTTGATGTGCGCGCTTCGAGTTATGGAAGATGTTTTCTAGTGCGTTCAGTTTTTTTTGAATTTTTCCCAGCAGAGTACACCCATGGGTGGGGGACCAACGAGGACGATCAGATGGACGTGGTCGTCTTGATCAGACGATGCGAAAAGAGGGGGATTGGGGGTCCCAATCCCCCGGGACGCTCAGCAGCGCCCATTTATTAAAGGCGTGTTTGGTTACTCGGGCCGGGATTTCACGTTTTTTCCATTTGGCCCAGTGGATGCTATATGGGGGGACATTGCCCTTGGGCCAGGATAGGCAGTTTATTTGGTTGCCTATTTTTTTGTTTCCCTACTTGGAGAGTCCATATGACCACTTTGTTTGGTTTCCTAGATTGGGCTCAGCTGGTGCAAAGTTGCACGTTTGGGAACCCGCATCCAGCCCGATATGGTTATCTCGAATGGCAAAATAGTGAGCCTACCAACTACTCATTAGGATTTAACAGCTTACATGATCGTTCACATGATTCAGAGCAGCTGGTCATAGACACTCCATATGATCAGGCTGACGATGATGATGTCTTTGATCATACTTGCACCCCCTATAGGTGGAAACTGCTCATTTCGACGAACTTGTTGATGAAATGATGGCGGTAGAGTAAAATTGATGTTCACATCTTGCGACGACTATGTCTTCTATGGACGCTCTGCTAAGAACTCAGTAGGATTTTTGTGCCTGCACTATGTAGCACCCTCCGGATCTTGTAGCACCCCGAGTAAAACCACTACTAGAAAATTGTGGGTTAAATAATACTTGTGCATCCTCGTGACATCATCATGCATATTTTTGCCTTAAAAAAAACATTTTCATTCAAACCTATTTTTGTTTTCTACAAACAACCCGTCTTTATTTCAAATTATCAAAATCGATCTTCCGAATATCTTGTTTTGTCTAAAAACTATTTACAAAAGAATATTAAAAACTATCTAGATAATAAAACTATTTTATCTGGGGAGGCCGGCACCAGCCAGCCCAAAAGGCACAGCCAGCAGCCGGCCTACAACCCCAGGGAAAACCCTAACCCTAATCCCTAGTCCCACCTCAACCCCAAACCCCACCCCACCGCCGCCAGCCTCACAGCTCGCGCGCACTCGCCCATAACAAGATATTCGGAAGATCGATTTTGATAATTTGAAATAAAGACGGGTTGTTTGTAGAAAACAAAAATAGGTTTGAATGAAAATGTTTTTTAAGGCAAAAATATGCATGATGATGTCATGAGGATGCACAAGTATTATTTGACACACAATTTTCTAGTAGTGGTTTTACCCGGGGTGCTACACTCTAGAGTCTTAAACCCCTTATGGAGGTTGTGCTGGTAACCTGTCACTTGTTGGATGCACTCCTCCCATGTCTTGTAGATTTCCGGCTGCTTACGTAGTAGACCACAAACCAGTTGTATTTCTACGAGACATAACACATATAAGGATCACAAGTAAAGCAGGCAGATCAAGTTCAAAAATAACACAGAGCAATAAACACAAACTAGTTAAGCATGCATGATCATACGGGCACAAGCATCAGTAGTTCCAACCTACCAAGTTAGTGTGATCCAACCGATCACCACCAACATCTATGATATTATCCTACCGCCACATTATTAGGGGTGCAATCCTACCACCACATAAGTTCTCCATCATGTGAGTAGTATATACCACCTCACAATAAACATGCATAGGTTTTCATCAAGTCCCTAGCTACTTCAAAATATACAACTTTGTCATCATGCACGCACTATCGCCACCATCTCCATGACCAGGGAGCAAGCACTACAAGTAGTAGTGCTTGCCCAGGAAGATCCTGAGCCAGAGATCCCTGTGGTCCTCCGCCATCTGAAAAAATCCATTGCCCATAGCCCTGTTGTCGAAGAGGTGGCTGAGCGCCACCATCAGAGCCTTAGGGCTATACCCTTTGGCAGCCATGACAACATCGTATAGAGCTGGGTGCACATCAGGAGAGGAAGCAGTGGTGATGGCGGTCACCACCGCTTTCACGGCCTCGGTCATGCAGGTGATGGAGATGATTTCCTCCTCTCCCAGCAGCGAACTCTTCCTCTTCTTTCAAGGATCAAAGCCACCAGCAACGTAGGCATTTGTGCTGCCGCCTTGACCAACGCTGGTAGCAGGAGAACCTGCGGCGGCATCGGTCTCGGCGTCGTCATGAACCACCACTGTCTCCGACTCTTGGGTCTGCATGTATTCAGGGCTTGGCTCGCTAAGAGGCTCACCGGATCCCATTCCAAACCTACCAGTGGCAAGGCCGAAGGAGAATATGGCCTCCATCTGCCGATAGTTGGTGACAGGCTTTTTAGATACTCGGCATCCTTGGGGTGATCTTGAGACATGGAATTGCAGGGAGGTTAGCCAGGTTAGAGAGGTTACACAAGGGAATCGTAGGGATGTAACTGAAATTAGTTAATACCAAGATGTGTCCCCTATAGTGGGTGTCCTCCAAGATGATGGTGCAGGTCTCCTCGTCCCAGCTAGCTCTGCTAATGTCTCTGAGCTTGGAGATATGGATCCACCTGGTCCTCGACTTACGCAGGTGGTTGTACACATGTTGTGAGGAAACCTCGATGCCACAAAACTCAAACACCTTGCGGGCAACAGTGTTGAGGTACACCTCTTTTTACCCTTTCTTCGTCCTGACGCCGCTCTTGATGATCTCGCACATCTGGTTGAGCATGAACACCAAGAGGAACGGTTCCCACTTCATGGTGCCCTTCACCCCCTTGCTCGCCTGGCCTGTGTTGTGGGCTTTGCCAGCCTTGATGGCTTTATTATTGGCCAAGATCTTGACATCTTGCTCTGCAAGCTGCTCTACCGTGAACCCGGTCATCGGAGGAGCGGACAAGATCTCCGTGCGCTGAGGATAGGTGAGCCTAAGAGGCGTGAGTTGGGATTGGGTCTCAGCAACAAACGTCTCCTAAGAATCCATGAGGGCCTGACTGAACTCATCGGCAGTCATGTTCTACAGATCTCACGGTCGCACATATCAGGACCTAGACTAGGCATGAACACAAACTTAAACATGCAACGAGTCCACGAAGACACTGATCTATGACTATACCTAGGAGTTCATTGGGCACACTAACATAGATCTATCACAAACAACAATCAGATCTACGAGGTGATAACAGATCGAAGCTACCACGCCTGGGGTTTGATGGAACTCACTGGCATCATAGGAGCGGAGCACGTCACCACTGAAGATCTTGGAGAAGAACACCTGCACCGGCCGATCTAGAACCACCACCTCCGCTACCGCCGCTTACCTATTGGCATATGAAGAACCTCACTGGCTTGAGAGCTCGAATAATGGGGAAAATGGTGGCGAGGGACATAGGGGTGGCGGGTGGTGATATATACCGCGGTGTTGCGACAGGTGGTGACCAAATTTCTCCTGCCATCTTTTGGGCGAAACCCACGGCTCGTGCCATCACCGAGGTCGCACAGGTGGTGCAGCTTCCCGCCCTTTTGCACAAGTGTAGCCTGTCCCCATGGAAACGCCCAAAATCGGCGTTTCTAGCAGGCCAACTTTTGGGCTGCTTTAAAGTTCGTGCGATGCAAGAAACACATGCGACCCAATACACCAAACGCCCTTATTTTTTCCTGGCCTAAAAACAGAAAACGGGCTACCAAACATGCCCTAAGGAGGATAACTTCTAACGAGCAGATTGAGGCCCGTCGCCGGTTAATGGCGCGTGACAGCACTTCGTTGGAAGACCCCAAGAGCAAGGTATGATGAGCACAGCAGCAAGTCTTCCCTCGGTAAGAAACCAAGGTTATCGAACCAGTAGGAGGAAGGAAACGTCTCAAAGGTGTTGCAAGCAACTTGGAAACCTGCACAACACAAACTCAAGACTTTGCCCCAACGAACAGTGAGGTTGTCAATCTCACCGGTTGCTATAACAAAGGATTAACTGTATGGTGGAAGGTAATAGTGGTTTGCAGAAGTTAACAGGAACAGTGGAAGATGTATCAATGGTAAAGATTGGACCGGGGTCCATAGTTCACTACAGGTGTTCTCCTTAAGATAAACAAACATGGCATGCTGGATAAACAAATTACAACAGGGCAATTGACAGGACTTAGAAAGGCATAACAATGCAATACTAGACATTCATGATCCTATGAGATTCTATTGGGAAATACAACAAGATACATAGACCGCCATCCAACTGCATCTATGACTAGAAATCCACCTTCAGGTTATCATCCGAACCCCCTCTAGTATTAAGTTGCAAGCAATAGATAACTGCATTAAGCAAAGTCTGTAAGGTAAACAATCCACTTGTTCCATGAACAAGAGACCGTTGTTTTCTCCCTAGTGGCAACAACACATCTACAACCTTAGAGTTTTCTGTCACTTCCCTTAGATTAAATAGAGGCATGAACCCACTATCTAGCATAAATACCCCCTCTTGGAGTCATTAGCATCTACTTGGCCAAGATAGCTACTAGAAATAGAGAGCATGCAAGATCACAAACAACACAGACATGATAGAATCAATAAAACAAAACCATTAATCAATCTGACATAGTAATCCCAATATCCATCGGATCCCCGCAAACACAACATGCATGATTACAAATAGATATGATCTTGATCATGAACAGATCTCACAAGATCTAAACATGGTACCACAAAGGAGGAGATACAACCATCTAGCTACTACATGGACCCGTAGTCCAAGGTGGAACTACTCACACTTCATACTGGAGGCTGGCATGATGAAAAGAAGGCCTCCGGGATGATCTCCCCTCCGGTAGGGTGCCCGATCTAGGGATGATGGTGGCGGCGACTACAGACGGTTTCGTGGAATATTGATTGGGTACTTCAGGTTTCTGCATCGGGGGGTCTTTATAGGCGAAGAGGCAAGGCAGGGGGCGGGCAGGGTGGTCACACCCCCTAGGCGCGACTAACCCTAGCCCGCGCCACCAGGGGGTGTGGCCTTCTGGTGCCTCCCCTCTGTCTCGTACTCTGGCTCCGTGTTCCCCACGGTAAAATATTGACTTTGGCTTTTGTCCCGTCCAATTCCGAGAATAATAATTTTCTGCCTTTTTGGAACCAAAATGTAAGAAAACAGTAACAGCACGTGGCATCTTGTTAATAGGTTAGTACCATAAAACATATAAAAACACCTCAAAGTGTAGACAAAGCAAATCAAAGTAGATACTAAACAAGCATGGAGAATCAAAATTATAGATACGTTTCCGACATATCAAGCATCCCCAAGTTTAACTCCTGCTCGTCCTCGAGTAGGTAAGTGATAAAAAGAATAATTTTTGTGGTGACATGCGCCATCAAAATCAAGATCAAACCATTTGCAAGCAATGAAAGTTGGGATCAAAGAACTCTAAAACAAAAGCATGAAAGATGGGGTTATAACAGTAAGACAAAGTAACTAAGCATGCAACATGAAAGACTACAAACAAAGATCATGAATAACATGCATTGAAAAATGTTTGTTTGTTTCACACATAGAAAACATGGCATAGTAGCATTCAGCTTGTCCCTCATACAGTAGCAAATAGATGCATAGGACACCTTCAAAGTTCATAAGAGTGACTAGATACAAATAGCACAAGATCAAGTAATACACCAATATGCATCAATTAATAAGTTTTGGGACAATGTACGTAGAACTAATAGTGGCAACTATGCTCTCTTAACTGGTGCCTAAAGGTAGAAGGTGGAGACTCAATAAAATAGTGGAAGAAAGGCCCTTCATAAAGGTAAGCAGGGATTTCAAGTCTCAAAAAGAGCTTCCAAAAATTATGGTACTTGTTAGCTTTCAGCTCTCATTTCCCCTATCATAAGCATCTTGAAGTGATTAAGGTTAAAGTGAACAAACTATGGAGTATATGCTTGACAAAGTATAAGTTGGAAATCTCATGTCCCTTGAATACGAGGGCCGCTCATCATGCTACTCAAGTTTAGTTACTTGCAAGTTCTTGTTATAGTAAGTACATGTGTATCATAGAGAACCGCCAACGGGGTACCCCTTGCACATGATACAGGAGCTATCCCATAATCAAAATGACAAGGAAAGCAGACAATGAGCATCTCAGCATTCTTCTTATTTACCATGGGAATATGGTGTTTTTTCTCTTTTTCCTCTTTTCTCATTTTTCTTTTCTTTTTCTCAATCTCTTTTTTCTCAATCTATTTTTTTCATAAGAAGAATGCTTCATAGATGTCACTATGGTGATGCTGCAAGTCTCCACCATGATTAGGCATGGCTTAGGCTAGCGGCCCAGGCGTTTCTCTAACACACATACATAACTCCATGGACTTACAAGCTCCCCTTTCATTTCACACCGACGACATCCATAGACAAAAGAGCATGATATCAACTGTGTACAAAGTACAACTGCAATGTTGAAAGCGTCCCCCATGACAACATGGTTCTGCTAATTCGAACTTATAAGTGCAAGCATATACAACATAGATGACACAATGGTTCAAGTTTATTAGGGGAAAAGAATATAAAGTGTTCCATCAAGTTCGTGAGGGCTTTAATCACTAAGTTTTCACATAACAAAATACTTTTTAATTGGAAGATAGATGAAAACAAGAATATACTTGAAACGGTGTAACACACCATGCATTGGAATTTATAGTGAGACTTTGGAATAACTTGGTTTCTTGGGAGTTGGATGCATTAGTAGAACTTAGTCATACAAGTGGAGGCTAGCAAAAGACTCGGAGCGACCAACTAAGAGAGCAATAATGTCCATAATCATGTAGAGCGACAAAAGTTTACTAATCAAAGCATAAAGTGTTACTACAAGTCAATGACTAAATGATCATAGAGGCTATGGTGACTTGTTCATAGTCATAACATGGTGTGAGAATGTGCCAAGTCAACCCAAACAAAGCATAAAAGGAGAATACCACAATACTATGCTTTTGTATGCTAAAACAATGCATGATTCCTTCAAGGCACACTAAGCAATACCAATTGTTTGGAACTAGTCATTCTACAGCAATAATCACTAAGCATAAGGTCAAAACAACATCTAGCATGACATGCTAAAGGCTAAGTCACAGTCAAAGCAAGCTCCTTTTGTACTACTCAAGCAAGAACTTTCTACTCCTCTCCAACACCTATAAACTTATTTGAAACAACATGGCGAGAACGGGGGTACAAACTACTTTATTAAATCAAACTAAGAAAACCAAACGAAAAATAAGATGCTCCAAGAACAACACAACAGTGCATGAAATAATAAAAATGAAGTGTCTAGAAAGACCTGAGCTTTTTATTGATGAAGAAGGGGATGCCTTGTGCATCCCCAAGATTTGACGCTTATACCTCTTGAATATTTCTTGGGGTGAAACGGGGTGGCATCCCCAAGCTTGAGCTTTGTCCATTCTTCATCTCATTACATCATTCTCTCTCTACACCTGAAAATTTTCCTTCATACAAAACTTCACACAATCTTCATTAGCAACATTAGTGTATTCAAAAGATAATAGACCCTTGGGTTTATATTTAGAACAACAAAACTTTAACTAAAAACACAACTACTATAGCTATTCCCTCAAAAATCTCAATTTCCCAAAAAGAACCCAAAAAGGAATCAATAAGAAGCAAATGCAAATAGTGGCAGAAATCTGTGAAAACAGACCAGCAGGTAGAAACCGGTTTTTTCGAAGACCTTCTGTTGCCCAAATCAAAAAAGTGTTGAACAAACTAAAGTTTGCTAACATACTGGGGGATTTATTCACAAAATATCAGCTCAATCTGACTTACATAGATTCCTCATGAATTTGTATGGTGGAGCACAAAAATCTGTTTCAGGACAACAACTCCCCAAATCTTACTTCCCTCTTATTAGAGGTCATTCTTGGCACAAAAAGCAAATAAAAAGGATAAGGAGAGGTAATTACTGAAGTAATAACTTCCAAGACTCAAGAAAACTCTTGGGTTATCTCCCAACAAGTACTTTTCTTTAACGCCTTTAAATTAGGCACAAGAAGCAAGAATCAGGTGTTTTCAAATGAAGAAGCATTACCATCAAACCTTGCTTTCAAAGGAGGAGAAAAAAGCAACTTCTCTCTCCTCATAGGGAAGTGTTCAATAGCTTTCTTGAATGTAAATTGATATTTAATGGTGCCTTCTTTCATATCAATGATGGCACCAACAGTTCTAAGAAAAGGTCTTCCCAAAGTAATAGAATCATTGTATTCAACATCCAAAACATAGAAATCAACAGGGACATAAGCATTGTTAACCATAATAAGAACATCATGAACACTCCCCATGAGTTTCTTTTTAGCGTTATCATTAAGTGGGACATCCAAATAACAATCTTCCGAAGGTGGCAAATCAAGCATTTCATAAATCTTTCTAGGCATAATAGAGACACTAGAACCAAGGTCACATGAAGCTTTGAGATCAAAGTCATTCACTTGCATATTAATAATGGGTTCCCAACTATCTTCTACTTTCCTAGGAATAGAGGCTTAGTGTTTCAACTTCTCTTCTTTAATTTTAATAAGAGCATCTGTAATGTGTTTGGTAAAAGCCACATTCATATCACTAGCACCAGGACTTCTAGCAAGCTTTTGTAGGAACATAATCACTTCGGAAATATTGCAACCATCAAGATCAAAATCAAACTTAGCATCACTAGTAGTAGGATCATTGGGTTTAGGCATTATGGTAGGAGGAATAGGGACTTCTTGTGGTTTAGTGATATCCATATTGGTGGTGGTGATAGTGCACACACTATTGTTTCTAGCAATTTCAGCTTCTCTTTCCCACTTAGCATGAAGTTGGGCTAACAGTCTTACATTTTCATCAATAGTAACTTGTATGGCATGAGTATTAGCGAAGGTAATTTCCAAAGTTTCAGGTTTAGCAGCCATTTTATTAATCAAAGAGGACTGTGCTTCAGATAAAGAGGAAATATTTTTCTCAACATTCAAAAGCTTTTCCTCCACAATCTTGTTGAAAGTTGTTTGTTTACTAATAAAGTCTTTGATCATGACTTCAAGTTCAGAGGGGGAACTTCTAGTATTGTTGTAGGAGTTTCCATAGGTATTGCCATTATTAGGAGGATAAGGCCTATAATTGTTGTTACTACCAAAATTATTCCTATAGGCATTGTTGTTGAAATTGTTGTTTCTAATGAAGTTCACATCAACTTGCTCTTATTGAGCAACCAAAGAGGCCAAGGGGACATTATTAGGATCTAAAGGAGCTTTTCCATTAACAAGCATAGCCATGATAACATCAATCTTATCACTCAAAGAGGAGGTTTCTTCAATAGAATGTACCTTCTTACCATGTGGAGCTCTCTCAGTGTTCCATTCAGAATAATTAACCATCATATTATCAAGGAGTTTTGTTGCAGCACCCAAGGTGATGGTCATAAAGGTACCTCCAGCAGCTGAATCCAACAAGTTTATTGAAGAGAAGTTCAAACCTGCATAAAATGTCTGGATAATCATCCAAGCAGCAAGTCCATGAGTGGGACAATTCTGAACCAAAGATTTCATTATTTCCCAAGCTTGAGCAACATGTTAATTATCAAGTTGTTTAAATTTCATAATATCACTTCTCATAGATATAATCTTAGCAGGAGGGTAGTACTTTCCAATAAAAGCATCTTTGCACTTAGTCCAAGAATCAATACTATTTCTAGGCAAGGATAGCAACCATTCTTTAGCTTTTCCTCTCAAGGAGAAAGGAAACAACTTGAGCTTAATAATATATCCATCTACATCCTTATACTTTTTCATCTCACAAAGTTCAACAAATTTATTGAGGTGGGCAGCAGCATCATCAGAACTAGTATTAGAAAATTGCTCTCTCATCACAAGATTCAACAAAGCAGGCTTAATTTCATAAAAGGTAGCATCAGGAGTAGGTGCAGCAATAGGAGTACTAGGAAATAATTGTTGTTTGTGCTAGTGAAGTCACACAACTTGGTGTTCTCAACAGAGTTCATTTTGGCAAAAGTGGAGTAAGCCAACAATAGCAGCAACTACAGAAGGAACTATTTTTTTTGTGTTTTTGATAAGAGAAAGCAAACCAAACTAAACTAATTTTTTTTTGAGTTTTTGATAAAAAGAGGCAAACAAAACCAAGCAAAAGAAACTAAGCAACAAAAACAAAGTAAAGAGAAAGGTTGTGAAGGACTCCCCTTGTGAAGACTTCCTTAGCCTCCCCGACAACGGCGCTAGAAAACTTGTTGATGGCTCGTGACAACGCTTTGTTGGAAGACCCCAAGAGCAAGATATGATGAGCACAAAATCAAGTCTTCCCTTAGTAAGAAACTGAGGTTATCGAACCAGTAGGAGGAAGGAAACGTCTCAAAGGTGTTGCAAGCAACTTGGAAACCTGCACAACACTAACTCAAGACTTTTCCCCAACAAACAGTAAGGTTGTCAATCTCACCGGTTGCTATAACAAAGGATTAATTGTATGGTGTGGAAGGTAATAGTGATTTGTAGAAAGTAAATAGGAACATTGGAAGATGTATCAATGGTAAAGATTGGACCGGGGTCCATAGTGTAGGGTTCGCAACATAGAATACAAAATTTTTCCTACGATGGGAACTATGTACCAAGATCTATCTACTAGATACAAACTACGGGCGGATGTATATCCGTAGAGAACATACCATTGAAGACCGACAAAGCTTAAAGAGTTAAACTCGTGGTTGATATAGATGATCTCTTGTCGATCTCAAGATTGAGAGGAAGTCCTAGCGCCGCAAAACAGCAACGCATCCATGCTCGCACACACGTACAAGACACCGACCAACATCCGCCTCCTCGCTCCAGCTATGCAGCCGAAGCACAACCATTTCTTGCCGAATAGCCACTGGGAACATGTATCTCTCTAGTGCGAGACCATGGGAGATAAATTCTAGAGGAGGAGAGAGATCCTTCATGAGGAGGTGTGAGTGAGAAGTGAGGAGGGGCGTGCCTTTTATAGGAGAGGGGGAGGCGACCCCAAGGGGGTGGCCGGCGCATGGGGCTGCCCCTTGCCCTCCCCTCATTCATGTGGGTGGACACTCCACTCACAAAAATCCTTTCAATTCCCTCCACTCAAAATCCCACTCAAAATTGCAATTAAATTTCCACCAAATTTAATCCAAACTCTCATTAAATAAAACTCCTTTTATTTATTCAGAATTTTGTAAATTACTTTAATGACAAACATTCACATATAACCCCTTGCTAGTATTTCATTTCACATGCAAAAACACTTCCTATAATTTCACCCGAAAACCCGTTTCGGTATCTAGTGAAATAAATTCATGTGCTTGTTATTCTTTCCGGCATGAAACTTTTGCTCCAATTGGATGTCAGTGTCCCTTAAGTGTGCCACCCTACAGTTTGCGAATAATGCGGACATGATCGAGACCCTTCTCCGATCAATAATCAGAAGCGGGACCTAGAGATCCATACCGACTCCCACACATTCAACGATGACTTTCCTATGATCGTCGGAACCTTTTACGCTAGTATCTTAATCTCTTTGTTTCACGATATATTACATGTCCGAGATTCGATCATCCGTATCTCCATACCTAGTTTGATCTTGTTACTGACATGCACTATTTTCTCATTCCCGTGATATAACATTCTAGTGATCAAATCACTTGCTTGAAAGCTAACCAATGTGATATCACCGAAAGGGCCCAGAGTATATCTATCCGTCATCGGGATTAACAAATTCCACTCTCGATCCATGAGCCTCAACATAACTCTTTAGTAGTTCTGAAGCCAGATGTTTGATGTCATCTAGAAACTCTTCCGGTGTTTGTGATTGACATGATCTCATGGTCTAAGGATTAGGATCACTTTGTAAGTTGTTATAGCAATATAAAATCAATGACTTTGATCGTAATGCTATACTTCGGATGAATGTTCATCACATCATTACACTAACTGTGACCTCGTTATTAACAACATCCAATGTCTATGATCAGGAAACTTTGATCATCTTGTTAATCAACGAGCTAGTTTATGAGAGAGGCATAACTAGGAACTTTCTGTTTGTTTATTAAACACACATTTATTAAAGTTTCCGTATTAATACAATTATAGCATGCAAAATAAACATCTATCATATACTTGGAATACACATAGTAAACACTTTATTATTGCCTCTTAGGGCATATTCCCTTCAATCTCCCACTTGCACTAGAGACAATAATCTAGTTACATAGTGATGTATCTAACACCCATGAAGTTATGGTGTTGATCATGTTTTGCTCTAGGGAGAGTTTTGGTCAACGGATATGCTACATTGAGATCTGTATGTACTTTACAAATCTTTATATCTCCATCCTTGACATGTTCTCGGATGGAGTGAAACCGGCGCTTAATATGCTTGGAATACTTGTGAGACCTTGGTTCTTTGGCATTGTAAATGGCACCATTGTTGTCACCATAGATCACCATTGGGTCCAACGCGCTTGCAACCACACCTAGTTCGGATATGAACTCCTTCATCCAAATTGCTTCTTGAGCCGCTTCAGAAGCAGCAACATATTCGGCCTCCGTTGTTGATCCCGCCACCACAGGTTGTTTGGAGCTCCTCCAACTAATCGCTCCGCCATTCATGAGAAATACGTATCCGGAATGAGACTTAGTCATCCGGATCAGTGTCAAATCTAGCATCGACATAACACTTAGCGACGAGCTCTTCTTCACCTCCGTATAAAAGAAACATATTCTTAGTTCTTCGCAAGTACTTAAGGATATTCTTGACCGCTTTCCAGTGTTTCGAACCTAGATCCAATTGGTACCTACTAGTCAAACTAATAGCATGTGCCACATCCGGTCTTGTACATGGCATGGCGTACATTATAGAGCCTATGGCTGAAGCATAGGGGACTTTGTCCATTATCTCTCTTTCTTTTGCC
Organism: Avena insularis; assembly: GCA_023614405.1. Taxonomy (NCBI): domain Eukaryota; kingdom Viridiplantae; phylum Streptophyta; class Magnoliopsida; order Poales; family Poaceae; genus Avena; species Avena insularis. Next base: position 261,579,349 of record CM042695.1, read on the forward strand.
GTAGCCAGGATTTGAGTCTTACTCATTGTCGTGCCTTGCAACATAGGTAAGAACCCCTTCTTACTTTCGTCCATTTTAAACTTCTTTAAAATCTTATCAAGGTATGTACTTTGCGATAGCCCTATTAGGCGCCTAGATCTATCTCTATAGATCTTTATGCCTAATATGTATGACGCTTCAACTAGGTCCTTCATTGAAAATTTGTTGTTTAGATAACTTTTAACACTGTTTAAAAGATCTATAACATTTCCGATCAATAATATGTCATCCACATATAATATCAAAAATGCCACATTGCTCCCACTCACTTTCTTGCAAATACAAGTTTCTCCATAAGTTTGGAAAAATCCAAACTCTTTGATCACCTCATCAAAGCGGAGATTCCAACTTCGTGATGCTTGCTTCAATCCATAGATGGATCGCTGAAGCTTGCAGACCTTGTTAGAATCCTTAGGATCAACAAAACCCTTTGGTTGTATCATATACAACTCTTCTTCAATATTGCCATTGAGGAACGCGGTTTTGACATCCATCTGCCATATCTCATAATCGAAATATTCAGCAATTGCTAACATAATCCTAACTGATTTTAGCATCGCTACGGGAGAGAATGTATCATCGTAGTCAACTCCTTGAATTTGTTGAAACCCCTTTACGACAAGTCGAGCTTTATAGACAGTCACATTACCATCAGTATCAGTTTTTCTTTTGAAAATCCATTTATTCTCCACGGCCTTTCGGTCGTGAGGTAAGTCCACCAAGTTCCAAACTTGATTTTCATACATGGATTCCATCTCGGATTTCATGGCTTCTAACCATTTTTCGGAATCCGGGCTCATCATCGCTTCTTCATAGATCGCAGGGTCATCATTTTCATCAACCGTGAAATTCATGACAGGATTTCCGTATAGCTCGGGAGCTGCACGCGTCCTGCTAGACCCGCGAGGTTCGGTAGTACTCTCTTTCGGAGTTTCATGATCATTATCATTAGTTTCCTCTTCAACTAGTGAAGCCAACTCCAGAACAACTTCCGGCGCTGCGCTACTCGCCATACTTTGAAGAGAAGGTTCAATAACCTCTTCGAGTTCTACCTTCCGACTACTCACACCTTTCGCGAGAAACTCTTTCTCTAGAAAGGATCCATTCTTGGCAACAAAAACCTTGCCTTCAGATCTGTGATAGAAGGAATACCCAATTGTTTCCTTAGGGTATCCTATGAAGACGCATTTTTTTGCTTTGGGTTCGAGTTTATCCGGTTGAAGTTTCTTCACATAAACATCGCATCCCCAAACTTTAAGAAATCACAGCTTAGGTTTGTTTTCAAACCACAATTCATACGGTGTCTTTTCAACGGATTTAGATGGTTCCCGATTTAAAGTGAATGTAGCAGTTTCTAGTGCATAACCCCAAAATGACAACGGCAAGTCCGTCAGAGACATCATAGATCGAACCATATCAAATAAAGTATGATTACGATGTTCCGACACACCATTTCACTGTGGTGTTCCGGCAGGTGTGAGTGGTGAAACAATTCCACACTCTTTCATGTGAGTGCTAAACTTGTAACTTAGATACTCACCTCCACGGTCGGACCGTAGAAATTTGATCTTTCTATTACGATGATTTTCCACTTCATTCTGAAATTCCTTGAAATTTTCAAAGGTTTCAGACTTGTGTTTCATCAAGTAGATATAACCATATCTACTCAAATCATCCATGAAAGTAACAAAATAACGATATCCACCTCGCGCTGACACAATTATTGGACCACATACATCAGAATGTATGATTTCCAATAAATCTGTCGCCCGTTCCATTGAACCGGAAAACGACATTCTAGTCATCTTGCTCATAAGGCATGGCTCACATGTATCAAATGATTCAAAATCAAGTGATTCCAAAAGTACATCCAAATGGAGCTTCTTCATGCGTTTAACACAAATATGACCTAGACGGCAGTGCCACATATATGCGGATATATCATCATTAAGTTTAATCCTTTTAGCATCAACATTATGAATATGTGTAACACTATTGTCGAGATCCAATAATTCATCATCGGTGCATGACCATAAAAGATTTCATTCATATAAATAGAACAACCATTATTCTCGGATTTAAATGAATAACCACTTCGCATCAAACACGATCCAGATACAATGTTCATGCTTAGTGCTGGCACCAGATAACAATTATTCAAGTTTATTACTAATCCCGACGGCAAGTGGAGAGGCAGCGTTCCGATAGCGATCACATCAACACTTGATCCATTGCTGACACGCATCTTGACCTCACCCCTTGCTAGCGGTCGCTTGTTCCGCAACCCCTGATTCGAGTTACAAATATTAGAAACTGAACTGGTATCAAATACCCAGGTGCTACTGCAAGCACTAGTCAAGTACACATCAATAACATGTATATCATATATACCTTTGTTTGCCTTGCCGGCCTTCTTGTCTGCCAAATACTTGGGGCAGTTGCACCTCTAGTTGCCAGTCCCCTTACAATAGTAGCACTCGGTATCAGACTTAGGTCCAACTCGGGGTTTCTTTTCAGGCATGGCAACCGACTTTCCACCCTTACTTCCCTTCTTGTCTTTCTTGAAACCAGTGTTCTTATTGATCATCAACACTTGATGTTCCTTTTTGATCTCCACTTCTGCAGTTTTAAGAATTGACAGAAGCTCGGGGAGAGACTTCTTCATGCCTTGCATATTATAGTTCATCACGAAGCTCTTATAGCTAGGTGGCAGAGACTACAGAATACGATGGATGCCTAAGTCAATGGGAATCGATATTCCCAAGGACACAAGCTTATCAGCGTAACCCGACATCTTGAGTACATGCTCACTTACGGAGTTGTGCTCTTCCATCATGTAGCTAAAGAAATTTTCTGAAGCATTGTAGCTCTCTACAGCAGCATGTGTGTCGAAAATCATTTTCAACTCACCCATTGTATCAAATGCATTGTCGTTTTCAATACACTTTCGAAGTTCCGGCTCTAGCCCATACAATATGCCGCAATGAACTAAGTTGTGGTCCTCCTGACGAGTCTGATAGACATTCTTCTCCTCGTCAGGGGCATCATCGCAAGGTGGGGGGCCTAGCGGCACTTCTAGCACATATTGCTTTTGTGCAGAAGAGAGGAGAATCCTCAAATTCATGGCCCATTTGGTAAAGTTGCTACTGTTCATTGCAAGTTTCTCTTTCTCCATGAACACATTGAAATTAAAAGCAGGTAGTGCCATCTACAACCGAATTTGTAAAGTTAAGACTAAGTTTATGATAGATTGAGTTCAACTAATCCACATTACGAATGAACTCCCACTCAAAAACGACATCCCTCGTGCCTTTTTGGTGATTACATGAACCAAATCCACTACACCAAGTCCGATCATCACGTGAGTCGGTGTAGCTTCAAAGGCGGGCATCAAATGGGCATCATATCTACTATATGACTCATGCTTAACCTTTTGGTCCGTGTTCCAAGGCCATATCTGTACATGCTAGGCTCGCCAAGTTAGAACCTTAGTATTCGCGTGTGTAACTGTCTTACACCCGAAATATGGTCGTGGATCCAAGAACACCCGATCATCATGTGATGTCTTGGAGCGACGAAAACATAATCGGTGCATACTTCAGGAAGAACACATTCTTATCTTGATATTTAAATGAGGGATCATCTTATTATGCTAATAAAACACCAAACAAGAAATATAAGATGCTATCAAACATCACATGTTTATTAGTGAAATGATATGGTTCCCGCATATGATCTCTATCATGTGCACCATGGTATGATCACTATCATACCTTTATGTGTAAGGCCAAGGTCTATGGAACTTACACGTTATGTATGTTGTAAGAGTATCATCTCATACTTCTACTTACAACATCACCATGTCATAACACTAGCCCAGCAACAATCTAAACTAGACGCCTCTAATTTATCCATTGCAAGTTTTACGTGGCTTAGGGCTTTCGAAGATAGAACCGTTCTTAACTACGAACATGAACCACAACGAGGATAACCAAATTGTTGACAACTCGTTGCAAAATAGATATTGACTATAGTAGGAGAGACAGACACCCGCTAGCCACTTACGCAAACTAGTTGTATGCCAAGCGTGGAACAGGTCTCATGTGCGAGGACATGTAAAGTTTGTCTGAGCCGCTTCATCTCACTATGCCACCAATATCCAAAATTACAACTAAGAAGCAACAACATGATCATCATCGCCCACATACTCATATGTGTACTACCAGTGTAAAGCATCTACGCATAGATCCGGCTCTGATACCACTGTAGGGTTCGCAACATAGAAAACAAAAAAATTCCTACGATGGGAACTATGTACCAAGATCTATCTACTAGATACAAACTACGTGCGGATGTATATCCATAGAGAACATACCCTTGAAGACCAAAAAAGCTTAACGAGTTAAACTCGTGGTTGATGTAGATGATCCTGCCGATCTCAAGATCGAGAGGAAGTCCTAGGGCCGCAAAACAGCAGCGCATCTGTGATCGCACACATGTACAAGACACCGAGCAACCTCCGCCTCCTCACTCTAGCGATGCAGCATAAGCACAACCCTTTCTTGCCTAATAGCCACTGGGAACATGTATCTCGCTAGTCCGATACCATGGGGGATAAATTCTAGAGGGGGAGAGAGATCCTTCACAAGGAGGTGTGAGTGAGAAGTGAGGAGGGGGTGCCTTTTATAGGATAGGGGGTGGGAACCCCAAGGGGGTGGCCGGCGCATAGGGATGCCCCTTGCCCCCCCCTCATTCATGTGGGTGGACACTCCACTCACAAAAATCCTTTCAATTCCCTCCACTCAAAATCCCACTCAAAATTGCAATTAAATTTCCACCAAATTTAATGCAAACTCTCATTAAATAAAACTCCTTTTATTTATTAAGAATTTTGTCAATTACTTTAATGACAAACATTAACATATAACCCCTTGCTAGTATTTCATTTCACATGCAAAAACACTTTCTGTAATTTCACCCAAAAACCTGTTTCAGTATCTAGTGAAATAAATTCATGCGCTTGTTATTCTTTCCGGCATGAAACTTTTGATCCAATTGGATGTCAGTGTACCTTGAGTGTGGCACCCTATGGTTCGCTAATAATGCGGAAATGATCGATAGCCTTCTCCGATTAATAATCAAAAGCGGGACCTGGAGATCCATACTAACTCCCACACATTCAACGATGACTTTCTTGTGATCGTCGGAACCTTTTATGCTAGTATCTTAATCCCTTTGTCTCACGATATATTACATGTCCAAGAATCGATCATCGGTATCTCCATACCTAGTCTGATCTCGTTACCGACATGCACTCTTTTCTCGTTCCCCTGATATAACATTCTAGTGATCAAATCACTTGCTTGCAAGCTAACCAATGTGATATTACCGAGAGGGCCCAGAGTATATCTATCCGTCATCGGGATGAACAAATTCCACTCTCGATCCATGAGCCTCAACATAACACTTTAGTAGTTCTGAAGCCATCTTTATAATCATCCAGTTACGGTGCGACGTTTGATGTCATCAAGAAACTCTTCCGGTGTTAGTGATTAACATGATCTCATGGTCTAAGGATTAAGATCACTTTGTAAGTTGTTATAGCAATATAAACTCAATGTGTTTGATCGTAATGCTATACTTCGGATGAATGTTTATCACATCATTACACTAATGTTGTGACCTTGTTATTAACAACATCCAATGTCTATGATCAGGAAACTTTGATCATCTTGTTAATCAACGAGCTAGTTTATGAGAGAGGCATAACTAGGAACTTTCTGTTTGTTTATTAAACACACATGTATTAACATTTCCGTATTAATACAATTATAGCATTCAAAATAAACATCTATCATATACTTGGAATACACATAATAAACACTTTATTATTGCCTCTCAGGGCATATTCCCTTCATATAGTACACTAGAGGTGTTCTCCTTAAGATAAACAAACATGGCATGCTAGGTAAACAAATTACAGCAGGGCAATTGACATGACTGATCAAGGAATTACAATGCAATACTAGACATTCATGATCCTATGAGATTCAATTGGGAAATACAATAAGCTACATAGACCGCCATCCAACTGCATCTATGACTAGAAATCCACCTTCAGGTCATCATCCGAACCCCCTCCAGTATTAAGTTGCAAGCAACAGATAACTGCTTTAAGAAAAGTATGTAAGGTAAACAATCCACTTGTTCCATGAACAAGAGACCGTTGTTTTCTCCCTAGTGGCAACAACACATCTACAATCTTAGATATTTCTGTCACTTCCCTTAGATTAAATAGAGGCATGAGCCCACTATCTAGCATAAATACCCCCTCTTGGAGTCACTAGCATCTACTTGGTCAAGATAGCTACTAGAAACGAAGAGCATGCAAGATCACAAACAACACAGACATGATAGAATCAATATGACAAAACCATTAATCAATCTGACGTAGTAATCTCAGTATCCATCGGATCCCTGCAAACACAACATGCATGATTACAAATATATATGATCTTGATCATGAACAGATCTCACAAGATCTAAACATGGTACCACAAAGGAGGAGATACAACCATCTAGCTACTACATGGACCCATAGTCCTAGGTAAAACTACTCACACTTCATACCGAAGGCTGGCATGATGAAGAAGAAGGCCTCCGGGATGATCTCCCCTCCGGCAGGGTGCCGGGAAGAGCTTCAGATCCCCCTGATCTAGGGACGATGGTGGCGGCGGCTACAGACGGTTTCGTGGAATATTGATTGGGTACTTAGGGTTTCTGCATCGGGGGGTCTTTATAGGTGAAGAGGCGAGGCAGGTGGCGGTCAGGGTGGTCACACCCCCAGGCGCGGCTAACCCTAGCCCGTGCCGCCAGGGGGTGTGGACCCCTGGTGCCTCCTCTCCGTCTCGTACTCTGGATCTATGTTTCCCACGGTAAAATATTGAATTTGGCTTTTGTCCCGTCCAATTCCAAGAATATTGATTTTCTGCATTTCTGGAACCAAAAACAGAAGAAAATAGGTAACTGGCACTATGGCATCTTGTTAATAGGCTAGTACCATAAAACATATAAAAACACCTCAAAGTGTAGACAAAGCAAAGCAAAGTAGATACTAAACAAGCATGGAGCATCAAAGATTATAGATACGTTTCCGACGTATCACTGGTAGGCTTGGGACGAAGCGTATATATATACGTCTTGTAGGCCGCCGGCTTTGTGAAATCTTGAACGTTGTGTAAACACTCTTCGTTGTAGTGAAGTTTTGTTCGCTGGCTCCCGTGGTTTTTCCCTCTCTTTGTTGAAGAGGTTTTCCACGTTAAATCCTATGTTCCCTGCTGCAATTTCATTTTTATTCTTCGTTATTTGCTTGTCGCGTTTATAACACCCCACAAGCGCCTGTGCCTATAGATCTCCTGGTTCACGGGACTACCGCCCAAGAGAAATCATTTTTCTCTTACGTGGTGGATGATGCGATGGCGCTTGTGTGCGCCGCTAACCTAGAGGGCATCGTCACGATGGCAGTTGCATTGAGATCCAAGGGAAACCTCATGTTTGGCCTACTATATCAGACAACACATGGAACCATGTACCTTATTGGAGGCACTATTTTGGAGCTCAGATCAGCCGGATAGATCTTGGAGGCATGGCGGGTTGGGCCACCGCGTAGGCTCGACGGGAAGGGTCATTTTGTCCAGGGGAAACCCTGGGTCTAGGTCACACGGATCAGATGATGGTAGTGTTCGCAACCTCTCTCACTCCTAAGGGCATCTTTTTTGGAGCAGGTGTTAGCTCGAGGGGTCTAGAGATGGTGTGTTGTTGCTTTTACCACGTCAACAACAGCGGGTCTTAGAGGCATGGTGTCGCGGAGTCCCAGCGAAGGATGCATTCAAAGGTATGTGTGCAGGGGAGGCACTATTTGGTGTAGTGGTAGCACCGACGATAGGCCTGGCGAGGGTATTTTCTTCAATCTACACCTTGGATATGGGCTAGGGGAAGTTGGCGGTCGCGACTTCTAGAGCATGCGCATGAGGTTCTCTCTAGTTTTGGCTGGTGAGCTAACAACGCATGAGGCGCTTGTTTTGGACGGTGAGTCGACGATGCGGCCGACGAACTAGGCCCCCATCTAGTTGGTGGTGCGTTGTCACCTTGTTTGGCAGATTTGGTCTATATTTTCATTGTAAGGATTTAGCCAGTCTTTGTTGAATAAATGAAATAAAGATCGTATTCTAAGGAGGAGGTTAAAAGGCACATTTTAACGGAACACAATAAGGCCCATGACCCTCATGGCTTCCTAGCAAAGTTTTACCAAACTTTCTTGGATGTTATCAAGGCAGATCTTTTAGAGATGATCAACTGTTTACATGCTCGACAACTAGATCTGTTTTGGCTGAATTTTGGTGAGATTATTTTATTATCTGAGGTTAATAAGATAAAATGGGTCCAATAATATAGACCGATTTTCCTTCTTAGTATTATTTTTAATTTTTTCTAAAGTCTCTATAATCAGGCTAAACTCACTGGATGACAATGTAGTCGTCCCTCTCAGATTGCATTTAGGGGTTCATAGCATGGAAAACAAAAAATTCTATAGCATGAACACACACAAGGCAATATCTATCTACTAGATTGTAGAAACAAGTCAATAGAGTACTCACCCTCGAAGATTCCAAAGAGGTTAACAAGAGCTGATTCTCGTGGGTGATGTAGTCGCTCACTTTTCGATCTCAAGATCGCGTAGACAATCCTTCCGGCGCCGCATTCCAGCAGCGCTCCTGCAGTCGGTCACACATTCGGTACTCGATGAAGACCTTCCTCTCCCTTGTTCCAGCAGGCAACATAGGATGTAGCTCTGTCCTCGCGATTCCGGCAGCACGACGGCATGGTGTTGGAGTTTAGAGGGGAGATCCCGCAGGACTTCGCCTAAGCCGGAGCAATTATGGTGGAGTAGAAGGGGTCCTCGGAGATCTAGGGTTTAGAGGGCGCCGAGGGGGTGGTGTGGCCATAGGAAAGGGACTAGGGTTTTTCCCCAAGTCGCCGACTTGGAGGAGCTCCCAACGGCGGCTAGAGAGGGTAGGCGCCTTGGCTATGGTTTGTTGTGAGGGGTAGGGGCGCCCTACCCCTCCTTTTATAGGTGGGGAGGTGTCAAGGGGGAGGGAATCCTCCCCCGATTCCACTTCATGTGGTCGGTGGCAAGGAGAGGGAGGAATCCTCCCTTAGGTTGGATTCCTTCCCTCCTTCCACTTGGAAATCAAAGTCCCACTTTGACTTTTTCAAACTGCCTTATTTTGACTTTCAAACTAGAGTTTGATTTCTCTCTTCCAAGTGTCCAACCAAGTGACCTAGGACATGATGCAACCATTTCACTTTGTCATGACACATCCATGTACCCTTCCCGTTCCGGATCGGTGAACCTTCTAGACCATTCTAGAATATTCCGCTGAAAACACCGGAACCATTCCTGAACTCCGGAATCGTACTTTCTTTATATGAATCTTATTCTCCGGACCATTACGGGTGTCCTCGTGATATTCCGGATCCCATTTGAGACTCCGAACAACATTCAGTCTCTTTAATCACTTTTCATATCTACTAAACAACATTAAATCCTTAAGTGTGTCTCCCTACGGTTCGTGAATTATGCAGACATGGCCGAGAATCTTCTCCTATCAATAACCAATAGAGGAATCTATAAATTCATATGGCTCCCACATATTTCTATGATTACTTCGTGATCGAATGAACCATTTACATACGATACCAATTTCCATTTGTCTCGTGATACTTTACTTATCCGAGGTTTGATCGTCGGTATCTTTGCATACCTAGTTTAACCTCCTTACCGATAAGTACTCTTTACGCGTTCCTGCGATATGTGATTTCTTGTGAGCCAGTCATATTCTTGCAAGCTAATTGGATGATATTCCACCGAGAGGGTCCATAGTATATCTATCCGTCATATGGATGGACAAATCCAACTCTTGATCCATGCGCTTCAACACATACTTTTGAACACTCAATGCCACCTTTATAACCACCCAGTTATGAACTAGTGTTTGATATCATCAAAGCATCCATCCAGTGATGGTGATTAACATGATCTCATGGTCGAAGGATTTAGGTTACTATGTATCTGAAAGCTTATAGAAAACGAACTATTAAAGTGACTTGATCTTTATGCTACGCTTAACTATAGGAGTATGTCCATCACACCATTCTCCTAATGATACGATCTTGTTGTTAATAACATCTCAATGTTCATGATCATCCATTAACCAACAAGCTAGTATTACAAAGAGGCTTTACTAGGGACTCTAACAAGTTTATAAATCACACAAGTATTAATGTTTCCGGTTAATACAATTATAGCATGAATGTAAATATTCATCATAGACACAAAGGTATAATAATAACTATTTTTATTATTGCCTCTTGGGCATATCTCCAACATTGAATTCATGCAAGATCGTAACATACTTAAAGGTGTGGTTACCTTACATGAAATAGTACACAAACTATATAGTATAAAAGTTGAATCTGGTTATTTTAAAAATTAATTTCAAGAAAACCTATGACAAAGTCAAGTATTTTTTCTTCAACAAACTCTGTGAATAAAAGGATTTTTAGCTAACTGGCATTCTTTAATCAATAGCTTTGTATCGGGGGTGTCATCAAAGTTAATGATGATGTTGGCAAATACTTCTAGGCCAAAAAAGGGCTAAGATAGGGAGATTCTTTATCACCATTTTTATTTAATATAATGTCCGATATATTAGTTGTCATGATTGAACGAGCAAAGTCTGATGGCCAAATTAAAGGAGCGATTCCTCATCTAGTTATGGAGGCTTATCTATCCTTTAATATGGTGACAATATAATTTTGTTTATGGAACATGATCTTAAAAAATAAAAATAAATATGAAATTGATAGTTTCAGCTTTTGAGCAACTTTCAGGGCTAAAATTAACTTCCATAAAGCGAATTATTCTGTTTCTGTGAGGTTCAGGATGCAACTAGCCTATACGCTGAGCTCTTTGGCTGGAGCCAGGGCTTATTTTCCAATTAGATATTTAGGTATTGCGATTCACTTTTGAAGGCTTATAAATACTGAATGGAAGATCGTCGAGGAAAGATTATAGTCAGGATTGAGTAGTTGCAAAGGTAAACTGCTCTCCCTGAGGGGAGATTGGAATATTTTCCTCCAAATGTGACTTTCAAAAGAGAGTTGATCGAACCCAGACTAGACTCTTGGATCACACCGCTGCATCGATTAGCAGATGTCCAACTATGATGAATTTCGTTGGAACATAAAGTCCAGCCAGTCATACCGGTTTTGGATAATAGGAAAATCTGAAAGATAAAGATACCTCTTAAAAATAAATTAGTTGCTTGGTATCTTTGTCAGGAGTTATCCTTATAAAAGATAATTTAATTAATCATAATTGGCACGGGAATACTACGTGTGTGTTCTTGTCATCACAATAAGACAATCAAACACTTTTTTCCAATGCACTTTCACCAAGTCTATATGGTCAGTTATTCAAGAAGCTCCAGGCGTGTATCCAATCCGTAGCATTGTTAATATATTTGGAAAATGATTACGTGTTATATATCGCAAGTACACGATACTACTTAGGGTTGGAGCGACCGACATTATAGTAAAGTGTTTAACGATATAAATTATTCTATGTTGCGGCTTATTTACCAGTGTACCGGTACCTCACGTGCATGATCGGTCTTATATCGTGTGGAGTCTCACAGCCATTTTACGTAGGTGGGTACACGACGGAGGATACAATGCAGATTTATTTACCTGTCATATATGGCAGCATAATGTTGGTATCGGCCCTCCTTCAGCATCTTAGGTGTTTTATAATTCCTTAATATGATATGTAATTCGTCTTTATTTTGTTTCCGTTTGTAAATATGAATGTTTATCAGTTATGTGCATCTTAGTTATGCAAATGCCGGGTATAATATTTAAATCTTTTAAGTAATAAAGTGTTTTTATCAAAAAAAAACTATAGGCAACCGGTTGGAGATGGACGTGTGAGATTTATTCACAACACACCAGGTGGCGTAAAAATAACGGGATTTTTTATGCATGAGCTGCGTTAAACGAAACTATCAATTTAATATTGTTTTTAAAAACATTAGACGTGCAAATTTCTCATAGGTTTTTAGCATATGGTACTTTCTCCTTCCAAGGGGTAGCGGGAGCCTACGGACCCTGGTTGCGGCCGCTTAGTGATGGTTACATAGGATACCTTCAACATAGGTGGGTGACAGTATATTAACAGATTACATGATGCATATAAGCTTTACATTATTTATATCACTTTTGCTTCGGTGTCTTCTTCCTTTTTAAATTCGATACCAATTCATTTTGTAAACTGATACGAACCCACTTAAGCCCATATGGTTCTTTTAGACATGTACTCACCATAAATGTATACTCACATGGCCGCATGAGGTGAAAATCGGAAGGTATATAATCGCAACAATAAAATTTCAAAATATGGCATGCAAAGACTTAAATCTCAGTAACATGAGGTGGGATTTGCCGGTAAGAACATGGAGTATACTTAGCTCGACTGAGTACACATATATGAAGGTATATATAGTTTGGATATGAATTTCGACGGATCAAGAAAAAACTAGCCGATCAAACTTAAGTTTGAGAGGGGGAGGAGGGAGGAGGGGGGGGGGGGGGGGGGACACCGAAGCACACCTCTATTTATATTCCATGTTTGATCCTTGTGTCCAGATAACCGGTGATTTGTAAACTCTGAATGATAGAGCTATGTAATAAATTAGTTGTGTGCATCGCAGAGGCCAGTTTTAGTCTCTTTCTCGGACTTCTTTTTTTGCAAATGTATAGTGATCTTCTTTAGAAAAGCACACCACAAGAAGTTGATTCCATCTTATACCCTCTGGTATAACATTTGTGACTAGATATCCCTCACTTTACATGAATTTCGCATGTTTACCCCCAAAAGTATCAGAAGTGCAAAAACTGACACAAACTTCACTAGTCGGAGATACAAATGAATTCATATTAAATAGGTGGTTGTTATTGTCACAAATGTTAAACTAAGAGGTAAAAAAACATAATTCACTCTGAACGCTAGTTACTTTCTTCTGATAGTGGAACCCCAGGCTGATTTTTCGGGTAGAACTGATAGTGGAACCCCAGACAGATTGAGCTTATCTGTTTAGAAGCCAAGGCCCGCACACGGGCCTACGAACCGCCCCAGCATTCGTCCATTGGTGGCAGGAGTCGCCGGGTCAAAAAGCTGTAGGCCCTCCTAGTGCAGAACACGCCCTTGTACTCCACGCGATACCGACATGCCAGTCACGGCACTCAACACGGGCGAACGGCTTGGACGTCATGAGGCTGTGCTCACCGACGCAAATCATATGTACCAGCAACAGATCATACTTAGTGCAGGATCCTGTTGGGAAACTGGGTTGGTAGAGGTCCATTCGGTGTGGCCTCTATCAGGCTAGGGTTAGTCCATGTGGATATCCTATCCCCTTAGTTTATAAATAGAGGAGCAATCATTGTACGGGAGTTTACCAAAAGAAAGTTCAATAAAATTTTTCCTTGTTTTCTGTGTCATTTTCCCGTGTAATCTTGTGTGCCTTCAACTCTAGTCTTCTTCCTCGGGTGTGGAGCAGCCTCGGAATCGGCCAGCTGGCAGGGGGTGTTCAACACGTTATCAACACGAGTCTTTTCGTCGAGCCTCCATCAAGCCACCGTCGAGCCTGCATCACGCAGGCTTTCGTTGAAGGTAACCCGGATCTGACCGAAAAATGGATTCATCTCTCGATTTCCTTTTAAGATTTGCGTTCAGATCATAGATCAGACTAATCTATGGTGCGGATTTTCCTCCCCGGGAGTCGAGCTGACCTGCTGTCGCCGATCAATGTCGATCTAATCACTCTCGGATTAGGATTTTGTTGACTGTACTGTCGATGCGTGCACCTGCTGTGCTGATCTGGATTTTTTTAATAGATCGGACTGATCTTGGCCGTTTTATTTAGTAGATCAGATTGATCTACACTTTTTTTATGAACTCGTTGCAACCGTACACGCAAGCCATGGCTACTAAGCAGAGCCGCGCTGGCTGCTGCCGGCCACGCCGCGCCGCCGCAGGTCCATGCCGTCGCCAGCGCCGCCCGCTGCCGCTGGCGCGCCGCCCCGCCGCCGCGCAAAGCCGCCGCCGCAGCAGCTAGCCGCATCCGTGCCGCCTGCGCGCTCTGCCGGCCGTGTTCGCGTCGCCTGCACGCTCTGCCGTGCGCGCCCGGCTGCTGGCCCGTGCCCGCGCCACGCTGGCCAGCCACGCCGCCGCGCCGCGCTGGCCGCCACGTGCCGCTGGCCCCGTGCCGCCGGCCGCGAGCCGTCGCCCACGCGCTGCCGCGTAGCAGCAGCTGGCCGCGTCCGCACCGCCCGCGCGCTCCGCTGGCTCGCGCCCGCGCCGCCTCCGCGCCCTGCTGGCCGCCGTCGCCGCTGGCCGCGCGCGTGCAGCAGCTGCTCGCCGCTCGCCCAAGCCGCGCATGCCGCAGCCGCGCGCATGCAGCGGCTTCAGTTGAGGGTGGGCCGTACCACTTGGCCAGGCGTTTGGCCCGCACGTGTAGTCCATTTTCTGGACCGTTTTTAATATTTCGTACGCGTCTGCGACCTTCGCCGGCCACGCCCACATGCCAATCGCGCCGCCGGTCCGGCCTACTGCCGGCACCGCCACTCCAGTCGGGAGCTAGCAGAGCTAGCTCTGTTCCCCCACTAGATGGGCCGGGACGGTCTGGAGCGGGCTGGCCGCGCAGAGGCAAGTGTGGCTGGACCATTTGGGAGTACGCGATCGCTGGGCGGTTTGGCCCGTTTTTGGTCCTGTTTTCGGTCCGATTTTGGAGAAGCTTTTGTGCTATGCTTTACTACAGTTATTAATTATCGCCCAATTTTAATACTTTGTATCTCATAGTTAGATTGTACCGTTTTTATATTAAATTTTGGAACGCCCGTCATATTTATTGTATCGATTATCGCATTTATGTAACCGATTACCTGCTGTAGTCTTACACACTTTGCATAAATTGCAGATGACCGGAATCGTCAGCCGCGAGTTCCCGGAGTTGACCCAGGATGGGCTTAACTACCTGACTTGGGCCTCGGACGTTGAGATCGTCCTCGAGGGCCGATGCATCAAGGATGCGCTGATTGCGGGGACCCCGACGGCCCCCAACACCACCATCCTGGCGGACAACGCCAAAGCCCTGCACTTCCTCCGCCATCACATGTGTGAGACTCTCAAGAACGAGTACATGGCTGATCGCAGTGCTTCTGCCCTTTGGACCACCCTCAACAAGCGGTTCTCTAGGCTGAAGTACACCATTCAGCCACATGCGGAGACATATTGGATTCGTCTGAGGTTTGCGGACTTCAAGACAGTGGGAGAGTATAACTCCAGGTTGCACCGGATTTATACCATTCTTCAGCTGTGTGGGACCAGTACCACCGATCAGCAGAAGATAGACAAAACTCTCTCCACATTCCATCCGGACAACATCCAGTCCGCGCGAAACTTTCGCCAGGAAGGATTCACGGAATATGCAGCGCTTATTGATGCTCTCCAGGTGGCCGAGGCGCAGGATAATGTTCTGAAAAATAACTTCTCCGCGCAACCCTTCGCGGGGGGCCAAGTCATGAGGCTAATGCCGGTGCCTACAAGGTAGGCAAGCCCATCCACAAGAAGAGAGGCAAGAAGGACAAGAAGGCCCCCAACTCCTCCAACCCGGCCAAGCAACACAAGGCGGGCAAGGGGGAGGCAAGGCCCCAGGACTGCTTCCGCTGTGGCTCCAAGACTCACTTCTCCAGGCAGTGTTTGGCCCCTAAGCACGTCGTGGACGCGTTCAAGGCCAACAAGAAGGCGCGCGAGGCGCACTTTGTCCAGGTTGAGGCACCACTGGCGCCCGGAGCGGCGCCTTGCAAAACGTCGCGCCTGTGGTGGCGCAGGACGTAGCACAAGTGGCAGCACCTTCGGCGGTTCCCACGAACGCCGCTGTGCCCATGGAGGTTGAGCACGTTGTGCCCCCGCCTCAGCTAGACATCTCTGTTGCCTCGATGATGATAGCCAACGAAGAGAAGCTCAATGATCTTGAGATACAGGCTGAGATTGATGGTTTCTTTGCAGAATCCACCTGAGCTCCTTTTTGTTGTGATGATTTCTTTGCCGCAAATAATCTGATACAATTTTTCGATATGGTTGTAAGATCTATGAGAGCATAACATTTATTTGTTTTTGGCGATTGGATGACACTTATTTCATTCATTTATTCCATTATTTGGTTGTGTGATGTTCTGAAATGTTTATGTGCTTTACTTACTTGATGTAGCATCTTCCTCGCTCCATTATATTAATTAGGCACTATATTTTAGAACGCGTGTGGCGCCCAAATAGAGGAAACGTGCCTTGCTGATAGCGGCACCACAAATACCATCTTGAGAGAAACAAAGTATTTTGAGTCCATTACCAAAAACCCCGGTAACATAATGACGATCGCCGGCTGTGGTCCGAATGTAGTTGGCTCCGGAAGAGCAGCTATCATACTCCCAAATGGAACAACTCTGATCACTGAAGAGGCATTGTTGTATCCGGAGTCGACTCGTACTCTCTTGAGTTTTAGAGACATTCGCGCAAATGGTTTCCATGTAGAAACTGATGATGATGAGAATGGAAAGGAGTTCCTACTCATTACCAAGCGCGACGAAAATGGTAAACATGTTGTCGAAAGACTCCCTTCATTAGCTACTGGGCTGTACTACACTAAGATAGTAGCACGACCTATTTACACTACCCTTAAGACTGTCTTTAGAAGCTCCGAACTATTCTGCCTTTGGCATGATAGGTTAGGCCACCCCGGTCTTAGGATGATGAGAAATATAATTAACAACTCGAATGGTCATAATGTTAATGTGAAAAATTTCCCGAATCCCGATGATTTCGTGTGCTCCGCATGCGCTACGGGGAAATTGATCATTAGACCGTCCCCCCTAAAGGTGAAGGATGAACTCCCCGCGTTCTTGGAACGTATTCAAGGGAATATATGTGGTCCAATTCAGCCCCTCTCAGGGCCATTTCGGTACTTCATGGTGCTCATCAATGCTTCCTCTAAATGGTCCAATGTTTGCCTGCTGTCAACAAGGAACCATGCTTTTGCAAAGTTGATCTCTCAGATCATACAAATAAGGAATAAATTCCCTGATTATCGTTTAAAGTCTATTCGGATGGACAATGCCGGAGAATTTACTTCAAAGTCATTCGATGATTATTGCATGGCAACAAGAATCAAACTTGAGCACTCTGTACCGCATGTCCACACTCAAAATGGACTTGCGGAGGCATTGATTAAAAGGATTAAATTCATTGCCAGACCACTCCTTCAGGGTTGTAATTTACCAACTACATGTTGGGGACACGCGGTGTTACACGCCGCTAATCTCATCAACTTTCGACCATCGGCCTACAACATCCACTCTCCTATCCAACTTGCGCAAGGGTCGGCACCAAAAATTTCCCACCTACGTAGATTCGGCTGCCAGGTATATATACCTATACCACCACCCTAGCGATCAGCAATGGGACCGCTCCGTAAGTCGTGGATATACGTTGGTTATGAGACTGTGTCCATAATCAGGTTCTTGGACCCCTTGACAGGTATCCACCGACCCGTTTTTGTTGCATTTTTGGCGAAGATCTTTTTGACTTTGGGGAGGTAATCAACCTGGATGACAAAAGTCGAGAAATCACGTGAAAAGCCACGGGATCACGCTCATGACCAGCGCCTTTGTTGAGACTAATAGAGAAGTCCAAAAGATACTAGATTTGTACTCCCTAGCGAATCAACTGCCCGATCATTTTAGTGATTTAAAGACTGTGACAAAGTCGCATGTGCATGCACGCAATGCACCGGAAAGGGTTGAAATACCGAAGAAAAATGATGGTATACCCGCTCCAGCTCCAAGGCCTAAGAGGACGCGGAATCTGGTTTCTCAAATCCCAAGTACCCGGGGACGCCCGAAGAAAAAAGATAAGAGAGATTTATTACAGTCTGCCCCTGTTGAGGGGAGCCAGTTGAGACCTGGCACAAGTACGGATATTTCAGTGCACGAAATTCCGGACTTGAATTTTCCTGTATCGGAAATACCCAGTGAAGTTGTGTGCGCACACATCGGAGCGGGAAAGCTAAAGGACCTAGCTCCTGGATTGGGAAATCCGGTGGAGCAAGAGGATGTGCCTGATGCACTCTATGACGAAATGGCCATTAACTATGTTAATTCGGGCGAGTCATACAACCGAGTCATGGCAAATGTCGACGTTAATTTTGCCAAGAAAATTGCCTCAATCATAGATCTTGACCCTGAGCCTAACACGCTCGCTGATTGCAAGAAAAGGTCGGATTGGAAAGATTGGCAGAAGGCAATCACTGCTGAATTATTATCGTTAAACAAAAGAGAGGTATTTGGACCTGTTTGTCTAACTCCTCCCCACATTCGCCCCGTTTGCCATAAGTGGGTTTTTGTTCGAAAGAGAAACGAGAATAATGAAGTAGTAAGGTACAAAGCAAGGCTCGTTGCTCAAGGTTTCACTCAGCGACCAGGTGTCGACTTTGAGGAAACTTACTCCCCGGTCATGGATGGAATTACCTTTAGATACTTGATCTTAATGGCAGTAAACATGGACTTAAAAATGAAACTAATAGATGTTGTCACCGCTTACCTATATGGTAACTTGGATTCGGACATATACATGAAAGTACCAGAAGGTATCCCTGTCCCAAACCAGGATAGAGCAAACAAGAGCGTATACATTGTTCAGCTTAAGAAGTCATTGTATGGACTAAAACAGTCAGGTAGGATGTGGTATAATCGTTGAAGTGATTTCCTTCATCAGAGGGGCTACGCGAGCAATAAAGATTGCCCATGTGTTTTTATATGGAGATCCCAGGATGGTTTCTGTATTATCTCGGTGTATGTGGACAATTTGAATATAATTGGTACACCTGCCGATATTGAGGAAGCGAGTTCCTACCTGATGTCGGAATTCGAGATGAAAGACTTAGGCAAAACCAAGTTCTGCCTGGGTCTGCAACTTGAGCATTCCCCTGCTGGGATTCTAGTTCACCAGTCGGCCTACACCCAGAAGGTGTTGGAACGATTTGGGTTTGAAAAGGCATATCCTTCTAAGACCCCGATGGTCGGAAGATCTTTGCAGCAAGACAAGGACCCGTTCAGGCCTAAAGAAGAGGAGAGAAGTGCAGGACCGGAATTCCCCTACTTAAGTGCAGTTGGCGCACTTATATACCTCGCAAATTGTACACGGCTGGATATTGCATTCGCCGTCAATTTGCTTGCAAGGTATAGTTCTGAACCTACCAAGAGGCATTGGAAAGGCGTTAAGGATATCTTTAGGTACATACAAGGGACAAAGGACCTTGGCTTATTTTACCAAAAGAACCAAGACCTATCTGTTGTAGGCTATGCAGATGCTGGGTACCTTTCGGACCCGCACATATCCAAGTCGCAGACTGGATATGTTTTTCTTTGTGGTGGAACAGCGATTTCCTAGAAATCGTCTAAACAAACTCTTGTGTCAACCTCGACGAACCACTCGGAAATTATAGCATTATATGAAGCATCACGAGAATGTGTATGGCTTCGACGAGTAGTCAGCCACATCCAGATGTCATGTGGACTGAACACCATACAAACCCCAACAATTATCTATGAAGATAATGCCGCTTGTGTTGCACAAGTCCAGACGGGTTACGTTAAGAGTAATCTCACAAAGCATATAAACCCCAAGTTCTTCTATGCACATGAACTGCAAAAGATGAACGAAGTGAAAGTCTTGCATACTAAGTCGTGTAAAAATCTCGCTGATTTGTTCACTAAATCATTGCCAGCATATTCTTACGAGAGATGTGTCCGTGGGATCGGCATGATGCAAGGTTAAGGGGGAGAATCTTCACAAACTCATCGCTGATATCTTGATCCCGATGATTGAGTGCTTAACTTTATAGTTAAGTGAATTGTACTCTTTTTCCCTTAGTGAGTTTTTTATAAAGTTTCTCACATGAGATTTTTAATGGGGCAATTCGTGCAACATAGCAAGAAGTATACCATGTGCATTTCTCCATATTTTTTCACTGGGTTTTTCGGAGTTTTAATCCATGGTTATACAGATAAGATACCCAGGGAGAGTGTTGGAAACTGAGCCGGTAGAGGCCCATTCGGTGTGGCCTCTACCAGGCTAGGGTTAGTCCATGTGGGTATCCTATCCTCTTAGTCTATAAATAGAGGAGCAATCATTGTACGGGACGGGAGTTTACCGAGAGAAAGTTCAATAAAGTTTCCTCTTATTCCCTGTGTCATTTTCCTGTGTAATCTTGTGTGTCTTCGACTCTAGTTTTTTTCTCGAGTGTGAAGCAGCTTCGGGACCGGCCAGCGGCGACGGATGTTCAACGGATCCGAGTTCGTCCGTGAATCTCGTTGTCGAGGGCAGTGAAGTGACCAGCTCGCACTCGCACTCGCACGTACTAGTACGTACCCACGTCTTTCTGAAAAGGCCGGTGGTGGTTGTGCGATCGTGCGTGCCGTATCCGTAAGAGCGCATCTGCCTTTTGACTTCCTGTCGAAGGGCTGTGATCGGGCAATCAGTCCCGGAATGCGGCTTACCGATCATGGCGATCCATGACTGTTTACGAGCACGCCGATGGATAAGCTCCGATCCAACCAACCGACCCTCCCCATGAACTCCTGTCTGTCTGCCTCTCCTTGTAGTAGTTTCTTCTGATCAGATCGTGTTGTGGTGCAGGGTATCCATACGTATCCTTGTTACGTGGAGTACCATTTTTGCTTCCTCAAGGGTTGAACCATCTCAAGTTCGAAGAATGTTGGTGGCAGCATGTACAATCTACGGCAAGTCTCGTGCAGCTTGCGACCATGGGCAGCCTGAATTATTTGATGTCGCCCGCATGCGTAGCGTGCGCGCTCGTGCCGCTGCCGTCGGAACGTGCACACACGACTCTGGACGATGGTTTTTTCTGAACAAATGTATAGCGCCCTGTCACCAAGAAAAGAAAACATTGGTTGAAGCTATGGTCCGGGAGCAGTTAGCAACATGACGACAGTTCCATTCGTAAGATTGCTCCAATTGGCGTGCTTTGTTGAGCGTGCCGTAGGGGCGAATACAGTAGACTTTTGGTTTATTAGGCGTTTTTTCTCTATCACCTTTCAGCCGCAAACCACCCAGGGCGCACACGGTTTTCTAGTGACCCACGAGCAACGAGTCAGAAACCTGCTACGAGCATAGCGACACCCGTCTCTCTCTTGTACTAGTATTTTTCTTGCGCGGTGGTACTCCGAGGCTCTAAAAACATTCTAAAAGGCTATATGTTGCCGGCGTTTAAAATCTTGTCCGACCGGTTTTTCTAATTTTTTTCACGTCAATACGGACTGTTTTTTATCTGGCGTCTTCAGGCTAAACCCAACCCACAGAAGGTCTAACGAGCGCCGGATGAAGATGAAACCGACGTGGATCAGTCCTGGCAGTGACATAAACGACCCGTCTCTCGAGCGTCGTCCCGTCGTTAGCCACGCGGCGGCGAAACTGCTCGTCAGCACGTTCTCCCATCATGCTCTTCCCGTCTTTTTCACTGCTTCCCGCCGGTCTTTCCCTCCTTTTCTCACTATATGTAGGGGCGCCGACCATCGCCATTGCATATCTACACCATGACCACACGTTACACCCTCTCCAGCTATATCTAGGGCGGCGGCCGGATGTGCTTCTTCCGCCAGTTGGGCCGGCACACAGCCATGCCTGGCCGCTGTGGTTCCTCACCTCACCCATCGTTCGTCGGAGAGCCGTGGAACCCATTTCCGCCTCTACCTGGACCCAACAACACCGACTCAGAGTGATCTGACATGGAGTGGATCGACTCCGACGACTCCGGCATAGCCAACACCGACAAGCTGGGCTGGGCCAGTTCCGATCCCGAGACCGAGGAGCCACCCGAACAGCGGGTGACCAACCGCCGTATTTGGCGTGAGTACGGACGAGGGCTTTCACTGTCGCCAATACCCACGGGCCGGCTTACCGGACCACTGGCTAGCCGTATAGGTGGGACATCTTCCGCGAAGTTTTCCCGCCGGAGCACCGCCGACTGCAAGAACTTGACGACTTCCACAAGCGGTTCCTCTATGCGTCGCGCAGAGAGCCCGATGCGTTGACTTGCATGCGAGGCGCGACTGAGCAAGGGAGCAGGACGACATGTAGCTAGCGAGATACAACTCGTTGTTTGACCTCTGAGATATCGCCAGAGGGCTGCCATCATCGCCACGCCGCCTTCCTGGGGCAAGTAGCGCCTTCAGCCGCCATAAACGTTAGTTTTCCTTTCAATGTAAAAATTGAAGTATCTGTGGATCTAAATATTAAAGTGTTTGAATGTCTGATTATTTTTTGTATGGGGGGCACGGCTGGAAGCCAGCCCCCCTCCCACATCTGTGGTCTATCCGGCGCCCCGCATACGGTCTAAAATCAGGCCACTCTGTACGCCGTATGGGGGGGGGGGACGAGTAAAGATTCTCTAAGCCTGAATTGTGAGAAGAAATTTTCTAAATATGGCTACATGATCCATTTTTAAGGTCGGCAAAGATCACATATTTCAAGTACTGAAAGAGTGTGTAAAACTTCATAAAAGGTAGGGTTGGAAGCTTTCCAACAAATTCTGGTACAACATATGGTCACATAAGAGTAAAATAAAATCAAAATAAATTAAGGTAAAAGGGCTGCAGTGCAAGCTACGTAACTTATTGTGTACTATGAAATTATCTTGTGAATTCTGTACAGATTTGTTTTACTGAAGAAAATGACCATAATATATTGGTATGAAATAAACACTAAATTATATTGTCCCCTGAGTAACATTTCAAATGCTGTCTTGGACCTAGCTAGATGCTCTCGGGACCCACAAAGAAGGCCCCTTAGGTCGTCCTCTCTAAGCAACCGAGGAGGGGAACTCTAGCCCGTCATAGCCACCACCCTGCTCCCTCCATCTCTTCCATCGCCACTACCTGGGGCCACTAATGGGCAAGGTTGGGCGACGCTAGTCATAGGGCGATAGAGATCTGGTCTCATAGTGGTCTCATGAAGGAAGGAGTCATCAATGATAAGATCTTCTTCATGTCTTCCTCTACGCTTCCAGCACGTGGCAAGTCAAGGCGGTGGCTCTGATCTCCTGCAGTTTGACTGTTGAAAGGATATTTATTGTCATAATCACTTTTGGTGTTCGTTAACAACAAGTAGATCATTTTATAGTTTGTCACTGTCCACATGTTGCTATTATGATAAGTGAAAAGTACCTTCACACTTGGAAAGATTCCTGCAAGATTGACATAGTTCTGAAAATTCCAGACCGGAGTCTCCGGTCTGCCTAGACCGGAGTCTCCGGTGTGGTCCGGAGTTTCCGGATATGTCCCCGGTGGAAGCGTCAGGAACATGGTTGGGACATTCTGTATGGGGGTGCGGAGCAAGGTCCGGAGGCATCACCAGAATCTCCGGTGTGGGCTCAGACCGGAGCCTCCGGTGATAGAGGACCGGAGTCTCCGACCCACTTGGCTCTCAGAAGGCCTGGGTCGTACTGCATACTGGTCTGGAGGCTAGACCGGATTCTCTGGTGTAGACCGGAGTCTCCGGTGTACAGACCGGAGTCTCCGGTCTGGTTCTTCTCCAACGGTCAAAAAACGGTTGGTGGAAGGGGCTGCTTATAAATAGGGACCCGTATCCCCTTTCTCTAGTCGCTCGAGCTGCTCAAGAACACAAACTCCATTAGAGCCACCAAATCTACAAGATCTCTCCATCCAACCATCCAAAGTCATTGACCTTTGGGGAATCGAAGGAGGAGGCCTTGATCTACAGCTTCACCAAGAGAGATCTTCATTTCCCCCTCATTCACTTGAGGGCCCCCATGCTCTGGTGTTTCTTTGGAAACCCTAGCTTTGATTTGGTTCTTACAAGCTTGTCTTTGATTGTTTGACAGCTTGCTTGTATTCGGGAGCCTCCAATTAAGTTGTGGATGTGTGCCTCGAACTTGTTGTAAAGGTGCCGGCTTCCACCTTGAAGGTTGCTGATATAGTGGAAGGTGAATCGAACCCCTTGGGGTGAGGTTTATCGGAGAACAAGGGAGGCCTATCGTGGCGTAGGTGGTTTGATACCACCCCGCTCTCCAAACGTAGACATACTTCCCCTCAAAAGGAAGGAACTACGGGAAACAAATCCTTGTGTCTCCGCGTCCACCACTTTGGTTACTTCTATCCTTTACCGCACTTTACTTACTTGTTCTTGCTTAGTGTGGTGCTAGTTGTTGCTTGCTTGACATATAGGTAAATTTAGCTTAGTTGCATAATCTAGAGAATTTACCTTTCTTGTCAAGCCCTAAATTGAAAAAAAAGAAAATTTGAAGTAGCACCTATTCACCCCCCCTCTAGGTGCCCATATGATCCTTACAATTGGTATCAGAGCCTCGGCTCTTTATTCGGGCTTTACCGCCTAAGAGAATATGGGTAGCCACGAAGGGGAAGGTGGTGGTGAGCACACCATGGTGACCATGGAAGATCTCAAAAACTTGGAAACAAGATTGAGCTCTTCCTTGGTCAACGAAGTCAAGAAAATGCTTGAGCAACTTCTTAAAGACAAAGACGGCTCATCATCCCCTTCTCCTCAAGAGGAGCCTCCATCAGTTTTACCTAAAGGGAATGCTCCGGTATCTCCCCAGGGTATGATGGTGGGGGGTAATCAAGACAATATTAACTCCTCCACACAAAAGGATGGTGGGAAGGGTGAGCACCGTGATTCATGGTACTCTACCAACCCTCCAATTCCTCACCCTCATATAAACAATAGAGGTGACCCACCTAAGCTTGAAGCATCTACTACTTTTGCTCAATGACAATCTCTAATGAAAACTCATGTGCGCAGCTCTTGCATTGAACTATGGAACATCATTGAACAAGGACTCTATATTGGGGATCTAGACAACTTGATAAGAACAGAAGTTGTGAATAGTCAACTCAATTCCACAGCCTTGCACATGATTCAACAAGGATTGGATACAAAGTATTACCCACACATTGAGCACCTCAGCACAGCCAAGGAAGCTTGGGATGCTCTCACAGTTTTGTTTGTTGGAAATGAGAGCATGAGGAGGAACCGGTACGATGCACTAAGCAATGAAGCCGAAGGCTTCTATATGAAGGAAGATGAAGATCATGAAGACATGTATCGTAGGATCAAATCCACCGCCACCGCTTTTAGGAATGTGGGTGCCTTACATGTGGATGATGCATGGATAAAAAGAAAATATGTGAGTGCACTCATGCCCTTTGAGCCCACCGACTTGAAGAGCCTTCAAGGAAGACACAACTACCACCTCATGACCTCCAATGAAGTTGCAAGAGATGGCCTCTTTCAAGGTTGCCGCCAAGAATGCCAAAGATGCCCGTGCTCGGGCCCTTGGAATGACCAATGTTGTCATCCATGCATTGAAGGCCAAAGTTGTTGAACATGGTAATGGTGATGACAGTGATGAAGGCCTATCCATGAGCAACCCCGATGCTGTCAAGAAGTTTCATGGTCAATATATGGCTTTCTATGCAAACAACTTCTGGAAGAACCCCGCGAAGACCAAGATGGAAATGCAACAAAAAATCAACCCCAAGGGACTAAGAGACAATATGACAAGATTCAGAACTTGTTACAATTGTGGCGACAAAAATCACTTCTTGGCCAGTTGTCCCTATGAGAGAAGAAAAGATCATGGTGGCAACCTAGTGCCAAAGATAGCTTCCAAAGGTCCTTACAAGAAGCCCTTCATCAAGAAGAATTCCAACAATAAGAAGAAGGGTGAGATTGTATTGATCACTCATGAAGAATACTCCTCAGACAATGAAGATGAGGAAGAAGAAACATCAAGTGGTGTGGCTTCTCTAGCCACTACTTCTACTCCGACATTCTCCCTCTTCGATTCTCCAAATGAGAATACTCCCAACAGGAACGCCACTTGCCTTATGGCAAGAGGAACAGAGGTATCATCATCATCATCATCTCACTCCACTCCCCTAGCTAATGATGAAATTGATGATGAGATGCCCCTTGAAGTAAAAAGGGAATTAATTGCCTTCGATGAGTTTGTGACTAACTTAAAAGGGGAGGCCAAGATACATTTTGAGAACATCTTAGATCAAATTTCCCACACACAAGAGCTTCTATATGTAAGGTGTAAACTTGGGCATGAACACATGATTGAGCTAGAGGCCCTAAAAAATGCTCTAGAAGAAGAACAAGAGACTAGGATGTCTCTTGAACTAAAACTTGAAGGGCTTGATGAAGCAAATGACATTATTGTTAATAGACTCATCAAAGAACATGATCATGCTATTGATAAATGCAAGAGGTCTAAAAGGACAAGATTGAGTTTGGTGTGGTTCATGAAAAACTTGCCGAGGACTTTAGGTTGCTTGACAAGGCTCACAGGGCCTTGGAAAGTGAACTCTTGTTACTCACAAAGTCCCATGAAACGCTTCAAACTCAATTGGCCAATATTCCTTCACCTAGTAACTTCATTCCATCTAGTAGTACACCTATCCTTGAAGAAAATGCTAGGTTGAAGGGGGAGCTAGCCAAGGCCACATTTCCACAAGGTAACAAGTCCATTGATGATCTCTTGAGTAAGCAAAGTCCTAGTGGTGAAAATGGGGGCATTGGTTTTGTCTCCAAGGCCAAGAAGAAGAACCACAAGAAGAAGGCCAAGCCCGCACAAGAGAAGAACAAGGCCATTGTGGATAGTAAGACCACAAGTGGTAAAACTATGTCTCATGATGATTTTGCGGGAAGTGCTAACACTCACTATGTTCTAATGCGTGATTATTATGGTGATATGTATGCACAATATGTTGGACCATATGATGGTTATATTGCTTGGTCTATTTGGGTCCCCAAGACCCTTGTTGCTAACAAAAGAGGACCCATTGAAAAATGGGTACCTAAAAATTAGCTTGATCTTTTGTAGACATATGCTTCTGGAGGGTCAAAGTGGGTGCTTGATAGTGGTTGCACTAGTAATATGACCGGAAGCTCGTCTATTGTCAAGGACTTAAAGACAAATGATGATCAAATAACCGTGACATATGCCGACAAGTCAAAGTCTAAGGTAATGGGTTTCGGCAAGGTAGTGGTTGCTCACGACATTACACTCGTGAACGTCATGCTTGTTGAGACCCTTGGATACAATTTACTTTCAGTCCGTGCTCTTGGAAAGATGGGCTTTGCCATCTTTATTGATAATGATATTGTGGTCCTCATGTGGAGCAAGTCTCTCAAGGTCGCTTTCGTTGGGTACGTCGAGCATGACTTGTATGTGCTGGACTTTTCGGGGCAAACCACTACAAGTGCGATGTGCTTATTCGGAAAGGCCGATGTGGGTTGGTTATGGCATCGTCGACTAGCCCATGTAAATATGAGAACTTTGCAAAGTCTCCACAAGGAGGGCCATATTGTTGGACTAAAAGAAAATGTTTCCTTTGCCAAAGATCGTGTTTGCAGGGCTTGTGTTCTAGGAAAGATGCATGATGCTCCCCACAAGACAGAGAACCGCATCAAGTCAACCAAGATCTTGGAGCTCCTTCATGTGGATCTCTTTGGTCCTCCATCTCATGCAAGTCTTGGTGGGAATAAATACTGTTTGGTGATTGTTGATGACTTTTCAAGATACTCCTGGATATATTTCTTCAAGTTGAAGAGTGAGACCCAAAAGACCTTCATCGACTTCATCAACATGGTTCAACGTTAATACAATCTTCCCGTGTTGATTATAAGAAGTGACAATGGCACCGAGTTCTAGAACTACACCTTGAATGATTTCCTTAGTGATGAGGGGATAAAACACCAATATTCCGCTGCATATACTCCTCAACAAAATGGTGTGGCCGAGAGGAAGAACGGGACTCTTATTGAGATTGCTAGGACCATGTTGGCGGAGTTTAAATCTCCATACAACTTTTGGGCCGAAGCCATCTCCACCGCTTGCCACGCATCAAACCGTCTCTACCTCCGCAAAGAAATCAACAAGACTCCATATGAAATACTTACCGGTAACAAGCCCAACGTATCTTACTTCTGGGTGTTCGGTTGTAAGTGTTTCTATCTCATAAAAGGTGTTCGTTTGTCCAAATTCGAGTCTAAAGCATTAGAGGGTATTTTTGTTGGCTATGTTCTCGAATCTCACACTTATAGAATCTATGATAAGCTCTCCGGAGCCGTCATAGAATCTTGTAGTGTGACCTTCGAAGAATATGATGGTCCCCAAGGGGGGCGTGTTGATGCTTGTGATGCAGATGATGAAATGCCTCACGATGCCATAGGAAGAATGGGTGTGGGATATATCCGCCCCGTTGAGGAACCCCCTATGGCGTATCGAGAAGAACTATGCTCTACTCAAGTGGAGCCCTCATCTTCACAACATCAACAAGCTCCATCCACCGAGGAGGGCAATGACTCAAGACAAAGACAAGATGTGGACCCTCAACATGTTGATCAAAGTGACAACTCTAGTCAAGAGGAGCTTGATTCATTGTCTAGGATGTCAAGTGGTGCCAAGTCAATTGTTCAAGGAAGATCCATACAAACTGCCTTGAGACAAGCTCAAATCGATGCTAGAAGAGTACTTGATCAAGACCAAGGTCAATCTTTTCCTCTTAATGAAGAGAATGATTCCGGTGATGATGAAGGTCAAGTTGATGGTCAAGACGAGGACCAAAATGATGAATAGGGTCCCCCAAGAAACAACAAGGAGATCCACGCTTGTCGTGAAGCTAGAAAGGAGAGAATGTTGGAATTAAGAGACCACTCTCTACAAAATGTTGTTGGTGACCTAAGGAAAGGCATTTCCACAAGAGCACAATTGAAGACGTTCAGTGAACACCAATCACACATCTCCATGATTGAACAAAAGAAAGTGTGGGAAGCTCTTGAAGATTCGGATTGGTTGGAAGCTATGCACAAAGAGCTCAAAAACTTTGAGAGAAACAAAGTATGTAAGTTAGTTGAGAAGCCAAAGGATTGCCGCAATGTTATAGGCACGAAGTGGATATTCAAGAACAAGCAAGATGAGCATGGAATTATAGTAAGGAACAAGGCAAGATTGGTTGCACAAGGGTTCTCTCAAATTGAAGGCATTGATTATGGAGAGACATATGCACCTGTGGCTCGCCTTGAGTCCATTCGTATCCTTCTTGCTTATGCGGCACATCATAACTTTAAATTGCAACAAATGGATGTAGAAAGTGCATTTCTTAATGCTCCATTAAATGAGTTGGTATATGTAAAGAAACCCCCGAGATTTGAGGATCCCAACTTCCCAAACCATGTCTACAAACTTGATAAGGCGCTCTATGGGCTCAAACAAGCCCCACGCACATGGTATGAGCACCTTAGAGAGTTGTTGTTTGACCGTGGATTTGAGGTTGGGAAAATCGATCCCACTCTTTTTACCGAGAAGGTCAACAGGGAGCTTTTTGTATGCCAAATATATGTTGATGATATTATCTTTGGCTCATCTAACAAAGCTTTTAATGATGAATTCTCAAAGCTTATGACTAGTAGGTTCCGGATGTCTATGATGGGGAGTTAAGAGTATTTATTGGTTTTGAAATCAAGCAAGTTAGAGGAGGCACATTCTTCAACCAAGCCAAGTATACTCAAGATATGCCCAAGAGATTCAATATGCAAGATTTAAATGGAGCTCCTACTCCCATGGCTACAAAGACTCATCTAGAACAAAATCCAAATGGTAAATATGTGGATCAAAAGGTATACTGGTCTATGATTGGTTCTTTGCTTTACCTTTGTGCATCTAGACCCGGTATTGTGTTGAGTGTAGGTGTGTGTGCAAGATATAAAGTGGCTCCTAAAGAAAGCCATTTAATGGAGGTCAAGAGAATCTTTCGATTTTTAGTTCATACCCCATATTATGGTATTTGGTATCCTCGTGGGTCAACATTTGCTCTTTGTGGATACATGGATTCGGATTGGACTGGTGATAAGGATGATAGAAAATCAACATCCAAGGCTTGCCAATTCCTTGGTAGGTCCTTGGTATGTTGGTCTTCTAAGAACCAAAATTGTATATCTCTCTCCACCGCCAAAGCCGAGTATGTGGCAGATGCTAGTGCTTGCACCCAATTGCTATGGATGCGGCAAACTTTAAAGGAATACGGTGTCCTTTGTGACAAAGTGCCTCTTCTATGTGACAATGAAAGTGCCATCAAGATTGCATACAACCCGGTGGATCACACAAGGACAAAGCATATTGAGATTCATCATCACTTCATTAGGGATCATGTTGCTCGAGGTGATATTGATCTATTATATGTGTCAACCAAATATCAACTTGCTGACATTTTCACAAAGCCACTTTATGAAGCAAGGTTTTGCTATTTGAGGAATGAACTAAATATCATAGATTCAAGGAGCTTGACTTGATCACCTTGCATTCTCATCTATGTCTTGACTCTTATTTGGTTTAGGTGTAGGCATGGATATAGGGGGAGTGCGGTCCTAATTGATTGGGCTATCCCTCCCCCCATTATGACCAAAGCAATCATAATCATTCCTCTTAATATCATTTTGTGATCTGTGAGCTTAAATGATGAGTTTCGGTAATGGAACCAAGATATATCTTCGTGGTGCCAAGCCGAGTATACTCAAATATGGTGGCCTAGGCCACCACCCTCTCACTTTAGAGAGGTTGGTGCTTACTCGTGTTTGTCATCCGCTTGGTTTTAGTCTTTTGGAGCCTTCCTGAATATTTTCGTGATTTTCTATGGCTCTTATTGGTTCTTCACAGTTCGATATCTCAACCCAGGCCTATTCCCTGTATTAAACCTTTATATCTCTCATATATGTCCCCAAACACCTATCCTGGAGTTTTTGGTCGAGGAGGACCAGAGTCTCCAGTGCACCTGCACCGGAGTCTCCGGTGTAGACCGGAGTCTCCGGTCTAGATGGTTTCTGCCACTTATAGGAAGGGATCGGGGTGAAATAAAACAACAGTTCTTCATTCTCTACCCCTTCCCCCTCCTCCTAACCCGTCGCCTCCTCCTCCAAAACTCCTCCCCGGAGGTCAAGAAGCCCCCGGGATCCGCCGTGCCGCCGGCCAACCTTATCCTCTCCTCCATTGGGTCATTCCCACCGGAGGAATCGATCCCATGGACAGATCTGGTACCTCTCCTCCTTTTTCTCCTAGGGTTCATCTCTAGATGTGCTTTTGAGGGAGACTCCGGTGTTGGGTGAATCAAAACAGACCAGAAATGAATCAAAGATCTTGTACTGCATTGTTGGGACATATATACTCATCTCCATGCTATCTCCCTCACTGCTGTTCACAGGTGATGGCTCTAGCCGTCCTCGTCGTACCAAGGACAAGTCACAAAGGGGCACTCCTCGCTATGATGAAGCTCAGGGTCAGTTTATCGTGCCTCCTTCCAACCGAAGACAGCAGGCATGTGATGCAGCCTATATGAGGAGGGAGCAGGAAAGGACTGATCGTGAAAACCGTGCCAAGAAGGACAAATATGACAACCTTCAATCCTTGGCCAAAATGTCAAAAGAGGAATTCCGTGAGCTGAGAAAGACTGATTTTTATGAGCTGCCTCGTACCAGCGATGTCCCTTGTTTCTGGAGGAAGGAGCAGGCTGTGTTCATGAAGGATGCGTATGGTGTGCTCACCAAATCACCTGTATGCCCTCAGAAGTACATGAGTGTTGAGCAGATGCGCCTCAGCCCCTACTTCAATGATGCTCTGTGGATCTGTGAGAAGCTGGGACTGTTTAACTTGATGGAGCTTCATGAAGATTACAATGTCTACCTAGTGCAGCAGTTCTACGCCACTGTAGTGTTTGGGTCTGATCAAGACAGGACCATGACTTGGATGTCTGGCACCACTCGCTGCATAGCTATATTCCATGACTTTGCCAACGTCATCTTTGAGACCTTTCATGGCGTATCCACTCTAGTTGGGCTGCGCATGCACTCTGCAGCTCTTGTTGAGAACAAGATGAAGCTTGCACCACTGTATGGCAGCAACGGTGTTGTAGGGGGGTCCAAGGGACTCAAGCCTCTCTACAACCTAATGTTGAGGATATTCTATCATACCATCGCACCAAGTGCTGGGAATGACGATGCTATTAGGGGTGGGCTAGTCAATCTTGTTTATCACACCCACCAGACCTACAATGCTGGCCCAGAGGCAGATGCTGAACCTTGATGTGATGGATTTTATTTTTGAGGAGATGTTCCATGCTATTATTTTCAAGAAGTCTCCTCCATATGCACCTTTGGTTATGCGGCTCATCAACTCCAAGGAGCATAATTCTCCACTTGGCATAGCACCGCATCTCACTGAGCAAGCATTGGTCTCACTGCAGCAGAAGGGGCGTATTGGGCCTGCTCCTAGGAGTCGCTATGGCGATGATGATGAGGAGATTGAGACTGAGAGGGCACCCTCTCCACCGAGAGTTTGGAGGAAGAATGCCTCCAATGCACCTATGCCTTCCATGACCCGGGACTATGTTCATGAGAGGTCAAGAAGGCCACTTTCTAGGAGAGGACCTTTTGTTGCATGAACATAGACATCCGTAAGCAACAACATGCATCCTACCAAAGCAACCGCCGCATAGAGAAGCTCCTCAAGGAGATCAAGGAACAAGGTGAAGGGGATGATGAGGAAGGAGTGGATGAATACAATGATGAGCATGGTGCTCAGCAGTCCACAGAGTCTGATCACACACTCTCGTTTGGGGCATGGAATGCCCAACAGGATAGCCTGGTGGATTGGAAGACCTTTGCTGATGTCACCTCTGGATACGGGTACCATGGTACCTCCTATTCTCGCCCTCACGGCAAGGGGCCTGTTGTCCCTGATGATGCTAATTATGATGACTTTGATGAGGACGGTGAGGATCTGGATGAGGATGAGGAGGACGAGGATGCCGAGGACTACTGAGTTGCTGGGGCGCTAGCTTAGGTATTTTCCCTTTTTTAGTGTTTCGATGCCAAAGGGGGAGAAGGCATTATTAGCGATTTGCATGGGTAAGGGGCTTGAATTCGCTCTTATTCGCTCTTATTTGCTTTCACTTTCCATATTTGAACTTTATACTTTATGTGTGTGACTATGTGCGTGTGCACCCTCTATTGTAACTCATGCGAGATTTCTATGTGTTATCATTGTTACTATATACCATGTATGATTTACTTGTTTACCTTATTGCACATAGTTAGGGGGAGCCCCATCCAACTTATTCCATGAAAAATCACTTGTTTTCATCAAACACCAAAATGGGGGAGATTGGAAGGACATTTATTGTCATAATCACTTTTGGTGTTTGTTAACAAGTAGATCATTTTACAGTTTGTCACTGTCCACAGGTTGCTATTATGATAAGTGAGAAGTACCTTCACACTTTGGAAAGATTCCTGCAAGATTGACATAGTTCTGGAAATTCCAGACCGGAGTCTCCGGTCTGCCTAGACCGGAGTCTCTGGTGTGGTCTGGAGTTCCCGGATATGTCCCCGGTAGAAGCGCCAGGAACATGGATGGGACATTTTGTATGGGGGTGCGGAGCAAGGTCCGGAGGCATCACCAGAATCTCTGGTGTGGGCTCAGACCGGAGTCTCCGGCGCTGGAGGACCGGAGTCTCCAGCCCATTTGGCTCTCAGAAGGCCTGGGTTGTACTACATACTGGTCCGGAGGCTGGACCAGATTCTCTGGTGTAGACCAGAGTCTCCGGTGTACAGACCGGAGTCTCCGGTCTGGTTCTTTTCCAACAGTCAAAAAACGATTGTTGGAAGGGGCTGCTTATAATAGGGACCCGTATCCCCTTTCTCCAGTCGCTCGAGCTGCTCAAGAACACAAACTCCATTAGAGCCACCAAATCTACAAGATCTCTCCATCCAACCATCCAAATTCATTGACCTTTGGGGAATCAAAGGAGCAGGCCTTGATCTACAGCTTCACCAAGAGAGATCTTCATTCCCCCTCATTCACTTGAGGTCCCACATGCTCTAGTGTTTCTTCGGAAACCCTAGCTTTGATTTGGTTCTTACAAGCTTGTCTTTGATTGTTTGACATCTTGCTTGTATTCGGGAGCCTCCAATTAAGTTGTGGATGTGTGCCTCGAACTTGTTGTAAAGGTGCCGACTTCCACCTCGAAGGTTGCCAATATAGTGGAAGGTGAATCGATCCCCTTGGGGTGAGGTTCATCGGAGAACAAGGGGGGCCTGTCGTGGCGTAGGTGGTTTGATACCACCCCCCTCTCCAAACGTAGACGTACTTCCCCTCAAAAGGAAGGAACTACGGGAAACAAATCCTTGTGTGTCCGCGTCCACCACTTTGGTTACTTCTATCCTTTACCGAACTTTACTTACTTGTTCTTGCTTAGTGTGGTGCTAGTTGTTGCTTGCTTGACATATAGGTAAATTCACCTTAGTTGCATAATCTAGAGAATTTACCTTTCTTGTCAAACCCTAAATTGAAAAATAAGAAAAATTGAAGTAGCACCTATTCACCCCCTCCAGGTGCACATATGATCCTTACAACTGTAGGCGAGGCACGATGGTGAGATGGTGATGCAATGATGTAGGAGGGCGGAGTGCTAGGGCACCCATGGTGCTCCCGTGGTGGACCAACTGCCAGGGCGATGGCTCTCCGCCACGGCCATGTACCACAGAGGCGAGGATGAGGTCTTGTCTCACTAGCATCTACGACGACGGTCTCACTGCAACGTTTAGATGGCCGCAACTGCATTTCACACAGGTCGTATGGGTGGTGTGTTGTGGTAGTAGGTGCCTTAACATGTTGGTGGCGCACGAGTTTTGGAATTTGGGCAGCAGCCTAGGCTCTTCGGCAGCGTTGGACATGGTGGTCGTGTGGACGGCGTGGTGGCCAGATCTTCAATATGTGATGGCATGCAGTGTCGTGTCGAGGTTGATGGAGGTATGGAACATCCACTTCTTGGGACAAGGATTTTTGAGACTATGGCGGTATCGGATGCCTCTCCTACTAGTATAGAGCAATGAAAAAAGGTCACATTGCTAGATAAGGGTCGCTAATGTAAAGACCTCTAAGGACATAGAGGCAATAACCGTCATTGA
Organism: Avena insularis; assembly: GCA_023614405.1. Taxonomy (NCBI): domain Eukaryota; kingdom Viridiplantae; phylum Streptophyta; class Magnoliopsida; order Poales; family Poaceae; genus Avena; species Avena insularis. Next base: position 261,614,648 of record CM042695.1, read on the forward strand.
TTACTCGTTATGGTTATTTTTCTACCGCCTGTTTACACTGAGTTAATTTTCTCTGTCTAGAATATATAATTTGCAGCACAGTAAAATGTCGCACAACACAAGCACTAAAACACTAATATATTTTATTCAATCATATCACATATAATTGTCACAATTACATTTATGCCATAATATAACCAAGTACGGATAGTTATATGGATAACAACAATAACTCACTACACCTATTATGTAAAGAGTTCCATGTCAGTTTTTTCAACATGTCATGCATGATACTACTTATGATACTTTCACCATGGCAAGCCTTATAATCCAACCGCAAGCCACATCAGATTTTGACTTATCTTAGTTTGCCACTTGTTTGAGATTGCTTTTGACTTCTCTTTGTAGGGGTTCGTAGCATGGAAAACAAAACATTTCTATCGCATGGACAGACAAAATCCAAGATCTAATCTACGAGATCAGTGCAACGAGTTCATAGAGTACTAACCCTCGAAGATCCAAAACGTTTAACGAGATTGGATTCCCGTGGTTGATATAGTCGTTCACTTGCCAATCTCAAGATCGTGAAGACGATCCTTCCGGCGCCGCGTTTCGGCAGCGCTTCCGCAGTCGGTCACACGTTAGGTACTCGATGAAGACCTTCCTCTCCCTTGTTCTAGCAGGCAGCAGAGGTTGTAGATATCCTCGCAATTCTAGCAACACGACAGTGTGGTGGTGGAGGAGTAAATCCCGCAGAGCTTTGCCTAAGCCGGAGAGGGTATGGTGGATTTAGAGAGGCCCTCGGTGGCTAGGGGTTAGACACCGAGGGGAGGAGGTGGTGGCGCCGGCGGCTAGGCTAGGTATAGGCGACGACGGTTTAGAGGAGCTAGGGTTTAGGGCGTCGTCGACTTGGGAGACGGCGGTGGCCTAGGGTTTGGGGTGAGGGCCAAGGGGGCACCTCACCCCTTGCTTTTATGGGGGGAGAGGAGGCAGGGGAAGGGTAGTCCTCCTCCAACTCCTCTTGGTTGGCTGGCGGCAAGGAGGGAGAGGGAATCCTCTCCCGTGTAGGTTTCCTCTCCTCCCTCCACTTGGACTTTGACTTTCAATGTTGGGATTTGACTTTTCAAATTGGAGTTTGACTATTCAAACTATAGTTTGATTATTTCTCTTTCCATTGTCCAGCCAAGTGACCTAGGGTATGATGCAACCATTCCACATTGGCATGGCACATTCATATACCCCCCTCCGGGGTGGTGGACCTTGTAGAACCTTCCAGAAGATTTTGGTGAAAACACTAAAAACATTTCTGAACCCTGGAATTGAACTTTCCTTATATGAATATTATTCTCCGAACCATTCCGGATCTCCTCATGATGTCCTAGATCCAATCCGAGACTCCGAACAACATTCGGTCTTTAACTCATTTCCATATCTACTACACGACATCGAATCCTTAAGTGTGTCTCCCTACGGTTCGTGAATTATGCAGACATGATCGAGACACTTCTCCGATCAATAACCAATAGAGGAATCTGGAAATTCATATGGCTCCCACATATTTCTTCGATTACTTCGCGATCGAATAAACCATTTACATACGATACAAATTTTCCTTTGACTCGCAATACTTTACTTATCCGAGGTTTGATCGTTGGTATCTCCAATACATAGTTCAACCTCATTACCGATAAGTACTCTTTACTCATTCTGTGATATATGATCCCTTGTGACCTAGTAACATGCTTGCTAGCCAATTGGATGACATTCCACCAAGAGGGCCCTGAGTATATCTATCCGCCATATGGATGAACAAATTCCACTCTTGATCCATGTGCCTCAACACATACTTTCAGAATACCTAATTCCACCTTTATAACCACCCAGTTATGGAAGTGGTGTTTGATGTCATCAAAGCATTCATCCAGTGATGGTGATTAACATGAGCTCATGGGTCGAAGGATTAGGTTACTATGTATTTGAAAGCTTGTAGCAAATGAACTTCTAAATGACTTGATATTACGCTATGCTTACTACAGGAGTATGTCCATCATATCATTGTCCTAATGACATGATCTTGTTATTAACAACATCTAATGTCCATGATCAGGAAACCATGATCATCTATTAATCAACAAGCTAGTTTAACAAGAGGTTTTAATAGGGACTTCTTTTATGTTTACAAAACACACAAGTATTACTGTTTCCGGTTAATACAATTATAGCATGGGATGTAAACATTTATCATAAACACAAAGATATAATAATAACCATTTTATTATTGCCTCTTGGGCATATCTCCAACAGTCTCCCACTTGCACTAGAGTCAATAATCTAGATTACATTGTGATGTACCTAACACCCATGGCGTTCTGGTGTTGGTCATGTTTTTCCCTAGGGAGAGGTTTAGTCAATGGATCTACCACATTCAGATCTGTCTATACTTTGCAAATATTTATGTCACCATCTTGGACATGCTCTCGAATAGCATGAAAATGTAGCTTGATATGCTCCAACTTCTTGTGTGACCTTGGCTCTTGTGCATAGGCTATGGCACCCATGTTGTCACAGTAGATGGCCATTGGGTCCAACACACTAGTGGAACATCCCAAAAATCATGATTTATAAAGTTTGCATATCATTCATGCATTCATAAACATTTGGTTATTTTCAAACAAGATATCAAAATCAGAAACCATTTGTATGCCTATTATTTTATGCTAGAAAGGCAATGGTTCTATTTTACTCTCAAAGTATGAGAAAACCTTGTTTTGATCAGAAGTGTTTCTAAGATGAATGCAAAGTTTGCACAAAGATTTTTAAAACAAAAATCAAAACTAAAGCCGTTCATATGCCTATTATATAAAATCATATGAGGCTTGGTTTTATTTTTATTTTCAAAGGACCTAAGTGTAATTGAGTAAACAAGTGTGTTTGAAACATGTTTGAATACTTGGTTCACACTATAAAAATTCAGAGGTGGTTTGAATTCAAACTCATTTGAATTTCTTTTGAATTTAGTTCCTTTAAAATCAAATAGAAAAAAGAAAAGGAGAAAAGAAACAGAAAAAGGCTAGCGCTGCCATTCTGGCCCAGCCCCAGATCCAGCCCACTAAGCCCACCCGGGCCATTTTCCCTCTGCTCCCTCTCTCACGCGTGCAACTCTACCCGCAGACACTGACCCGCGGACCCCACTGCCACCTCAGCCTTCTTCCCCAAATCTCGCCCTCGAACTGCGTCACCACTGCCGTTGCTGCCGATAATGGCGTGGCGTAATTAGCCATGAATTAGTAGGAGTTTCCTGTCGCACTGCTACATATTTAATCCCCTACACCCCACGGTCATTTCCCCCCACGCAGCACCCTCTCTCCGCCACCAGGCTGTCGACAATTCGATTTGCAAACGCCACTTTCGACCGACTCCGGTGAGCTATTCCGGCCAACTCAAGCCTCCCCTTGCTCTCTCCTACTTACTGTAGTACTCCCCTTGCTCGTGCGCTTCGCCTAATGCCCCTGGTTTGCCTACTCGTTACCCAGGTCGTCGTCTTCGTCGAGCTCCGCGAACGGCAGAAACGCCGCTCAACTCCGGTGAAGAATCTAGGTAAAATCAGAGCGCCCCTTTCCTTCTGCCTTCCCCTATCGTGTTCGCCTAGACCCTGCGCACCTCCTAATGCTCTTGGTTTGTGCTAGGGCGATCCAGAGCATCGTCAACATCTCCGCCACCACGAACCTGATGCCGCCCGCAACTCCGACGAGCCCTAGCAACCTCTACAGCACGCCTCCACTCACACCTGCGACACATTGAGCTTCCTCGTGCTCTCGCGAGTCTGGTAAGCAACACCGCAACCCCCAGCCCCCTCTGTATTTGCCAGACCATCGCCGTCAAAGCGTCGCCGCCGCGCAACCATCGCTGGCGTCGCCAGACTTTGGTCGCGTGCACTGTAGCCGTTAGATCTAGATCTAATAGATCTAAATAGATCACTTAACGAAGGGGTATGGTTAGATCTGGCTCATGCGTTTCCACTTAAATCCTACGGCTCTGGATGATCGATCCAACCGAATCGGTAAGGGCCAATCAGATGCGTCCACGTGTCTGGGATTTTGTTTTAAAATCTGTTTTTGAATCTATTAGTTATTCGAACTTGTAAAATTTATAACTTTTGTTATGTTTATCCAAAAAATACAAATATTATATCAATGGAATCACAAAATTAAATCCTACACATCTGTAGGATTGGTTTTGTATTTTGTCTCTGTTAAAATTAAATTTTATAAAGAGACATTTGTAGGCTTATTTTGTGTATAGAAATTATTTAGAAAATGTTTTTAAAGCCAAATTAAGTTTATTTAGAGTATAAATGTTTTTTTAGTGTTTAGTACTGTTTAGTTGTCTTGTTGGGTTTGAGAAAAATCATCACATGGCATTTGCATGCATTCATATATTTTTGCTTGATTGTTTGGAATATAAATTTGGTGCTATCATTTTATGTGTAGATTTTGGTGCTAGTGGTGATTGTTATTGTGAGGATTGTTGCTACTCCCCCAACTATCAAGGCAAGTGGTGCTTCATATTTTTGCCCCAATATTTTGACTATGCATTAGTGATATTTTGTATAGGGCTTGCATGATTTTTTTTCTAAGTATCTATATGCTATGCTGTGGGAAATCCTAGTATTTGTAGACTTGTTAGAATTTTCTCTAAGGTAAGATACTTGCTATATTGCCATGCTTAGCCTAGCTAGTAGCAAACAAGTGTGGATTATATACATGCTATGGAAAATGTTGCTAAGTCTTTGACTTGAGTTTTGCTTAATAAAACAACTAAGTGAATGAATCACCTGGGTGGAATGGTACGTTTGGGTTATGTTGAGTGGTTACACAAGGCCCATATCTATGGTCTACCTTGTGTATCAAACTTGTGGAAATCCACCCAGGAACAAAGGGATTTGAGATGCCATATGTTAAGAAGCTTCTAGTGCAGCCACATGGCAATATGGGCTCTGCCTAGATCATATAGATTGCAATAACTTAGCCAAATGGACAGTTGGTGGTAGGGGGTGATAGGTTTGGAGCGCGTCCATTTTGGTCTAAGGAAGGCTTCTGAAAGATCTTGTCTCGATGCATGTCGAGTCTTGTGGGGAAAGTGCACCACCTCTCGAGAAGGAAGAATCTAAGTACTTAGCCGTGTCCCCGGCAATGGACAATTTGAGCATCAAGACATGAAAGCTATCAAGGATCTCCACATCCCAATTTCTAAGTTAAAACTTGTGGTTGAACAAGGGTAAAGGTTCTCCAATGTCTATTGGTGGTTCCTTGGGAGTTTTTGTCAAACAAAAACTTAGTGTTTTCAACTAATAGGCAAAACCTATTTTGAGCAAAGCAAGCCTAAGCTACACTTAGCCAAATTCATGTAGAAACCATAAACTATTATTCTACTAAGGTATCACTTGCCAATACTATTCCAATGTATTGACCCACTGTGGCTGTAACTTGTGATGTTGCAGGTTACTCTGATGAGGATTAGGGTTATGAGTCTACACTCAACATGTTTGCCTATGGCACATGAAGATGAAGACTTTACTTTATTTTGTTATGTTGAACTCTTGTACTAGCCTATGGCTATGGAGTTGTAAAAGACTATGTTATCTCTGGAATGACGATGTAATAATGACCTTTGTTTCTGTGTACTTCATCTTAAACTGTGGATGCTAGCATTTGATCCAGGGACTAGCATTGCAATCACAGGGCTTTACCTTTATAAAGGTGGGGTCTTACAACTAGGAACCACACCAAGCTCCGTAAGGAACTCCTTCATCCATATCGCCTATTGTGAAGCCTCCGAAGTAGCTATGTATTCCGATTTAGTTGAAGTTCTTGCCATAATGCTTTGCTTAGCACTCCTCCAGCTCACTACTGCACCATTCAAAGTAAATATGTATCCATATTGCGACTTAGATTCATCCGGATTGGTGTTCCAACTAGCATCGGTGTAACCATTTACAACGAGCTGTTCATCACCTCCATAAGAAAAAACCATATCCTTAGTCCTTCTTAAATACTTTAGGATATTTTTGATCGCTATCCAGTGATCTACTCCTAGATCACTTTAATATCTGCTAGTCAAACTAACAGCGTATGAATTATCTAGTCTTGTACACAGCATGGCATACATGATAGATCCTATGGCTGAGGCATAGGGAGTTTTGTTTATCCCCTCCCTATCTTCTATCGTAGCTGGACTTTGAGTTTTACTCAAGGTCATAGTTGGCAACATGGGAAAGAACCCTTTCTTGCTATCTTCCATTCCAAACCTATTTATAACCTTGTATAAATATGTACTTTGTGAAAGCGTTATTAAGTGTCTTGATCTATCTATATAAATCTTGATGCCTAAAATGTATGCTGCTTCGCCAAGATAATTCATTGAAAAACTATTATTCAAATAGTCTTTGACACCTTTAAGAAGTTCTATATCATTCCCAATCAACAATATGTCATCGACATATAGTATGAGGAATGCTACAGAGCTCCCACTCACTTTCTTGTAAATACAAGCTTCTCCGTAAGTTTCTATAAATCCAAAGCTTTTGATCACCTTATCAAAACATTGATTCCAGCTCTGGTATGCTTACTTCCATCCATAAATGGACCATTGAAGTTTGCTGATGAGTGCATGGACACTTTGTTGGGAGACCCCAAGAGGAAGGTATGATGAGCACATCAGCAAGTTTTCCCTCAGTAAGAAACCGAGGTTATCGAACCAGTAGGAGGAAGGAAAGGACTCAAAGATGTTGCTAGAAACTTGGAGACCTGCACAACACAAACTCAAGACTTTGCTCCAACGAACAGTGAGGTTGTCAATCTCACCGGTTTGCTGTAACAAAGGATTAACTGTATGGTGTGGAAGGTAATGGTGGTTTGCAGCAAGTAAACAGTAACAGTGGAAGGTGTATCAATGGTAAATATTCGACAGGGTCCATAGTTCACTAGAGGTGTTCTCCTTAGATAAACAAACATGGCATGCTGGGTAAACAAATTACAGCAGGGCAATCGACAGGACTGAGCAAGGCATACCAATGCAATACTAGACATACATGATCCTATGAGATTCGATTGGGCAAAACAACAAGATACATCGACCGCCATCCAACTGCATCTATGACTATAAGTCCACCTTTGGGTTATCATCCGAACCCCCTGCAGTATTAAGTTGCAAGCAACAGACAACTGCTTTAAGCAAAGTGTGTAAAATAAACAATCTACTTGTTCCACGAAGAAGAGACCGTTGTTTTCTCCCTAGTGGGAATAGCACATCTACAACCTTAGAGATTTCTGTCACTTCCCTTATATTAAATAGAGGCATGAACCCACTATCGAGCATAAATACCCCCCTCTTGGAGTCACTAGCAACTACTTGGCTAAGATAACTACTAACAACGGAGAGCATGCACGATCACAAACAACATAGACATGATAGAATCAATAAGACAAAACCATTAATCAATCTGACATAGTAATCTCAATATCCATCGGATCCCCACAAAAACAACATGCATGATTACAAATAGATAAGATCTTGATCATGAACAGAGCTCACTAGATCTAAACATGAAAGCACAAAGGAGGAGATACAACCATCTAGATACTACATGGACCCGTAGTCCAAGGTGGAACTACTCACGCTTCGTACCGGAGGCTGGCATGATGAAGAAGAAGGCCTCCGGGATGATCTCCCCTCCGATAGGGTGCCGGGAAGAGCTTCAGATTCCCCCGATCTAGGGATGATGGTGGCGGCGGCTACAGACGGTTTTGTGGAATATTGATCGGGGTACTTAGGGGTTAGGCATCGGGGGCTTCTTATAGGCGAAGAGGGAGGCCGAGGGGGTTCTGAGGTTGCACCTCAGCGGGCAGGGCCAGCTGCTTGTGAGGGTGTGGCCCCCTCGAGGCTCTCCTCCGTCTCGTCTTCTGGCTCCGTGTTCCCCACGGTAAAATATTGACTTTGGCTTTTGTCCCGTCCAATTTTGAGAATATTGATTTTCTGCCTTTCTGGAACCTAAAACAGAAGAAAATAGACAACTGGCACTGTGACATCTTGTTAATAGGTTAGTACCAGAAAATATATAAAAATACCTCAAAGTGTAGACAAAGCAAAGCAAAGTAGATACTAAACAGGCATGGAACATCAAAAATTGTAGATACGTTTTCGACGTATCAAGCATCCCCAAGCTTAACTCCTGCTCATCCTCGAGTAGGTAAGTGATAAAAATAATAATTTTTGAGGTGACATGCACCATCAAAATCAAGATCAAACCATTTTCAAGCATTGAAAGCTGGGATCAAAGAACTCTAAACATGAGCATGAAAGATGGAGTTCTAACAGTAAGACCAAGTAACTATGCATGCAACATGAAAAGGCTACAAACAAATATCATGAATAACATGCATTGAAAAACGTTTGTTTGTTTCACATACAGAAAACATAGCATAGTGGTAATCACCTTGTCCCTCATGGAGTAGAAAATAGATGCATAGGACACCTTCAAAGTTCATAAGAGTGACTAGATACAAATAGCACAAGATCAAGTAATACAAAAATATGCATCAATCAATAAGTTTTGGGACAATGCACGTAGAACTAAGAGTGGCAACTATGCTCTCTTAAATGGTGCCTAAAGGTAGAAGGTGGAGACTGATTAAAATAGTGGAAGAAATGCCCTTCATAAAGGGAAGCAGGGATTTCAAGTCTTAAAAAGAGCTTCCAAAATTTTTGGTACTTGTTAGCTTTCAGCTCTCATTGCCCCTATCATAAGCATCTTGAAGTGATTAAGGTTAAAGTGAACAAACTATGGAGTTTATGCTTGACAAAGTATAAGTTTGAAATATCATGTCTCTTGAATATGAGGGCCGCTCCTCATGCTACTCAAGTTTAGTTACTTGCAAGTTCTTGTCATAGTAAGTACATGTGTATCATAGAGAACTGCCAACGGGGTACCCCTTGCACATGATACAGGAGCTATCCCATAATCAAAATGACAAGGCAAGCAGACAATGAGCATCTCAGCATTCTTCTTATTTACCATGGGAATATGGTGCTTTTTTTCTCTTTTTCCTCTTTTTTCATTTTTCTTTTCTTTTTATCAATCTATTTTTTATTCATAAGAAGAATGCTTCATAGATGTCACTATGGTGATGCTGCAAGTTTCCACCATGATTAGGCATAGCTTAGGCTAGCGGCCCAGGCGTTTGTCTAACACACATACATAACTCCATGGACTTACAAGCTCCCCTTTCATTTCACACCGACGACATCCATAGACAAAAGAGCATGATATCAACTGTGTACAAAGTACAAGTGCAATGTTGAAAGCGTTCCCCATGCCCAAGGTATAAGTGCAAGCATATACAACATAGATGACACAATGGTTCAAGTTTATTAGGGTCAAGAAATATAAAGTGTGCCATCAAGTTTGTGAGAGCTTTAATTACTAAGTTTTCACATAACAAAATACTTTTTAATTGGAAGATAGATGAAAACAAGAATATACTTGGAATGGTGTAACACACCATGCATAGGAATTTATAGTGGACACTTTGTAATAACTTGGTTTCTTGGGAGTTGTAAGCATGAGTAGAGCTTAGTCATACAAGTGGAGGCTAGCAAAAGACTGAGAGCGACCAACTAAGAGAGCAATAATGGCCATAATCATGTATAGCGAGAAAACATTACTAATCAAATCATAGAGTGGTACTATAAGTCAAGCACTAAATGATCATAGAGTCTATGGTGACTTATTCATAGTCATAACATGGTGTGAGCATGTGCCAAGTCAACCCAAACAAAGCATCAAAGGAGAATACCACAATACTATGCTTTTGCATGCTAAAACAACACATGATTCTTTCAAGGCACACTAAGCAATCCCAATTGTTTGGAATAAGTCATGCTACAGCAATAATCACTAAGCATAAGGTCAAAACAACATCTAGCATGACATGCTAAAGTCTAAGTCACAGTCAAAGCAAGATCCTCTTGCACTATTCAAGCAAGAACTTTCTACTCCTTTCCAACACCAATCAACTTATTTGAAACAACATAGAGAGAACGGGGGTCCAAACTACTTTATTCAAGCAAACTAACAAACTAAGAAAGCCAAACGAAAACTAAGATGCTCCAAGAACAACATAACAGTGCATGAAACAATATAAATGAAGTGTCTAGAAAGACCTGAGGTTTTTATTGATGAAGAAGGGGATGCCTTGGGCATCCCCAAGCTTTGACGCTTGTACCTCTTGAATATTTCCTGGGGTGACATGGGGTGGCATCCCCAAGCTTGAGATTTTTTCCATTCTTCATCTCATTACTTCATTCTTTCTCTACACCTAAAATTTTTCCTTCATACAAAACTTCACACAATCTTCATTAGCAACATTAGTGTATTCAAAAGATAAAAGACCCTTGGGTTTATCTTCGAACAGAAAAACTTTCACTAAAAACACTAGCTACTGTAGAAATTCCCTCAAAAAGCTCAATTTCCCAAAAATAACCCAAAAAGGAATAAATAAGAAGCAAATGCAAATAATGGCAGAAATCTGTCAAAATAGACCAGCAGGTAGAAACCTATTTTTTCGAAGACCTTCTGTTGCTCAAATCAAAAAGTGTTGAACTAACTAAAGTTATCTAACATACTAGGGGATTTATTAGTAAAATATCAGGTCAATCCGACTTATAGATATTCCTCACGAATTTTTATGGTGGAGCACAAAAATCTGTTTCGGGACAGCAACTCCCCAAATCTTACTTCCCTCTCATTATAGGTCATTCTTGGCACAAAAAGTAAACAAAAAGGATAAGGGGAGGTCATTACTGAAGTAATAACTTCCAAGACTCAAGAAAACTCTTCGGTTATCTTCCAACAAGTACTTTTCTTTAACGCCTGTAAGTTAGGCAAAAGAAGCAAGAATCAAGTATTTTCAAATGAAGAAGCATTAACATCAAACCTTGCTTTCAAAGGAGGAGAAAAAAGCAACTTCTATCTCCTCATATGGAAGTGTTCAATACCTTTCTTGATTGGAAATTTATATTTAATGGTGCCTTATTTCATATTAATTATGGCACCAACAGTTCTAAGAAAAGGTCTTCCCAAAGTAACAGGATAAGAAGCATTGTATTCAACATCCAAAACATAGAAATCAACAGGGACATAAGCATTATTAACCATAATAAGAACATCATTAAAACTCCCCATGAGTTTCTTCTTAGCATTATAATTAAGTGGGACCTCCAAATAACAATCTTCCAAAGGTGGCAAATCAAGCATTTCATAAATCTTTCTAGGCATAATAGAGACACTAGAACCAAGGTCACATGAAGCTTTGAGATCAATGTCATTCACTTGCATATTAATAATGGGTTCCCAACTATCTTCTACTTTCCTAGGAATAGAAGCTTTGTGTTTCAACTTATCTTCCTTAATTTTAATAAGAGCATCTGTAATGTGTTTGGTGAAAGCCACATTCATATCACTAGCATCAGGACTTCTAGCAAGCTTTTGCAGGAACATAATCACTTCAGAAATATTGCAACCATCAAGATCAAAATCAAACTTAGCATTACTAGTAGTAGGCTCATTGGGTTTAGGCAATGTGGTAGGAGGAATAGGGTCTTCTTGTGGTTTAGTGGCATCCATATTGGTGGTGGTGATAGTGCACACACTATTGTTTCTAGCAATTTCAGCTTCTCTTTCCCACTTAGCATGAAGTTGGGCTAACCGTCTAACATTTTCATCAATAGTAACTTGTATGTCATGAGTAGCAACAAAGGTACTTTCCATGGTTTTAGGCTTAGCAGCCATTTTATTAATGAAAGAGGACTGTGCTTCAAACAAAGAGGAAATATTTTTCTCTACATTCAAAAGCTTTTCCTCCATAGTCTTGTTGAAAGTGGTTTGTTTACTAATAAAGTCTTGGAGCATGACTTCAAGTTCAGAGGGGGCACTTCTAGTATTGTTGTAGGAGTTTCCATAGGTATTACCATTATTAGGAGGATAAGGCCTATAATTATTGTTACTACCAAAATTATTCCTATAGGCATTGTTGTTGAAATTGGTGTTTCTAATGAAGTTCACATCAACTTTCTCTTCTTGAGCAACCAAAGAGGCTAAGGGAACATTATTTGTATCTAAAGGAGCTTTCCCATTAACAAGCATAGCCATGATAACATCAATCTTATCACTCAAAGAGGAGGTTTCTTCAACATAATTTACCTTCTTACCATGTGGAGCTCTTTCAGTGTGCCATTCAGAATAATTAACCATCATACTATCAAGGAGTTTGGTTGCAGCACCCAAAGTGATGGTGATAAAGGTACCTCCAGCAGCTGAATCCAACAGGTTTCTTGAAGAGAAGTTCAAACCTGCATAAAAAGTCTAGATAATCATCCAAGTAGTAAGTCCATGAGTGTGACAATTCTTAACCAAAGATTTCATTCTTTCCCAAGCTTGAGCAACATGTTCATTATCAAGTTGTTTAAATTTCATAATATCACTTCTCATAGATACAACCATCTAGCTACTACATGGACCCGTAATCCAAGGTGGAACTACTCATGCTTCATATCGGAGGTTGGCATGATGAAGAAGAAGGCCTCCAGGATGATCTCCCCTCCTGCTGGGAAGAGCTTCAGATACCCCCGGTCTAGGGACGATGGTGGCGGCGGCTATAGACGGTTCGTGGAATATTGATCGGGATACTTAGGGTTTAGGCATCGGGGGCTTCTTATAGGCGAAGAGGGAGGCCGAGGGGTGCCCGAGGCGGCTGCACCCCCCAGGTGCGGGCCAATCCTGGTGATGGCGTGTTCAACGCCTCGTTGGGAGACCCCAAGAGCAAGGTATGATGAGCACAGCAGCAAGATTTCCTTCAGTAAGAAACCAAGGTTATCGAACCTGTAGGAGGAAGGAAACGACTCAAAGGTGTTGCTAGAAACTTGGAGACCTGCACAACACAAACTCAAGACTTTTCCCCAACGAACAGTGAGGTTGTCAATCTCACCGGTGTGCTATAACAAAGGATTAACTGTATGGTGTGGAAGGTAATGGTGGTTTGCAGCAAGTAAACAGTAACAGTGGAAGATGTATCAATTGTAAAGATTGGACCGGGGTCCATAATTCACTAGAGGTGTTCTCCTTAGATAAACAAACATGGCATGCTGGGTAAACAAATTACAGCAAGGCAATTGACAGGACTGAGCAAGGCATAACAATGCAATACTAGACATTCATGATCCTATGAGATTCGATTGGGCAATACAACAAGATACATAGACCACCATCCAAATGCATCTATGACTAGAAATCCTTTGGGTTATCATCCGAACCCCCTCCAGTATTAAGTTGCAAGCAACATACAACTGCTTTAAGCAAAGTGTGTAAGGTAAACAATCCACTTGTTCCATAAACAAGAGACCATTGTTTTCTCCCTAGTGGCAACAACACATCTACAACCCTAGAGATTTCTGTCACTTCCCTTAGATTAAATAGAGGCATGGACCCACTATCGAGCATAAATACCCCCTCTTGGAGTCACTAGCAACAACTTGGCCAAGATAGCTCCTAACAACGGAGAGCATGCAAGATCACAAAGAACACAGACATGATAGAATCAATAAGACAAAACCATTAATCAATCTGACATAGCAATCTCAATATCCATCGGATCCCCACAAACACAACATGCATGATTACAAATAGATGAGATCTTGATCATGAACGGAGCTCACAAGATCTAGACATGAAAGCACAAAGGAGGAGATACAACCATCTAGCTACTACATGGACCCATAGTCCAAGGTGGAACTACTCACGCTTTATACCAGAGGCTGTCATGATGAAAAAGAAGGCCTCCCGGATGATCTCCCCTCCGGCAGGGTGCCGTGAAGAGCTTCAGATCCCCCGATCTAGGGACGATGGTGGCGGCGGCTAGAGAAGGTTTCGTTGAATATTGATCGGGTACTTAGGGTTTTGGCATCGGGGGATTCTTATAGGCGAAGAGGGAGGCCGGGGGTGGCCAGAGGGCCTACACCCTGCCCAAGCGCGGCCTTGGGTGGACCCGCGCCTGGGGGTGCGGCCTCCATGTGGCTCCCCTCCGTCTCTCCTCTGGACTCGGTGTTCCCCATGGTAAAATATTGACTTTGGCTTTTGTCCCGTCCAATTCCGAGAATATTGATTTTCTGCCTTTCTAGAACCAAAAACAGAAGAAAATAGGAATCAGGCACTGTGGCATCTTGTTAATAGGTTAGTACGAGAAAACATATAAAAACACCTCAAAGTGTAGACAAAGCAAAGCAAAGTAGATACTAAACAATCATGGAACATGAAAAATTATAGATACGTTTCCGACATATCACCTGGCCACGCGGCCAGGGGGTGTGGTCCCCTCGAGGCTCTCCTCTGTCTCGTCTTCTGGCTTTGTGTTCCCCACAGTAACATATTGACTTTGGCTTTTGTCCCGTCCAATTTAGAGAATATTGATTTTCTGCCTTTCTAGAACCAAAAACAGAAGAAAACAGGCAACTGGCACTGTGGCATCTTGTTAATAGGTTAGTACCATAAAACATAAAAAAACACCTCAATGTGTAGACAAAGCAAAGCAAAGTAGATACTAAACAAGCATGGAACATCAAAAATTATAGATACGTTTCCAACGTATCAATTGCATACCTTGTTAGTATCTTTAGGATCAACAAAACCTTTGGGTTGTAAAATATACAACTCTTCATCAATGTCACCATTGAGGAACACCATCTTGACATCCATCTGCCATATCTCATAATCGTAGTATGCAGCGATTGCTAACAAAATCCTCACAGACTTTAGCTTCGCTACCGGTGAGAAAGTCTCATCATAGTCAACTCCTTGAATTTGTCCGAACCCTTTCATGACAAGTCGAGCTTTATAGACAGTTACATTACCATCAACATCTGTTTTCTTCTTGAAAAACCATTTGTTCTCGACAGCCTTGCGACCATCCAGTAAGTCCACCAAAGTCCACACTTGGTTTTCGTACTTGGATCCAATCTCGGATTTCATGGCTTCATGTCATTTGTTGGAATCTGGGCTCATCATTTCTTCCTCATATGTCACATGGTTGTCGATGTTATCCACCAACATGACATTCATAACAAGATCATACCAATCAGGAGTGGTACGAGTCCTTGTCGACCTACGAGGTTCCGTAGTAACTTTGCTCTAAGTTTCATGATCATTATCATTAGCTTCCTCTCTTATTGGTGCAGGCAGCACATGAACATCTTCCGGAGATGCGCTACTCTCAAATCTGAGAGAAGGTTCGACAACCTCATCTAGTTCTACTTTCCTTCTAGTCACTTCTTTCGAGAGAAATTCCTTCTCCAGAAAGGATCCATTCTTGGCAACGAAAACTTTGCCTTAGGATCTAAGATAGAAGGTATAACCAATTGTTTCTTTAGGGTATCATATGAAGACGCATTTTTCCTATTTGGGTTCAAGCTTGTCGGGCTGTAACTTCTTTACATAATGTCACATCCCAAGATTTTCCAAATCTTGTAATGTGAAAAACAAATGAATAAAATAAAACTTTGATTGATTTTCAGGGTGAGAATAAACTTTTTGATTCCAATTGGGAACCTTCAAACCTATTTTGATCAAGATAAATCCTAAAGGGATTTAAAAAGTTAAACCTTTAATAAAGGAAAATGAAAATATTTGGAATTACTATTTTGGATCTTTTAAATAAAAAGATTTAGTTTTCAAATGAAAAGAATATTAAAAGGTATATTTTATAAACCAAATTAAAACTTGGCCAAGCCTTTAAAATAAAATATTTCTATTTGACAAAAAATAGTAAAGGTTTATTTTAAAATAAAATGATAAGGATTTAATATCCAAGTTTATTAAAAATAAAGGTTTTACTGTTTTAATTAAAACATCAAACCTATTTATTTATTTTAAACAAGTTTTCCAAGTGTTCTTTATTTTCAAATAAAACCTACTGATTTGGTTTTGATAATATTTTAGAATTCAAAATGGAGTTTTGAATAAATCAAAATCTATTTGATTTAATAACAAAGGTCTATTTTATTTAATTAATAATGGACCCTAAAATAAAAATATTATTTTAATCCTTGGACTTTGGTCTATGTTGTTAAACAGAACCAAATTCAATTGCAATGTTTGGTGAAAGTTTGAATTGATTTGAATGCTTGAATTGTTGTTTGGAAATTCAAAACAGAAAATAGATTTGGAAAAAGATAAAACTTTCAGGAAGAAAAAAAAATAGAGTCGGACTCAGCCCAGCTGGCCAAGCCCAATGATGTAGCAGCTTCTCTCCCCCACGAAGCGTTTTGCCACTGAACCCGCACCAGAGTGGTGACCAGTAGCCCCTTCTTTTCCCACACTCCCTCGCTGACAGCAAGGACCCACGCAGCCAGCTCACTCCTTCTTCCTCGCACAGACGACGCCCTGCCATTTCCTGCCCTTTACGCCGGCGATCAATTCGCGTTAACCACGGCCATTACTCCCCCTGCGACCACGTCCTTTTAATCGCCTGCGCCTTCCCCTCCTTTCCCCTCAAACACCACAGCACGAGAGCCCCTAGGCTGCCTCAATTTGAGCTTGCAACGTCACTGCTCCGACCACCGTCCCCAGCAAATTCCGGCGAGCCCAGCCACCGCCTTGCCTTCCCGACCAAGTTCACACATTCCCCAGCCTCTGGCGCTTCTGTCTGTGCCCTCCGTTCAACCACGGGCGCCCCAGAGCATCGACTTTGACAACCTCTGACCGCGCCGCCGCGTCTGCTACTTCTCCGGCGACGTCCCCTGGTAAGCACAGACCACCCCGCTCCCTCTCCCTCACACACACAGCTTCGCCTTAATCTTGCGCATCTAACCATGTCCTCGTTTTGCTTTGGGGTGAACCACAGCGTCGCGTCCGACCACGACCAGAGCCGCCTGACGCTGTTCTCCACTCCGGCGAGCAATCCTGCTAGAACCAGAGCACCCCTCGCCAGACCAACACCGCCTCGAGCTTCACCGTGACCTCCTGAACCCGGTGAGAACCTCCCCTTCCCTCCTTACTTCCTAGAACCGCCAAATCGTCGCTGCCGCTTGCCATAGCAATTTTTGGCCAACCATCTGTGGCCGTTAGATTTAAATCTGGTGGCTACGATTAGAATAAGACGAAGGGGTACGCGCCCATCTGATCCGTTCGTCTAAGTTAGATCCAACGCATCGCATCAGCTGATCCACCCGAACCGGTACCAGCGAATGGGAAAGCGACGCGTGGCACGAGACGATTTAGAAATAGAATTTGAAATCAGATTTGCTTGCAGATTTGAAACCCATGTAACTTTTGATCCACATGTCCAAAATTTACAAACTTTATATCATTGGAATCAGTGGAACAAGCCCTAGACAACCATGCAATTTTCTTAGTAAAAATCCTCTGGTAGATTGTTTGTTTTTGCAGGAACATTTGTATGCTTGTGTAGATTAGAAAAATTATTCAAAAATGTTTTTGAGGTTGAAATCTTTGCAAATTGGTTTGTGGTGAACTTACTGACCCTAGGAACCAACCCATGGTTTTGAAAATGGATTTCGAGAAGTTTAGGATGGATTAATTAATTTAGCCCATTTCTAGCCAAATAAAAATAAATGGTTTAGTTATGAAAATGTTTTTGGAGTAAAAAATTTGAGGAAATGATTTGACTCAAACCTACTGACCCTAAACACCAAGTTTTGAGAATTAGAAACTTATTTGGTGAAAGACATAAAGTTTTTGATTTGATAAAAACATTTTCCACCACATAAAATGATGAATGGATTTAAAAATAGTTTATGAATAAAACCCTTATGCAAATGACTTTGCCACTATAGAAAATGACCACTTTGAACCTTAAAAAGTTTAGAGCCTAGTAGAAACTATCTTGGCAAATAAAACTATCTTTTGCATGCTTGCATGCATGACTAAGTTCCTATTATTTTATGTGTGTTGATTGTTTGAATATTGGTTGGAATGCTAGTTGATATTGTGTTTGCTTGATTGATTTGTAGTGAAGATAGAAAAGTGTGAAACTAGCAAGATCAAGAAGTGAACCAACATTCCCTACCAAAAGGCAAGCTACACTATCATCTAAAGTCCTACTATTTTTCATTACACTTAGTGGATTTTGAAACATGCATGAAAAGAATTTCTATACTATATGCTATGCTAAATCCTAATAGGATACCCTATACATTCCTTAGTGAAGACAATGTAGTAGTTACATGCTTAGCCATGCTATATTTTGAAAAGAGATACATGTTGAGATTTATGGAGTTTGAGAAAAGGACTTGTGTTTTTACATAATAAAACAAGGACTCAATGAACCACCTGGGTGGGCAAGGATACTTTGAGTTTTGGAGAAGGTGGCAACTAAAGGAACCATGTCTATGGCAATATCTTTGTGTTGTGCTCCAAAAGAAAACCACCCAGGAAACTTAGAGATTGAACATGTTTCTCCAATTGTGGCTTTCATGGACAACCACATGCTACTTATGGCTCTGGCTTGGTCAACTACATTGGGAAGACCCATGCATTGTCTTCAGGTTACTGAAAATGAGGACCTGGAATCCTACATGGGTACTGAAGACAAGCTAGCAATGGTGTATGGGAGGACCCTCTGGAAAGACTTCGTCACATTCTCAATCTGCCAGTACTCCATCTTGGTGAGTACCAATCCAGTGGCCACTAGTGGCAACAAGATGAGAGTGTGACATGTGGGTAAAGTGTACAACTTCTGCAGAAGATAATAAAAATCTAAGTACTTAGCCGTGTCCCCGGTTATGGACAATACTGAGCAACTAAAGCTTGAAGCTATGGGAAATCTCGACATTCCAATTTCTAAAAGAAAAACTTTTAAGTGACAAGAAAAGACTTGATGCACTTGGGGGTACCAAGGAGCTCAAGAGATTTTGATAAAACTTGATGCACTTGGGGGTACCAAGGAGCTCAAGAGATTTTGATAAAACTTGATGCACTTGGGGGTACCAAGGAGCTCAAGAGATTTTTGACAAGGACTTGAACACTTGGGAATTTACCAAGGAGTTCAAGGGATTTTTGATAAAGGGAATTGACAAAAGATCAAGACCATTTTGAAAAGATAGGATAAACTATTGCTTTCTGCAAATGAGCCTAAAACTCTACTTAGCCAAATATGCATGTAATAATAGGATCCACTTGTATTTTACATAGTAGTGAAACTTGCCAATACAATTCAAATGTATTGACCCTTGTGGATATAACTTGTAATGTTGCAGATTTGATTGATTTTAGAGAAGATTGATTGATTAGGATTACAAAGTCTACAACCAACATGTCTGCCTGTGGCACTTTGAAGATGAAGGACCCCATGCTTATAGATATTCTGCTGCAATGTAATGTAATAGCCAAATGAGCTATGTAAGATGTAATTATGTTATTCCTGGTTATAAAGCTGTATTATGACCTTTGTTTCTTGATATTACATCTTAACTGTGGATGCTAGCTATTGATCCAGGGACTAGCATTGTAAACACAGGGGACTCTACCTTATATTAAATAAAGGTTGGGACACTCCCTCTACACATAAGCTTCGCATCCCCAAACTTTAAGGAACGCCAACTTAGGTTTCTTCCCAGACCACAATTCGTACAATGTCGTTTCAACGGATTTTGATGGTGCCCTATTTAAAGTGAATGCGGATGTTTCTAATGCATAACCCCAAAATGATAACGGTAAATCTGTAAGATACATCATAGACAAAACCATATCAAAGAAAGTTCTATTATGATGTTCAGACACACCATTACGTTGTGGTGTTCTCGACGGTGTCAATTGTGAAAGTATTCCACATTTCTTCAAATGCCCGCCAAACTCATAACTTAGATACTCACCTCCATGATCAGATTGCAGAAATTTAATCTTCTTGTTATGTTGATTATCTACTTC
The DNA here is from genome assembly GCA_023614405.1 of Avena insularis. Lineage (NCBI taxonomy): Eukaryota > Viridiplantae > Streptophyta > Magnoliopsida > Poales > Poaceae > Avena > Avena insularis. The sequence continues at coordinate 261,634,620 of CM042695.1, forward strand.
ACTTTGAAATTCCTTAAACTTCTCGAAAGTTTCAGACTTATGTTTCATGAAATAGATATAGCCATATCTAATCAAGTCATCCATGAAAGTAAGAACATAACGATAACCACCGCGTGATGTCACACTCATCGGGCCACACACATCAGTATGTATGATTTCCAGTAAGTCTGTAGCTCGCTCCATTATGCCAGAGAATGGAGTCTTAGTCATTTTTCCCATCAGACATGCTTTGCATCTTTCAAGTGATTCAAAATCAAGTGATTCAAGAAGTCCATCAAAATGGAGTTTCTTCATACTCTTCACTCCAATGCGACCAAGGCGATAGTGCCACATGTATGTAGAATTATCATTAATTTTCAAACGTTTAGCATCTCTATTATGAACATGTGTATCACTACTATCGAGATTCAATAAGAATAGACCATCTATCGTAGGTGCATGACCATAAAAGATATTACTGATATGAATCGAACAACCATTATTCTCGGACTTAAACAAGTAACCATCTCGCAATAAACAAGATCCATATATAATGTTCATGCGTAACGCATTGTTGATGGCGTGTTAACGCCTCGTTGGGAGATCCCAAGAGCAAGGTGTGATGAGCACAACAACAAGTTTTCCCTCAGTAAGAAACCGAGGTTATCGAACTAGTAGGAGGAAGGAAACGACTCAAAGGTGTTGCTAGCAACTTGGAGACCTGCACAACACAAACTCAAGACTTTTCCCCAACGAACAGTGAGGTTGTCAATCTCACCGGTTTGCTATAACAAAGGATTAACTATATGGTGTGGAAGGTAATAGTGGTTTGCAGAAAGTAAACAGTAACCGTGGAAGATGTATCAATGGTAAATATTGGACCGGGGTCCATAGTTTACTATAGGTGTTCTCCTTAGATAAACAAACATGGAATGCTGGGTAAACAAATTACAGTAGGGCAATTGACAGGACTGAGCAAGGCATACAATGCAATACTAGATATTCATGATCCTATGAGATTCGATTGGGCAATACAACAAGATACATAGACCGCCATCCAACTGCATTTATGACTAGAAATCCACCTTCGGGTTATCATCCGAACCGCCTCCAGTATTAAGTTGCAAGCAAGAGACAACTTCTTTAAGCGAAGTGTGTAAGGTAAACAATCCACTTGTTCCATGAACAAGATACCATTGTTTTCTCCCTAGTGGCAACAACACATCTACATCCTTAGAGATTTCTGTCACTTCCCTTAGATTAAATAGAGGCATGAACCCACTATCGAGCATAAATACCCCCTCTTGGAGTCACTAGCATCTACTTGGCCAAGATAGCTACTAACAACAAAGAGCATGCAATATCTCAAACAACACAGACAAGATAGAATCAATAAGATAAAACCATTAATCAATCTGACATAGTAATCTCAATATCCATCGGATCCCCGCAAACACAACATGCATGATTACAAATAGATGAGATCTTGATCATGAACGGAGCTCACAAGATCTAAACATGATAGCACAAAGGAGGAGATACAACCATCAAGCTACTACATGGACCCGTAGTCCAAGGTGGAACTACACACGCTTCATACCGGAGGCTGGCATGATGAAGAAGAAGGCCTCCAAGATGATCTCCCCTCCGGAAGGGTGCCGGGAAGAGATTCAGATCCCCTGATCTTGGGACGATGGTGGCGGCTACATACGGTTTTGTGGAATATTGATCGGGTAATTAGGGTTTAGGCATCGGGGGTCTTTATAGGCGAAAAGGCAAGGTAGGGGGGTCGCCAGGGCGGCCGCACCCCCAGGTGCGGCTAACCCTAGCCCGCGCCGCCAGGAGGTGTGGCCCCTTGGTGCCTCCCCTCCATCTCGTACTCTGGCTCCATGTTCCCCATGGTAAAATATTGACTTTGGCTTTTGTCCCGTCCAATTCCGAGACTATTGATTTTCTGCCTTTCTGGAACCAAAAATAGAAGAAAACATGCAACTGGCACTATGTCATCTTGTTAATAGGTTAGTACCAGAAATCATATAAAAAACCTCAAAGTGTAGACAAAGCAAAGCAAAGTAGATACTAAACAAGCATGGAACATAAAAAATAATAGATACGCTTCCGACGTATCAAGCATCCCCAAGCTTAACTCCTGCTCGTCCTCGAATAATTTGTGAGGTGACATGCACCATCAAAATCAAAAATCAAACCATTTGCAACCATTGAAAGTCGGGATCAAAGAACTCTAAACATGAGCATGAAAGATGGAGTTCTAACAGTAAGACAAAGTAACTATGCATGCAACATGAAAGGTTAGAAACAAAGATCATGAATAACATGCATTGAAAAACGTTTGTTTGTTTCACATACAAAAAACATAGCATTGTGGCATTCAGCTTGTCCCTCATGGAGTAGCAAATAAATGCATAGGACACCTTCAAATTTCATAAGAGTGACTAGATAAATAGCACAAGAACAAGTAATATCAACAATATGCATCAATCAATAAGTTTTAGGACAATGCACATAGAATTAAGAATGGCAACTATGCTCTCTTAATTGGTGCCTAAGGATAGAAGGTGGAGACTCAATATAATGGTGTAAGAAAGGCCCTTCATAAGTGTCACATCCCAAAAATTTTCCAAATTTTGAAATGTGAAAAATAAATAAACAAAATAAATAATTGTTGAAATTTAGGGTGAAAAGAAACTTTTTGATTCTAAAAGGAAACATCAAAACCCATCTTTGGACAAATTTGAATCCAACAAATTTCAATCAAGTGAAATGCATTCATCAATTAATGTATCTTGAAATTCAAACACTTGGAAAAGTTAAACCAAAACCCTAAAGGAATAAATCAATTCCAAGATCTCCCTAAGACTATGGATTTGATCCATAAAAAAATTTGTCAACAAATATTTATAAGTGATCAAAATGACAAATAAAAATATTATAAAACCATAGAAATTGGTTTCACTTCATTTGGAACCATAGATAAAAAAACTTATAAATTAATAAGTTAAAAGGAATTTATTTTCAAAGCTAATAAAGCTCCTATCTAAAATCCATACCAAATTGTGGGTAAAATAATCCTAAAAGGATTTAAAAGGATAAACATATATTAAATAAAATTCTACAGATTGGATTCACCAATTTTGGATCTTGAAATAAAAAGATATGGATTTTATAAGAAAAAGAAAGAAGTAAAATAAATAAGGAATATTTAAACGCCAAATTAAATCTTGGACAAGAAAATGAAATGAAAGATTATGGAATAATAAAAGGAATAAAAGATTATTTAAATAAAATCATAAGGATTGAACAATATCCAATTTTATTTAAATGAAGACAAATTGCTTAAACTAAATAATAAATTCCAAAGGAATTGTTTAGAAGACAATTTAAACCTTGAATTAAATCCATAAGAAAATGGAATAAAGATAATCCAAATCCAAATAAAATAAAGGGATAAATAATATTCAAATAAAAGTATATGGGATTAAACCCTATTCTATTATATTTAATAAAGACAAAATCCCTAATGAAAATGATTAATTAAATCATGAGAAAATAATAAATTGGAATTTGCCCAAGTAGAATAAAATTTATTTAATTAACTTAAATGGAATAAAATAATTATTTGAATAAAATCTAAATGGGATTAAAACCATATATGATTGGAATAAAGGCAATTACCCTATTTAAATGATTAATAAATCATGATTAAAATATTTTAAATAATTCAAATTGAATTATTTTGCACTAGATAAAACCTACCAAAAAGGTTTGATGAAAATTTGAATTCAAATAAGAGTTTGAAATTATATTTAAAATCTTATTTGAATAAAGGCAAGTGCCTATTTTAAATAAATAATAAACCATAAATAAATAAAATAATTATTCTAAAATGGTCTTTAAAATACATGTTTAAACAGTATAGAAAACTTACTGAAAAGTTTGAAAAGATTTGAAATGAAAAAGGGTTTGAAGTCATTTGAAAAATTCAAAACAGAAAAATAGAAAAGAAAAAGGAAAGAAAAAATAAGACAAACCAGCCCAACCCACTAAGCCCACCTCCTCTTTCCCCTTCCAAAACCTTTTCCTTCACCCGTGTCTGAACCCGCGCAGTCACTGATGAGTAGACCACACCGTACCCCCTCCACACTCGCTGACGCCATGCCCCACTGCCAGCTCACCTTTTTCCTCACCCGCTGCTGACCACGCCCCCTCTGGCCGTTTTACTGCCGATTGATTGCCGGCGTAAATTCGTAGTAAAGCCTCGATTAAACAGCCCCGTGATCATGCCCTCATAAGCGCCCTTCCCTCCTCTCCATTTCCCCTCACTCTCCCCTTCTCCTCTGCCACCAGGCCGCTCGGATTTTGCCCAAAACCTTCCTCTGCTTCGACGAGTTCTCCGTCCAAATTCCGGCAGCACAGCCACCCCCACTGCCCCTGGAGCACACAAGCGTGCTCGCCAGCACCAGGCACACCTGCCAGTAGCCATAGCTCGCTCTCGCGCGCCCCATAACGTCGCCTCCAACGACGCCAACGCGCCACCGCCTTCGGCATCAACTCTGACGACCTCCCGTGGTAAAACCCGACCGCCCCTCTCCCCCTTGTTGACACTCGTGTAACCAGCATAGTCTTGCGCATCTGACGCACCATTCCTTTTGCCTTGGCGTGATCTATACCCTCGCCAACGACGACGAACAGAAGCGCTTGTCGCCAGGAGCTTCTCCGGCGAGCGATTCAAGCCAGCACGATGCGCCCCTCGAGTAACGGAGACCACCTCGAGCATCCCTACGCCACGGCGAACTCGGTGAGCTTCTCCCCTCCTTCTCCCGCTTCCTGTATCGCCTGTAACGCCACCGTCTGAGCGTGCCGCCGCCAGCCACTGTCGCCATGCCGCCCATCTCTGGTTAATCTGCTGAGCGCCGTTCGATTTAGATCCTATGGACGCGATAGATTACTTAAACAAACCGTTAAGTTTGCATCTGTGCCGCACAATCTTCTTTTAATCCAACGCTCCATGTAGCGTGATCCTCACGAACCGGTACCAGCCAATGAGGTTGTGACACGTAGCCAGACTCAGGTTTTAAAACCAGAAAAGGTTCTATTAGATGTTTGATTGTGTAAAATTCATAACTTTAAATCCACACGTCCAAATTTTACAAATTTTATATCATTGGAATCAGGAAAAAGAATTCTACCCAACCATGCCCTTTGTTTAATAATTTGCTTCTATAATATTGGTTGTTTTTACAGAAACATGTGTAGGCCTATTTTGAATATAAAATTCATTCTAAAAATGTTTTTACGGTAAAATATTTTGTAAATGAATTATTTGGAACCTACTGACCATATAAACCAACTTGTAGATTTAAAAGTATGTTGGGTGACACTTAGGAATTAAATCTTTGAATAAAAGCATTTCTAGTTAAATAAAAATATTGATTAGGTTAAAAAATGCTTTTTGAGTAAAACCTTTGAAAAATGATTTGATTTAAACTCTCTGACCCTAAACACCAAGTTTTGGGATTTAAAAATATATTTGGTGAACCCTAGAAAATTATTACTTTGTTTAAAGGCATTTCCAACAAAATAAAATATTGCTTTGATTTAAAAATGGTTTTAAGTGAAACCTTTTGTAAATGTAATTGTTTTAAAACACTTTTGACCATAAACACTAACATGTTGTGTTTAAAAATATTTGACAAACACTAGAAATTATTACCTTGATTTAAATCATTTCTAGCAAAACAAAAATGATTTAAAGTGACCATTTTTACTAACTTGTTTCCAAATGGCTTTGCCACTTTTATAATTGACCAATAGGTGTTTTATAATGTTTATAGCCTATTAGAAACCACTTTTCCAAATAAAACAATCCTTGGCATGCTTGCATGCATTGCTTTGTTTTTATTATTCTATGTGATGAATTGCTTGAATGGTAGATTGAATTTGTGCCTTGTTTGAATTGTAGTGGAATTTGAAGAGTGTGACTATTGCAAGATCAAGGAGTGAACTTATATTATCTACCAAAAAGGCAAGTGGTACTTCATACTTTTGTCCCAATATTTTCACTATGCATTAGTGATGTTTTGAGTAGGACTTGCATGGAATTTTACTAAGTATGCTATGCCATGGGAAATCCTATTAGATGATGCCTTATTAGAATTTTCCTAAGTTAAGATTCCTACTACCATCATGCTTAGCTTAGCTAGTAGAAAACAAGGGTGGATTATATTCATGCTATGAAATATTTCTAAGTCAAATGACTTGTGTTTTGTTTAATAAAACAACTATGTGAATGAATCACCTTGGTGGAATGGGACTTGCATGGCTGGATTTTTATTGAGTGGTTACCAGGGCCCATTTTTCAATGGCCTACCCTGTGTCTCTCACTTGCGGAATGCCACCCAGGAACAAAGAGATTTGAGATGTCAAATGTTGAGAACCTTCAAGTGCAGCCACTTGGCATTATGGGCTCTGCCTGGATCATAAAGGTTGCAATAACTTAGCCAAATGGACAGTTGGTGGTAGGGGATGATAGGTTTGGAGCGCGTCCATTTTGTTCTAAGGGAAGGCTTCTGAAAGATCTTGTCTCGATGCATGTCGAGTCTTGTGGGGAAAGTGCACCACCTCTCGAGAGAGTAAAATCTAAGTACTTAGCCGTGTCCCCGACAATGGACAATTTGAGCATCAAGACATGGAAGCTATCAAGAATCTCCTCATCCCAATTTCTAAGTTAAAAACTTGTGGTTGAACAAGGGTAAAGGATCACCAATGTCTATTGGTAGATGCCTTGGGTGATTTTGACAAACAAAAACTTAGTGTTTTCAAATGATAAGGAAAATCTATTTTGAGCAAAGCAAGCCTAAGCTCCACTTAGCCAAATGCATATATATGATAGATACCACTATTCTACCATAGTATCACTTGCCAATACAATTCAAATGTATTGACCCTTCTGGCTGTAACTTATTATGTTGCAGGTTTGTTTGATGTTAGTGAAGTATGTTGATTAGGATTACAAGTCTACAACCAACATGATTGCCTGTGGCACTTTGAAGATGAAGGACTCCATGCTATAGTTATTTTTGTTGCATTGTAATGAGATAGCTAAATGAGCTATGTAAGATGTAATGGATTATTTTATTCCATGTTATAAAGTTGTATTATGACCTTTGTTTCTTGATATTACATCTTAACTGTGGATGCTAGCTATTGATCCAGGGACTAGCATTGTAAACACATGGATCTCTACCTTATTAAAGGTTGGGACCTTTACAATAAGGGAAGCAGGGATTTCAAGTCTCAAAAAGAGCTTCCAAAAATTATGGTACTTGTTAGCTTTCATCCCTCATTGCCCCTACCATAAGCATCTTGAAGTGATTAAGGTTAAAGTGAAAAAACTATGGAGTATATGCTTGACAAAGTATAAGTTGGCAATCTCATGTCCCTTGAATACGAGGGCCGCTCCTCATGCTACTAAAGTTTAGTTACTTGCAAATTCTTGTCATAGTAAGTACATGTGTATCATAGAGAACCGCCAACGGGGTACCCCTTTCACATGGTACAGAAGCTATCCCATAACCAAAATGACAAGGCAAGCAGACAATGAGCATCTCAACATTCTTCTTATTTACCATGGGAATATGGTGCTGTTTTCTCTCTTTCCTCTTTTCTCAATTTTTTCTTTTTCTCTATCTCTTTTTTATAATAAGAATGCTTCATAGATGTCACTATGGTGATGCTGCAAGTTTCCACCATGATTACGCATGGCTTAAGCTAGCGGCCCAGGCGTTTCTCTAACACACATACATAACTCCATGGACTTACAAGCTCCCCTTTCATCTCACACCGACGACATCCATAGACAAAAGATCATGATATTAACTGTGTACAAAGTACAAGTGCAATGTTAAAAGTGTTCCCCGTGACAGCACGACTCTGCTATTTCCAACGTATATGTGCAAGCATATACAACATAGATGACACAATGGTTCAAAATTATTAGGGGCAAGAAAAATAAAGTGTGCCATCAAGTTCGTGAGAGCTTTAATCACTAAGTTTTCACATAACAAAATACTTTTTAGTTGGAAGATAGATGAAAACAAGAATATACTTGGAATGGTGTAAAACAACATGCATAGGAATTTATAGTGGACACTTTGGAATAACTTGGTTTCTTGGGATTTGGATGCATGAGTAGAACTTACTCATACAAGTGGAGGCTAGCAAAAGACTGGGAGCGACCAACTAAGAGAGAAATAATGGCCATAATCATGCAGAGCAACAAACATTACTAATCAAAGCATAAAGTGGTACTACAAGTCAAGGACTAAATGCTCATAGTGAAGGGAATATGCCCGAGAGGCAATAATAAAGTGGTTATTATCGTATTCCTTATTTATGATAAATGTTTATTTTACATGATATAAAGAGTTTCTTGATAACATCAAACGTCACACCGTAACTGGGTGATTATAAAGATGGCTTCAGAACTACTAAAGTGTTATGTTGAGGTCCATGGATCGAGAGTGGAATTTGTTCATCCCGATGATGGATAGATATGCTCTGGGCCCTCTCGGTGATATCACATTGATTAGCTTGCAAGCAAGTGATTTGATCACTAGAATGTTATATCACGGGAATGAGAAAAGAGTGCATGTCGGTAACGAGATCAAACTAGGTATGGAGATAATGATGATCGAATCTCGAACATGTAATATATTGTGAAACAAAGGGATTAAGATACTAGCGTAAAAGGTTCACACGATCACAGAAGTCATCGTTGAATGTGTGGGAGTCAGTATGGATCTCCAGGTCCCGCTACTGATTATTGATCGGAGAAGGGTCTCAATCATGTCCGCATTATTCGTGAACCATAGGGTGACACACTTAAGGGATACCGACAACATTCGGAGCAAATGATATGCCAGAGAAATAAAAAGGAAAGCGCAGGAATTTATTTCACTAGACACCAAAACTGTTTCGGTTGAAATTGCTGAAACTGGTTGTGCATGTGAAATTGAAATGTTGTAAGGGGTTTTATGTGAATGTTTGTTAATTAAAGTAATTAACAAAATTCTGAATAAATAAATAAAAGAGTTTTATTTAAATGAGAGCTTGCATTAAATTTGGTGGAAATTTAATGCATGTTAGTGGATTTTTGAGTGGAGGCTTTTTAATGGGAGTGGAGGCTTTTCATTTTGAGTGGGAGCTCCACCCACATGAATGTGGAAGAGGTGGGGGCAGCCCCTATGGCTGGGTGCCATGCCCCTTCGGTTCCCCCCTCTCCCCTATAAAAGGCCCCCCTCTCCTCCTCTCAAAGCACACCTCCTCGCGAAGGATCTCTCTCCCCCCTTTAGAATTTCCCCATGGTCTCGGATCAGCGAGATACATGTTCCCGGTGGTTTTTTCTAGAAGGATTTGTTGCTTCCGCTGCTTCGCTGGAGCGAGGGGGCGGAGGTTGTCGGGGTACCCGTACGTGTGTGCAATCACGGATGCACCACTGCTTTGAGGTGCTGGACTTGATCGTGCTGGACCGGCTGGACCAGATGGACTTCATCACGATCTTGAGATCGGCAAGCGTTCGTCTACATAATCCACGAGTACAACCTCGTTAACGCTATTCGGTCTTCGAGGGTATGTATTCTATGGATGTATATCCACCCGTTGCTTGTATCTAGTAGATAGATCTTGGTACATAGATGTTCCCATCGTAGGAATTTTTTTGTTTTCTATGCTGTGAACCCTACAGTGGTATCAGAGCCGGATCTATGCGTAGATGCTTTGCACGGGTAGTACACATATGAGTATGTGGGCGATGATGATCATTTTATTGCTTCTTAGTTGTACTTTGGATATTGGTGGCATAGTGGGATGAAGCGGCCAGGACAAACTTTACATGTCCTCGCACATGAGACCTGTTCCACGCTTGACATGCAACTAATTTTGCATAAGTGGCTAGCGGGTGTCTGTCTCTCCTACTATAGTCAATATCTAATTTGCAACGAGTTGTCAACAATTTGGTTATCCTCGTTGTGGTTCATGTTCGTAGGTAAGAACGGTTCTATCTTCGAAAGCCCTAAGCCACGTAAAACTTGCAATGGATAGATTAGAGGCATCTAGTTTAGATTGTTGCTGGGCTAGTGTTATGATATGGTGATGTTGTAAGTAGAAGTATGAGATGATACTCTTACAACACACATAGCGTGTAAGTTCCATAGACCTTGGCCTTACACATAAAGGTATGATAGAGATCATACCACGGTGCACATGATGGAGATCATATATGGAAACCATATCATTTCACTTATAAACATGTGATGTTTGATTGCATCTTATATTGCTTGTTTGGCTTTTATTAGCAAAATAAGATGAGCCCTCATTTAGATATCAATATAAGAATGTGTTCTTCCTTAAGTATGCACCGACAATGTTTTGTCGCTCAAGACATCACGTGATGATCCTTGAATCCATGAGCATATCTCGGTGTAAGACAGGTTACACGCGAATACTAAGGTTCTTACTTGGCGAGCCTAGCATGTACAGACATGGCCTCGGAACACGGACCGAAAGGTTAAGCATGAGTTATATGTTTTGATATGATGACCATATGGATGCTCGCCTTTGAAGCTATACCGACTCACGTGATGATCGGACTTGGTGTAGTGGATTTGGTTCATGTAATCACCAAAAAGACACGAGGGATGTCGTTTTTGAGTGGGAGTTCATTTCTAATTTGGATTAGTAGAACTCAATTTATCATAAATGAAATCAAAGTGAATTTGCATAATTTGTTGTAGTCATTGGCATTCGTTCACCACCTTATGCATAGTTGTAATTGAGATAATAGAACTATAGAATTCTGGATATATACTTACTTAACTGGTATCGTATTGTGTTGAGTGTCAATCTAAAGTTTAAAGTCCTATTGCAAACTTTCAGCAAAATTCTATTTACTCCGTGAAATTTAATAATTGGTATTAAATCGAGAGTAACAATTTCAGTGTTAGTATCTTAAGTATCATGTTTGCCTCCATGATTCTTGATTGTTTTAATATCAAGTTTATCTAGGAGCTGAAAGAATTGTTTCAGAAACCATCATGTGTGACAGATATAACGATATCTGAAACAATGTTTTGGTTGCAATATGATAGAGTATAATATATGTTCTCATATTGGATGAGAATTTACAAAGGTTGGAGATGCTAGACATCCTAATCATCCAAAAGGGTTTTGGAAAGTAATGTTATACTCACGATTCTCCTTATAAGCTACAGTAGCTTGATCATGAAAGTCGTCATGATAAGGATGAATAGAAGATGTATGTAAAGTGTTTACTACACTAAAAGATTACTAAAGAATGGATTTTGAAAGAATACCAATCATTTTGATGATGGTGATCTACTTCAAAGTGCAAGTCCAAAGGTATTATTATTTGAATATACACGCTTTGGACTATGTGTCATGTATATGGTGCCACTTTTGATGTTGATAGATTCTTTTAAAAAGGAAAAGGAAATACTGAAAGAGAATCTATAAAATATATTTGGCACAAAATAAAAGATTGGAAATATCCAATTTAGGTATATATGATATACATGTTATGGTTGTATTCTTTACTTGTTAAACAATGTGGTTCTTGGGTATTGGATACCGAATTGGTTGGTATGAAATTTCATACGGAACGACGCAATTCATAAACCACAATGGCCTAAGTAACTAGCAAGAGAATATGTGATGATGTTCATCGAAAACAAACAAACCGTTGTTTGTATTTCTCGTTGACATCAAGGCTTGACTTCAAGATTTGTTTTAATAATTGTTATTTGAATCAGGTATTACGAGAACAAAGGTTGTTCAAATAATTACCGTATTCCATATAAGATGGATGATTTACAAATCTAGTTGGAGAAATCACATCCATAAAACCTAATGCTAAAATGTCGCAAGACAAATGATTGAAAGATCACTTACGAAGTGACATCGCTGTTTAAATTATATTGGAAAGAAAACATGAAGAATATCCATTTTCATGGATTTTTGGAGTCTTTGATTTGATCAAGTGACGCTTGTGAGACTTTCCTCGGGATAATTAAAACTTCGTTCAAAGGCCAAAGAAGAACGAACGACTAAAATATTAGAATTTATACATATCGATGTATGTAGTCCATTATGTATAGTCGTAAGCGATGGATTTCAACTTCATATACTTTCTCCGGAAATTTGAGTGAATATTCACTTAATGAGAAAGAAGTATGAAATATTTGAAAACGTTCAAAGAATTTCAAGATGAAGTGAAAATCATTGTGACAACAAAATAAATGGTTTATGATTTATCATAAGGGATTTATTTGAGTTAGAAGTGTAACAAGAAAAATAAATGAATTATGATTTATCATAAAGGGATTTATTTGAGTTGAAAGTTTAGCAAAACACCTAGATTTACATCTCCCTAAACACCATAGGAGTATGGAGTGTTTGAGATTTGTAATGAAACCTTGTTTGACATGGTTGGATCAAAGGTGTTATTCATAAAACTACCATTATGTTTTAAAAGATTAAAGCTTTAGAGACTTCCGCTTTTACACTGAAAAGAGCTCCATCTTGATCCGTTGAAATGACACCATATGAGTTATGGTTTGGGGTAAAACCCAAGTTGTCATTTCTTAAATTTTGGTATGCTAAACATAAGTAAGATGTTTACAACCGAAGTCGTATGAGCATGTCTTTGTAGGTTATTTCGAATAACAATTGGTTATTCCTCCATAACACCGAGGACAAAAGGGTTTGTCGCTTGAAACATGAAGTTTCTTGAAGAAGGAATTTTTCATAAATGTTAAGTGGGAGGACAATAGAACTTTGATAAGGTTAACGAACCTTAGCTAAATGTGCTGAGTTGCGCAGCGCCGGAAATGGTTCCGGAGGCTGCCATAATGCTCATAGCTTATGTGCCTCAAAGGTTGTGGTCACGGAGATCTAAGTTCCTATTGAACCAAGTAGGTCGGTTAAATAATCAAATGCTAAGATTTGAGAGTAAATCATTATTGTTTGACAATGATGAACCGACTATATGCAAAGAAGCGATGATGGGCCCTGACTCCGTCAAATGGCTTGAAGCCATAAAATCCGTGATAGTTCCATACACGAAAAATCAAGTTTTGAACTTGGAAGACCCTCCGGAAAGGTGTAAAAACCTATCGGTCGTATTTGGATCTATAAAGAAACAGACATGGATGTTTCACATCTATGAAATAGTCGACATGTCGTAAAGTATTTTATGACAATGTTCAAGGAGTTGACTATGACAAAATTTGATATTTCATAGCGATATTTAGTATGGACGGATTAAAGTAGCAATCACTACATATAATTTGGTATATGATAGATGAAAAAACAAAACAAAGTTCTTCTAATAGAATGGTTACCTAGGACGTGTACATGACACGGTTCAAAGGGTTTTGTTAATTCAAAGGATGCTAAAAAGGGGCATGCAAACTTCAATTGTTGAAGTAAGCATCGCGCAGTTGGAATCTTCACCGTGATGAAAAAGAGTTTTCATCAGGAGACGATGAAGGTGCTTGCATTTGCAAGAAATTAAGTGGGAGCGCTAAGACATATTTCTAATACATTATGTGGAGGAAATCTTGTTGATTAGAAATGATGTATATTTTATTGACAAAGGTTAAGAATTTCATTTCGATGAAATACTTAGGCAAAACCCGAATATTTAGCGTGAATGTCTATAGTGGATAGACTGTGACGCTAATATGGTTGTGCCAAACGTACATATATGAGATATTGAAGGAGTTCAATATAGAAACAACAAGAAACGGTTCTTGTCGCATGGAAAGGAATTGAATCAAGATTCAAGTGTATCGACACTTGATAAGTGAAACAAGATTCAAGTCCTTTGACACTTGATGAGTGAAATCACAAGGATGTTTTGATCAATCATACCATGATATGTACACATCCAGATATGTCCTATGCTCTAAGTGTTATGAGCATATACCAGAATCAATCATAAAATGATCATTGGACGATAGTGAGTATATTCTTATGATCTTTTGGAAGAACTAAGAATATATTTGTGTAGAGGTGACAAACAATTACAAATAGTTCATTGTAAAGCGTTACATTGTTACTAGGTTTGTCACAAGATACAAAATAAGTTTATCTCAATTTAAACTATGGGTGGCACAATGAAATGGAAAGAAAGTTTCCATGATGGATTTGGATGAATTCCAAAGTTAAGACATTATGACGGATACTACAACAAAAGGCTAAGTATATGACTGCTATAGTAGCAGCAAAGGAGGGAATTTGTGTCAAGTAGTTTGTTATCAAACTAAGGTGTGGTTCGCAACGGGATAACACTAAATATATATTGTACGACAATAGTATCGACGTGTTTTAACCCTAAGGAACTAAAGGTCTCACCAAGAGACCAAATTTATACAATGTCATCTCATTGGAGAATGAGTGATGCGTGGAGACGCAAAGATATGCAAATACACACGGACCTGAAAGTGTCAGATCCGTAGATTATGTTAACCACTTACAATCGCGTATATGGAACACCGGAAAGCCATAAGTGTTCAATACGCAAAGTTTTAAAACTAGATTATTGTCTCTAGTGCAAGTGGGAGACTGAAGGGAATATGCAATAATAAAGTGGTTATTATCGTATTCCTTATTTATGATAAATGTTTATTTTACATGCTATAATTGTATTAATACGGAAAAGTTAATACATGTGTGTTTAATAAACAAAAAGGAAGTTCCTAGTTATGCCTCTCTTATAAACTAGCTCGTTGATTAACAAGATGATCAAAGGTTTCCTGATCATGGACATTGGATGTTGTTAATAACGAGGTCACAACATTAGTGTAATGATGTGATGAACATTCATCCGAAGTATAGCATTACGATCAAAGTCATTGAGTTTATATTGCTATAACAACTTACGAAGTGATCCTAATCCTTAGACCATGAGATCATGTGAATCACTAACACCGGAAGAGTTTCTTGATAACATCAAACGTCACACCGTAACTGGGTGATTATAAAGATGGCTTCAGAACTACTAAAGTGTTATGTTGAGGTCCATGGATCGAGAGTGGAATTTGTTCATCCCGATGACGGATAGATATGCTCTGGGCCCTCTCGGTGATATCACATTGATTAGCTTGCAAGCAAGTGATTTGATCACTAGAATGTTATATCACGGGAACGAGAAAATAGTGCATGTCGGTAACGAGATCAAACTAGGTATGGAGATAACGATGATCGAATCTCGGACATGTAATATATCGTGAAACAAAGGGATTAAGATACTAGCGTAAAAGGTTCACACGATCACAGAAGTCATCGTTGAATGTGTGGGAGTCAGTATGGATCTCCAGGTCCCGCTACTGATTATTGATCGGAGAAGGGTCTCGATCATGTCCGCATTATTCGCGAACCGTAGGGTGACACACTTAAGGGATACCGACACCATTCGGAGCAAATGATATGCCAGACAAAGAAAAAGGAAAGCGCAGGAATTTATTTCACTAGACACCGAAACTATTTCGGTTGAAATTGCTGAAACTGGTTCTGCATGTGAAATTGAAATGTTGTAAGGGGTTTTATGTGAATGTTTGTTAATTAAAGTAATTAACAAAATTCTGAATAAATAAATAAAAGAGTTTTATTTAAATGAGAGCTTGCATTAAATTTGGTGGAAATTTAATGCATGTGAGTGGATTTTTGAGTGGAGGATTTTTAATGGGAGTGGAGGCTTTTCATTTTGAGTGGGAGCTCCACCCACATGAATGTGGAAGAGGTGAGGGCAGCCCCCATGGCTGGGCGCCATGCCCCTTGGGTGCCCCCCCTCTCCCCTATAAAAGGCCCCCCTCTCCTCCTCTCAAAGCACACCTCCTCGTGAAGGATCTCTCTCCCCCCTTTAGAATTTCCCCATGGTCTCGGATCAGCGAGATACATGTTCCCGGTGGTTTTTTCTGGAAGGATTTGTTGCTTCCGCTGCTTTGCTGGAGCGAGGGCGTGGAGGTTGTCGGGGTACCCGTACGTGTGTGCAATCACGGATGCACCACTGCTTTGAGGTGCTAGACTTGATCGTTCTGGACCGGCTAGACCAGATGGACTTCATCACGATCTTGAGATCGGCAAGCGTTCGTCTACATCATCCACGAGTACAACCTCGTTAACGCTATTCGATCTTCGAGGGTATGTATTCTATGGATGTATATCCACCCGTTGCTTGTATCTAGTAGATAGATCTTGGTACATAGATGTTCCCATCGTAGGAATTTTTTTGTTTTTTATGCTGCGAACCCTACACATAGAGGCTATGGTGACTTGTTCATAGTCATAACATGGTGTGAGCATGTGCCAAGTCAACCCAAACAAAGCATCAAAGGGAATACCACAATACTATGCTTTTGTATGCTAAAACAATGCATGATTTTTTAAAAGCACACTAACAATCCCAATTGTTTGGAACAAGTCATGCTACAACAATAATCACTAAGCATAAGGTCAAAACAACACCTAGAATGACATGCTAAAGTCTAAGTCATAGTCAAAGCAAGCTCCTCTTGTACTTCTCAAGCAAGAACTCTCAACTCCTTTCCAACACCAATCAACTTATTTGAAACAACATAGAGAGAACGGGGGTCCAAACTACTTTATTCAAGCAAACTAAGCAAACCAAACGAAAACTATGATGCTCCAAGAACAATACAACTGTTCATGAAACAATAAAAATGAAGTGTCTAGAAAGACCTGAGCTTTTTATTGATGAAGAAGGGGATGCCTTGGGCATCCCCAAGCTTTGACGCTTGTACCTCTTGAATATTTCTTGGGGTGACACGGGGTGGAATCCCCAATCTTGAGCTTTTGTCCATTCTTCATCTCATTACATCATTCTCTCTCTACACCTGAAATGTTTTCCTTCATACAAAACTTCACACAATCTTCATTAGCAACATTAGTGTATTCAAAAGATAATAGACCCTTGGGTTTAGAACAGCAAAACTTTCACTAAAAACACAAGCTACTGTATCAATTCCCTCAAAAATCTCAATTTTCCAAAAAGAACCCAAAAAGGAATCAACAAGAAGCGAATGCAAATAATGGCAGAAATCTGTCAAAACAGACCAGCAGGTGGAAACCGATTTTTTCGAAGACCTTATGTTGCGCATATCAAAACGTGGTGTACTAAGGAAAGTTATATAACATGCTGGGGGATTTATTCGCAAAATATCAGCTCAATATGAATTACAAAGATTCCTCACGAATTTTTACGGTGGAGCAAAAAAATCTGTTTCGGGACATCAACTCCCCAAATCTTACATCCCTCTCATTAGAGGTTATTCTTGGCACAAAAAGGAAACAAAAATTATAAGGAGAGGTAATTACTGAAGTAATAACTTCCAAGACTTAAGAAAACTCTTGGGTTATCTCCCAACAAGTACTTTTCTTTAACGCCTAAGCACAAGAAGCAAGAATCAAGTATTTTCAAATGAAGAAGCATTAACATCAAACCTTTCTGTCAAAGGATTAGCAAAAAGAAACTTCTCTATCCTCATAGGGAAGTGTTCAATACCTTTCTTGAATATAAATTGATGTTTAATGGTGCTTTTTTCATATCAATGATGGCACCAACAGTTCTAAGAAAAGGTCTTCCCAAAGTAATAGGACAAGAAGCATTGTATTCAACATCCAAAACATAGAAATCAACAGGGACATAAGCATTGCTAACCATAATAATAACATCATTAACACTCCCCATGAGGTTCTTCTTAGCATTATCATTAAGCGGGACATCTAAATAACAATCTTCCAAAGGTGGCAAATCAAGCATTTCATAAATCTTCCTAGGCATAATAGAGACACTAGAACCAAGGTCACATGAAGCTTTGAGATCAATGTCATTCACTTGCATATTAATAATAGGTTCCCAACTATCTTCTACTTTCCTAGGAATAGAAGCTTTGTGTTTCAACTTCTCTTCCTTAATTTTAATAAGAGCATCTGTAATGTGTTTGGTGAAAGCCACATTCATATCACTAGCATGAGGACTTCTAGCAAGATTTTGTAGGAACATAATCACTTCAGAAATATTGCAACCATCAAGATCAAAATCAAACTTAGCATCACTAGTAGTAGGCTCATTGGTTTTAGGCATTGTGGTAGGAGGAATAGGGACTTCTTGTGGTTTAGTGGCATCCATATTGGTGGTGGTGATAGTGCACACACTATTGTTTCTATCAATTTCAGTTTCTATTTCCAAATTAGCATGAAGTTGGGCTAATAGTCTAACATTTTCATCAATAGTAACTTATATGGCATGAGTAGCAGCAAAGGTACTTTCCAAGGTTTCAGGTTTAGCAGCCATTTTATTAATCAAAGAGGACTATGCTTCAGACAAAGAGGAAATATTTTCTCAACATTCAAAAGCTTTCCCTCCACGGTCTTGTTTAAAGTGGTTTGTTTACTAATAAAGTCTTTAAGCATGACTTCAAGTTCAGAGGGGGTGCTTCAAGTATTGTTGTAGGAGTTTCCATAGGTATTGCCATTATTAGAAGGATAAGGCCTATAATTGTTGTTACTACCAAAATTATTCCTATAGGCATTGTTGTTGAAATTGGTGTTTCTAATGAAGTTCACATCAACTTTCTCTTCTTGATCAACCAAAGAGGCTAAGGGAACATTATTTGTATCTAAAGGAGCTTTCCCATTAACAAGCATAGCCATGATAACATCAATCTTATCACTCAAAGAGGAGGTTTCTTCAACATAATTTACCTTCTTACCATGTGGAGCTCTTTCAGTGTGCCATTCAGAATAATTAACCATCATACTATCAAGGAGTTTGGTTGCAGCACCCAAAGTGATGGTGATAAAGGTACCTCCAGCAGCTGAATCCAACAGGTTTCTTGAAGAGAAGTTCAAACCTGCATAAAAAGTCTAGATAATCATCCAAGCAGTAAGTCAATGAGTGGGACAATTCTTAACCAAAGATTTCATTCTTTCCCAAGCTTGAGCAACATGTTCATTATCAAGTTGTTTAAATTTCATAATATCACTTCTCATAGATACAATCTTAGCAGGAGGGTAGTACTTTCCAATAAAAGCATCTTTGCACTTAATCCAAGAATCAATATTATTCCTATGCAAGGATAGCAACCATTCTTTAGCTTTTTCTCTCAAGGAGAAAGGAAACAACCTTAGCTTAATAATATCTCCATCTACGTCCATATATTTTTGCATCTCACAAAGTTCAACAAAGTTATTGAGGTGGGCAGCAACATCATTTGAACTAGCACCAGAAAATTGCTCTCTTATCACAAGATTCAACAAAGCAGGATTAATTTCATAAAAGGTAGCATCAGGAGCAGGTGGAGCAATAGGAGTACTTAGGAAATCATTGTTGTTTCTGATAGTGAAGTCACACAACTTGGTGTTCTCAGCAGAGTTTATTTTGGCAAAAGTGGAGCAAGCTAACAGCAACAACAACTAGATGAGGAACTAATTTTTTAGGTTTTTGATAAGAGAAAGCAAACCAAACTAAATTTCTTTTTGAGTTTTTTATAAAAAGAGGCAAACAAAACCAAGTAAAAGAAACTATGTAAATCAAAAACAAAGTAAAGAGAAAGGTTGTGAAGGACTCCCCTTGTGATGCCGTCCTTAGCCTCCCCGGCAACGGCGCCAGAAAAGCTTGTTGATGGCGTGTTAATGCCTCGTTGGGAGACCCCAAGAGCAAGGTGTGATGAGCACAACAACAAGTTTTCCCTCAGTAAGAAACCGAGGTTATCGAACCAGTAGGAGGAAGGAAACGACTCAAAGGTGTTGCTAGCAACTTGAAGACCTGCACAACACAAACTCAAGACTTTGCCCCAACAAACATTGAGGTTGTCAATCTCACCGGTTTGCTATAACAAAGGAGTAACTGTATGGTGTGAAAGGTAATAGTGGTTTGCAGAAAGCAAACAATAACCATGGAAGATGTATCAATGGTAAAGATTGGACCGGGGTCCATAGTTCACTATAGGTGTTCTCCTTAGATAAACAAACATGGCATGCTGGGTAAACAAATTACAACAGGGCAATTAACAGGACTGAGCAATGCATACAATGCAATACTAGACATTCATAATCCTATGAGATTCGATTGGGCAATACAACAAGATACATAGACCTCCATCCAACTGCATCTATGACTAGAAATCCACCTTTGGGTTATCATCCGAACCCCCTCCAGTATTAAGTTGCAAGCAACAGACAACTCCTTTAAGCAAAGTTTGTAAGGTACACAATCCACTTGTTCCATGAACAAGAGACCGTTGTTTTCTCCCTAGTGGCAACAACACATATACAACCTTAGAGATTTTTGTCACTTTCCTTAAATTAAATAGAGGCATGAACCCACTATCGAGCATAAATACCCCCTCTTGGAGTTACTAGCATCTACTTGGCCAAGATAGCTACTAACAACGGAGAGCATGCAAGATCTCAAACAACACAGACATGATAGAATCAATAAGACAAAACCATTAATCAATCTGACATAGTAATCTCAATATCCATCGGATCCCCGCAAACACAACATGCATGATTACAAATAGATGAGATCTTGATCATGAACGGAGCTCACAAGATCTAAACATGATAGCACAAAGGAGGATATACAACCATCTAGCTACTACATGGACCCGTAGTACAAGGTGGAACTATTCACGTTTCATACCGAAGGCTGACATGATGAAGAAGAAGGCCTCCGGCATGATGTCCCCTCCGGCAGGGTGCCGGGAAGAGCTTCAGATCCCCCCGATCTAGGGACAATGGTGGCGGCGGCTATAGACGGTTTCGTGGAATATTGATCGGGTACTTAAGGTTTAGGCATCGGGGGGTCTTTATAAGCGAAGAGGCGAGGTAGGGGGCGGGTGTGGCCCCCTGTGCCTCCCTCAAATCTCGTACTTTGGCTCCGTGTTCCCCACGGTAAAATATTGACTTCGGCTTTTGTCCCGTCCAATTCCGAGAATATTGATTTTACGCCTTTCTAGAACCAAAAACAGAAGAAAATAGGCAACTGGCACTGTGGCATCTTGTTAATAGGTTAGTACCAGAAAACATATAAAAACACCTCAAAGTGTCGACAAAGCAAAACAAAGTAGATACTAAATAAGCATGGAACATAAAAAATTATAGATACGTTTCCGACGTATCACGAATGCACCAAATAACAATTATTTAAGTATAGAACTAATCCCGATGGTAGATGAAGAGGGAGAGTGCCGACAGCGATCACATCAACCTTGGAGCCATTTCCAACACGCATCGTCACCTCGTCTCTCGCTAGTCTTTGTTTATTCTGCAACCCCTGTTTCGAGTTACAAATATGAGAAACTAAACCAGTATCAAATACCCAGGCACTACTATGACTACTAGTAAGATACACATCAATAACATATATATCGAATATACCTTTCTTATTGATGTTTCCGTTCTTCAGATCTGCTAGGTACTTGGGGCAATTCCGCTTCCAGTGACCTTCTCCCTTGCAGTAAAAGCGCTCAGTATCAGGCTTAGGACCAGCCTTGGGTTTCTTTGCAGGCGCAACAACTTTCTTGCCCGTCTTCTTGAAGTTACCCTTCTTCTTAGGCTTGCCTTGCTTCTTGAAATTGGTGGTCTTATTGACCATCAACACTTGGTGATCTTTCTTGATCTCCACTTCCGCAGACTTCAACATGGAGAAGAGTTATGGTAACGACTTATCCATTCACTGCATGTTTTAGTTCATCACGAAGTTCTTGTAACTAGGTGGTAGTGATTGGAGGACACGGTGAATACCCAACGCATTAGGAATCGTTATTCCTAGATCTACGAGTTTATTCACATGTCCACACATCTTAAGCACATGCTTGCTAATGGAGCTGCCCTCTTCCATCTTGCAATTAAAAAACTTCTTGGAATCTTCATAGCTTTCAACTGCCGCATGAGTCTCAAATACATTTTGAGCTCACGGATAATATCATAAGGCTCACGGTTCTCAAACCGCTTCTAAAGCTCTGATTCCAAACCATACAAGATAGCACACTGAACTGTGATGTATTGATTCTTCCGAGTGGGGAAAACATTCTTCACCTCACCGGTAGCATCAGCTGCAGGTGGGCCACCCCGCGGTGTATCCAACACATAGGTCAATTGACCAACATTGAGGACAATCCTCAAATTGCGGAACCAATCAGCGAAGTTTCTTCCATTTTTTTTAACTTTCCTTTCTCTAGGAGTGCATTAAAATTGATGGTAGGGGTCACCATGATCTACAACATATTTACAAAGAGTTTAGACTAAGTTTATGACAAATTGAGTTCATATTTAATACATATATTAACTAGGTGAACTCCCACTCAAAACAACATCCCACACATTGATTTAGTGATCACACAAACCAAATCCACTACACCAAGTCCGATCATCATGTTATATGATGTAGCTTCAAAGGCGAACAATCAACATGTTCATCATATCAATCATATGACTCATGCTTTACCTTTTGGTATTCCGTGTTCCAAGACCATGTCTATACATGCTAGGCTCGTCAAGATTAACCTTAGTATCTGCATGAGCAAATCTGGCTTGCTCCCGTTGTATGCACATGTAGAATCTATCACACCCGATCATCACATGGTGCTTCAAAACAACGAGTCTTAGAAACGGTGCCTACTAAGGACGAACACTTTATTACTTGATATTTAGTGAGAGGGATCATCTTATAATGCTACCATCGCAATCTAAGCAATACAAGATGCATAAAGGATTAACATCACATGCAATTCATAATATGTGATATGATATGTCCTTTATTTTTGTGCATTCAATATCGATCTCCAAGCACGAACATGATCTCCATCATCACCGGCGTAGCATCAAGGTCAATGGCGCCGCTTCATGGTTGTCCTCCACCAACAGCAACTATTACAACTACTTTGATTAATATACACCAGGTCTTAAACAAAATTTAAAGACAACCATAAGATGTCGGTTGCCAACTTATAATAAGGATCATTGCATACATCATATATAATCACAATCATGGCCATATCACATCACAAAACAAGCCCTGCAAAACAAAGTTAGATGCATCTAATCTTCTTTGCAAGTTTTATGTGGCTGGGGATTTCGTATAAGAATCGTTCTAACTTACGAACATGAACCACGATGTTGATACAAGTATTGTCAAGTGCCCGTTGTAAATTGAATCTTCACTATGATGAGAGAGACGGACACCCGCAAAGCCACTTGTGCAATGCAAGTTGCACGTTGAGCGTGGAGCAAGTCTCATGTATGATGACATGTAAGGTTAGCCCGGGCAGCTTCATCCGACCATCCTGCAAGATGCAAATTACAGAAAAAGCAATCGACAATTAAAGCATCAATGCCCACAATAACCATTGTATTCTACTCGTGCAATAGATCTACGCATAGACACGGCTCCGTTACCACTATAGGGGTTTGTAGCATGGAAAACAAAAAAATTCTATCGCATGAACACACAAAAGCCAAGATCTAATCTACGAGATCGGTGTAACGAGTTCATAGAGTACTAACCCTCGAAGATTCAAAGCATTTAACGAGATCAAATTATCGTGGTTGATGTAGTCGTTCACTTGCCGATATCAAGATCGCGAAGACGATCCTTTCGGCGCCGCAGCGGTGCTTCCACGATCCACACGTTAAATTTTCGATGAAGACCTTCCTCTCCCTTGTTCCAGCAGGCAGCAGAGGTTGTAGATCTCCTCGCCATTCCAGCAGCACGACGGTGTGGTGGTGGAGGAGTAGATCCCGCAGGGCTTCGCCTAAGCCGGAGCGGGTATGGTGGATTTAGAGAGGCCCTCTGTCACGGCCCGGGATCAGGGCTAGAGAAATACCAGATCCTCATCTGTTATAATCCTAACCTAAATTCCGAAACACGCAGGGAAAGACCAGTAACATTACAAAACATACAAACCATACATTAATAAGATAAACTCTTAAGAGAGTTACAAACCAGTCATACAAGCCAGGGGTCATAGACCCATCATTACAACAAACAACGGAAGCAAACAAGTTGTTCTAAACAACTAACTTAGCAAAGGGCCTAAGAGGCCTTAAACAGAAGTAGCGACCCTTCCATAGATCCTACGCTGCTGCCTGGGAACCCCGACTACTCGTCGACTTCGATGCAGAAACCACCTTCAGTTGGAGTAGCTTCATATGTAGAAAACATCAACGAAGCAAGGCTGAGTACAGGGTGTACTCCACAAGACTTATGGCTAGTGGAGTTATTTTGCATAAAGCCATCTTTTGTTTTCAAAACAAGAGGGAGGAGAAACTCATCTAGTCAGATTATTTTAAACGGGGATAAGAAGACTACGACTCTAGCTCTTCAAAGTCATCTTCAATATCCACCAAGTACCATCATCAACTGAACCTCTCTTTCCCGGACTACCCCCTCAAACAACCTCGAGGAAGTACTCCGGATCTCACATTAGTTAGCAAGTTTTATCATTCGGTTATAGTTTTCTATGATCTTCATGTCCGTTCCCAAGTTGTGCATAACCGTGGACACGGCTTTTTGAAAAGATTAATAACCCTGCAGGGGTGCACAACTTTACCCACATGTACCAACCGATTCTTAATGCCAAATTATTAGCCCTCTTCCTTGGAAGGCCGACAGAGAGTGGTTGACCACGACCTTTACCTTGCTTTTGCCAAGACCATGAGTCACGCACTAGAGAGATGCCGCCGTAACGGGTCAAGTCTCGAAGCCGGTCCTTAATGATGTGCGTAGTGTTCAAGACTACGGATGCTGGGCATCTCTTGTTCCCGTCCACGCTTACGTGCCTGTTATGAATGCACCTCTTTCACCTCCATTCAAGAACAACCAAGATGCGTATGTCGAATGGAAAGCCCGAACTATGTGACTCATTGAACCTACTAGGCAACTTAGTGAGTCGAGGGGGTTTCCAGGCCCTCGTGTGGTTGTACGCTCGTCTAGGTTCAAGAGGCAAGGAAATCGGGTCCTAGAGGTGGCAAGTATGGGACTACAAAAACCACAACCCATGTGGCCTCCCATACAAGCCTTAGCATGTTTATAATCCATCTCTGATCACATCACCACATCCTACCATACTAGATTCATTCGCATCTCCGGTGCATCACCTGAATAATCAACATCGGACCACTAAGCACAGCTAAGCTTGACTGAACTGTGGCACTAGCAATTCTCATAAGCCAAACCCTAGTTATGCTAGGAGAAGTGGATCAGGTATTTAGTTCACAAGGGGAAACATGCATCAGATATGATTACTCTATCTACTGGTAAAGACTGTTGAACCGAATGCATATGACGAGAATGAAATACTTTGTAAACATAGGATTTATATGTATGAGTGGGGCTTCGCTTGCCTTGTCCATTGTTGGATTGATACTGCTCTTCGGTGGCGTTGACTTCCGCTTCGGGTTCGGTTCCTATTCGCGAAGAACCAATCACCGGAAAAGAGAGAGCAACATTCAACACATGTCATGTGCAATGCTCATACAATATGGATGATATGACAAATTGAATAGTGTTGGAAAGAACCCTAGAACATGCTTGCTCATTTTAAACAGAGTCCGAGAGGTCCAAACCCTAGAACAGGGGGATCATCGGAATCATCTATGGAGTTCAATTGGTTCTTCTAATTAAACATGACATCAAAGTTGGTTAACAATGTATGATTATAGCTTAATTAGATAGGTTTCATTTTTCTGAACATTTCGGTATATTATTTGTATTTTTCTCATTTAAAATGAATTAGTTATGAATTTATCCAATTTTAATTCATTTTAAATCATTTTTGGAATATTTAAAATAATTTCCAACTTGGGCCCACATGTTAGCCTTTTATTAATTTCAGAAAACATTTACAGAAAATATTAAAATTCTGACAGGCAGGGCCCACCTGTCATATATTTCTTATTTACAGAAATAATTATAGAAATTATTAAACAAAAAGAATAATTGCATCAGCATGACGCAATGCTTATGTCAGCAAGAACTTGATCCTCAGATCGATGATCGATCTATTGATCGACTGCGCGTGGGGATGCGAGGCTAGCTGTGCTGGACTCAGCGCATCGCGCTGAGCCAGAAAGTGGCGGCGCGGCATGCAGGGGGTCACTGGAGACAGCAGGGCGACGACGAACGACGGCGACACGCTCTCGCGGGGATGAAGATCCAGAGGAGAGGAAGAGAACGGAGGGGTGCGTTAGCACCGTGGGCTCACCAGGAGCACGACAATGGTGGTGGCGAGGCGAGCACAGATGGAGGAGTAATCGATGGTGACGACGGCGGCGGCCGACGGTGCTTCTTGCTCGATTCCAGCCAAAGGAGGTCGTCCCGGCTCGCGTCCTTCAAGTAGGAGGACGAGGGCGGAGAGGCGTGTCCAGCGGTGGCGCCGACTTGAGCTGGGGTGGTCGGTGACAGCGGGAACGAGCGGGTGCCGATGAACTAGGGTTCGGCCATGGCACTGCCTTGAGAGAGAGAGAGAGATGAAGAGGAGAAGTGGGAGGGCACTAGGGTTCGTCTGTGGTGGCCAGGGTTCTTGTAGACCCTGGCGGCTGGCGGCGCGAATCGCAGCACCGGTGGGCATCGTGACGCTGGCGAGCGGCGGAGGCAGCGACACCGAGCTGCCTGTCTGCGAGGTGGAAGACGACGCGAAGAGGTAAGTTGGGCTGGGCCTCGCTTGGGCCCCGGGTGGGCTGGCTACGCTAGCGGTAGAGAGAGAGGGAGAGAACTGGGTTGCGACCCAGTAGAGATAGGGTATCTAGTTTTTTTTTCTAGAAACTTTTTTCTTTTTCTGTTTTTATGATTTCCTTTTATATTTTGAATTCAAATCTGTTTTGAATATTTTCAAATTACAGAAACTTTTATATAATATCTGAAAACACTAAGGGGCCCTTGAAAACCATTTTGGGCTCCATTCCTTTTGATAATTTTCAAAATCTAAAACCCATTTGAATGGTTTTGAGAGGGTTAGAAATTAGGGTTTTGCTTGTTCTTATTTGGTTAAATCAGAGTGCAAGTGTAATGCATGCATGCAATGCTCAAACAAGTCTTTATTAATGTTACACAAAAGGGTGGTATGTTACAACTCTACCCCACTTACAAGAATCTTGACCCGAGATTCCTAGGTTTTAGAAAAGAAGGCAGGGTACTCAGATCGAAGACGATCTTCGCGTTCCCAGGTTGCTTCTAACTCAGAGTGATGAGACCATTGAACTTTCAAGAACTTGATGGTTTGACGATGAGTCTTGCGCTCGGTTTCATCAAGAATATGAACATGGTATTCTCGGTAGGTTAGATCGTCTTGGAGATCTAAAGTTTCATGGTCCACACCATGAATGGGATCTTTGAAGCAACGCTTGATTTGAGACACATGAAAGACATCATGAACCTCTGGAAAAGATGAAGGTAGATCCAATTGGTAGGCAAGCTCACCCCGCTTGGATAGAATGCGAAAGGGACCAACTTAGCGAGGAGCCAATTTGCCTTTGATACCGAATCGATGGGCACCCTTTAGAGGAGTGACCCGGAGGTAAACTTGATCACCAACTTCATAATGAACATCAAGATGATGATGATCGTAGTTGGTCTTCTAACGATATTGAGCGGCCTTCAGACGCTCTCGAATTATGCAAACTTGATCTTCTGCTTCTTGGATCATGTCCGGACAAAAGAATTGTCTTTCGCCGGTTTCTGTCCAATTCAGCGGTGTTCGACATGTTCTCCCATACATGAATTAGAAAGGTTCCATGCCCAAACTGGATTGAAAACTGTTGTTGTAAGAGAACTCCACGAAAGGAAGACATTTCTCCCAGTTCTTTCCAAAGGATATGACACACGCTCTGAGCATGTCTTCAAGAATTTGATTCACTCTTTCAGTTTGACCACCGGTTTTAGGATGATAGGCTATGCTAAAGGAGACATGAGTTCCCATTGCTTGTTGGATACTAGCCTAGAATTTGGAAGTAAACAAACTTCCACGATCAGAGATGATCTTCTTGGGAACACCATGAAGAACGACTATCCGGGATATGTATAGATTCGCCAACTGGCTTGCGGTAATGCTTTCCCGAACAGCAAGTAAGTGAGAAACTTTAGATAGTCGATCAACTACTACCCATATGGCATCATTGCCTCCTTGTGTCCTTGGGAGTCTAGTGATAAAATCCATACCAATTTCATCCCATTTCCACTCAGGAATTTTCAACGGCTGCAGAAGTCCAGCAGGCCTTTGGTGTTCAGCCTTCACATGACGACAAACGTCAGACTCTGCAACAAAGCGGGCGATTTCTGGTTTCATTTCACTCCACCAGAATCTTTGACGGAGATCTCGGTACATCTTGGTACCACCAGGATGGATAGACAGAGGGGATTCATGAGCTTCCAATAGGATTAGATCTTTGATTTTCCGACTGTTTGGAACCACTAGCCGGTTA
Organism: Avena insularis; assembly: GCA_023614405.1. NCBI lineage: Eukaryota > Viridiplantae > Streptophyta > Magnoliopsida > Poales > Poaceae > Avena > Avena insularis. Next base: position 261,663,141 of record CM042695.1, read on the forward strand.
CCAGAATAGGGAGTACCTTGATCATTAATGGATAAACATTTAGCTTCACCACTTGCAACACGTTCTTTAATCTTGGTAACCTCACCATCTTGTTTTTGAGCTTCCTTGATTCGGTCCTCGAGAGAACATTTTATTTCAAGGTTAGCAAGGAATCCACTAGGAACCACTTCAAGGTTGAGACACTTGATTTCCTCATAGAGAGCAGGTTGGGCTTGTGAAATCATCAGATTGTTGCAATAAGACTTCCGACTTAGCACATCAGCAACGATGCTGGCTTTGCCGGGTTGATAGTTGAGACCCAAATCATAATCTTTGACGAGTTCCAACCATCGTGTTTGCTTGAGATTCAGATCTGGCTAGGTAAAGAGATACTTCAGACTTTGATTATCCGAGTAAAGTTCACAACGGTTACCGATGAGGTAATGTCACCATTGCTTAAGAGCATGAACAACATCAGCGAGTTTGAGATCATGGGTTGGATAATTGTTCTCATGTGGCTTCAACTGCCGAGAAGCATAGGCCACTACATGACAATCTTGCATCATCACACAACCAAGCCCTTGGAGAGAAGCGTCACAATAGATGACGAAATCCTTGCTTGTGTCCGGAAGGACAAGCATAGGGGTTAGCTTAGTTTTCAAAGCTTGGAAGCTTTCTTCTGCCTTTTCTGACCATTCAAACTCCTTATCTTTCTTAAGAAGATCAGTCATAGGCTTGGCTATCTTGGAGAAGTTCTCGATGAATCGGCGGTAATATCCAGCCATTCCAAGAAAACTTCGGACTTCCTTGACTGAAGTAGGTGACTTCCATTCCAGAATGGTCTGAACCTTATCCGGTATGACAGCAACACCACTTGCAGACACAACATGGCTAAGGAATATGAGCTCTTGTAACCATAACTCACATTTGAAAAACTTGGCGTAGAAACGATGTTCACGAAGTTTAGTCAACACCAAACGTAGATGTTCGGCATGCTCTTATTCGGTCTTGGAATAGATTAGAATGTCATCAATGTATACCATGACGAACTTGTCGAGATATTCCATGAAGACGGAGTTCATGAGCCTCATAAATGTGGCAGGGGCATTGGTTAACCCGAAGGACATCACTGTATACTCGTAAAGACCATAACGAGTTGTGAATGCTGTCTTTGGGATATCCTCTTTTCTGATCTTGATTTGATGATACCCTGATCTTAAGTCCATTTTGGAGAAGACAGTGGCACCACTTAATTGATCAAAGAGGTCATTTATCCGAGGAAGTGGGTACTTATTCTTGATTGTCACCGCGTTGAGTGGACGGTAATCAACCACCAATCTTGGAATATTTGTATCTCGCTTCTTGACAAAGATGGTAGGGCAACCCCAAGAGCATGTGCTAGGTTGGATGTATCCTAGACCCTCTAACTCTTCAAGTTGCTTCTTCAACTCAATCAACTCATGAGGAGGCATGCGGTAAGGTCTTTTGGAGATAGGAGCAGTTCCAGGAACTAGCTCTATGACAAACTCCACACTTCGATCAGGTGGCATGCCAGGCAACTCTTCAGGGAAGATATCCGGGAAATTGCAGACTACGTGGACATCTTGGACCTCGAGAGTAGGTAGGACATCCATGGCATACAACTCCGAGGAAGGTTTAAGAACTACTGACGGAGACTTTGAACCATCAGTCCAATACTTGACAGTTATGCCAGCAGGAGAGGTCAAAACAACTGTTCTAACTGCACAGTCGATGATGGCTTGATACTTGGTTAACCAGTCCATGCCCAGAATGACATCTGTGTCAGTTGACTTGAGTGCAATGAGGGAAGTGGGAAACTTCTGATATGCTATATCTATCTCAACCCCATGAGTAACCCAGATGGTCTGCCAACGAGACCCAGGAGTACTAATATCTAGAGGGGAAGACATTGCTTCAAAAGGTATACCGTGCTGCCATGAAAACTCTTGTGATATGAATGTATGCGATGCTCCAGAATCAAACAAGACTGTTGTGAGAATTGAATTGACACGAAGCGTACCCAGAATGACGCGTGGATCTTCCTAAGCTTCCTCAATAGTGACATGGGTCAGACGACCACGTCCAGCACCTTGAGATTTATCATTCTTCTTTGCCTGCTAATCATTGCGTCCGACAGCCCTTTGAGAACACTCCCTTGAGTAGTGACCAGGCTGACCACATGAGTAGCAGGTAACTCCAGTGTGAGAACCAGCAGGAGGATGATAGTTTGCTCCACCAGTATTTGACTGTGGCTAACGAGAAGCATTGCCAGAGCACTTGGGTGCATAAGGAGCACGAGGCACAATGCTGTATGGAACAAAGACACGGCGCTTCTTGTTACAGAGGAAGAAGCACGATAATTTCCTTCTTCACGCTTCTGAGAGACTTCCATGTCCTTCCTTCCATGCTCCAGAGTAAGAGCCTGATTGTGCAAGTCCTGGAAAGACTGGAACTTGAAGGGAAACAACTCATAGCGAAGTGCAGGGTTAAGTCCCTTACGGAACAACTCTTGCTTATCTTCATAATTGGTCACATCCCTGGTTGCATAGCGAGCCAGGCGAGTAAACTCATGTCCATAGGTTTCAATATCCTTGCGCCCCTGAGTCAGATCCAGAAACTCCCTTCTTTTGAGATCCATGATGGGCTTAGGGATATATGAGGCATGGAATGCTGCAACAAACTCTTCCCAAGTAACAACATGTCCCTAAGTTTGCAGATTCAGAAAACCTTCCCACCAAACACCAACCTCACCTTCCAGTTGATAGGTGGCGAAGTTGACACGATCAGCGGGACGAACTCGAAGAGCACTGAACTTGCGCTCTATGGTCCGGAGCCAATCATCAGCTTCAAGGGGCTCCTTGGAGTGGTTGAAGATTGGAGGAAAAGAGGGGATGAAATCTCCAAGTGTGACACAGTCGTCAGGACGACGTTCAGTGTTCTGCGCCACACGCTCCAGAAGGCGTTCATTCCTCAGACGGTTGGTCTCAATGTTGTTGAGAACCTCGGCCATTATGGGGGGTGGCAGAAGTATCTGATCAGCATTGTTGTTTGCTCGACGGACAACAGAACCACGAGTACCAGACGACATCCTGAGGAGAAAACAGAAACCATGAGAATGGATTCACCAAAAAGGGTACGACAGAGGATGGCAATACCATATCAAAATATCATGGTACAGGTGAACATGTGGATAAAGATTATATCAATGCATTAAGTATGGCAGTAGAACAAGCATACAAAACGTATACGCTACCAACTTAGATACAAACCATAACAATGGAATGCAAGCATGATATGATACCAACAAGTCACAAAAGAGTAGATAGTAGGATTGTAGGAATCCTTAGCAAAGTTGAAAAACAATGCTCAGGTGCACAGATATATCTTGGAAACTCTGAGCCTTGCAACCAAGTACAGAGTACTAGGAAAAACAACCCAAACCCGTATATCCTAAAAAATTGAAATGATAGACAAGAAATGAAAACCTTGCAAAGCAAACGAGATAATATAACTCAGCAATAAAACAACCTTGTATAAGGAGTAAAAAGAGTCCTATTCAGAGTTTTGCAAATAGTTTTCTCAAACTCTAGACTCAACATCTACCAGCTAGAAGGGTTTCCTACAGGAAGTCCCGCTCTGATACCAAAATCTATCATGACTCGGGATCACGGCTAGACAAATACCAGATCCTCATCTGATATAAGCCTAACCTAAATTCCAAAACACGCAGGGAAAGATCCGTAACATTACAGAACATACAAACCATTCATTAATAAGGTAAACTCTTAAGAGAGCTCCAAACCAGTCATACAAGCCAGGGGTCACAGACCCATCATTACAACAAACAATGGAAGCAAACAAGTTGTTCTAAACAACTAACTTAGTAAAGGGCCTAAGAGGCCTTAAATAGAAGTAGCGACCCTTCCATAGATCCTAGGCTGCTGCCCGGAACCCCGAATACTCGTCGACTTTGACGTAGAAACCACCTTCAGTTGGAGTAGCTTCATCTATAGAAAACATTAATGAAGCAAGGCTGAGTACAAGGTGTACTCCGCAAGACTTATGGCTAGTGGAGTTAGTTTGCATAAAGTCATCTTTTGTTTTCAAAACAAGAGGGAGGAGAAACTCGTATAGTCAGATTATTTTCAAAAGGGGATAAGAAGACTACAACTCTAGCTCTTCAAAGTCATCTTCAATATCCACCAAGTACCATCATCAACTGAACCTCTCTTTCCCGGACTACCCCCTCAAACAACCCCGAGGAAGTACTCCGGATCTCACATTAGTTGGCAAGTTTTATCATTCGGTTATAGTTTTCTATGATCTTCACGTCCGTTCCCAAGTCTTCCATAACCGTTGACATGGCTTTTCGAAAAGATTAATAACCCTGCAGGGGTGCACAACTTTACCCACACGTACCAACCGATTCTTAATGCCAAATTATTAGCCCTCTTCCTTGGAAGGCCGGCATACAGTGGTTGACCACGAACTTTACCTTGCTTTCGCTGAGACCATGAGTCACGCACTAGGGAGATGCCGCTGTAACCGGTCAAGTCCTGAAGCTGGTCCCTAATGATGTGCGCAGGGTTCAAGATTACGGATGCCGGGCATCTCTTGTTACCGGCCACGCTTACCTACCTGTTATGAATGCACCTCCTTCACATCCATTCAAGAAGCGTATGTCGAATGGAAAGCCCGAACTATGTGACTCATGGAATCTACTAGGCAAGTTAGTGAGTCGAGGGGGTTTCCAGGCCCCCGTGTGGTTGTACGCTCGTCTTGGTTCAAGAAGAAAGGACATCGGGTCCTAGGAGTGGCAAGTATGGGACTACAAGAACCACAACCCACGTGGCCTCCCATACAAGCCTTAGCATGTTTATAATCCACCTCTGATCACATCACCACATCCTACCATACTAGATTCATTCGCATGTCCGGTGCATCACCTGAATAATCAACATCGGACCACTAAGCACGGCTAAGCTTGACTGAACTGTGGCACTAGCGATGCTCATAAGCCAAACCCTAGTTATGCTAGGAGCAGTGGATCAGGTATTTAGTTCACAAGGGGAAACATGATCAGATAGAATTACTCTATCTACTGGTAAAGACTGTTGAACCGAATGCATATGATGAGAATGAAGTACTTTGTAAACATAGGATTTATATGTATGAGTGGGTCTTCACTTGCCTTTTGTTGGACTGATACTGGTCTTCAGTGGCATTGACTTCAGCTTCGGGTTCGGTTCCTATTCACGAAGAACCAATCACCGGAAAAGAGAGAGCAACATTCAACACATGGCAAGTGCAATGCTCATACAATATGGATGATATGACAAATTGAATAGTGTTGGAAAGAATCCTAGAACATGCTTGCTCATTTTAAACATGGTCCGTGAGGTCCAAACCCTAGATTAGGGGGATCATCAGAATCACCTATGGGTTTCAATTGGTTCTTCTAATTAAACTTGCCATCAAAGTTGGTTAACAATGTATGATTATAGCTTAATTAGATAGGTTTCATTTTTCTGAATATTTTGGTATATTATTTGTATTTTTCTGATTTAAAATGAATTAGTTAAGAATTTCTCTAATTTTAATTCATTTTAAATCATTTTTGGAATATTTAAATAATTTCCAACTTGGGCCCACATGTCAAACTTTTATTAATTTCAGAAAACATTTACAGAAAATATTAAAATTCTGACAGGCAGGGCCCACCTATCATATATTTATTACTTACAGAAATAATTATAGAAATTATTAAAGAAAAAGAATAATTGCATCAGCATGACGCAATGCTTACATCAGCAAGAACTTCATCCTCAGATCGATGATTGGTCTGTTGATCGAGCGCGCGTGGGGATGCAAGGCTAGCTGCACTGGACTCAGCGCATCACGCTGAGCCAAAAAGTGGCGGTGTGGCGTGCAGGGGGTCACTGGAGACGGCGGGGCGACGACGAACGACAGCGGCGGCGTCAGGCTCTCGTGGGGATGAAGATCCAGAGGGAGAGGAAGAGAACGGAGGGGTGCGTTAGCACCGTGGGCTCACCAGGAGCACGACAGTGGTGGTGGCGAGGCGAGCACGGACGGAGGAGTAATTGACGGTGACGATGGCGGCGGCCGACGGAGCTTCTTTCTCGATTCCGGCTAGAGGAGGTCATCCCGGCTCGCGTGCTTCGAGTAGGAGGACGAGGGCGGTGAGGCGCGTCCAGCGGTGGCGTTGGCTTGATCTGGGGTGGTCAGAGACGGTGGGAATGAGCGGGTTCTGACGAACTAGGGTTCGGCCATGGCGCTGCCGTGAGAGAGAGAGAGAGAGAGAGAGAGAGAGAGAGAGGAAGAGGAGAAGTGGGAGGGTGCTTGCGGTGACCCAGCATACCACTTCATGATGTAGTACACTATAGTCGTTGACATAACACTAATGAAACACCGTTCACTAGTATTACATCCCTCATAGTGGTACAACAGAAACACAGCAGATCCAAGACATGACTATAGGTTACAACTCAACTCTTTACATAAGATCCAGAGAACACTCTAGGTTAAAGAGAGAGAAAGAAACTTCTTACAAAGGAGAATCAGGAATAAACAACTCAAAAACTATCATACTAATAAGACTAGTATCTGAACTATTGGTCTGGCATTGCTGCCATTGCAATACACTAAAGAAATAGGTACTATGGCTAGAGATTATATTCCTATCTACTCCCTCCATTTCAAAATATAAGATGTTTTAGGTTTGTGAAGAAGATGAATCTAGACTTCTTTCAGTACATAGATTCATCCCAAAGTTGAGTGAATCTACATACTAAAACAAGTCTAGATTCATTTTTTTCACAAAACTAAAACATCTTATATTTTGAAACAGAGGGAGTAATCAGTAACTTCGTCTTCACTTGAGTTGCTGTATATGTTGACTTTCTTGATTTCATTGAAGAACTTTTGCTTCTGGTGATGACTCCTGGAGCATAACTTGATGTAGATGTTGTCTTAATGGCTTCAGAATCTAGCAAGGGTTAAGAAGATACGTTGAGTACGAGCGTACTCAGCAAGTTCACTAGAAAAGGAGTGTTTGATGCACTATATCTACAGCCACAGACCATAGGTCGTAGGCAATGAAGGTTTTCGTAAACATTTCTTCAAAGGTTTCTTTTATTCGGAAAAGCTATGGCCGTCAGCCTTCATGGGTTTACCAGAACATTCATGGAGTTCCTTTCCCGCCGTGTTCGCAGCTCCTTCTCGGAACATGGAGTAACAATTTATAGTTCTTACACTCTGCAGAGGTGCGTCACTTTACCCATGAGAGATCTTAGCTTTGTTGCACATCCGGGCCACGAACCCGTTCACACTTCCTTGGTGTGAGGCCCAGACTAAGACCCAAGCCAATCACTGCCTTCTTCGCGACCCCTCATGTCTCCTTGGTGTATGTCATCCCACCTATTGAATTACGGCAATTGGCAGTACAGACCGTTCAGATGCTGGAACTATCGTGGGACGTTGAGGGCTCCCACCCATATGCTACATATCCTCTACGAATTACCATATAATATGCATGCTATGAGTGATAACAGATACGACCCGCACATCCAGATCCATGCGAGAGGGAAAAGATACAGCTGACTTCTTTGTCCCATTCCAAATCTCATGGTCAATGCGTAATGTACGACGCAAGAATCACTGGAGACATTGGTTGTTAAGTCCTATATAATATGTTCCTTTACCACTGGAACTCTTATAGTAGGTTATTACCTCATGGTAGATAACCTATAATCACATTATTATGAAAATAGTGTTTTCTGTCAACTTGACTTTTGTGATTGCAAGATTATGCACTCACGGTCTTCAAGACAATATAAGATCCAATATCTGAAATCAGCATCATTGGTCCGTTAAGGACTAATGTTTAAAGAAGCAAGATGCTATTATGCATAAGTAATGTAATGCAATTTCGTAAACTCGAATCCCGGGGATAGCGTTGTTCTAGGGTTTAGATACTGGAAATGGTTTCTTTAGAATGTGTTGTCCTTTTAGATAAGTTTCACACTTGGGCTTCTTATTAGGGCTTGTGAGTGTGTGTGAAACAATATGTAATTATACTATCATACAACAGTAAGATACAAAGTTGTGGAATGCTATTCAAAGATTTCTTATATAAGAATTTCCTTATCTTTAAATCTTGCTTTACAAGTATAGGCATTTATAAGGAACTTTAAGTATTAACAATCCTAAGTATATAAGTAAAGTATAAGGTAAGTTTACTATTAATTGTCATATGTTGACTAAAGTGGTAAAACGAATAACTTTTGAAGAAATGATTCCTTTATTAAGGTTTAAACAATCCTTGTGGCTAATCAGAGGTGGTTGATGTTGTTTGTGCTTGCTGGAATAGTTTGGATTTGAGATGCTTTATAACTTAATTATAACAGACCAAAGTTAACTATAAAGTATATAATATAGTTTTTAGTATTATACTTAAAGTCTGGTAGACTAAAGTTATCTTTAAAACATAGATGGACTTTAGGTGTAATGCTTATTATACTTATACCTTGTTCACTTCATATTGTTTCTTTAAAGTTACTTAATAATGGTATTACTTTTATTTGGTAGTGGTTTCTTTACATTATAAATGTATAAAGGGATTTATCTCCCAATAAGGGTGTGGTTAAGGGTTGTGAATAGGTAAACAATACTATTCACTTCTTATGAACTCACTATAGTGTTTTTATTTGTTTATACACTTGTGGTTAAAGTAAAGGAATGGGTTTTATCTCATTACAAATTATTCTTGGAGATATTATAGTGGATAAGAATCTTTTTAGAAAATAATCTACACTTATGGTTGAATGATAATTCAATAAAATTGCATTTTTAAATGTGTTGAACCATTTGACTTCATAATATTAGTATTTAAGATTAATACTATTTATTAGATTTAATTGGTTAATTTAAGAAATATTAACAAATTTTATTTGACATTATATGAATTATTAACTAAAGAAATAGGTTTAAATTCAAATTATTAAAGTTTTTAACTTTTTATTTAACTTAAAAGTGGAATATTATATTTTTAACATATAGGTATTATTTTTGTGATCATTTTGGTATATTATACTTATTTTTGTGATTTAAAAATAATAAGATATGATTTTTATAATACTTATTACTTTATAAAGACTTAATAAATAACAAATATTTAATTACGTGGAATAATAATGCATTATTATAGTTTTAAATTATAATTATTATTTTTCTAAGATTTTTGATATTTTAATTATATTTTTAACATTTACCATTATTAAAATATGAATTATCAAAGTTTTATTACTTATAAAACTTTTATTTAAATAATAATCATAATAATATTTGATAATAGTTTTAAGTTGTAGATTTGATTTTTCTAAAAAAATTCATATATTAAACATGTTTTTCTAAATTACAAAACAAAAGTTATTGATTTTATAAGATTGAAACATTTTATGATTTTTTTAATTAAATAACTAAATGTGTTTATTAGGTAATGCTGATGTCAACATGAAATGAAGGGTTTTTCTCACCAGAGCCTATCCTACCCCAGTCACTGACTGGTGGGACCTTTGCCATGTCATATCTCAGGTTTTTATTTATTACAGAAATAAATAACTCAATTTAGGAAATGATAAAATGATATATGACATCAGCGTGATGTCACGCTGACATCATCCAAGGAATGATCCTCAGATCATGGTTTGATCCTCGGATTGGGAGCATGCGGGCACGCTGGGTTGGTCTTGTTTGAATCAGTGGGATGCGGGAAACCGAGTAGTGGCGGTGCCGCCCCTGTTTGCTCCATGGAGAGCAAACACGACGGCGGTTAGAGGTTCACGGCGGAATGGCAAACGACGGCAAGATAGAAGGATTTAAGGGGTGCAGGGGTATGGTGAGCTCACCCTGATTCTCGTACGATGATCGTTGAGGCCTGGTGTGGTCGGAGGTGGCATCTCCAACGAGAATTGCGATGAAGGCCGATGAAAGGGAACGACAAAATTCGATCGCCCTCGTGCTCCCCTTGATGCCGTGTTCCTCACAGATGATCTACGCACTCTGACGCATCTCCTCGACCACTCCACGGACTCCGGGACAGCCTCTACTGACGGCAATGGTCCTCTCTGACCGGAGCTAGGGTTCGTGTTCAGGCGGGAGAGGAAGAAAGTGTTGGGCCACGTAGAGATAAAACAAAACTTTTTCCTCTAATGTGGTGATCCCAAGATCTAGCTGAGGTAGAAGGCCACGAGGTTTACCACTAGACACGCAGTTGCGGATTACTGTTGTAACACATCAGTTGATGCAGTGCAGTCCTTTGCGATCCGATCATCCTGGTGCTGATCGTACAACACCTCTGTTGGTATCCACACGTTCAAGGAGGAGCACCGGCGGCAAACTGCTAGGTTCGTTATGACGGCAGGACTGCTGTTGAGCTAGGGTTTCCAACACATGGAATGACCTAACCGATCAACGATTAACCCGTCTAGGTTACTGTGCTCCACTATATATAGGGAGTGAACATGGGATCCACTCTCGTGGCCCATTTACTAAAGCCCATATAACACTAGTCACCGCGAGTCCGACTCACTGACTTAGTCCTAATCCGGCTTGGGTCCAACCCAACCAGATTTGCTGTTCAGATCCAATCCAAACTTGCTCCCGCTCTTAAGTGTGTGACCCCGCAGGCTCATGGCTACTTGGACACGATTGGAGTCTGACGCTCAATCAATCAGTCGGTGGTGGCTCCTAGCAGAACGTGCCGACTCCCAAGTACCAAAGAGTCATGACGACTTGCCTTTCCAATGTGACTTGCGTTCGAGTCCCTTTTTCCTCACGATATACCCTGTCGGACTATAGGCGAATAATTGTCATCCCTTAAATAGCCCGACTCTCTTCTCGATCCGAGATAAGTGATTCACCCGACTAACTCTTAGTTGATCGCCTCGGTTAACACTTAACCGAGTCGTGCATGGCCATGCTTTCTGAATCATATCATTCGATAGGGCCCAGAGAATATCTCTCCAAGTGGAGGGGCAAAATCCCGTCTTGGTTATTCACATCACGCAGCTTGATTCTCAGTCGACCCAAACTCTGCCTTTATAACTGCCCAGTTACGGATCAGCGCTTGACAAAACCTAAGTCGGTGATCCTCAACTCGGATTATGCAATAACCTCAGGTCTAAGGATTCAATTGATTGAGATATACAAATGACAACTTGTTCGTTGTACCTCAATATGGGTCAATCCGACTCGCTAAACTCTTTAGCCAAATCTGTGTTAGTCGGAATAGCATCTCCATGCCCATGACAAGTGGAACCGAGTCATTAAACCGACTTTAACATTGGTCTAAGTTGTGTGTCCAGCACAACCTCAATGACCAAGGATATTTAGTACAAACAACATGAATGTATAGTTCCACAACCGAATCACATATTCAATGATACACATCAGATGTTTATACAAGGACAACTTAATAACTTTATGAATACAATGGGAAATGTCATCATATATGACTGCCTCTAGGGCATATTCCCAACGAAAAGAGATGTGGCGAGGATGAGGACGAGCAGGTACAACGGCGTGGCGTTCTTATCCTTGTAGAGCCCCCGTTGGCGGTGTCGCAACGACGGAGTGGCATCGGGCGGTCGTTGGCCCCTCCAGCGAGTTGCTTGACGCGAGGACGAAGACGCCGAATTGGTTGACAAAAGGGTATCTGGGCCGGGCTTCTGTTGGACCGTGGTTAAGTGAGCGGGTTGTTTTCTCTGCTACTCGTGAGTGTTGGATAGGTGGAGGAGAAGCGGGCTGTGGGCCAGAATTGACTCTTCTTCTATTTTTTTCCTGGTTCTTTCCCTTTTCTTTATTCTGTTATGTTTTCAATTCAAATTTCTTCAAGGTTTTGAATACCATAATTTTTGTATAATATTTTAAATATTCCAAAGATAACTATACTAATTGATTACTCTAATCATGTTGATATTTTTCAATGCTCACAATTATATCAAAAATTATTTATTAAATGGGATAAATAAGAATTAGGGTTTTAGATTTTTTTTTCTAGATTTGTATTTTAATACTTGATTTGAACTTTTCTTTATGGAATTTATTTGCTGAATACTTGCAGCAACAATAAAGTTATTATGAATCAATTGGTGAACTTTTATTATATATTATTATATTTTCTTCATTTTCTTTATCTATATACTTTTCCTATTATTACTTGTGAGAGCTTTTGATATGAATTTAATTGAGCTGATATCCACAAACTTATTGTAGAATGCCTTACTATTAACTAATGAGATTTTATTCTCATTAACTCATAATATTAAGGAAATCTTTATATGGTGAATTCTATTATTCAAAACCAAATAACAGGTGAATCCTAACCACCTTTTTATTTTGAATATGCATAATTCTTTTCTTGGAACTAGTTATTCACTACTTGCTTAAGTGTGATTAATATATGGATATAATATTGGGCATAATGGTTTATAGTAATTTCCAATTATGTGCTACACATGATTTAAATGTTTGAAAGTGTAAAAGATATACTTGAGTGATTTGCTATATGAAATTATTCCTATAAGACATTGTGGAAATAGGATGATAAATCACTCAGATGAAATGGATTTTATGTTTGGTTAAAAATTTAGGGTTTTAATGTTTACCAAGAATTCCTATCTTCCATAATTCACAATCCTGGGCTGCTAATTAAGGAATTCCTTTCCTAGATATATTACTTCTTTATATCCTTCATCATGTGATAACATGATGATCTTTACTTTACAGAAATATTCTTATCCACCTTGTAAATCCAATGAGCTTGACACTGAAGCTTTCATAATCTTCTTATATCCATACTTGGTTATAACAACTACTCTACTGCTGATAACCTCCAATCTAACAATTGTTTTACAGTTACTTCCATTCATGTTCTTCCCTTATCATCCTTCACTAATATTATTTCAATAGATGTATACATCAAATCCTACTTCACCTCAAGTGCTTAGTATTTCCAAATAGGAAAGTACTACTTCTTTAATCCAATGTTGCTCTAACATCATCACAATCGTACGATCTTATATTCACTTCACTCTAGTATCTTATACTCCAACCTCACATTATATTAGTGTGACTTGTCATGGCTAACCTAGAATAACATTGCTATACTATGGTCCAATCATGTTCTATTCACCAATGTCACTTATACATGAACTAAGCATTCAATCTTGGTGAGTAAAGCATGATCATTATAATCCTTTGATCATATATGGCTTAGGTTTCCAGTTGGCTAATCAAGGCTTTCATCCATACAACATTACAGTTGTATTAAAATTATCTGCTTAGTGAATCTATCTGACTAAGAAATATTATTCATTTACTATACCTACTTTATTCAATAGGATTACTCATTGGTAACTATCTTCGATTTTCATCCTTATAATCCTATTTGTTAACATATAATTATATCTTCTACATAAATCTTCTATCTACTCCATCAAGTATTATAATGATTTCATTCTCTTCCAACAATCCCATCCTATAGTTGATATTTAAATCTATCATTACCACTTACCTCTTCTTACTTCATTCTCTAAGGACTTAGAGTGGTTGTTATGATAAAGGCAAGAGTTGCTAGGTTAAGAATTGGTGAATCAATAATTGATTACTCAACATTGATGAATAACAAATATAAGGATAGGATTCCATAAGGATTGATATGGAAAGAAAGATATATGGTGAATGATCTTGACTTGGTTTCTTTCCTACTCAATCTCACTAAAGAGTTAAGGTTAGGTATTACCATGATACTCATGGTATAAGTAGATGAGATTAAGATAGGTCAATATTAAGTTGTTACATTCCTATTACTTAAGTTATGTTTATAACTTGGTATTCATGAGTTGTGTAATGAATACTAGGATATGATTATCTAAGGATCAAATATAAATCATTAAATAATGTATTAGGTTTAACTTTTATTACATTTGATCTACCCTTAGATCAAATCTCCCTTACCCAAAATAAGGTTTTAACAAAGGTCATATTGAAACTTATCGCAGTCAACTTGATGTTCTACTTCAATTCCATCAAGTTAAGAGAAGCTTCAATTTCTTTGACAAGTTTTTATTTAAAAGCGCGAAAATTATTCGGATTTTCTATGCATGAATGCAATGCACACATCTGTGTTCAACTTATTTCTAAGCTCTAATGCTGGGATGTTACAGACCCCCCCTTAAAATAAATTTCGTCCTCGAAGTTTGTACACACTTTCGTTTTGAATAAGGAATTGTCTTGCATTGATTACGATAGGTCTCAACTCCATGGTAACCTCAATGGAAATAATTGTAATATCCCATATCCAGATCCTTTCCTTGAATTCCTACCATACTTGGCAATTTTAATCCTGTTGTATCCAATATTCCAAAATTCCTTTTACTTTACTCCCTTAGGGATATATCCTTATTACAAAATCCTCAATCTAGGGTCTCTTATTTAGTTCCTTAACCTAATTAGGTATCCTAATTCAACTTCTTTACTTGATCATCGAACTTCCCTACTATATTATGTAAGGTCTAGGAAGTCTCACAAAAACAGGTTTTAAACTTTATTAGTCAATAGTGTGGTTAAAAGACTAATCTTTGATTTTTCATTGTATGAGTTGTACTGGTAATCCTTCCGAATGTTGGTTTTGAACACATTTAGTCCAAACCCATTGGAATTTCTTATTTCTCTACACATGTCCAATTGGATATGTTTTATTCCCTTTTAAAGGGTCACTTAAGAGTTGTTTCTTTCAGAATTAGTCTGTTAGGACTATTCTATTTTATCTCCTTTAAGCTTTCACCTTAGAAAGATTTTAGAAATTCTCTTGTTATTACCTTAAGTACTTCTTTAACTTCCACTTATTGGTTATCTCAAGGTTTGAGTACTACTACCTTGAAATAAACTCCGATCTTTCATCCAGACATACTTCAGAGAGTACCTTTCTGATGATTATCTTTTAACCTTATGAAAATAAGGCTTGCTATTGTTATAGGTTAGTCCTTCTTATCCAACCTTTACTTGGAATTCGGATAACAGTACTTCCACAAATTGTTTACTCTCCCCCTTAGGGTCTACTAATAGTATATAAACTGCCTATAGAGTAATCATTGGCTTTATAACTAGAATGTAGGGCTTTGTCTAGCTTATTTTCTACCTAGTTAGGGTCTTATGAAAGATTGTACGGTGTATCCACACAATTGTGGATCTCCGAAGCGAATCTTTCAGCATTATTTGTCTTACTTACTATTTGGACATTCTTGCTTTGATAGGTCTGACTTCGCGAAGTGTCTTGAAAGACGATCTCTTTAATGTTTATACTCCTTCTTGTCTTTTTAGCTTAGGACAAGTTTTATGCTCTTTATGCAACCATTAAGATGATCTGGTTAACTATGTCAACCATCACCGGCTGCGAACAAGATACCAACTGTGGATCAAATACCAGCTGCGGATCATTCTAGGTTGTAGGTATTACCCTACGGTTTCTGACATACTTCTGACATTCTCCCAGAATTGTCAGAGCTTGAATACCATTTCGGTTCCCAAGCTTCTTCTTTGTACTAATTCATGATTCTTCCATGAACTTGGTACAACTACTTCATTAACTTCTTAGCAACATTACCTACTTTGAATTAACTCAAAGTTTATTACTTGTTATTGCCCCATACATCTTCTACATTACTCTTCCTTCTTATTGATGACTAACAATGATCTGAAGTTGATCCATCCTTCAAATTGCACTAATACTCCTTAAATTTTGCTTCATTCTTCATGTAGGTATTCATCTTGGTCTTTGGAAATCGTCACTCCCTTACACGAATTCCCATTCCTATATAGGTCTACAACATCAGGTAGTAACTGGATGTTGCAACATGAATTTGCACATCAAGTCAAACTTCATGTACAGATCTAGTCAAACAAGAAGATCCAAGAAAAACAAATAAATCCAAATGTGGTACATATAACACACAATATTCTAAGCCCAGAATATAGTAGTTGAGTATATTATCTCTAGAATTCAGGCCTAGTTGTGTAGTATATGACACCTCCTCATTTAGGTTTACATCGTGATACTTAGCACTTAAATGGTTTAACTATTCTTTGTCTGGACATTTACCCAAATTTCTCAATTGCAATAGGGTAATTTTAAGCAAAGTGGTCTCAATTTGGTTTTGACTAACCTTTAGTCTCACTCTTGGAATGGATAATATAACGAACCTATCATTTATTAGTAACTAACCTCACATGGTCACTCCAAATGACTATTCAAATTCTATTTGCTAACTTAAACCAAAGATTATTAGAATTTTCTAGCACCTATGACTTCTATCATAGTTCTACCATGTTATTTTCTTACTCTACCTAAAGATAATTTACTAATTCCTTATCATAATTATACTATCATCATGGTTTCGGAGCTGATCTCACCAGGATCTTATTATGTTTTACCTATTTACCATGATTTAAGAGATAATCTAACCATGATAACTTTACTTCTCACAACACTGTTATTAAGACATAACATAATTGCACTTCATCACGTAGAATTCTCAAGTGAATCCCACATGATTACTACACTTTACATCCACATTTATCCTAATGATATTCATCAGGTTGTCTTTGGTTATTAACTAACCTTAAGATTCCACTATCTTACATGAATTCTAGGTTTAGGCTACACCATTAAGAGTACTTCAATTGATGTCTTACACTTGATCCTGATCTACTGTGGTCTATTGACTTCCCTACAGTATCTTGGTGGTATATGTCTCCCTCGGAAGACACTAAAGACCACTATACTAAGAAAAGTTAAAATATTTACTCCTAAGAAAGAACGACTTAAGCATCTGACTTAGGTGTGACAAGGTTATCCTTAAATAGATACTCATCACAAGTCATAAGAATATTTGGTTTAGATAAGATGGCTCCTATAGTCACTATCCAACCTACAGATCCTCCTAAAAGGGTTTTAATCCTAAGGTCAAAGCATACGCTCTGATACCAACTGCGGTGACCCAACATACCACTGCATGATGTAGTACACTATAGTCGTTGACATAACACTAATGAAACACCGTTCACTAGTATTACATCCCTCAGAGTGGTACAACAGAAACACAGCAGGTCCAAGACATGACTATAGGTTACAACTCAACTCTTTACACAAGATCCAGAGAACACTGTAGGTTAAGGAGAGAGAAAGAAACTTCTTACAAAGGAGAATCAGGAATAAACAACTCAAAAACTATCGTACTAATAAGACTAGTATCCGAACTATTGGTCTGGCATTGCTGCTATTGCAATACACTAAATAAATAGGTACTATGGCTAGAGATTATATTCCTATCTAATCAGTAACTTCGTCTTCACTTGAGTTGTTGTATATGTTGAATTTCTTGATTTCATTGAAGAACTTTTGCTTCTGGTGATGACTCCTGGAGCATAACTTGATGTAGACGTTGTCTTAATGGCTTCAGAATCTAGCAAGGGTTAATAAGATACGTTGAGTATGAGTGTACTCAGCAAGTTCACTAGAAAAGGAGTGTTTGATGCACTATATCTATAGCCACATACCATAGGTCATAGGCAATGCAAGTTTTCATAAACATTTCTTCAAAGGTTTCTTTTATTCGGAAAAGCTATGTCCGTCAGCCTTCACAGGTTTACCAGAACTTTCATGGAGTTCCTTTCCCGCCGTGTTCGCAGCTCATTCCCGGAACAGGGAGTAACAAGTTGCAGTTATTACACTCTGCAGAGGTGCGTCACTTTACCCATGAGAGATCTTAGCTTTGTTGCACATCCGGGCCACGAACCCGTTCACACTTCCTTGGTGTGAGGCCCAGACTAAGACCCAAGCCAATCATTGCCTTCTCCGCGACCCCGCATGTCTCCTTGGTGTACACCAGCCCACCTATTGAATTACGGCAATTGGCAGTACATACCGTTCAGATGCCGGAACTATCATGGGACGTTGAGGGCTCCCACCCATATGCTGCATATCCTCTACAAATTACCATATAATATGCACGCTACGAGTGATAACAGCCACGACCCGCACATCCGGCTCCATGCGAGAGGGAAAAGATACAGCTGACTTCTTCGTCCCATTCCAAATCTCATGGTTAACTCGTAATATACGGCGCAAGAATCACTAGAGACATTGGTTGTTAAGTCCTAGATAATATGTTCCTTTACCACCGGAATTCTTATAGTAGGTTATTACCTCATGGTAGATAACCTATAATCACATTATTATGAAAATAGTCTTTTCTATCCTTTTTCAAATGCAGGTGATGAAAACACTGGATTTGCAAAATACTTTACAGAAAATAATCAAAGGACATGAGCAAGTGTGAACTTGCCTTTTGTGATTGCAAGATTATGCACTCGCGGTCTTCAAGACAATATAAAATCCAATATCTGAAATCAGCATCATTGGTCCGTTAAGGACTAATGTTTAAAGAAGCAAGATGCTATTATGCATAAGTAATGTAATGCAATTTCGTAAACTCGAATCCCGGGGATAGCGTTGTTCTAGGGTTTAGATATTGGAAATGGTTTCTTTAGAATGTGTTGTCCTTTTAGATAAGTTTCACACTTGGGCTTCTTATTAGGGCTTGTGAGTGTGTGTGAAACAATATGTAATTATACTATCATATAACAGTAAGATACAAAGTTGTGGAATGCTATTCAAAGATTTCTTATATAAGAATTGCCTTATCTTTAAATCTGGCTTTACAAGTATAGGCATTTATAAGGAACTTTAAGTGTCGTGGGAATGACAACGGCAGATGCTGCAATCGACGGCGAGTAGTAGAACATGGGGCAAGGGCGGCCGACGATCTGTGGTGCGAGATGAGGGAAGAGACAGAAGGTTTTACCCAGGTTCGCCCCCCGGAGGGTAAAGACCTACTCCTGCTAGATTGTATTACGGAGAGAGTACAAGGGGCGAGCTCGATGGCTATGCGGCGAGTTGCTTGTGTGTATGATGGAACATGTCCTCTATGCGTACCCTAGGGAGGTTTATATAGGCTCACCTCGCTAGGGTTTACAGATTACAACCGAATTAGTTAAGGATTGAGAGGGTCTTTGACCTAGTCCGACTGGGCCCAGCTACACTTCTGGGCCTCCAGCTTCCAGTCGCATGAGTCCTCGCCAAGTCTCGATCCAGTCGCCGTCCTGCAGGCCCACTCGCTGGCGGCTTGGTCCAATAGGAAACGTCCTACTGGGCATACCCCGGTAGGTATATCCCCATCATTAAGTATTAACAATCCTAAGTATATAAGTAAAGTATAAGGTAAGGTGTTTACTATTAATTGTCATATGTTGACTGAAGTGGTAAAACGAATAACTTTTGAAGAAAAGATTCCTTTATTAAGGTTTAAACAATCCTTGTGGCTAATCAGAGGTGGTTGATGTTGTTTGTGCTTGCTGGAATAGTTTGGATTTGAGATGCTTTATAACTTAATTATAACATACCAAAGTTAACTATAAAGTATATAATAAAGTTTTTAGTATTATACTTAAAGTCTGATAGACTAAAGTTAACTTTAAAACATAGATGGACTTTAGGTGTAATGCTTATTATACTTATACCTTGTTCACTTCATATTGTTTCTTTAAAGTTACTTAAGAATGGTATTACTTTTATTTGGTAGTGGTTTCTTTACATTATAAATGTATAAAGGGATTTATCTCCCAATAAGGGTGTGGTTAAGGGTTATGAATAAGTAAACAATATTATTTACTACTTATGAACTCACTATAGTGTTTTGATTTGTTTATAAACTTGTGGTTAAAGTAAAGGAATGGGTTTTATCTCATTACAAATTATTCTTGGATATTTTATATTGGATAAGAATCTTTTTAGAAAATAATCTACACTTATGGTTGAATGATAATTCAATAAAATTGCATTTTTAAAATGTGTTGAACCATTTGACTTCATAATATTAGTATTTAAGATTAAAACTATTTATTAGATTTAATTGGTTAATTTAAGAAATATTAACAAATTTTATTTGACATAGATGAATTATTAACTAAAGAAATAGGTTTAAATTCAAGTTATTAAAATGTTTAACTTTTTATTTAACTTAAAAGTGGAATATTGTATTTTTAACATATATGTATTATTTTTGTGATCATTTTGGTATATTATACTTATTTTTGTGATTTAAAAATAATAAGATATGATTTTTATAATACTTATTACTTTATAAAGACTTAATAAATAACAAATATTTAATTAAGTGGAATAATAATGCATGATTATAGTTTTAAATTATAATTCTTATTTTTCTCCGATTTTTGATATTTTATTTATATTTTTAACATTTACCATTATTAAAATATGAATTATCAAAGTTTTATTACTTATAAAACTTTTATTAAATCATATTTATTTAAATAATCATCATAATAATATTTGATAATAGATTTAAGTTGTAGATTTTATTTTTCTAAAAAAGTTCATATATTAAACATGTTTTTCTGAATTACAAAACAAAAGTTATTGATTTTATAAGATTTAATCATTTTATGAATTTTTTAATTAAATAACTAAATGTGTTTATTAGGTAATGCTGATGTTAGTATGAAATGAAGGGTTTTCTCACCATAGCCTATCCTACCCCAGTCATTGACTGGTGGGACCTTTTCCATGTCATATCTCAGGTTTTTATTTATTACAGAAATGAATAACTCAATTTAGGAAATGATAAAATGATATATGATATCAGCGTGATGTCACACTGACATCATCTAAGGAATGATCCTCGGATCATGGTTTGATCCTCGCATTGGGAGCATGCGGGCATGCTGGGTTGGTCTTGTTCGAATCAGTTGGATGCGAGAAGCCGAATAGTGGCAGCGTCGTCCCTGTTTTGTCGCCGGAATTTCTCCACGGCGAGAAAACACGACGGCGGTCAGAGGTTCATGGCGGAATGGCAAACGACGGAAATATAGAAGGATTTAAGCGGTGCAGGGGTGTGGTGAGCTCACCCTAATTCTCGTACGATGATAGTTGAGGCCTGGTGTGGTCGGAGGTGGCATCTCCGACGAGAATTCCGATGAAGGCCGATCAAAGGGAACGGCAAAATTTGATCGCCCTCGTGCTCTCCTTGATGCAGCGTTCCTCACAGATGATCTACGCACTCTGGCGCATCTCCTCGACCACTGCACGGACTCCGGGATGACCTCTACTGATGGCGACGGTCCTCTCTGACCGGAGCTAGGGTTCGCGTTCAGGCGGGAGAGGAAGAAAGATAGAGATGGCGAGGATGAGGACGAGCAGGTACAACGGCGTGGTGTTCTTATCCTCACGATGACGGAGTGGCATCGGGCGGTCGCCGGCCCCTCCAGTGAGCTGCTTGACGCGAGGAGGAAGAGGACGGATTGGTTGACAAAAGGGTATCTGGGACGGGCTTTTGTTGGGCCATGGTGAAGTGAGCGGGTTGTTTTCGCTGCTACTCGTGAGCATTGGATTGGTGGAGGAGAAGCGGGTTGTGGGCCAGAATTGACTCTTCTATTTTCTTCCTGGTTCTTTCCCTTTTCTTTATTCTGTTTTATTTTCAATTCAAATTTCTTCAAGGTTTTAAATACCATAATTTTTGTATAATATTTTAAATATTCCAAAGATAACTATACTGATTGATTACTCTAATCATGTTGATATATTTCAATGCTCACAATTATATCAAAAATTATTTATTGAATGGAATAAATAAGAATTAGGGTTTTAGGTTTTTGTTTCTAGATTTGTATTTTAATACTTGATTTGAACTTTTCTTTATGGAATTTATTTGCTGAATACTTGCAGCAACAATAAAGTTATTATGAATCAATTGGTGAACTTTTATTATATATTTTTATATTTTCTTCATTTTCTTTATCTATATACTTTTCCTATTATTATTTGTGAGAGCTTTTAATATGAATTTAATTGAGCTGATATCCACAAACTTATTGTAGAATGCCTTACTATTAACTAATGAGATTTTATTCTCATTAACTCATAATATGAAGGAAATCTTTATATGGTGAATTCTATTATTCAAAACCAAATAACAGGTGAATCCTAACCACCTTTTTATTTTGAATATGCATAATTCTTTTCTTGGAACTAGTTATTCACTACTTGCTTAAGTGTGATTAATATATGGATATAATATTGGGCATAATGGTTTATAGTAATTTCCAATTATGTGCTACACATGATTTAAATGTTTGAAAGTGTAAAAGATATACTTGAGTGATTTGCTATATGAAATTATTCCTATAAGACATTGTGGAAATAGGATGATAAATCACTCAGATGAAATGGATTTTATGTTTGGTTAAAAATTTAGGGTTTTAATGTTTACCAAGAATTCCTATCTTCCATAATTCACAATCCTGGTCTGCTAATTAAGGAATTCCTTTCCTAGATATATTACTTCTTTATATCCTTCATCATGTGATAACATGATGATCTTTACTTTACAGAAATATTCTTATCCACCTTGTAAATCCAATGAGCTTGACACTGAAGCTTTCATAATCTTCTTATATCCATACTTGGTTATAACAACTACTCTACTGCTGATAACCTCCAATCTAACAATTGTTTTACAGTTACTTCCATTCATGTTCTTCCCTTATCATCCTTCACTAATATTATTTCAATAGATGTATACATCAAATCCTACTTCACCTCAAGTGCTTAGTATTTCCAAATAGGAAAGTACTACTTCTTTAATCCAATGTTGCTCTAACATCATCACAATCGTACGATCTTATATTCACTTCACTCTAGTATCTTATACTCCAACCTCACATTATATTAGTGTGACTTGTCATGGCTAACCTAGAATAACATTGCTATACTATGGTCCAATCATGTTCTATTCACCAATGTCACTTATACATGAACTAAGCATTCAATCTTGGTGAGTAAAGCATGATCATTATAATCCTTTGATCATATATGGCTTAGGTTTCCTGTCGTGGTGGTGGCACGGCAGATGCCATGGGTAGGCTTAAGTTGGGGGCCGAATGGGTGATTGTGGTCACTGGGGAGGGAGTGCACGGTCGAGCCATGTCGTTGTGGTGGCACGGCAGATGCCATGGGTAGGCTAAAGTATGGGGCCAATGGATGCTAGTGGGATCTGGGGAGGGAAGATGTAGTTATTTCTACACGCGAATGACTAACATACAAATCTTTATTTCTCCTCTCTTGGACTACAAGTGTTCATTGAGCTGCATGCAGGAAGAGAAGATGAACTTTACAAGCCTAACGGTGTAGAATGAGCCCATCGCCCCTCAAGGGTCCAAGCTTCTCCTTATAAAGGGGTGCCTTGGCTCCTCTAGGGCTGACGTGGCAAGCATATTCGAGGAATATGCTTGTCCCAATATATTAACTCGGCGAGCTTCTTTCCGTGTCCCCCTTCTAATGACGACAAAGTTCCAGAGAGCCCCACCTGCATGCCTCGGGTTCCAGGACTGTCACCTCCGTGACCTCCTTCTGCTCTTCTGTTGATCTGTGCCTTTTCCTTTGCGCTTGGCTCTGTTCAGATTCTTCCTAGCCCGAGGCTAGGGTTTGACTTTAGGCTCCTCCTTCTCCTGCAAGCTTCATGTTATTCGGCCCTGCCTCGCTTAATTCGGCTCGGCCTTCACCTGCATTATGGTTTATTCAGACTTGCCCAGCCGACTTAACTCGTACATTGGCCGAGTAACGTACAACCCCTCTTGTAAATGTCATGGTCATGCTTATCTCGGCCGACCTTTACATGATTCGGCCGATATAAACAGTAACTCGGCATAAGACCAGGGAAACTCCTTTTGGCTTCCCCCGTCTTGACCCTATCTGGGGTCACCTCCCCAACATTAGTCCCCGAAGCTAGTGTGGTCCTGCCCGTAACCTCGGCCGGGCCACATCAGTTTCCCAATATTCATTTCTCCTCTTTTCCGAGTTACCTTCTCCTATTCGAGGTATCCGCGTAGCTTCTTGTGTACGCCTTATCCTACGTGTAACACTCATCATTATTTCCCTAGTTTTTTGTTCCTCTACAGTTCCCACTAACAACTCTACAGTGATTACCGTGCCTGTCGCGTCGGCACTGCGACGCCTCGCGCACCGCATCGGTCAGGAGGCCTGATCCCCTCCTGTGTCCTGTGGTCGTCGGTGTGGTTCCACTCAGCCACGAGCGGTTCCGCCGCACGCACGATCTACAAAGTTAGCGCCCATACGCACGATCCCACTACCGCCAAGGTCGCGCGGTTATAAAGAGGGGAACGGGGCTAGAAGGTTCACTTTCCCCCTTTGCTCGTCGTTGCCCTTCTTCCTCCTCACGCTCGTGCGTCTGCTCGTGTTCCTGCGGCCGCGCCATTGTCGACCTCTTCGACGGCGAAGCCACAGTTCCCCTGCTCCGTCATCCTCATCGCCGCGTGCTTGCTCCGGCGCCGCCGTCGGTGAGTTTTCTTACGGTCCCCTTGCTAGGCTCCCTCCTAGACGCTTCCATTGTTTTCCAGATTTCCTGGGCGGCTCTTTTCCACTCTGCTACCGCCTCCGCCTAGAATTATGACGGGGCCCTACGCCTCTAAGCCCTGCTCCGCCATTAGTTCCTCCTCCGTAGGTTCCTCCGGCGACCCTATGTCGAGTTCAATTAGCGGCGTGTTAGTTGAGTACGACGACGTAGCGTCTGGTCCAGAGCGGGGCTCCTGGCAGGGTTCCTCCGTCACTCGGCGTGAGATCGAGTGGCTAATCAGGACTCGCCGGATTCCTGCCGAGGTAAGCTGTCGCTTACACGGCAGCGAATCCTCCCACGTACTCAACGACGGCGAATATGTCGTCTTTATGTCTCACTTTTCCCGGGGTTTCGGTCTTCCCCTTAGCGATTTCGCTAGGGAATTTCTTGATTACTTCGGCCTTTAGCCGCATCATCTTCCAGCTAATTCCATCGCCTCCTTATCTGCTTTTATCTCGTCCTTGGAAGGATACTTTGGCCTTTGGCCGTCTGTGCATGTATGGTCTAAATTCTTCCAGATCCGATCTAACGTCGTTCTAGACAAATCCCTTCACCCCTCTGAGAAGTTGCTTACTTAGTGTGGGGCCGCGTCCATCACTCCTCGGAGAAAATCCGAGTTTCCTCGTGTTGCTGTTCTTGAATCTTGCAAGAAGTGGCATAGATCGTTTTTCTATGTCAAAATTACTCGAAAGGAAGATAAGATTCGGCTCCCTACTTTCTCCATCGGCCCCCCTTCAAATAGGAACTGGACCTACAACCCCAGGAAGAGCCATGCTCTGGCCGAGGCCTTTGAGATTCGACTGAAGGAGTTGATCCACGCCGGGTTACGCGGCGAGGCTCTGATGACCACCTTCGTCAGTAGCCGAATCTGCCCTTTCCAGCATCGCACGCACAAGCTTTTTTACATGAGCGGTCCCCTCGATCCCAACCGAGTATCAACGGTCGAGCTCGATAATTATCTTATTTTCAAGCATGTCCGAGCTATCTTCAAGACAGATATTCCTGAGGACTGGACCTGGGGACTGACGCCGTTCACCCACGGGAATCCCCCTCCCGAGGTAAGTTCATGCATTTATGTTTCACCCCCTAATTGCGTTTGTGATTCCTTTTGCTAATTTCTCTGTCTCTTTTCTTGCAGAGATTTGTGGAGGAAAAGATCGAGGATGCCGAGGTCCAGGCCCTCCCGTGGACCGCAGATCGGAACACCCCAGACAGCGGGGAGCCTGATTCGGAGGAGTTTGTCCCCAAGTCAGACATTGCTCCGGCTCGCGCCCGTGGAAAGACCTCGGCTCACGGGGAGGAAGGTGATTCGGACGACGTCCAAATTCTTGAGGCAGTCGCCGTGATGCCTATCTCTTACGCATTTCCGGCTTCTACATTCTCAGCTAATCAGGCCGGTCAGGTGCACGACGCCGAGCCTCTCGCCTCCCAACCTCCTGCTACCTCGAGGAAGCGTACTACTCCAGCAGGAGTCTCCGAAGCCGCTCCCAAGAAGCGAACAAAGAAGTCAGCCCAGCACCCTCCAAAGTGTAAAACTATGCCCGGAGTTACTAGGTGAGCTTATTTTCATTTGTATTTCTTGTTTCTCTTTTTCTATCTTTTGATTCGACTTTCTGTGCTTTTGCAGCGCTCCTCTTTCTGTTAAGCTCAGTGGTCCGAGTATGACGAGTCATACAACTCGGCTGCCTTCTCCTCCGCCTGCTGAATATACCAGAGTTCCTAGTCCTGCTCGCCGTGGACTCTCCTCCTGCCCCGAATCAACTATCACCTCGGCAAGATGCACCTGTGGTTTCCGTTGCTGATGCCAATGTAAATCGGACGGTATATCCTCCTACCGAACCCGCTGCCCCCATCGTGAACCCCGGAGTTTCCCCTGAGACTCCTTTGGCCCCCACAGTTTCAACCGCAACTCCAACTCCAGCCGAGGATATCACCATCTCGGCGCCCTCAGAAACTATAGTTCCTCCTGTTTCCAAGGACGCCACCCCTACTGCCGACGCCTCCTCTAAGGCTAAGAAGGTCGTCGTCACCAAACCTCCCTCATCTCAGAAAGGACTTGCCAGCTCTTCTCAACCTACGATTGCTGATGCGCTCCGCAAGGGGGTTTCCTCTTCTAAGACCATTGTCACCCCGGCCGTTGATACTCAGCTCACTCTCCACAAGTCTCGCGGTGGCGGTGGTTACACAACGCGTCCAAGGTAAAGTCCTGACTTGTACTGAGAGTGGGAATAGCCTCGGCTCCTTGGTTGAGTATGCCAATAATTGGAACGCTACTGATCAGCTCGAGGGCAATCCAAGCAGTCAGCCATTTCAACTCTCCGACATCAGCAGTCGCTTGCATATGGCTGCCAAGATCGTGCTTGACAGTGATAAGATGAACGAGGTAATTGTTTTTATTGACATTTGATTAGTTATTCGAATGATATTATATATACTCTAGTCCCCGAAGCTTGCAACCGAATAACTTGTTATTCGTTTGGAAGCTTTATTAGGCTTTGCCTGATTTGGATCTGTCTTAGTGTTCGAATATCCAGTCACCTAGATCTGAGTTAGGCTTTGCTTGATTCGGATCTGTCTTAGTGTTCGAATATCCAGCCACCTAGATCCGAGTTAAGCTTTGCTTGATTCGGATCTGTCTTAGCTTCGAATATCCAGCCACCTAGATCCGAGTTAACCTTTGCTTGATTCGGATCTGTCTTAGCTTCGTATATCCAACCACCTAGATCCGAGTTAAGCTTTGCTTGATTTGGATCTGTCTTAGCTTAGACTATCTCACTGCAATTTATTTTGTCGCTTAGGTTGCCCATGATCGGCGGACCGCCGAATTCCAAAGACTGCTTTTCGCACACAAGAAATTGCAAGAGAAGTATGAGAAATTTGTTCTCGTGGTGAAGAAAGCTGGTAATTTAACAAACTTTTGTATTGTCCCTAAAGCTCTTAATATTTTCGACTTGAGGTGTTAGCTCATTTTGCTGGTAAACAGGTAATATCAACAATCTTAATATCCGTCTTGAGAAGAAAGTCAAGGCCCTGGAAGGTTAGTTATCCTTTCTCTTTACTGATTCCCGTTCGAGATTTATCCCGGGTTTCTTATAACCTTCTGGCTTTGGTATAGCCGAGTTACAAACTCTTGCAGCGTCACATCAAGAATGCATACCCATGCCTGATATGATGCTGCATTTTTTAGAACAAGCCGCTACTCATTCGGCGCAGCTGAAAGAGAAAGATGACGAGATAATTCGTTTGCACGCCGAGGTGGAGTCCCTCAAGCTTTCTCAGAAATCTGAGTTAGAGAAAGTTGATCAGGAGTTCTCCGAAGAGAAGAATCGTCTAAGTCTGCAATTGCAGAAGGATAAAGAACTCCTCGAGGCTGCCGAACTTAAGACACGGACGATGAGCGAGGAAATCACTCGCTTTGAGAAGACCAAGGTTTATTGGGCTCAAGATCTTCAGAAAATGCTGAGCTATATTCATCGTAAGTCTCTGACCGTGGCCGAGTTATCTTCTTCTCTTTCTTACTTTTGACTAATATACTTTTATTTTGCGTAGACCATTTTCCGGAAGCTAAGCCCGTGAGCTCTAGAGCCGTGATTAATGCTCGCGTGTGCCGAGGTGTCCCCGCAGATGCGAGCCCAGAATACTCGATGGAAGACTTCTTGGTTGCCGTTGGCGGTGCCGTTGGTCCGATGAAGATTATGGGCAGGGATTTAGTGCAGGCAGCCATTCGGGCCTACCATGTTCTCTAGCCGAATACTTCTGGAACTCCTGATATTGATGTGATCAAGATACTGGTGGAAAGATTAATGGCATCCCAGAACCAGTTAAATCTCTGGAGGGAATCTGCTGGACGGGCTGGTGCTGATATGGCGCTCGCAGTCATTATGTCTTGGTACGAGGATATTTTGCTCGATACCTTGAGAAACTTGCGCACTGGCTCCCATTGGGTTGAGGATCCAGAATTCGTCGCTCGCTGCCAAGCTCATGCCTTCCAGCTTGTTGAGTATGCTGATGTGCATAACTGGATTGAAGGGCCGAGTTTTCTTCCCAACCCAGCGGATGACGTCGAAGTCGAAGATGCCTCTGATAATAGTTCGGCCGATCAGGATGAGGGTGAGGGCGACTCGGACAACTCTGGTGATTCCAGCGCCAGCTCGGATGGGGAGGGCGATGTGCGATCATCTTCCAAAGGGACTGGGCACTCTCAAGCTCAACCTAATGTTTCTCAATAGCCCCGGGATTCCCCCGAAGTCGCTATTTCTTCTGTGGAGGGCGAAGTAACTTCGGCCGAGGTGTCGTCTACCTCGGAGCGCCTAGTGCTTGACCAAGTCGCTGCCCCTTAGGTTCAAAAGACTTTAAGTTATTTCTTATCCCCGGTATGCCGGGCGTATGATGTGTGTGAAACAATTGTCCGACTTTCTGCGTGGTATGAACCTTTTTTGCCTTTTGCCGCTGAGGCACATATGATGGTGATCGTTATTAGTCTGTATAAACAGATCTTGTTGGTTTAAATCTTTTCTTTGGTGGCCTTCAATCTCATAAGTTCGGATTGTGTGTTTTCATTTGACCCACCTTAGTTCGGCGTTTAATATTGCCTGGCCTTTATAAATTCGACGGCTCAACCATTGTGTTCTTGATCTCTATCCGAGCTATAAATCTCGAAGCCCATATTTGGGGAAAGCGAAATAATATCGTTCAAGGTAGCTTCTGACCTATCTTTCGGGGTGCCGAAGTTTAATATCCATTTTTTTAACAGGAGACCATCATGGGGCAATTCCCTAGTCAGTGCTCTAGAAATCGAGGTTTTAATGCCTAATTCGAGATAAGGGATAATATGTCATAGTCCCCGAGTTCCCTGCTCGAGGTCCTGAAATTTAACACATAATTCAGGAATAAAAAATAACGTTGGGCAGTCCCCGTGTCACTGCTCAAAGTGCATAACTCAAAGTGCCGAGGTTTAGTACATACCTCAAAATGTGAAATAATATAGGGCAGTCCCCGAGTTACTGCTCAAGGTGCTGAGGTTTAATACATCACTCAAAATGCGAAATAACATAGGGCAGTCGCCGAGTCATTGCTCAAGGTGTCGAGGTTTAATACATAACCCAAAATGAGAAATAACATAGGGCAGTCCGCGAGTCACTGCTCAAGGTGCTGAGGTTTAATACATAACCCAAAATGAGAAATAACATAGGGCAATCCCCGAGTCACTGCTCAAGGTGCCGAGGTTTAATACTTAACCCAAAATGAGAAATAACATAGGGTAGTCCCCAAGTCACTGCTCAAGGTGCCTAGGTTTAATACATAGTCGATACTTCGACTTGAAGCGTCACATTATAACATATCATAGATGACTCCTACGAGAAAAATGGACGAAGTAAAGCTATGTTCCATGGTCTTTTCGATTCTTCGCCGGCTTTGTTTGCCTTGTTCTTTTCTGGTGACTGAGCATCAATTAGGTAATATGCATCATTGTGCAATGCTTTGCTCATGATGAATGGTCCCTCCCATGGGGGCGATAGTTTGTGCATGCCGGTTGTGCGTTGCACTAGCCGAAGAACCAAATCTCCTTCTTTAAACACTCTTGGATTGACTTTCTTGCTATGATATCGTCATAAGTCTTGCTGATAAATAGCTGATCTTGATAGTGCCAACTCCCTGGCTTCTTCTAGCAGATCGACATCATCTTGCCGAGCTACCTCATTTACCTCAGCAGTTGAATACTGGTTAACTCTTGGCGAGTCATGTATTATGTCGGCTGGTAGCACGGCTTCTGCTCCATATACCAGAAAAAATGGGGTATACCCTGTTGACCTGTTTGGGGTAGTTCTAAGGCTCCATAGTACTGCTGGTAGTTCCTCGATCCAGCACCCTGCCGACCTTTGCAGTGGTTTGACGATTCGGGGTTTTATTTCGGACAATACTAGTCCATTAGATCTTTCTACTTGCCCATTAGATGCTGGGTGAGCCACCGAGGCGACATCTAGTCTTATGTGTTTTTCTTGGCAGAATCTAGCAAAGGCCCCTTCATCAAAGTTTGTGCCATTGTCTGTAATAACACTGTGTGGGTAACCATATCTCAAGATAATATCTTTGAGGAGTTTTACTGCTGTTGGTCCATCACATTTTTTTATTGGTTTCACTTCAATCCACTTTGTGAATTTGTCGACCATGAATAAAATGTGGGTCATCCCGCCCCGGTCCGGCTTGAATGGTCCCACCATATATAAGCACCATACAGAAAACGGCCAAGTAATTGGTATCGTCTTTAACTCAGACGATGGCATATGTATCTTGCTGGCATATCTCTGGCAACCATTACATTTTTCCACCAATTCTTTGGCCTGTTTCAACGCTGTTGGCCAATAAAATACATGCCTGAATGCTTTGGCCACTAAAGCTCTGGACGAGGCGTGATGCCCGCATTCTCCTTGATGTATATCTAGGAGAATCTCCTGGCCTTCCGCCGAATCCACACATCTTTGCAGCACGCTTGTGACGCTCCTTTTATACAGCTCATTGTTTATGATTGTATAAGATTTAGCTCTTCTCACTGTCTGTCTAGCTAGTACCTCGTTATTCGGCAAAGTCGCATCCTTAAGGAAGGAAAATATGGGTTGCGCCCATGTTGGCATGATTTTCTCTGGTATAATTTCACTATCTATTTCCATATTTTCCGCCGACATCACCACCTCGGATTTTTCCATATCCATCCGTGCATCGGCCGGGTTCACTTTCGGAAACTCCGGGTTACATTCTTTGTCAACTTCCATCGGCATACTATCTTCTCTTGATTTCGCCAGAATAAAGATGGATTCGGACTCTGGTGATGGTGTTATTGATGGTTTTCTCAGGTGCTCTAGGGCGATACCCGGGGGAATTGATTGCCTGGTTGATCCGAGTTTTGACAACGTGTCTGCAGCGTCATTTTCTGCCCGAGGTATATGATGAAATTCACATCCATCGAAGTATCCACTGAGTTTTTGCACATGGAATCTATATAAGGCCATATTGGCATCTAGCGCATCCCAATTGCCTGATACTTGTTGTACTACTAAATCTGAATCTCCGTAGCATAAGATCCGGCGTATCCCAATCTCTTTTGCCACCTTCAATCCATGGATGAGTCCTTCGTACTCGGCTACATTGTTTGATGCGGCAAAATGTATTTGCAGCACATATTTCAGCTGATCTCTTTTTGGCGAGGTTAACACTATCCCTGCCCCCAAGCCATTCCTCAACTTGGAACCGTCGAAGTGCATTGTCCAATAATTCGGATCTGGTAATGGTGGCTCATATTGTACCTCACCCCCCAATCCACAAAGAAGTCGGCCACAACCTGAGATTTGATTGCATCTGGCCTATCGAATTGCGGAGCATAAGGTGACAATTCAATTGCCCATTTTGCTATTCGGCCGCTTGCATCTTTGTTGATCAATATGTCGGCTATGGGCGCTTCACAGATCACTTTGATCGGGTGCTCTTCGAAGTAATGTTTAAGTTTCTTCGCCGACATGTATACTCCATATGCCATCTTCTGATAATGTGGGTAATTTTTTTTTGAGGCTGATAGTACCTTGCTTAGGTAATATACCAGTCTTTGTACTGATTTATCACCTTCAATTCGTTCCACAACGATCACCACGCTTACCACTCTGTTTGTGGCAGCTATGTAAAGTAACATAGGCTCTTTTGACAATGGAGAGGCCAGGATTGGTGCTGTGACCAACATCTTCTTCAGTTCCTCAAATGCATTATCTGCTTGTGGTGTCCAAATGAACTTATCAGATTTTTTCATCACTTGCTATAGTGGTAGTGCCTTCTCTCCCAGCCGACATACAAATCAGCTAAGCGAGGCCAGGCAACCCGTGAACTTCTGTATGCCAATTAGACATCTCGACAATTCCATCCTTTCTACCGCTCTTATCTTAGTTGGGCTGGCCTCTATACCTCGGCTAGATACGAGAAAACCGAGTAGTTTTCCAGCTGGTACACCGAAGGTGCATTTTTCCGGGTTAAGCTTCATTCGGAACCTTCTCAAGTTCGCGAATGTCTGCCGAATATCACCCAGTAGCGTTTTGATCTCTTTGGTTTTGATAACCACATCATCTACATATACTTGTACATTTTTTCCTATCTGGTCATGTAGACATTTTTGCATACATCTCTGGTACGTTGCCCCTGCGTTACGCAGGCCGAATGGCATGGTGCGATAGCAATAAGCCCCGTACGGGGTAATAAACGCAGTCTTTATTTGATCAGCCAGATTTAACGGTATCTGGTGAAAACCAGAATACGCGTCTACAAATGATAACAGCTCACAACCAGCGATCGAATCAATGACTTGGTCTATTCTAGGTAAAGGAAAAGGATATTTGGGACACGCCTTGTTCAGGTTCGTGTAATCAATACACATTCGCCATACGACGGCTACATTTGGATCATCCTTTTTCTTTTCTACTAACACCGGGTTTGATAGCCAATCCGGATAAAGCACTTCCATGATGAACCCGGCGACAAGGAGCCGAGCCATCTCATCCCCTATTATTTTTCTCCTGTCCTCGGCGAAGCGGCGGAGAGGTTGCTTCACCGGCCTTGCTCCTGGCCTTACATGCAGAGAGTGCTCAGCCAACTCCCTCGGCACACCTTGCAGGTCTTGAGTTGACCATGCAAAGATGTCCCGATTCTCACGGAGGAAGTTGGTGAGCTCGCCTTCCTATTTGGCATCTAGGCCGGCACCAACGGTGATGATGCGTTCTGGGAACTGCTCATCTATCTGGACCTTTTTTATTTCTTTAGTCGGCTGGAAAGAAACGCTTCCATGTGGGTTGGCCAATGTCGGCATATTCAGTTGCGCCGACTGAGCAAGAGCCGCTACCTCTTGAATCCTTCTTTTTTCTCTTGTGATCACCAATGACTCGACCAGGTTTGATCCGGCCGAGGCACATTCCATCGACTTCCTGTAATCTCCTGCTACTGTTATGACCCCTTGAGGTCCGGGTAGCTTCATTTTCAAGTAAGTTATGTGGCAGCTGCTCATGAATTTGGCCAATGCTGGCCGACCGAGTAAAGCATGATAGCAACTTTCTAGGTCCACCACCTCAAACTCCAAATTTTCCGCTCTGCAGTTATCCCTTGTGCCGAATAACACATCTACTCGAACCTTCCCAATGGGTTCGCATGAAAGTCCAGGCACTATTCCATGGAATGTGGTTCTTGTGGATTGCAGCATATTATGCGATATCCCGAGTTTATGCATTGTATCTTTGTACATGATATTGATACTTATCCCATTGTCAATGAGTACTTTTGAAATTTTCACATTAATGTTGGGTCCGACAAACGTCGGATCTAGTACGAGTACGTACGACCCCAGATTCGGCATTATTTTGGAATGATAATTTATGCTCCAAGTTACTTCTTGATCTGACCAAGGCACATATCTTGGTAATGCTGGCATAACTGCATTCACTTCCATATACCAGCGCTGTACACTTTTCCTGTCTTGTTGTTCTATTGTGAACACGCAATATGATTGATGATGTTCCCTGTAATCATTGCGTCCATTATTTCCGGGGTTTTTCCTTCCATCCTGACCCTGATTTATCACTTGATGCACTGCATCTCTCCGGTCCGAGTTATCATACCTCGGGGGAGGAGGGGGTAACATTAGCTGCTGTGCATTTGCCCTAGTCAACTGCGGCTGCTGCTGCTGATGTGCCTGATGGGAAGGTGCTTGCATGCCCGTCGGGTTCCCCATTGCATTTTTCATCTAGGCGCATTGCCGAGTTGTATGATTGGCCGGCTTGGCCGGGTTTGGAGTGTGAAACTTACACGGTTGATCCAACATGGACTCAAACGTGTACTTTGGCCTTTCCTGCCATTGCTTCTTCTGTTCTGGTGTCCACTGTATTTTCCCTTCATTCCTTGGTGTCCATTGCTGAGGACCATTCTTCTGCCGCTGACTGTTTCCGTGACTCGGCTGATCTTGCACTACCGCTGCCACCTGATTGGAGGCATACCTGTAATCCGGTCTTTCCTCTCTTCTTCTACCTCTGAACTCATTGCGCCTTGATGATCCAGCCGCATCTCTTGCATATTGATCTTGATGCTCCCGATGGTCCGCCGACATCAGCTCTGGTTGCGTCGGATCTCCCAATGCATACGAATCCGCTATCCTGATGGTTTCTGCCAAAGTGGTTGGCATATCTCTTTGCAGTCGCTACCACAAGACACTGGCATAACGCCATCCTTGAGCGAACCAAGCTATCGCTTGTGATTCTATAACTCCCTCGCATGAATTCCCGAGGTTACACCACGGAGTCAAGAATTCTCTGTCTGTCTCATTCGGCCTTTGCTTGCACATTGCAAGCTGCTGCGGCCTGTTTGGTCTCTTGTAAGTGCTGATAAAGTTGCTGACAAACATCTCTTCAAAATCTAGCCAGCAGTTGATACTGCCCGCTGGCAGATTATTCAGCCATACTCTGGCCGGTCCTTCCAGCATTTGCGGGACATATCTTACTGCCCACCGCAAGTTTCCGCCTGCTATTTTTACCGCAGTGGCATAGTCAATTAACCAATCTTGTGGTTTGGTGCTCCCATTGTATGTTTTCGTACCTCTTGCCAGCTGAAAATTCGGCATAGGCGGCTCTCCCATGATCCGGGGTCCAAAACATGCCGGACCCGGCGGACCTTGCTCCTCTAACAACTCGAACCGGTATAACCTGTCTAGTTTTAGTATTGCATCATTTGATGGCAAGTTCCTGTACTACTCTCTTCTGCATTCCATAATGGTCATTTCCACCTTGCCCTGCATATTCCATATCTGAATATCCATCATTGTACCTCTCATTTGCCTGATTATGGCGAGCTGGTCTCACTTCTCTTTCCTGCCGACGTTCATATCTCGGCTGAGGATTGGGCGGTGGATCCCTCCTTCTTTCTGCCGGGATATTGTTCTCATGATTTCCTCCTCCGAGGTCTCCATTACCTCGGCTTCTGTTGCCTTTGTCGGCATGGCCGGGGTTTCTTTCACCACTATTACCTCGGCCTCCATTGCCTCTATTCTCATTGATCTTTTCAGCTACCGCCGGATCATATGGTACAATTTGCTTGTTTCTTTTTCCTGAAGTTACTGCTCTATCTTTTCGCGCATTGTTTCCGGGTGAAGATGCTGCTGCCACAGATAGGGCGGGTGCTGCTCCAGCCGAATGAACCATACGTGAGGCACCAGGCCTTGCCGGGTCTGCCCTAAGCATTTCTTCATTCTGCTGGTCCGCAATGTGCACTAGCTCATTCACTCTTTCTTGCTGTTTCTGCCGGGCTTCGCCGGTCAGTCCTTCTAACTCTAGTGCAGCGGCATTTGCTGCCCTTAGGTTCTTTGCCGGGGTGCTATACCTCGGTAAGCCTAGATCGACTGAATCTTCCTTATGAGTCTCATGCTCTTTATTGATATCATCCATGAGGTTTTTCCCTCTCAATCTTAATTCATCAACCCGCTCGGGGGCGACATCTAGCTTATTTGCCTTAGCATATTCTCGCAGGGTCCTGTTTAAGGACTCCCGCAATGCCGACACCTTTTTTGCCTCTACCAGTACTTTTTGCCTGGTTTCTTCTAATTCTGCCTAAGCATTAGCCGGATCAAGTATCGGCGCTACAAGCGTAGTCAGTTTATCTATAGTTGTCTGGAGAATATTTTCTGGTCTTTCCAGAGGTGGCCATCTTACCCTTGGTGCCTTCGGGGTCGTCTCCTGCACCTCGGCTGGCTTGGCTGCCGAAAGATCTACCTCAGTGGGCTGTGGAGCTGCCTGCTTTGTGGTCACCTGTACTCCCATCGTCGGATCCTTGCTTGATCCGGCGCCTGCAGCTCCCGCGTGCACCCCGGCTGCGACCATCACCTCTACGCTGCTGACGGGGCGTTCTCCAAGCGGACTGTTTGTGACGCTAAGGGTGGGCTCTCCTACAACAATAACTTGGTGAGGATAAACGTCGGAGGTGTGGACGCTGACGTAGATCTGGTGCATGCCCAAAGTTGATGAAGAGGCCATTGCGCGGAGGAGTTTTTCCCCTGAAGCTGCCTGCGTTATCGCTGACATAGTCACAGAGATCAAATCTCCGGACTAAGCCAGAGACAACACGCTCGCCAGTGTGGATGAAGTTTCCCGTCCGGATCATTACTCCAGCTAGCACCGCTGCTGGCCCCTTGGTGGGCGCCAACTGTCGTGGTGGTGGCACGGCAGATGCCATGGGTAGGCTTAAGTTGGGGGCCGAATGGGTGCTCGTGGTCACCGGGGAGGGAGTGCACGGTCGAGCCATGTCATGGTGGTGGCACGGCAGATGCCTTGGGTAGGCTAAAGTATGGGGCCAATGGATGCTAGTGGGATCTGGGGACGGAAGATGTAGTTATTTCTACACGCGAATGACTAACATACAGATCTTTATTTCTCCTCTCTTGGACTACAAGTGCTCCTTGAGCTGCATGCAGGAAGAGAAGATGAACTTTACAAGCCTAACGGTGTAGAATGAGCCCATTGCCCCTCAAGGTTCCAAGCTTCTCCTTATAAAGGGGTGCCTTGGCTCCTCTAGGGCTGACATGGCAAGCATATTCGAGGAATATGCTTGTCCCAATATAGTAACTCGGCGAGCTCCTTTCAGTGTCCCCCTTCTAATGACGGCAAAGTTCCAGAGAGCCCCACCTGCATGCCTCGGGTTCCAGGACTGTCACCTCCGTGAACTCCTTCTGCTCTTCTGCTGCTATGCGCCTTGTCCTTTGCGCTTGGCTCTGTTCAGATTCTTCCTAGCCCGAGGCTAGGGTTTGACTTTAGGCTCCTCCTTCTCCTGCAAGCTTCATGTTATTCGGCCCTGCCTCGCTTAACTCGGCTCGTCCTTCACCTGCATTATGGTTTATTCGGACTTGCCCGGCCGACTTAACTCGTACATCGGCCGAGTAACATACAGCCCCTCTTGTAAATGTCATGGTCATGCTTATCTTGGCCGACCTTTACATGATTCGGCCGATATAAACAGTAACTCGGCATAAGACCGGGGAAACTCCTTTGTGCTTCCCCCGTCTTGACCCTATCCGGGGTCACCTCCCCAACATTTCCAGTTGGATAATCAAGGATTTCATCCATACAACATTACAGTTGTATTAAAATTATCTGCTTAGTGAATCTATCTGACTAAGAAATATTATTCATTTACTATACCTACTTTATTCAATAGGATTACTCATTGGTAACTATCTTCAATGTTCATCCTTATAATCCTATTTGTTAACATATAATTATATCTTCTACATAAATCTTCTATCTATTCAGGAGTGAGTTACTCCATCAAGTATTATAATGATTTCATTCTCTTCCAACACTCCCATCCTATTAGTTTATATTTAAATCTATCATTACCACTTACCTCTTCTTACGTCATTCTCTAAGGACTTAGAGTGATTGTTATGATAAAGGCAAGAGTTTCTAGGTTAAGAATTGGTGAATCAATAATTGATTATGCAACATTGATGAATAACAAATATAAGGATAGGATTCCATAAGGATTGACATGGAAAGAAACATATATGGTGAATGATCTTGACTTGGATTCTTTCCTACTCAATCTCACTAAAGAGTTAAGGTTAGGTATTACCATGATACTCATAGTATAAGTAGATGAGATTAATATAGGTCAATATGAAGTTGTTACATTCCTATTACTTAAGTTATGTTTATAACTTGGTATTCATGAGTTGTGTAATGAGTACTAGGATATGATTATCTAAGGATCAAATATAAATCATTAAATAATGTATTAGCTTTAACTTTTATTACATTTGATATACCCTTAGATCAAATCTCCCTTACCCAAAATAAGGTTTTAACAAAGGTCATATTGAAACTTATCGCAGTCAACTTGATGATCTACTTCAATTCCATCAAGTTAAGAGAAGCTTCAATATCTTTGACAAGTTTTTATTTAAAAGCGCGAAAATTATTCAGATTTTCTATGCATGAATGCAATGCACACATCTGTGTTCAGCTTATTTCTAAGCTCTAATGCTGGGATGTTACAGCTTAGGGTTCGGCCTATGCAGGGTTCTTGTAGACGTCAAGGCGGCGTGAATAATCGCAAGACAGGCATCGCGACGATGAAGCGGCCAAGCAATGACACCGAGCTGCCTGTCTGCAAGGTGGAAGACGACGCGAAGAGGTAAGTTGGGTTGGGCCTTGCTTGGGCCCTAGGTGGGCTGGCTGCTGGCTGTGCTGGCGGCAGAGAGAGAGGGAGAGAAGTGGGCTGCGGCCCAGTAGAGATAGGGTAGCTAGTTTTTTTCCAGAAACTGTTTTTCTTTTTCTGTTTTTCTGATTTCCTTTTATATTTTGAATTCAAATCTATTTTGAATATTTTCAAATTACAGAAACTTTTATATAATATCTGAAAACACTAAGGGGCCCTTGAAAACCATTTTGGGCTCCATTCCTTTTGATAATTTTCAAAATCTAAAACCCATTTGAATGGTTTTGAGAGGGTAAGAAATTAGGGTTTTGCTTGTTCTTATTTGGTTAACTCAGAGTGCTTGTGTAATGCATGCATGCAATGCTCAAACATGTCTTTATTAATATTACACAAAAGGGTGGTATATTACACCCTTGGTGGCTAGGGTTTAGATGCCAAGGGAAGGAGGTGGTGGAGCCAGCGGCTAGTCTAGGGCTAGGCGGCGGCGGCGGTTTAGAGGAGCTAGGGTTTAGGACACCGTTGACTTGGGAGAGGGCGGCGACCTAGGGTTTGGGGTGAGGGCCAAGGGGGCACCTCACCCCTTGCATATATGGGGGGAGAGGCGGCAAGGGGAGGGGAGTCCTCCCCCAACTCCTCTTGGTTGGCCGGCGGCAAGGAGGGAGAGGGAATCCTCTCCCATTTAGGTTTCCCCTCCTCCCTCCACTTGGACTTTGACTTTCAATGTTGGGATTTGACTTTTCAAATTGGAGTTTGACTATTCAAACTAGGTTTGATTATTTATCTTTCCATTGTCCAGCCAAGTGACCTAGGGTATGATGCAACCATTCCACATTGGCATGGCACATTCATGTACCCCCCCCTCCGGGGTGGTTGATGTCTACGCACTTCTATTCTTGTAGAAAGTTGTTGGGCCTCCAAGTGCAGAGGTTTATAGAACAGCAGCAAGTTTCCCTTAAGTGGATTACCCAAGGTTTATCAAACTCAGGGAGGAAGTGGTCAAAGGTATTCCCTCTCAAGAAACATTGCAATCTAGATACAAGAAGTCTCTTGTGTCCCCAACACACCCAATACTCCTGTCAGGTGTATAGGTGCACTAGTTCGGCGAAGAGATAGTCAAATACAAGTGGTAACGGTGCCACAAAATAGCTTCTGACTTGTTGACGTGGGGTAACCGTGCCAGAAAAGAGCTGATGACGTGGAAGAAAGGTAAAATCCCAAAACCTCCCCGGCAAATGGAACAAAGATGGAAGCAAGCAAACATGCAACAGATCTAGTAGCAAACAGTGTTTCAATGTTTAGAAACAAGGCCTAGGGATCATACTTTCACTAGTGAACACTCTCTCTTATAAATATCCTCTCTTCATGATACTACTCTTAACTACTCTCCGGTTGGACACTCTAATCATCGGTAGGGCTATAACATCACTCCTCAAAGTCCGCCTTTCCCAATCTAGATAACCCCACACTGTCACCTTGAGCGCTAGATGGTTCCAACAAACACCACAATTTCATAGAGACATCCAACTCCAAATATAACTCATAACAAATATTCAATCTAGGCAAAGTGCCACACACGGTATGCACGCTGTCACTTTCATACACGTGGGGAAAAGCATAGATCTATTAAAGCACAAAGAGTATTTATGTAGACCCAAGCCTAAGTGCCACCATGGCATGCACGCTGTCACTTTCACACACATGGGGAGAGCAGAGATCTAATGAAGCACTTGAGTAGAATTCCGAGAATATTGATTTTCTGCCTTTCTGGAACCAAAAACAGAAGAAAACAGGCAACTGGAACTGTGGCAACTTGTTAATAGGTTAGTTCCAGAAAAGATATAAAAACACCTCAAAGTGTAGAGAAAGCAAAGAAAAGTAGATACTAAACAAGCATGGAACATCAAAAATTATAGATACGTTTCCGACGTATCAGTGGTGGACCTTCTAGAACCTTCTAGAAGATTCCGGTGAAAACTTTCCGAACCTCGGAATTGAACTTTCCTTATATGAATCTTATTCTCTAGACCATTCCAAATCTCTTCATGATGTCTTGGATCCAATCCGAGAGTCCGAATAACATTCGGTCTCAAACTCATTTCCATATCTACTAAACAACATTGAATCCTTAAGTCAGTCTCCCTATGGTTCGTGAATTATGCAGACATGATCGGGACACTTCTCCGGTCAATAACCAATAGAGGAATCTGGAAATTCATATGGCTCCCTCATATTTCTACAATTACTTCGTGATCGAATGAACCATTTATATACTGTACCAATTTCCCTTTGTCTCACGATACTTTACTTATCTGAGGTTTGATTGTTGGTATCTGCAATACCTAGTTCAACCTCGTTATTGATAAGTACTGTTTACTCATTCCGTGATATGTGATCCCTTATGAACTAGTCACATGCTTGCAAGCCAATTGGATGACATTCCACCGAGAGGGCCC
The DNA here is from genome assembly GCA_023614405.1 of Avena insularis. Taxonomy (NCBI): domain Eukaryota; kingdom Viridiplantae; phylum Streptophyta; class Magnoliopsida; order Poales; family Poaceae; genus Avena; species Avena insularis. Next base: position 261,704,386 of record CM042695.1, read on the forward strand.
AGAGTATACCTATCTGTCATATGGATGAACAAATCCCACTCTTGATCCATGTGCCTCAACACATATGTAGCGACCTCGGATCAGTAAGGACCCTAAGTCCCTGTGATTAACATGCTAGTCCCTGGATCAATAGCTAGCACTCACAGTCGATGAAATATCATGTAAAACACAAGTCTTTATTACATGAATCGAATAATACAGAGTTTACATTATTACAACAAAAGCGAAAAATATACAACATGAGTCTCATCAATGCCACAGGCAGGTTGAGTGAAGACCCGCGATCCTAGCGCACCTTTCAACGATCTTCGAAATTATGCACATGAAATGTGCAGCCAACAAGTTGGGTCAATACTTTGAATATATTGGCAAATTACACCAAGGAAGGAAAGATTAACTCTACATGCAAGGCTAGTTTAGGCTTTGGAGTTCATTTGCATAAAGCTAATTTTCACTAACTATGGAGAAAAAAAAAGAGAGAGTTTTACCCTACTTTGTAAACATTTGCTTAGATAAAATAGGGTCGAATGGCACACGAGGATATTACTCACCAAGTGTCCAAACAACCAAACACTTGGATATTACGCACCAAGCGACACTTGGATATTACACACCAAGTTCCCAAATTCCCACCCATTGGCGATATTACTCACGCCATGGGGTTTTAAAAACTTTTGTTTAGAAAAGAGAGAGGAAGATCCTTCAGAGGCTCCATCCTTCAGACGCTCATTGTTGTTCTGTTATCGTGAACACGGCTGATCGATCAGATTGCAATACTCTCGAGAGTTTGTGCACTTTACCCACAATCCACGATCAAGTCCTTTTACAGACAAGACCATGGCGATGCTTTCCCTTAGTAGCCCCTCTACCTTCTGGATCCAACCGTGCCAAGAACCTCCAAATGTTGGTACCCAGGTGAGGTTTCCCACTAAGTACTAGGCCAAGACAGAGCCCATAATGTATTGTGGTTGTACTGGAAGCTTCTGAATTCTGAAACATGGCAGACTTCTTTGATTCCTGGGCGGCCGTCCTCCACCAAAATCTCACTCGTTGTCCCAAAGAACTATTCCTGAGAAGAAAACTTAGTTTTATTTTGAAGTGGATTTGAGAAGAAAAGTTTGCTCTAGAGAGCCTTTATACTTAGAAAATTCTTTGTCTTTCGAACCCCCCAACGGTACTTTGTATATATGGCATAGCAAGCAATACTTAGCAAAAACAGGGGTAATCTATTAGGAAGGTAAATCCTAAGTATAGATCTACTCATGGCATACTAAAAAATCATCGCACTTGCAAAATAATACTAAGGAAAAATTCTACTAGAACACCCTACACATGCATACTACAGAATTTTGAAGATCACATGCATAGAATCAAAACTAGGACAAAAGTTATGAACAAGTGGTGTAACTTGCCTTATGTTGATAATATGGGTGTTGATTGTATTTCTCCGCAGCAATCGCACTCTCCGAACAATCTAATACGAGGACAAGGTAGTTCCAATCAAAACAATTGCAAACATAGCAAACACAACAAGGATGATCAAAAACATGCATGACGGTTTAATATGTTACAATGCTTATATTTAGTTCTCTAAGCATTAATAGATCATATGATGCATGTATGAGATCAATTAAAGCAATATGTTACTTGTTATTAATAATTACTTGCCAATATAAGGATTTTGATAGTTCTATTGTAACGCATGTTATAACTATCAAATTAAATTTGTTTCTTGGGTTTACTGAATAGAGGACGTTAATACGAACCAGTAGGCGTTGGATTCACCCTAATCGGAGTTATAGATCTTTTTGTATGATTTAAATAGTGTTTAATGGGTTTTAAATGATTCATACAGTTTTTTTGCCTAAAAATCAAAGTAAAATTATATCTGTAATCTCCACGGAATTGTGATTTCAGGGACATATTATTTGTAATTTTCTGAATAGTATTTATTTTCTTATGAATTTATTATTCTAAATAAGCCATTAAACCATTTAAATCTTCACGGCAAAACCTTACAGTCAAAGGCTGAAATAATTGCATATTGATGATCTACATGGAACCATCTTTCCATCGGTATATCATTTATATTTTCGTGACAAGCAATTAATTTACTATGATTTTAATGATTTATAAAGCCATTAAAACTAATTAAATTGCTACGGGTTAAATAGTCGGCAAAGGCTAGATCCAACCAGATATTATTAATCTACATTACAGTAGCTTCAATTTGATATATTGTTCATATTTTTCGGAGTTACAGATAATTTCCTATGAATTTATTAACCTAAAAGACCATGAAAACTAATTAAATTACTGCAGTAACCACGTACAGCAAAATTTGGATCTATTCTGATAATATGATTCTACATAAAATTATCTTCAATTTGATATATTATACGCAATTGTTGGACGTGGTACGAATTTCTAATGAATTTTACAAGTTAGACCTATAATATGCAATTTTAAATTCGAACAGAATATTCCAGGGAATATTCCGCTGACTGGACATGTTGACTTTGCATGCTGACTGGGACTAGATGTTGACCTGACGTTGACGTGGCATTGATGAGGAAGATGACCGGGATGACGACATGGCACGCACCGGTTTGATTGGATCTCGACCGTCTGGATAGGATCCGGTGGCTAGAAGAAGAGATTGACCCGATTTTGGCTCAAAATAGACAAGGAACAGATCTGTGTTAGAGAGACAAATCCGTAGGTCAAACTGAAAAACTTAAAACATGAAAGTTGTGGGGAATCATTATTCCTACCTTCTCACCAAAGTAATTTGGATTTGAAGAAACGAGCGCGAGTACATCTTAGATTTGCACCGTAAGATCTAAAATATTGCAAGGAGAAATTATCCGGCTGTGGCGGATGAAAAGAGGTGAGGTTTGTCGGGATTGAAAGATTTCGATGAGTTTTACAACTTTTGTTTTTTGGTCGAAGGCAAAAAACGAAGTCTAGATGGGTCAAAAAGCGAAATAAGATTCGGGCATGTGTAGATTCAGGATTTCGAGAATAGAAACTCGTACAGCCGTGGCTCCACGAGTTTATATGGAGATTTAGGATGGTGTAGAGATAGGCCTTGGAGTAGGGAACATGTAGAAACAAACAGAAGTCGATTCGGAGTTGTAGATAAAAAGTTATAGTAGTTTGAATAGAGATAGGTTTGAGAAAACAGGTTTTGCACGGTTTTTAAAGCATGTAAGCCATCGATCAAGGCGGGTCTGGCTGCTGGCTGGTCCAGTTCGGCCTTGCTGGGCCGCCGGCTGGCTCGGCTGGCCCATTGGGTTTTTTTTCTTTTTCTATTTACTTGTTTCTCTCATATCTTTTGCATACGAACTCCAAATGACATGATTCTTGTTTCTAAATTTTTCTAAAATTGAATAGATCATTGTAGGATCATATTTGTAATCTTTTTACTAGTTTTCAAGTAGTGGGTTTATAAATCCTTATATATTCCACTTTATTTATATCTTTATTTGTTTGTATTTATTCCATAACCTTTTCATAATAGCTCCAAATGAGCTCAATTTTGTTTCTAAAATTTTGCAATATTAATTGGATCTCTTTAGGCTATAATTATCAATAATTTATGCCTTAGCAACAGTGGGTTTTATAAATTCAATTCAATTACCTCTAGGAAGATTTGGGTGAATCAACTATAGGATTTGGATACTAGGATTTGGATTCAGTTTGTGAGAACTTTGCATGGATGTAATGAAATGCTTATGAATGCTTCATGATTTTCATTTTGAAATCTTGCACACCAATTCTACAATCCATAATCAATCCATGCCCTTTTGCCTATATGGCTACTTAGGGCATAACAAAAGAATATAAGATTTTGAGTTCAAGGTTGAGAGGATCTTCTATTCAAAAAGTTTCTTCTCTTTGAGAATTTTCAACAAAGTCAAACAATCAATCAAGCTATTGATTTAATTTATAACATTACAAAATAGGAAGAATTTTGGGATGTTACAACATACTTCCAAAATACCTAATGCCACCTTTATAACCACCCAGTTACGAAAGTGGTGTTTTATGTCTTCAAAGCATTCATCCGGTGATGGTGATTAACATGATCTCATGGTCGAAGGATTAGGTTACTATGTATTTGAAAGCTTGTAGCAAACGAACTTCTAAATGACTTGATCTTACGCTATGCTTACTACATGAGTATGTCCATCATATCATTATCCTAATGACATGATCTTGTTATTAACAACATCTAATGTCCATGATCAGGAAACCATGATCATCTATTAATCAACAAGCTAGTTCAACAAGAGGTTTTAATAGGGACTTCTTTTATGTTTACAAAACACACAAGTATTACGGTTTCCGGTTAATACAATTATAGCATGGGCTGTAAAAATTTATCATAAACACAAAGATATAATAATAACCATTTTATTATTGCCTCTTGGGCATATCTCCAACACTCTTCATCCATCGAGACACTTGTAGTTTTGACTTCTCATCATCCTTCTTCTAGAAAACAACAAGTTTGTGTATTTAGCTCACTTAACAAGCTAAATTGTTATAGTCTCATGAGTATTAGGAATAGGGTCAAAAAAATCTACATTACATAAATATATTTATGGTTGATTAGAAAATATACATAGGATAGAAGTATGAGAGTAGAAGACACATCTTCCTATAGCTTATCCTCCAATGACAATTCAGAGGAAAGAACATATCCTCCTAGCAATAATTTCTTAGACAACTGATACAGGGTAACTGAGACACTATTAAACCCAAAACAGAACAAGGATAAGCACACTCACAAAACCGTAACGAGAATAAGCACATTCACATAACTCATCAACTAAAGTTAATGTAATATATTGTCACATCATAAATGAATAAAAATAAAACTTTGTTGAATTTCAGGGTGAGAAGAAACTTTTGATTCCAATTTGGAAACCTTCAAACCTATTTTGATCAAATAAAATCCTAAAGGGATTTAAAAAGATAAATAAACAACAAAGTTAAAAATATTTGGAATTACTATTTTTGGATCTTTTAATAAAAAGATTTGGTTTTAAAATAAAAAGGAAGAAATATAAATAAGGATTATTTTATAAGCCAAATTAAAACTTGGCCAAGCCTTTGAAATAAAAATATTTCTATTTGATAAAAATGGTAAAGGTTTATTTAAATAAAATAATAAGGATTTAATATCCAAGTTTATTAAAAAATAAAAGTTTTACTATTTTAATTAAACATCAAAACTTATTTATTTATTTTAAACAAGTTTTCCAAGTATTCTTTATTATCAAATAAAACCTACTGAATTGGTTTTGAAACTATTTAGATTTCAAATGAGATTTTAAATAAATTAAAACCCATTTGATTTAATCACTAATGTCCATTTTATTTAATTATTAATGGACCCAAAACCTCTCCCTATCTCTCTCCCCCACTGACGACAGGACCCCACACCACTGTTCATCGTCTTCAAACCCGCGCTGATCCCTCCTCGCCGTTTCCTGTCCTCTACTCCGGCGATCAATTCGCGTTGATAGCGGCCATTACTACACCCCGCGACCATGCTGTTTTAAATGTCCGTGTCTTACCTCTCTTTTCCCCCAGAACCTGCACCACTAGAGCCACCAGGCTGCCCCCAATTCCATTTACCTTGCCGTTGTCTCCGGCGAGTTCCGCGAGCAATTCCGGTGAGTACACGCCGCCCCTCCTCTCTAGTTCATGCTCACTAGATCTCCATCACTTTGCGCATCCATTGACCCCAGCCACACTTCCTCTGGTGACCCAGAGCGTCGACAACCATCTCGACTGAGCGCCGCCGTGTTTGCTTCTCTCTCCGGCGAGTCTTCCTGGTAAGTCTAGACCACCCCGAGCCCTCTCAATCACGCACACATCATTTCCATGTCTTTGCGTGTCTAACCATGCACTCCGTTTGCTCCCTCGTGACCCGTAGCGCCGTCCCCGACGACGACAGAGCATGGCCTTCGTCAGACGCAACTCCGGCGAGAAATCCCGCTGGAACCAGAGCGCCCCTTGACGAGCTGACCGTACCTTGAGCATCAGAGCATCACCACGATCACTGTAAGCACCTCCCGTTCTCTCTTTGCTTCCTGCATCACCAGTACCGCCACCGTCTGAGCGTCGCTGCCGTCTGCCGCCGCGCAACGCCGCCAGTTCTAGGCAAGTTGATAAGAGTCGTTCGATTTAGATCGTAGTGACACGATAGAACCACTTAACGGCGAAGGGGTACGCGATCATAACCGCGCGATCTATTTAGATCCAACGCCTCATGCTGCCGATCCGGCTGAAGCGGTACAGCCCAATGAGAACACGCCGCGTGGCACTAGTTGTTTTAAAACAGAGTTTGAAATCAGATTGATTTGCAGATTTGAAAACCTTATAACTTTTGATCCACACGTCCAAAATTTGCAAACTTTATATCAATGGAATCAGTGGAACAAGCCCTAGCCAACCATGAAATTTGTTTAGTAAAAAGTTTCAGTTAAATTGTTTTTTTTTGCAGAAACATTTGTATGCTTGTTTAGGTTATAAAAATTATTCCAAAATGATATTGGGGTTAAAATCTTTGCAAATTGGTTTGTTGTGAACCTACTGACCCTAGGAACCAACCCATGGATTTAAAAATGTATTTTTTGAGGTTTAGGAATAAAAACTTGAATTAGCTCATTTCTAGCCAAATAAAAATATTGTTTTTGCTATGAAAACGATTTTGGAGTAAAAACTTTGGGAAATTGTTTTAAATCAAACCTACTGACCCTAAACACCAGGTTTTGTGAATTAACAACTTATTTGGTGAACATTATAAAAATTGTTGCTTTGCCAAAAGCATTTTCACCACATGAAATAATGTTTTGATTTAAAAATGGTTTTTAGATAAAACCCTTTTTAAAATGGTTTTACCACTTTATAAAATGACCATTTTGAACCTTACAAATGTTTAGAGCCTAGTAGAAACCACTTTTGCAAATAAAACTATCTTTTTCATGCTTGCATGCATGACTTAGTTCCTATTATTTTAAGTGTGATATTCTGTTTGATTGGTTATTGCTTGGAATGCTAGTTGATATTGTGTTTGCTTGATTGACTGTAGTGAAGTTAGAAAAGTGTGAAACTAGCAAGATAAAGAAGTGAACCATCATTCCCTACCAAAAAGGCAAGTGACACTATCATCCAAAAGTCCTACTATTTTAATTATACTTAGTGGATTTTGAAACATGCATGAAAAGAATTTCTATACTTATGCTATGCTAAAACCTAATAGGATACCCTATACATTCCTTAGTGAAAACAATGTAGTTGTAAAATGCTTAGCCATGCTAGATATTTTGAGAAGAGATACATGTTGAGATTTTATGAAGTTGAGAAACGACTTATGTTTTATATAATAAAACAAGTACTCAATGAACCACCTGGGTGGACAAGGATACTTTGAGTTTTGGATAAGGTGGCAACAAAAGGAACCATGTCTATGGCAATCTCTTTGTGTTGTGCACCAAAATAAAACCACCCGGGGACTTAGAGATTGAACATGTTTATCCAACTGTGGCTTTCGTGTACAGCCACATGCTAATATGGCTCTGGCTTAGTCAACTACATTGGGAAGACCCATGCATTGTCTTCAGGTTAACTGAAAATGAGGGAACTCGGAACCCTACATGGGTGCCTAAAGACAAGCTAGCAATGGTGTATGGGAGGACCCTCTGGAAAGACTTCGTCACATTCTCAATCTGCCAGTACTCCATCTTGGTGAGTACTTATCCAGCGGCCACTGGTGGCAACAAGATGAGATTGTGTCATGTGGGTAAAGTGTACAACTTCTGCACGAGATAAAAATCTAAGTACTTAGCCGTGTCCCCGGTTATGGACAATACTGAGCAACTAAAGCTTGAAGCTATGGGAAATCTCGACATTCCAATTTCTAAAAGAAAAACTTTAAAGTGACAACAAAAGACTTGAAGCACTTGGGGGTACCAAGGAGCTCAAGAGATTTTGATAAAAACTTGAAGCACTTGGGGATTTACCAAGGAGCTCAAGAGATTTTGATAAAAACTTGAAGCACTTGGGGATTTACCAAGGAGCTCAAGAGGTTTTGACAAAGACTTGAAACACTTGGGGATTTACCAAGGAGTTCAGAAAAGATTTGACAAAAGACCAAAACCATTTTGAAAAGATAGGATAAATTATTGCTTTCTGCAAATGAGCCTAAAACCCTACTTAGCCAAATATGCATGTAATGATAGGATCCACTTATATTCAACATAGTAGTGAAACTTGCCAATACAATTCAAATGTATTGACCCTTGTGGCTGCAACTTGTTATGTTGTAGGTTTGTTTGATGTTAGTGAAGTTTAATGATTAGGATTACAAGTCTACAACCAACATGACTGCCTGTGGCACTTTGAAGATGAAGGTCCCCATGCTTATAGATTTTCTGCTGCAATGTAATGTAATAGCCAAAGAGCTATGTAAGATGTAATAAACTTATGTTATTCCTGGTTATAAAGTTATATTATGACCTATGTTTCTTGATATTACATCTTAACTGTGGATGCTAGCTATTGATCCAGGGACTAGCATTGTAAACACAGGGATCTCTACCTTATTAAAGGTTGGGACCTCTACAGATGGTATCAGAGCATTGTGTTGCCTGTAGGATTTGTAACCCTAGGATTGGACAAAACACTTAGAAAGATAGGAGTTGTATTTGTTCCAAAACTTATTTACAAACAATCTTGTAGTACTCTTTCCTCAACCATTTTGGTTTTGACTCTACATCTCTTCTATTTCAACTTGATGGGAAAACCTACCCCATGGCCAAAGACTTCACCATGAGCAAGGACTTCTTCAACTCTAATGACTTCAACTTCTTCAACTCTAATGACTTCAACATCTTCAGCATATTCACCAAGGACTTCAATCTTGTATATCACTAAGGACAAGTGAGACAAGGAAATCTTGCTCAAGATTGGAGACTAAAGAAACACAAGTTAGAATAAGGCCACAACACCTTTGAAGTTTTGTGATCTAGAGTTTTCCCAAGGAAACCAAGGTCTCATGCAAGAAGGAATCAACCAAGAAGGATGGAAAAATCACAAGTGAACCATATAGATGGACCACCATATTTTATTTAAGTCAAACACACCAACTTATGTGGTGTAACAAAAATATTTTGTTGCCTAAGTATGCGCTTGAACTTTGTTGTTTGAGTGAAAAGTTGTTTGTGATTGATTGCACCTTGTTGTGTGAATTGTGAAGTGTGTGATTAGAACTATTTCCTTAGAAATGTCTTGCCTATTCTAATCTCTATTCAACCCCAAACAGATGACTACTCCAAGAAACTCCAACATCAAGGTTGATAACACCAACAACAACCAAGAGGACAACATGATAGAACTCATAGGAACCCAAAACCAGTTGAACCAAATGACAGCTCAATTCATAGCTAACACCAGTGGGGAAGATCCAACCCTACAAGGATTTTTGGAGAACCAAGCCCAAATGTTGCATAAGGTTACAGACCAAATGCTCAACATGGAAAGCAACTTTTCCAAAGGAGACAAGGATGTTATGCTAAAAGGAATCAAAGCTTGCAATATTTGTGGAGACAAGGATCACACTTCCAAGGAGCATAGAGATCAATGCCCTAACTGTGAAGAGAAACATCCTGTTGGCCAATGTCCCACCTCTCAAGCTACTTGCTACTTATGTGAAGGAAATAACCATGTCCCTATCCAATGCCCCATCTATTCCATAGTTGAACAAAGGAAACAAGGTGGAGTGCAACAAATGATTGCAAACTATCAAGAAGGATCCAAGTCTACCAAGAAGAATGAGGACAAAGGAAAAGCTCCACTTATACCTGCATGCAATACAACCCAGTTAAAAAGGACCAAAGAAGAGGCATATGAATTTTCCAAAGAGCAATAGAAGGTCCAAGAAACATGTAGACATTCCTACCTATAAGATAACATATGAACAACATGAACTAGATGCACTCCTAGCTTCGGAGAAGCCCAAAAATAAAAAGAAGGACAAAAGCCATGTGCAATGTCATCATTGTAAAGAAATGGGACACTATTCTAGTGAATGTCCAGTGAAACAGAAGTATAAAGAGATTGGCCAAGTATGGTGCAACAAGTGCAAAGAGCTAGGCCATTATGCAACAACTTGTCCACAAGAGACACGTGAAGAACTCAAACTTATCATATGTTTCAATTGCAAAGAACCAGGACATTATGCGAGCAATTGTCCAGAAAGATGAAGAACAAGATAAACAAGCCTATGAAGGATCTCAGCCTTGGTCCATGAGTCAAGTGTGGAAACAAAGGACACTATGCAGATGTTTGCCCAGAGAAGATTCCCCAAGATCCCAAGCAGGCCAATGTGTAATTTAGATGGAAAATTTTTAAGGGTGGTAGTACCCTAGATGCCTTGAGCCTACTTGTAACCCTAGCCTTGCCAAATCTCGGAACGAGATTTATTTTAAGGGTGGTAGCCTATCACATCCCAAGATTTTCCAAATCTTGTAATGTGAAAAATAAATGAATAAAATAAAACTTTGTTGAATTTCAGGGTGAGAAGAAACTTTTGATTCCAATTTGGAAACCTTCAAACCTATTTTGATCAAATAAAATCCTAAAGGGATTTAAAAAGATAAATAAACAATAAAGTTAAAAATATTTGGAATTACTATTTTTGGATCTTTTAATAAAAAGATTTGGTTTTAAAATAAAAAGGAAGAAATATAAATAAGGATTATTTTATAAGCCAAATTAAAACTTGGCCATGCCTTTGAAATAAAAATATTTCTATTTGATAAAAATAGTAAAGGTTTATTTAAATAAAATAATAAGGATTTAATATCCAAGTTTATTAAAAAATAAAAGTTTTACTATTTTAATTAAACATCAAAACTTATTTATTTATTTTAAACAAGTTTTCCAAGTATTATTTATTATCAAATAAAACCTACTGAATTGGTTTTGAAACTATTTAGATTTCAAATGAGATTTTAAATAAATTAAAACCCATTTGATTTAATAACTAATGTCCATTTTATTTAATTATTAATGGACCCAAAAATAAAAATATTATTTTATCTTTGGGATTTGGTTTATGTTGTTAAACAGAACCAAAACTCAATACAAGTTTGGAGAAGTTTTGAATTGATTTGAGTGTTTGATTTGTTTGTTTGAAATTCAATCAGGAAATTCAATCAGAAAAAGGAAAAACAATCAGAAAGAAAAAAATAGAACCAGACTCGACCCAACTAAGCAGGCCCAGGAAGCCCAACCTCAGCCCAGCTTCCTCCCCCCTTCAAGTAAACGCTTTTCCACCTAAACACACACCACAGTAAGCAATCGTTCGGTGGACCCTCTCCTATCTCTCTCCCCAGACGCGGGACCCCACACCACTGTTCATCGTCTTCAAACCCGCGCTGATCCCTCCTCGCCGTTTCCTGTCCTTTACTCCGGCGATCAATTCGCGTTGATAGCGGCCATTACTCCACCCTGCGACCACGCTGTTTTAAACGCCCGCGTCTTACCTCTCTTTTCCCCCAGACCCCACACCACCAGAGCCACCAGGCTGCCCCCGATTCCATTTACCTTGCCGCTGTCTCCGACGAGTTCCGCGAGCAATTCCGGTGAGTACACGTCGCCCCCTCCTCTCTAGTTCACGCTCACTGGATCTCCATCACTTTGCGCATCCACTGACCCCAGCCACACTTCCTCTGGTGACCCAGAGCATCGACAACCATCTCGACTGAGCGCCGCCGCGTCTGCTTCTCTCTCCGGCGAGTCTTCCTGGTAAGTCTAGACCACCCCGAGCCCTCTCAATCACGCACGCATCATTGCCATGTCTTTGCGCGTCTAACCATGCACTCCGTTTGCTCCCTCGTGACCCGCAGCGCCGTCCCCGACGACGACAGAGCGTGGCCGTCGTCAGACGCAACTCCGGCGAGAAATCCCGCTGGAACCAGAGCGCCCCTTGACGAGCTGACCGTACCTTGAGCATCAGAGCATCACCACGATCACTGTAAGCACCTCCCCTTCTCTCTTTGCTTCCTGCATCACCAGTACCTCCACCGTCTGAGCATCGCCGCCATCTGTCGCCGCGCAGCGCCGCCAGTTCTGGGCAAGTTGATAAGAGCCGTTCAATTTAGATCGTAGTGACACGATAGAACCACTTAACGGCGAAGGGGTACGCGATCTGAACTACGCGATCTGTTTAGATCCAACGCCTCACGCTACCGATCCGGCCGAAGCGGTACCGCCCAATGAGAACACGCCGCGTGGCACTAGTTGTTTTAAACAGAGTTTGAAATCAGATTGATTTGCAGATTTGAAAACCTTATAACTTTTTATCCACACGTCCAAAATTTGCAAACTTTATATCAATGGAATCAGTGGAACAATCCCTAGCCAACCATGCAATTTGTTTAGTAAAAAGTTTCTGTTAAATTGTTTGTTTTTGCAGAAACATTTGTATGCTTGTTTAGGTTATAAAAATTATTCCAAAATGATTTTGGGGTTAAAATCTTTGCAAATTGGTTTGTTGTGAACCTACTGACCCTAGGAACCAACCCATGGATTTAAAAATGGATTTTGTGAGGTTTAGGAATAAAAACTTGAATTAGCTCATTTCTAGCCAAGTAAAAATATTGTTTTTGCTATGAAAACGATTTTGGAGTAAAAACTTTGGGAAATTGTTTTAAATCAAACCTACTGACCCTAAACACCAGGTTTTGTGAATTAACAACTTATTTGGTGAACATTATAAAAATTGTTGCTTTGCCAAAAGCATTTTCACCACATGAAATAATGATTTGATTTAAAAATGGTTTTTAGATAAAACCCTTTTTAAAATGGTTTTACCACTTTAGAAAATGACCATTTTGAACCTTACAAATGTTTAGAGCCTAGTAGAAACCACTTTTGCAAATAAAACTATCTTTTGCATGCTTGCATGCATGACTTAGTTCCTATTATTTTAAGTGTGATATTTTGTTTGATTGGTTATTGGTTGGAATGCTAGTTGATATTGTGTTTGCTTGATTGATTGTAGTGTAGTTAGAAAAGTGTGAAACTAGCAAGATCAAGAAGTGAACCATCATTCCCTACCAAAAAGGCAAGTGACACTATCATCCAAAAGTCCTACTATTTTCATTATACTTAGTGGATTTTGAAACATGCATGAAAAGAATTTCTATACTTATGCTATGCTAAAACCTAATAGGATACCCTATACATTCCTTAGTGAAAACAATGTAGTTGTAAAATGCTTAGCCATGCTAGATATTTTGAGAAGAGATACATGTTGAGATTTTATGAAGTTGAGAAAGGACTTATGTTTTATATAATAAAACAAGTACTCAATGAACCACCTGGGTGGACAAGGATACTTTGAGTTTTGGATAAGGTGGCAACAAAAGGAACCATGTCTATGGCAATCTCTTTGTGTTGTGCACCAAAAGAAAACCACCCAGGGACTTAGAGATTGAACATGTTTCTCCAACTGTGGCTTTCGTGTACAGCCACATGCTAATATGGCTCTGGCTTAGTCAACTACATTGGGAAGACCCATGCATTGTCTTCAGGTTAACTGAAAATGAGGGAACTCGGAACCCTACATGGGTGCCTGAAGACAAGCTAGCAATGGTGTATGGGAGGACCCTCTGGAAAGACTTCGTCACATTCTCAATCTGCCAGTACTCCATCTTGGTGAGTACTTATCCAGCGGCCACTGGTGGCAACAAGATGAGATTGTGTCATGTGGGTAAAGTGTACAACTTCTGCACAAGATAAAATTCTAAGTACTTAGCCGTGTCCCCGGTTATGGACAATACTGAGCAACTAAAGCTTGAAGCTATGGGAAATCTCGACATTCCAATTTCTAAAAGAAAAACTTTAAAGTGACAACAAAAGACTTGAAGCACTTGGGGGTACCAAGGAGCTCAAGAGATTTTGATAAAAACTTGAAGCACTTGGGGATTTACCAAGGAGCTCAAGAGATTTTGATAAAAACTTGAAGCACTTGGGGATTTACCAAGGAGCTCAAGAGGTTTTGACAAAGACTTGAAACACTTGGGGATTTAGCAAGGAGTTCAGAAAAGATTTGACAAAAGACCAAAACCATTTTGAAAAGATAGGATAAATTATTGCTTTCTGCAAATGAGCCTAAAACCCTACTTAGCCAAATATGCATGTAATGATAGGATCCACTTATATTCAACATAGTAGTGAAACTTGCCAATACAATTCAAATGTATTGACCCTTGTGGCTGCAACTTGTTATGTTGTAGGTTTGTTTGATGTTAGTGAAGTTTAATGATTAGGATTACAAGTCTACAACCAACATGACTGCCTGTGGCACTTTGAAGATGAAGGTCCCCATGCTTATAGATTTTCTGCTGCAATGTAATGTAATAGCCAAAGAGCTATGTAAGATGTAATAAACTTATGTTATTCCTGGTTATAAAGTTATATTATGACCTTTGTTTCTTGATATTACATCTTAACTGTGGATGCTAGCTATTGATCCAGGGACTAGCATTGTAAACACAGGGATCTCTACCTTATTAAAGGTTGGGACCTCTACAGATGGTATCAGAGCATTGTGTTGCCTGTAGGATTTGTAACCCTAGGATTGGACAAAACCCTTAGAAAGATAGGAGTTGTATTTGTTCCAAAACTTATTTACAAACAATCTTGTAGTACTCTTTCCTCAACCATTTTGGTTTTGACTCTACATCTGTTCTATTTCAACTTGATGGGAAAACCTACCCCATGGCCAAAGACTTCACCATGAGCAAGGACTTATTCAACTCTAATGACTTCAACTTCTTCAACTCTAATGACTTCAACTTCTTCAACTCTAATGACTTCAACATCTTCAGCATATTCACCAAGGACTTCAATCTTGTATATCACTAAGGACAAGTGAGACAAGGAAATCTTGCTCAAGATTGGAGACTAAAGAAACACAAGTTAGAAGAAGGCCACAACACCTTTGAAGTTTTGTGATCTAGAGTTTTCCCAAGGAAACCAAGGTCTCATGCAAGAAGGAATCAACCAAGAAGGATGGAAAAATCACAAGTGAACCATATAGATGGACCACCATATTTTATTTAAGTCAAACACACCAACTTATGTGGTGTAACAAAAATATTTTGTTGCCTAAGTATGCGCTTGAACTTTGTTGTTTGAGTGAAAAGTTGTTTGTGATTGATTGCACCTTGTTGTGTGAATTGTGAAGTGTGTGATTAGAACTATTTCCTTAGAAATGTCTTGCCTATTCTAATCTCTATTCAACCCCAAACAGATGACTACTCCAAGAAACTCCAACATCAAGGTTGATAACACCAACAACAACCAAGAGGACAACATGATAGAACTCATAGGAACCCAAAACCAGTTGAACCAAATGACAGCTCAATTCATAGCTAACACCAGTGGGGAAGATCCAACCCTACAAGGATTTTTGGAGAACCAAGCCCAAATGTTGCATAAGGTTACATACCAAATGCTCAACATGGAAAGCAACTTTTCCAAAGGAGACAAGGATGTTATGCTAAAAGGAATCAAAGCTTGCAATATTTGTGGAGACAAGGATCACACTTCCAAGGAGCATACAGATCAATGCCCTAACTGTGAAGAGAAACATCCTGTTGGCCAATGTCCCACCTCTCAAGCTACTTGCTACTTATGTGAAGGAAATAACCATGTCCCTATCCAATGCCCCATCTATTCCATAGTTGAACAAAGGAAACAAGGTGGAGTGCAACAAATGATTGCAAACTATCAAGAAGGATCCAAGTCTACCAAGAAGAATGAGGACAAAGGAAAAGCTCCACTTATACCTGCATGCAATACAACCCAGTTAAAAAGGACCAAAGAAGAGGCATATGAATTTTCCAAAGAGCAATAGAAGGTCCAAGAAACATGTAGACATTCCTACCTATAAGATAACATATGAACAACATGAACTAGATGCACTCCTAGCTTTGGAGAAGCCCAAAAAGAAAAAGAAGGACAAAAGCCATGTGCAATGTCATCATTGTAAAGAAATGGGACACTATTCTAGTGAATGTCCAGAGAAACAGAAGTATAAAGAGATTGGCCAAGTATGGTGCAACAACTACAAAGAGCTAGGCCATTATGCAACAACTTGTCCACAAGAGACACGTGAAGAACTCAAACTTATCATATGTTTCAATTGCAAAGAACCAGGACATTATGCGAGCAATTGTCCAGAAAAGATGAAGAACAAGATAAACAAGCCTATGAAGGATCTCAGCCTTGGTCCATGAGTCAAGTGTGGAAACAAAGGACACTATGCAGATGTTTGCCCAGAGAAGATTCCCCAAGATCCCAAGCAGGCCAATGTGTAATTTAGATGGAAAATTTTTAAGGGTGGTAGTACCCTAGATGCCTTGAGCCTACTTGTAACCCTAGCCTTCCCAAATCTCGGGACGATATTTATTTTAAGGGTGGTAGCCTGTCACATCCCAAGATTTTCCAAATCTTGTAATGTGAAAAATAAATGAATAAAATAAAACTTTGTTGAATTTCAGGGTGAGAAGAAACTTTTGATTCCAATTTGGAAACCTTCAAACCTATTTTGATCAAATAAAATCCTAAAGGGATTTAAAAAGATAAATAAACAATAAAGTTAAAAATATTTGGAATTACTATTTTTGGATCTTTTAATAAAAAGATTTGGTTTTAAAATAAAAAGAAAGAAATATAAATAAGGATTATTTTATAAGCCAAATTAAAACTTGGCCAAGCCTTTGAAATAAAAATATTTCTATTTGATAAAAATAGTAAAGGTTTATTTAAATAAAATAATAAGGATTTAATATCCAAGTTTATTAAAAAAATAAAAGTTTTACTATTTTAATTAAACATCAAAACTTATTTATTTATTTTAAACAAGTTTTCCAAGTATTCTTTATTATCAAATAAAATCTACTGAATTGGTTTTGAAACTATTTAGATTTCAAATGAGATTTTAAATAAATTAAAACCCATTTGATTTAATAACTAATGTCCATTTTATTTAATTATTAATGGACCCAAAAATAAAAATATTATTTTATCTTTGGGATTTGGTTTATGTTGTTAAACAGAACCAAAACTCAATACATGTTTGGAGAAGTTTTGAATTGATTTGAGTGTTTGATTTGTTTGTTTGAAATTCAATCAGGAAATTCAATCAGAAAAAGGAAAAACAATCAGAAAGAAAAAAATAGAACCAGACTCGACCCAACTAAGCAGACCCAGGAAGCCCAACCTCAGCCCAGCTTCCTCCCCCTTTCGGCGAAACGTTTTCCACCTAAACACACACCCGCAGAACGACTGATTGATTGTAGTGAAGTTAGAAAAGTGTGAAACTAGCAAGATCAAGAAGTGAACCATCATTCCCTACCAAAAAGGCAAGTGACACTATCATCCAAAAGTCCTACTATTTTCATTATACTTAGTGGATTTTGAAACATGCATGAAAAGAATTTCTATACTTATGCTATGCTAAAACCTAATAGGATACCCTATACATTCCTTAGTGAAAACAATGTAGTTGTAAAATGCTTAGCCATGCTAGATATTTTGAGAAGAGATACATGTTGAGATTTTATGAAGTTGAGAAAGGACTTATGTTTTATATAATAAAACAAGTACTCAATGAACCACCTGGGTGGACAAGGATACTTTGAGTTTTGGATAAGGTGGCAACAAAAGGAACCATGTCTATGGCAATCTCTTTGTGTTGTGCACCAAAAGAAAACCACCCAGGGACTTAGAGATTGAACATGTTTCTCCAACTGTGGCTTTCGTGTACAGCCACATGCTAATATGGCTCTGGCTTAGTCAACTACATTGGGAAGACCCATGCATTGTCTTCAGGTTAACTGAAAATGAGGGAACTCGGAACCCTACATGGGTGCCTAAAGACAAGCTAGCAATGGTGTATGGGAGGACCCTCTGGAAAGACTTCGTCACATTCTCAATCTGCCAGTACTCCATCTTGGTGAGTACTTATCCAAATGCCACCGTGGCAACAAGATGAGATTGTGTCATGTGGGTAAAGTGTACAACTTCTGCACAAGATAAAAATCTAAGTACTTAGCCGTGTCCCCGGTTATGGACAATACTGAGCAACTAAAGCTTGAAGCTATGGGAAATCTCGACATTCCAATTTCTAAAATAAAAACTTTAAAGTGACAACAAAAGACTTGAAGCACTTGGGGTTACCAAGGAGCTCAAGAGATTTTGATAAAAACTTGAAGCACTTGGGGATTTACCAAGGAGCTCAAGAGATTTTGATAAAAACTTGAAGCACTTGGGGATTTACCAAGGAGCTCAAGAGGTTTTGACAAAGACTTGAAACACTTGGGGACATACCAAGGAGTTCAGAAAAGATTTGACAAAATACCAAAACCATTTTGAAAAGATAGGATAAATTATTGCTTTCTGCAAATGAGCCTAAAACCCTACTTAGCCAAATATGCATGTAATGATAGGATCCACTTATATTCAACATAGTAGTGAAACTTGCCAATACAATTCAAATGTATTGACCCTTGTGGTTGCAACTTGTTATGTTGCAGGTTTGTTTGATGTTAGTGAAGTTTAATGATTAGGATTACAAGTCTACAACCAACATGACTGCCTGTGGCACTTTGAAGATGAAGGACCCCATGCTTATAGATTTTCTGCTGCAATGTAATGTAATAGCCAAAGAGCTATGTAAGATGTAATAAACTTATGTTATTCCTGGTTATAAAGTTATATTATGACCTTTGTTTCTTGATATTACATCTTAACTGTGGATGCTAGCTATTGATCCAGGGACTAGCATTGTAAACACAGGGATCTCTACCTTATTAAGGGTTGGGACCTCTACATATATCCTCAGATATAACCTTACTAGACATACAACAAAGTTTAAGGCATAGAGTCTGAATATAACATGGATGTTCACTAAACTAAAAATAGTGGCAAGTCAACTAGGCTACATTGGTATGTAGTAGTGAAGAGTCTCACCAAGAGAACTATGTCTCCGTTAGCGTGTAATAGATCAGGATGATCTAGAGGCGGCGATGTAGGCCACGCTTCTCGGAGGATAGGCATAGGAAACGATATCAGTAGCTGGGAAGACGCGGAGGCAGCGATGTAGGCCGCATAGCTTGGAGGAGAGGCGCATAAAGTGATGCATGCTACTGGGAAGATGCGGAGGCGGCGATGTAGGTCGCACCACTCAGAGGAGAGGAGCGGGAAGCAATGTCTTCCACCGGAAAGACACGGAGGCGGCAACACTGACCGTTACGAGGAGACATAGTTTATCCTCCACACCATTTTCGTATCTGGGAGGGTTAGATTGCAACTTAGGGGAATTTATATCACCAAACCACATCATAAACAGACATTATATAATATCGTGTCCTTTGAGTTTGTTCCTGTCACAAGTAGGACCCATGTAACTATATGGGATTTTCTTTTTGACAAGGTGCGATATTTTTAAATTATAATTCATAACTACAACAAAACTATTATGAGTACTACTTTGTATTGCACCCTTCTCCCTCATCATCCTCGTCCTTCGACAGATGCTTGTCATCCTTCGCCTGTAGCGTTGCATCCTCCTCGTCGCCCTCCGCCTACGACCATGCACCTTCCTCATCATCATACTCCTCCTATGGTGTCGTATCCTCCTCCTCATCGGTCTGCTGCATATCAATGTCTCTCTTCGGCTTCTCTCTGGGCCCTTCCATGAATTCAATGAAATCTAGATCATCATAGCCGGAAGCCATGATAGTTTGTTCTCAGGTCCGTCAATAGACCCATCGTCATTGTCCGGACTATCGGGCTATCCCAGAGTTTTTGTGCGGGAGACAATAGAGTTAACTCCCTGAATTTCCATTTTGGAGTAATCTTGCGAGAAAATCAGTGAAAGGTCTATATATACAGGGAGAGAATTGCAAGATTTATAGGATGTTGTGGTGGTTCCAGTTCCTCGGAAAACCCACTGCATTTGACTGGCGTGCTTCCACTTATGAAGTTAATTGAAATATTTCTGAATGCTACCCTTCGGGATTTAGTTCACATTACACATGGGTATTTATACAAGATCGTAGTCATAGAGGTGATATCAGACACGTGGATATAAAGGGGACCGTTGTTGTTATATTTGGCAACAATTGTGTATATTTTTTCGTTGGCAATGTTTATATCCCTGCCACTGCTCATCTCTGGTAGGCCACATCGACAATGCGCAATTACGTTTGGGTAGTACCGCTGTAGTTTCCTATGAGGGGTGTCCTTAGCGTCTATGTGTACTATTGTTCACTTCGACATTAGAGTTGATTCGACATAGAAGGTTCTACGTGAAACGTATTTTGCATAGGTGTCAAGTCATGTTTGCCCAGCAGGTGCTACTCACACCATCTCACACGAAGGGGTCAACTCAGGATGGTTCCTGACATGTGCTACACATGACGTCTCTTCCGGAGGCATCAAGTCATGGCTTTTGTTGCTCGATCAAAGGTGGTGCGACAATGATCGGAAGCATGGAGGTATGGGATTTCATTGACTTCTAGTGTCCCATCCAACGGTATCCGACTAGTGAAGTGTCATTTTCTGGTCAAGTGTTAATGGTAGAGGCATCTAAGGTGAAAAGTATGTGTATTGTGGTGGAAACACATGATCCTTGACCAGGCAATGTCAATGCACTGTGTCATGTCCTTGTTGAAGGGGGTGGATGGAAGCTTAGATTTGGGGATGAAACTCTTAAGGTCCATCAACGATTGGACTCATCATCATAGGTGTATGTGCGATGATCCCTTCTTGAAGGATTAGCCTAGAGTTGTATAATTTTTGTTTGTTTCACGCTTTACCATATGGTAAATGGTAGTCTGTTGGAGTTGCTACTCCAAGGTTTTTTAATTTATCCGTTCGAATTTTTTCGCCTTCGATGTGTGACTTTATCTGACTTTTATTTATTTTTAGAAAGGAGATTGCAACTTGAGACCCCAGACATTAGTATCAAAGAGATGCATATGACATTTCTTAAATTTTATTCAACAAAGGTCTGACAAGAAGCATACATCAAACAACGTGAAGCCACCACGCAACAACTCCAAATCCGGCAATAGGGAAACATCATGTCATCAGGGCCTTATTGATGGGGTTTCGTGGCAGAACAAAAAAATTCATACGGTGAACACACCTAGCCAAGATCTATCTATGAAGATGTAAGATAAAGAGAGGGGATTCGGTGTTCATACCTTTGAAGACCGAACACGGTAAACATTCCGCGGGGCACATGGATGACGTAGTCGAACTCGCCTGACCTCAAGGTCGCGAAGGTTCCCGCAAGTCACCCCTAGTCCTTGTATGATGTAGCCGACCTCATGGTCGTGCCAATGTCCAAGCTCAAATCAAAGCACCACAAGTGGCAGTGCCGCGTGGTCTTACACACATACGGTGTAGAAACGTCTCGCGGGCTCCGGTCCAGCAAAGCAGCAGAAGAAGATTGATCCAGACCAAGTCCAGTAGCATGATGGCATGCATATGGTGGAGAAATCCCTATCCCCGTATGCAGTTCCAAACTTTGGGAACCAGGCATAAGGGAGAGAGAATAGGAAAAAACCAATTGGGATGAATTTGGGGAGAGGGGTGCCCCTCTTTATATAGATGGAGGGAGGGAACCACCTCCCTCAAAGTCCCGGGGTGGGACTAATCAAAGGCAGGAGGTGGGGACGTGCTGCCAGCCAGCCCCCACCATGTGCCCATGTGTGAGGAAGCCTACTAGGGCCACCGGCCTCCCTTGGCCCTTCCTAGGGCGTGGCCCCCTCTTGGGCTCCTCCGGTGAAGCCCAATTAGGTGGGCCTCCCCAAAAATCCAATTTAAATAATATTTTTAATATTAATTCATTTAATTAATAATAAATACATATTATTTAATACCCATCACTCTGAAACACCTTTTGGACCCCTCCGATCAGCATCGGATATCCCCGGAACCATTTCAGAGTCTTCTTTCTTTTCTCCTATGATCTGGACTCAAGCCCTAAGCATATCTTCCCTTAAGTGTGATGTCCTACGGCTCGGGAATACATAGAAATGACCGAGACATCTCTTCGATCAATGACCAACATCGATATCTGGAAACACATGATCATCCCCATATATTCCACGAATAACTTGACCTTAAAGGTCGAGTCTCATTCCCTTTGCTCTATGATACCTGGTGTGTCCAATACCCAATCTTCAGTATCGATATACCTAGTTTGATCTTGTTACTGACAAATACATTTACTTGTTCGTGTGCTATTACATCCCTATGACCTAGTCACATGTTCGAACTTGTAGATGTAATCTCACCGAGTTGGCCTAGGGTACCTATTCGTCGCTCGGATGGGAAAATCCCAATCTTGATACATAGGCCTCAAAAGTTCCTATGGAATACCCAATACACACCTTTATTTTCACCTAGTTACGGACATGGCATTTGATGTGATCAAAATAGCCTCGAGAGACAGTGATTAATATGATCTCATGGTCGAAGGACTGGATCACTATGTTCTACTAGATGTTGCAATGCTGAACTATGTGACTGGATCACATTGCAATACTACGGTCGGTTGTGTCCATCAAACCATTCATCTAATGAAGTGACCACATAGTCAGTTGACATTTAGTAAGTCCATGATCGGGAAACCTCGATCATCAGCTGCCCAACAAACTAGTCTGAAGGATACCAGGGACCTGGTTTGGTTATATACCACACCTGTATTAATGTTTCCGATTAATACAACTATAACATCATACAAAAATGTTATGAACTAATTAGATATGTAAATAAATACATATTTATTATTGGCTTCAAGGACATATCTCCTTCAGTATCCCACTTGCACTAAAGACAATAATCTAGTTATTTTTTCGCGCATTTAACACCTATGGCATTCCGGTGTTATCCACACGCGTTGCTTGTGCTAAAGCCAATATCTAGATATGACACTTTCATCTTTGTGTGTATTTGCATGTCTATGCGTCACTATGCATTACTCATTCTCCAATGTGATGGCATTGTATAATTTAGTCTTATGGTGAGACCTCAATTTCCTTAAGCCAGAACTATATTGATCTTATTGTCGTACAATGGATCTTCATAGTATTGGCTACTTGGAATTGTACCAACTTTAGATGACAAAACTATTTTACACAAAACCCCTCTATATGTTGCTTCTAAAGCATTCATATACTTAGCCAATGTTGTAGTATCTGTCACAATATTATAACTTTGCAACTATTCCAAAGACATCATGGAACTTTCTTTAATTACATTATGCCACCTTATTTCTTACTACATAGCCTAATTGATATAAACTTAATTTGTATATGTGACAAAAACTCATATAAATTTAACACATAACATTGGACTACTTTGTCACTTATGCATACATTGCATATTCTTGTTTCTTCAAAAGTACACAAGAATATCATCACTATTGTTCAATGATCATCCTATGAATCACTCTGGTGTATGCTCATAACTCTTAGAGCATAGGACTTATCAAGATATGTACATATCATGGCATTCATGATTAATCAAATCATCAATTGTCAACACAATTGATCTTGCTACCATGTGGCAAAAACTTTTCTTGCCATATTTTGACCAGGAGACTCACACAGTTCCCACTCAAATATGCAACCATATTGAACTAATCCAATATTTCATATATGTATTTTAGCATAACCGTATTAGAATTTCAATCTTTGTATATACAATTTGATGTCTAATATTCTCGTTTTGCCTAAGTGTTTCATCAAAATCCAATTTTAATGTAATTCTTAATTCATTTCTCATAAAATATACATCATTTCCAATCAGCAAAATGTCTTTCACATAAAGCATTTGGAAATTTGTCTTAACGCTCACACTTAGTTTCTTGTAAACACAAGCATCTTCATCACTTCTGATGAACTTAAACTCTAATAGTTTCATCACAGTGAATATTCCAACTCCTCTATGCTTATTTCAATCATTGAAATTTGTAAATGTATTAGAACCCTTCGAACTAACAAAACCCTTTGGATAGTGTCATGTATACATCCTAGGTAATCATTCTATTATACGAACATTGATTTGTTTATTCAACTACCACATCGCAATATGTAGTGGTTGCTACCAAGTTCATAACTTGATTTTCATATATGGATACTATCACAAATTCGTATGGCCTCTATCCATTTAACAGAGTCAAGGATCATGATCGGTTCTTTGCATGTAATCGGTATATCATTGTCCAATAATGAAACTTTTCATCAAATCTTGTTATCTAATTTCTAACCGATCCATCTGGTTCAATAGGAACTTAGATTTTTGGAACATACAACAGTAGCCATGAGCATTGCAGCATCCTCCAAAATATCTTCCAGCGTTGCGCTACCGTGATCATGTCACTTAGATTTAAATAACCTTACTAAGATTTATATTATCCTCCCACTTAACTTTTCACGAAAAGTTACTTCTCAAAGAAATCATCGTTCTAGTGACAAACACTTTTGTATTTTAGCATTATGGTGAAGCAATTCCCAATGATTACTTTGGTATAACCTACAAAGATGTGCATATCCGACTTTCATTCTTGTAAAAAATTACGCATGCCTACATACGAAAATTTCAGAAAAGACAGACTGGGTTTTACCCCCTGCCATTTCATCAGATCATGATGTTTCTCTTTTTAGTGAAAAAGCGGTATGTTACTATAGCATAATCTTTTAAATCATAATGGAAGTTTTATATTTGGTCTCGCCAAGACAAACTAGGTTTTATTATATTCTCAAAACATTACATACTCCTATGCTGTTTTCGGAAACTCAAGTTTATGAAACAGTTTCATATGTTTGCTAAATTTGTAACTCAAAATCTTATTTTATGATCCAATTGTAAAACTCTTGATTTTCTTGTTACAATGACTTTATCAAAGTCTCTAGAAACTCGAACAAGCCATAACTCTTATGGTGTTGTTTCCGCGAATCTGGATGAGTTGTTCTTCATGTTAAAAACTTTGAACATGTTTCAAATGTCTTCTACTTCTACTCACTAAAAAGATATACTCATATATCTATTCAAGTCCTCGGTGGAAGTATATGAAGTAGAATAATCCACCACACACAGTTTTACATAATGGAAATCACACATTAATATGTATTTCGTCTACTAAGTTACCCATCCGTTCAACTTTGGTCCATGAACAGAGTTTTAGTTATCTATAGGAAATTGTAACAAGTGTCAATTTGTTCGAAAACAACTTGACTCCAAAATTCCATCAAGATGGAGTTTCTTCATGTCTTTCTTTCCAACATAACTTTAAATGGTGGTGTCACACTTAAGTGAGATTCTAATCATTTCTGTCTTGCGATACTTTAGCATTTTGTTTTATGAATGTTATCTCACCAATAAGATTTATAATTGTTCATCCATTGTTTATGGAATACATTAATTATTTGACCAACCGCTTGTTCTCACAATATTGGAACCACATAACAATTATCCGAATAAATCTTGATGGCTTGGTCCTTGATGTCTATGACAAATATAATAACATATTATTTGTTTATCGATGAACATTATTAGCGTATTCTTTTGCTAGTTACCCGGACCATTGTATTTCTTACATTTAGTTGTTGTATGACATTTCATACCAACCAATTTAGTATCTAATACCGAAGAACTACATCGGTTTAACAAGCAAACAATATACATTCATAACATGTATATCTTGTATATACCCGAGCTGGAAAATCCATTCCTTTAACTTTTGCCAATTATATTTATGGATTCTATTTCAACATTTTCCTCTCTTTCAGAAGAATCAACCAACATCAAGAGTGGCACCAATCACATGGTACTTGGTTCGAGTGTGTTAGTCAAACACTAATACCCTTAAACTCACACTTTGAAGTGGAGCATAATCATAACATGATTCGTGTTCTTCTAGATTCATTCATTAGTGATCTTTTAGTATAGTAAACATTTTACTTATACTTCCTATTCATCCTATCATGACAATTTTTATGATTAAACTATATAGTTCATCAAGATGAATGTTTGTATAATTTTAGTTCCCAATATTTTGGGTGATGGATATGCTTAGCATCACCATCATTCGCATATGCTCATCCAATATGATAATCAGTGAGTGTCTGCAGTGTAGCGCAATGTGTGTTATGGTCTCCATATGCCCAGCTATGGAGACCATAACACACATTATGCTACACTGCAGAAACTCACACTAGCTATGGGATAAATGGACAATAACCTCAATTGCAGACTCATCCAACTCTATCACTGAGTTTGTCGTCACAGTTCAGTCCAAGCTACAAGAAAAACGTTCTAAAGCCTGGCCGGTGTGCTTCGTGGCAGGTATGTGGAACCTATGGAAGAGAAGGAACGATTGAGTTTTCAATGATAAATAGAGCAGCAAGAGGATTTTCTACAACAGGTGGCAGAGGATATAAAGCTTTGGGCTATCAGAACATCGAGATTACAGCACGAGTTTCGGCTTTGGGCGGCCAAGCTTTCCGACTAATAGTCAGGAAGTGTTATGGCCTTCAGGCCTTCTACCTATAGTTTTTCGCTATAGTTTCTCTCTATTCTTCTTGTTTTTTCTTTGTTGTCCTTTCACTTTGTCGCCGTTTTTATTTTTGCAGCCGCTTGACTAAGTTTGTAACTATAAGGTAGAGCCATCCTCTACCTTTTATTATTCAAAAAAAATATGACAATCAGTTTTCAAATAAACTATACTTTATCACCTTGCAATCAAATGGTGTTTCAGATATCAGAATATCTTTTAACATAGGATGATTTCGAAAATGATTCTTTTAGCTCCTAGATAATCTTGATATAAAAGACTTTCTTTCTAATATCAAGTATCATGGAGGGAAGCTCCGGCTCGAGTAGGGTTTCGTAAAAAAAACGAAATAAAACGAGATGGGGCTAGGAGGGGGGTTATAAGGGGAAGATCCCGTGCGCAAAGGTCTAGATTTTCTAAACGAAATCAACGGATTTTGTGACACCCCTGGGATTAGGGATAGACAAATCCCAGACCTCTGTCTGATATAAGTCTAACCTAAATCTCGAAAGCGTACATAGAGAGAATTGATAACACAATAGTGACCCTACGACACAAAAATTTATTACAGCAAGCTCATAACTGAACAAAGAACAAAAATATTACAAGCAGAGGTCACTGACCACAAACATCAAACAACAGAAGGAAAATTATGCTATTAAATATAGAAAACTTAACAAATGGCCTAAGAGGCCTGAAGCATAACGATGACGTCCAATCCATAGATCCCAGACTGCCGACTGGGAACTCCAAACTACTCGATGTCGATGCCGTGAAGAACTCATCTTCTATGGTAACACTTACCCTGCTGCAAAAGTATCAACGAAGCAAGGGTGAGTACATGGCGTACTCCGCAAGACTTATGGCTGGTGGAGTTATTTTGCATAAAGCCATCTTTGTTTTGTAAAACAAGAGGGAAAAGAATCTCGACTAAACAGAATATTTTAAAAAGGGATAAGAGAGCGGTATCTCTAACTTTGATCATCTCTTGATATCCACCGAATCATCATCAGCTGAACCTATCTAGGATCACCCCCTATATCCCTGAGGAAGCATCCTTAAGCACTCATTGTTTAACTTGCCAAGTTTTACGATTAGGTTAAAGTTCTCTATGATCTTCACGTCCATTCCCAAGTTCGTCCATAACCGCGGACACAGCTTTTCGAAAAGATTAATAACCCTGCAGGGGTGTACAACTTTACCCACACGTACTAACCTTTTCTTAATGCCACTAGATAAGCCCTCTTCCTTGGAAGGCCAACAGAGGGTGGTTAGACATGAGCTTTACCTTGCTTTGCCTAGACCATGGGTCACGCACTAGGGAGATGCCGCCGTTGTTGGGGATATGCTATATGGGTATCCTTATAGCATGTCTCTTATCCGGCTAACCCGGATGGCCCACAGTTGGTAGCATGGCCTATGGTCTGCTGGGCGGCCCAGTTAGATGGATCCAGAAGGGAGGCCCATGCCGGATAAAGGAAGGCTATGGTTGGAGTCACCGACGTACCCGGAGCCTTGGAGTACAAGACACACAAGACTAGTAATAGACGGTGTAGGACTCCGTAACCTGTCCGGCTAGGACTTTTCCCTGTAACCCTAGGACCTGGCGACTATATAAGTCGGGCCTATGGGAGCCTTTAGGGCACGATCATAGACAATCTTAGACAACCTCGCACAGCGAACCAATCCCTGTAACTCGGCATATTGCCCTTATAGTGATTTATAGCAGGAGTAGGATTCCGCCACCGTCGTGGGATCTGAACGTGGGTAAGCTGTGTTACCTCATACCCGTCAACCGTCCGCCTTCCCCCACGTCTCTAAACACGCATTGTGAGGACCCCTCCATGGCGTACTCATCGGCAATACCACGACAGTTGGCGCCCACCATGGGGCAAGAGGCGCTTCAGGCTCTTCAACGGGCCAGGACCAAGATCTTCACGGGAATCGGCGAAACCGTAGCCATCGGTCGTGTTCTCTTTTCCGACAACGTTCCGATCGTCCCTCCTGACAAGTTCTGGATCCCGGCGAAGACGAACCCTACGCGGTGTTCGATCGTTCCTATCAAAGACATCCACCTCTTCAACGGCGAAACCGACTCGGACACTAGTCCCCTGGGAGTCGGAGGAGCATACAAGGCCCACACGGACCACCTACGGGCAGGACACGTTCGCGGAAGGATCGATGTCGGATCTCTCTATGGAGTTTGCCGGCAAAGATTGGAAAAACCCAAAGCCTGCACGGACTGCCTACGGGCAGGTTACGTTCGCGGAAGGATCGATGTCGGATCTCTCTTTGGAGTTTGCCGGCAAAGATCGGAAAAATTCAAGGCCCACCCAAACCGCCTTTGTGCAGGATATAACGGTGGAAGATCGCTGCAAGTCCGCCGGCTTCGCTCGCGTGTCTGGACAGTAGAGATCCAAGTTCGTCGGAGTGGTTGCCATCTTCAATATGGCGCTTTGCGTTCAGAGAGAGGGCGAAAACCCCCGCGATTACCTGGCCAGATGGCTCTGTATACGAGCCGATCTGGCCCACTACCCCGATGATAATGCTTTGTATCACTTCGTGGAAGGACTGGACCGTGGCACGTTTCTCTGACATTCTCTAAGATGGTAGCAGGCAACAGGACGCCTTACCCTTGAACAGATGGTGAGCACCATCAACAACTATGCGGAGGCTGGCGCAGAAGCCCAGAAAGCACTTGCGCTCATCGACGGAGAACCTCCGATTCAGCCACCGCCACCACCGCCTCCGGCCGCCATCGTCGCAGCAGCACCACCACCTCCAGTCATCGTCGCCGCCGTTTCACCTCCACCGCCCGTCATCGAGGAAATCCTAGCACCCTACGACTCTGTCATCGACGCACTTTATGTTGATTTCAGTGCAGATTCAGAGGAGATAGATTTCAGTCCAGAAGAGCTAGACTCCGCCATGCAGGAGATGGAGGAGGAGTACACGCGCGACGAACAAGCCAATAACACCGTCACGTCTCGAGGGGTGTTCGTCACCATTGGGACGGCGATGGATGAAGATCAACCCGGACGAGCTCCGCCTACAGCGCTGGTAAAGGGGAAGGGACCACTTATTGCCGCTGACGATGATCGTGCAAAGGTTATGCCCCCTCCTCCTAACCCAGTGCAGCAGCCGCAGGAACTCGGCACCGGCCCGAGCAACAACAATACTGCAAACTTGCCACCCCCAGCATCTATGTCTGCAGCAGCCCAAGTCACTCCAGCTGATAGACTGATGTACGGCAATCTCCTTGTTGAGCCACTGACCATAGATCATATCCGAAACGTGACTCAGCTTGACGAGAAGCGCCAGCAGCTACTGGAGGAAGCGCAGGCCATCACGGAGCAAGGCTCTAAGCTAGATCAAGCTCTGGTCAATGCGCAGAAACCCATTAGAAAGCTTGATGGGGCAACTTCCCTTCGTTTTGTCCAGGATCTAGTGCTGAGATTTGGTCTCCCACACAACATTATCACCGACAACGGCAGCAACTTGTCTCTCGGAGAAGTGGAGGCTTATTGTTGGGAGAAGGGTATCTGACTTGACCTTGCATATGTGGCACACCCACAATCCAATGGTCAGGTTGAGCGAGCCAATGGGTTAATTCTGCAGGGAATCAAGCCACGTCTTGAGGCACCGCTACACAGAGCAGCTGGAGCCTGGGCGGAGGAACTACCATCTGTGCTGTGGAGTTTACAAACTACACCCAACAGATCCACTGGCTAAACCCCTTATTTCATGGTTTATGGAGCAGAAGCCATCCTACCTTCCGACGTACTTCACGATGCACCAAGAGTTGCCGCCTACGACGAAGATGACACTGAAGAATCCATACGCCTAGATGTGGACCTTCTCGAGGAGGAGTGCGTTTTGTCATGCCAAAGATCCGCCATCTACCAGCAGAAGCTACGCCGCTACCATAGTCGCCGCGTCCAGCATCACTCGTTTAAAGAGGGGGATTTGGTGCTCCGACTTAAGCAGAAGAAGTTACACAAGTTATCCCCGCCATGGGAAGGACCGTTCATCATAAGCAAGGCGTTGCTCAATGGGTCTTACTACCTTGTTGACAATCGTGAACTGAAGGATAGACCTAACGAGGATCATTAGCGTAAGCGATGTGACCTAGATGATGACTACCCGGAGCTTGATCGGCCATGGAACATAGAACAGCTACATCCTTTTTACACTTAGAATTTTTTATCTAATTGTGTACCTCTTATATGATCAATGAAATAAAGCTCTCTGGTTCACTCATATTTCTGAGTCTTTTACCTCCTTTAATGTTCATTTTTGGATCATGTGAAAACCTTTTTGCACAGGTTCTGTGATTGCGCTTGTGAAAATTTCGCCTACGGGCGTTAGCTTAAGTTTTCTGGTCTACACGTTCTTTGTCGTTTTTATGTGGATTCTGGAGTAGTGACTTTCGGCACTCATTGTCGGCGATTTGTGCTTAGGTTATTGATGGTGCCATTGGGAATCATCACCTAAGCGCATGGTTCCGACAACGAGTCTTCCGACTCACGAAAGGTCAAGCATAAGAACCAAAGTAATGGATAAGCCAGCACTTGCTTAAAAAATATACACATACTGGAAATTAGTTCTTGAGTAGCAGGAAATAACAACCATTGTTCTCCTCCTTAAGATTACATAAACAAGTTTTTTCCACATATGCACCAAAAGAGAAACCAATATTACGAAGTTGTTCTTCATTCCTTTGGCGCAGGTGACTTGGACACAGCATCATCAACAGCAGGAGAGCCACCCTCGAAGTCGGCTGTGTGAAGAGACTCGGAGGAACTTTGGTCGCCGTCATCGATGGTATTCCTGGCACGAAGACATTGACGTCAACCAACTCGACGACTCTAGTGTCATAGCCCATGAGTGACGACAAGATGGACTCATGATTGATAGCCTTGCCATCGTCATCCACGTTGGGAATCCCAGAGGTCACCGTGTCAATGTCGGCATCTTCATATTGCGCCTTCACCATTGACAGCGCCATCCTTGCACCAGCCCGTGCACATGAAGCTTTCCAGCTTGTGATACGCTCGGGGGCTCGGCGCAGGATCTCCGAGTACTTCGCCATAGATTCTGATGCTTTTATGTTGATTTGGAGGGGCTTGGCGATCTCCTTGGCTTGTGTGATGGCGGTGTTGATAAAGTTGCCGGCCAGAACCATGCATTCATTGGCCGGAGGAGGTGAACGGGTCAAACCCATAGGAGCTGCAAAATCCGACAAGGAGCACATGAGTTCAACAATTCAGAGTATCCAAACTACAGAAATCCAAGGCGGAGAAAGCTTACTGAAGATGCTGGCCTCAGCCTGCCAGAGGGTGTCCGCTAAGGATTCTTTCTCTTGTTGGAGGAGCTTATACGCCTCGATATGGCGTTGATTCTGCTCTTGGGCAGCTTGCTTCTGATCTTTTAAGATCGCAATCTCCTCCTTCAAGCGATTGATTTCCTCAGTGGCGGAGTCCTATAGGGCCTTCATTGATTCCTCATGCATTTTCAGCATGTCCTTCCTCTCCTCCTTAAGGATCTTGTTCTCGCTATCTAGCTGTTGAATGTCCTTGGATTGCTCGACAATGTCCTTAGCCTTGGCAACATGTTCTGCAAAGTCAGAGAAATCAAAGTACACAGTGAGTACTCGGAGAATATAAGCACAAAACCAAGACAGAATGCGCAAAAAGAAAACAGACTCTTGTTTTTGATGATTTGTTCCTTCAGGATGGCAGTTTTACCCTTTTCGGCTTCAAGATCTGCGCGCATCTTCTGGTACTTGTCATTGGACATGCCCCTCCGAGCATTCTCGTTCTATGGAAAAAAGGTCAAAGTTAAAACGTTGTTTGGTCTACTTGGAGCCTCTAGCCAGAAATTTTCCACCTAGACGCTCGGGGGCTACAACGAGAGTTTTTGACTTAACAATATGCTTAGCTTTTCTTTAAGCATCTAGTCGGAACTAATTCAGTTACAACTAGAAGCTTGGGGGATACAGTATAAAGTTTTTAACTCGGATATATGCTTAGCTTTCTTTAAGCATCTAGTCGGAACTAATTCAGTTAGAACTAGAAGCTTGGGGGCTACAGTACTGAAATTTATAAACACCATGTATGCTACTATTAAAGCATCTAGTCGGAATATTTCATTCCATCTAAATGCTTGGGGGCTACAATGAGAAGTTTTCTAGCTTAGTCACTCTTAGAGCATCTAGACGCAAAGACCTATGGTTTTCCGTCTACATCCTCGGGGGCTACAGTGGTATACTCATATGAAATGTAAAAGGCCAATAAAACTTACAAGTGCAATGGTCTTGAGGTTTGTAGCACTCTCGGCCAGCAGCTTGCCAAAGGAGATGATGTTTCCTCGCAAGATGTCTGCTTGACCGAGAAGCTCCTCAAGACCGCACGTCGGAGATGTCGGAGCTGCTCCAGGAACCAGAGTTGTGCTACTCAGCGTAAGTGTCGGGTATACTATCTTCAGGAACTCAAAAGGTTTCTGGGAAGCAAGGGCGCCGCCTTCGGAAGAAGTACCAGCTTCCACCACCGCCTTGCCACCACCGATGGCATCCTTAGCCGGAGTTTCAGCCATTTGTTGGGCGGTACTCTCCTGCGTTGCCTGCTCCCCGACAACAGCAAGCTCGGTAGAGGCTCCAGAATCCACTTACATGGCGGAAGGGCCCGATGCCTCCTTAGCTTGTGAGCTTGTCGGGGAAGACGAGAGATTGATGGTAGGAGTGGCAGGGGTGATGGTGGGAGAGGCATCGCGATGCAGCATGTCCTTCACGGTTCTAGAAGCCCCCGATGATTTGGAGGCCTTCTTGAGGCTGGTCGTGGCTTTCTTCCTGAAACGTGCAAATTGCATAAGTACAGGATCAAGACAGATAAATAGACAATGTTGGAAGGAAAGAAGCTTACACAAGTGGGGGTGCTTTAGCAAAAGGGATCCCAATGGCTTTTCTTTTCTCCTCCTCCAGGGCGGCGGTAGTCTTTTTGGAGGCTCCACCCTCCGTCTTCTTCTTCTTGCCTCCGTCGGCAGCATCAGAGGTGGAGATCTTCCGCTTTCGCGCCACCGGAGCATCGTCGTCGGACACGACGGTAACCTCCTTCATCTTTGGTCCATAGATTTTGGGAGCCATGTTGTCCTCATCTATGTCGCAAAGCTGTTAAGTGAAGGTCCACCATGTTAGATGAGATGGCAGTTATTAGACGGAAAAAACTGGAGTAAAAGTCGTACATGGAAAATAAATAGTTACCTTTGGGCACTTGCCGTCTACAAACATGTCGTAGGTGATGGCGAAGCCGCGTTGCTTGTCCTTCACCTTGACGATGTCCTTAAGATGGAGCTTGACGGAGTCACTCAAGAAATTGTCCACGGAGATGCGGAGGCTATCCCTCCTGTCGCCGGTATACTCGTGCATGAGCTTTGTGCGGTGCTACAGAGGTTAGATTCACTTGATGAACCAGCACATGGCCAGATCCAAGCCGGTCAAACCCATATCTACAAGCCAGTCGATCCGCCTTATGGCACGAGAAGCGTCGAGGTCGGATGGAAGGGAGGGTTGGGATCTCCATGTGGAAACTTCAGCGGCGGCTCCGTCCACGAAGTCCGGGTACGTTACTTCTCGGCTAGCCAGAGGGATATCTGGGCCGTAGAAGTAAGTACGCTGCCAATTCTTGTAGGACTCGTGGCCAACGATGTCGGGGAACCGTCGTCCAGGACGAATCTTGAAGCTTATGGTGCCACAATTTCTAAGCTCATCTTTGATGGCTTCGGCTTCACGCTTGACGGTGAAAAAGTACACAAAGAGATCTAGCCTAGGCCTAATCCCTAGGTAACCCTCACAAAGTGCCGCGTAATTGCAAAGCACTAGTATGCTATTGGGAGAAAGGTTTTGGGGCTGGACCCTATAGTGATTCAAGACGGAGAGAAAGAAGTTGGAGATGGGCAGGGAGACGCCGCGTACCAGTTGGGCTTTGAGGTACACCTTTTCTCCGACTTGGGGAGAAGGTGTCACCTCGCCGACCGGCGCCGCCCGCCAGGCGAGCCCCTCTGTCGCGGGGAGGTATCCCTCGACAATCAGATCTTGGATACCGTGGTCAGTGATGTCTGAG
Source organism: Avena insularis (assembly GCA_023614405.1). Lineage (NCBI taxonomy): Eukaryota > Viridiplantae > Streptophyta > Magnoliopsida > Poales > Poaceae > Avena > Avena insularis. Next base: position 261,739,168 of record CM042695.1, read on the forward strand.
CCGCGCCAATCACCCTTGTGCGAATCCAACTCCTCCTCCAAAGGCTCCAGCGCCGCTGGATTATGGTCACCGCCGGTGGATTCGACCACCGCAGAAACAGGGATGACCAGACCCTCTGGGGGCACGACGACGGAGCTCGCTAGCGTCACCGCAGCTTCGCTCGACGCCGCCATGGAAGGAGAAGTGCTGCTGCTAGCCATGGGGTGAGAGTGGAAGCGACTGGTGCGGATTGGCGCTAGGGTTTTTCATAAGCTTTCACGGAGAGCTCGAGGAGGCGCGCGCTAGAGGAAGAAGACGATGCGAGGAGAATGAGGTAAAAAGTGGAAATTCCACTGCTGTTACTATTTATCATCTCCAACATCAAGATTCGTGCAGCTTGATCGGACGGTTGCCGCGTAGATAACGTGTTTGCGAACATGCGCGAAAATTTTGCCACGTCTCCAACCGTCCCCGCCAACAGTTCGTATCGCACACGTGGGAAAATCGTACATGATTGCATTCTCTGCATGTGTGACTTACGAGGCGCCGCTGACCTAAGCCTACGTTGCCCTAGCTGACACAGGCAGATGAGCCGTCACATCGAAGATTCTGGCATGGATGGATCAAGTCCGACTACAGAAGAGTATGATGGAAGATTCAGCATTTCTCCGACTTACAAGTTGAAGATGGATAAAACCTTGCAGGGTTCTTTGGGAGGACTACAAGATATTGCTTGATGATTTGCCGACATCCATCTACACGTAGCATTCCACGAGAAGAGGCAAGACGGCACAAGATCTCGGAGTTCTCCGGGGGATACTGTTGGGGATATGCTATATGGGTATCCTTATAGCATGTCTCTTATCCGGCTAACCTAGGTGGCCCACAGTTGGTAGCATGGCCTATGGTCTGCTGGGCGGCCCAGTTAGATGGATCCAGAAGGGAGGCCCATGCCAGATAAAGGAAGGCTACGGTTGGAGTCACCAACGTACCCGGAGCCTTGGAGTACAAGACACACAAGACTAGTAATAGACGGTGTAGGACTCTGTAACCTGTCCGGCTAGGACTTTTCCATGTAACCCTAGGACCCGACGACTATATAAGTTGGGTCTATGGGAACCTTTAGTAATAGACATCCTCGCACAGCGAACCAATCCCTGTAATAGACATCCTCGCACAGCGAACCAATCCCTGTAACTCGGCGTATTGCCCTTATAGTGATTTATAGCAGGAGTAGGATTCCGCCACCGTCGTGGGATCTGAACCTGGGTAAGCTGTGTTACCTCGTACCCGTCAAACGTCCGCCTTCCCCCACGTCTCTAAACACGCACTGTGAGGACCCCTCCATGGTGTACTCGTCGGCAATACCACGACAGCCGTAACGGGTCAACTCCCGAAGTCAGTCCCTAATGATGTGAACATGGTTTGAGATTACGGATCCCGGGCATCTCTGATACGTCAGAAACGTATCTATAATTTGTGATGCTCCATGCTTGTTTTTTATCTACTTTGCTTTGCTTTGTCTATACTTTGAGGTGTTTTTATATCTTTTCTGGAACTAACCTATTAACAAGTTGCCGCAGTGCCAGTTGCCTGTTTTCTTCTGTTTTTGGTTCTAGAAAGGCAGAAAATCAATATTCTCGGAATTGGATGGGACAAAAACCAAAGTCAGTTTTTCACCGAGGGGAACATGGAACCACAAAGCAGAGCCGGAGGGGGGGCACAGGGTGGCCAAACCCCCCTAGGCGTGGGTAAGCCCTAGGGGCTCCCAGAGGGGGTGTGGGCCCCTGGCTCCCCACCGACCTTACCTCCTGCACCTATAAGATCCCCCCGATGAGAAAACCCTAAAGAATCCAGAAGAAATCCACGAAAACCTCCGTAGCACTACCGCCACCGAAGGGGAGATTCGGGGGACAGAAAGTCTCTGTTCCGGCACCCTGCTGGGACGGGGAAGTGACCCCGGAGCTATCTCCATCAATCTCCATCACCGTTGCTGATCCCCATGATGAGGAGGGAGTAGTTCTTCCTTAGGGCTAAAGGCTCTACCGGTAGCTATGTGTTCATCTCTCTCTCTATGCATGATCATGTTGTGGTCATGAGTTTTGTAATCAAGTAGATCTGCCTTGCTACTCAAGTGCTTCATTAGATATCTGCTCTTCCCATGTGTGTGAAAGTGACAGCGTGCACGCCATGGTAGCACTTAGGCTTGAGTCTACATAAATACTCTTTGTGCTTTAATAGATCTATGCTTTTCCCCACGTGTGTGAAAGTGACAACGTGCATACCGTGTGTGGCACTTTGGCTAGATTGAATATCTGTTATGAGTTATATTTGGAGTTGGATGTCTCTATGAAATTGTGGTGTTTGTTTGAACCATCTAGCGCTCAAGGTGACAGTGTGGGGTTATCTAGATTGGGGAAGGCGGACTTTGAGGTGTGCTGTTATAGCCCTACCGACGATTAGAGTGTCCAACTGGAGAGTAGTTAAGAGTAGTATCATGAAGAGAGGATATTTATATGAGAGAGTGTTCACTAGTGAAAGTATGATCCCTAGGCCTTGTTTCTAAACATTGAAACACCGTTTTCTACTATATCTGTTGCATGTTTGCTTGCTTCCTTCTTGTTTCCTTTAGTCTTTACCCCACCATCAAGCTCTTTTCTGGCACCGTTTCCACTTGTATTTCACTATCTCTTCGCCGAACTAGTGAACCTATACACCTGACAAGTGTATTGGGTGTGTTGGGGACACAAGAGACTTCTTGTATCTTGATTGCAGGGTTGCTTGAGAGGGAATACCTTTGAGCACTTCCTCCCTGAGTTCGATAAACCTTGGGTAATCCACTTAAGGGAAACTTTCTGCTATTCTACAAACCTCTGCACTTGGAGGCCCAACAATTGTCTACAAGAATATAAGTGCGTAGACATCAAGCTCTTTTCTGGCGCCGTTGCCGGGGAGGTAAGGTAAAAGGTACTCACATCCTCCGGTGTGAGTGCTCGAAGTTATTTCCTTTAGATTCAGCAATTTTGTATTTTTGTTTCTTGTTTTCACTAGCTAGGCTTAATGGAAAACAACAACAAAATTAGAGAGCTTTATAGTGTTTATCTTGAGCTAGGACATGATGTGTTTGAAGATAAAATTAAAAAACCTATGGAACTTTATTTGCATGCTAATGGAAATGTTACTAGTATGAATTTTTTGAACACCATTGTTGCTAATGGTATGGAAAAGTCTAAGCTTGGGGAAGCTAGTTTTGATGAAAATGATCTTTTTACTCGCCTAAGCACGGAGGAGAAAATTTATTTTGATGATACTTTTCCTCCAATTTATGATGATTACAATGATGAGTATGATATTTTCAGTCCACCTACTTTTGAGGAGAAAATTGATTGTGATTACAACATGCCTCCTATATTTGATGATTATGGCGATGAGAATAGTAATGATAACTATTTTGTTGAATTTGCTCAAACTACAACTAATAAGAATGACTATGCTTATGTGGAGAGTAATAATTATTTTATGCATGTGGCTCATGATAAGAATGTTTTATGTGATAGATATATTGTTAATTTTATTCACGTTGCTACTGAAAGTTATTATGAGAGAGGGAAACATGGTCTTATGCATCTAAAAAATATTAAGTTTCCCCTCTATGTGCTGAAAGTTTTGAAGTTGCATTTGTTTTGCTTTCCTATGCTTGTTGCTTTGTGCTTTCATGAATTGTTTCTTTACAAGATTCCTATGCACAGGAAGTGGGTTAAACTTAAATGTTCTTTGAATTTGCTTCTTGATGCTCTCTTTTAAATCAATTCATATTTCTTATGAGAGCATTTTCTCAAACTATCAAGCCTAACTTAAAGGCATTAAAGAAAAGTACTTGTTGGGAGATGACCCAAGAGTTTTCTTGTGTCTTGGAAGTTATTACTTCAGTAATGACCTCTCCTTATCCTTTTTGTTTGCTTTTTGTGCCAAGAATGACCTCTAATGAGAGGTAACTAAGATTTGGGGAGTTGATGTCCCAAAACAGATTTCTATCCTCCACCAAAAAAATTCCTGAGGAGGCTCTGTAACTGGGATTGAGCTCAATTTTACGAATAAATCCCCTAGTATGTTGGCTAACTTTCGTTAGTTTAACACTTTTTGATTTAAGCAACATAAGATGTTCAAAAAAATTCGTTTCTACCTGCTGGTCTGTTTTGACAGATTTCTGCCATTTTTTGCATTTGCTTCTTATTGATTCCTTTTTGAGCTCTCTTCAGGTAAATTGAGTTTCTTTGAAGGAGTTACTTCAGTAGCTTGTGTTTTTAGTGAAAAGCCTTGCTGTTCCAAAGCTTTGCCAGTGGTCTAATATCTTTTGAATAAGCTAATGTTGCTAATGAAGATTGTGTGAAGTTTTGTATGAAGGAAAAATTTCAGGTGTAGAGAGAGAATGATGTAATGAGATGAAGAATGGACAAAAGCTCAAGCTTGGGGATTCCACCCCGGTGTCACCCCAAGAAATATTCGAGAGGTACAAGTGTCAAAGCTTGGGGATGCCCAAGGCATACCCTTCTTCATCAATAAAAATCTCAGGTCTTTCTGGACACTTCATTTTTATTGTTTCATGCATAGTTGTGTTGTTCTTGGAGCGTCTTAGTTTTCATTTTTGGTTTTAGTTTTCTTAGTTTGCTTGAGTAAGTTGGTTGGTTACACCACACTTCTTTTGGAGAGAGACACACTCTGTTTCCATTGCCTAGAACACTCTAGTTTTCACTCATTGTTTTGTGAGTGTTCACTTTTGCTAGCACTGCGTTCAGCCTTAGTTTTCTTGTTCTTTCAGCTTAGAACTTTTTAGTTCTTCTTTGTGGATTTGTGAGACAAGCTCACTGGTATTTATTGATTATTATCTTTGTGAGTTGTTTCAATTAGGTTGATTGCTGTTGGAAAAGAGTAGTAAGTTCTTGCTTGTAAGTGCAAGATGAGCTTGGTTTGACTGTGGCCTAGACTTTATCATGTCATGCTAGGTATTGTTTTGACCTTATGCTTAGTGATTATTGCTGTAGCATGACTTGCTCCAAGTCATTGAGAGTGCTTAATGTGCGTTGAAAGAATCATGCGTTGTTTTAGCATACAAATGCATAGTATTGTGGTATTCTCCTTTGATGCTTTGTTTGGGTTGACTTGGCACATGCTCACACCATGTTATGACTACGACAAGTCACCATAGCCTCTATGATCATTTATTCCTTGACTTGTAGTACCACTCTATGTTTTGATTAGTAATGTTTTGTTGCTCTGCATGATGATGGCCATTATTGCTCTCTTAGTTGGTTGCTTCCAGTCTTTTGCTAGCCTCCACTTGTATGAGTAAGCTATACTCATGCTTCCAACTCCCAAGAAACCAAGTCATTCCAAAGTGTCCACTATAAACTCCTATGCATGGTGTGTTACACCATTCCAAGTATATTCTTGTTTTCAGCTATCTTCCAATTAAAAACTATTTTGTTATGTGAAAACTTAGTGATTAAAGCCCTCACGAACTTGATGGCACACTTTATATTATTTGCCCCTAATAAACTTGAACCATTGTGACAACTTTGTTGTATATGCTTGCACTTATAAGTTGGAATTAGCAGAACCGTGCTGTCACGGGGAACGTTTTCAACATTGCACTTGTACTTTGTACTTAGTTGATATCATGCTCTTTTGTTTATGGATGTCACCAGTGTGAAATAAAGAGGGAACTTGTAAGTCCATGGATTTTGTATTCTGTGTTAGAGAAACGCATGGGCCGCTATCCTAAGCCATGCCTAATCATGGTGGAAACTTGCAGCATCACCATAGTGAGCCATCTATGAAGCATCCTCAATAAAGAGCTATGCATATGGTAAATAAAAAGATTGCTGAGATTCTCATTGTTTGCTTGCCTTGTCATTTTGGTTATTGGAAAGCTCTTGTATCATGTGCAAGGGGTACCCCATTGGCGGTTCTCAATGATATGCAAATACTTACAATGACAAGAACTTACCTGGACCCAAAGTTGAGTATGCATGAGGTGCGGCCCTCGTATTCAAGGGACTTGAGATTGCCAACTTATACTTCGTCAAGCATATACTCAAGCTTTGCCACTTTAACCTTAACCACTTCAAGATGCTTATGATAGGGGCAATGAGGGCTGAAAGCTAACAAGTACCATAATTTTTGGAAGCTCTTTTTGAAACTTGAAATCCCTGCTTCTTTTACAAAAGGCCTTTCTTCCACTATTATTGAGTCTCCACCTTCTACCTTTAGGCACCATTAAGAGAGCATAGTTTCCATTATGTGTGCAGTGTCCCAAAGCTTATTGATTGATGCATATTGTGATATTACTTGTTCTTGTGCTATTTTTTTCTAGTCACGCTTGTGAACTTTGAAGGTGTCCTATGCATCTATATTGCTACTCTATGAGGGACAAGCTGAATGCCACTATGCTATGTTTTCTGTATGTGAAACAAACAAATGTTTTTCAATGCATGTTATTCATGATCTTTGTTTGTAGCCTTTCATGTTGCATGCATAGTTACTATGTCCTATTGTTAGAACTCCATCTTTCATGCACATGTTTAGAGTTCTTTGATCCTAGCTTTCAATGCTTGCAAATGGTTAAATCTTTGTTGTGATGGTGCATGTCACCTCAAAAATTATTCTTTTTATCACTTACCTACTCGAGGATGAGCAGGAGTTAAGCTTGGGGATGCTTGATGCGTCGGAAACGTATCTATAATTTTTGATGCTCCATGCTTGTTTTGTATCTACTTTGCTTTGCTTTGTCTATACTTTGAGGTGTTTTTATATCTTTTCTGGAACTAACCTATTAACAAGTTGTCGCAGTGCTGCGCTGTTTTCTTCGCTTTTGGTTCGGAAAGGCAGAAAATCAATATTCTCGAATTGACGGGACAAAAGCCAAAGTCAGTTTTTTCACCGAGGGAACACGGAACCTGAAGCAGAGCGAGGGGCCACAGGTGGCCAAACCCCTAGGCGCGGCAAGCCTGGGCGCCTAAAGGTGTGGGCCCCTGCCCCCACCGACCTTACCTCTTGCGCCTATAAGAGCCCCCCGATGAAAAACCCCTAAAGAATCCAGAAGAAATCCACGAAAACCTCCGTAGCGCCGCCGCCACCGAAGGGGAGATTCGAGGGACAGAAAGTCTCTGTTCCGGCACCCTGATGGGACGGGGAAGTGCCCCCAGAGCCATCTCCATCACCGTTGCTGATCCCCGTGATGAGGAGGGAGTAGTTCTTCCTCAGGGCTAAAGGCTCTACCGGTAGCTATGTGTTCATCTCTCTCTATGCATGATCATGTTGTGGTCATGAGCTTTGTAATCAACTACCTTGCTACTCAAGTGCTTCATTAGATATCTGTTCTCCCCATTTGTGTGAAAGTGACAGCGTGCACGCCATGTTGGCACTTAGGCTTGAGTCTACATAAATACTATTTGTGCTTTAATAGATCTATGCTTTTCCCCACGTGTGTGAAAGTGACAGCGTGCATACCGTGTGTGGCACTTTGGCTAGATTGAATATCTGTTATGAGTTATAGTTGGAGTTGGATGTCTCTATGAAATTGTGGTGTTTATTGGAACCATCTAGTGCTCAAGGTGACAGTGTGGGGTTATCTAGATTGGGGAAGGCGGACTTTGAGGTGTGCTGTTATAGCCCTACCAATGATTAGAGTGTCCAACCGGAGAGTAGTTAAGAGTAGCATCATGAAGAGAGGATATTTATATGAGAGAGTGTTCACTAGTGAAAGTATGATCCCTAGGCCTTGTTTCTAAACATTGAAACACCGTTTGCTACTAGATCTGTTGCATGTTTGCTTGCTTCCTTCTTGTTGCCTTTAGTCTTTACCCCACCGTCAAGCTCTTTTCTGGCACTGTTACCACTTGTATTTCACTATCTCTTCGCCGAACTAGTGCACCTATACACCAGAAGTGTGTATTGGGGTGTTGGGGACACAAGAGAATTCTTGTATCTTGATTGCAGGGTTGCTTGAGAGGGAATACCTTTGACCACTTCCTCCCTGAGTTCGATAAACCTTGGGTAATCTACTTAAGGGAAACTTGCTGCTGTTCTACAAACCTCTGCACTTGGAGGCCCGACAACTGTCTACAAGAATAGAAGTGCATAGACATCAATCTCCCATTCCCTTTCATGCTTACCTACCTGTATGAATGCACCTCCTTCACCTCCATCGAGGGTGGTTAGACACGACCTTTAACTTGCTTTCGCCGAGACCATGAGTCACGCACTAGGGAGATGCCGCCGTGACGGGTCGAGTCCCGAAGTCGGTCCCTAATGATGTGAACAGGGTTTGAGATTATGGATGCTAGGCATCTCCCATTCCCTGCCACGCTTACCTACATGTATGAATGCACCTCCTTCACCTCCATCGAGAAAAGCCAGAATGCGTATGTCGAATGGAACGCCCGAACTATGTGACTCATGGAATCTACTCGGCAAGTTAGTTGGTCGAGGGGGTTTCCAAGCCCCCGTGTGGCTGTACGCTCGTCTTGGTTCAAGAGGCAAGAACATCGGGTCCTAAGGGTGGAAAGTATGGGACTGCAAAAATCACAACCCACTGTGGCCTCCCATACAAGCCTTAGCATGTTTAACTTTCATCTTTGATCATACCACGTCATCCTGTCATACTAGGTTCATTCGCAGCTCTGATTCATCAACCGGATGGACCAGTGGTAACAACTAAGCATGGCTAAGCACAACAGAGATAGTAGCTCTAGCAACGCTTCACAAGCCAAACCCTAGTTATGCTAGGAGCAGTGGATCAGGGAATATAGGCTTCAAAGGAAACATGCATCATATAGGATTACTATATCTATCGATAAAAGACTTTAGAATCGCATGCACATGACAAGAATGTAAATACTTTGAAAGCATAGGATTCATATGTATGTGTGGGGCTTCGCTTGCCTTTGCTAGTTGACATCCAGGAAGCAGAGTTCCGGACACCTGGTACTTGAATTGGTTATAGTTGATCAAGTATTGGTCTTCGAGCTTCGATGGTGTTGATCTCGATCTTCAACCTCAATCCCGATTTCAATATCGTATTCTACCGGAGAAGAACCAAACACCAGAAAGAGAGGGAAACAATCAACACATGGCATCGATGCAATGCTCAATAAGGAATGATGACACGTTAATGTGTATTGAAATTGAAACCCTAAACATGCTCGACCATTTTAAACAGGGTCCGAGAGGTGCAAACCCTAGAATAGGGGATCTCGGAATCACCTGCGGGGTTCATTTTCTTCTTCTAATTATACTTGCCATGAGAGTTCCTTAACAATGCATGATTTTGATGCTATTGTTTAGATCTTATTTTTCTAAACATTTTGATACATCATTTGTATTTTTTTGATTTAAAATGAATAAGTTATGAATTTCTCCATTTTTAATTCATTTTAAATCATTTTTAGAATATTATAAAATAATTTACTTTTGGAATTACTTTTACATTTTATTTAATCAGAAAACATTTTTGAAAATGTTTATTTGACTTACAACAGGGGCCCACATGTCATATTTTTCTTATTTACATAAATGATTTATGGGAAACATTTAAAATAAAAGAAAATAGGGAAATGACCTCATGCTGACATGGACATGATGTCAACAATGGAGGTGCTCTCAGATCGAGTAAGCCCACATCGATCCGCTGCACGCAGGGCCTAGTGGGTGGGATGGTTGGAAGAGGAGGTCGAGGTGGACCTAGTAGTAGCGGCTAGGTCATTTATTGGTCGCCGTAGCGAAGAGAACGACGGCGGCCGACGGCGGTGGATGCAGGTGGTCGACGGGGAGGGGGCTAGAGAGCGAGGGACAGGGAACAGAGGGGTCTGCAAGGACCGTGAGCTTACCCTGAGTGCGATTTTGGTGACGGCAAGGCCGGTGACGGTCGAACAGCGCCGAATCGTCGGCGACAATAGCGACGACCGACAGATGTGCGAGCTCGATTCCGGCGAGGTGGGGTCTTCCTGTCTTGCGTGCTTCGGCAGGGATGAAGATGGCGGCGAGGCGCTTCTAGCACTGACCACGGCGTGGCATGGGGTGGCCGGAGACGGTGGGGCTCGCCGGTGAGGTCTGGCTAGGGTTCGGGCTAAAGGGAAAAAACAACAGAGATGGCGAGAGAGAGAGAGAGATGGGAATGGGGCGAGAGAGAATGACGTGGCGATTCTTATCCTTGACACCAGGGGCAGCGGCGAGCATCACAGCGGGCGGGGGATCGACGACGAGCGGCAGGACACGCAGCAGCTTCGCTGCGTCCTTTTGGCATAGGAAGAAGAAGGGGAAAGAACGAAGGGGTACGCGGGCCAGTGGCGGGCTACGGCTGGGCCAAGGTGGGCCGTGGTTACTGTGGGCGAGCAGTGGGTAGGAAGGACAGGGAGATGGGCCGGGCTAGAATAGGGTGCTCGCTCTGTTTTTCTTTCTCAAATTCTTTCTCTTTTATATTTTCTCAATTCCTATTTGTATTTCCAAACTAGATCTGTTTTGGTATATTTTAAAATACCAGAGCCTTTACAACATATTGAAATACTAGAGGGGCCGTTTATCACCATTTGGGATCCAAATATTTTGAGGTTTTCAAAATTTCAAAAGCCATTTGAATTGATTTCAAAGAGAGAGGGGAAGCTAGGGTTTAGGGTTTTGTGATTATTTTCTTTCTTGCATGCATTTTAAGATGATGATTCTCATGAATGCACATTCAAACCTAATGTCTATTTAGTAAAACTAGGGTTGTTACAATTCTATCCCCCTTAAAAGAATCTCGACCCGAGATTCCTAGGTAGGAAGATAGAAGGAATAGGGTTACACTAGACTTAGACGATCTTCTCAGAGAGATTGATCCATGCCACCATTATTGAATGAATGAAGCGCTTCATAATCTTCAAAGTGGCTGCTCACACTAAAGAGGAGAGGGAATGGCACAGAACCATGAACTGAGTATTTCACGGTTAACTCATGGATAGATGTTTCACAAACATCTCTAAAGCCAAAAAACATGAAACACGTTAAGGTAACAGAGGAAACAAAAGAAGAAGGTTTCAAGGTGACATGTAATTGGTCTTCATAAGGATTGAGACCATGGAGCTTTTAGAAGAATTTTGACTTTTGAGGGAAGGAGACTTCCAATAGATGGAAAAAGGAACACAGACTTCGAGAGGTAAACCTCTACTAAACATCTTAAGTAGCGCTTTACAGGTGGAAGAGATGGATACCAATAAAACCAAGTTGTTGAACTACTTTTGACATAGAAGAGTCATTCTTTGTTTCAACAGAAAGCCAAGACAGAAAGGTGTTTTGTTGGAGAGGACTCGTAAGAGTCACAAGGAACATGTTATAAGAGAAACTATTGATTGCCAAAATCATGGTCGCTCTTCGGACATGTTAAAGAAAACAGGAATGAAACTCTTTATTTCATCCAGGACTATCAAAATCTTGCCAAATATCATGATATCACTTTACACCACCAAGATGAATAGTTTAGAAGATTCCTGATGACACGAGAAGAAAGGAACTTCATTCTCAGACTTCAAGTACTTGGCATAACAAGATGTTTTCCATTGTAAAAAGGGTCTGGAGGATCGACTGAGAGACATTTAGCAACACTACTTTAAATGTTCTCCTTGATGTTTGAGATACTGATATCAAGCTTTTAACAAGCCTTCAATCAGTCATCAAGTAAAGGCCATACATTGAATCCAAAGAAAACCATAAGCTCAATTCCCATGATAGATCACAGAAAATGCGTCCTGAGGAGTGGTTGTTATCACTAATTCAAGAGAGTGTGGGAATAGTTCTTCCGACTGATTGTGCCAACCACTGCATCAATCTTTCTAGAGTTACAATAGACCTACGTCATAACCTTGAGGAACACCAATCATTATTGCTGCTTGAGATTCAGCTTTGATTAAGTGGAGAGATACTTCAGACTTAGCATATCCAAATAGAAAGGGTACAACATTTACCACGGAGGTAAAGTCACTAGATTCTCAAGACATGGACTTCAATGTCAAGCTCCAAAGGATGAGCTAGATTGTAGAACCCATGTGATAGAAAATTATTAGACGTCAATTGCACCTACATGAGTTGTTTGCAATGAAAGACAATTAGAATCCTTGTTAGGAAATATTTAGGAGGATATAGAAGTTTTGTTGGACTTCTTATCTTCCATGACGAATCAATCAGTGGCTTGGTGTGCCTGGAGGATCTTCTCAAGATGTGAAGGTATCAACCTTCCATGTCAAGAATTCTTCGCACATACTTGACCGACTTGGAATGATTCCCGAGGAAGCAAAGATAACTCTACTCAAATCCACGACGACATCTTTCAACATTTGCACGTGAACCGGAGAAGGTAACTTCTAACATCCAAAACACATACTTCGAGATAACACGAAGATGGTTCTCAAAAGTTTCCAACATTAATGCCACTGTTCCATATGAGTCTGATATAACATGGAGAAGTTAGGAATGTCATTGGTTGGGATCAATAACAAACTTATCTATACACTCCAAGAGGACGGAGTCACATGTTGTTGAACAAGGCATAGACATTGGTCAGACCAAAGATATGAATATGTACTTGAGTGAAACATCAATAGTAGATACACCATCAAGATTGTCCTTAGAACTGAGTTTGATTTGACAACTGCCCAAACCAAATCAAAGGCGGGGAAGATAACATATCCACAAAGGACTTATTATCCTTCTTCAACACGAACAGAACTAGACATCCCTTTAAGGAGGAACAGAGTTGGATAGAACATTTGTCTTACAACTCTCCAAGTTGTTGTTTAAGCTCAACCAACTAGCTCAGGGGTATCCAGTATGGATCCTTGGAGAAAGGAATAGTTCAAAGAACTTGCCTGCTCAAGAACTTGACAGCACAGTCATGTGGCAACATGGCGATACTTCTAGTAGACATCTAGAATATCACTTACCACCGATATGTCACATAGCTCAAGAGGAAACTTGCTTTGTAAGGCAAGAAGACATGGTCGCAGAGGTTCGGCACGGGCCTAACTCTTTGACCGAAGAGGTTGCACTAGAATAGCGGACTTGGTAGCACAATCATTCTTTGCTTAGTGGTTAGATAACTAGTCACGCTAATAATGACACAAATGCCCTTGGAGTTCAAAGCGATGAGAATTGCTAAGAATCTTAGATGGCCACATCAATACGCACACGCAACATTCCTGAGCACAGACAACTCAGAGGAAAGGTGGGTAATATGTGTAAGAGAATCACTTCATTAAGAGGGTCATGAGACTTAGCACGACCTCTTGGTATAGAAAGGGTGTGATACTTTAGGGTAGAACAGAACATAAGCTAGATGCTTATTGATCTGCGGATTACAACACTTTGACCTGGTCTTAGAAATGACAAGGTATTGGAGTTTGTTTCTCCTGACATCCCGAAATGGTTTGTCATGATAGACCACAAGAGTATATTGCATCGGAAGACACCAATGCACATTTACTACTTGGCTACTAACTGGTAGATAAAGATCGAAAAGCAACAAGGGGAAGGAACATGCTCAGGATAGAATCCCGAGATGTGGATGCATAAGTCAACAATCTTCCGAAAACCAATGCATAGAAAAGAAGGGTGTGGCAGAGTCACGAGCAAAGATGTGAGAGTCTCGAGGAGTACCCTTGTTGTGATCTATTTGGTTCCATTAAAGAACATCTGCCATAGCTTGTGGTAGAGAAGTCCTTTATTGTCACTGTTCATTAGCGACAATATCCACAAGCTTGAAGGTTATACTAAAAGGTACTAGCCATTCTGAGGTAATGTTTGAACATTAACAACATGGATCTTGGGTTAAAGGTCAGCTTCATGTACAAGATTCACAACACTAGAATCAAGCACAATCGGGGATCTTAGGTTCAAGTCTAAGGGTTAAAAACCAAAGAAAGGAGTAACTACTAATTGAGTGACAAATTGTACACTACAAGATAATAATCACGAGGTAGCTTCCAAGAGAAGGAACGACTTCTGAAGTACCCAAACAAATAAAAAGGAGGCACACGAGGCGAAAGGAGACTTCGAGGCCTAGAACAGATCACTGTGGGACCATAAACATGATGTTGTGGACCCTTAAGGTAGAGATATCATGATAGAAACAAATCTCTCAAACGAATAGGATCAAAGGGAACAAGGATCACACACACACCAGACTCTGAAGAACTTAACACTAGGTCAATGGTTGAGAAACAACATGCCTAAAAAGGCACCTAAGCTTTGAAGAAAGAGACGAGATAGCAACACTTTTCCAAATCAACACAAGATAAGATGACCCAGAGTTAGAGCAAAACTGGATAAGGAGAAAAGAAACATACTAGAGTTTTCACACATAATTTTCATCTTTGAAAATAGTTTTCACAAATACTAGAATCAACATCGACCAATAGAAAGAGTTTCCTATAGTCAGTACTACTCTGATACCAAAACCTATGACACCCCCGGGATTAGGGCTAGACAAATCCCAGACCTCTGTTTGATATAAGTCTAACCTAAATCTCGAAAGCGTACAGAGAGAGAATTGATGACACAACAGTGACCCTATGACACAAAAAATTATTACAACAAGGTCATAACTGAGCAAAGAACCAAAATATTACAAGCAGAGGTCACTGACCACAAACATCAAACAACGGAAGGCAAATTATTCTATTAAATATAGCAAACTTAACAAATGGCCTAAGAGGCCTGAAGCATAATGATGACGTCCAATCCATAGATCCCAGACTGCTGACTGGGAACTCCAAACTACTCGTCGATGTCGATGCCATGAAGAACTCATCTTCTATGGTAACACTTACCCTGCTGCAAAAGTATCAACAAAGCAAGGGTGAGTATAGGGTGTACTCTGCAAGACTTATGACTGGTGGAGTTATTTTGCATAAAGCCATCTTTGTTTTGTAAAACAACAGGGAAAAGAATCTCGACTAACATAATATTTTAAAAAGGGATAAGAGAGCGGTATCTCTAACTTTGATCATCTCTTGATATCCACCGAATCATCATCAGCTGAACCTATCTAGGATCACCCCCTCGATCCCTGAGGAAGCATCCTTAAGCACTCATTGTTTAACTTGCCAAGTTTTACGATTAGGTTCAAGTTCTCTATGATCTTCACGTTCGTTCCCAAGTTCGTGCATAACCGCGGACGCGGCTTTTCAAAAAGATTAATAACTCTGCAGGGGTGTACAACTTTACCAACACGTACTAACCTTCTCTTAATGCCACTAGATAAGCCCTCTTCCTTGGAAGGCCGGCAGAGGGTGGTTAGACACGACCTTTACATTGATTTCGCCGAGACCATGAGTCACGCACTAGGGAGATGCCGCCGTAACGGGTCGAGTCCCGAAGTCGGTCCCTAATGATGTAAACAAGGTTTGAGATTACGGATGCCAGGCATCTCCCATTCCCTGCCACGCTTACCTACCTGTATGAATGCACCTCCTTCACCTCCATCGAGAAGAGACAGAATGTGTATGTCGAATGGAACGCCCGAACTATGTGACTCATGGAATCTACTCGACAAGTTAGATGGTCGAGGGGGTTTCCAGGCCCCCGTGTGGCTGTACGCTCGTCTTGGTTCAAGAGGCCAGAACATCGGGTCCTAAGGGTGGCAAGTATGGGACTGCAAAAACCACAACCCACTGTGGCCTCCCATACAAGCCTTAGCATGTTTAACTTTCATCTCTGATCATACCACGTCATCCTGTCATACTAGGTTCATTCGCAGCTCTGATTCATCAACCGGATGGACCAGTGGTAACAACTAAGCATGGCTAAGCACAACAGAGATAGCAGCTCTAGCAACGCTTCACAAGCCAAACCCTAGTTATGCTAGGAGCAGTGGATCAGGGAATATAGGCTTCAAAGGAAACATGCATCAGATAGGATTACTATATCTATCGATAAAAGACTTTAGAATCGCATGCACATGATAAGAATGTAAATACTTTGAAAGCATAGGATTCATATGTATGTGTGGGGCTTCGCTTGCCTTTGCTAGTTGACATCCAGGAAGCAGAGTTCCGGACACCGGGTACTTGAATTGGTTATAGTTGATCAAGTATTGGTCTTCGAGCTTCAATGGTGTTGATCTCGATCTTCAACCTCAATCCCGATTCCGATATCGTATTGTACCGGAGAAGAACCAAACACTGGAAAGAGAGCGAAACAATCAACACATGGCATCGATGCAATGCTCAATTAGGAATGATGATATGACAAGTTAATGTGTATTAAAATTGAAACCCTAAACATGCTCGACCATTTTAAACAGGGTCCGAGAGGTGCAAACCCTAGAATAGGGGATCCTCAGAATCACCTATGGGGTTCATTTTATTCTTCTAATTATACTTGCCATGAGAGTTCCTTAACAATGCATGATTTTGATGCTATTGTTTAGATCTTATTTTTCTAAACATTTCGATATATCATTTGTATTTTTCTGATTTAAAATGAATAAGTTATGAATTTCTCCATTTTTAATTCATTTTAACTCATTTTTAGAATATTATAAAATAATTTACATTTTGGAATTACTTTTACATTTTATTTAATCAGAAAACATTTATGAAAATGTTTATTTGACTTACAATAGGGGCCCACATGTCATATTTTTCTTATTTATAGAAATGATTTATGGGAAACCTTTAAAATAAAAGAAAACAAGGAAATGACCTCATGTTGACGTCAGCATGACGTCAGCAATGGAGGTGCTCTTAGATCGAGCAAGCCCCCATCGATCTCCTGCACGTGGGGCCTCGTGGGTGGGATGGTTGGAAAGAGGAGGTTGAGGTGGACCTAGTAGTAGTGGCTAGTTCATTTATTGGTTGCCGGAGCGAGGAGAACGACGGCGGCCGACGGCGATGGATGCAGGTGGTAAACTGCGAGGGAGCTAGAGAGCGAGGGAGAGGGAACAGAGGGGTCTGCAAGGAACGCGATCTCACCCTGAGTGCGATGGTGGTGACGGCAAGGCCGGTGACGGTCACGCCGAATCGATGGCAGCAATAGCAACGGCCGACATATGTGCGAGCTCGATTCCGGCGAGGTGGGGTCTTCCCGTCTTGCGTGCTTCAGCATGGATGAAGATGGTGGCGAGGCGCTTCTAGCAGTGACCACGGCGTGGCATGGGGTGGCCGGAGACGGCCGATCTCGTCAGTGAGGTCTGGGATAGGGTTCGGGCTAAAGGGGAAAAACAGCAGAGAGGGCGAGAGAGAGCGAGATGGGTATGGGGCGAGAGATAATGACGCGGAGGTTCTTATCCTTGACACCAGGGGCAGCGGCGAGCATCACAGCATGGAGGGGATCGACGGCGGCAGATACTTAGCACAAGGCCCTTTAAGCAGGAAGGAAGAAGAAGGCACGCGGGCCATGGCGGGTCATGCTGGGCCGAGGTGGGTTGCGGCTACTGTGCGTGAGCGGCGGGTAGGAGGGACAAGGAGATGGGCCGGGCTAGAATAGGGTGCTGGCTCTGTTTTTCTTTCTGAAATGCTTTATCTTTTATAATTTCTCAATTCCTATTTGTATTTCTAAACTAGATCTGTTTTGATATATTTTAAAATACCAGAGCCTTTACAACATATTGAAATACTAGAGGGGCCCTTTATCACCATTTCAGATCCAAATATTTTGAGGTTTTCAAAATTCCAAAAGCCATTTGAATTGATTTCAAAGACAGAGGGGAAGCTAGGGTTTAGGGTTTTGTGATTATTTTCTTTCTTGCATGCATTTTAAGATGATGATTCTCATGAATGCACATTTAAACCTAATGTCTATTTAGTAAAACTAGGGTTGTTACACATTTCTTGGGGATTCGGTCATACAGGGACGGGTTCGTCCTGGTCCTGAGAAAGGAGATGACGAGGGGGGCCCACGATGTCAGCAAAGAAAAAAACAAGGGAAGTGAGGGATAGGAGATGGGCTGCAGCTGCTGCTTTGGGTGTGCCGGCTTTGAGCCGTTGTCGTTGTGTGTTGCACGCGCGGGAAGGAGAAAGGCGGTGGAGGGAATGGGCTGGGCCATTCTAGCTAGCTCCGCTTGCCAGGTTGCCCCTTTCTTTTTTATTCACCTCCTTTTATTCTTTTTTATTTATCCATTTCTTTAATATCTTTTGTTTTTGAACTCGGATTTAAGTGAAACAAGATTTTACATGTTTGTAAAATTCAATACATTCTTTTAGGAGGTTAATGAACACTATTCATGTCCAAATAAAATATAAAATCTATTAATCTTGTAATTTTCATTTCTCTTATAACTTTGTGTCATTGTATTTATTCCATATATTTTCCATAATAGCTCAAACAAGTTTCATAAATTTTATAAAATTCAAAGGAACATTTTAGGACTCTAGGGAATATATTCCTGTCCATTTTAAAATTCAAACATGGATATTTCCATTAAACCCTAATAGATGCATGCATGGAAGGGTTTTTGAATAGTTTTTTTTTCACAAATGGTTTTTAATTTGAATTTTTTGCAAGATTACATGATGCAATGCACATGAATTCTATGAACTTTTTCCCATACTAAAAATATGGTATGTTACACATGCTTCATAACTGTGAACTTTCTTGGTGGCGCACACTTGTGGGAGAACACGAACATTGGGATTATATTGAGGAATCATCTTATAATGTTACCATTGTAAGACTAATAATAGCATAATAAGATACACAACCAATCAACATCAAATGTAAATTGTTTATGTGATATGATATGGTTGTCGCGCCTTGATCTCCACCGAGTGCGCTGGCATTGCACCAGGTTCACGGTGCCACATGTCGTTGACAGTACATTTCATAAATACTTACCTTGATCATATATATCACAAGCCCCTGCAAAATAAAGTTAGACGCCTCTACTTTATTATTGCAAGTTTTACACGGTTGTTAGGGCTTTCGCAAGAGTTCTGTTTGTACCTATGAACTTCCAACCATAACATGGATTGACTAGTTACTGCTTTGAGTCCCCTCTCAGAACCGTTCTTGGTAAATGCCATATCAACCAATGTTAGAGGGACAGACACACGCTGACCACTTATATGGTACAAGACATATGTCAGTCATGGAACAAGTCTCGCGTAAGGTTACGCCTAAGGTCCATCTGGGTCACTTCAACTGACATTGTCGCGATATAAACAAGTACACGTGGGAGGGTACCAACTAAAAAAATCAATGCCCACACAATGAACATGTGTTCTGCTCGTACCAAACATCTACGCATATATCGGCTCTGATATCACTAAAAGGGTTCCGTGGCAGAAAACAAAAACATTTCCTACACTGGACACACTTAGCCAGGATCTATCTATGTAGATGTTAGGTACGGAGAGGGGATTTACTATTCATACCTTTGAAGACCGAACGCGGTTAACGTTCCACAGGGAACATGGATGACATAGTCGAACTCGCTCGGCCTCAAGGTCGTGAAGGTCCTCGCAAGTCACACCTAGTCCTTGTATGAGGTAGCCAACCTCATGGTCGTGCCGACGTCCAAGATCAAAGCAAAGCACCACAAGTGGTAGTGGCTCATGGCCTTACAGACCTACGGTGTAGAGACGTCTCCTGGGCTCCATTCCAACAAAGCAGCGGAAGAAGATTGATACAGACCAAGTCTAGTAGCACGACGATGTGCGTATTGTGGAGAAATCCGTATCCCCATATGTGGTTCCAAACTTTGGGAACCACACATAAGGGAGAGAGAGAATATGCAAAGACCAATTGGGATGGATTTTGGGAGAAGTCCCAGGGTGGGACTAATCAAAGGCAGGAGATGGGTAAGCTCCGCCGGCCAGCCCCCACCATGTGCCCCACATGGGGGGAAGCCCACTAGGGCCACCGGCCTCCCTTGTCCCTTCCTAGGGTGTGGCCCCTCTTGGGCCTCCTCCGGTGAAGCCCAATTAGGTGGGCTGCCCCAAAAATCTAATTTAAATAATGTTTTTAATATTATTTAATTTAATTAATAGTAAATACATATTATTTAATACATATCAGTCTCAACTTTTGGACCCCTTCGATCATCATAGGATATCCCGGGAACCATTCCGATATTGGCCTAGAATAATTCCTGACATGGGTATGTCCTATAGGTACCCAAGATTGGCCTATTCGGTCTGGCCCAATGGGAGACCATGTGATGATCCGCACCTGACGTTGAAGCACATGAAGATTCAGGTGAGCCAGGCCCATAAAGAACGGGACTCCTTAGTGGATACGGCAAGCTTAAGATAGAAACTTTAAAATGAAATCCCTAATTTGTAATCGACTCGGCCTGTATCTTGAGACCTGGCTCCCCATATAAATGTCAGGAGGGAACGACGAGGAGGGTTCTGAAACCCTAGCACATATACCCGCTAGATTACATATGCAAACCATCGCCATCAAGGCAACCCCGATAACCTTTGGTTCATTGATAATCAAGAGTAGACAAGTAGGAGTAGGGTTTTCCCTCCGGGGGCCTGAACCTAGGTAAACCTCGTGTCCCCATGTTGTTTGTCTGTTAGCCGAACGAAGCTTCTAGTGCATCCCTCTTCCCCGAAACCCAAGTCCATTAACGATGGGCATTGATGCGTTAACCCCACATCAATTGATGTCGTATGTGGGAAGTGGGCGCCCTAATGTTGCAGCTTTGAAGCCTCCATCACCCTCGATCTACGACTCGTCCGCGTCGGAGAACTACATCCTATTTGGTACATTCGAATTCACCCTCCACTCGCCAGCAACACACCCGGCCTTTGATTCCGTAGGAGACAGAGTCAACATGATGATCGGGAGCCTATGCTTCCAGGTGGGCAAGATCGGCACGCTTCACTTCCCCGAGCAGTCGACACCTCCGTCGATCGCCCCTGCTTCATGGATCCCACCACCGATCGGTGCGCTGTCATTATCTGTGCCGACTGCTGTTTCAAATCCTAAGTTTCAAACCGTAATTTAATTACCTAAGTTTCAAATCCTAATTTTTATCCATAATTAGTTTGATCTTGTTTCCCACCTTCAGAAGAATGAAGCATAGATAGATCTAGAGCCTTCGTTCAAATTTTCTAAAAGGATGGAATGTGACATTGTATCTATAAAATTTTCTTCTCTACATAATTTTTTTTGATCTGGTAGAAATGAAGTTAGTACTATCATGAGTTATCATGAGTTATATGTATTGTAGACACTAGACGAAGCAAAGATTTTTATCCAAACCTCAATTCTCAAGGGCACCCCTCTCTTTCAAGAGAATTGGTGGCACACTTAAAAAATTCAAGCGAACATTATCGGTATTTCCTTGCGAAGAACTTTACTTGGAGAACTAAAAGTAGCATGTATTTTGGGAGCCTGCAACACGAATATTATACAATAGCAAGTATTGAAGAATCCGGGTTTTTTATTGGATTAGGAATTCCCTCTTTTCTCTTTTAATCCTTTTCTTATTTTTTTTCTTTTTTATACCTCTAACCCATGATCTTTCTTAATCTTATCCAATTTCTCGTTTTACCAGAAAAATTTATAGATCCAATGTCACATTTCGTAAAAATTTATGATACATGTATAGGATGCACTCAATGTGTATGAATTTTTTTGCTTTTTTTTTCCGAGAACCACTTAAAGGTTCCACCAACTCCAACTAAAAGAATAAAATAATTTTATTCCAGGTTTAGGCTTGTGTCCTTTCATTTAGAATGGCTGCTGCTTGGTCTTTAGTGAGCGAGTTTTTTTATAAGAGTAAGTAGAACTTAAAATTTAGAATCTAGTTAATAGCTAAAACCCGTGGTAGCAATATAACAGGAAAAGTATACTGAAAAGATAGTTCTTTTCAATTTCGATTATCTATCTATCATTCGTTTCTATTTCTAGATATCATATTTTCCTAAATTTATTATCCAAATCTATTGATCATTAACTTAGATTTTCTCAAGATTTTGGCTGCTATTACGAATTATTCTACCAAAACATTAGGAGCAAAAAAATCCAATGGAAAAAAGATAGTAGAAGCTACCCGACCTACAAGATCCTTTACATAAAAATAAGGGTAAGAAGCAATTTTATCCATCTCAAAGGGTTTCGGTTTAATATTTTTTCTCGGAACAAGAAAATAGATAAAAGAAAACCATTGATGAAGGATTTCTAGAGAAGTTAAGGATTTGTAGCTCTTTTTCGAAATCGATTTCGAAAAAATGGATTCGTTCTTATACATACGCGAGGAAGGTAATCAAAAAAAAAGAAAACAAGTTCTTCTTTCTTTATCACTTAGGATCCATGTGAGATGAAAGTCTCATGCACGGTTTTGTATGAGAGAAAGAAGCGAGGAGTCCTCTTTTTTACTCCGACTCCCCCACTCCAGTCGTTTCTTTTCTTTCTGCTACTTCGAAAGAAGCTACTTCAGCTTCAGCCACGCGAATTCTCGATATTCCTTTTTATTTCTCATTAAACAAATGGCATCTTCTTCTGGAAATCCTAGCTATTCTTAGCTTGATTTTGAGGAATCTCCTTGCTATTACCTCTAATTTCTCTTTTCTGTTTATATTTCAATATGCTGAAACCCATATAAGACTAAAAAAATGTTAAAAGGACTTCTCTTCCTAGATAAAAATCTATCATGGTCATCAAAGTTGTTTCTTTATTTCTATTTGTTCTTTAGTTAATAATTTCAATTTCATTAGAAAAACTAACCAAATAAATGGAAAATGAAAATTAATAGAATTTTTCTTCAAATCCAATTTTTTTATTTTTTTATAGATAGGTCGTCGATTCGGCGTTGGAAAAAAGGGAAGGGTGCTCCTTTTTTCTAGAGCATAAGGAAATAGCTAGAGCATAGAGGAGTAGCGTGACATGGGAAGCTAAGAGCGCAGAGTAAAAGAAATCAAAGAAACAGAATTGATATAAAAATCACATTTAGGAAAGAATAGAGTTATTGACAGCCTATTTGAATTGATATCATGGGTCTATTATCCCCGACTCTGAAAAGCGTTCCTTAAAGTGAAATAAGTGAGATTCGACCTAAAAAAAAGGGAAGCCCCCATAATAATCCGATTTATTTAAACCCATATTCTATCATATGAATGAACCATACTTCAAAAAATATATGAATGAAACATAGTTCGAAAAATACGACTATACAGGTTTTTTAAGACTTATTTATTATTAAATTTCCATTCTCAACAGATCGCTCGAGATCATCAATTTTAAAGTGTAGAAGATAAGGATCAACTCTTACCCAATAAATAAACTATCAACCACAAAGATGTAATAAAATGATCGATGTGGAAAGTTCCGATTGAAATAGGATCTAAATAAGGAAGAGCACATGCCATTCGTTGGTTATTAGAAGCATCCCAAATGCGTCCGGTTCGAAATATGGCTTTCAAATTAAGTTCTGAATTAGTAGATGCTGCCAAAGGGAGTGGGGGTGCCATACAGTAATAAAGGCGATCCTCCCAACCCCAATGGCAATGGTGGCAACCCCAACAGCAGTCGTGCCCCGCCAAACCCCAACACCAACAGTGGTGGCGCATCAGGTCATCCTGAGATCCACCTCACAGATCCCGAGTAGGAAAGGGTCAGCGAAGCCCTATGAGACAACACTCTACAAGAAGATGCATCCTGTGACATCCTGATGGGCTACCACTAGCTCCTCATGAAGGAATTTCACCACCAACATGCGGTGCAGGCTCAACTTAAGCAGCGAAGAAGGCAGCCGACGAGTCGAGTGATAGGTGAGATGCACTCTCCTCCATTGCTGGATCCTCCTCAAAGGGTAACGGCGTAGGCGCTCACAAGAGGCTCTCTCGGCTAGACCATCTAGATGAGGAAGGGAGACGTGAAGCCACTCGAGACCTCGACTTCAAATTTATATCGGTGGATAATATTGATGGGGTTCGTTGCATACAAAACAAAAAATTTACTACGGTTGCAACTGCCAAGATCGAATCTAGTCGATACTTTGTAACTGTTTCAGAAGTACTCACGCTTGAATATATTAAGCGGTATAATGTCCCTGCAAACAAACATGGTTGGTGTACAGTGTACATAACCATCCTCAAGGACGTGCAGATGACCAGCGCCACAAAGGGGCAACACCTCCATAATCGGTCACACATACGGTGTGCTGACAATTCCCGTCCCTTGCTCCATGTTGGGCAGCAGAAGTAGCGGATCCTTAGGAACTCCAGCAGCACTATTACATGGTAGTGGTGGTGGAGAAGATCTTGAGCAGGGCGCGCCTAAGAACCGTACTTGTGGCAATGGACAAAGCTAGCAAGGGGATAAAGGTTCCAACCAAAGGGCATATGATAAAGATGGAATGATGTGTTAAGAGGGGGCCTCCACCTCCTCCTTTTATAGGAGAGGGGGCTACTCTCAAAGGCCATAAACCAGCTCCTAGTGGTGCCCCCACCTCCCCCCTCTTGATGGTAGTGGAGTCTCCACTCACACAAATCAAAGGGTCACCATAGTTCCATTAATTACAACTCAAAAATCAAAGGTCTTTCAATTAACACACTTTAATTCACTTAGTTTAATGCCACTCAATTTAATGAGTACTTCATTTAATGAACACACATTAACATTTTATCCATTTCTTTGTTTCGATACTCCGAAACCATTTTGGCATATTCGACAGAACAAATTCCCGCGATGTCCTTTATCTTCTCGTGTGTTCCATATCCACTCAATTGCGTCAACTAACCTTAAGTGTGTCTCTCTACGGGTTCAAGAACTATGTAGACATGACCGAGACTTTCTCCAATCAATAATCATTAGCGGGACCTGGAGATCCATAATGACTCCTACTAGTTCCACGAAAATGTAATGATCGTCTGAACCTTTTTTGTTGTAATCAAATTCCTTTTATCTCGCAATATTTTACTTGTCTGAGATCCGATCACTTGGTATCATCCATATATTTTTTAATCACGTTCCCGACAAGTACTCTTTTTCTCATTCCCGTGATATAACATTCTAGTGAGTAAATCACTTGCTCACAAGCTATGTCAATGTGATATCATCGAGAGGGCCCTAAGTATATCTCTCAGTCATCTGGATGGAAAAATTTCACTCTTGATCCATGAGCCTCAACTAACACGTTCCAAGTACCCGATGACACCTTTATAATCACCCTGTTATGGTGTGACGTTCCAGTGAAAGTGATTGACGTGATCTCATGGTCTAAGGATATTGAGTTACTACGAATGCGATAGCAATGTAAACTTGAGGATTTGATCGTATTGCTAAATCTACTGTAGGTGACTGTTCATCATATCATTCTCTAATGATATGACCCTATTATTAACAACATCCAATATTCATGATCAGGAAACCTTTGATCATCTCTTAATCAACAAGCTAGTATTAAGAGAGGCATTACTTGGAACCTTTTCCGTTTATAAATCACACATGTATTAATGTGTCCTATTAACACAATTATAGCATGAAAAATAAGCATTTATCATGAACATGGAATAAGATAATAACCACTTTATTATTGCCTGTCGAGCATATTTCTTTCAAACATGATACCCAAAACGCCGCAACCACCACGTACATGCTGACAATCCAACCTCCAGCCGGGGATGCACAATCCTCCATCCACCAATCTGCCATCGCCAGTCTCGGGCAGGTAGAAGCCGCACTCGCCGGGGAACCGACTCCAGAACCTAAGAATACATCCATGACAATCACGGAGAACCGCTCGCCATCATATGACAAGGATGGTCTGCCACGGCAACGTTATATCCTGTGATAGAGGGACCGCGACTATGATGCTCGCAATGAGATCACGCAGCGCAAGGTCGACAAGATGCATTCCAAGCGTGCCTACTCCACTGAGTCATAGGACAAGGATACGGAGCTCTGTGGCGCCAGATGCACCCACCTCCATTGAGAGGCTGTCGGGTCTTGCAATGTCCACTTCTACATCGACAACAAGGACGACAAGGAGAAGTCCAGCAACCTCCACGACTGGAGTTCGTTCTAGATACATGTCGTACCTACAGGTGCGATGAAAAATCCTAATGGACATGTTGGGTACATAATTAAAACACTGGAGTTTGGCTTTTTAAGGCCTCCACGGCTTGAGTCAAATTACGCTAGCAATTTTCTGAATTCGAGTCCGGGGACTCGAGTTTGAGTAGATAGCGTTGTTTTAACCGAAGGCAGTTAACTTATCCCGATCTGTCAGACGAGTCAGGCAGGCATATCAACCATTCCTATGAGCCGAATAATATGACTCGATAAACTTTTGGATGACAAAAAGATATTTTCGACACTTGAAGACTTCAGAGTCTCCATCTGAATCTATGATTTGACTAGACACTCGGGGACTAATGACATGGGTATGCCCTACGGGTACCCAAGATTAGCCTATCCAGTCTGGCCCAATGGGAGCCGATTTGATGATCCGCACCTGACAGAGAAACCCAGGAATATTTGGGTGGGCCAGGCCCTTAAAGGTCACGACTCCCTAGAGGATACGGCAAGCTTAAGATAGAAACTTTAAAGGGAAAACCTAATTTGTAACCGACTCGGCCTGTATCCTAAGACCCGTACTCCCCATATAAAGGCCAGGAGGGAACGACGAGGAGGATATCTAAAACCCTAGCGCATACACCCACCATATTACATCTGTGCACCATCGCTATCAAGGCAACCCCGATAACCTTCAATTCATTGATAATTAAGATCAGACAAGCAGGAGTAGGGTTTTCGCTCCTGGGGCCTGAACCTAGTTAAACCTCGTGTACCCATGTTGTTTTTATGTTAGCCTAACAAAGATTCTAGTTCACCCCTCATCCTCAAAACCCAAGTCCATCAACGATGGGCATTGACATGTTAACCCCACATCAATTCTGGGGTCTTCTCTCTTTTGTCCTACGATCTGTAATCAGTCCTAATCTTCACTACCATTAAGTGTGCATCCTATGGCTGGATAATACATAGACATGATCGAGACAGCTCTTCGATCAATGACCAATAGAGGTACCGGGAAACACATGATGGTCCCCATGCATTCCATGAATAACTTGATCGCATGAACCTTGAACGTCGAGTCTCATTTCCTTTTCTCTATGATACCTGGTGTCCAACACCCAATATTTGGTATCAATATACCTAGTTTGATCTTGTTACTGACAAACACATTTACTCATTATCATGATATTACATCCCCATGACCTAGTCACATGTTCAAACTTGTAGATGTAATCTCACCGAGTGGGTCCAGGGTATCTATATATCACTCGGATGGGCAAATCCCGATCTTGATACATAGGCCTCAAAAGTTCATATGGAATACCCAATACACACCTTTATTATCACCCAGTTACGGACATGATGTTTGATGTGATTAATATGATCTCACAGTCGAAGGACTGAATCACTACGCTCTGCTAGATGTTGCAATGTTGAACTATGTGACTAGAACACATTGCAATACTACGGTCGGGTGTGTCCATCACATCATTCATCTAATGAAGTGAACTCATTGTCAGTTAACATTTTAGTAAGTTCATGATCGGGAAACCTCGATCATTAGCTGCCCAACGAACTAGTCTAGAGGATACTAGGGACATGTGTTTGTTTATTAGCCACACATGTACTAATATTCCCACTTAATACAATTATATCATGATACAAACATATTATGAACTAATGCGATATGTCAATAAAAACATCTTTATTATTAGCCTCTAGGGCATAGCTCCTTCACTTATGCCCCAAGACACAAAACAATGCCCCACTAGCTAAGTGTCCAGGGCATCACTGAATCACCCTATGGAGAAACGGAACCACCCATCATGTCTAGCAGACCCTCAAGGTTAACCTCATGCACATTCTCCAGAAGCCATCACCCTTGGTGATCATCGACCGAACGTCGGTGATGGTAGCTCAGTTGATTGTTGATCTTCGTTGGGAGTCCCCGAGAGGAATGTGTGATGAGCACAGCAACAAGTTTTCCCTCAGTAAGAAACCAAGGTTATCGAACCAGTAGGAGGAAGGAATCGACTCAAAGGTGTTGCTAGCAACTTGGAAACCTGCACAACACAAACTCAAGACTTTGCCCCAATAAACAGTGAGGTTGTCAATCTCACCGGTTTGCTGAAAACAAAGGATTAACTGTATGGTGTGGAAGGTAATAGTGGTTTGCAGAAAGTAAACAGTAACAGTGGAAGATGTATCAATGGTAAAGATTGGACAGGGGTCCATAGTTCACTAGAGGTGTTTTCCTTAAGATAAACAAACATGGCATCCTGGGTAAACAAATTACAGGAGGGCAATTGACAGGACTGAGCAAGGCATAACAATGCAATACTAGACATTCATTATCCTATGAGATTCGATTGGGAAATACAACAAGATACATAGACCTCCATCCAACTGCATCTATGACTAGTAATCCACCTTAAGGTTATCATCCGAACCCCCTCGAGTATTAAGTTGCAAGCAACGAATAACTGCTTTAAGCAAAGTGTGTAAGGTAAACAATCCACTTGTTCCATGAACAAGAGACCATTGTTTTCTCCCTAGTAGCAACAGCACATCTACAACCTAAGAGATTTCGGTCACTTCCCTTAGATTAAATAGAGACATGAACCCACTATCGAGCATAAATACTCCCTCTTGGAGTCACTAGCATCTACTTGGCCAAGATAGCTGCTAGAAACGGAGAGCATGCAAGATCATAAATAACACAAACATGATAGAATCAATAAGACAAAACCATTAATCAATCTAACATAGTAATCTCAATATCCATCGGATCCCCGCACACACAAAATGCATGATTACAAATAGATGATCTTGATCATGAACGGAGCTCACATGATCTAAACATCATAACACAAAGGAGGAGAGACAACCATCTAGCTACTACATGGACCTGTAGTCCAAGGTGGAACTACTCGCACATCATACCGGAGGCTGGCATGATGATGAAGAAGGCCTCCGGGATGACCTCCCCTCCGGCACGTTGCCGGGAAGATATTCAGATCCCCCCGATCTAGGGACGATGGTGGCGGTGGCTACAGATGGTTTCATAGAATATTTATCAGGTACTTAGGGTTTAGGCATTGGGGGGTCTTTATATGTGAAGAGGCGAGGCTGGGGGGTCGCCAGGGCAGCCGCACCCCCTAGGCGCGGCTAACCCTAGCCCGCGCCGCCAGGGGGTGTGGCCCCCTGGTGCCTCCCCTCCGTCTTGTATTCTGGCTCCATGTTCCCCACGGTAAAATATTGACTTTGGCTTTTGTCCCGTCCAATTCCGAGAATATTGATTTTCTGCCTTTTCTGGAACCAAAAACAGAAGAAAACAGGCAACTGGCACTGTGGCATCTTGTTAATAGGTTAGTACCAAAAAACATATAAAAACACCTCAAAGTGTAGACAAACCAAAGCAAAGTAAATACTAAACAAGCATGGAACATAAAAAATTATAGATACGTTTTCGACGTATTAGTGGGGTGAATACATCAATGCCAACAGTTTATGTACTCTGGTTTTAGGGAAGACTGATGCACTGGAGAGTTTGTCGTCTAACATACAAACACATGGGGACACGAGGTTTACTCAGGTTCAGGCCCCCGAAGGGAAAACCCTACTCATGCTTGTTTGTTCTTGATTGATCGATGAACCGAAGGTTGGTTCCTTGATGACGATGGTGCGCAGATTATATCTGGCATATGCTACAGGTGTTGTGATATGTTGTGGGCATCTCTCCTCCTCGGTGCCCCCTCCTAGCCTTTATATGAGAGGCTAGGTCTCAAGTACCGTGAATAAGTAGGTTACAAGTTAGATTCAAACTCTAGTATTAAACTTTTCTTGTCTTGCACATTTGGATTCGGTATCCTTATATATCTATGTCAGTATCTCCTGAGTGTCCATTCAAATAAGGTAGACATTACTGACCCAGAAGTTCATCGGGTCGGATAGTCGTGTAGCCTTTTTAGGAGTTCATAGGGATTTTGGTAAACATGCCTCGTACACTCGATGGATCAAGACCAGTTAATTGCTCTCGGGAAAAACAACGCTACCTACTCAAACTTGAGTCCCCGGACTCGAATCTTGTATAAGTTGGTGCAATTCGACTCATGCCATGGAGGCCTTACTGAGCCAACTTCCAGTTTGATAAGTATGTACCCAATGCGCCCATCAGAATTTTCATCACGCCTGCAGGTGTGGTATTTATCTGGTAGAGCGTAGTGGATGTGATTGCTAGACCATCAGATTGTATCTATATGTCTTATCTTTTCATCATAGACACAACAACCGAATGTTTACCACCAGAGAGGTGATTCGGGTGGTCAAGGAGATGTTATCTATGAACTTGACAAGGGTTTATAGTGGGCGAAGTCGCAAAGTGTTCGTCTATCGTAAGTAAGGAGTCGACATTGTGGACGCAGTCGAAACAACAAACAATACTGTGAATCTTTGTTTTTCAGAGGGTGTGCGACCAGCGCTCCCTATGGGAGCAACCCCCGAGTGTCTGCTCGAGTCATAGACTCAGGCAGAGACTCAAAGTCATGTAGCTGTCAGTCGATAACTTTATAAGAATACATTGGCCTGAAAGTTCACCAGGTTAGTGCTTCGGGTGACTGTTAGTCGACAATTTTTTTCAATAGTGACCCAGAAGTGCTTCGGATGGCTCCACGGGCTTCATTTTTTTCAATCGCGTAGCCCCCGAGTGTCTTGTCGAGTCATAGACTCGGGTAGAGACTCGGGTCTTGTATCATGCTATCACAGTCAACAACCTTGCGAGGAGAAACCACTGACCCGAAAGTGCATCGAGACAGCATCTCACGCATGGCATTTAGCCGAAAGGACTCGATGTTGTGAATGAAGTCGACACCGTTGCTTATGTCGAGTGTGCGGCCAGTGCTGCTTCTATTGACAACCGACATGGTCATCTGGGGAAGTGTCAACTCGATCTTGGCATCTATTTATGCGAATGGTTTTGGTCAACTCCGATCGAGGACCTGATAGAATAGCTCTATGCAGTCGACGTCCTTGTAGTCTATAGAAAACATAAATAATTGTGAAGTACTTGTATCTTGTTAAGAATATTTTTCCTATCGGTTCGTAAGTAGAATTCTGGTGCCAATCAAATCGACACTTTTGCATTATATGCTAGGCCTTTTCTTTAGCCTGATTACCTGTTAGTGTGAAGGGAATATGCCCGAGAGGCAATAATAAAGTGGTTATTATTGTATTCCTTATTTATGATAAATGTTTATTTTGCATGATATAATTGTATTAATACGGAAACGTTAATACATGTGTGTTTAATAAACAAATATAAAGTTCCTAGTTATGCCTCTCTTATAAACAGGCTCTTTTATTAACAAGATGATCAAAGGTTTCCTGATCATGGACATTGGATGTTGTTAATAACGAGGTCACAACATTATTGGAATGGTGTGATGAACATTCATCTGAAGTATATCATTACGATCAAGGTCATTGTGTTTATATTGCTAGAACATCATACGAAGTAATCTTAGTCCTTAGACCATGAGATCATGTCAATCACTAACACCAGAAGAGTATCTTGATAACATCAAACATCACATCGTAACAGGGTGACTATAAACATGGGTTCAGTACTACGAAGGTGTTATGTTGAGGCTCATGGATCAAGAGTGGAATTTGTCCATCCTGATGACAGATAGATATACTTTGGGCCCTCTCGATGATATCACATTAGTTAGCTTGCAAGCAAGTGATTTGATCACTAGGATATTATATCACGGAAACGAGAAAAGAGTACATGTCGGTAACAAGATCAAACTAGGTATGGAGATATCGATAAACGAATCTCAGACATGTAACATATCGCGATACAAAGGGATTGAGTTACATGCATATAAGGTTCACACGATCACATAAGTCATCGTTGAATGTGTGGGAGTCCATACGGATCTCCAGGTCCCGCTGCTGATTATTGCTCAGAGAGGGGTCTCGATCATGTCTACATTATTCATGAACCGTAGGGTGACATACTTAAGGGATACCGACACCATTCGGAGCAAATGATATGCTAGAGAAAGAAAAATAAAGCGCATGAATTTATTTCACTAGACACCGAAACTGTTTCGGGTGAAATTGATGAAAGTGTTTTTGCATGTGAAATGAAATACTAGCAAGGCGTTATATGTGAATGTTTTTCCATTAAAGTAATTGACAAAATTCTGAATAAATAAAAGGAGTTTTATTTAAAGAGAGATTGCATTAAATTTGGTGGAAATTTAATGGGATTTTTGAGTGGGATTTTGAGTGGAGAAATGAAGGGGCTAATTTTGAGTGGGAGCTCCACCCACATAATGGAGGAAGGGGTGGGGGCAGCCACCATGGACGCTGGCCACACTCCTTGGGGTGCCCCCTCCTCCTATAAAAGGAGCCCCTCTCCCTCTCTCTCACTCATACCTCCTCGTGAAGGATCTCTCTCCCCCTTTAGAATTTCCCCATGGTCTCAGATCAGCGAGATACATGTTCCCAGTGGGTTTTTCTGGAAGGATTTGTTGCTTCAGCTGCTTCGCTGGAGCGAGGGCGCGGAGGTTGTCGGGGTACCCGGACGTGTGTGCGATTACGGATGCACCACTGCTTTGCGGTGTTGGACTTGATGGTGTTGGACCAGCTGGACCAGATGGACTTCATCATGATCTTGAGATCGACAAGCGTTCAACTACATCATCCACGAGCACAACCTCGTTAATGCTATTAGGTCTTCGAGGGTATGTATTCTATGGATGTATATCCACCCGTTGCTTGTATCTAGTAGATAGATCTTCGTAGATAGTTGTTCCCATCGTAGGAATTTTTTTGTTTTCTATGATGCGAACCCTATATAGTGTTGGTACCTTGTCGAGGTACTCAGTGTTCAAGGATTTGACTATCACGCAAAATCATCTACTCGGGCTATCGCATGTGAAATGCTTGAGTACGCGAAGTCGACGGCACATTAGGTTACTCAAGGAGGATGCAACCCTCGAGTGTGTTGAGTGCGATTAAAGTAAGGGATTTCTATTTTCGTGCCCCTGGTTCATTAGTTATACTCACTTTTCCCCAGCCGCTTAATTTTTCCTCACTTTTGCCCAGATCCTTCTCCAAAATTATCGCGTGGTCTAAAACTCGTTGTCCATCTGCCTTGCTGTTACGTGCTAACAAGTGGGGGAATGTTCAGTTGGGTATCGTAGTGGACACCTC
Source organism: Avena insularis (assembly GCA_023614405.1). NCBI lineage: Eukaryota > Viridiplantae > Streptophyta > Magnoliopsida > Poales > Poaceae > Avena > Avena insularis. Next base: position 261,772,372 of record CM042695.1, read on the forward strand.
TCTCCACTTATCCATCTTCGTGTGGAACTCATAGCTTATCCACATGAGCACCGAACCCATAACTTACCCAGGTTGGAGTTGCAAGATGGGGCCATGATCCAGCCCCGCACTCGTGCCCATGTCGTTGCCTCCCCTTTCTTCTTCTCCGGCGACGGCAGCCCTTCTCCGGCCGACGAGTTAGGTCTAGCTTCACTTCGGCCTCCCGTTCGTCCTGGCCATAGTATGGTGTTGTCCCGTTGACCTATATGAAGGATAACAATGGAAACCGTGTGCAGGGAAGGTTAGATCTCACACCAAATTGTTGTGATTAGAGGGGCGCTTGCCGTGGACAGGTGCAACTCGGGAGCTCAATTGGACCTGCTCTTGCTATGGATAATGCGACCGACAGAGGAAACGTTCCGATGATTAAATTTGTTTATCGAGTTAGTGTCTCGGTTGCAATCAAGTGAATCTATAAGATGAAAGTCAAACTTTAAGATTTAGGGAGATGGAAGTATAAGAAATAAGAAAATGACATAACTCTTGAACACTTTCAAATTAAAAAATTATACACTCTTAATGTAAAAGAGAGTTTATAATTTTTGGAGGGTGAAAAATAATGCATGAACTAAAATCTTTATGTCTTGTGCATATACCAAAATTATAAAACTCTTGAACACTTTCAGATTACAATTTGGACATGATAATGTTGTCCTAAGAAACTCTTGAGAGTTTACCATTTTTAGAGTGTGAAAAGTAATGCATAAGGTAAAGGGTTCCCTAAACTAAAATCTTTATGTCTCGTGCATATACGAAATTTATACACCTTTGAACACTGTGAAATTGCACTTAGGACATGATAATATTGTGCTAAGAAAATCTTGAGAGTTTATCATTTTCATAGAGTGAAATGTAATGCATAAACTTGCATATACGAAAATTATACACCTTTGAACACTATGAAATCGCACTTAGGACATGATAATGTTGTGCTAAGAAAATCTTGAGAGTTTATCATTTTCATAGAGTGAAATGTATTGCATAAACTTGCATATACGAAAATTATACACCTTTGAAAACTCTAAAATCGCACTTAGGACATGATAATGATGTGCTAAGAATATCTTAAGAGGTTATCAGTTTCATAGAGTGGAATGTAATGCATAAACATCCATATACAATATATATACACATTTGAACACTTCGAAATCTCACTTAGGACATGATAATGTTTTGCTAAGAAAATCATGAGAGATTATCATTTTCATAGAGTGAAAGGTAATGCATAAACTTGCATATACAAAAATTATACACCTTTGAACACTTTAAAATTTCACTTAGGACATGATAATGTTGTGCTAAGAAAATCTTGAGATATTATCATTCATAGAGTGAAATGTAATGCATAACCTTGCATATATGAAAATATACACCTTTGAACACTTTGAAATCGCACTTAGGACGTGATAATGTTGTGCTAATAAAATCTTGAGAGATTACCATTTTTATAGAGTGAAATGTAATGAATAAACTTGCATATACAAAAATTATACACCTTTGAACACTTTGAAATTGCATTAGGACATGATAATGATGTGCTAAGAATATCTTGAGATGTTATCATTTTCATAGAGTGGAATGTAATGCATAAAAATCCATATACAAAACTTATACACCTTAGAACACTTTGAAATCGCACTTAGGACATGCTAATGTTGTGCTAAGAAAATCTTGAGAGATTATCATTTTCATAGAGTGAAATGTAATGCATAACATTGCATATATGAAAATTATACGCCTTTGAACATGTTCCATTTAAATTATATTCAAACTCATTTGTTTATGAAGTTAAAGTACCGATGGAAAACTCGTTATTTTACATAGATAGATGGGTTTCCCCCGACAATTATAGGGGTTACCCTATCCGCTAGATCACAAAGGACCAACGGTTGGTGGGCACGATTAGAGTAGCAGCCAAAATGAGCATAGGTGTTAGAGTTTGTGACTAAGAGAAAGGGTAAAACTAAGTAGTACTAAAACAAAGGGTAAAGATGACAAAGGAATTCAAATAGAAAATAGAAACAGATTTAAAAAAATGGAAAATGTGTGTTCTATACAACGAAATACATCTTGGCATAAATCAAATTATTTGCAATTCAAATATACATGAGTGTGCCAATTATTGCCTCATTCATACAAACTATGTTTTGGGGAGGGATGTTTTGGGAAGGGATTGAGTAGAAAGCCATGAACCTTCATAGATAGTATGTGATTTGAGAAGTGGTGATTTAGGTTAAAACTTGATTTCTATATGTTTATTATGGTGGTCGGTCACATAAGAAGACTCTCTAGGTAGGTGCCACTATGTTTTGATGTTTTTTTGAATTTTTTATGCATAAAATGACTCACCCGGTTAAAATGACTCACCCGGGTAAGAAGACCCCATTTGTTGACTCTCTATTGAGCAGCCATCGGAGGGTAAAAATGAGTATATTGCATGCGGCAGAGTTAGTATTGGAGGGGAAAACAGAGTATAACCAAATTGCCAGTGTTACTCTCGAGGGTATAACTGAGTACACCTAACTCACCCGGGTTAGACATGAGGGAAAAACGTGACACACGGTATGTGTGTCATGGTGCATGGGGCGGTAGCGGATGCATTGACTGTGCACGGTACAGTAGTGTATGCGGTTATGCGGTGCATGGTGGTGCAACAAAACGTCCCCTCCCTTCACCTTCATAAAGGCCCTCTCTCTCTCCTCCTCCCTACTCTCACTCACTCACTTACTCGCTCACTCACGCAACTATCTCCATTGTCTCATTACCTTCTGCAAACCCTGAAGAACCCCCCCCCCCACCCAAAACCCAACCTCGGCGATGGAGAAGAATGGCGCGATGGCCATCGTCGCCTCCAAGGCCGATGGGGAGGAGGACCCCATCCAGGCCCCCGTTGAGGCATCTAAGGCAGCCACCGTCCCCGTCTAGGCCCCCGTACCCTCTTCCACCGTAGCCACCGGCGAGGAGCCCCCATCGGTAGCGGGCAAATCCCGCTCGATTGGGACCCCTACAAGAAGGAGTACACCTGGTCGGACAACCCCTACGACACCAGCATCGTCGACCCTTGGTTGGAAGTAACTAGTGACGAGGTTTCGACTCGTCAATGCCCATTGTTATGAGCTTGGGTTTTGGAGAAGATGGAGGTGCTGGAGATCGCGGAACGGTTAACATACAAGCAACCAGGGGACACGAGATTTACCCAGGTTCAGGCCCTTGAAGGGAAAACCCTACTCCTGCTTGTCTCCTCTTGAATACAATGGAACCGAAAAGTACAGGGGTGCGCAGATGCAATCTGGCGTGGAGGTGTGTATGCGGTGAGAATTTGCCCTCCTCGTCTTGCCATCCTAGACTTCATATAGAGATAGGAAGGTCTCGGGAACAGATCGAGTCGGTTACAAGTTAGGGTTTGCCCCTTTGAATATTCTATCTACTCTAGTCTTGCTTTCCAAGGATCCGAAGACGCCATGGGCTTGGGCCACCCAAAAATCTCCACCGGCCACGTATATTCTTGTGGGCCTTCCTTGGGCTGGACCAGGTATACTAATGCCGTGTACCCGCATGGTATAACCATGCTAGTAGCCCCCGAGTGTTAAGTCGAATTGTAGATTCGGCTGAGAACTCTTCAATCTTTCGGGTGTAGTTGTTTCTGTTCATAAGAGAAAGAATGATTTTAGTTCATAGAGATTATTGATGCGTGTGCCTGACTCTCCTGGCGGATCAGGGTCAGTTAACTGTCTTAGGACAAAACAACACGATCTTCTTTAGACTCGAGTCCCTAGACTCAAATCTGGAACGGATGCTGGTGTAATTCAACTTAGGCCGCTGAGGTCTTACAGGAGTCGAATCCCAGTAGTTTTCGAGTGATATACCCAACACGCCCGTCAGGATTTTTCATCGTGTCTGTTGACACGGTATTCTACTAGCAGAGCGCAGTCAGGTGCGTTACCAGGCCATTAGATGATATCTGCAGGTCTTATATTTGTGTCGTAGACACAGCATCCGAAATGTTATCACCGCGGAGGTGTTTTGGGTGGCCAAGGAGGATGATTCTCACTTAGCGTTGGTTGGGGCAAAGTTGCCAGAAAGTTCTTGCATTTTTGATCTGAAGGATCACAATCGAAGAATTCATAGGGTGCGCGACCAGCGCTCCCTATGGGGAGTAGCCCCGAGTGTCTATTCGAGTCGTAGACTCGAGCAGAGACTTTAGTTCAAGTAATTGAACTTCAGGTCCGTAGGACACAATTTTTTCGGATGCTTGATTAATCTTCCCTATGGGAGTAGCCCCCGAGTCCTTAGTGGAGTCGTAGACTCCACGTAGGACTCGAAGAATCAACAGTGGTGTAGTACCTTAATAATTCTTAAGGTGCGCGGCCAGCGCTCCTAATAGGAGTAACCCTCGAGTAGTTGCTCGAATCATAGATTCGAGTGAGTACTTTTAGTTATTAGTCAAACATTTCTAACCATTGCTAGCATGGTTTTGATGATGTCAGTGCTGATGATCGGTGACATCAACCATCTGCGGCACCAGAGGTGACGTGACTGGACGAATGTGGGTCCCACTTTCTGACTTGGAGTTGACTGGTTGTGCGCGACGTGGCGAGAATTACGGCGTCTCCTCGGTTTCCGTGCGTAGTGTACGGCGTGCAGGCAACGGTTCGCTGCTGTGTTGACACATGGACGGTTGGATCTGGCCCTAGCATTAGGGCTTCTGGATGAACGGTTCCTATTCTTTGTCTTCATCCTTATAACTGTGGGGAAAACAGTAGTTTGTTTTCACCCTTTGCCATTTGCTTTCACTGCCTCCATTTTCACGAGCTCATCTTCGCGTGCACTGGACGCTCTTTGATCTTTCCCTTCTTTGTTCTTGCGCGCATACCGTCGTCGTCGACGCGCCATGATGGTGAAGTCGAAGAAAGCCTCCGCCGGAGCAGGCTCGAGTGCTGCCGCCGGCGGCAAGAAGGTTGCCGCCCCTACGCGCAACACCGATGGCAAGTGGAGGCGCTCTGATGTGCGCGACACTGACCTGCGCAAGCTACACGACGCGGGGTTAATCCCGCAAAACAAGGAGGACGTCAAGATTCCCGGTGATGAGGCAATCCCTCGCCCACCCGTGGGTTTTCAGGTGATCTTTGTTTACTTCATTCTTCTTGGTTTATCTCTCCCTGCCCGCGAATTCCTTCGTGGGCTCCTTTTTCTCTATGGGGTTCAGATTCATCATCTGTCTCCCAATTCCCTTCTTAACATTGTGTGTTTCATCATGCTTTCCGAGTGCTGGCTCGGCATTGAGCCGCACTTTGGTCTCTTCTAGAAACTCTATTTCGTGAAGAGTCAATCCGGCTCCGACGGAGTCTATCCGATCGGCAGCTGCATCATTTCTCTTTGTCCCTTTGTCCAGTTTTTCTCCCTCTCTGTTTGCGAGTCCGTTCGGTATTGGCGTCGAAAGTGGTTTTAAATCCACGATGTCAAGCTGGACGGGCAGCAATTTGGTCTTGCTCCCTTTGACTCCGAGCAGAAGATCGTCTGGAAAAGATCATGGAAGAACCACATCTTGGAGGGCGAAGTGCCGAAGGTGGAGATGCTCTACCAGCGGGTGGAGGCTCTCCAACTGGTGCCAAGCAAGGAGGTCAACGGGGTTGACATCATCCGCACCTTCCTCAAGCATCGGGTGCAGCCGCTCCAAGCCAGGGGAAACCCGATGTTTCTCTATGCCGGCCCTAGTGATCCCACTAGAGTGTCATCCGAAGAATTATCTTCGGGTGACCTAGATAGGGCCCTCCGTCCTCTGCTGAAGTACAAGGCTGGCGAGGACCTGCCAGGGGAATCGCTGACCCCCTCTTAGCGCCAGTAAAGGGGCCTCGAAGGTAAGATTACTCGTGCACGTTGCGCTTTGTTGTATGTTTTTTTTGTTGTAGTCTCTGACATATGTTTATTATCTTTGTTTGCAGCGCCTCAAGGTTACGGGGTCCATGCCCCCTTTGCCTGAGAAATATGGGGAGGCGCCAGACAATGAGGAGGCAGACTCCGAGTCTGAGCTGCTGCTAGCGCAGTCGCCCACTCACGAAGCCCCTGAGGCTAGCGAGGGGCAGACCCGAAAGCGAGCACGGATCTCGAGCGAGTCTTTGGATGCCTCGACTCCGTTGATGCCTAGGGACCCCTCCTTCCTCGTGCGCCACGGCGAGGATGACGGTGCTTCTTCTACGCCGTTCCCGGCTATGCCTCTGTAGGCAGTGGCGCCGCAACCACCGGCAAAGAAGAAGAAGAAAGAGAAGGCGCCGCCCATCTTCAATTTGAGTGACATGACTCGTAAGTGGTTTTTGGGTGTTGTCTCTTAGGTTTTGCATCTGCATTTGTCTTTTTGCCTTGATGAATGTTTTTCTTTGTAGCCACTCCTCAGAGGGTTCTCTTAGTGAGAGTACCTAGGAGAACGTAGGGGGGTCAAAGCCGATGGCCCCTCATTCTCAGACGGTGGCCACCTCTGGGGGCGATGCTCCGAACCCCTCTCCGCAGGAGGCTCGAGTGATTGTCTCCCAAAAGACTGCACCTAGACCTTCGGAGTCTCCGTATAAGCATGTAAGTTGTTTAACTCTTGCCCTGGGGGGAGCCTCCTAGCCCTATTTTCGGATGACCTACTAGTCTTGTTTTCATTTTTGTGGGGCGTAGCCCCCGAGCCTTTTTCCTGGTGCTTTCCTGATTGCTGGCTTTTGCTTCTTCTCGCAGCCTTTTGTGCATAGTGCTAACCTTCTTGTTTAGAAGCAACTGGCGCTGGAGGCCAGCATGCAGCAACTTCGAGGTACGTGTCATACTTGTTCTTGTCTTTTTTGTCTGCTCCCCTGAATGTAGCTTGTGTTGCTCATGTCTGTTCTTGATGCTTTTGCAGATGAAAATAACGCCGCCCTTCGTCGACTGGACGCTCTGCAAAAGAGTATTGGTCGCGTGGAGAAACATCCTGCTGACACCGTGGAGGCGAAGGAGCGCCTGTTGTAGGAGTTGGCCGCTGCTGCCGAGGCCAAGGAGCGCCTTCAACGGGAGGCTTCAGATCGCGAGGAGCAGCTCGCAACTATTGCGGTTGCGCGCGAGGAGTTTGATGAGCAACTGATGGAGGCTGCGAAGGCCATTTCCGGTAAGTGCTTTGTATGCATATTGGTTTTTCGACTGCTCTGTCTTCCTGCTCTAATTCGATTCCTGGTTTGTCTTCTTTGCTCCAGATGCTTCGGGCATTGCATTTGATCGCAGTGCCTTGGAGAACGGGAGCACTCTAGACGATGCCACCGCGGCGGTCGAAGACCGTTGCGGTACCGCTGCTGGCTCCCTTGCTAAGGCCAAGGAGGTCCTTCTGCGTTTCTACAGGGAGATCATTCCCAAGGGCGCTGCCCTTGAGGATGTTGATTCTTTGGCGGATGTGCTGTCAGAGAATGCCCTTGCGGCTTACAAGCGCAAGAAGAAGGGCATCGGTGCTTCCATGGGGCTGGCCATGGCCATGCCGTCCGGAGCGGAGTTGGATCTGCACCACGTCATCTCTCGGATGCCAACAACACCAGACGGATCAGAGGTAGCTTTTGCTCTCTTCGCCTCTCGCTATAAGAATTATGGTCCGAAGCTTATCGATCTGCTGGCGGACTATGCTGCGAAGAAGCAAGGGGAGGCCAAGAGCAAGCACTCTGGATCTGAGGCCACTTCGGATGTGGGTGCTTAGTCTTCTTTGTTGTAGCTCTAGAATAGGGTATCCCCTTTTGTAATGTATGCTTTTGGTGATGAACAATTTCTCCCTGTGCCACGCAGTGGCTTTTGATGTATATAAATGATGCTTTGAGATGTTGCCCAAGACATGTGTTGTTCATATTCTTGCTTTCTTTCCTTTAGGGACCTTCGGGTGAGGATCCTGTGGATACTCCGACTGTCCCTCAACCACGACCATCTTTGGATGATGTGTTGCAGCTTGCCTTTCTTTGCGATCACGTCCGTAGCTTGGAGAAGGATATCCTTAGCGTTTGGGGCCATGCGGACGTGTGGAAGTCGAACACTGAGCGAGCTGTGGTCAGGGAGGAGTATCTGATGGGGGAGCTGCGGCAGTTGAGCGAGCAACTGCAGTGTGAGTTATCTTGGGCTATTGCACGTCTTCGGATGCGCCTTGTTTGCGTGTCATCTTACTTTGTATTTTCTGCAGGTGCCAACCTTGTTCCGAGGGAGGATAAGGAACGCATTACAGTTCGGATCAACTGCCTGATCCAACAGGATATGGAAGCCGGAGGCTTTTTATGGATGGACCGCGACCGGGCCACCATCCTTGCAATGGTGCAGGATCGTGTTCATCAGGTCTCACGGGTGCTAAGGCAGGTGAAGACTTCCCTTGCATCCATTATGTATGTCATGTTTCCTCTGGATGAGGCGCCGTCAACTCTATGGGGTTTGCTGTCGAAGTTTCGGGACGTGAATCACATGCAGGAGTTCGTACGGCACCATTTGGTGGTAGGGGTGAAAGCCGCCCTTTTGCTTGTTCGGTTGCATCGCCCAGATGTTGATCATGCAGCGGTGGTGGCTGGGCCGCCCCCTCGACCAGATGGTGGCCTATGGGACATGCGCCCACATTACGCGACTGTTAGGTAGTATGCCGAAGAGATTGTAGATCTTTTTGAGCATTGGGCGCACGTGATCCTTCAGAATAGGTAGGTCCTGAAAAAAGATAGATGTAGAAATTGTATATATTTTGACTGGGCTTGTTGTGACCTTTGTTGTAAATATTATTTGTATTGGCACGTGGTGCTTTGTTGTATGCATGCCCTTTTTGTTATCCTGACGTGATCAGCTACTCAGGTTTACATGCGTTATTCTCAGTCGACGAATTCATGAGGTCAGGCGGATCCCCCGAGTGTTTTGTAACAAAAAGTAATGTAAGGAAAAAGATTTTAGGATTCGGGACTTAGCTTTTATTCATATCGTAACAAGGAGGTACATTGTTCGGCTGAGTAGCCTTATTGAAAGTAAAGAGGGATAGCTAGGGGTAGAAGCGTCACAGTTGTGCGACGTTCCATGGGTTGGAGTATGCGACTCCTGACTTAACGTCCTTGAGGTGGTAGGCGCCACCTGGGATGACTTCGGTGATGATGTAGGGTCCTTCCCAGGCTGACTTAAGCTTCTTCGGCCTCTCTTGCTTGATTCGTAGGACGAGGTCTCCGTCGACGAAGGACCTTGGGCGTAGCCGACGGCTGTGATAGTTGCGGAGGCTCTACTGGTAGACCTCTGAGCGAGCCGCGGCGATGTCGCGTGCCTCGTCGAGTGTGTCGACGGTGTCTTCGAGTGCGGCCGTCGATTCGGCTTCGCTATAGGCAATGACCCGTGGGGCCTTATGGCGGACTTCTGCAGGTAGCACAGCTTCGGCTCCGTGTACCATGAAGAAAGGCGTGTACCAGTTGAGCTGTTTGGCATTGTACGCAAGCTCCAGAGTACTGAGGGTAGCTCTTCTGCCCAGGTTCCCACAAGTTGTTCGAGTGGGCCGAGTAGGCATTTTTTGATGCCAGCGCCCACGAGACTGTTGGCCTTTTCAACCCGCCCGTTGGTTTGTGGGTGCGCCACGGAAGCGTATGATATGTTGATGCCTAGGCCTTCGCAGAAGTCCTGGAATTCCTTCGAGATGAATTTCGACCCGTTGTCCGTGATGATGTTGTGCGGTACGCCGAACCTGTAGACTATGGACTCGAAGAACTTGATGGACATTTTTCCCTTTTGGTTGGTGACGGGCATGGCCTCGATCCACTTGGTGAACTTGTCGACTGCGACCAGGAGGTAGACGTGTCCTCCTTTCGAAGATTTGGGCAGCTTGCCGATCATGTCAAGGAACCATTGGGCGAAGGGCCAGGCCAAGGGTATGGGCCTGAGATCCAAACCTGGTGCGTGTGGCTTATCCACAAACCTCTGGCAGCCGTTGCACCTCTAGACGATGTCCTTGGCATCATTCATGGCCATTGGCCAGTAGAATCCAGATCATAGAGCTTTAGCGACGAGGGCGCGGCTGCCCACGTGATGGCCGCAGATGCCCTTGTGGATGTCTTGGAGGATGGTTTTGTCGTCACCGATGGTGACGCACATTTGGAGTACACCCGAAATGCTGCGCTTGTATAGCTCGCCATTGATGATGGTGAAGGCCTTGGACCGGCGAGCTATGCGTCGGGCATCTGTCGGGTCATCAGGCAGTTCTCTGTTTATCAGGTACCGAAGGTATGGCTGCGTCCATGTTTCTTCGATTGCCATGACCTGCATCAGGTTAACCAACACGACCTCCGTGTCGAGCTTTTCGGGTCCTTCCTGTCCTTCGGGTAGCGTAGCGCCCGAGTGCTCTGCTTCTTCGGGTGATCCCTTGGGGAATTTCCTTTTGATGGAAGGTACGCAGATTTGTTCAAGGAACACACCTGGTGGCACCTGTGCGCAGGTCGAGCCAATGTTGGCGAGTTATCGGCTTCCTCGTTGCTTTCCCTTCCAATGTGCCGAAGCTCGCAGCCGTCAAAGTCTCCTTCGAGTGAGTTGTAGAGTGCGCGGTACGCGCTCATGTTGGCGGCGTGTGCGTCGCACTCGTTCATCGTCTGCTGGATGACAAGGTTCGAGTCACCATAGATGACTAGGCGCGTTGCACCACAGATATTGGCCATACTCATGCCATGGATGAGGGCCTTGTATTCGGCCTCGTTGTTGGAGACGCGAAATTTCATCCGAAGGACATATTTCATATTATCGCCTTGCAGGGACGTTAGTATGACGCCATCTCCTGCTCCGGCCTCGCGCTTGGAGCCGTCGAAGTGCATTGTCCATGACTGCGTCATGTCCGGGGTATCCGGCAGTTGGAGCTCCATCCAGTGGACGAAGAATTCATGGAGGACCTGTGATTTGATCGCATGGCGCCGCTCATAGACGATGTCTAGAGGAGATAGCTCGATGCCCCATAGGGCTACACGTCCTGTAGCTTCGGGGTTGTTCAGGATGTTGGACAGTGGCGCCTCATTGATGACCATTATCTGATGCTCCTGGAAGTAGTGGCTCAACCGACGAGCCGTCATGAACACGCCGTAGGCGAGCTTCTGGTAGTGAGGTTACCTCTGTTTTGTTGGCGTCAATACCTCGCTAAGGTAGTAAATTGGGCGTTGGACCCCATGGGTCTTGCCTTCTTCGGGTCGTTCGACCATGAGTACGGTGCTTAACACCTGGTGTGTGGCTGCTATGTATAGCAGCAGAGGTTCACGTTCCTTTGGCGTGACCAGGACGGGCGAGGTGGAGAGTAGTCGCTTCAGATCTTCGAATGTGTCGTCTGCTTCAGGTGTCCAGTCGAATTTGTCTGCTTTGCAAAGCAGTTGGTAGAAGGGCAGGTCCTTATCACTCACGCGGCTGCTGAATCTGCTCAGTGCCGCGATGCGCCTAGCTAGCTGCTGGACACCTTTGAGGTTCTTTGGCTTCTCCATGGCCAGTATGGCCCGGATTTTCTTCGGGTTCGCCTTGATCCCTCGCTGGGAGATGAAGTAGTTGGCCAGATGGGACGCCAAAGGCGCACTTTTCTGGGTTCAACTTGACCTTTGCCTTGATCCCTCCCTTGTCTTGACAACTATGTCGTCGACATAGACCTATATGTTGCGGACGATATGGCTCTTCAGGCACGCTTGCATGCACCACTGGTACGTGGAACCTACGTTCTTCAGCCCGAAGGTCATTGTGTTGTAGCAGAATACTCCGAACGGCGTGATGAATGCCGTTTTCTCCTGATCTTCAACCTTCAGTCGAATCTGATTGTAGCCTGAGTAGGCATCAAGGAAGGAGAGATTCTCGCATCCTGCAGTTGAATCGACGATCTGATCGATCCGAGGGAGAGGGAAGTGGTCCTTTGGGCAGTGCTTTTTGAGCGACGTGAAGTCCACACACATCCACAGGATGTCCATGTCTTTTTTAGGGACCAACATAGTGTTGGCTAGCCACTCGCTCTCCTTGATCTCCCGGATGAAGTCGGCGTCAAGCAATCTGTTGACTTCGACTCCGATGGCTTTGGCCCATGGCTCAGACAATTTTCGGATGGACTGTTTGACGGGCTTGTCGTCCGGAAACACATTGAGTGTGTACTTGGTGAATTCCCTGGAAACTCCTGGCATGTCAGCAGGACACCAGGCGAAGATTTCTCAGCGCTCACGGAGGAATTTGGCGAGCGTGCTTTCCTATGCAGGGCTGAGGTCATTGGCGATCAGCGCCGTCTTGGAGGCGTCCGTCGGGTGGACTTGCACCTTTTTCATGTTGACTGTTGAGTCGAACGACATGCCGGGTGTATTTTGCCTGGAGACTAGGGGTGCCCCGTTGTCTATAACCTCTCGAAGCCTCATGAGCTCCTCTTGCATGCTGAACGACTGGGAGATTCTGTTGGTCTCTGTCGTGGTGGTCGGATCGGGTGAAGCTGCCCTGGACCATGATGACGCCCCTAGGCCCTGGCATCTTGAGTAGCAGGTCCGCATAGTGCGGTACTGCCAGGAACCTTGCGAATGCCATGCGTCCGAGGATGGCGTTGTATTGTGATGGCCAGTCCACCACTTCGAACTCGATCCGCTCACACCGAAAGTTTTTGGGTTTGCCGAAGATGACGTCGAGCCATATCTTTCCTAGGGGATATATGCCCTTCCTTGGGACAATGTCGTGGAACATTGTGTCGGATTGTTCCAGGCTGCACAGCGGGATCCGCATTGCTGCTAGGGTGCTAGCGAACAACAGGTTGATGCCGCGGCCACCGTCCATGAAGACGCGGCTCATCTCGAACCCTCTGATCTGTGCCTCAAGCACCAGGGCAGCATGACCTGGGCGAGGGATCTGGCGGGGGTGATCCGAATGACTGAATGTGATGCAGGACTCCAAGCCGCTGAGGTACTCAGGGATGGCGGGTGGAGCGGTCACAGCCAGGCTGACTTGGCAGGTGATCTTCTTTTGCACCCTGTTTGTTGGGCGCCCTTTTTAGATCATCAGGGACCCTTTTGGCGCGGGGTACCCGTTTACGCCGTTGTTTTGCACAGGTGCGATTGCTTTATTCGAAGTTACCATGGGTGGTGGAGGAGCTCCGTGGGCGATGTCACCTGGTGCAGGTGCGGGCCCGAACCCGGGGTTCAGGATCTGGCGTCGCATTTGGGTGAGACACTCGCTGAGTTTTTGGAACTCGCGGCAATCCTTCAGCATGTGGCTGACCTTCTTTTTGCCATCCTACTTGTCGATGTAGAAGTGGATGGTGCAAGTGCCTGACAACTTGTCGTATGCTGAAGGCTCGTCGTCGCGGTTGCGACGTTGCCACGTCTGTGCGGGGCATCCTCCGTCGTGGAAGTTGCTTCCACGGTATCCTCAGCTGCTGCAGTTGCTTTGGTTGCGGCGTTCGGTGTAGCCAGCCACAACCATGTCGGGTCCGTCGCGATTGTTGTAGACGCGTGATCTTTGCTTGCTACGGCACTCACGTCTACGGCCATATTCATCCTCCTCATCTGAATGCGCTCAGTGGAGGGGATCCTCGCCATCTGCCCACCTATTGGCGATGTCCATGAGGTGGTCGAGTGTCTTGGTCTTGACGCGCCCAAGTTCCTCCTTGAAGTCAGGGCGCTTGACACCGTCCTTGAAGGCGTCGATCATTATCTCCTCGGAGATGTGCGCCACGGATTTCTTGATGTTGGACCATCATAGTATGTACGAGCGAATGGATTCGCCCGTTCGTTGGGTGCAGGCTCGTAGCTCCTCGATCGAGGCTGGCCTTTTGCTAGTGCCTTTGAAGTTCTAGATGAAACTGTATGCCAGCTCCTCCCAGTTTCGGATTGAGCCTGAAGACAGGCTGTTGAACCAGATTCGAGCTGCACTTGTCAGCTACAGCTGAAGGCATTGTAGGGCGGTGTTTTTGTTACCGCTATGCAGCTTGACGGATGACAGGTGGTCGCTGATCCAAGCATTCGGGTCCTGTGTCCCATCGAACTTCGGAGTGTCTGAAGGAAGCTTGAAATTTCTCGGCATCCGTGTTCGCCGAACAGATCTGCTAAAGCATCGAGCTCCGCAGAGTTCTCCGTCGTCATCCTCTTCGGATTCGGTTGAGCACGCGTGTTTGGTGCGTGCCTTGTCGACCTTGCGCTGAGCAAGGTCGCTTCGAGCGTCGTAGTCGCGGCTGCGACGTCTCGGACTCTTGTGTCGTCGAGGTAGATCATGCTCGTCTTCCTCCTCATCCGACGAGGGCGTGGGGCTGCGGTTGAATCTGACCGCAGCTTTCTTCTTCGGCTCCGCTGTAGCCTCATTGTGGAGCACAGCTCCGACAAGTCCGAGTCCGGCTAGTGCTGACTTGTGCATATACCTCTTCGGGTCCCCCATCGGAGGTGAATGGGACGCGAGATATGTGGTGGCTACCATGATCGCAGCTTGCAGCATCTTCGGTATGACGTTGCCGTTAACGTCTATCTCGATGAAGGACGTGTTGAGGGTTAGGGTGACCTCGCGACATGCAGCAGGATCCATGTTATCCGTGCGAGAGCGATGCTTGTTGGCTTGATTGCCATGCGAGCTGGATCCACCAGCGGCGAAGACTGCAGCTCGCCGCGCACTAGACTCTGAGGCTGCTTGCTTGCGCTTGTCGAGCTACTCCTGCAGCTTCACCTGCCTGTTGTGCTTGCCGATGAGGAGGAGGTGGTACGCCATCAACAGGTCACGTGAAGAATTCACGGGTAGGATCTTGTTGCCCGCTACGGCTTCGCGTGCCTGGTGCCAGCCGTCCTCGTTGAGGTTGATCCGATTGTAGGCGGAAGCGTCGCCCTCGTTGGGCGGGAGGGATGGTTGCCTCCTGTTTTCTCCGTTTTCACCCTATGGGTTGAGTGGTGGCACGTGGGCACTCGAACCTGGTGGTTGTTGTTCCACGCCGCTTTGGATGACCACGGTGCACTGGTAGCGTCCGCGGATCGGATCGCTGTTGCCGCAGCTTTCGGATCCGGAACCGTAGGTTCCCTCGTCTGATGGGGGGCCGCACAGATCTGAGTTGCAACTATTGCTGTCGTATGAATCGTCTATCGGCGTTGGCATGCGTAGCACGATGGGATGCAGTGCCCACGAGGCGGACCTGATTGATGGCAGTGGCACCCGCTCTGGGAGGCGGAGACTGTCGGTCTGTCCCACCTGGAAGCAGAAGCTCCCAGACAGAATCTCGAGCCCGTCGCCTACGGGCTCGAAATCATTCATGGTGGCTGGCGAGTGGGCGGTGAAGTCGAAAGCGCCAAAGAGGAGATGGCTCTCGCGGAGGAGTTGTAGATCACTTTGGTTGGGACCGTCACGATCGCACAATCAGCGCCTCCGATTCCCACAGACGGCGCCAATTGACGAGGTTTCGACTCGTCAATGCCCATTGTTATGAGCTTGGGTTTTGGAGAAGATGGAGGTGCTGGAGATCACAGAACGGTTAACTGACAAGCAACCAGGGGTCATGAGATTTACCCAAGTTCAGGCCTCCGGAGGGAAAACCCTACTCCTGCTTGTCTGCTCTTGATTACGGCGGAACCGAAAAGTACAGGGGTGCGCAGATGCAATCTGACGTGGAGGTGTGTATGCGGTGAGAATTTTCCCTCCTCGTCGTGCCCTCCTAGCCTTTATATAGAGATAGGCAGGTCTCGGGCACAGATTGAGTCGGTTACAAGTTAGGGTTTGCCCCTTTGAATATTCTATCTACTCTAGTCTTGCTTTCCAAGGATCCGAAGACACCATGGGCTTGGGCCAGCCGAAAATCTCCACAGGCCGCGTATATTCTTGTGGCCCTTCCTTGGGCTGGACCAGGTATACTAATGTCGTGTACCCGCAGGGTATAACCATGTCAACTAGGGTTTTCTCCCCTTCTCTTGTTCTTCCCCATTCCATCGTTGGATGCTAGATCGTGTGTTATTAGGGTTGGGCTATTCGTATTTTCAATCGTTGGATCCTAGATATTTTTATAGAAGCTAATCCTCTTGTGTTAGATCTCGTGTTTCGATGAATTCTCCTGTTCGTATTTCAATCCTATTTTATTTGTCCTCTGAGTTGTAGTTAAGTGATTCCCTGGTTAGTACTAGCAATGATCTGTAGTTGGGATCAGTATTTGATTTTGTTTGAGATTTGGGGATTGGGGAATTTAACCCACTCGGTTAATTTAGGAAAATAATTATGGGATATAAATTGGTTAATTTACGCAAATAATCAATACCAATAATTAAGGTATATCAATCATGATTATTGCATGCTACTACTTTTCCCAATTGGTGGATAGCACTGATGTCTACAGCGATGACGAGTCCAGGCACACCAAGACTTGTCAAGTGTTGAGGAAGCTGAAGTCCGTCATGTATGGCACCTACTTCGCTAGCAACGTCTATAGATGCCCCCTTATGCAAGAGGATACTCGGCACCACTAACTTCAACTGCCATGTGACGCATGCTAAGGACGTGTACGACACCTACTTCGCTAGCAATGTCTACAGATACCCCCTTATGCAAGAGGATACTCGCAACCACTCACTTCAACTGCATTGTCACGCATGGTAAGGACGTGAGTTCCTGCAACCCCAACGTTGGCCAGACCGTGGATGTCCACGCCTTGAGAGCAAAGCACAAGGCGCTTGGCTTTCACCTCCGCAACATCCAAAAGGTGATCATCGAAGAGGGTCGCATGCCCCCAATCAAGCCCAAGGATCCCAAGATCAAGGGACTGGGTAGCAAGAAGTGGAGGAAGCGCCAGAGGAAGGAGGCGAAGGCCAGTAGGGCTGAGATCACGAGGTGCTGTTGATCTTGTGTGTTGCTGCTATTCTAAAGCATCTTCTTTTGTTTTGTCTGTATTGAACTTGTGTTCTGCTGCTGTTGATCATTCAAATTGTCGAACCTCGTTAAGTACCATACTATCTATTCTATATTAGCTGATTTATCTATATTTGTTTTGTTTACTAATGTATTTATGCTGTTGTTTTGATTTTCTTCTCTAGATTTGCTATGAGATTGGGAAAAAAGAGGCCAAAAGAAACAAAGAATGAAGAGAGAAGATGCTCTAGATTCGCTATAAATTTAGGCAAAAAAATAACCGTTAGCGAAAGAGAGGGAAAGGTGCTCTCAAAAAGGCCGATTATAGCCATAAAAATGAAACTTCCAATTTAGGCAAGAGGTACACGTGTAACTATTAAACGCGCCCCACATAGTCCCACACTACGTCTCCCGTTTCATCATAATGCAGTTCCAACCAACCGGTCCCGTGAGGTTCCACCTGGCACGACCCCACATGTTAGCATAAAGCGTTTCCTACCAACCGGCCCCCATGGTCTCACATCGCACAGCCCCACACGTCAGCCAACGGTCAACCTAACGGGGGCTATTGTTCGAGCTCTTTGATGAGTTTCAGAGAAGGAGCTGGGAAAAAGTGAGAAAACGTTAGCCGGTTGGGGAAAACTGATTACAACTGAACCAAGGACACGAAAATAGAAATACCTTAAGTAAATAGTTATTGACTCTTGGTAGAGAAAACTTAGCTTTATTGGCAGTTGATGCGACGGTGGGTTGTAGGGTGGACGGAGTCTACACAGCAACGGGTCGCGTGATGGACGAAGTCGAAGTGGCATCAGGTTGCCAGAGTAGAAGAGCATAGCGGTCCGTTGCAGCCAAATACGGCAGCGTGTTTCGCGGCGGAGTCGACGGAGAACCGAGTGTAGAGTCGATGTGGTCGATGTAGTTGAGGCGATGTTTAAGAGCCGATGCGGCGGACCGAAGTTGACATGGTAACCGGACATAGAAGCCAACGGAGGCAGCAGTTTGCCGCCGCCGAACACCATAGCTGATGGCAGCAGCGGATTCCCGGAGCCCTCGATGCAGAGTTAGCGTGGCGGACACAGCTCCAGTGCTGAGAAGGGAGTCACGTGGCGGACAGAGTCGACACAACGGCGGATCACGTGGTGAACGGAGTCACATGATGGACATGGAGTCGACGGTATACCGCGGTGAAAGTGTTGAAGTCGAGTCGGTCGAGTGTTGAGGAGTTGCCGGTTTTAAATGCTTAAAGACGCGTCGGCTAATCTAATCGAGAAACTCTTGCATCGTATGTACTTATTAGCTTCTGCCGTGAAGTAGTACTCGTATTTCATGTGAGTAGCTTTTTTTCATGTATATTCTGGCTTCGCGTGAGTACGTGGCCTGTGAGATCATTGCACGGTTTTTTTCCTCTTGTATCTTGGATTTTGATCTAATCTTCTAATCTGATCCCAACTCTTCCGTCCTCTCTTAATTTCCTTAGCCCTTTCACAATGGAGTGTATTTTAGTCCGTTATCCTAAATAGTGGTTGTAACACCTAAGTTTTATTTAAATAATATTTAGGGTTGATTGTGCATTCATGAGCATCATATTTAAAAATATGCAAGTAAAGAAAAATAAAGAAAAACCCTAAAAACCCTAATTTCCCTCCCTCTCTTGAAAGCCCTCTCAAATGGTTTTGATATTTCGAAAGAACAAAAATGTGGAGCCCAATTGGTTATAAGGGCCCCTAAGTGTTCTAAAAAATAATTTAAAATGATAAAAATCATAACTAATTATTTATAAGTCAGAAAAATGTGTATAATATATTGAAATGATCAGAACAACAAGATCTATCTGTTAACATCAAATTCATGCGTTGTTAAGAAACTTTAATTGCAAGTTTAATTATAAGAACAAAGGAACCCTCTCATATGCATTCGGGGTTTCTCCGAATTAGGGTTTACTCCCCTCGGAACCCCATTTAAATTGTCAAGCATGCCTTAGGGTTACATTAAAATACTATTTAAATTGTCATATCATCATCCTTGCTTAAGCATTGATACCATGTGTTGATTGTTTCCCCTTTCTATCCGGTGTTTGGTTCTTCCCGGTAGAATACGATATCAAGATCGAGATCGAAGACTGATATCAACACCATCGAAGCTTGAAGATCAATACTTGACCAACTGTAATCAAGTCAAGTACAAGGCTTTTGAAGATCTTTTTATTGGTTATCAACTAGCAAAGGCAAGCATAGTCCAACTATGATAAAATCCCATGCTTTTAAAGTACTTCAATTCTTTCCATGATGCATACGATTCTACTATGGTCTTTTATCGATAGATAGAGTATCCTATCTATTGCATTACTCCCTTTGAGCTTATATTACCTGATCCACTGATCCTAGCATAACTAGGTTTGGCTTATGTGCACTGCTAGAGATTATATGTGTGTCTTGCTTAGCCATCCTTAGTTGTTGATTCTGGTTCATCTAGATGATATATCAATGCAGATAATCTTGTATGACAGGAGATCGAGATATACTGATGAGGTGAGATCAGTGGTAAAGGTTAAACATGCTAAGTCTTGTATGGGAGGCCACAGTGGGATGTGGTTTTGGTAGTCCCATGCTCGCCACCACTAGGAACCGAGTTCTTGCCTTTGGAACCGAGACGAGCTTACAGCCACACGGGGCTTGGGAACCCCTCGATTGACTAACTTGCCTAGTCTGATCCATGAGTCTCTAGTTAGATATTTGGCATCTGCATATTTGGATGGGCTGAAGATGGTGCATCATACAGGGCGTGACCAAGGAGTAAGGAGGCTCCGGGAGTACTCCCGATTCTTGGACATAGAGATTGGGCCGAGAAAACCCTTTCTTGGTGACTCATGGATTTAGGCAAAAGCAAGGTAAAGGGTGGTCAACCACACCCTACCGGCCTTCCAAGGAAGAGGGCTAATGATCTGGCATTAAATGTCAGTTGGTACGTGTGGATAACTTTGTATAACCCTGCAGGTTTAAATCTTTTCGAAAAGCCGTGTTCACAGTTATGAACACTTGGTCACTAGATTCTAAGATCATAGAGAACTATAACCTAATCAAAAAACTTGGCAGATCAACATGTGCTTAAGGATGCTTCCTCATGGGTATGATGGGGTGATCCTATTTAAATCTCAGATGATGATGATTTGGTGGATATCAAAGATGATGAACAATACTTTGGATTTGTAGCTCTCTTATTCCCTTTTAAAATGTTTTGATTAGACGAGCTTCTTCACCCTGTTGTTTTACAAACAAAGATAGCTTTATGCAAAATAGCTCCACCAGCCATAAGTCTTGCAGAGTACACCCTATACTCACCCTTGCTTTGTTGACATTTTTGTAGAAGAGTAAGTGTTTCCCTCAAGATGAGTTTGGTAAGAAATTGACACCGACGAGTAGCTTGGGGTTCCCGGCTAGCAGCCTGGAATCTATGGGCTGGGGCGTCATTGTTATGTTGTATGCCTCTTAGACCATTTGTTAAGTTTGCTATACTTAATAACATTATTTTCCTTCTGTTGTTTGATATTTGTGGTCAGTGATCTCTGCTTATAATATTTTGGTTCTTCGCTCATTTATGAGCTTGGTGTAATAATTTTTGTGTCGTAGGGTCACTGTTGCGTTACCGATTCTCTCACTGGATATCCTCGAGCTCTAGGTTAGACTTATGTGAGACAGAGGTCTGGGATTTGTCTAACCCTGATCTCCTGGGTGTTATAGTGGTGTATCTTAAGAGACAACTAGTATAATGGATTGTATCTTAAGAGTTGTATCGACATTTAATGATTTTGAGTGCATGTATGCATGCGATTGTGTTAGATTATCGGTCGGTTTTTGTTTTGCTTGTAAAATAAGTTAGGGTTTGCCTAGCCGGCCGCCTATATATGCCCTTTGTAATCTCTAAAACAATATCAATTATGGACAATTATATTTCTACAAGGTATCAGATTAGTTTGATCCTAGGGCATGGCCCAACCACCCACCCCCTCCCCCACTGCCGCCTGGCTACTTCGAGTGGTGCTCCATCCTCGCCACCTCCAAACAAGCCTATGCTGCGGCCACCTCCGCCTCCACCGTGGCCTCTCCCTCCTCCACTATTTCTCTTGCCCCAACAATCCCCATCACCATCCACTATGCCGATACTATTTCTGATGTTAGCCTATTTATTCCAATCACCTTATATCTACCAAACACACAACTACTACCATCGACGTCATCTTTTCGAATTTCATCTCGGCTGATGCAATCTCCTTGGCCATGTCGACATCGACTCTGTCCCCCGTCCCTTGGATCCTTGCTGGGTGAAGGACGACCTCGCCATCATCCAATGGATCTACTAACGGGTGTCCACCGAGATCTTCAAACTCATCTTCTGCGATGCATCCAATGCTACCGCGTTCTAGGTGGCCCTTCGTCAACACTTTCAGGATGACATCGATGCTCGCGTCAACACCCTCCACACCAAGCTCCGCAACACTATTCAAGGTGACTCTCAAGTGGGGATCTACTGCCAGCGGGTCAAGTCTCTCGCCGACGAGCCTAGAAAACTTGGCGACCCCATCGATGATCGTCAACTTATCAATGTACTCCTCATCGGGCTCGGTGAATGCTTTGAGAAGCAAGCCTCCTTCATCCCCATGATGCGGCCACGACCCTCCTTCACTGAGGTTCGCTCTATGTTGTAATGGGCTGATCGCGCCATCAACAACAAGGAGTCTCGCCCCCCATGTTTTTTCGGCCATCCCGCGACCGCCCGTACCTTCCCCAACTGCGCCACCTCCTCCGAAATCGATGAAACTGCCTCCCGGCTTGCGCCCTAGTCCTAACTACCACGACACCAAGCCAATCTTCCGACATCCACGATCTTCATCAACACCATCGGCACCGGCTCCTCCAAGTGGCAACCCACCTTCGGCTCCTGCGCCTCCAGCGTCGCTCATCCGGGGCCCTCCACATGACCGATGGATAGGACTCATGCAGGCCTGGTCCATGCCTTGGGCTTCCCCATCTCTGATTGGCACTCCACCGGCCTACTCCGTCTCCTGGATGCCAGGCATGCGCCCTCACACCGACTCTCCTGGACTGCTCCGATCTCGTCCGCCGTCACAGGCATACGTTGTTGCACCTTCCTACTACTCCTACGCCGCGCCGTCACCAACAAACTACAACACCTAAGCAGGCGGCCACTATCCGATGTACCAGCCATCGCCACCACCGATCGCACTAGCAATGCCATCTACATCGACTTTGTCTCCTACAACAACGATAAGATAGGACCAAGCCGCTTTCCTCCAGGCCATGAACAACTTCGTTGCTCAAGGAAACTCAGGTATGGATTGGAGTTTCGATTCCAGTGCTTATAGTCACATGTGTTTTTCGTGAAATATGTTGTCATCATGCACTTATTTTCCTTTTTCTTCTATTACTATTGGAGATGGTTCTTTGATCCCTATTTGATGTGTTGGTCAAACTCATATTCCTTCCGCTTATAAATCCCTCCTCCTTCAAGATGTTCTTGTCACACCTGCTCTCATCAAAAACTTAATTTCTTTTTGTCAGTTTACTCATGACAACCTTGTCTCCATCAAATTTTACTCTTTTGGATTGTATGTGAAGGATTACCTGACCAAGGTAGAGATCGCACACTTTAATAGTTATGGAGATCTATATTCCATCAACAACGCTGCCACCACCACCCATCCCTCATCCATGGTTGCTTCGATGGATCTATGGCATCAAAGATTAGGTGATGGGGATATGCCAATCGGGGTATCCACAAAGGAAAGAAACGACTGGCCCAGGACAAAGTCAACTAGGCCTGCTTTGACAGCGACTGAAATAAATGCTTCAATGAAGACTGGCGTCTAGACGCGATGTCCCAAGACTGTAGCTAGGCCTAGTCGAATTAGGTCAAAGCCTCCAAAAACCTAACTAATTCGGAGGTAATATTGTAAACCCTCGCGAGGTAGCCCTATATAAACCTCCCTAGGGTCCCCCATTGTACTCACGAGCTATTAGCTACCCCATCCTTGCGACTCACTTCCCATACGCCGAGCTTTCCTACCATGTAATCTCGCTCGCCATTAATACAATCAAGTAGGAAGTAGGTCTTTACCCTACGGGGGGCGAATCTGGGTAAAACCCGTATCTTGCCCTCAATCCCGATCCGCTGATGGAGACTCTCTCTTGCCCTTCTTCGACTCAATCGCTACCCCTAGTAGTGACTGTCCTGGACATTCCCACGACAGTGGCGCCCGCCGTGGGGCTTGGAGAGTCAAGCCTTAGATCTGCGGCGAGACCCTACACGCCCGTTCGCCGACCCTTCCCTATCGGTCGCATGATTGCTACCGGTGGATTCTTCCAGATCATGCCAAGTAGCTACGTGCCGCCTCGAATCTGGTCACTCACTCCTCCATGGTGCCAATAGGCTCCATCAACCTCTTCATCGGCTTCACCGATGCCATCGACCCGGTAGATCACGCCGGATTCGCCATCAGCAACGGATCGCCTCCACATGATCTAATCTCGGAGGAGCAGGCATGATTGATCACCCTCCTCGCCTCTAAGTATGACTCGACCGAGGACGGCTTAGTCGAAAGTAACTCCACCCTTTGCAACGATGCCGACTCGGTGATGCCATCTCCGACAATCTACCATCCCCGCATCACGAAAGTTTCCAATGCTAGGTACTACGAGGACGACTCGATCCTCCAGCTTCTCAACTACGACTCGGGGTCGGAATATCTAGATGAGATCTACCTCGCCGTCCACCATGCCATCTACATGGGAAAAGGGGATGAACCCCTGGTGGATACTTTCTCCACTCCCCTCCCACCGATAGCAACCACCGACGAGATCGAGAAGCACTGCGTGGCCCTAAACAAGGCCAGGGAGAAAGAAAAGTCCGATCATGAAAAAAATTGCCTCGAGCAAGAAACCGTGCAACAACTCTCAGCGTATCATCAATGTCGGGTGATGCGGTGACTCAAACCCTCCACTCAGGGCCAAGCCCTGAACTTCAACGACGAGAACGACCCCGCGCGTGCGGCCGACCACGAAGTCTACAACAACGCACCACCTGGAGGCAGTCGCCCACCACCAGGGTCGATTATGCATGGGAAACCTCCACCACCCCACCACGTGCCTCCTCCGGAGCAGCCGTGGGTTGCAACCGCACCATGGGAGTATGACGCCAATGGCCTTCCCCTTTACTTGACTTCGATGGATAATGTCATCACGAGCCAATCTGCGGTTGCCAACCTAAACCCTACGGGTGATGGTGCGATCCAAATTATATATGCCCAAGATCTATTGGCCAAAGCTGTCGAACATCAGAACGCGGGATGCATCTCGTAGGGGAGGGTCTATTCCAGGTCCACCAACAGCAGGGCGACATCGTCCAATCGCCTAGGTGAACGGACGGTGGCAAACATCAACAACTTTCCGCCCCCAGAGTCATGGCAACCCCAACCTGCGGTTGCTAACCCCGCGAACTCTTCAAACGAGCGGTGCCACCTCCGCCAGACACTCGCCAACCGAGGCATCCTTAGCCGAGTAGGCCCGCCATGCTTTAGACCAATGATCTTAGGCAAAAGCTACCCTACAAACTTCCGAGGGCCAAGGGACATTGAGAAATATGACCCAAAGCTCGACCCCAAGGTGTGGATCGAAACGTACCTCATGGCGATAGGGATTGCCGGCCACAACGAGCTACTAGCCACTCTCTACCTCTCCTTGATGATGGAGGGTCTGATACCCTAGTGGATAAAAACCCTCCCCGAGAACAGCGCCGACTCATTGGAGGAGATGCGTGAAGCCTTCGTCAAGCATTTCGAGGGCTCCCACACACGCGCGACCACAATCGAGGACCTAGAGCGATGCATCCAGGGGCCTAACGAGTCGACTCGCCATTGGGTCCAATGCTGGTAGGACCTATGGATAAACGTCGTGGGAATTCACCCAGATATGGCTATCCATTGCTTCAAAAATGTGTGTCCATATGAAACCCTGGTCGCCAAGATCAAGAGGGTCTACCGAATGCTTAACAACATACCCGACCTCCTTGATATTGCCAAGCGCTACTCGGATGAGGACCTGATTCAAGAATTCGATGACGAGTCGGGTAGAAGGCACCGCACGAGCATCCAAAGTAGCAGTCAGACCCGCGATCCACGCTATGATAACACTCACCAATGAACCAAGCGTCGCATTGACAGTAGGTCAGACTTTGCCGCCAATGCCGGTTATGCCCCATGCGACCCCAACAAGTTCTGCCACGAATGGAGCAACTCACACGGCAATATCGCGGTAAGGCCAAAATTCGACCCTGCGGCCCTACTAAACCAACCATGTGTCTACCACAGCAAGGAAGGCAAACCAGCCACCCATACAACCACTGACTGCCACTAGCTCAAAGAGATTGAGAAAGCACGTCAGGCTAGGGATGGATAGAACCCCGGTCAACCGCAGGAGAATGGAAATTTCGGCATGTTCGGAAATTCAATTGGCTTACTACACATGTTCACTGGTATGGGGACGATGCGCGAAAAGAAAGTACTCGCTCGTGTTGTTGCTGTCAATGCGGTACAACAAGTCGACATCCCGTGCTGGGTAAATTGCTCAGAGCAAAGATTTACATGGAGTTGTGACGATCACGCACCCACGATCGAGTATCCAAGGCGAGTCACGCTGGTCCTCAAACCAAAAGTAGCTGACTACTGGCTACTGAAGACACTCATGGACGAAGGGAGCTCCATCAACATCATGTACCTAGACACTTTCAAGTGACTGCAACTCCTGCATTCCATGATCAAGTCAACCCTGTGCACCTTCCACGGCATTGTTCCAAGCCGGAAGTCATATCCAATCGGCAAGGTGACTCTGTCGGTCACCTTCGGCACGCCAGCAAACTTCTGCATAGAGCGGATCGTCTTTGAGATGGTGAACTTTCGCAGCCCATACTACTGTGTTCTTGGGAGACAAGCATTCACCAAATTCATGGCGGCCCCTCACTATGCCTACAATATATTGAAGCTCTCGGACCCCCACGGCATCATCACCATGCGCGACGACCTGGACATGACCGTGGAATGTGAGGATAACGACGCCCATATCACTGACGCCATCATCACCGAAGAAAAAAATCATGCCGACGAGCTCGCGATGTACACGCGTGGGATCAACAATGACGACTCCTCTATCTGGAAGAAGCCAACAACGTAAATATCGGCACCCGTCGCATTTGAGGCCTCCGCACACACTCTCCAAGTCGAGCTCGAACCAGGCGTGTCGATCCAGCGGGTCACCATAGGCACAAACCTCACTCCTACATAGGAAAGCACGCTCATCGAGTTCCTCCGTGATAATGGCGACATCTTCGCATGGAAGCCATCTGACATGCCTGGTGTCTCGAGGAAACTCGCTGAGCATAAACTAAATGCCGACCCAATAGTGCGGTCAGTAAAGCAGTCGCTGCGACCCTTCAATGAAGAGCGTCATCGTGCAATCTCCGAGGAAGTACAGTGGCTACACGCCGCAGGGTCCATCCGACCCATCAAATACTCCAAGTGGCTGGCAAACCCGGTCCTCGTGGTTAAGAAGAACAACACTTGGAGGATGTGTATTGACTACACTCAACAGCGCCTGCCCCAAGGAGGAGTTCGTGCTGCCTGATACGTCGTAAACGTATCTATAATTTTTGATGCTCCATGCTTGTTTTGGACCAACTATCTTATGTTTTATCTACACTTTGAGGCATTTTTATACATTTTCTGGAACTAACCTATTAACAAGATGCCATAGTGCCAGTTCCTGTTTTTTGCTGTTTTTGGTTTCAGAAAAGCTAGTAAAGAAATATTCTCGGAATTGGACGAAACAAAAGACGAAGTCAATATTTTACCGTAACAAAGTCGGAGTCCAGAGGGGGACGAAGAGGCACCACAGGGAGGCCAGACCACCCCATGGCGTGGCCAAGGGTGGGCCCGCACCAGGGTATGGTGTGGGGCCCCTGGTCCTCAACCGATCTTGACCCTTCGCCTATATAAACACCCTGAGGAGAAAACCCTAAGTACCCGATCAGAAATTCACGAAAAAGTCCATAGCCGCCGCCACCATCGTCCCTAGATCGGGAGGGATCTGAATTTCTTCCCAGCACCCTGCAGGAGAGGGGAGATCACCCTGGAGGCCTTCTTCATCACCATGCCAGCCTCCGGAGTGATGCGTGAGTAGTTCATCCTTGGACTATGGGTCCATATCAGTAGCTAGATGGTTGTTTCTACTCTTTTGTGCTATCATGTTTAGATCTTGTGAGCTGCCTATCATGATCAAGATCATCTATTTGTAATCCTACATGTTGTGTTTGTTGGGATCCGATGGATATTGAGTACTACATAAAGATTGATTATTGGTTCTATCATGTCTATGTTATTTGTGATCTGGCATGCGCTCCGTTGCTAGTAGTTACTCTGGCCAAGTATTTGCTTGTGACTCCAAGAGGGAGTATTTATGCTCGATAGTAGGTTCATGCCTCTAGTAATCTGGGGGAGTGACAGAAACCTCCAAGGTTGTAGATGTGTTGTTGCTACTAGGGAGAAAACAACAATCCTTTGTCCAATGGAAATTTTATTGTTTACTTTACACACTTTTCTTAATGCAATTATCTGTTGCTTGCAACTTAGTACCCGAGGGTTGTTCGGATGATATCCTGGAGGTGGATTATTAGTCATAGATGCAATTGGATTACAGTCTATGTATTATGTTGTAATGCCCAAACAAATCTCATAGAAATCATCATGACATGTACATGCATTGTTATGCATTTTCAATCTGTCAATTGCCCAACTGTAATTTGTTCACCTAGCATGTTTTTTATCTTATGGAGAAACACATCTAGTGAACTGTGGACCCCGATCCATTCCTTCCCACTAATATTCAATCTACTCTCTATTGTTTACTTTCTGCAATTACTACAAGCAATTACTTTCTTCCATACTATATGTTTAATCCTTTGTTTTCAGCAAACCAGTGAGCATGACAACCTCACTGTAAGTTGGGGCAAAGTATTGTGGTTGTGTTGTGCAGGTTCCATGTTGCTACCAACACCTTGGGGGTTGTTTCCTTTATCCTACTAGTTCGATAACCCTGGTTTCACAACTGAGGGAAAACTTGTTGATGTGCTCATCGCACCTTGCTCTTGGGGTCTCCCAACAAGATCTACAGTAACCGAGCCACATAAAGATTTTTTGGCGCCATTGCCGGGGAGATACAGGACAGCTTCAATCTCTTCCTCCTCGTCAAAAAGCTTTTCTTGGAGAATGAAGATTTATGCAAAGGGAGTCCCTCACAACCAATCTCTTTACTTTGTTTTTGTTTTGCTTAGTTTATTTTGCTTTGTTTGGTTTACTTCCTTTTATCAATAACAAAAAAAAATTAGTTGCTATTCCCGTTGGTTTGCTTCTTTTTATCAAAAACACAAAAAAATTAGTTCCTTCTTTAGTTGTTACCTTATTCTTAGATCATTATGTTGATCCCTAAGTTCACCCTGAAAGACCTTTCAATAGGTAGTGGCTCTATAATTGGAAAAGATAATATTGAAGAATTCTTTAATCATGCTAGTAAGCATAAAGATATTAAGGATAGATCCTTAGCAGAACATGCTCCAAATTTTGAAAATGTTGCAGCTTCTTTAGCTCACCTATTGGAGGCTAGGTTTGTTAAACTTAACCCCATGATGCAGATAATGTTCTTCAACTTAATGACATTGAGGATACTGAAAAGAGAGATTTTATCCTGGAAACTTTGCTAAAGAATTTAATGATGTTGCTATAGAAGCTAGAATCATTTTAATATGCTAGGCTCATGTGTAGATGTTATTGGTACACTAGAAAAGTTGGACAAAGCCAAACCCAAAAATGGGGAGGAAATTAAAATACCAATACCTTTTTAAACTTGTAGGAGTGCATGAAGCCTTGGAAAAGAATTTTGATTGGATTGTTCCTGAAAACCCGTTTGATGAAACTAGTGAACCCAAGAGTATTGAGAGAGGATCCTCTAGAAATTATTTGGATAAGATACCTTGCCTTATTGAAGATATTTCTGGTATTGATCTTAATGTTTCTTCATTTGAAAACACTTGATTCTTGCTTTCTATGCCTAACTGAAAGGCGCTAAAGAAAAGCACTCTTGGGAGATAACCTAATTTTTATTTTCAGTAAGTTTTCTTTTATTGAGTCTTGGAAGTTATTGCCTCTGTAATAACCTCTCATTATCCTTTTTGTGTGGTTTTTGTACCAAGAATAACCTCTAATGAGAGGGAAGTAAGATTTGGGGAAGTTGTTGTCCCGAAACAGATTTTTGTGCTTCACTGTAAACAATCGTGAAAAATCCCAGTACGCCGGATTGAGCTGATATTTTTTGTGTTCATGACCCTGGTATTTACCAAACTTTCTTTATATTTGCACTTTTCGATTTGAGCAACAGAAGATTTTTGAAAAAAATTGGTCTTTACCCGCTGGTCTGTTTTGACAGATTTCTGCCATTATGTGCATTTGCCTCTTAATCAGTTTATTTTTGAGTTCTCTTTGATCACTTGAGATTTTAAAAGGAGTTGCTAAAGTATCTTATGTTTTAATGGATGATTTACTTGAGTTGAAACTGAATCCCAAAGGCTTATTATCTTGAATACACTAATGTTGCTAATGAAGATTGTCTAAAGTTTTGTATGAAGGAAATTTTCAAGTGTAGGGAGAGAATGATGTGATGAGATGAAGTATGGACAAAAGATCAAGCTTGGGGATGCCACCCCTGTCATGCCAAGAAGTATTCAAGAGGTACAAGCATCAAATCTTGGGGATGCCCAAGTCATCCCCTTCTTCATCAATAAAAATCACAGGTCTTCTTTCAAGACACTTTATTTTTATTGCTTCATGCACTATTGTTTTGTTCTTGGAGCGTCTTTGTTTTTGTTTTTAGTTTTCTTTTGTTTTGTTTGCTGAAATAAATTGGTTAGACCCCAACACACCTATTTTGGATAAGTCACACCTAGTTCTTCATTGCCTACAACACTCTAGCTTTCACTCTTATTGTTCTATGAGTGTTCACTTTTTCTAGTATTGCGTTTAGCTTTAGTTTTCATCTACTTTTTTCTTAGAACTTTTTAGTTCTTCTTTGTAGTTAGGAGAGACAAGCTCTCTGATCTTTATTGATTATTATCTTGGTGAGTTGTTTCAAATAAGTCGATTGGTGTTGGAAAAGAGTAGAAAGTTTCATGCTTATAGTGGTGCAAAAGGAAGCTTGTTTTGACTGTGGCTTAGACTTTATCATGTCATGTTAGATGTTTCTTTGACCATATGCTTAGTAATTATTGATATAGAATGACTTGTTTCAAACAATTGAGATTTCTTAATGTGCCATGAAAGAATCATGCATTGTTTTAGCATACAAAAGCATAATATTGTGGTATTCTCCTTTGATGCTTTATTTGGGTTGACTTGGCACATGCTTACACCATTTTAAGACTATGAACCAGTCACCTTAGCCTCTATGATCATTTAGTTTTTGACTTGTGATATCACTTTATGCTTTGATTAATAATGTTTTGTCGCTCTGCATGATTATGGCCATTATTGCTCTCTTAGTTGGTCGCTCCCAGTCTTTTCTAGCCCCCACTTGTACTAAGTATGAGCTCTACTCATGCATCCAACTCCCAAGAAACCAAGTTATTCCAAAGAGTCCACTATAAATTCCTATGCATGGTGTGTTACACCATTCCAAGTATATTCATGTTTTTATCTATCTTCCAAATTAAAATTTTGTTATGTGAAAACTAGTGATTAAAGCTCTCACGAACTTGATGGCACACTTTATTTTCTTGCACTTAATAAACTTGAACCATTGTGCCCATCTGTGTTTCTTATATGCTTGCAAATTATAAGTTGGGAGTTAGTAGAACCATGTTGTCATGGGGAACGATTTCAACACTTGTACATATCTATTCAGTTGATATCATGTTCTTTTGTTTATGGATGTCGGTGGTGTGAAATAAAAGGGGATCTTGTAAGTCCATGGAGTTTTGTATATGTGTTAGAGAAACGCCTGGGCGGCTATCCTAAGCCATGCCTAATCATGGTGGTGTCGTGGTATTGTCGACGAGTACGCCATGGAGGGGTCCTCACAGTGCGTGTTTAGAGACGTGGGGGAAGGCAGACGGTTGACGGGTACGAGGTAAAACAGCTTACCCAGGTTCAGATCCCACGATGGTGGCGGAATCCTACTCCTGCTATAAATCACTATAATGGCAATACGCCGAGTTACAGGGATTGGTTCGTTGTGCGAGGTGACTAGAAAGTCTAAGTTATCATGCCCTAAAGGCTCCCATAGGCCCAACTTATATAGTCGTCAGGACCTAGGGTTACAGGGAAAAGTCCTAGCCGGACAGGTTATAGAGTCCTACACTGCCTATAATCAGTCTAGCGTATCTTTCACTCCAAGGCTCTGGGTATGTCGGTGACTCCTCCGTAGCCTTCCTTTATCCGGCATGGGCCTCCCTTCTGGATCCATATAACTGGGCCGCCCAGCAAGCCTTGGGCCTTGCTACCAACTGTGGGCCACCCGGGTTATCCGGATAGAGGACATTCTATGATGATACCCACATAGCATATCCCCAACAGTAGCCCCTGGAGAACTCCGAGATCTTGCACCGTCTTGGACCTTCACGTTGAATGCTCCATCTAAATGGATGTCGGCAAATCATCAAGCAACATCTTGTAGTCCTCTCCCAAGAACCCTGCAAGGTTTTCTCCGTCTTCAATATGTAAGTCGGAGAATTGTTGAATCTTCTATCGTACTCTTTTGTAGCCGGATTGGATCCGTCCATGTCGGAATATTCTGATGTGATGGTTCACCTGCTAGTGACAGCTAGGGCGACGTAGACATAGGTCAGCAACGCCTCATAACTCACACATGCAGAGAATGCAATCATGTCCAATTTTCCCGCGCGAGCGATACGAACCATTGGCGGTGACGGTCAGTAACGTGGCAAAATTTCCGCACACGTCCCCGCACACATCGCTTACACGGCAACCGTTCGATTATGCTGCACGAATCTTGATGCCGGAGGTCATAAATAGTAACAGCGGTGGAAATTTTACTTTTTCACCTCATTCTCCTCTGCATCATCTTCTTCCTCCAGCTAGTGCCTCCTCGAGCTCTCTGCGCACCTGTGCGAAAAACCCTAGCTCCTTAATCTCTCCCAGTCACCACCGAAAACTCCCAATGGCCAACATCAGCTCCTCCCCTCCATGGTAGCGTCAGGCGATGCCGCGGCGAAGCCGGCAAGCGCCGTCATCGTGCCCCCAGGGGGATTGGTTATTCCCAAATCCGCGGTGGTCAAAACCACCGGCGGAGACCATAACCCAGTAGCGTTGGAGCTGCTGGAGGAGGAGTATGACTCCCACAAGGGCGATTGGCGTGGTTCGGATATTACGGATCGCGATATCAAAGAACTGATCAACAAGGGCTACCTCCCCACGACGGAGGGGTCGTCTGGCGGGCGGCGTCGGCCAGCAAGGTCACCCCTTCTCCCCAAGCCGGAGAGACGGTGTACCTCAAAGCTGAAATGGTACGCGGCGTCTCCCTGCCCATCTCCAACTTTTTCCTTGCTGTCCTCAACCATTACCGAGTACAGCCACAGAACCTCTCCCCCAATAGCATCTTAGCACGTAGCAACTACGCGGCGCTTTGTGAGGGTTATTTAGGGATTAGTCCTAGGCTAGATCTCTTCATCTATTTCTTCACCGTCAAGCACGAAGCCGGAGCCGGCAAGGACGGGCTCAGGAATTGTGGCACCATTAGTTTTAAGATCCGGCCTGGCCGGTGGTTCCCCGACAACGTCGGCCATGAGTCTTGCAAAAACTGGTAGCGGACGTACTTCTACAGCCCAGATATCCCTCTGGCCGGCCGAGAAGTAACGTACTTGGACTTCGTCGATGGAACTGCCGCCGAAGCCCTGACATTGAGATCCCAAGCCTCCCTTCCCTCCGACATCGATGTTTCCCGGGCTATAAGGCGGATAGAGTGGTTCATAGATACGGGTCTGACTGGATTGGACCTAGCCATGTGCTCGTTCGTCAGGCGTATCCAGCCTCTGCAACACCGCTTGAAGTTGATGCACGAGTATACCAACAAGAGGAAGGATAGCCTCCGCATCTCCGAGGACAAATTCTCGAGCGACTCGGTCAAGCTCCGCCTCAAGGATATTGTCAAGGTGAAGGATAGGAAGCGTGGCTTCACCATCACCTACGACATGTTCGTAGAGAGCAAGTGCCCAAAGGTACTTGTTTATTTTCCGTGTATGACATATACTCCAGTTCTTCCGTCTAGCCATTACCATCTCATCTAACACGGTGGTTCTTCACTTAACAGCTCAGCGACATAGATGAGGATAGCATGGCTCCCCAAATCTATGATCCAAAGATGAAGGAAGTCACCGTCGTGTCTGACGATGATGCCTTGTTGGCGCAAAAGCGGAAGATATCCACCTCTGACGCTGCCGACGGAGGCAAGAAAAAGAAGACGGAGGGTGGAGCCTCCAAGAAGACTACTGCCGCCCTGGAGGCGGAGAAAAGAAAGGTTACAGGGATCCCCTTTGCCAAATCACCCCCTCTTGTGTAAGGTTCTTTCTCTCTAACATTGTCCATTGTTTTTCTTATTTCGGTAATTATACTTTTTGTACGTTTTAGGAAGAAAGCCACAACCAGTTTGAAGAAGACCTCCAAGACTTTGGGGGCTTCTAAAAACATTAAGGATATGTTGCATCGTGACATGTCTTCCCACGCATCTCCCGTCATCGCCCCTGTCACTCCCATCGTCAAGCCCACGCCAGCTCCGACAAGCTCTCAAGCCAAAGAAACATTTGGCCCTTCCGCCATGGAAGTGGACTCAGGTGCCTCCACAGAGCTTGCTGTTGACGGCGAACAGGCGACGCAGGAGAGTGCCGCACACCAAATAGCTGAAGCTCCGACTAAGGATGCCATTGGTAGCGGTAAGGCGGTGGTGGAAGGTGGTACATCTTCCGAAGGCGGCGCCTCCGCACCCAAGAAGACCATAGAGTTCCCGAAGATAGTCTATCCGGTACTTACGCGGGGTAGCACTGCTCTGGTTCCTGGTGCGGTGCCGACATCTCCAACGTGCGACCTTGAGGAGCTTCTCCGGCAAGCAGAAATCTTGCAAGGAAATAGTTTGTCCTTTGGCAAGTTGCTTGCTGAGAGTGCTACAAACCTCAAGATCATTACGCTTGTAAGTTTTGCTTGCCTTTTGCATTTCATATGAGTATCCCACTGTATCCCCCAAGGATTTAGACGGAAAACCATAGGTCTTTGCATCTAAATGCTCTAAGAGTGACTAAGCTAGAACACTTCTCACTGTATCCCCCAAGCATATAGTTTGAATGAATCATTTCGACTAGATGCTTTCAGAGTAGCATAAGCAGTGTTTATAAATTTCAACACTATAGCCCCCAAGATTCTAGTTGTAACTGTATTAGTTCTGACTAGATTCTTAAAGAGAAGCTAAGCATATGACTGAGTTAAAAACTTTATACTGTAGCCCCCAAGCTTCTAGTTGAAAACTGAATTAGTTTCGACTAGATGCTTAAAGAAAGACCAAGCATATTGTTAAGTTAAAAACTCTCGCTGTAGCCCCCGAGCTTCTAGGTGGAAATTTTCCGGCTAGATGCTCCAAGTAGACCAAACAACGTTTAACTTTCTTCTTTCCATAGAATGATAATGCTCGGAGGGGTGTCGCCAACGACAAGTACCAGAAGATGCGTCGCAGACTCGGAAGCTAAAAAGGGCAAAACTGCCTTCTTGAAAGAACAGATCATCAAGAGCAAGCGTCCGTTTTTTCCTTTCTTTTTCGAATTCCGACTTGGTCTTGTGCCAACATTCTATGAGTACTCATTGTGTACTTTTGTTTCTCCGACTTGCAGAAGCCATTTCCAAGGCTAAGGATATTGTCGAGCAATCCAAGCACATTCAGCAGCTAGATAGCAAAAACAAGATCCTTAAGCAGGAGAGGAAGGACATGTTGAAGATGCATGAAGATTCAATGAAAGCCATGCAAGACTCCGCCAATGAGGAGATGAACCGCTTGAAGGAGGAAATTGCGATCTTGAAAGAGCAGAAGAAAGCTACCGATGAGCAAAATCAATGCCTTCATGAAGCGTACAAGATCCTCCGACAATAACGGGGCTCCATGGAGGAGACTATCCAGCAAGCTGAAATTAGCATCTTCAGTAAGTGATTTTCCGTCTTGGACTTCTGTAAGCTAGATACTCTGAATTTGTTGTTTTTTGAACTCATGCGCTCCTTTGTCAAAAATTTGCAGCTCCTATGGGTTTAACCCGGTCGCCTCCTCCACCAAAGGAATGCATGGTCCTTGCCGGCAACTTTATCAACACCATCAAGCAGGCCAAGGAGATAGCCAAACCCCTCTAGATTAATATCAAGGCATTGGACTTTGTGGCGAAGTTCTCAGAGATCCTGCACCGAGCCCCCGAGCGTATCTCAAGCTGGAAAGCTTCGTGTGCACGGGCCGGTGCAAGGATGGCGCTGTCCATGGTCAAGGCACATTACGAAAATGCCGACATCGACACGGTGAGCTCCAGTATCCCCGACGTAGATGACGAAGGACAAAAGATAAACCATGAATCTATCTTGGCGTTGCTCACGGGTTATGACACCAGAGTCGCCGAGTTGGTCGACATTAATGTCTTTGTGTCCATGAAAACCATCGACGGTGGCAACCAAAGCTCGTCTGAGTCCCTCAACACTGCTGACTTCGAGGAAGGTGACTCTCCTGCTGCCGACGATCCTGCTTCCAAGTCGCCTGCGCTAGAGGAATGAAAAACAATTTGTAATATTTGTTTCCTCTGTAATGTGTATGCGAAAAAACTATGTGTTAACTTAAGGCGGAAAACAATGGTTGTTATTTCCTGCTACTCAAGAATTTGTTCCAGCATGTATATATTTTTAAGCAAGTGCTGGCTTATCCATTACTCTGGTTTTTATGCTTGACTTTTCGTGAGTCGGAAGACTCGTTGTCGGAACCGTGCGCTCAGGTGATGATGCCCAATGGCACCGTCAATAACCTAAGCACAAAATTGCCGATAATAAGTGCCGAAAGTCATCCACATAAAAACGACAAAGAACGTGTAGACCAGAAAACTTAAGCTAACGCCCGTAGGCGGAATTTTCACAAGTGCAATCGCAAAGCTTGTGCATAAAGGTTTTATACGATCCAAAAATGAACACTAAAGGAGGTAAAAGACTCAGAAATATGAGTGAACCAGAGAGCTTTATTTCATTGATCATATAAGAGGTACACAATAGATAAAAAATGCTAAGTGTAGAAAGGACGTAGCTGTGCTATGTTCCATGGCCGATCAAGCTCCGGGTAGTCATCATCCGGGTCACGTCGCTTACGCTTATGATCCTCGTTGGGTCTATCCTTCATTTCACGATTGTCAACGAGGTAGTAAGACCCATTGAGTAGCGCCTTGCTTATGATGAACGGTCCTTCCAATGGTGGGGATAATTTGTGTGACTTCTGCTTAAGTCGGAGCACCAAATCCCCCTCTTTAAACGAGCAATGCCGGACGCGGCGACTATGGTAGCTGCGTAGCTTCTGCTGGTAGATGGCGGATTTTGGCATGCCAAAACACGCTCCTCCTCGAGAAGGTCGACATCTAGGCGTCTGGATTCTTCAGCGTCATCTTCGTCGTAGGCGGCGACTCTTGGTGCATCGTGAAGGATGTCGGAAGGCAGGATGGCTTCTGCTCCATATACCATGAAGTAAGGGGTATAGCCGGTGGATCTGTTGGGTGTAGTTTGTAAACTCCACAGCACAGATGGCAATTCTTCCGCCCAGGCTGCAGATGCTCTATGTAGCAGTGCCTCAAGACGTGGCTTGATTCCCTGCAGAATTAATCCATTGGCCCGCTCAACCTGACCATTGGATTGTGGGTGTGGCACAGATGCAAAGTCAAGTCGGATTCCTTTGTCCCAACAATAGCTTCTCCGAGTGACAAGTTGTTGCCGATGTCGGTGATTATGCTATGTGGGAGACCAAATCTCACCACTAGATCCTGGACAAACCTAAGGGAAGTTGCCCCATCGAGCTTTCTAATGGGTTTAGCTTCTATCCATTTAGTAAATTTATCAACTGCTACTAGCAGATGCATAAACCCACATGGTGTTGTTTGTAATGGACCCACCATATCTAGCCCCCAGACTGCAAACGGCCAAGTTATTAGTATTGTTCGCAATTCTTCAGCAGGAACAAGTGGTTGTCGGGCATAATACTGGCATCCCATGCATGTCTCAACCAGCTTGTCAGCGTCCGCCTTCGCGGTCAGCCAGTAGAATCCTTGCCAGAAAGCTTTCGCGACCAACGATCGAGGAGCGGCGGGATGTACGCAATCTCCGAGATGGATTTTGCGTAGGATTTCAATACCTTCTTGTTGGGAAACACACTTAAGGTATACACCAGTAGTGCTTCTTTTGTAGATCTGTCCATTGATTATGGTATAGCCCTTTGCTCGACGTACTATTTGCCGTCTTTTGACTTCGTCGTTGGGCAAAGTTCCGTGTTCGAGATACTCCATGAACGGTTTTGTCCAAGCGAGAGGGACCTTTGCCACCATGTGGACAAAAGAGTATACTCTGTCCGGGTTGTCGATGTCTACTCCCTTCACGGATGGTGTTCGTAGATGCTCTAGGAAAACTCCAGGCGGAATTCGTTTGTGCCCTGATCCAATCTTAGATAGTAGATTAGTCGCCTCGTTTTGCTCCCTAGGTGCATACTTAACCTCGTAGCCTAAGAAGCTCTTGGCTATCTCGTCCACTTCGTCTCGATATGCCGCCATCATAGGGTTCCACGCATTCCAGGTGCCAGCCACCTGCTGGGCAACCAAGTCGGAATCTCCATAGCAAACTATGCGCTTGATGCCAATATCCTTGGCTACGCATAATCTGTGAATGAGTGCTTCATACTCCGCCATGTTGTTCGTAGCCTCGAAGTGGATCTGCAGAACGTAGTGTAGCTTGTCCCCAGTTGGTGATTGTAGCAGTACACCAGCCCCCGAGCCATTGAGCAGCTTTGATCCGTCAAAGTGCATCACCCAGTATTCTGGCTCCGACAATAGGGTAGCATATGGCGTCTCCGTCCAATCTGCAATAAAATCTGCCAAGGCTTGTGATTTGATAGCGTTGCGTCGCTTGTAGGTGATCTCGAAGGCGGCAAGTTCAATGCCCCACTTCGCAACCCTTCCTGTAGCATCGCTGTTGTTGATGATGTCGGACAGTGGAGTCTTGCTCACTACTGTGATGGGGTGCTCCTGGAAATAGTGCCTCAGCTTCCGAGAAGCAAGGAATACTCCATAATCTATCTTTTGGTAGTGCGGGTAACGCTGCTTGGACTCTGTCAAGACCTCTCTTACATAGTAAACTGGTCGTTGAACTCCGTTCTCATAGCCTGGTTCCTTCCGCTCTACCACGACAACGATGTTGATTACTCGGTTGGTGGCCGCCATGTAAATTAACATGGGCTCACCAGGCTCGGGTGCTACAAGGATAGGCGCTGAGGAAAGAATCTCCTTGATCTTCTTCAATGATGCATCTTCTTCGTCCGTCCACGTGAATTTTTCCGCCTTCTTCAGCAACTTGTACAGTGGCAGAGCCTTCTCTCCAAGTCGGCTGACGAACCGACTAACTGCTACAACACAACTTGTTAGCCGTTGTATGTCCTTTAGGCATGTCAGATGGTTTATGTTTAAGATGGCCTTGATTTTCTCCGGGTTGACCTCGATTCCACACTGGGAAACGATGAAGCCCAACAATTTGCTAGCTGGAACCCCGAAGACACACTTCTTAGGGTTAAGCATCATGTTGTATTTCCGGAGATTATCAAAGGTTTCTTTTAAGTCGGAGATTAAGTCATTTTACTTTTTAGACATCACCGCTATATCGTCCACATAGGTATGAACGTTCCGACCAATTTGATCGTGTAGGCAACGTTACATTGTTCGCTGGTACGTAGCACCTGCGTTTTTTAGCCCAAGGGGCATCGTAACATAGCAAAACGTGCCGTAGGGGGTAGTGAACGAAGTGGCCAATTGGTCCGACTTCCTCATCTTGATCTGGTGGTATCCTAAGTATGCATCGAGAAAACACAAAAGTTCCGAGCCAGCCGTCGAGTCAATGACTTGGTCAATGCGAGGCAAAGCAAACAGATCTTTGGGACATGCTTTGTTCAAGCCGGTGTAATCAACGCACATTCTTAATTCTTTGGTTCCCTTTTTGGGGACAAGTACAAGATTGGACACCCATTGGGTGTGAAGGAATTCTCGGATAAGACTAGCCTTAAGTAACCTAGCTATCTCTTTGCCTATGGCGCGTCTCTTCTTATCTCCAAAGCATCGTAGAGGTTGCTTCACTGGTTGGCATTTTGGATTAATGTTCAAGCTGTGCTCGGCAAGTTCCCTAGGTACACCTTTCATGTCGGCAGGTTGCCAGGCAAAGATGTCCCTATTCTCACGGAGGAACTCGACGAGCGCGCTTTCCTATTTGGGATCCAGGTTCGTCCCAATGGCGGTGGTCTTGGAGGCATCGCCTACCACAAGTTCCACCGGCTTTGTCTCGATGGCGGCCTTGAATGCTGGAGTGGAGTCAAAAATTTGTTTCTTCGACGCAGGCATCTCTGAGGTATCGACCTTGCTCTGGATCTCCTTGAATTCTTCGCTGTAGAGGACAGCTTCCACGTAGGCTGCTTCTCCAATCTTGCAGTCCCTTGCCTTGGTAAAGCTTCCGGATACGATGATGACACCGTTTGGTACGGGTATCTTGAGTTTGTTGTAGACGAAGCATGGCTTGGCCATGAAGGTGTGGAATATGTCGCGGCCGAATATGACGTGGTACACGCTCTTGAAGGGGACCACCTCAAAGGTCATGCGCTCTTGGTGGTAATTATTAACATCGCCAAAGGCTACCTGAAGTGTGATGCACCCAAGGGATCGAGCCTCCCGACTAGGAACTACGTCATGGAAGATGGTGTTGGTCCGCCTTAGGTTTGCCTCCGTCAAGTTCATCTTCTGCAGTGTATCCAGGTACATGATGTTGATGCTGCTTCCACTATCCACCATACATTTGGTGAACTCATTGCCGTCAATCAGGGGGTTGATGACCATGGCATATTGGTTCTCCGTAGGGATGAGGTCTGGGTGATCCTTCCTGTCCCAAGTAATTGGAATCTCTGACCAGCGCAGGAACTGGGGGACTGGGGGAG
Source organism: Avena insularis (assembly GCA_023614405.1). NCBI lineage: Eukaryota > Viridiplantae > Streptophyta > Magnoliopsida > Poales > Poaceae > Avena > Avena insularis. Next base: position 261,812,547 of record CM042695.1, read on the forward strand.
AGTAGCCATTAGTATCCTCATGGAGGTCTTCCGTTGTCGGACGGTGGGGGTGCCAAGGAAATTATGGAAAACTGTCGCCTTCTTCTCGAAGGGGTTCTTGCCTTTGCCGTCTCTCTCGGCGGAGTGCTTGGGGTCAATGTCCTCGTCCATGTCACTTGAATCCTTGGACTCCTCCTCCTTCTTCCCCTTGCCCTTGCCTTGCGGTATGTTCTTCTGACTTCACTTGTAGCCGGACTCCGGGTCCTCCTTGAGGTTGTTGACAAACTTGCAGTGGTGATTGTTGTGGGTGGCCTTGCCATTGACATCGAGGTGTATGAGGCACGGCATATCGCGGTACTCCTTGTAGGTTTGGGGAACGCGGAGCACTGCCGAGGTAGTTCCACTTCCTCGCTGCTGCCCACGACCAGCTCCCCGTCCTCGGCCATGCTATCCGCCATCGCCTCGTCCTGCGAAGGTCATAGCGACCATGTCGGGAGTTTGCTTTTAATCTGGTGCGGCTTTCCACTTTGTGTTGTTGTTCCTCCGAGCTTGAGTTGGAACGGTCGTTGCCGGCAGAGAGCCGCGAGCATCATCGTCGGCAGCTATGAACTCACTGGCCAACTGAATCATCTGGTTCAAGTCTAGCTGGTGATTTCCTGCAAGCGCTTCAGCTTATGTCGGAGCAACGTGCCCCTTTCCAACCCATCGATGAAGGCGGCCATGGCGGTCTGAGCATGCACTCCTGCGCAGGAGTTCTTCATATCCATCCAGCGGGAGAGGTAGGCGCGAGATGTCTCATCTTTCTCTTGCACGCACAGCTGTAGATCGCCAACAGTGCAGGGACGCTTATACATACCCTCGAAGTTCTTGGTGAATGCTTCTTGCATGTCCAACCAATTGCAGATGGATATTTTCGGCAAGTCAGCAATCCATTGACGGGCCGTGCCCGCCAACATCAATGGGAGGTACTTGACGGCGACGTTGGGGTTACCCTCGGCGATCTCCACCGCGTTACCATAGTCCTGCAACCATGTGGCTGGCTTGGCGGTGTCGTCATAGGGCTTGATGGTCTTGTCAATCCGGAAACCTTTGGGGTAAGTTGCGGACCGTATGACAGGTCCAAAGCAACATGGTCCCAGGTATGGTCCTTCCCGGGCCTCATGGATCTTGTCTATCCGCGAACATGCGTCGTATGGCTCCGGGCTTCTTTTCTACTTGCCAACAGGGGATGGGCTGCGTGAACAACGCGGACCTCCTCCGCCATGGTGGCTGCTAGGTGGTGACGGAGGCGGAGGTGGCAGTGGGTTAGCCTTCTTGATGTTACCCTCCTGTGATGCCTCGCGCTTGTAGCGGTTGTTTGTCGGACGCGGAGGGTCATGGTGCGACCTGCTCTTGTGTCCCTGGCTGCGCTCTCCATCATGAAGGGTCTGCTTCGTGTTATCACGAATGATGATGCCGCTCTGCCTTGGTGGAGGCATATCCGTACGAAGGTGAGCCTTGGTTTCTTCGCGATGTTGGGGAGAGCGGGGCGGTGGTGATGGGCGACGAGGTTGGGCCTTACCTCCATGGTCTGAGGATATGGGGATAGCATCCTTCCTGTTGCGCGCATCCCTCCGTATTTGTTCTGATGAACCCGTCTGAGACCCGACATCAAGAGGAGATCTGTACCTTGGCGGCTTATGCTGGCTAGACTGGAAAAACGCTGGGTCAGACTCAAGCCTCTGAGAGGTGGCCTTTTCCTGCTGTTTCACCGCTTTGGCCACTAGGTCATAGACTTGGTCCACCGCCTCAAGCGATCTATCCTGATCTAGAAGGGTCTTGGCGACGGCGAGGTTGAGGAGAGGAGTGGGCATCACCTGCCTGCCTTCATTGTCAATGTATGGCTTGGCTTGTGCCGGCTTCGGGGGAGCCCATCCTAGGTTTCGCCACACACCAGGATCGTTGATGACGCGAGCCAGAGCTTTCTTTGCCTTCTGCTGCTGTAGCAGAGTCTTGCACTCGGCCTCCATTGCTCTAGCTTTCTCTATGGATTTTTGCGCGTTGACTAGATCTCGATCTAGCTTTGCGCCTTGCTCCGCGATGGCATGTGCTTCCTCCAGCAGCTGCTGGCGCTTCTCTTCAAGCTGGGTTACGTTCCGGATATGAGCTACGGTCAGGGGCTTGATGAGGAGATTTCCATACATCCCTCTATCAGCTGGAGTAACTTGGGCAGCATCAGACGTAGATGCCAGAGGCGGCAAGTTTGCGGTGTTGTTGTTGCTCGGGCCGGTGCCGAGTTCCTGCGGCTGTTGCACTGGGTTAGGTGGAGGGGGCATGGCCTTTGCGTGATCATTGTCGGCAGCAACAGGTGGTTCCTTCCCTTGTCCAGGGTTGTAGGCAGAGATCTTCTGGGTTGATCTTCATCCATCGCTGTCCCAATGGCGACGAACACCTCTCGAGACACAACGGCATTGTTGGCTTGCTCGTCGCGCTGGTAATCTTCCTCCATCTCCTGCATGGCAGAGTCTAGCTCCTCCGAGCTGAAATCTATGTCCTCTGAGTCTCCACTAAAGTCGGCGTAAAGCGCATCAATCACAGAGTCGGAAGGTTCCGGGGCTTCCTCGATGACGGGGGTGGAGGTGCAACGGGCGTGACGATGACTGGAGGTGGTGGCACAGCTCCGGCGATGGCGGCCGGAGGCGGTGGCTGAATCGGAGGGGCTCCATCAATGAGCACAAGCGCTGACTGATCTGCCTCCTCGACCTCCGCGTAGTTGTTGACGATGTTCACCATGCTTTTGAAGGTGAGACGTCCTGAAGCCTTCTGCCGCCTTAGAGAATGCCGGAGAAGCGTTCCCAAGTCCAGTCCTTCCACAAAGTGATACATGGCATCATCATTGGGGTAATGCGCCAGATCGTCCCGTATATTGATCCACCTGGCAAGGTAATCGCGGGGGTTTTCGCCCTCTCTCTGAACACAACGCACCAGATCAAAGATGGTAACCACGCCGACAAACTTGGATCTCTGTTGTCCATACGCACGGACGAAGCCGGCGGACTTGCAGTGATCTTCCACCGTTATATCATGCACAAGGGCGGTTTGGGTGGGCCTTGAATTTTTCTGATCTTTGCCAGCAAACTCCAAGGATATATCCGACATCGATCCTTCCAGTCCGTGCGGGTCTTGATGCTCCTCCGACTCCTAGGGAACTAGTTCCAGAGTCGGTTTCGCCGATGAAGAGGTGGATGTCTCCGATAGGAACGATCGAACACCGCGTAGGGTTCGTCTTCGTCGGGATCCAGAACTCGTCGGGAGGGACGATTAGAACGTTGTCGGATAAGAGAATGCGACCGATGGCTACGGTTTCGCTGATTCCCGCGAAGATCTTGGTCCTCGCCCGCTGAAGAGCCTGAAGCGCCTCTTTCCCCACGGTGGGCGCCAACTGTCGTGGTATTGCCGATGAGTATGCCATGGAGGGGTCCTCACAGTACTTGTTTAGAGATATGGGGGAAGGCGGACGGTTGACGGATACAAGGTAACATAGCTTACCCAGGTTCAGATCCCACGACGTTGGCGGAATCCTACTCCTGCTATAAATACTATAATGGTAATACGCCGAGTTACAGGGATTGGTTCGCTGTGCGAGGTGACTAGAAAGTATAAGTTATCGTTCCCTAAAGGCTCCCATAGGCCCGACTTATATAGTCTGCAGGTCCTAGGGTTACAGGGAAAAGTCCTAGCCGGACAGGTTACAGAGTCCTACACTGCCTACAATCAGTCTAGCGTGTCTTGCACTCCAAGGCTCCGGGTACGTCAATGAATCCTCCATAGCCTTCCTTTATCCAGCATGGGCCTCCCTTCTGGATCCATCTAACTGGGCCGCCCAGCAAGCCTTGGGCCTTGCTACCAACTTTGGGCCACCCGGGTTATCCGGATAGAGGACATGCTATGAGGATACCCATATAGCATATCCCCAACAGATGGAAACTTGCAGCATAACCATAGTGAGAAATCTATGAAGCATCTTCAGAAAAAAATATAGAAAAAGAAGAAAAAAAGAGAAAAAGAAGAATAAAAACCATGCTCATGGTAAATAAAAAGATCGCTGAGATGCTCATTGTCTGTTGCCTTGTCATTTTTATATGGGATAGCTCTTGTGTCATGGGGAAAGGGGTACCCCGTTGGCGGTTCTCTATGATACACATATACTTACAATAACAAGAACTTGCTTGTGACTAAAGTTGAGTAGCATGAGGAATGGCCCTCGTACTCAAGGGGCATGATATTTTCAACTTATGATTTGTCAAGCATATAACTCATTTTTGTCTCAATTTAACCTTAATCAACTCAAGATTCTTATGATAGGGGCAATGAGAGCTCAAAGCTAGTAAGTACCATAATTTTTGGAAGCTCTTTATGAAACTTGAAATCCCCGCTTCCCTCTATGAAGGGCCTTTCTTTTTACTTTTTTCTTGAGTCTCCATCTTATATCTTTATGCACCAATTAAGACAGCATAGTTTTCATTCTTAGGTCAATATGCATTGTCCCAAAACTTGGTGATTGATTCATAATTATGGTATTGCTTGTTCTTAAATTTATTTGTATCTAGTCACCCTTATGAACTTTGAAGGTGTCATATGCATTTATGTTTTGCTATTCCTTGAAGGACAAGTTGAATACCACTATTGCTATGTTTTCTATATGTGAAATAAAAAAATGTCTTTCAATGCATTGTTATTCATGATCTTTTTTTGTGTTACCTTTCATGTTGCAACATAGTTGCTATGTCTTATTGTTAGAAATATATCTTTCATGCTTATGTCAGAGTACTTTGATCCCAGCTATCAATGATTTGAAATACCTTGATCAAGATTGTGATGGTGCATGTCACCTCCAAAACTATTCTTTTTATCACTTACCTACTCGAGGACTAGCAGGAGTTAAGCTTGGGGATGCTTGATACGTCGTAAACGTATCCATGCTTGTTTTGTACCAACTATCTTATGTTTTGTCTACACTTTGAGGCATTTTTATACATTTTCTGGAACTAACCTATTAACAATATGCCACAGTGCCAGTTCCTGTTTTCTGCTGTTTTTGGTTTCAAAAAAGCTAGTAAAAAATATTCTCGGAATTGGATGAAACAAAAGCCAAAGTCAATATTTTACCGTAACAAAGACAGAGTCTAGAGGGGGGACGAAGAGGCACCACAGGGCGGACAGGCCACCCCATGGCGCGGCCAAGGGTGGGCTCGCACCAGGGCATGGTGTGGCCCCCTGGTCCTCAACCGACATTGCCCCTTCGCCTATATAAACACCCCGAGGAGAAAACCTTAAGTACCCGATCAAAAATCCATGAAAAAGTCCGTAGCCGCCGCCACCATTGTCCCTAGATCGGGAGGGATCTGAAAATCTTCCCGGCACCCTGTCGGAGAGGGGAGATCACCCTAGTGGCCTTCTTCATCGCCATGCCAGCCTCCGGAGTGATGCATGAGTAGTTCATCCTTGGACTATGGGTCCATAGCAGTAGCTAGATGGTTGTTTCTCCTCTTTTGTGCTATCATGTTTAGATCTTGTGAGCTACCTATCATGATCAGATCATCTATTTGTAATCCTACATGTTGTGTTTGTTGGGATCCAATGGATATTGAGTACTACTTCAAGATTTATTATTGATTCTATCATGTCTATGTTATTTGTAATCTTGCATGCTCTCTGTTGCTAGTAGTTACTCTGTCCAAGTATTTGCTTGTGAATCCAAGAGGGAGTATTTATGCTTGATAGTATATTCATGCCTCTAGTAATGTGGGGAAGTGACAGAAACCTCTAAGGTTGTAGATGTGTTGTTTCTACTAGGGATAAAAAATCATTTGTCCAAGAGCTATTGTATTGTTTACTTTACACACTTTGTTTAATGCAATTATCTATTGCTTGCAACTTAATACCCGAGGGTTGTTCGGATGATATCCCGGAGGTGGATTATTAGTCATAGATGCAGTTGGATTACGGTCTATGTATTATGTTGTAATTCCCAAACGAATCTCATAGGAATCATCATGACATGTACATGCATTGTTATGCATTTTCAATCTATCAATTGCCCAACTGTAATTTCTTCACCCGGCATGTTATTTATCTTATGGAGAAACACCTCTAGTGAATTGTGGACCCCGGTCCATTCCTTCCCACTGATATTCAATCTACTCTCTACTTTAGTTTCTGCAATTACTACAATCAATTACATTCTTCCACACTATACGTTTAATCCTTTGTTTTCAGCAAAATGGTGAGCTTGACAACCTCACTGTAAGTTGGGGCAAATTGTTGTGGTTGTGCTGTGCAGGTTCCACATTGCTAGCAACACCTTGGGAGTTGTTTCCTTTCTCTAACCAGTTCGATGACCTTGGTTTAACAATTGAGGGAAAACTTCCTACTATGCTCATCACACCTTGCTCTTGGGGTCTCCCAACAGGCTCTACAGTAACCGAGCCACATCACTGCCTCACATCGACCAAATCATCGACTCGATTGCGGGGTCCGGGTCGCTCTGCTTCCTCGACGCCTACTCTGGGTATAACCAGATCGGAATGCCAATCTAGTACAAAGACAAAACGGCATTCATCACGCTATTTGGAGCATTCTGCTATATCGCCATGACCTTTGGCCTCAAGAACGTCGGGGAAACCTATCATAGATGTATGCAGGAATGCTTGGCGATCAAAATTGGCTGCAATATACACGTCTACATCGACGACGTGGTCATAAAATCAACTTGGCAGGACGACCTCCTCGCCGACCTCGCGGAAACTTCCGCAAATCTGCGGAAGTACAAGATAAAACTCAACCCGAAAAATTGCATGTTCGGAATGCCCACCGGACAACTATTGGGGTATGTCGTATCCAAGCGCGGCATCGAGCCAAACCCTACCAAGATCGGCACCATCGCGTTACTCGGCAAACCCGAGTGCCTGCGCGATGTGTAGAAACTGGCAGGACAAGTAGCAGCCCTCAGTCGCTTCATACCTCGGCTCGGCAAAAAGGCAATGACACTATACCACCTCATGTGCAAGAACCCCACATTAGAGTGGGACAGCGAGGCCGACAATGCACTCGCCAGACTAAAAGAGGTGCTACTAGTGGAACCACTGCTCGTCGCGCCCGTGCATAAGGATCCAATGCTCATGTACCTGGCGACTTCCAGTCGAGTCGTCAGCACCATAATGGTCTTCAAGTGACCCGAGGAAGGCATGGAATGCCTCGCCCAGCGCCCGGTGTACTACCTCAGCGAGGTCCTCCCCGATTCGAAGCAGCGGTACCCGCAGTACCAAAATTTGGTATATACGGTCTTCCAGGCCCAACTCCGCCTCCCGCACTACTTTCAAGAGCATCCCATTATGGTCATATCCTCACCTCCTCTCCATGAAATCATCCGCAACCGTGATGCAATGGGGCGAGTGGCCAAGAGGGCTGTCAAAATAGGCGTTCACAACATCAAATACGAACCACACAAGGTGATCAAGTCGCAGGCCCTCGCCGACTTTCTCGCCGCTGGGAGGAGGCCCAAAATCCCGCACTGCTCCCAACCTCCACTACTGGTCCCTCCACTTTGATCGATTAAAAAATTCCGATGGCATAGGATCCAGAATCATCCTCACCTCCCCCAAATGCGACAACCTACGCTATGTGCTGTAGCTCAACTTCACACCTTGCACAAACAACAGCTAAGTATGAGATACTTTTCCACGGTATGCGAGCCGCCAAGGATATGAATATCAACCACCTCAAGTGCTAAGGCTACGACGACCTTGTTGCTAGCCAGGTCGCCGGCACGTGCGATGTTTTCTCCCTCACCATGCTAGCATACCGCCACGCCATGGATCATCTCGGAGGATATTTCGCTGGCTACTCCGTCGAGTGGATCGATTGGAGGAAGAATGAGGATGCCGACGCCCTCTCGTGCATCGGGTCATCCCGCCAAACACCACTGCCCGACATCTTCTGCCGCATCATTAAAAAGCCTTCAATATCCCCACCAAAGGAGATTGACATCAGAATCCCGCTGCAGCCAGACTTGGCCCTGGTCGCCACGACCACATCATCATGTGACTAGACGGAGCCATACATCACCTACCTCGAGCACAAGATTCTGCCAAAGGATGAGGTTGAGGCTCGAATGATAGTCCGCCGCTGCAAGTCTTTCGTCATCATCAATGGCAAGCTCCACAAAAGGAGCATAACAGGAGTGTTACAGGGTTGCGTCCAGCCAGAGGAAGGGTGCTGGATCCTGCAAAACATCCATGATGGAGACTACGGCCACCATGCTGGTGCAAGGTCACTGGTCGCCAAGGCCCATGCGCCACGGCTTCTACTGGCTCACTGCCCAGGCCGATGCAACCGACATCGTCCAGCACTGCGTCAGGTGTCAAAAATATGCCAACCAGACGCACATCCCTGGTTCAGAGCTCGGGACTATCCCCATCACATGGCCATTCGCCGTATGGGGAATCTATGTGGTGGGTAAGTTTAAAACCGCGACCTCCAGGTTCACACACCTCCTGTCACAGTCGTCAAATTCACAAAATGGGTCAAGGCGGAACCCATCAAGAAATGTGACGGGAAAACCTCCACCAAGTTCCTCCGCGAGCTCATCTGCCGGTAAGGCTACCCGCATAGCATCATCACCGACAATGGTACCAACTTCGCCAAAGGAGCCATGGTAGAATTCTACTACGAACACGGGATCCCACTTGACCTCGCCTCAGTCGCCCATCCCAAATCAAATGTCCAAGCAGAGCATGAAAATCAAAGCGTTATGCACGTCCTAAAGCCATGACTACAGGTGCCCCTCGAGCGCACACCAGGATGCTGGGTCAAAGAGCTCCCATCCATACTATGGAGCATTCACACCTCTGTCAATCACTTGACGAGCGTCACCCCCTTCTTCATGGTGTACGAAGCTGAAGTGGTCATGGCAATAGACCTCGAGCACGACTCACCACGAGTCATCCATTATGTGGAAGAATACAATTAAGTCTCTCGTTAAAACAGGATCCACCTACCCGATGAGGCCCATGACCTCGCCCGGTCTCACGCTGCCATATATCAGCAAGGTCTCCGCCGCTATCACATCCGCCAGATCCGACATCGCACCTTCCAGGAAGGCAACCTCATCCTGCGACTAGTACATGACAAGAAGGGTATGCACAAGTTATCTCCCCGTGGGAGGGGCCATTCTCCATAGGGCGAGTGCTAATGCAATAACGCCTACTATCTAGTCGACATACGCGGCGCCAGCAAGCTAAACATCGAGCGACTGTGGAATGTCAACCTCTGCGCAAGTTCTACACTTAGCGCCCCAACTTATACACATCTATGCCATTAATGAATAAACCGACCGGTACCACAAATTGTTTCTTCTCGCCTTTTCTTGTGCCAGTCACAGTCGTATCGTAATTGCAACATTATACCGGTCGACTACCCTTGGAAGAGCGAATCGGCAGAGTGAAGTAGTGCAGTCCGAAGGCACCGAAGTAATTCGAGTTTTGGGTTATCCATGAAAAACGCCAAGTCGAGAGCCACCATCGGGGTCGCCTCGCTCGACTGGCTTCTCGTGTTGGGAATATGCCCTAGAGGCAATCATGTATGATGATATTTCCCATTTATTCATAAAGATATTAAGTTGTCCTTGTATGAGCATCTAATGTATATCATTGAATATGTGATTCAGTTGTGGAACTATGCATTCATGTTGTTTGTACTAAATATCCTTGGTCATTGAGGTTGTGCTGGACACACAACTTAGACCAATGTGAAAGTCGGCTTGATAACTCGGTTCCACTTGTCATGGGCATGGTGATGCTATTCCGACTTACACAGATTCGGATAAAAACTTTAGCGAGTCGGATTGACCCATATTGAGGTACAACGAACAAGTTGTCATTTGTATATCTCAATCAATATAATCCTTAGACCTGAGGGTATTGCATAGTCTGAGTTGAGGATCACCGACTTAGGTTCTGTCAAACGCTGATCCGTAACTGGGAAGTTATAAAGGCAGAGTTCGGGTTGACTGAGAATCAAGCTGTGTGATGTGAATAACCAAGATGGGATTTTGCCCCTCCACTTGGAGAGATATTCTCTGGGCCCTCTCGGATGATATGATTCGGAAAGCATGGCCATGCACGACTTGGTTAAGTGTTAGCTGAGGCGATCGACTAAGAGTTAGTCGGATGAATCACTTATCTCAGGTCGAGAAGAGAGTCGAACTATTTAAGGGATGACAATTATTCGCCTATAGTCTGACAAGGTATATCGTGAGGCAAAAGGGACTCGGATGCAAGTCACATTGGAAAGGCAAGTCGTCATGACTCTTTGGTACTTGGGACTCGGCAAGTTCTGCTAGGAGCCGCTACTGACTGATCAATTGAGAGTTAGACTTCAAATCCAAGTAGCCATGAGCCTGCGGGGTCACACACTTAAGAGCGGGAGCAAGTTCGGATTGGATCTGAACCGGAAATCTGGTAGGGTTGGACCCGAGCCGGATTTGGACTGAGTCAGTGAGTCAGACTCACGGTGACTGGTATTATATGGGCTTTAGTGAATGGGCCACGAGAGTGGAGCCCACGTTCACTCCCTATATATAGTGGAGCATAGTAACCCAGAAGGGTTAATCGTTGATCGGTTAGGTCATTCCATGTGTTGGAAACCCTAGCTCCACAGCAGTCCTGCCGTCGTTATGAACCTAGCAGTTCGTCATCGGTGCTCCTCCTTGTAAGTGTGGATTCCAGCAGAGGTGTTGTACGATCAGCACTAGGACGATCGGATCGCAAAGACTGCACTGCATCAACTGACGTGCTACATCAGTAATCCGCAACTGCATGTCTAGTGGTAAACCTCGTGGCCTTCTACCTCAGCTAGATCTTGGGATCATCGCGTTAGAGGGAAAAAGTTTTGTTTTATCTCTGCGTGGCCTAACATCTCGAGCCATGACGATTGGATGTGCTTCTTACAGCACCTAGTCCCTCTCATCCTCGGATGTGGCGACTCGAATGGTTAAGTACCAAGCTCGGGGACTCGTCTTACGCGAGCCTCCCACGTCCTGGGAAAACACCAAGTATGAGGACTCGACTTGGACTCTCCAGGCAACTGGCTCCCCGAGCCAGGAGGAGGGACACGCTATAGAAATACATCACAACATGTCCTTCCCTACCTTTGGAGTTGCACCTCGAAAGGTTAAGTACCACGCTCGAAGATTCGTCTTACAATAGCCTCTCGCGTCCTGGGAAAACATCAACTACAATACGCCCTTTCGATTTGCCTTGCGACTGGCTCCACGTTCCACAGGAAGTTGACCAAGGCCAATACACATGGCCATAAAATGTTAACAACTCAGACATGACTCTCGGTTAAAGAAACGCTCGGGGATTAGCTACCCCCGATGCAATCAAATGCACCAACCACAAACAATCACAGTCGGACGCGACTATCAAATTACAAAGCAAAATTTTCACCCGAACATTTCTCACAAGTCGTTTTTTGCATACTTCCTTTCGGTTGTAACATTTATTATGGAGACCCAACTTATTCCGCAAGCTTCAAAGGAGATGCCTCGTCTGACCCCCTAACCTGAACAAAGGTCTTCCACGAGTTGGACGGATACGTTGTCAGCGACTTTGCAACCACCGATTGCAATGGCCTCTCCGACGGAAGGTCATGATGCGATGGGTCAGGGTCGCCAGGAGCAACTCGCGTCTCTTGATATGGTAGGAGATTGCCCATCGCCAAAATTCGCTCCACAAAAGGAGAGGCCTTCGCATTCAGCGCCAGGATGTCTGCAATTTCCACCTTTCCGATCGGTGAAGGGTACCCGCTGGTGACATCATCAAGCTCAAAATTCTCAGGGAAATGAGAGAGTCCAATGCCCATCGCCTTAGTCACTCGGCAGAACTACGAGTGCATCATACACTCGATGACTGTGGGAGATTATTTGACATACTTCCACACCTCCGTGAACCCCCTAGGAACCACCTCGGTAGGGGTAATGCCTTGAAGCACAGCGCGCATGCACGTCGCAGAGGCGGTGGTTGTGTTTAGCGCGGCAGTCACGCACTCCTCGGTGCCCAGGTTATGCACCACCGGATCGCGGCAACCTATGATACCTGAAAGAATCGGCAATGCAATTTTACATTCACGCATGCTCAGGGACACGACTAACTGAGCCTCCATTCTAAGGGAAAAGTAAATACTTACTCGCCAAGGAGTTTGCGGCAATCGTTGGTGACAATGTTCTCCAATGCATAGAATTTGGTTTGCAGACCAGAAATCTCTAACTCAGAGGCCTTGCGGTCAGCCTCCGCTGCGGAAGCCGTGGCCCTTGATTTCTCCTTTGACTGAGCCAGAGTGATCTTTCCCAACTAAAGCTCGATCACCAGCACTTCTAGCTTCTTTTCCGCCACAGCTGCTGAAGACCTCGCGGTCTTAAGCTTAGCCACCGGGGTGAAGCCATCACAGGCTTGGGCAAGTGTCGAGGCATGGCCAGCTGCAAGAGGAGTTTCAAAGTAAGAACCAAAAGGACACTCATCTGAAACAAAATACGATGGCAAGCACTCACCAGCAGAATTTTGAAGTTGGTGAATCACCTGTTGAGATCCTATAAGTCTCGCTCCACCCGCTCCAGCTCCACTCGCCGGTCAATCGACTTGCGCTACAGCAACAACAAGAAGATCAGCAAAGTCTCTAGTCACTACAACCTAGCGCCTAGATACTCAGGGACTAGAGACTCAAGTTTTAAGTCCCTAGTTTCTATAACCTAGCGATTAGATCCTCGAGGACTAGGAGATTAAATTTTAGAGACTCCAATTGCTAAAAATTTAGTGATTAGACTCTTGGGGACTGGGCATACCTAGAGGGCCTATCCCAGAAGCCGGTACAGGTCGGTTGACCCTGTTGATTCCAAAGGAAGTGACACGCCACTAGATTTGTGTGCCATCAGGCCGACATTCCCATCGATCACCTCTTCTGTTGTCGGTGACTGTGTCGCCAGATTCGCTGATGTTGCCTTTGCAAGAAACCCCGGAAATGCGAAGGAAGCAGCCACTGGAGAACTGATCGTATGAGAGGCGACCCCCTCTCTTGGTGCCTCATCCTCGGGCATGTCACCCTTCACTGGGACCTTCTCCACCAGATCGCCTTCCACCTCCGGAAAAATCTTTCCCTTGGTGGGACCAGTGATTCAGGCCTTCTTGGTGACCTGTGCGATCTCCATGGTGGAGTCACCTTTCTTCCTCTTCTTTGTAATGGGAACGACGTCATCAGCCTCTGTCTCCTCCCACTCCCTGGTGTCTTCGTCTTCTGGGTCATTATGGCTCATAGGCACCATCGTGATGGTAGCCCGCTTGATTTTATTCACACCGCCCCTGAAGAGATACATCATTGTGAGGTTGGACAAGTACGTGTCGAATGTATGCGAGTTAAAGCAATTGCATGAAGAAGGAGCAAGGCAACTAGCGACTGGGATGGCGCATGGCCCGGCGCTGGTGTGGGCCAACTTGTCAGGCTTCGGGCCAAGCAACTAGGATACTCTTGCTTCGACAGAGCTAGTTTGAAGACGGAGTTTGGATGGGGTCAGAACCCACTTTGATCTCTCGTCTTCGACAATTTCCATGTCATCGTCGGACTCCTCTAGGATGGTACTGGCCTCCACCTCGTGACGCAGCTGGACACATGTATTTCGGCTCGCCGAGGTTGGCTCTGGATCCTCCTCGGCTTCTTTGGTTTCTCCCTCTTCTTCAGAGGTTTCATCTCCTCCCTCATCAAGGACCTCCTTGATCACCTCCTCATTAAGCGTAGGCAGCCAGTCTTCCAGTGACTGGAATGTCTACAAAGGCAATAAAGAGTATGGTGATTCGATTATGACGAGTCGGAAGTAAAAATAAACAACCAAGAAGGGGCAAAAGCCTACCTTGGGGTGGCCTTTTATTTGGCATGAATGGAGTAAGCCCCTCATGAATATCGGTGTGGGGCGAGTCCGTGATCTTCTTCAAGGCCATGGCATAATATTCCATGGCCCACTGATCTCGACTCGTCTGACTAGGGTCGGACAGGTCGATGTATTCGTACATCCAATGGGCTCATGTCACTAGCGGCACCAGTCGCCACCCGAGCCAGCAGTTAAACAAGTTGATCGTCTTCAACCCTTCATCCCCGAGCTCAATCATTTGGGCACACATTTACGCCACGGTGATCCTTTGCACTCGAGGAAGATTATTCACCGACAGGTGGCACGGTTTACTACACTCTGTGGTGTATGCGGGAATCGCCACTTCTTCGGCAGGGGTGGTCTCCTTGGCATAGAACCAAAACTTCTTCCACTCGCTGGCCGCCTTCTTCAGCAACATAAGCTTGAAGAATTTGGCGCCGGGCTTTACCTGGAAGGTGAGGCCGCCTGCCACAAGTAAGGGTCCTCCTTTACCCTCGCGACTAGCCTGGCCATGGAAGAGCTCGAGCCATAGCGGGAAGTACGGGCGACACCCAAGATAACACTAATAGAAGGCGATGAAGACTGACAACTACTCGATGCTTTCCGGCCCATATTGGAGGGTTTGATCCAGTAGAAATAGAAATCGCCTAAATAAGATGGAGCTGGGACATCTTAAGCCGCATTCCAGATGACTAATGAAGGAAACGAATTCTCCCGGGCGAGGCCATGGATTTATCTCGTTCGCCGGTGGAACTCGCCAGCTCCTCTTGACCAGGATGCCTGCATCTTGAAAGGACTGCAGCAGTGTGGTCCTGCACTTGGATTTGGCCCGTGTGGGTGCCATGGATGCAAGATCGTGGGAGATGGAAATTCGGATCGAAAGCGGGCATAGGCGAAGAAGACGAAGGAAAATAGGGAGAGTAGGTGTGATTTGCACATCTCCCCGCTTTTTACCTTATATAGAGATACCGCCCAATGATTGCGGAGTTAGTTGTTTCTTCATGGTGATTTCGCTAAAGTTACCGTTAAATATTAACTAACGGCTAGTTTGACCGTGATAAATGGTCCAACTTCGGCCAAATTGACCACTCGCTCATTCCAATCGACTGGGTGAGGCGACTTGAAGGAAAACAACTCGCCAAAGCTACGACTAAATTTAAGAGGCTTCTCCCTTCATTGGAGGAGTTCATCACCAATTTGACTGGGCGTCCACTCGGACTCTCCTGATGCGACCGCCAAGTTGACTCCTACTCCGAACCCTAACGCACTCGAGGACTACTGATGGGGATATGCCAATCGGGGTATCCACAAAGGCAGGAAATTGTTGGAGCCCTGGCAACCGGGGTGCCATGTCCCCGCGATGGACAAGCCCCGCACCGAGGGAATCCACGCTCTCAAGAGGCAGCATGCATCTGGAGGGGACCCAACCAAATGGACATCGCGAGGCATCCGCCTCGCGAGAGGATGAGCCTCCGGAGGGTGTCTGATACGTCACCCTATGTTATCTTTGAGCCTCGGATGCCACAGAGCACACCCGAGGCAGGACAATAACTTTTCCTAGCAGAGTTCGACCATAGATCCAGCAGAAAGTACAGCGTCTCTGTGATGCCAGATGCCTCGGTAAAGAAGACTCGGTCCATCCACCTTTTGTAGGGAGAGGACGACCGGCCCGTGGTGGAAGACCCCTTATTATTGTCGTTTTGGTTATAGATGGGAAAAACCAGAGGGCACCGGACAAAGACAAGCAACATCAACAAAGACCGCTTTACAATAGGACGGAGTGGAGCACGACGATCTGGACCAAGTCCATGAAAAGTAGTCTCCTAGACCAGGATCTCGAGGAGTGGCACTATGGACACCCTTCCCGCCTAAGGTTTGTGGGAAGAGGCCCAACGCCGCCCTATATAAGGGACCCTTCTCCTACCTTATAAAGGATCGGTCCCCAGCGATCTAAACCCTAGACATATAACCTCCACTGTACCCTTGTGAAGCCAAGCGAGCAATACAACAAAGCTGGAGTAGGGGATTTACCTCCTCACGAGGGTTCTGAACCCGGGTAAAAAAACCGTGTCACCTCGTTGTCATGGTTCTTGCTCCGTTGTCGCCAAGGTTCCTTGAGAATGCGTGTTCATTCCCCTCTAGAACTAAGGGATCATTGGAACCTAGATCATTCACGGTACAAATCTCCGACATTTGGCACGCCAGGTAGGGGGCTGAGGCGCCCTGTCAAGATCTTCATTAACCTCACACCCGTGTCGGGCCGCACTCGGCCAGCAGCGGTGAGTAGGGCCCAGACCGATCCAGCCCCATGATGCGCCCCCTCCGAGTAGGACCCATGGACCAAGGATGACAGGGGCTCCACCTACCGCATGTCGCAGGAGTCCCCGTCCTCCTTGCGCGGCGCCACATCGCTCTCTCGTACCACGTCCTCGCGTGGAAACACCGAGCACCTCACGCCTGAGGCAGCCAAGTGCATGGTGCAGGAGCTCCTGGATTACCCACCGGCCGACCCAGGCAAGGAGAGGTGGTGTGACTGGATTGTTGAGCTCCTCCATGTCGCCACGCTTTCCACGCAAGGCCATGGGGCTCAGGGTGAGGACTAGGCATAGGGGGATGGGGGTCACTACCAGCCCAGCGCCATGAGGGGGCCCCTAAGTCTGACCAGGTGCCCCTGCCAGCGACCAACAGCTGCCAGATCGTCTCTCCCCTGCAGTCGCGCCTCCACCGCGCGGGCGCGAAGACCATCTCACCGAAGAAATCACCGTGGCAGGCTAGCAGAACAGCGCGGACCTTGCTTGAGGCAAGGCAGTGCAGGCCAACGGCTGCCTCACCCTCACAAAGGCACTCCGCCGCGTGGTCTTGCCGCACAAGTTCCGCCGGAGACGTGTCAACACCCGGATTTTTAATCACAGATGCATGTTATACCATACATCGCAATCCCAGGATTACCATTTTTGCGAGACATAACATATTGGATATCATAGTACATCATCCATTACAAACCATACATAAGGTCTTACACAAATAAGGATCTCATGATCCAGTTCTTAATACAATTCAACCAGCGGAATAACGTAATAGTAACGATAGCATAGGCGAAGCTCCATCTTCAGGGTCACAGGCAATGCTGACGATGGGAGATGATCCTAGTTGTTGTAACCTTCCTAGTATCCTTCTTCCTGATAGTCCTCTTCATAGTCTGGCCACGGGAATAGCTAGGGACAAAGCCATGAGTACTCTTTAAGTACTCGCAAACTAATACTAACAAGTGAAGTGGTTTTGAATAGGATATACTAAGCTCTAGGGTTGTTTTGAAAAAAGCCAGATTTGCCTCTACTAAGTTCAGAAGCAAAGAAAGCTAGTTGAAAGTTTTATAACACCTAAGTGGGAACTTGAATTTCATGTCACCACACGTTGTGGTCAAGTCAAAGTCACAAATTATTTCACAAGTCCTTTTGAAAACATCTGACGACGGAACAGTATGGCCACTCCAACTGTCCATAACCGCGGACGCGGCTATTCGAATAGTTTGACACTCTGCAGAGATTGTACACTTTCACCACAACATTCGATACATCCGTCAGGAACAATCTTGAATTCACCATACTTAGTATGCAGATAATCAATCCTAACCTTTCAATTACACGCCCTAGTATAGGCACCTCTCCTGTGAGTTTGGCCTCCCAACCATGACCAACCGTTATCTTGGGTACTGCGCAGGTGGACAATCTTCACAAGGTAGCCTCAGCTCAGACCTTGGCCGCAAGGGAACCCATACTAAGGTATATAAATTTCCAGTCAAGCCCTACCCAATTTTCGGGTATTGTGGTTGTATTGTAAAATTGGAATGGTATCGCATCCAGACAACCATCAGTTTTATAAAGGGCTAAGGCTCATGCCTTAACATTTTCATCATCAAAATCATGTGGTGTTCGGAAACACATGTCAAAACATTTTGGTAGAATGACTCATCATTCTAAGGTTTTCATAACCATTTTCACCAAGTATTCCCATCTAAAGTTGATCAAGTTTTATGCTTAGCACTAGCATCTATAAGTGGGGGTAGATACTAATGAGGGGTGGTAAACAAGTGTATCTTATCTAAGTAAAATCTCATGCCTCAGGATAACATCAAGATTATCTAACTTAGGCCAAATTTTATGCTCTTTATGCTACCTACAATTATCTTTCTAGAATCTACAAGTCACTAAGTAACTTTTGATAGAAAGTTTTTAATAAAGAAAATAAAATACTAAGCTTGCAAGTAAAACTAGGATGGTGTGTCAAGTGGTTATAATCACATATTCTTAAGGCATATAGTTGGCATAGTAACAAGCAAGTAGCTTGCTAAGCTGCAAGTGTTAGCTTGCTTAATGAGTGGCTTGCAAGTATTGGCTTGCTAAGATGTTAGTATAAGCTTGTCTTGTGCAGAGCAGTGGTTGAAGTTCTCCTCGGCTTCTTCCTCGTAGTATCCTCCTTCCTCCTCGTATCCTTGGTCGGTACTAGCGTCTATAAATAAATACGAGGTACACAATCACCAAACAATACTTAACTATTTCTAATCATCACACAAAGTTTCACACTAGATGATCTAGCATCATCACTAACATTACAAGATTAAAGAACTTGTCCCATTTATTTTATTTGAGAAAAGTAATTTCTACTCATTGAAAACTACTTAAGATTTAATATTCTCCAACTCAAACATGGGATCATGTTGACACATGTCATCACCACATATTTCAGTACATGGGAATGTGATTTAAAGTGGTGCACAATTTAATAAGGTTTAACCTTTTTATTTTAATTAATTAAAGTGACTAGAAATGCATATGTGGCATTCTTTTATTACTTGATCATTATTTCTGTAAGTAAACCTATATATTTTTATATATTCCGAAAGCTATGGTTAAATGTGATTTTTGAGAGTTGGAATCAACTCAAAAGCTCTTATGGTTGAATTTTGAAAAATGTTTGAATGCAGAAAAGCTTCTGCCTTGTTATTTTTACCATGGGTGATCTACAAATCTAAATGGTTTGAATCCAACGCGCTTGGATTAAGCATTCCAGTACCTTTCTAACAAAATTGGCTTCATGCATTTTGGTTCATTGAATCGAGTTGGGTTGATTTTTGAATCTAGGTACAGAACTGGGTTTGAAATTAAATGAATAAATCTAAATTTGAATTAGTGGGTTGCGCGGGATGTTTAACTGGGCCGGCCCACTACGCACAGTGCGCTCGGGCTGGTTAAGTGAACGACCCCACTCGTTAGTGAGACAACGAGGGGCCAAGTGGTATGGGGCGATTAGGATCGTAGGATCTAACTCTAATTGAACGGCTCTGGTTCATCGTCCACGTCAGGCAGTGCCGGCAAGACAGAACCCTAGCACGGCCGGTGGGGGTCGTAGAAGGCTCACCGGGGCTCAGGCGATGGTCGGCGATGGGGGCGAACGACGAAGTTGACGACGGCGATTCTCCTGGTACCGGCAGCTTCTCCTGGGCGGCTCCAATTGACGGCGCCTCTCCTCCTCTGCAGCGGCGAACTCTGGTGAATTCTGGCCACCTGGTGCTCTCCTTGCTCCGGGAGTGAGTGGGTGTGATCAGTGAGAGGTGGGGAGTGAATTGGTGTGAAGAAAACGAGCGGGGGATGTCGTGGTATTGTCGACACGTATGCCATAGGGGTATCCCAACGGCGAGTTTAGAGACGTCGGGGGAAGACGAAGAGCGTTCGGGTCGGCTTGACACAGTTTACGCAGGTTCAGATCTCACGACGGTGGCGAGATCCTGCTCCTGCTATAAATCACTATAATGGCAATACGCCGAGTTATAGGATTGGGGGTTCGCTGTGTGCGGGTAGTGCTATGCACTTGTTGTTATGCCTTAAAGGCTCTCGTAGGACGGCTTATATGAGCGTCAGGACCTAGGGTTACAAGGAGAGTCCCAGCCGGATACGGTTACAGAGTCCTAGACTAACACTAACTAGTCTTCATGTCCTCCAAGGCTCCGGCTTCCATCTTAGGCGGTGGCACGTCGCCTTCCTTTATCCCTGCTGGACCTCCATCTTGTCTATCAGCAACTGGGCCGCCCGGTTATGCCATAGGCCTAACCACCAACTATAGGTCACCCGGGCATGCCGGTATGATACTATGCCATAGGTATACCTATTTGGTATATCCACAACAGGGGAGGCCTCATTTTATAGTGGCTGAAGGGAACCGAATGGCGCGGGTGGAGCTCGTCGGTGTCGACGACATAGAGTGCTACTAGCGTGGGCGACGATAGGGGGTGGTGTTGTGATCCCTGGCGAAGCTTGATGGTGTGGTCTTGTGGCGTGGGGCGGTGCTGAACGATCGGAACATCGCGACGCTCTGGGCAGGTCCGACGGCAATTTTAATGGCGCACAGCGTGCATGGTCTGCACGGTGGCGAACGAGGTTGTCTGGCGGGTTGTTAGGGTGCTGGCGATCACGTCTGCAAGCGACGAGGGCGGCGCGCGGTCTGTGGGCTGGTGTCGCTAACGGCGCACTAGCGCGCTCTTGGCTCGCACGCAGAGGGACTGGGTGCGTGCTTGGCGGGTGGTCCAGGGGCTGGCTGCGCTCGGGGCTTGGACAGGGAGTGGCGGTGGACGGTGTTGCGTATCCCAAACAAGGTTGGCGAGGCTAGTTCTGCCTCTAGCTTGCTGGCGACATGG
Organism: Avena insularis; assembly: GCA_023614405.1. Taxonomy (NCBI): domain Eukaryota; kingdom Viridiplantae; phylum Streptophyta; class Magnoliopsida; order Poales; family Poaceae; genus Avena; species Avena insularis. Next base: position 261,833,174 of record CM042695.1, read on the forward strand.
GGTGACAATGGTGCTCTCGGCATGCTCACCATTAATGGCTAGCCTTGCTCACAGTGGTTCTAAAGCTAGTTAGATTACCTTGATCATCTACTGAGAGTGTAGAGTGAGCTATAGAGGGAGCAAGTTAGGCACTGATCAATGCTCACTATAGTGTTTTGTGTTTGTTTGTTTGCTGCTGACAAGGTGTTTGATGAAATGGTTGAAAGAAATTCAAATTTGAATTTTGGATCCAAACTTGGTAGGTTTTCTAGGCACATATTAGGGAGTATCTGGTTAGTTGGATTGGTCAAGGTGCACTGGTTTGGTTGGGTTTTGAAAAGGTGTGATCTTCACATATGTTAAAGATTCAATTTTGAATTGTGATTTGAATGAGGTTGCCAAATGTTTCTGCAAGTTTGAAAGGTGGGCTTTGATTCACTTTCACTTGGTCTAGCAAGGGGTGAAAATAATTGGAAAAGTTTCTGTTTGAAATCTTGGACTAGAAACACTCAAAGTGACCTAGTGAGCAAGATTGGCAAAAATGACCATTTGCCTTATTTGAATTGTTTGTGATTTTCTCTTGATTTGTTTCTGCTTGGAAATGTTTTAGATGAGGTTATATTCATATTTGAACCATTCCTTACTATTTAGTTGAATCACACGAGTCCATTCATGCATTTATCAAATCATCACACACATATGCATTCATTTGGTTTTTATTTAATCAAAGTTTTTGTTAACCCTAATTTTAGTGATTAGAGTTTGATGATCATTGTTTCATATGTTTGGGATGTTACAAACCTTCCCTCCTTAAATGAAATCTTGTCCTGAGATTTGAAAAATAAGAAAAAAGATTACCTAGGATTTAAAGAGATCGGGAAACTCCGTCCTGATGTGATCTTCTCGCTCCCAGGTAGCTTTTTCTTCAGTGTGGTTGCTCCACTGAATCTTGAGAAACTTGATGCTTCGGGTTTTGGTGGTTCTGAAAGCTTCTTCCAAAATATGGATGGGTACTTCGGGATACGTCAGGTCATCGTTGATCTCTATGGTCCGGTGATCAATGTTCTTGAAAACTTCAGTCTTCTCCGGAACTTCAAGGCATTTGCGAAGTAACGATATATGGAACACATTGTGCACGGCTGACATTTCCTCTAGCAGTTCCAATTGATATGATACTTCTCCTCGATGATTCAGAATTTTGAAGGGTCCGATATATCTGGGGGCTAACTTTCATTTCAGCTGGAAACGTTGCATTCCCTTGAAAGTCAACACTTTGAGATACACAAAATTTCCGATATTGAAAGCAAGGTCTCAACGTATCTTGTCGGCGTAACTCTTCTGTCTTGACTGGGCGGTCTTGAGGTGCTCACGAATCTTGTCAACTTTCTCTTCTGCTTCCCGTAGGATGTCGGGTCCGAAAATCTGACTCTCTCCTACTTCCGACCAATTCAAAGGGGTGCGACACTTCCTTCCATACATGAATTCAAATGGGGACATTTGCAAACTAGCTTGATAACTGTTGTTGTATGAAAATTTTGCGAAAGGCAGACAGTCTTCCCATTTAGATCCATACTCTAGCACACATGCTCTCAACATATCTTCGAGTATTTTATTTACTCGCTCCGTTTGTCCATCAGTCTGAGGGTGATAAGCTGTGCTGAAATCCAGTCGGGTTCCCGGTCCATCCTGGACTTTCTTCCAGAATCTCGAGGTAAACTGAGTTCCTCGATATGATACGATGTTCTTGGGGACTCCATGCAAACTGACGATTCTAGCGATGTACAACTCTGCTAGCTTCGAACTCTGGTGTGTGGTCTTGACTATTCCCCTCTTTCTGTTGTACACGATCTCCACGATCGTCGAGCCCTTTACTATATATGTGTGAGCCAATGCATTCAGAGCACTCACGGAGTGCATTCAACCTCTCTCTCTCACGCATTCTAGAGTTCTACATGGTATCAGACGCTTCCTCGTTCCTCCTGTGATCCCACCTCTCCAAGGCTTCCACTGCCACCTCCACCATGACCAACCACTTGCTCTCTGCCGGCGTCCTCTTCTCCAACGCTGATCCCTCGTCCTCTGCTACGCCTGCATCAATTTTGGCGCTTGCCGATATGCTGGCGGCGCACCAGGCTACGGGCCAACCACACCTCTCTCTGATGTGCCCCTCCTCCACCGCGCATCCTCGACGGTGTCTCTGTTGCTGGCGGCCCTGCCGTTCCCCGGCCCGTCGCTGCCTCAAGTGCGTGCCCGGCCACTGCCCGGCTCGTGCCGAGGAAGAATCTCCGCCACGTGATCATCAAGCAATAGGTACAGGTCACATTTGATTTGCAGAGGCCCTCCTTCACCATGTGGCGGAGGTTGTCACCGTCGCTCTGGGGCAATTCGGTGTGCTCGACCACATCGACATCGACCCACTCCATGTTGATATGGAGTGGGCCCAGTACGACTACACAATCGTCTCGTGGCTGTATTCCATGGTCTCAGAGGATATCCTCTCCCTCATCATCACACCAGACAGCATGGCGTTCACGGTGTGGAGGCGCATCGAGAACCTCTTCCTCGACAACATGGTTACTCACGCCGTGTACCTCAACGACGAGTTCCACGGTCAGCGTCAGGGCAACATGACCATCTCTGCGTACTACGTGCGGCTCAAGTCTCTCGTTGATCGCCTCCGCGAACTCGGCCACAACATCACCGACGCCGATCTGGTCCACTGCATCCTCGCCTGCCTCTGCTCTGACTTCCGCCACGCTGTCACCATACTCTCCCGCAAGGTCCCACTCCCATCCTTCCAGGATGCGCGCTCATTCCTGGTGCTTGAGGAGTCCCGCAACGCCAATGCTGACATCGCCAACACGGGCACTGCCCTCCACGCTGCTGCAACCGCTCCTTCACCGGTCATCGCCCCCGCTCCACCACCACCGACTCCCGCTCCTCAGCAACCACCACCACCTCAGCAGCCTCCTCAGTATCCCAAGAACAAGAACGGTGGCTGGAACCACAACGGAGGCAAGGGCAAGGACACCGCCAACGTCATTGTGCCTGCCGAGGCCGCTCCCATGGCGCAGTACCCATGGACCGGCATGGTCCAGACATGGCCCTACCAGTGACGGCCACACTACCCCGCCGATGCGGCCCTGTAACTGCCGCCCGTGGTGACTGTGCACTATGCACCACCCGCTAGATCCGTTCCCTGCTGGGACCAGGCAGGCCTCGTGCATGCCCTCCAGCAGCTCTCTCTCTCTAGCAACAGCACCAGACCGGCGGTAAGTGGGTGATGGACACCAGAGCCACCTCTCGAATGACTTCCACCTCGGGTAACCTCTCTTCCCAGCAAGCATGTAATTCTCGTTCTCGCATTGTTGTTGGCAATGGGAACTCGTTGTCGATCACACATATTAGGCACACCTCCATCCCCACCCCCTCTCTTCCTCTGCATCTTCACAATGTTCTTGTCTCCCCATACCTAATTAAAGATCTCCTTTTCGTTCGTGTTCTTACTCACACTAATCCTGTTACTGTCGAATTTGATGCATCTAGTTTTTCTGTAAAGGATCGGCGCACCCACCAGGTCATCCTTCGATGTGATTCCACTAGTGATCTCTACTGCATCAACCCCACACCGTCTGCCACCAGCCTCCTCACAACCATCGCCGCCGACCTGTGGCATCAACGCCCGGGCCACCCTGGACGTGACAACCTAGCTCACACCTTGAAGTCCGTAGACATTCCGAATAAAATTCCTTCGCATACTTGTAAAGTTTGTCAGTTGGGCAAGAACGTTAGATTTCCCTTTCCAAATTCTAGATAGTTTTGTTTGTTCCCTTCCAACTTGTACACTGCGACCTGTGGACCTCTCCGGTACCCAGCGTTTCAGGCTTTAAATATTATTTGGTTCTGCTAGATGATCATAGTCACTTTGTGTGGACACTCCCCCTTCGCCAAAAATCTGACACATTTGAAGTGATTCGTCAATTTTGTTCCTTTGTCATTACACAATTTCATCTTCCCCTTGTAGCCATCCAATCCGACAACGGGTGTGAGTTTGACAACACCACTGCCCGCAATTTTGTTGCCGATCATGGCATTGCCTTTCACCTCTCATGCCCCTACACATCACCTCAAACGGGCGTGCCGAGCATATCCTCCAAACCCTTAATGAGACAACCTGGACCCTTATCTTTCACGCGCACATGCCCTCTATTTTTTGGGTTGAAGTCCTCCACGTCCACATTCCTCGTCAATCGCCGTCCCTGCCGCCCACGACAGCTCATCACTCCTTTCCAACTCCTGTACGGCTCCCAACCCGACTACACAAGTTTACAAGTCTTCAGATGCCTCTATTTTCCTAACACAACACCAACATCTGAAAACAAACTTTCCCCAAAATCCGTGCCCTGCGTATTTATCGAATACTCCCCTCATCACAAGGGGTACCGTTGTCTTGACCCTCAAACTATCCGCATCCTAATTTCTCGGCATGTCCACTTCGACGAAAGCACGTTTCCGTTTTCCCTTACACCACACCCCTCCTCAACATACATGCTCGATTTCCTCTTTGACTTACCTCCCACTCTGATCACACGATCTCCGTTGATCTGCCCTCTGCCACGGCAGCTCAACCCACGACCATATCCTCACCACGGTATCCTGCCATCGCTCCCCCGACACCCAAACTCTGCTGCAGCACACCAACCGTGAACCTCCCTCCCCATCAACAACCACCTCTCCCGCACCGGCTACACCTTCCCCTTCCCCGCCACCATCACTTGCTGCTATGCCCACAGGCAACCCTTGCCGCACTCCACCACCACCTATTCCCACTCATCCCATGCACACCCGAGCTCAATCAGGCATCTTCCTCCCAAATCCACGATACGCCAATCTCGCCACCTCTGAATCCATCTCTCCTCTCCCCAAAAGTGTGTGATCGGCCTTGGGTGATCCTAATTGGTTAGCTGTGATGTAGGATGAGTTTCAGGCCTTGCATGTGAACCATACGTGGACGTTTTTCCCTGGCCCACGCAGTGCCAATGTCATTAGTGGGAAGTGGGTCTTCCGCCACAAGTTTCGTGCTAATGGTACCTTGGAGCACTATAAGGCCAGGTGGGTCATGCGTGGCTTATCGCAAAAGCCCGGCATCGACTTCGACGAAACCTTCAGCCCCGTCATCAAATTTTCCACAATTCGCACCGTCCTCGCCATCGCCGGCAACAAGTACTGGCCCGTGCACCAAATGGACGTGAACAATGCATTTTGCATGGCCATCTACAGGAGAAGGTGTACTGCCAACAGCCTGCTAGCTTTGTTGATGATACTCGTGCCAGTGATGTGTGCCTGCTGTCCAAGTCCTTGTACGGGCTAAAATAGGCACCGCGAGCCTGGTACGCCCGCTTCGCTGGCTTCCTCATGTCGATCGGCTTCGTCTGTGCCAAGAGAGACACATCGTTGTTCGTTCTTCACCAACCTGTCGGCACATCCTACCTCCTTCTCTACATGGAGGATATCATGCTCACGACGTCGTCCACCGGTCACGTCGTCGACCAGCTCCAGCAGGAATTCTCCATCAAAGACCTGGGCGCACTTCACTACTTCCTCGGCATCAGCGTCATGTGCTCGGCGGCGGGCTTCTTCCTCACCTAGAGAAAATATGCCAAAGAACTTTTGGAGCGGGCTAACATGTCCTCCTGCCGCATGTCATCCACGTCGATCGACACTGGCGCCAAGTTGTCATCTTCCTCTGGCGAGCCTATCACTGACGCCATTGACTATCAAAGCATCGTCGGCGGGCTTTAGTACCTGACCATGACACGGCCAGACATCACATACGCCGTGAAGCAAGCCTGCCTGCACATGCACGCGCCCAAGGACTGTCACCTCGACATCGTCAAGCGCGTCCTCTGCTACATCAGCGACACCATGGGCTACAGTCTCCATCTGCCTCGCTCACTAGTGTTAGACCTGGTCACGTACTCTGACGCTGATTGGGATGGCTGTCCCGACACGTGCCGATCCACCTCCGGCTATGCCATCTTCCTCGGTGACACCCTCTTCTCCTGGTCCTCGAAACTCCAGCCAACTATCTCCCGCTCCAGCGCTGAGGCGGAATACCGTGGCGTTGCAAATGCCGTGGCAGAGAGCCGATGGCTTCATCAGCTTCTCGGCGAGCTCCACAACCTCATCCTCAAGGCCAACATCGTGTGCTGCGACAATGTCTCGGCTATGTACATGACGGCCAACCCTGGGCATCACTGTCACACGAAGCACATTGAATTGGAAATCCACTTCGCCAGGGAGAAATTGGCCTTGGGTCACCTGCGATTTCTTCATGTGCCCACCTCATAGCAATACGCCGATATCATGACGAAAGGGCTGCCAACATCTGCGTTTTAGGAGTTTCGCTCCAGTTTGTGCGTTTAGCCACCTGACGCTCAAACTGGGGGGTGTTGACGATAAGATTCGGTCTAACTGACCGTTGCATTGTATAGCTAACAGACTCCTGGCACTAGGCCATGTTCTGCTCTTTCTGTTGTACACGATCTCCACGATCATCGAGCCATGTGCTATATATGCGTGATCCAATGCATCGAGAGCACTCACGGAGTGCATTCAACCTCTCTCGCGCGTTCTAGAGTTCTACATTAAACACGTCAATGTCCATAGTTTATGGACTTGGGCTTTAGGAAAGAGCGGTGCGCGGAAGACTTAGTCGGATAACAGTCAAACACACGGGGACAAGAGGTTTACCCAGGTCCAGGCCCCTGGAGAGAAAACCCTACTCATGCTTTTCTGTTCTTGATTGATCGATGAACCGAAGGTTACAAGTGTGCCTTGATGGCGATGGTGGCATATGCTATGGGTGTCTGATATGTTGTGGGGATCTCTCCTTCTCGGTGGCCCCTTTTAGCCTTTATATGAGATGCTTAGGTCTCAGGTACTGTGACTGAGTAGGTTACAAGTTAGATTCAAACTCTAGTCTTGAGGTTTTCTTGTCTTGCGCATTTGGATTCTGTATCCTGATAGGCTTCGCATTAGCAGAATTGTCTTGTGCTTCATGGACCTTGGAAGATCGTCGAGTGGACCTTCCGCCGGGTCGAGCCATGTAGGTTGTAGTCGTATGCCCATCTTCAAGGAAGTGATCAGCTTAGTTCTTGAAGGGTCTGCCATAGACACCGCCACGACGCGACACAACACCCCCACCCTACACAAGTCCATCAAGTCAAGTACATAGCTAAGACCATGTTGTACCGTGCCGTTGAGACCCGTTGTCATCAACATCGTACATGGAATTCCTCTCCACCTCCTACCTCATCCATCCAGCAGTTGCTCCAAAATGATCCCCCAAAGTGAGAGAAACACCGATAGAGCTACCATCATCTGCTCTAGGAGACCCAGATATAGGGTTTCTCCTAGAGCAACCTGAGCGAGTAGACGACTGCAACGATGATGCCTTCAACAAGGTAAGAACGTGTAAATGCCTCATCGTCCTCTAGAGGCTTAGTTTCACTGGCATTTACACCTCCTCAAACCCGCTGTTGTCACCATCGCATGTGCTCGATGTGGAATCCCAATATCCTCCACAACCGACCACCATCTAACAGAGTACCTTCTGTAGGAGGAGATCGTCGACGCCATGTTCGGAGCCGCTGCCCCGGAGCCCTCGTGTTGTGGGCTAGCCACACTGCCAGGCGTACTCGTGTGTCGTCGCTGGAGCCATCGCGACGTATAGCACCGCTGCTGGAGTAGGCAGAGGAGTCACTGCCTCCACTCCCCAGATCGACGTCCGAGAGACCTCGATGCCGCCACGCTGTCCAGGCTTTGCCTGGTTACATCTTCTACGACTACGAGAGGGGGGATGATTGGATGAGGGGGCTCTCGATGGGGAGGGGGATGGTGCAGCCTGACACAGCCGCACGTGGACCGAGAGGAGAGTGCTAAAAGAGATCTTACTCTAGAATGAAAATTAAGGGTAGGCCCTATACAATCATTAGATGTAGAGACCGTTAGTTATCCCCTTTCCAAGAAAAGTATTAGATTGTTGGATTATAATAAATGGAAGATTGCCATGTACTATGAATTCTATAGGATTTCAAGACAGGCCCAAATTTTGGGCACCACAATCCTATGAACCAAAGAATTTTTAGAAAACAGCTATGTGGAATTTAAATCCTCCAATATTCCTATAAAAACAGCAATCTAAATAGGCCCTAAATTATGGAGATCGAACCAAGAAACGCTTCTAGAGCTTCGGTCCTAGCTAACAGTTAAAAGTTAAGTTTCTTGGTCTCCAGGTATTATCTCATGCAGATGAGGAACAACCGTATGTTGTAGCTTATGTCCGTTTGCACATGCCCATGCATAGCATGACGTACTTAGTGTGTTTTGGTGGAGAACAGTGGCAGTTGAATCATATACTTGGTGGAGATTAACATATTTTTTCTTCAAAAGAGGACTACAAACTAACTAATGATTCTAGATCAAATGATGTGGTATGTGAACATGGTAAAAGGAAGGAGTATATTTATCTCCACTCCAAGAAGCTCTAGGCCTTGGAGAGTTCATTACGCTGAGATGAATGATGTCATGCTTGCAAGAAGTCTACTCCGTTGCTTGCAAGAATCCTTCTCCCCATGGAACAGACAAAGAACAGTTTACATATGACAAACTATTTGCCTACTTTGAAAGTGCCTGTCCTAGATTTCGGCTTGTCAACATCAAATCGCTCAAAGAACCTATATGAATGTGTGGTAACACTCCCTATTCGACTCAAGAATGACATGATCAACTATGTGATGGGCAGCTTTGATCTAGTAACTGTTTCCAACATTATGCTCCAAAATTGGCCAGTACAATGTCTAGGCATCACATGCAGCAGCTCAACAGGAAGTGAATTTTGCCTCACAGTTTCAGTGAGCATGCACAAATGATAAAAAACTCAGAAAGAAAGAAAAAAGAATGAGTTTATAGAGGGCCATGTGCCCCAGAAGAACAAAAATTGTACTCCCTCCATCTCAAGGCTGGCCTATAACCTTTTTTAAAAGTTAAACCATATAAAGTTTGACCAAACTATTAGAAAAAACTAAAAAAAACTATTATATTATATAGATACCATGTGAAAATATGTTTCATGATGTATGAAAGATTATGGATTACATATTATAAATATTAATATTTTTCTCTAAAAACTTGGTCAAACTTTAGGTAGATTGACTTTTAAAAAAAGTTATATACCTTAAGCTTTGAGACGAAGGTAGTACTACCTCTAGACATGTAATGATACTGATGATATGATATATTGGCCCATGGAAGCTCTATGAAAATGGGCTGCAACTAGGGTTGCAAGTGCGGGGCTGCTTAAGCCACAAGATTGTTAGTACAAATTATACAACATGCAGGGAATCCATCTCCAACTTGTACTATGTGCATGTGAGCTAGGCAAAGCTGCTGTCCGCAAACCCGCCCTGCTTGCAACCCTAGCTGCAACACAGACCGTCAAGTGATACTTTATCTTTGCTACTCAAACCACTCCATTTCCAAATACAGTGATCTGGCAATTGAGTTAACCTACTTATCCACAGTTTGGATCAAGGAGGAACTAATGCTGGAAACGGTAAGTATGATTTGGATGGTATAATGTGCATTTTTATCCATGTATATAAACATCTACTCCACCCATCCCGAAATAAGTGATTTGGATTGTCTAGAATTAGATATATGTACACACTAAAACACGTCTAGATACATATAAATTTAGACAAATCCGTGTCACTTATTTCATGATGGAGGGAGTACTATTATATTCTTAAGAAGGGTTAAAAAGTTCCTACAAACTAGGTTAATAGGAGCTTTCACATTCACTTTAAAAGACTTTTGTTGAACAAACAAGCATAAACTGTTTAATTAGTTAATCAATACTCCATAGGGAGGAAGAGGAGTTTATATATATCAACAAAAAACTGCCAAAACAAGGAAGAAACAAAACTTGCTTCTACTTTAAGAAAATACAAGTTTTTATTTTTATTTTATTCTGAAACGGAGCTAGTTTAAAACCATGACACTTATTTAGGATGAAAGGAGTACAAGTAAAACCGTACAGGTTCTGAAACTGCTGTAGTATCTTTTACTCTTTTCATAATGTGTAGGCATCACACGCAGCAGCTCAACAAAAAGTGAATTTTGCCTCACAGTTTCAGTGAGCATGCACAAATGAAGAAAAAAAACTCAGAAAGAAAGAAAAAGGAATGAGTTTATAGAGGGTCATTGTGCCCCATAAGAACAAAAATTGTACAGTAGTCTGTTCCAGCCTGACTTGGAGTAGTTTATTCTAGACACGTACTGATACTGATGATCTTATGTATTGGCCCATGGAAGCTCTGCGGAAATGGGCTGGAACATGGGCCGTCAAGTGATACGATTTACTCATCTTTGCTACTGAAACCACTCCATTTCCACATACAGTGATCTGGGAATTGAGTTAACCTACTTATCCACAGTTTGGATCAAGAAAGAACTAATGCTGGAAAACGTTAAGTATGATTTGGGGTGCATTTTTATCCATGTAAGTAAACATCTACTATTATATTCTTAAACATCTACTACGTTAATAGGAGTTTCACATTCACTTTAAGAGGCTTTAGTTGAACAAAACATGCATAAACTGTTTAATTAGTTAATCAGTACTTCTTAGGTAGGACGAGGAGGTTATATATATCAACAAAAAACTGCCAAAACAAGGAAGAAACTAAATTTGCTTCTACTTTAAGAAAATACAAGTTTCTATTTTTATTTCATTGTGAAGTGGAGGACCCCGTGAGGCTTGCTTCGGTCCCCCACCCCAGATGGAAGTTTTGGTGGGTTAGTTGGCGAATGGGTTGTGGGTGGGTTGTGGGCGGGCCGAAGAGTCTCGTATTATCCACTTATATAGTTGTATATTATACGCGGATTTTACTGAAAAAAAGGCAGATCGATCAGCTGATATGTGTATGTACGGGACATGAATTAAAAGGCAGATCGGTCAGCTGATATATGTACGTACGGGATATGAATTAAAAGTCAGATCGATCAGCTGATATGTGTATGTACGGAGCTGACTCAGACCTGGTACCAACCGATCAGACCTGATACCAATACGGGACTGATCGAGGGCATTAGGATATCGCGCTAGCCGCTACCAGTGTAGGCGACTCGGATGACGGCAAAACCCATCGACAGCCTGAAGCGACCGACCGCCGCCGAATCAAGCCTCTCACCTGCCTGATCCCTAAGGCCCTTGTCACCGCTGTAGATCGAAGTCAATCTTTGCCGCGTCGGAAGAGGCCAGCTTGGATCATGGTTCTAGGGTTTTGGAGTCGTCCGTGACCAGATCGCCGCTGCCTTCTCTGTGCTTTTCTCATGAGGTAAATTCGCCTCCCATCTTGTTGATCACGTGTAGTTCTTGATCAGACAACTTCTTGGATTTTGTATGGTTGGGTTTCGGGTAATGGCGGACAACAGTAGTAGTTCGAACATGATGGAGGAAGATGACGGATACTTGGACAGTGATTCTTCTATGTCGGATCATGGGATTGACAAGCCCGAAGATGGGCCTATCGATGGCCATGACGATGGTGATGGCTCGGACAATAATGTGAGTGTAGTTCTTGCCTACCGCCGAGAGGAGAGGATGGTCGTCGAGTCGTCGCTGCTACCGTCGCCTTCTATTCCGCCGCCCCGGTCGCCTGTCTCCGCCATCCCGGTCGCCTGTCTCCGCCCCGCCGTCCCGCGTCGCCGCAATTTTCCTTGCTCGTATTGGACCCTGACCCCGGTCGACTCCGCCGAACATCGGCCCAACCGAACAAGGCCTGAGGGGGTTTCCAGGTGGGGGCGGCGGCGGCGGGTGCGTCGTCCGGACGCTTGTCACGCTCACGGTCGCAGAGGTGGGGCTGGTCCTGGGGGTCCGCTCCTTGGCGGCGGCATCGGCGTCCGGGAGCACCATGCCGGCGAAGCGGGTCCTGAAGATGTGGTCGTTGGCGGCGGCGACCGTGTCGCCCAAGTAGCCGACCATGCGGTCGTCGGGATGCCGGTGCCGGAGGGCGGCCATTCGCCGACGAGGAACTCGACGCAGCGCGGGACATGGTGGCCCATTGCAAGCTTGACGGTGTGGTAGGCGAGCTCAATGCGGGTGAAGGCCTCGGTCTAGGATCGCACAGCTCACGTCTCCCTGTACAGACGGAGTACATGCGTATGTATTTGTAGATTGACAAACGGGTAATACGGGATGGATCTAGGGCCACGCGAAAAGGAGGTGGGCTTAAGAGCCAATTGCTAGGTGATAAATGGGCAAATAAGGAACAATCTAGACCTTCCTACAATCGATGCCAACGCCGGGGTGGGGGACCGAAGCAGAAGTGATTATTTACTGCTCCGTATTTAGTCCCACCCCTTGGTCCAACGCCATTGACCATGATGACGACCAATATACATTATATGCAGATCCTACAAAAGGAGTGGCATGCTCCCTCGAAAAGGAAATTTGCTTTCACCATTATCATGAAATGCAACCGATCCAGAAAAAAAATAAAGACAACTACAGAAAGGTTAACAGTTAGTTTATGGATCTTACCGAGTTACTTATGCAATCCAGTCAAACGATCATATAAAATATCACCACACACCCTTTGAACAATTTGAAAATTTTCAGAACATGAATAAATTGAACTCCAGACCAGATCATGTACTCGCAGTCAATGTCTAAAACTGCACGACTAGCCTATGTCAGTGGAGACGGGGGGTGATTTTTGCTCGTTGCTCAATATGCATCTTGCAGCTTCTGCTACTGAGGATGATATCTGAAAATTCCATTTGGAGGACCTCAACCTCAGAATCATCTGTTTCTTCCAATTCTGGAGAAGAAAGACACATACTACAAAAATCATTTCCAGAGCTAGTACGTCGATAGCCTTTTGACCCATTCCAGTCAGGTATCCTTTCAACAGTGTTTGCAAAATTTTCTTTCATAGCATTACGCCAGATTGGTCGAGCTACCTCAAGAAACCTTAAAAATGCCAAGACCGGAAGATCAACGCTTCCTATATCGGGTTCTTCCTTGTCATCACGTCCATGATAATCTGAACCACCGAGCTTCAGAAGCTCATAAGTATCTGCCAGATCACTCAATCCTGTTGAAGGTAAATACAGCAGTTGGTTCCATTGAAGTTTCAGATACAATAGACAGATAGTACTTAAAATGCATCATTATCAAATACATAAATGACTTAAAAGAAGTATTACTACCTGTTAGGATTGCAAAATTTATTATGCTGCCTTGAAGTTTTAGATACAATAAAAGTTAACTGCATTGCATGAAAATTCGCAGTCAACTGCATTATATAGTAGTTTCAGATACAATAGACATGATATGCATGTCACGACCCAGGCTCCGGAGAGCGTAGTCGTGGAGGGGCTGCGTGGCGTGGAGAGAGACAGGCGAGAGGAGTTTGTGGAGGTGAACCTCCGTCTCTGGTCTTCTTTATAGATTGATTGATGCCCTAAGGCTTACACGGCTGTCCAGTACATGGATGACATCTTCTTGATCCCCAAGTTGGATCAGACCTCTTTCCGAACAAATTCTGATACTCTAACAAACTCTGATACTTTCCTATCTCAATAGTTCTGAAACGAGACTAAGAATTAATTTGCAGAATCTTTCATAGCCCTACGTACATAATACTGGCCCCACTTATGGTGGGCCATGACAATGCATCATTACTGTGTGCATAAGTGTTACCAAATGAAGTAGTATTACTTGTTCATACCAGATAGTTTCCCATCACTTCGATAGGCCTCAATACCATGCAGACCAGCAGCTTTCAAATCCTTTATAACAGGAACAGTATATTTCAATGCCCATGGATGAGCCAGAACTGCTATGCCCCCAGTTCTACAAATTAGCTGCACAACAGATTCCCCAGCTGGCTCACTACCGCTACAAATGAACAACAGAAATCCAGATCAGTAAATACTACTCTGCACCTGGCGTGAAATGATTACACAAAGAAATACTTACGTAGCATAAGCAGGCCCTCCATCATACAAGTATCTGTTAAAGGCTTGCCTAAGATTGTCAACATAACCAGCTTCAACCATGGCACGCGCCACATGCACCCGACCTGGAGCCACTCCATTCCCTGCTATATTACACACATCTTCAAACTTCAACGGCATATGGAGGTTCCTAAGTTTTGACAACATATCCTTTGCACGCGTATAGCGGCCCTCTCTGATTTTAGACAGAACCTTCTCCAGTTCTTGAGATTTAGCAGGCCCCCAACTACCATAGTATGCGAGAATATGAACAGGTTCACCGGCTCCTGCCCCATTACTTTTAGAACAATTAATAACTTTGAGAGTTAAACACATCTGTGTGATCAAAGAATATCACAGACTTCAGGGTGGTGAGAAGAGGGTTACCCAGGCGAATAAACTGCGCTTATCTCAACAGCAGGGATGATCCTGATGGAAAATTCCTTTGCCGACTCTATCGCTTCCGGAACACCAGCCATGGTGTCATGATCAGTCAGCGCGAGCACTTTCACCTGTTCTGGTCACTAGGTAAGCAGAGTTAGCGTATGAATGTGCTAGGCATTAGCATTCCAAATGGAAGTGACTAGTGAGATGCCACTCCCTGATAAATTTTCAGTGGGTGGTGGCATGAGATCCTACCGATGTGGTTCATCATACATGGCAATGGAGACAAGGAGGTCTAATTTCATGGTTCATTTTTTGAGAAATCTTTTAAAAGATTTTGTATGGTTTTGCGTACCGCCACATGGGTGGTCTGGTGGCATTCTTGTTGGTATCAAGTAAAGAAGGTTGGTACCGGAGACTGCTGTGTGAAACTACATATGTGATCTAAAAATGATGGTTTTGAATGGGCTTTTGTGCCGGTGTATAGAGCCTCACAAGATTCCCGTAGAGCAGAGTTTTTATCTGAACTTGTAAGGATGTGCGAATCGAAACCTCTTCCTATGTTGTTAAGAGGAGATTTAAATATTATTCGTACAAGGGAAGAAAAGAATAGTGATAATTTCAAACCGCATTGGCCGTTTGTTTTAATGCTATTATTGAAAGACTAGATTTAAAAGAAATTATCCTCTCAGGCCGACAATTTATATGGGCTAATAGGCATGAGAATCCAACTTATGAAAAGTTGGATTGGATTCTTGCGAGCGTTGAATGGGAACAAAAGTTCCCTTTAGTTTCAGTGCAGGCTTTGACTCAATCTGGTTCTGACCATACGCCGTTAGTTATGGATTCCGGCCACCAAGCACACTTGGTAATAAACCAAGATTTTCTTTTGAGCTATCCTGGTTGTGACATGAAGGTTTTTATGAATTGGTGGCTGCTGAATGGTCGGCAGTATCCATGGGAGGTACACCTATTCAGCGATGGAAAAACAAAATTCGACACTTGCTGCGTTTTCTAAAGGGGTGGGACACAAATTTAAGTGGGAAGTATAAAAAGGAGAAGGAAAGGTTGCTGGCGAATTGTAGCACCCCGGGTAAAACCACTACCAAAAATCGTATGTTGTTTTACTTGTGCATCATTACCATCATCATTGCCATGCATGCATTTGTTTTTGCCTCTAAAATATTTTCACTAAAAAAATCTAGTTTCGAGTTCTAATGTGTGACCCCTTTTTCCGAGACCCCTACCTTGATGAATATAATATACCTTGTTGCATATAATCATTCATACTTGCATACATATCATGTGGTTTGGGGGCTTTTGTCGATTCACCTCGTAATTAAATGTGAAAACCATATGCAGGCTTTTTTAGACTTATATTGGTTCCATTTAAATTTGTATAGCGAACCGTCATGATTTGCCTTGTTAAGGCAACATTTAAATTGCGGGTATCTAAATAACATGAACCACCTTATTAATTGTCGGGACCCGGTTCCGCTTAATATTGCCTAGTCGGATTGCACCTTTGCCATGTCATACATCATACATGCATCATGCCCAATCTTTTGCCGTAGTATTAAATAGTGTATCCGGTATTTCTTCTAGTGCTTTGCTTCTTCACGGATTAGGCCGATGAGTTGATGCGAGTGTCGACACGATCTTCGGATGTATCTTCGGCAATGTTTCTCAGGCGAGCATTCTCCCTATTTCTACCTATTTTGCAGTTTTTATTTCCTCATGTTGATCTATTGCTATCTATGTTACGATGCTCTCTTATTTTATTTAGAGCACGTCAGTTGTTAACGCCACCCTAATACAGTCTGGCGCTACATGAAACCAAGTTTTACAAACTTTATTCTTACAGCCTTCCCTAGCTAACTTATCAGCCACAGAATTCGCCGTGCGTCGCACGGTCTTTACTTCGACCTGATCGAACTCTTGAAGTGTGTCCTTCAGCTCCTCAATCAGCGGACCCAAGACTGATCTGTCTCGTTCGTCCGCCTTAAGCTTCGATGCCACAGTCTCACTGTCTGTCTCCAACACTAGTTTTTGACAGCCCAACTCCTTCGCTAGCTGCAAAGCACGTTTACAGGCCAAAGCCTCCTCCCCTTCAGGATCAATGGCAGCAGGGAAAAAGTGACTCGCTCCGGTGACGAAGCTTCCACTGTGGTCGCGTACCACGACGCCACCACCGCCACACCCATCAGCTTAGAGAAGGATCCGTCTGTGTTGAATTTTAGCCAGTTCACTTCAGGCGGAGACCAGCGAACTGTCTCTGACATCCTCACGGCCACCGCCTTTGACTTCACCTCCACCCATTCTTCCACCAACGCCACTGATCTGCGCGTGATGGCCTCCTGGTCATCGATCACAGGTCTATCTCTCGCCTCATTCCTTGCTAACCAGAGCTGGTACAACAGAGTACATGCCAGTGCACGTTCATCCGTTTTTAGTTTACCAAACCATTCCAGCAACCAGCTCTGAAAATCTCGATGATGCAGAAACTGACGTGACGGAAGAGTAAAGCGTGCTCCAGTGATCTTCTCCAGGCTCGCCCAGGTAGCAATCGAGTGTGGGCAATACCAGAAACAGTGAAGCAATGATTCTTCTCTGCCGCACACAACACAGACCACTCCAGATTTGATGTTGCAACGTTGCAACTCATTTCCAACAGCCAACCCATTCTTTGCGAGCCTCCAAAAGTGAATTTTCACTTTATTCGGTACCTCTGGGTCCCAAATGTCAAGCCAGCCTTTATGAGAGGCACATGAACTTGATGACTCCGCTCTTCCTGTTGCAAGTTTCTTTAGACTGATCTTCAGATGGTATGCCGACCGAACCGAGAACTGTCCCCGTTTTGTGTGATTCCAAGCTAGATAATCTTCTGTTCCGGCTCCTCCTATGGGGACACGCTTGATATCGTCTACATCACCATCATGAAAGTTTTCTCTTAAGACCTGCTCATTCCAATCCCTCCCGTTATCATCAAGGAGATCAGCCACCGTCCTGGCTTTGCCTGATTGTTTCTGCCCAAGCGGAAACTGTGCTCCTGTCCGGGGGATCCATTTATCTTGCATAACGGAGACCTGTGTCCCGCTTCCAATGCGCCAGATCAGTCCCGGTCGTAGAAGTTCTCTACCATGTACAATAGCACGCCAAGTCGCAGAGGCACGTCGAGGACAGGTAGCATTCAGGAACTCTCCATCCTTGAAATATCTGGCCTTCAAAACAAGAGCACAGAGAGAGTCTGGTTTTGTCAAAATCCTCCACCCCTGCTTAGCTAGGAGGGCCTGATTAAAAGCCTCGTAGTCCCGAAACCCCATGCCACCTTCTCTCTTGCTCGTACACATCTTCTCCCACCCTATCCAAGAGACCTTCCTCTTCCCCTTTGTCTCTCCCCACCAGAATCTCGACGCAATGGAACCGAGCTGGCCACACATCTTCGTCGACAACTGGAAGCAAGACATAGTATATGCCGGCACCGCCTGAAGAACAGACTTTACCAGTACTTCTCATGCCGCTTTCGAAAGGCCTTGTCCCTTCCATCCTCCAATCTTTCCCCAGGATCGCTCACGTAAGTGCTTGAAGCAGCCATCTTTGGACCTCCCCACCACCGTGGGTAGGCCAAGATATCGTTCTGTCAATGCCTCCTGGTCCACCCCAAGGACCTGCTTCAACTCGGCTTTCCTCCCCTCCAGACAACCCTTGCCAAAATAGATGGACGACTTCTGGAGGTTCACCTTTTGCTCCGAGCTAGCCTCATACCTCTGCAGCACCAACTTAAGAGTCGCCATACTCTCTGGGGAGGCCTCTAGAAAAACGATACTGTCATCAGCAAATAATAAGTGCGTGATGTGTGGACCCATTGCACCATAACACACTCCCTTGAGTTGGTTCTCAATCTGAGCCTGCCGAAGAAGGGATGAGAAACCCTCAACACAGAAAAGGAACAAGTATGGCGATAGAGGATCACCCTGTCTCAACCCCCTCGTGGGCTTAAAGGACTCTGATACCCCTCCGTTTAGCTTGACAGAAAACTGTACTGATTGAATGCATCGCATAATAATATTGATCCAAGCATCGGCAAAACCCATCTTCTTCATCATTTTATTTAGAAAAGACCACTCCACTCTCAGGGCCGGCCCATAGGCCAGGGCAACGGGGCGCACGCCCTGGGCCCCCGTCAGGTAGGGGCCCCGGCCCATGGAGTACTTCTATAATTGTACACGTAGTATATTCCGTATTTCTGTATTAGGCCTAAGAAATCTACAATAGGCCAAGATCAGATGATACAAAGGCACAGCTCACCGCGTTGTCAAGGAACAGAACTGACGGGGAAATTAATTGAACGCTGCTACCTACTGGACCTAGGGGCCAGGGCTCCATCGTTTTCCTCTCCTGCCGCCCTCGCTAGAATTGCCAATGCCCCAGAAACAGTGCCTCCACTCCAGTGCCTCATCGATTTCAAGGTCACAGCCAGCTTTTAATGAGACCAACACCGCAATTTCGTTCCCAAACCATCTCTCTGTCCATTCGCAACATCCTTCCCACAGAAAAATGTTTGAGACTTGAGAGATGGTATGTACTCCGTATTCGTCTTTCCCGCAATCCTGTTCATAGTGAAAAGTTAATTCAGATCAGGTGTGGTCTTCTCGTTCCTTCTGACGGTTGTGGCCTGCGATCAAACACTTACATCCAAATCGAGTCATACCTAGGTTCTTTTGTTCGTTGTATTTACCAGTTTTATGCAATTTGGGGCATGTATTCTAGAAAGTATTTATCCGGCAGGGCTAATGAAAAAAAAGGATAGGTGAAATGGTAGAATCCCAAAAAGGATCAGCTGAATTTTTTTAGAAGTAGTTCTTCTATGGGTGACGCAAAAACTTCAAGGAGCAATCAACTTTGAAAACGTATTTGTTATACATAGTTGAAGAAAATCATAGTCTCCTTTGCCACACAGGCGCACATGAAAACAATCTTTTGTAGAACTATACATAGTCCACACTATCATGATATTGTTCTCTTGATCGATAGAAATAAATTGGTGCTATCAATTTTTTATTTTAGAGTTCATCACTCTATACCATAATAAAATAAATATAGTTTTTTTGCGTTTGAAATATAAATATGTGAGGTGTATTTGTCTCAACACAAGGGCCCCTTGTTGTCCTCTTGCCCCTGGACCCAAAAAAGTGTGGACCGGCCCTGTCGACTCTGTCGTATGCCTTCATCATATCTAGTTTGACAGCACAAAGGGGAATCTTAAGTTTCCGGGTTCGAATTGAGTGCGTGCATTCATATGCAATCGATACATTATCTGTAATCAACCTCCCTGGGACAAACGCACTTTGCTCCTCCGAGATTAAGATAGGCAGAGTAAACTTGAGTCTGTTGGTCAGCACCTTCGACGCAATTTTATACAGAACATTGCATAAGCTAATCGGGCAAAACTGGGTGAGCATCTCCGGTGAGTTCACCTTAGGAATCAGCACAAGGATTGTCGGTGATATCATAAACTGTTTGGTAGACAGTTGGCCTTGCATGTCGTAGTCGCTTGCTCAGGTGTTGCTTCGCGTCGTCATTGTTCCGCAGTTGTTGGAAGGTTGTCACATGCTTGATGTTAGAGATGATCATGGCTTTAATTACAACTTGATATTAAAATGTTGGGACTAGATATACCTAATGCAGAGGCACCGGTGAGCAATAGATGTTATTTGGTTTTTAACTGCTCACTGGTGTCCCGTAGGTCCCGAGTACTTGATACCTGTTCCTTGACTATCACACTATCCGTATGTGGGACCATAAATCCCCTTAGACAGAGCTTGATTCATTTCTTATTTCTTGGGACCACAAACTAGTTTGGGATTTTAATACTATCTTGTACTTATGCCATGTTTACTGCTTTATTTACTATTGTTGCTCGTGGAGAGCGTTTATTACTGTACTGTTTTCGCGGTATCGACAAGCCCAGTCAAACTTTTAGGACCTCTGGTTCCGTCTCGAAGCCGGCCAACTTCGTTGCGAGTAGCTTAGTGGGGTGGCCCCCTGAAATATTTTATGAATTTTGTGATTGTTTTATCGTGATGCCTCGTTGGTTTTTTATTTGGTTTTTCCGAGGTTGATCGTGTGTGTGTTGCTATTTGTACATCCCTGCAGGATAAATATTTCTCAAAGCCGTGTCCGCAGTTATGGACGATTTGGAGCACAGTATCTCGATCATAGACAACTATAACTAGATTAGTGCTATTAATCTGACTTTGACATGTCCTGGAATCAGCTTCACTATAACGAAATGGATAAATAAAAGTGCCAACAACTACTAGAATTGGGTTTCCTCAACAGAATGGTTAACTAAAACTGCCCACTGCTTATGATATCAGGATGACTCGTGCTATCTATATCTGACTAGTAAATTGTTGCAACTCTATTGGAACGAATAAAATTGTCCACTGTGTGAGTTTCCTCGGTATGACTTTCTCGTTTGGTCTCGAGGGGGAGATGTTAGAGTATGTAACAGGTACGTTTACGTGTATGGAGTAGTACTCCGACCGTACACGTACAAACCTTGTACATGCCACATAGGGGGCTTTTCCCTATCTATATAACACGCAACCGATGGCCCGAGAGGGCACGCATCGTTCCACAAACATTGACATGGTATCAGAGCCTGCCTCTTCCCGGCTCTAGCTGCCACCCAAAAACCCTAAAATCATCGCCGCCGCCACTTCTAGCCATTGCGCCGTGCCACCGCTGCCCAAACTCACAAATACGACCAAAACCCCCTCTTCTGCCGCCTCCTGTGGCCGCCGCATCGAGCTACAAACCACGACCAAAACCAATCTACAACTCAAAACTACAACCTACGATCTACAAACCCAAAACCACGACCCAAAAAATCCCTCTGCCGCCACACATCTTGTGTCGCCGCCGAGATCATGACCCACGCAGCCGTCGCATTCCTCTGCAGCCGTCGCGTCCAAGATCATCATGTCATCCTCAACGTCCATCGCATCGACCACTGCCCTCGCTGCTGCCCTTGGATCGGCCCCGTCGCAGCTCCTCACGCAGGATAATGCGCTGATCTGGAAAGCGCTGGTCGTTCTGGCCCTTCGCGGTGCCCATGTCCTTGCTCTTGTCGAAGGCTCGGAGAAGGCACCGGAGAAGCTCCTGGAGACTAAAGACATCAACAAGAAGAAGGTTACGATCGAGAACCCGGAGTACGCTGGGTGTCTCGTGACCAGCAGGTGCTGCGGTGGATCCTGAACGCTCTGTCCCCCGATGTGCTCGTTCACGTCGTCGGCATGGAGACATCTGCTGAAACCTGGGCCGCCATCAACAACCATGTCTCCTCCACGTCCAATTCCCGTGTCCAACAGCTTCGCTCTGCTCTCAATGATACTCATAACAACGATCTTTCTGTTGATAAGTATTTTGCCAAGATGAAGTGTCTTGCCTCTGAACTTGCTGTTGTTGGTAAACCTCTTGATGATGGTGAATTAGTCTGGTATGTTCTTCGTGATCTTGGTAGTCAATACAACAATTTATGCACGGCTGTCAATGCAAATCCTGGTACTACTTTTTCTGAGTTACTAAGCCAAGTTCAAGCTTATGATCGCATGCACAAGACTGAGGATGTCAGCTTCTCCTCGTCGGTAATGTTGCCAGGCGTGGCAATGGTCCTCCGTCACGCACTCCTGACCGCTCACGTCAGGATGATCGCCCTCGACAGCACTACGATGACCGTCCACGCTACGATGATCGTGGTCGCGGTGATGACCGTGGCCGCCAGCAGGACTACCGTGACCGCTGAGATGATCGTGGCCACCGCGACGACTGGGGCCGCCGTGATGATGGTGGTTACCAGGGTCGGCGCTATGACGATGACCGTCCTCGCCGCCGTGATGATGGGGACCAACATGATGATGGTGGGCGCCGTCGTGATCGTCATCCCACCCCGTATGTTGACACCACTTGTCAGATCTACTTTATTCACGGGCATCCTGCTCGTGATTGTTGGTGGCGTCATGGAGATGACTGTGGCCAAGATGGAGAATGTGGAAAGAAGGATGCCAATTTTGCCTCTCATGGAGTAGACACAAATTGGTACTATGACACTGGAGCCACTGATCACGTTGCTGCTGAAATGAACAAGCTTACCACACACGACAAGTATCAAGGAAAAGATCGTGTTCGCACTGCTGAAGGCACAGGTATGCATATTAGTCATATTGATCATTCAATTTTGCGCACCCCTCATAATTCTTTTAACCTCAATTCTATATTACATGTTCCTAGTGCATCTAAAAATCTCTTATCAGTTCATCGTTTTACTCTTGACAATCATGTCTTTATTGAGTTTCATCCTTTCTTCTTTTTGATCAAGGACCAAGCAACACAACGCATCCTGTTTAAGGGTCCTTGATATGGAGGTCTCTATCCCTTGATGCCCCTCACCACCGAGTCTTCCACGCATTCCTTCATCACAATAAAGCCATCATTCTCTACATGGCATCATCGTCTAGGACATCCATCTTCGTTCATTGTTCAACAAGTACTTAGAAGAAATAAAATAGCTTACACCCCCGACAGTACTCCCTATGTTTGTGATTCTTGTCAATTAGCCAAGAGTCACCACATGCCATATCCCATCTCCACCAGTAGATCCACTGTTCCTTTGGAACAAGTCTTTTCTGATGTATGGGGGCCTGCTCCTCTGTTTCTAAGGAAACATGCATACTATGTAAGCTTTATTGATGATTATAGCAATTTTACATGGATATATTTGCTTAAGAAGCGTTCTGATGTTTATCAAGCTTTTCTTAATTATCAGCAGTATGTTGAGCGAAAGTTTGATAGTAAAAATATTACTATGCAAACTGACTGGGGGTGAGTATGAGAAACTCAATTCTTTCTTTCAAAAAGTTGTTATCACACATCATGTGTCGTGTCCCCATGCCCACCAACAAAATGGTTCCGCTGAACGAAAACATCATCACATAGTTGAAGTTGGTCTTGCATTTCTTGCAAATGCCTCTCAAGTACTGGGATGAAGCTTTTCTTACTGCCACGTTTCTCATTAACTTACTCCCTAGCAAAGTTCTTGACCTTGAGTCTCCTAGTGAACGTCTTCTTCATATCAAACCCAATTATGATGCACTTAGAACCTTTGGTTGTGCTTATTGGCCCAACCTTCGTCCTTATAATACCAGACAACTTGCTTTTTGGTCTCAAAAGTGTGTGTTTCTTGGTTACAACCCACTTCATAAAGGTGTAAAATGTCTAGATGTTTCCACAAGACATGTTTACATATCTCGAGATGTTGTCTTTGATGAAAATATCTTCCCCTTTGAAGCCCTCCATCCAAATGCCGGTCTCTCCTTAAAAAAGAAATTCTTCTTTACCAAAGATCTACTTCTCTTGAGGGTGCACATACAATTGATGATCATATGCCTAATATTGTGCCCATTGTTGTTACTTCTAATTATGCTCCATAGAACAACACAGCTACAGGTGAAAATTTCACTCAAAATTGTGCTCCTGAGCCTCCACAACCCATTGTTGGCCCCCAAATGCAAAATGACGAAACTTGCACGGAAACAGAAGTTGATTCGGGGGAAACATTCCCCTGGCAGAGCTGGCAGTGCTGATCTCGGAGAGGATTCTCCCGCCTCTGGGACTCCGCGAGGGTCCGCGTCGACGTCGCCCTCAAGCCCCGAGCCGCCGCGTCGTGCCTCCGCGTCGCCCACGACCCCTGCCACGCCCCGCTCCAACCAGGCATCGCTGTGTCCCCGGCTGCCCCCTCTCATCGCAGCCTGGGTCCTCATGACGCCTCCAGATCATCTACACCTGCGACGCCTATGACTGCTGTTAGACATGTAATATTGTATAGGTACGGTCACGGTGTAGTACACCGCACCGTTGTACAAGCCATGAGAGGGATATTCTCTCCTATATAAACACGTACCCTGGCCCTCTACGGAGGTCTACCGGTTCCGCTACGTTATTTGACATGGTATCAGAGCAAATCCTCTCCCTACCCTAGCCGCCGACGAACCTCAAAAACCCTAGCCACGATCCATGATCGGAAGCCCAAAAATTCCCCACGATTGATAGATCGGAAGCACCACAACCCAACATCCACGATCATCTTGGTGGAAATCCCCCAAAACCCCACGATCGCCTTGATCAGAAAACCCCAAAAAACCCATCACACACGATCTGCAGATCGCAAGATCTTCACGTCAGCACCGCCATGTCTTCCTCGACCTCGTCAAGTGTCCTGGCCACGTCGCTCGGAAACCCACCTGCTACTAAGATGACACGAAACAATTTCTTGTTCTGGAAAACCCTCGTTCTCCCTCCTCTACGTGGTGCTCAGGTCCTTGATCTACTTGAGGGAACCGACGCCACGCCGGTGCAATGGCTCGAGACAGAGGATGTTGAAAAGAAGATGATCAAGTCCCAAAACCCTGCGTATGCCGCGTGGCTCTCGCGGGATCGGGCGATCTTTGGGGTGGCTGGTTCAGACCACATCGCAGTGCGACACCTCTTGCCGTTCGACCATCATCACCACCATGTTCAGCGCCCACTCTCGGTCCCGGATCAACCAGCTAAGAGGCTCGCTGCAAAGCACGAAGAAGCATGACATGAGCGCTGCAACCTTCTTCGAAACAATGAAAGGCTTCGCCTCCGAACTCACTGCCGCTGAGAAACAAGTAGAGGCAGATGAGATGGTGGGCTACATCACCAACGGTCTCGACGCCACATACAATGACATGGCAGCTGCTGTCAATGGCAACAGCGCCATCACCCTCGATAATCTTTATGATTAGGTGATCGTCCACGAGCGGCGCCCAGAGATGCTCCAGGAGACCGGCCAGAGCACCGACTTCACCTCTTCTGCCAACGCTGCTTCTCGACACCGCCAAGATGCTGAACGTGACTACCGTGCTCCTCGCGGTGATCGCGGAAAATCGCCGCCTTGTGGTGATCGTGCCAGGTCTCCGGACCGTCGCCGTGATGATCGTGGCCGGTCCCCTAACCGTCGTCGCGATGACCGTGGCAAGTGGGAAGAACGCCGCCGTGATGACCGCTGGGAAAATCACCGTCGCCCTGATGATCATGACCATCGCCGGGGTGACAGTAAGGGGCAGGGACGCCGCAAGGGACACGGCCATGCGCCGACACCCTATGTAGATGTCACCTGTCAAATCTGCAAGATACACGGCCACCCTGCTTCTGACTGCTGGGGGCACTTCAAGCATGACTCCGATGATGATGATGATGAAGGGACAACAAGAAGGGTGCCAATGTTGCATCCTATGGTGTGGAAACGAATTGGTATTCTGATTCGCGTGCCACACACCACATTACAAGTGAGCTCAACAAGATGACAACCCATGACAAGTACAAGGGCCGTGATCGTGTGCACACGGCCGATGGAAATGGTATGATCATAAACCACACTGGTTATTCCAAGTTGCATACTCCCCATAGTATATTGCATCTCAATGATATTCTCCATGTTCCACATGCTTCTAAAAGTCTTTTATTTGTTCATAAACTTTGCCTTCATAACAATGTGTTTATTGAGTTCCATGCTTGGTTCTTTTTGATTAAGGATCAGGTCACGCGAAGGATTTTGTTTAGAGGTCCATGCTATGGTGGCCTCTACCCGCTAGTGTGTATCTCCATCGGGTCTTCCAAGCAAGCTTTCATCACAATAAAACCATCATCTTCCACATGGCATCGCCGCTTAGGACATCCATCCTCCTTTGTGGTGCAGCAAGTTCTTAGAAAAAATCAGCTTTCATACACCTCGGAAATAAATCTGTATATTTGTGATTCTTGTCAGTTAGCTAAGAGTCATCAGTTTCCATATCATGTATATTCTAGTATGTTCACTGTTCCTTTTGAATTAGTGTACTCTGATGTATGGGGTCCAGCACCTGCCTCTGTTGGCAAACACTTATACTATGTAAGCTTCATCGATGATTTTAGTAAATTTTCATGGATTTATCTTCTTAAGAAACGTTCTGATGTTTATCAAGTGTTTTTTAATTATCAAGCCTATGTTGAGCGCAAATTCAATAAGAAAATTGTTACCATGCAAACTGATTGGGGTGGTGAATATGAAAAACTGAATAGTTTTTTTCAGAAAATTGGCATTGTTCATCATGTCTCTTGTCCTCATGCCCACCAACAAAATGGTGCTGCTGAGTGCAAACATCGTCATATAGTTGAAGTTGGCCTCTCTTTACTTGCGCGTGCCTTCATGCCTCTCAAGTTTTGGGATGAAGCTTTCCTAACATCCACCTTCCTTATAAATCTTCTCCCAAGCAAAGTTATAGATTTTCAAACTCCTATTGAACGTCTCCTTGGTACAAAACCAAATTATGACTCCCTTAGAATTTTTGGCTGTGCATGTTGGCCTAATCTTCGCCCATACAACAAAAGGAAGCTTGCATATTGTTCTACACGTTGTGTTTTCTTAGGCTATAGTCCCCTTCATAAAGGTGTCAAATGCCTAGATGTGTCTACTGGTCGGGTCTATGTGTCTAGAGATGTTGTCTTTGATGAGAATCTTTTTCCGTTTGCATCTTTGCATCCTAATGCTGGTTCTCGTCTCCGTAATGACATCCTTCTCCTACCGACCACCACTTCATCACATACTCATGGGGATGTACAACTTGATGATCATATGCCCTTGCCTTTTGTCCCTGTTGTTACTAACAATGACCAGGAAAACGATGATGCGGATGACAGTGTCTCCGAGGACGACTCCAGCAGTAAAAACCGCAGTCAAAACGGTGAAGAAACGAGCTCAAATCATCAAAATTCAGATTCTGCATAAAACAATGAAACCCGCACGCGGACCGAGGACAATCCTCCTCGTACCTCGCCTTCCGCGCGTCTAGATCCCGAGCTGGATCCGCCTGCCACGCGCGTGTCCTAGGGCGCTAGGCTGGCCACTCCTCATTCCCGCCCTCTGCCCGGCGAATGGCGGGTCTACACGCGTCGTGGGCGGTCGATGTCGCAGGCCCCACGCCGGTCCCCCTCTGGCCGGTCCCCGCCTCGTGCCCCCACACCCGACAGCGCGCAGCGCATCTCCTGCCCGTGGCAGATGGCTGCTGCTCCAACAGGAGGGTGCCACGTCGCCGGCCAGGTCGTCCCCAGCAGAAAGCGCGTCTGTGCGCGGTGATCCCGAGGCGGATTCGCCCGATTCGCTCTATCGTCACCCAGTGCCCGGATCTCTGTCAGCCTCTGTTGCTGCACCCCGTGGTCAAGGCCCAAACAAGGTTACAAAAAGGTATAAAAAAACCCAAAATTTATAAAGATGGTACTGTGAGATATGGTTTTCTTGCATCTACATATGAACCACGCACTCTTTCTGAGTCTCTCGGGAATTCTCAAAGGCGCAAAGCAATGGAGGAAGAATATGATGCTTTGCGAGAAAATAAAACTTGGCACTTGGTTCCACCGAGCTCTAAGAGAAATTTGATTGGTTGCAAGTGGGTTTATCGCATCAAGAAACAAGCTGATGGTACTATTGACAGGTATAAAAATCGTCTTGTTGCCAAAGGTTTTAAACAACGATATGGTATTGATTACGAAGATACTTTCAGTCCAGTAGTTAAAGCAGCTACAATCAGAACAGTTTTAGCAGTTTCAGTCTCCAGAGGTTGGAATTTGCGGTAGCTAGATGTCAAGAACGCGTTTCTCCATGGTGTTCTGGAAGAGAAGGTTTACATGAAACAACCACTAGGTTTTGAGAATCCAAATGTTCCTGACTATGTTTGCAAACTTGATAAAGCTCTATATGGTCTAAAACAAGCCCCTCGAGCATGGTACTCTCGACTCAGTTCAAAGTTACATGATTATGGTATTTTTCCATCTAAAGCAGATACATCTCTATTTCTTTATGAGAAATCAGATATCACTATATTTGTTTTGATATATGTTGATGACATTATTGTTACAAGTTCATCAGATAATGCTATTGATGCTTTGCTTCGAGATCTCAACAAGGATTTTGCTATCAAGGACCTTGGCGTCCTGCATCACTTCTTGGGTATTGAAGTGAATAAAAGTCCAGCCGGCCTTGTGTTAACAAGACAGGAAAAATATGCTTCAGAATTGCATGAAAAAGTTGGCATGCTAAAATGCAAATCTGCACCGATGCCTCTGTCCTCTTCGGAGCCACTGTCATTGGTTGCAAGAAATCCTCTTGGTACAGAAGATAGTACACGATATCGCAGTATAGTTGGTGGATTGCAATATCTTCATGCTCCTACCACAAGGCCTGACTTGGCTTTATCGGTAAATAAAGTTTGCCAATTTCTTCATGGTCACAGCACTAAAGAGGATATTACGTTATGTCAAAGACACAATTAATATTGGTATCACTTTTCAACCATCTAAATCTACACTTTTGAGTGCTTTCTCAGATGAAGATTGGGCTGGCTGCCTTGATGATAGACACTCCACAGGAGGCTTTGCTATATTCTTAGGATCAAACTTGATTTCCTAGACTGTAAGGAAACAAGCTACAGTATTTCTTTCCAGTACAGAAGCTGAGTACAAAGCCTTAGCAAATGCTACAACAGAAATGATATGGGTTGAAGCACTTCTGAATGAGCTTAGAGTAAAATTACAAGAGAAACCTTGCCTTTGGTGTGACAACCTTGGTGCAACATTCTTGTCTACAAATCCAGTGTTTCATGCTCGTACTAAGCATATAGAGATTGACTTTCACTTGTTCGTGAAAGAGTAGCAGAAAAGAGGTTAGACATTAGATTTGTATCTAGTAAAGATCAGGTTGCAGATGGCTTTACAAAATCACTTACTATTAAAAATTTGTATGAGTTTAGGAGTAATCTAAACCTTGTACCAAGCTTAGATTAAGGGGGGTTGTTAGACATGTAATATTGTATAGGTACGGTCACGGTGTAGTACACCGCACCATATCCTATAGCCATGAGAGGGCTATTATCTCCTATATAAACACGCACTCGACCTCTCGGAGGTGTACCGTTCTTCGTTATTTGACAATTCGATGCACCATCCCTTTGTTTCTTGATGTCGTCTGCGGCTGGGTCAAGTGTAGCTGATGCTGCTACTACGCCACCGCCCACCCCTCCCGGACCTCGTACACGTTTGCAGAAAGGTATAAGTCAACCCAAACGCTACACTAATGGTATTGTACGATATGGTATGCTCTCTTCTACAGGAGAACCACGTAATTTGTCTGCTGCTCTTGATGATACACACTGGCGTTCAGCTATGCAAAATGAGTATGATGCTCTTATGATGAACAAAACCTGGACTCTTGTTCCCTCCAGTTCTAAAAAAATGTTATTGACTGCAAATGGGTTTACCGTATTAAATGACGTGATGATGGTACTATTGATCGTTACAAAGCTCGGTTAGTTGCAGAAGGATTCAAATAAAGGTATGGCATTGATTATGAAGATACCTTTAGTCTTGTTGTCAAGATTGTCACTATTCAAATTGTTCTGTCTATTTCTATTTCTCGTGGTTGGAGTCTAAGGCAGCTAGATGTCAAAAACGCGTTCCTACATGGTGTTCTAGAAGAGCAGATCTATATGAAATAACCACCTGGTTTTGAACATCCTGATACTCCCCATTATGTTTATGGACTTGATAAAGCTCTATATGTAGTGAAGCAAGCTCCCCGAGCATGGTACTCTCGTCTCAGTGCTAAGCTACATCATCTTGGTTTCATTCCATCCAAGGCTGACACGTCCCTATTTCTCTATGATAAGTCTGGTGTTACAATTTTTTTCTCATTTATGTTGATGGTATTATTGTGACAAGCTCCTCTGATGATGCTATCTTAGTTCTGCTCAAAGATCTCAATGTTCACTTTGCTATCAAAGATTTGGGAGATCTTCATTATTTTCTTGGTATGGAAGTCCACAGAACAGAAGATGGTTTGCTCCTCACACAACAGAAATATGCTCATGATATTCTCACCCACGTTGGTATGCTTGCGTGCAAATCTGCTCCTACACCGCTGTCTCCTTCCGAGCCATTGTCCTTGCGTGAAGGAACTCCCCTTGGTCATGATGATAGCTCTCGGTATCGCAGTATAGTTGGTGCTCTTCAGTATCTCACCCTCATACGTCCAGATCTGTCATTTTCTGTTAATAAGGTCTGTCAATACCTTCATGCTCCTACTACTGCTCATTAGACAGATGCTAAACGCATTCTTCGTTATGTTAAGGACACGTCTCATCTTGGTATCACGTTCAAAAAGTCTTCGTCTACACTTCTTAGTGCTTTTTCAGATGCAGATTGGGCAGGCTGTCTTGAGGATCGCCGCTCTACTGTAGGCTTTGCCATCTTCCATTCTCAGGGCCACTCCACTCTCAGGGCCAGCCCATAGGCCAGGGCAACGGGGCGCACGCCCTGGGCCCCCGTCAGGTAGGGGCCCCGGCCCATGGAGTACTTCTATAATTGTACACGTAGTATATTCCGTATTTCTGTATTAGGCCTAAGAAATCTACAATAGGCCAAGATCAGATGATACAAAGGCACAGCTCACCGCGTTGTCAAGGAACAGAACTGACGGGGAAATTAATTGAACGCTGCTACCTACTGGACCTAGGGGCCAGGGCTCCATCGTTTTCCTCTCCTGCCGCCCTCGCTAGAATTGCCAATGCCCCAGAAACAGTGCCTCCACTCCAGTGCCTCATCGATTTCAAGGTCACAGCCAGCTTTTAATGAGACCAACACCGCAATTTCGTTCCCAAACCATCTCTCTGTCCATTCGCAACATCCTTCCCACAGAAAAATGTTTGAGACTTGAGAGATGGTATGTACTCCGTATTCGTCTTTCCCGCAATCCTGTTCATAGTGAAAAGTTAATTCAGATCAGGTGTGGTCTTCTCGTTCCTTCTGACGGTTGTGGCCTGCGATCAAACACTTACATCCAAATCGAGTCATACCTAGGTTCTTTTGTTCGTTGTATTTACCAGTTTTATGCAATTTGGGGCATGTATTCTAGAAAGTATTTATCCGGCAGGGCTAATGAAAAAAAAGGATAGGTGAAATGGTAGAATCCCAAAAAGGATCAGCTGAATTTTTTTAGAAGTAGTTCTTCTATGGGTGACGCAAAAACTTCAAGGAGCAATCAACTTTGAAAACGTATTTGTTATACATAGTTGAAGAAAATCATAGTCTCCTTTGCCACACAGGCGCACATGAAAACAATCTTTTGTAGAACTATACATAGTCCACACTATCATGATATTGTTCTCTTGATCGATAGAAATAAATTGGTGCTATCAATTTTTTATTTTAGAGTTCATCACTCTATACCATAATAAAATAAATATAGTTTTTTTGCTTTTGAAATATAAATATGTGAGGTGTATTTGTCTCAACACAAGGGCCCCTTGTTGTCCTCTTGCCCCTGGACCCAAAAAAGTGTGGACCGGCCCTGTCGACTCTGCCGTATGCCTTCATCATATCTAGTTTCACAGCACAAAGGGGAATCTTAAGTTTCCGGGTTCGAATTGAGTGCGTGCATTCATATGCAATCGATACATTATCTGTAATCAACCTCCCTGGGACAAACGCACTTTGCTCCTCCGAGATTAAGATAGGCAGAGTAAACTTGAGTCTGTTGGTCAGCACCTTCGACGCAATTTTATACAGAACATTGCATAAGCTAATCGGGCAAAACTGGGTGAGCATCTCCGGTGAGTTCACCTTAGGAATCAGCACAAGGACTGTCGGTGATATCATAAACTGTTTGGTAGACAGTTGGCCTTGCATGTCATAGTCGCTTGCTCAGGTGTTGCTTCGCGTCGTCATTGTTCCGCAGTTGTTGGAAGGTTGTCACATGCTTGATGTTAGAGATGATCATGGCTTTAATTACAACTTGATATTAAAATGTTGGGACTAGATATACCTAATGCAGAGGCACCGGTGAGCAATAGATGTTATTTGGTTTTAATCGCTCCTTTGGTGTCCCAGAGGCCCGTGAGGCCACTCTCGTGGCAGCCCATAGGCTGTGAACAGCAGGCGCGCCTGGCCCCTGCTGTAGGGGCCCGGCCCATGGAGTACTTCTATAATTGTACACGTAGTATATTCCGTATTTCTGTATTAGGCCTAAGAAATCTACAATAGGCCAAGATCAGATGATACAAAGGCACAGCTCACCGCGTTGTCAAGGAACAGAACTGACGGGGAAATTAATTGAACGCTACCTCTTTGGACCTAGGGGCGAGGCTCCATCGTTTTCCTCTCCTGCCGCCTCGCTAGAATTGCCAATGCCCGAACAGTGCCTCCACTCCAAAGGCCTCATCGATTCCAAGGTCACACCGACTTTTAATGAGACCAACACCCCAATTTCGTTCCCAAACCATCTCTCTGTCCATTCGCAACATCCTTCCCACAGAAAAATGTTTGAGACTTGAGAGATGGTATGTACTCCGTATTCGTCTTTCCCGCAATCATGTTCATAGTGAAAAGTTAATTCAGATCAGGTGTGGTCTTCTCGTTCCTTCTGACGGTTGTGGCCTGCGATCAAACACTTACATCCAAATCGAGTCATACCTAGGTTCTTTTGTTCGTTGTATTTACCAGTTTTATGCAATTTGGGGCATGTATTCTAGAAAATATTTATCCGGCAGGGCTAATGAAAAAAAAGGATAGGTGAAATGGTAGAATCCCAAAAAGGATCAGCTGAATTTTTTTAGAAGTAGTTCTTCTATGGGTGACGCAAAAACTTCAAGGAGCAATCAACTTTGAAAACGTATTTGTTATACATAGTTGAAGAAAATCATAGTCTCCTTTGCCACACAGGCGCACATGAAAACAATCTTTTGTAGAACTATACATAGTCCACACTATCATGATATTGTTCTCTTGATCGATAGAAATAAATTGGTGCTATCAATTTTTTATTTTAGAGTTCATCTCTCTATACCATAATAAAATAAATATAGTTTTTTTGCGTTTGAAATATAAATATGTGAGGTGTATTTGTCTCAACACAAGGGCCCCTTGTTGTCCTCTTGCCCCTGGACCCAAAAAAGTGTGGACCGGCCCTGTCGACTCGTATGCCTTCATCATATCTAGTTTGACAGCACAAAGGGAATCTTAAGTTTCGGGTTCGAATTGAGTGCGTGCATTCATATGCAATCGATACATTATCTGTAATCAACCTCCACGGACAAACGCACTTTGCTCCTCCGAGATTAAGATAGGCGAGTAAACTTGAGTGCATTGGTCACCTTGACGCAATTTTATACTGAGAACATTGCATAAGCTAATCGGCAAACTGGGGTGAGCATCTCCGTGAGTTCACCTTAGGAATCAGCACAAGGACTATCGGTGATATCATAAACTGTTTGGTAGACAGTTGGCCTTGCATGTCGTAGTCGCTTGCTCAGGTGTTGCTTCGCGTCGTCATTGTTCCGCAGTTGTTGGAAGGTTGTCACATGCTTGATGTTAGAGATGATCATGGCTTTAATTACAACTTGATATTAAAATGTTGGGACTAGATATACCTAATGCAGAGGCACCGGTGAGCAATAGATGTTATTTGGTTTTTAACTGCTCACTGGTGTCCCGTAGGTCCCGAGTACTTGATACCTGTTCCTTGACTATCACACTATCCGTATGTGGGACCATAAATCCCCTTAGACAGAGCTTGATTCATTTCTTATTTCTTGGGACCACAAACTAGTTTGGGATTTTACTACTATCTTGTACTTATGCCATGTTTACTGCTTTATTTACTATTGTTGCTCGTGGAGAGCCTTTATTACTGTACTGTTTTCGCGGTATCGACAAGCCCAGTCAAACTTTTAGGACCTCTGGTTCCGTCTCGAAGCCGGCCAACTTCGTTGCGAGTAGCTTAGTGGGGTGGCCCCCTGAAATATTTTATGAATTTTGTGATTGTTTTATCGTGATGCCTCGTTGGTTTTTTATTTGGTTTTTCCGAGGTTGATCGTGTGTGTGTTGCTATTTGTACATCCCTGCAGGATAAATATTTCTCAAAGCCGTGTCCGCAGTTATGGACGATTTGGAGCACAGTATCTCGATCATAGACAACTATAACTAGATTAGTGCTATTAATCTGACTTTGACATGTCCTGGAATCAGCTTCACTACAACGAAATGGATAAATAAAAGTGCCAACAACTACTAGAATTGGGTTTCCTCAACAGAATGGTTAACTAAAACTGCCCACTGCTTATGATATCAGGATGACTCGTGCTATCTATATCTGACTAGTAAATTGTTGCAACTCTATTGGAACGAATAAAATTGTCCACTGTGTGAGTTTCCTCGGTATGACTTTCTCGTTTGGTCTCGAGGGGGAGATGTTAGAGTATGTAACAGGTACGTTTACGTGTATGGAGTAGTACTCCGACCGTACACGTACAAACCTTGTACATGCCACATAGGGGGCTTTTCCCTATCTATATAACACGCAACCGATGGCCCGAGAGGGCACGCATCGTTCCACAAACATTGACATGGTATCAGAGCCTGCCTCTTCCCGGCTCTAGCTGCCACCCAAAAACCCTAAAATCACCGCCGCCGCCACTTCTAGCCGCCGCCGTACCCTGTCGCCGCTGCCCAAACTCACAAATACGACCAAAACCCCCTCTTCTGCCGCCTCCTGTGGCCGCCGCATCGAGCTACAAACCACGACCAAAACCAATCTACAACTCAAAACTACAACCTACGATCTACAAACCCAAAACCGACCCAAAAAATCCCTCCGCCGCCACATCTTGTGTCGCCGCCGAGATCATGACCCACGCAGCCGCATTCCTCTGCAGCCGTCGCCCAAGATCATCATGTCATCCTCAACGTCCATCGATCGACCAACGCCTCGCTGCCCTTGGATCGGCCCGTCGCAGCTCCTCACGCGAGATAATGCGCTGATCTGGAAAGCGCTGGTCGTTCTGGCCCTTCGCGGTGCCCATGTCCTTGCTCTTGTCGAAGGCTCGGAGAAGGCACCGGAGAAGCTCCTGGAGACTAAAGACATCAACAAGAAGAAGGTTACGATCGAGAACCCGGAGTACGCTGGGTGTCTCGTGACCAGCAGGTGCTGCGGTGGATCCTGAACGCTCTGTCCCCCGATGTGCTCGTTCACGTCGTCGGCATGGAGACATCTGCTGAAACCTGGGCCGCCATCAACAACCATGTCTCCTCCACGTCCAATTCCCGTGTCCAACAGCTTCGCTCTGCTCTCAATGATACTCATAACAACGATCTTTCTGTTGATAAGTATTTTGCCAAGATGAAGTGTCTTGCCTCTGAACTTGCTGTTGTTGGTAAACCTCTTGATGATGGTGAATTAGTCTGGTATGTTCTTCGTGATCTTGGTAGTCAATACAACAATTTATACCACTGTCAATGCAAATCCTGGTACTACTTTTTCTGAGTTACTAAGCCAAGTTCAAGCTTATGATCGCATGCACAAGACTGAGGATGTCAGCTTCTCCTCGTCGGTAATGTTGCCAGGCGTGGCAATGGTCCTCCGTCACGCACTCCTGACCGCTCACGTCAGGATGATCGCCCTCGACAGCACTACGATGACCGTCCACGCTACGATGATCGTGGTCGCGGTGATGACCGTGGCCGCCAGCAGGACTACCGTGACCGCTGAGATGATCGTGGCCACCGCGACGACTGGGGCCGCCGTGATGATGGTGGTTACCAGGGTCGGCGCTATGACGATGACCGTCCTCGCCGCCGTGATGATGGGGACCAACATGATGATGGTGGGCGCCGTCGTGATCGTCATCCCACCCCGTATGTTGACACCACTTGTCAGATCTACTTTATTCACGGGCATCCTGCTCGTGATTGTTGGTGGCGTCATGGAGATGACTGTGGCCAAGATGGAGAATGTGGAAAGAAGGATGCCAATTTTGCCTCTCATGGAGTAGACACAAATTGGTACTATGACACTGGAGCCACTGATCACGTTGCTGCTGAAATGAACAAGCTTACCACACACGACAAGTATCAAGGAAAAGATCGTGTTCGCACTGCTGAAGGCACAGGTATGCATATTAGTCATATTGATCATTCAATTTTGCGCACCCCTCATAATTCTTTTAACCTCAATTCTATATTACATGTTCCTAGTGCATCTAAAAATCTCTTATCAGTTCATCGTTTTACTCTTGACAATCATGTCTTTATTGAGTTTCATCCTTTCTTCTTTTTGATCAAGGACCAAGCAACACAACGCATCCTGTTTAAGGGTCCTTGAAATGGAGGTCTCTATCCCTTGATGCCCCTCACCACCGAGTCTTCCACGCATTCCTTCATCACAATAAAGCCATCATTCTCTACATGGCATCATCGTCTAGGACATCCATCTTCGTTCATTGTTCAACAAGTACTTAGAAGAAATAAAATAGCTTACACCCCCGACAGTACTCCCTATGTTTGTGATTCTTGTCAATTAGCCAAGAGTCACCACATGCCATATCCCATCTCCACCAGTAGATCCACTGTTCCTTTGGAACAAGTCTTTTCTGATGTATGGGGGCCTGCTCCTCTGTTTCTAAGGAAACATGCATACTATGTAAGCTTTATTGATGATTATAGCAATTTTACATGGATATATTTGCTTAAGAAGCGTTCTGATGTTTATCAAGCTTTTCTTAATTATCAGCAGTATGTTGAGCGAAAGTTTGATAGTAAAAATATTACTATGCAAACTGACTGGGGGTGAGTATGAGAAACTCAATTCTTTCTTTCAAAAAGTTGTTATCACACATCATGTGTCGTGTCCCCATGCCCACCAACAAAATGGTTCCGCTGAACGAAAACATCATCACATAGTTGAAGTTGGTCTTGCATTTCTTGCAAATGCCTCTCAAGTACTGGGATGAAGCTTTTCTTACTGCCACGTTTCTCATTAACTTACTCCCTAGCAAAGTTCTTGACCTTGAGTCTCCTAGTGAACGTCTTCTTCATATCAAACCCAATTATGATGCACTTAGAACCTTTGGTTGTGCTTATTGGCCCAACCTTCGTCCTTATAATACCAGACAACTTGCTTTTTGGTCTCAAAAGTGTGTGTTTCTTGGTTACAACCCACTTCATAAAGGTGTAAAATGTCTAGATGTTTCCACAAGACATGTTTACATATCTCGAGATGTTGTCTTTGATGAAAATATCTTCCCCTTTGAAGCCCTCCATCCAAATGCCGGTCTCTCCTTAAAAAAGAAATTCTTCTTTTACCAGCATCTACTTCTCTTGAGGGTGCACATACAATTGATGATCATATGCCTAATATTGTGCCCATTGTTGTTACTTCTAATTATGCTCCATAGAACAACACAGCTACAGGTGAAAATTTCACTCAAAACTGTGCTCCTGAGCCTCCACAACCCGTTGTTGGCCCCCAAATGCAAAATGACGAAACTTGCACGGAAACAGAAGTTGATTCGGGGGAAACATTCCCCTGGCAGAGCTGGCAGTGCTGATCTCGGAGAGGATTCTCCCGCCTCTGGGACTCCGCGAGGGTCCGCGTCGACGTCGCCCTCAAGCCTCGAGCCACCGCGTCGTGCCTCCGCGTCGCCCACGACCCCTGCCACGCCCCGCTCCAACCAGGCATCGCTGTGTCCCCAGCTGCCCCCTCTCATCGCAGCCTGGGTCCTCATGACGCCTCCAGATCGTCTACACCTGCGACGCCTATGACTGCTGTTAGACATGTAATATTGTATAGGTACGGTCACGGTGTAGTACACCGCACCGTTGTACAAGCCATGAGAGGGATATTCTCTCCTATATAAACACGTACCCTGGCCCTCTACGGAGGTCTACCGGTTCCGCTACGTTATTTGACATGGTATCAGAGCAAATCCTCTCCCTACCCTAGCCGCCGACGAACCTCAAAAACCCTAGCCACGATCCATGATCGGAAGCCCAAAAATTCCCCACGATTGATAGATCGGAAGCACCACAACCCAACATCCACGATCATCTTGGTGGAAATCCCCCAAAACCCCACGATCGCCTTGATCAGAAAACCCCCAAAACCCATCACAAACGATCTGCAGATCGCAAGATCTTCACGTCAGCACCGCCATGTCTTCCTCGACCTCGTCAAGTGTCCTAGCCACGTCGCTCGGAAACCCACCTAATACTAAGATGACACGAAACAATTTCTTGTTCTGGAAAACCCTCGTTCTCCCTCCTCTACGTGGTGCTCAGGTCCTTGATCTACTTGAGGGGCACGCCACGCGGTGCAATGGCTCGAGACAGAGGATGTTGAAAAGAAGATGATCAAGTCCCAAAACCCTGCGTATGCCGCGTGGCTCTCGCGGGATCGAACGATCTTTGGGGTGGCTGGTTCAGACCACATCACGGTGACACCTCTGCCGGCGTCTGGACCATCATCACCACCATGTTCAGCGCCCACTCTCGGTCCCGGATCAACCAGCTAAGAGGCTCGCTGCAAAGCACGAAGAAGCATGACATGAGCGCTGCAACCTTCTTCGAAACGATGAAAGGCTTCGCCTCCGAACTCACTACCGCTGAGAAACAAGTAGAGGCAGATGAGATGGTGGGCTACATCACCAACGGTCTCGACGCCACATACAATGATGTGGCAGCTGCCGCCAATAGCGCCATCACCCTCGATAATCTTTATGATTAGGTGGTCGTCCACGAGCGGCGCCCAGAGATGCTCCAGGAGACCGGCCAGAGCACCGACTTCACCTCTTCTGCCAACGCTGCTTCTCGACACCGCCAAGATGTTGAACGTGACTACCGTGCTCCTCGCGGTGATCGCGGAAAATCGCCGCCTTGTGGTGATCGTGCCAGGTCTCCGGACCGTCGCCGTGATGATCGTGGCCGGTCCCCTAACCGTCATCGCGATGACCGTGGCAAGTGGGAAGAACGCCGCCGTGATGACCGCTGGGAAAATCACCGTCGCCCTGATGATCATGACCATCGCCGGGGTGATGTAAAGAAGCGAGGGCGCCCGCAAGGGACACGGCCATGCGCCGACACCCTATGTAGATGTCACCTGTCAAATCTGCAAGATACACGGCCACCCTGCTTCTGACTGCTGGGGGCGCTTCAAGCATGACTCCGATGATGATGATGATGATGATGATGATGATGATGATGAAGGGACAACAAGAAGGGTGCCAATGTTGCATCCTATGGTGTGGAAACGAATTGGTATTCTGATTCGCGTGCCACACACCACATTACAAGTGAGCTCAACAAGATGACAACCCATGACAAGTACAAGGGCCATGATCGTGTGCACACGGCCGATGGAAATGGTATGATCATAAACCACACTGGTTATTCCAAGTTGCATACTCCCCATAGTATATTGCATCTCAATGATATTCTCCATGTTCCACATGCTTCTAAAAGTCTTTTATTTGTTCATAAACTTTGCCTTCATAACAATGTGTTTATTGAGTTCCATGCTTGGTTCTTTTTGATTAAGGATCAGGTCACGCGAAGGATTTTGTTTAGAGGTCCATGCTATGGTGGCCTCTACCCGCTAGTGTGTATCTCCATCGGGTCTTCCAAGCAAGCTTTCATCACAATAAAACCATCATCTTCCACATGGCATCGCCGCTTAGGACATCCATCCTCCTTTGTGGTGCAGCAAGTTCTTCGAAAAAATCAGCTTTCATACACCTCGGAAATAAATCTGTATATTTGTGATTCTTGTCAGTTAGCTAAGAGTCATCAGTTTCCATATCATGTATCTTCTATTGTGTTCACTGTTCCTTTTGAATTAGTGTACTCTGATGTATGGGGTCCAGCACCTGCCTCTGTTGGCAAACACTTATACTATGTAAGCTTCATCGATGATTTTAGTAAATTTTCATGGATTTATCTTCTTAAGAAACATTCTGATGTTTATCAAGTGTTTTTAATTATCAAGCCTATGTTGAGCGCAAATTCAATAAGAAAATTGTTACCATGCAAACTGATTGGGGTGGTGAATATGAAAAACTGAATAGTTTTTTTCAGAAAATTGGCATTGTTCATCATGTCTCTTGTCCTCATGCCCACCAACAAAATGGTGCTGCTGAGTGCAAACATCGTCATATAGTTGAAGTTGGCCTCTCTTTACTTGCGCGTGCCTTCATGCCTCTCAAGTTTTGGGATGAAGCTTTCCTAACATCCACCTTCCTTATGAATCTTCTCCCAAGCAAAGTTATAGATTTTCAAACTCCTATTGAACGTCTCCTTGGTACAAAACCAAATTATGACTCCCTTAGAATTTTTGGCTGTGCATGTTGGCCTAATCTTCGCCCATACAACAAAAGGAAGCTTGCATATTGTTCTACACGTTGTGTTTTCTTAGGCTATAGTCCCCTTCATAAAGGTGTCAAATGCCTGGATGTGTCTACTGGTCGGGTCTATGTGTCTAGAGATGTTGTCTTTGATGAGAATCTTTTTCCGTTTGCATCTTTGCATCCTAATGCTGGTTCTCGTCTCCGTAATGACATCCTTCTCCTACCGACCACCACTTCATCACATACTCATGGGGATGTACAACTTGATGATCATATGCCCTTGCCTTTTGTCCTGTTATTACTAACAATGACCAGAAAAGCGATGATGCGGATAGCGGTGTCTCGAGGGGCGACTCAGCGGTAAAACCGCAGTCAAAACGGTGAAGAAACGAGCTCAAATCATCAAAATTCAGATTCTGCATAAAACAATGAAACCCGCACGCGGACCGAGGACAATCCTCCTCATACCTCGCCTTCCGCGCGTCTAGATCCCGAGCTGGATCCGCAGCAGCAGCGTCCAGGGCGCTAGGCTAGCCACTCCTCATTCCCGCCCTCTGCCCGGCGAATGGCGGGTCTACACGCGTCGTGGGCGGTCGATGTCGCAGGCCCCACGCCGGTCCCCCTCTGGCCGGTCCCCGCCTCGTGCCCCCACACCCGACAGCACGCAGCGCATCTCCTGCCCGTGGCAGATGGCTGCTGCTCCAACAGGAGGGTGCCACGTCGCCGGCCAGGTCGTCCCCAAAGCGGCGTCATGCGATGA
The DNA here is from genome assembly GCA_023614405.1 of Avena insularis. Lineage (NCBI taxonomy): Eukaryota > Viridiplantae > Streptophyta > Magnoliopsida > Poales > Poaceae > Avena > Avena insularis. The sequence continues at coordinate 261,874,649 of CM042695.1, forward strand.
TCCCGAGGGATTCGCCGATTCTGCTCTGCGTCACCCAGTGCGGATCTCTGTGCGACCTCTGTTCTGCACCCCCTGTGGTTGGCGTCCAAACAAGGTTACAAAAAGGTATAAAAAAACCAAAATTTATAAAGATGGTACTGTGAGATATGGTTTTCTTGCATCTACATATGAACCACGCACTCTTTCTGAGTCTCTCGGGAATTCTCAAAGGCGCAAAGCAATGGAGGAAGAATATGATACTTTGCGAGAAAATAAAACTTGGCACTTGGTTCCACCGAGCTCTAAGAGAAATTTGATTGGTTGCAAGTGGGTTTATCGCATCAAGAAATAAGCTGATGGTACTATTGACAGGTATAAAAATTGTCTTGTTGCCAAAGGTTTTAAATAACGATATGGTATTGATTACGAAGATACTTTCAGTCCAGTAGTTAAAGCAGCTACAATCAGAACAGTTTTAGCAGTTTCAGTCTCCAGAGGTTGGAATTTGCGGCAGCTAGATGTCAAGAACGCGTTTCTCCATGGTGTTCTGGAAGAGGAGGTTTACATGAAACAACCACTAGGTTTTGAGAATCCAAATGTTCCTGACTATGTTTGCAAACTTGATAAAGCTCTATATGGTCTGAAACAAGCCCCTCGAGCATGGTACTCTCGACTCAGTTCAAAGTTACATGATTATGGTATTTTTCCATCTAAAGCAGATACATCTCTATTTCTTTATGAGAAATCAGATATCACTATATTTGTTTTGATATATGTTGATGACATTATTGTTACAAGTTCATCAGATAATGCTATTGATGCTTTGCTTCGAGATCTCAACAAGGATTTTGCTATCAAGGACCTTGGCGTCCTGCATCACTTCTTGGGTATTGAAGTGAATAAAAGTCCAGCCGGCCTTGTGTTAACAAGACAGGAAAAATATGCTTTAGAATTGCATGAAAAAGTTGGCATGCTAAAATGCAAATCTGCACCGATGCCTCTGTCCTCTTCGGAGCCACTGTCATTGGTTGCAAGAAATCCTCTTGGTACAGAAGATAGTACACGATATCGCAGTATAGTTGGTGGATTGCAATATCTTCATGCTCCTACCACAAGGCCTGACTTGGCTTTATCGGTAAATAAAGTTTGCCAATTTCTTCATGGTCACAGCACTAAAGAGGATATTACGTTATGTCAAAGACACAATTAATATTGGTATCACTTTTCAACCATCTAAATCTACACTTTTGAGTGCTTTCTCAGATGAAGATTGGGCTGGCTGCCTTGATGATAGACGCTCCACAGGAGGCTTTGCTATATTCTTAGGATCAAACTTGATTTCCTAGACTGTAAGGAAACAAGCTCTGATTTCTTTCGATCTGAAGCTGAGTACAAAGCCTTAGCAAATGCTACAACAGAAATGATATGGGTTGAAGCACTTCTGAATGAGCTTAGAGTAAAATTACAAGAGAAACCTTGCCTTTGGTGTGACAACCTTGGTGCAACATTCTTGTCTACAAATCCAGTGTTTCATGCTCGTACTAAGCATATAGAGATTGACTTTCACTTGTTCGTGAAAGAGTAGCAGAAAAGAGGTTAGACATTAGATTTGTATCTAGTAAAGATCAGGTTGCAGATGGCTTTACAAAATCACTTACTATTAAAAATTTGTATGAGTTTAGGAGTAATCTAAACCTTGTACCAAGCTTAGATTAAGGGGGGTTGTTAGACATGTAATATTTTATAGGTACGGTCACGGTGTAGTACACCGCACCATATCCTATAGCCATGAGAGGGCTATTATCTCCTATATAAACACGTACCCTGACCCTCTACGGAGGTGTACCGGTTCCGCTACGTTATTTGACAGCTGCTGATGCACCATCCCCGGCTGTTTCTTCAGTATCGTCTGCGGCTGGGTCAAGTGTAGCTGATGCTGCTGCTACGCCACCGCCCACCCCTCCCGGACCTCGTACACGTTTGCAGAAAGGTATAAGTCAACCCAAACGCTACACTGATGGTATTGTACGATATGGTATGCTCTCTTCTACAGGAGAACCACGTAATTTGTCTGCTGCTCTTGATGATACACACTGGCGTTCAGCTATGCAAAATGAGTATGATGCTCTTATGATGAACAAAACCTGGACTCTTGTTCCCTCCAGTTCTAAAAAAAATGTTATTGACTGCAAATGGGTTTACCGTATTAAATGACGTGATGATGGTACTATTGATCGTTACAAAGCTCGGTTAGTTGCAGAAGGATTCAAATAAAGGTATGGCATTGATTATGAAGATACCTTTAGTCTTGTTGTCAAGATTGTCACTATTCAAATTGTTCTGTCTATTTCTATTTCTCGTGGTTGGAGTCTAAGGCAGCTAGATGTCAAAAACGCGTTCCTACATGGTGTTCTAGAAGAGCAGATCTATATGAAATAACCACCTGGTTTTGAACATCCTGATACTCCCCATTATGTTTATGGACTTGATAAAGCTCTATATGTAGTGAAGCAAGCTCCCCGAGCATGGTACTCTCGTCTCAGTGCTAAGCTACATCATCTTGGTTTCATTCCGTCCAAGGCTGACACGTCCCTATTTCTCTATGATAAGTCTGGTGTTACAATTTTTTTCTCATTTATGTTGATGGTATTATTGTGACAAGCTCCTCGATGATGCTATCTTAGTTCTCAAAGATCTCAATGTTCACTTTGCTATCAAAGATTTGGGAGATCTTCATTATTTTCTTGGTATGGAAGTCCACGAGCGTAAGATGGTTTGCTCCTCACACAACAGAAATATGCTCATGATATTCTCACCGTTGGTATGCTTGCGTGCAAATCTGCTCCTACACATTGTCTCCTTCGAGCCATTGTCCTTGCGTGAAGGAACTCCCCTTGGTCATGATGATAGCTCTCGGTATCGCAGTATAGTTGGTGCTCTTCAGTATCTCACCCTCATACGTCCAGATCTGTCATTTTCTGTTAATAAGGTCTGTCAATACCTTCATGCTCCTACTCGCTCATTAGGCGGATGCTAGCATTCTTCGTTATGTTAAGGACACGTCTCATCTTGGTATCACGTTCAAAAGTCTTCGTCTACACTTCTTAGTGCTTTTTGAGATCAGATTAGGCATTTGTCTTGAGGATCGCCGCTCTCTTGTAGGCTTTGCCATCTTCCATTCTCAGGCCACTCCACTCGGGGCCAGCCCATAGGCGAGAACAGCAGGCGCCTACAGGCCCCGTCGAGTAGGGGCCCCATGGAGTACTTCTATAATTGTACACGTAGTATATTCCGTATTTCTATTAGGCCTAAGAAATCTACAATAGGCCAAGATCAGATGATACAAAGGCACGACTCACCGCGTTGTCAAGGAGCAGGCGGGAAATTAATTGAACGCTGCTACCTCTGGACCTAGGGCGAGGGCTCCATCGTTTTCCTCTCCTGCCGCCTCGCTAGAATTGCCAATGCCCGAAGCAGTGCCTCCACTCCGATTGCCTCATCGATTTCAAGGTCACACCAGCTTTTAATGAGACCAACACCGCATTCGTTCCCAAACCATCTCTCTGTCCATTCGCAACATCCTTCCCACGAAAATGTTTGAGACTTGAGAGATGGTATGTACTCGTATTCGTCTTTCCGCAATCCTGTTCATAGTGAAAAGTTAATTCAGATCAGGTGTGGTCTTCTCGTTCCTTCGACGGTTGTGGCTGCGATCAAACACTTACATCCAAATCGAGTCATACCTAGGTTCTTTTGTTCGTTGTATTTACCAGTTTATGCAATTTGGGGCATGTATTCTAGAAAGTATTTATCCAAGGCTAATGAAAAAAAGGATAGGTGAAATGGTAGAATCCCAAAAGGATCAGCTGAATTTTTTAGAAGTAGTTCTTCTATGGGTGACCTTAAAAACTTCAAGGAGCAATCAACTTTGAAACGTATTTGTTATACATAGTTGAAGAAAATCATAGTCTCCTTTGCCACACAGTAACATGAAAACAATCTTTTGTAGAACTATACATAGTCCACACTATCATGATATTGTTCTCTTGATCGATAGAAATAAATTGGTGCTATCAATTTTTTATTTTAGAGTTCATCACTCTATACCATAATAAAATAAATATAGTTTTTTGCTTTTGAAATATAAATATGTGAGGTGTATTTGTCTCAACACAAGGGCCCCTTGTTGTCCTCTTGCCCCTGGACCCAAAAAAGTGTGGACCGGCCCTGTCGACTCTGCCGTATGCCTTCATCATATCTAGTTTCACAGCACAAAGGGAATCTTAAGTTTCGGGTTCGAATTGAGTCGTGCATTCATATGCAATCGATACATTATCTGTAATCAACCTCCACGACAAACGCACTTTGCTCCTCCGAGATTAAGATAGGCGAGTAAACTTGAGTCTGGTCATTGACACCTTCGACGCAATTTTATACAGAACATTGCATAAGCTAATCGGGCAAAACTGGGTGAGCATCTCCGGTGAGTTCACCTTAGGAATCAGCACAAGGACTGTCGGTGATATCATAAACTGTTTGGTAGACAGTTGGCCTTGCATGTCATAGTCGCTTGCTCAGGTGTTGCTTCGCGTCGTCATTGTTCCGCAGTTGTTGGAAGGTTGTCACATGCTTGATGTTAGAGATGATCATGGCTTTAATTACAACTTGATATTAAAATGTTGGGACTAGATATACCTAATGCAGAGGCACCGGTGAGCAATAGATGTTATTTGGTTTTAAGCGCTCCTTTGGTGTCCCGTAGGCCCGTGGCCACTCTCGGGTACCCATAGGCGAGAACAGCAGGCGCACGCCTGGCCCCGTCGGTGGGGCCCGACCCATGGAGTACTTCTATAATTGTACACGTAGTATATTCCGTATTTCTGTATTAGGCCTAAGAAATCTACAATAGGCCAAGATCAGATGATACAAAGGCACAGCTCACCGCGTTGTCAAGGACCAGGAAGACGGGAAATTAATTGAACGCTGCTACCTACTGGACCTAGGGGCCAGGGCTCCATCGTTTTCCTCTCCTGCCGCCCTCGCTAGAATTGCCAATGCCCCAGAAACAGTGCCTCCACTCCAGTGCCTCATCGATTCCAAGGTCACAGCCAGCTTTTAATGAGACCAACACCCCAATTTCGTTCCCAAACCATCTCTCTGTCCATTCGCAACATCCTTCCCACAGAAAAATGTTTGAGACTTGAGAGATGGTATGTACTCCGTATTCGTCTTTCCCGCAATCATGTTCATAGTGAAAAGTTAATTCAGATCAGGTGTGGTCTTCTCGTTCCTTCTGACGGTTGTGGCCTGCGATCAAACACTTACATCCAAATCGAGTCATACCTAGGTTCTTTTGTTCGTTGTATTTACCAGTTTTATGCAATTTGGGGCATGTATTCTAGAAAATATTTATCCGGCAGGGCTAATGAAAAAAAAGGATAGGTGAAATGGTAGAATCCCAAAAAGGATCAGCTGAATTTTTTTAGAAGTAGTTCTTCTATGGGTGACGCAAAAACTTCAAGGAGCAATCAACTTTGAAAACGTATTTGTTATACATAGTTGAAGAAAATCATAGTCTCCTTTGCCACACAGGCGCACATGAAAACAATCTTTTGTAGAACTATACATAGTCCACACTATCATGATATTGTTCTCTTGATCGATAGAAATAAATTGGTGCTATCAATTTTTTATTTTAGAGTTCATCTCTCTATACCATAATAAAATAAATATAGTTTTTTTGCGTTTGAAATATAAATATGTGAGGTGTATTTGTCTCAACACAAGGGCCCCTTGTTGTCCTCTTGCCCCTGGACCCAAAAAAGTGTGGACCGCCCACTCGACTCTGTATGCCTTCATCATATCTAGTTTGATGACAAAGGGAATCTTAAGTTTCCGGTTGAATTGAGTCGTGCATTCATATGCAATCGATACATTATCGTAATCAACCTCCACAGGACAAACGCACTTTGCTCCTCCGAGATTAAGATAGGCGAGTAAACTTGAGTACATTGGTGACACCTTCGACGCAATTTTATACAGAACATTGCATAAGCTAATCGGGCAAAACTGGGTGAGCATCTCCGGTGAGTTCACCTTAGGAATCAGCACAAGGACTATCGGTGATATCATAAACTGTTTGGTAGACAGTTGGCCTTGCATGTCGTAGTCGCTTGCTCAGGTGTTGCTTCGCGTCGTCATTGTTCCGCAGTTGTTGGAAGGTTGTCACATGCTTGATGTTAGAGATGATCATGGCTTTAATTACAACTTGATATTAAAATGTTGGGACTAGATATACCTAATGCAGAGGCACCGGTGAGCAATAGATGTTATTTGGTTTTTAAGCGCTCCTTTGGTGTCCGTGGGTCCAGTACTTGATACCTGTTCCTTGACTATCACACTATCCGTATGTGGGACCATAAATCCCCTTAGACAGAGCTTGATTCATTTCTTATTTCTTGGGACCACAAACTAGTTTGGGATTTTACTACTATCTTGTACTTATGCCATGTTTACTGCTTTATTTACTATTGTTGCTCGTGGAGAGCCTTTATTACTGTACTGTTTTCGCGGTATCGACAAGCCCAGTCAAACTTTTAGGACCTCTGGTTCCGTCTCGAAGCCGGCCAACTTCGTTGCGAGTAGCTTAGTGGGGTGGCCCCCTGAAATATTTTATGAATTTTGTGATTGTTTTATCGTGATGCCTCGTTGGTTTTTTATTTGGTTTTTCCGAGGTTGATCGTGTGTGTGTTGCTATTTGTACATCCCTGCAGGATAAATATTTCTCAAAGCCGTGTCCGCATGATTATGGACGCGATTTGGAGCATGATATCTCGATCATAGACAACTATAACTAGATTAGTGCTATTAATCTGACTTTGAATGTCCTGGAATCAGCTTCACTACAACGAAATGGATAAATAAAAGTGCCAACAACTACTAGAATTGGGTTTCCTCAACAGAATGGTTAACTAAAACTGCCCACTGCTTATGATATCAGGATGACTCGTGCTATCTATATCTGACTAGTAAATTGTTGCAACTCTATTGGAACGAATAAAATTGTCCACTGTGTGAGTTTCCTCGGTATGACTTTCTCGTTTGGTCTCGAGGGGGAGATGTTAGAGTATGTAACAGGTACGTTTACGTGTATGGAGTAGTACTCCGACCGTACACGTACAAACCTTGTACATGCCACATAGGGGGCTTTTCCCTATCTATATAACACGCAACCGATGGCCCGAGAGGGCACGCATCGTTCCACAAACATTGACATGGTATCAGAGCCTGCCTCTTCCCGGCTCTAGCTGCCACCCAAAAACCCTAAAATCACCGCCGCCGCCACTTCTAGCCGCCGCCGTACCCTGTCGCCGCTGCCCAAACTCACAAATACGACCAAAACCCCCTCTTCTGCCGCCTCCTGTGGCCGCCGCATCGAGCTACAAACCACGACCAAAACCAATCTACAACTCAAAACTACAACCTACGATCTACAAACCCAAAACCACGACCCAAAAAATCCCTCTGCCGCCACACATCTTGTGTCGCCGCCGAGATCATGACCCACGCAGCCGTCGCATTCCTCTGCAGCCGTCGCGTCCAAGATCATCATGTCATCCTCAACGTCCATCGCATCGACCACTGCCCTCGCTGCTGCCCTTGGATCGGCCCCGTCGCAGCTCCTCACGCAGGATAATGCGCTGATCTGGAAAGCGCTGGTCGTTCTGGCCCTTCGCGGTGCCCATGTCCTTGCTCTTGTCGAAGGCTCGGAGAAGGCACCGGAGAAGCTCCTGGAGACTAAAGACATCAACAAGAAGAAGGTTACGATCGAGAACCCGGAGTACGCTGGGTGTCTCGTGACCAGCGAGTCTGCGGTGGATCTGAACGCTCTGTCCCCGATGTGCTCGTTCACGTCGTCGGCATGGAGACATCTGCTGAAACTGGGCCGCCATCAACAACCATGTCTCCTCCGTCCAATTCCGTGTCCAACAGCTTCGCTCTGCTCTCAATGATACTCATAACAACGATCTTTCTGTTGATAAGTATTTTGCCAAGATGAAGTGTCTTGCCTCTGAACTTGCTGTTGTTGGTAAACCTCTTGATGATGGTGAATTAGTCTGGTATGTTCTTCGTGATCTTGGTAGTCAATACAACAATTTATGCAATTTGTCAATGCAAATCCTGGTACTACTTTTTCTGAGTTACTAAGCCAAGTTCAAGCTTATGATCGCATGCACAAGACTGAGGATGTCAGCTTCTCCTCGTCGGTAATGTTGCCAGGCGTGGCAATGGTCCTCCGTCACGCACTCCTGACCGCTCACGTCAGGATGATCGCCCTCGACAGCACTACGATGACCGTCCACGCTACGATGATCGTGGTCGCGGTGATGACCGTGGCCGCCAGCAGGACTACCGTGACCGCTGAGATGATCGTGGCCACCGCGACGACTGGGGCCGCCGTGATGATGGTGGTTACCAGGGTCGGCGCTATGACGATGACCGTCCTCGCCGCCGTGATGATGGGGACCAACATGATGATGGTGGGCGCCGTCGTGATCGTCATCCCACCCCGTATGTTGACACCACTTGTCAGATCTACTTTATTCACGGGCATCCTGCTCGTGATTGTTGGTGGCGTCATGGAGATGACTGTGGCCAAGATGGAGAATGTGGAAAGAAGGATGCCAATTTTGCCTCTCATGGAGTAGACACAAATTGGTACTATGACACTGGAGCCACTGATCACGTTGCTGCTGAAATGAACAAGCTTACCACACACGACAAGTATCAAGGAAAAGATCGTGTTCGCACTGCTGAAGGCACAGGTATGCATATTAGTCATATTGATCATTCAATTTTGCGCACCCCTCATAATTCTTTTAACCTCAATTCTATATTACATGTTCCTAGTGCATCTAAAAATCTCTTATCAGTTCATCGTTTTACTCTTGACAATCATGTCTTTATTGAGTTTCATCCTTTCTTCTTTTTGATCAAGGACCAAGCAACACAACGCATCCTGTTTAAGGGTCCTTGATATGGAGGTCTCTATCCCTTGATGCCCCTCACCACCGAGTCTTCCACGCATTCCTTCATCACAATAAAGCCATCATTCTCTACATGGCATCATCGTCTAGGACATCCATCTTCGTTCATTGTTCAACAAGTACTTAGAAGAAATAAAATAGCTTACACCCCCGACAGTACTCCCTATGTTTGTGATTCTTGTCAATTAGCCAAGAGTCACCACATGCCATATCCCATCTCCACCAGTAGATCCACTGTTCCTTTGGAACAAGTCTTTTCTGTTGTATGGGTGCCTGCTCCTCTGTTTCTAAGGAAACATTCATACTATGTAAGCTTTATTGATGATTATAGCAATTTTACATGGATATATTTGCTTAAGAAGCGTTCTGATGTTTATCAAGCTTTTCTTAATTATCAGCAGTATGTTGAGCGAAAGTTTGATAGTAAAAATATTACTATGCAAACTGACTGGGGGTGAGTATGAGAAACTCAATTCTTTCTTTCAAAAAGTTGTTATCACACATCATGTGTCGTGTCCCCATGCCCACCAACAAAATGGTTCCGCTGAACGAAAACATCATCACATAGTTGAAGTTGGTCTTGCATTTCTTGCAAATGCCTCTCAAGTACTGGGATGAAGCTTTTCTTACTGCCACGTTTCTCATTAACTTACTCCCTAGCAAAGTTCTTGACCTTGAGTCTCCTAGTGAACGTCTTCTTCATATCAAACCCAATTATGATGCACTTAGAACCTTTGGTTGTGCTTATTGGCCCAACCTTCGTCCTTATAATACCAGACAACTTGCTTTTTGGTCTCAAAAGTGTGTGTTTCTTGGTTACAACCCACTTCATAAAGGTGTAAAATGTCTAGATGTTTCCACAAGACATGTTTACATATCTCGAGATGTTGTCTTTGATGAAAATATCTTCCCCTTTGAAGCCCTCCATCCAAATGCCGGTCTCTCCTTAAAAAAGAAATTCTTCTTTTACCAGCATCTACTTCTCTTGAGGGTGCACATACAATTGATGATCATATGCCTAATATTGTGCCCATTGTTGTTACTTCTAATTATGCTCCATAGAACAACACAGCTACAGGTGAAAATTTCACTCAAAACTGTGCTCCTGAGCCTCCACAACCCGTTGTTGGCCCCCAAATGCAAAATGACGAAACTTGCACGGAAACAGAAGTTGATTCGGGGGAAACATTCCCCTGGCAGAGCTGGCAGTGCTGATCTCGGAGAGGATTCTCCGCCTGGGACTCCTTGAGGTCAGCGTCGCCCTCAAGCCTCGAGCCACCCGTCGTGCCTCCGCGCCCACGACCCTGCCACGCCCGCTCCAACAGGCATCATGTGTCCCTGCCCCTCTCATCGCAGCCTGGGTCCTCATGACGCCTCCAGATCGTCTACACCTGCGACGCCTATGACTGCTGTTAGACATGTAATATTGTATAGGTACGGTCACGGTGTAGTACACCGCACCGTTGTACAAGCCATGAGAGGGATATTCTCTCCTATATAAACACGTACCCTGGCCCTCTACGGAGGTCTACCGGTTCCGCTACGTTATTTGACATGGTATCAGAGCAAATCCTCTCCCTACCCTAGCCGCCGACGAACCTCAAAAACCCTAGCCACGATCCATGATCGGAAGCCCAAAAATTCCCCACGATTGATAGATCGGAAGCACCACAACCCAACATCCACGATCATCTTGGTGGAAATCCCCCAAAACCCCACGATCGCCTTGATCAGAAAACCCCCAAAACCCATCACAAACGATCTGCAGATCGCAAGATCTTCACGTCAGCACCGCCATGTCTTCCTCGACCTCGTCAAGTGTCCTAGCCACGTCGCTCGGAAACCCACCTAATACTAAGATGACACGAAACAATTTCTTGTTCTGGAAAACCCTCGTTCTCCCTCCTCTACGTGGTGCTCAGGTCCTTGATCTACTTGAGGGAACCGACGCCACGCCGGTGCAATGGCTCGAGACAGAGGATGTTGAAAAGAAGATGATCAAGTCCCAAAACCCTGCGTATGCCGCGTGGCTCTCGCGGGATCAGACAGTGCTGGGGTGGCTGGTTCAGACCCTGTCACGGTGCTGACACCTCTGCCGGCGTCTGGACCATCATCACCACCATGTTCAGCGCCCACTCTCGGTCCCGGATCAACCAGCTAAGAGGCTCGCTGCAAAGCACGAAGAAGCATGACATGAGCGCTGCAACCTTCTTCGAAACGATGAAAGGCTTCGCCTCCGAACTCACTACCGCTGAGAAACAAGTAGAGGCAGATGAGATGGTGGGCTACATCACCAACGGTCTCGACGCCACATACAATGATGTGGCAGCTGCTGTCAATGGCAACAGCGCCATCACCCTCGATAATCTTTATGATTAGGTGGTCGTCCACGAGCGGCGCCCAGAGATGCTCCAGGAGACCGGCCAGAGCACCGACTTCACCTCTTCTGCCAACGCTGCTTCTCGACACCGCCAAGATGTTGAACGTGACTACCGTGCTCCTCGCGGTGATCGCGGAAAATCGCCGCCTTGTGGTGATCGTGCCAGGTCTCCGGACCGTCGCCGTGATGATCGTGGCCGGTCCCCTAACCGTCATCGCGATGACCGTGGCAAGTGGGAAGAACGCCCGTGATGACCTTGGGAAAATCACCGTCGCCCTGATGATCATGACCATCGCCGGGGTGACAGTAAGGGGCAGGGACGCCGCAAGGGACACGGCCATGCGCCGACACCCTATGTAGATGTCACCTGTCAAATCTGCAAGATACACGGCCACCCTGCTTCTGACTGCTGGGGGCGCTTCAAGCATGACTCCGATGATGATGATGATGATGATGATGAAGGGACAACAAGAAGGGTGCCAATGTTGCATCCTATGGTGTGGAAACGAATTGGTATTCTGATTCGCGTGCCACACACCACATTACAAGTGAGCTCAACAAGATGACAACCCATGACAAGTACAAGGGCCATGATCGTGTGCACACGGCCGATGGAAATGGTATGATCATAAACCACACTGGTTATTCCAAGTTGCATACTCCCCATAGTATATTGCATCTCAATGATATTCTCCATGTTCCACATGCTTCTAAAAGTCTTTTATTTGTTCATAAACTTTGCCTTCATAACAATGTGTTTATTGAGTTCCATGCTTGGTTCTTTTTGATTAAGGATCAGTCATGAAGGATTTTGTTTAGAGGTCCATGCTATGGTGGCCTCTACCCGCTAGTGTGTATCTCCATCGGGTCTTCCAAGCAAGCTTTCATCACAATAAAACCATCATCTTCCACATGGCATCGCCGCTTAGGACATCCATCCTCCTTTGTGGTGCAGCAAGTTCTTCGAAAAAATCAGCTTTCATACACCTCGGAAATAAATCTGTATATTTGTGATTCTTGTCAGTTAGCTAAGAGTCATCAGTTTCCATATCATGTATCTTCTATTGTGTTCACTGTTCCTTTTGAATTAGTGTACTCTGATGTATGGGGTCCAGCACCTGCCTCTGTTGGCAAACACTTATACTATGTAAGCTTCATCGATGATTTTAGTAAATTTTCATGGATTTATCTTCTTAAGAAACATTCTGATGTTTATCAAGTGTTTTTAATTATCAAGCCTATGTTGGCATAAATTCAATAAGAAAATTGTTACCATGCAAACTGATTGGGGTGGTGAATATGAAAAACTGAATAGTTTTTTTCAGAAAATTGGCATTGTTCATCATGTCTCTTGTCCTCATGCCCACCAACAAAATGGTGCTGCTGAGTGCAAACATCGTCATATAGTTGAAGTTGGCCTCTCTTTACTTGCGCGTGCCTTCATGCCTCTCAAGTTTTGGGATGAAGCTTTCCTAACATCCACCTTCCTTATGAATCTTCTCCCAAGCAAAGTTATAGATTTTCAAACTCCTATTGAACGTCTCCTTGGTACAAAACCAAATTATGACTCCCTTAGAATTTTTGGCTGTGCATGTTGGCCTAATCTTCGCCCATACAACAAAAGGAAGCTTGCATATTGTTCTACACGTTGTGTTTTCTTAGGCTATAGTCCCCTTCATAAAGGTGTCAAATGCCTGGATGTGTCTACTGGTCGGGTCTATGTGTCTAGAGATGTTGTCTTTGATGAGAATCTTTTTCCGTTTGCATCTTTGCATCCTAATGCTGGTTCTCGTCTCCGTAATGACATCCTTCTCCTACCGACCACCACTTCATCACATACTCATGGGGATGTACAACTTGATGATCATATGCCCTTGCCTTTTGTCCCTGTTGTTACTAACAATGACCAGGAAAACGATGATGCGGATGACAGTGTCTCCGAGGACGACTCCAGCAGTAAAAACCGCAGTCAAAACGGTGAAGAAACGAGCTCAAATCATCAAAATTCAGATTCTGCATAAAACAATGAAACCCGCACGCGGACCGAGGACAATCCTCCTCGTACCTCGCCTTCCGCGCGTCTAGATCCCGAGCTGGATCCGCCTGCCACGCGCGCGTCCCAGGGCGCTAGGCTAGCCACTCCTCATTCCCGCCCTCTGCCCGGCGAATGGCGGGTCTACACGCGTCGTGGGCGGTCGATGTCGCAGGCCCCACGCCGGTCCCCCTCTGGCCGGTCCCCGCCTCGTGCCCCCACACCCGACAGCACGCAGCGCATCTCCTGCCCGTGGCAGATGGCTGCTGCTCCAACAGGAGGGTGCCACGTCGCCGGCCAGGTCGTCCCCAGCAGAAAGCGCGTCTGTGCGCGGTGATCCCGAGGCGGATTCGCCCGATTCTGCTGCTGCGTCACCCCAGGTGCCCGGATCTCCTGTGCAGCCTCCTGTTGCTGCACCCCCTGTGGTTGGCGTCCAAACAAGGTTACAAAAAGGTATAAAAAAACCAAAATTTATAAAGATGGTACTGTGAGATATGGTTTTCTTGCATCTACATATGAACCACGCACTCTTTCTGAGTCTCTCGGGAATTCTCAAAGGCGCAAAGCAATGGAGGAAGAATATGATACTTTGCGAGAAAATAAAACTTGGCACTTGGTTCCACCGAGCTCTAAGAGAAATTTGATTGGTTGCAAGTGGGTTTATCGCATCAAGAAATAAGCTGATGGTACTATTGACAGGTATAAAAATTGTCTTGTTGCCAAAGGTTTTAAATAACGATATGGTATTGATTACGAAGATACTTTCAGTCCAGTAGTTAAAGCAGCTACAATCAGAACAGTTTTAGCAGTTTCAGTCTCCAGAGGTTGGAATTTGCGGCAGCTAGATGTCAAGAACGCGTTTCTCCATGGTGTTCTGGAAGAGGAGGTTTACATGAAACAACCACTAGGTTTTGAGAATCCAAATGTTCCTGACTATGTTTGCAAACTTGATAAAGCTCTATATGGTCTGAAACAAGCCCTCGAGCATGGTACTCGACTCGGTTCAAAGTTACATGATTATGGTATTTTTCCATCTAAGCGATACATCTCTATTTCTTTATGAGAAATCAGATATCACTATATTTGTTTTGATATATGTTGATGACATTATTGTTACAAGTTCATCAGATAATGCTATTGATGCTTTGCTTCGAGATCTCAACAAGGATTTTGCTATCAAGGACCTTGGCGTCCTGCATCACTTCTTGGGTATTGAAGTGAATAAAAGTCCAGCCGGCCTTGTGTTAACAAGACAGGAAAAATATGCTTTAGAATTGCATGAAAAAGTTGGCATGCTAAAATGCAAATCTGCACCGATGCCTCTGTCCTCTTCGGAGCCACTGTCATTGGTTGCAAGAAATCCTCTTGGTACAGAAGATAGTACACGATATCGCAGTATAGTTGGTGGATTGCAATATCTTCATGCTCCTACCACAAGGCCTGACTTGGCTTTATCGGTAAATAAAGTTTGCCAATTTCTTCATGGTCACAGCACTAAAGAGGATATTACGTTATGTCAAAGACACAATTAATATTGGTATCACTTTTCAACCATCTAAATCTACACTTTTGAGTGCTTTCTCAGATGAAGATTGGGCTGGCTGCCTTGATGATAGACGCTCCACAGGAGGCTTTGCTATATTCTTAGGATCAAACTTGATTTCCTAGACTGTAAGGAAACAAGCTACAGTATTTCTTTCCAGTACAGAAGCTGAGTACAAAGCCTTAGCAAATGCTACAACAGAAATGATATGGGTTGAAGCACTTCTGAATGAGCTTAGAGTAAAATTACAAGAGAAACCTTGCCTTTGGTGTGACAACCTTGGTGCAACATTCTTGTCTACAAATCCAGTGTTTCATGCTCGTACTAAGCATATAGAGATTGACTTTCACTTGTTCGTGAAAGAGTAGCAGAAAAGAGGTTAGACATTAGATTTGTATCTAGTAAAGATCAGGTTGCAGATGGCTTTACAAAATCACTTACTATTAAAAATTTGTATGAGTTTAGGAGTAATCTAAACCTTGTACCAAGCTTAGATTAAGGGGGGTTGTTAGACATGTAATATTTTATAGGTACGGTCACGGTGTAGTACACCGCACCATATCCTATAGCCATGAGAGGGCTATTATCTCCTATATAAACACGTACCCTGACCCTCTACGGAGGTGTACCGGTTCCGCTACGTTATTTGACAAATTACCGATGCACCATCCCTACTGCTTCTTCAGATCGCGGCAATGGGTCAAGTGTAGTGATCTTTTTGCTACGCCACCGCCCACCCTCCGGACCTCGTTACACGCTTTGCGAAAAGGTATAAGTCAACCCAAACGCTACACTGATGGTATTGTACGATATGGTATGCTCTCTTCTACAGGAGAACCACGTAATTTGTCTGCTGCTCTTGATGATACACACTGGCGTTCAGCTATGCAAAATGAGTATGATGCTCTTATGATGAACAAAACCTGGACTCTTGTTCCCTCCAGTTCTAAAAAAAATGTTATTGACTGCAAATGGGTTTACCGTATTAAATGACGTGATGATGGTACTATTGATCGTTACAAAGCTCGGTTAGTTGCAGAAGGATTCAAATAAAGATATGGCATTGATTATGAAGATACCTTTAGTCTTGTTGTCAAGATTGCCACTATTCAAATTATTCTGTCTATTTCTATTTCTCGTGGTTGGAGTCTAAGGCAGCTAGATGTCAAAAACGCGTTCCTACATGGTGTTTTAGAAGAGCAGATCTATATGAAACAACCACCTGGTTTTGAACATCCTGATACTCCCCATTATGTTTATGGACTTGATAAAGCTCTATATGTAGTGAAGCAAGCTCCCCGAGCATGGTACTCTCGTCTCAGTGCTAAGCTACATCATCTTGGTTTCGTTCCATCCAAGGCTGACACGTCCCTATTTCTCTATGATAAGTCTGGTGTTACCATTTTTTTTCTCATTTATGTTGATGGTATTATTGTGACAAGCTCCTCTGATGATGCTATCTTAGTTCTGCTCAAAGATCTCAATGTTCACTTTGCTATCAAAGATTTGGGAGATCTTCATTATTTTCTTGGTATGGAAGTCCACAGAACAGAAGATGGTTTGCTCCTCACACAACAGAAATATGCTCATGATATTCTCACCCACGTTGGTATGCTTGCGTGCAAATCTGCTCCTACACCGCTGTCTCCTTCCGAGCCATTGTCCTTGCGTGAAGGAACTCCCCTTGGTCATGATGATAGCTCTCGGTATCGCAGTATAGTTGGTGCTCTTCAGTATCTCACCCTCATACGTCCAGATCTGTCATTTTCTGTTAATAAGGTCTGTCAATACCTTCATGCTCCTACTACTGCTCATTAGACAGATGGTAAACGCATTTTTCGTTATGTTAAGGACACGTCTCATCTTGGTATCACGTTCAAAAAGTCTCCGTCTACACTTCTTAGTGCTTTTTCAGATGCAGATTGGGCAGGCTGTCTTGAGGATCGCCGCTCTACTGGAGGCTTTGCCATCTTCCTAGGTCTGAATCTAGTGTCTTGGAGTGCCAGAAAACAAGCTTTTGTGTCTCGTTTCAGCACAGAGGTTGAATATAAAGCCTTAGCTAATGCAACTACAGAGTTAATATGGGTTGAAGCTGTTCTTCGTGAACTTGGTGTCAAGCTCCGTGAGAAACCTTGCTTATGGTGTGATAATCAGGGTGCCACATTCTTGTCTGCCAATCCAGCTTTTCATGCTCGTACTAAGCATATTGAGATTGATTATTATTTTGTTCGGAAGCGTGTTGCCAACAACAGTCTTGATATCAAGTTTATCTCCACCAAAGATCAGATGGCTGATGGTTTTACTAAAGCACTTCCTGTAAAACAATTAGATAAGTTTAAGCGTAATCTAAACCTCGCTCGTGGTTTAGATTAAGGGGGATGTTAGAGTATATAATAGGTACGTGTACGAGTAGTACTCCGACCGTACACGTACAAACCTTGTACACGCCACATAGGAGGCTTTTCCCTGTCTATATAACACGCAATTGATGGCCCGAGAGGGCACGCATCATTCCACAAACATTGACAGGCGATACCAGGATGGCTATGTTTGGTGATAGTATCAGGTTGGATCCAAATAGGTCTTTCTTATCCCTCTCTGATAGTTGACAGTTGTACCGAGTCTCTATAGGTTGTTTAGCGCATGTTCACCATACCTATGTAGGCGAGAGCCGCCGAATTCTAGGACTCGCCATGTACTGGCCTCAGTACTGACCGCTCTCTTTTTTCTTTTCCCTTTACCGGAACCCCTTTTGTTTAAGCAGGTTTGAGATCGACGTCGTTAGCAAGATTACCCTTCCGGCTTGGCCTGGACAGGGTTATAGACCCATTGGTTATTCTTCGGGACTCTTAGCCCCATTTGCATTTGTCCATACTCAGATGTTCTATCGTTTTCAAGGTAATTTGGATCTTTGTACTGTATATCTGTATTCTTGACTTATTGAGTCGTTGTTTTTTATATATGTTTCTGTGGGTTCCATCATGAACTATTGTGTAATGGTATTACTTCGTTTTCCACCCGCACGCAAGTGCCTGGTGGGCATCTTTGAATCGTTTCTATGCAGGTTTGTCGGGAATCGCTGAAACTTGCATAGGGCTGATTCGAGGGTGTTACACGAACATTGAGGAATTAGACCTTAAGGCTGCATCTTATCTTCTTGCGGAATCCAAGAAAAAAGTGATGCAAGAAACAAATGAATGTGTCAATAAACTTAGGCGTGACAAAGAGACCAAATGGGCTCAACGAGCTAAGGTTAAGCATGTTCAACAAGGTGGGAATAACACAAAATATTTTCACCTCATTGCAAATGGAAGACACAGAAAGAAAAGGATTTTTCAAGTAGAACAGGGCGAAGGAACAATTGTGGGTGAAGCAAATTTAAGTCTATATTATAGAATTCTACAAGAAACTTTTTGGAGAACCTGATCAAAATAGTTTCTCCATGATGGAGGAACAGATTGATGATACTCAACAGTTGTTCATAGAATAAAATGATCTTCTAATAGCTGAATTTTCTGAGAAAGAAGTTTTGGAGGCTATTTCTCGGATGGGTGCCACATATTGGAAGGTGGAGGCTATTTCTCGGATGGGCGCCACATATTGGAAGGTGTGGCCGTCTTACATGAAACCGTCCACAAACTTCATCAGAAAAAACTAGATGGGGTCCTTTTTTAATTTGGTTTTGAAAAGGCATATGATAAAGTAAAGTAACTTTTTTTACAGAAAGTCCTACGCATAAAGGGTTTTGAACCTAAATGGTGTGAATGGATTAAAAACTTTGTGCAAGGCGACAGTGCGGGAATAAGGGTCAATGATGATATGGGTCATTATTCTCATAAAAGAAAAGGTTTGAGACAAGGTGATCCTCTGTCTCCAATAGTTTTCAATATAGTCGCGGATATGTTGGCAATTCTTATTTCTAGAGCAAAAGAGAATGGTCAGGTTGGGAGCCTCATACCTCATTTGGTCGAGGGAGGAGTTTCTATTTTACAATACGCTAATGATACAATCTTATTTATGGAACATGATTTATAGAAAGCGGTAAATGTGAAGCTCATCCTTTGCATCTGTGAGCAATTATCAGGATTAAAAATAAACTTTCACAAGAGCGAAAATTTCTGTTTTGGAAAAGCATAGGAAACAGAACGACAGTACAAACATATTTTTGGATGTGAGTCTGGTTCTCTTCCTTTTCATATCTTGGGATACCTATCCATTATACAAAACTTCATAATTTCGAGTGGAATCCAACAAAAATTCGCTTTATGGCTAAGCTTGGATGTTGGCAAGGCAAGTTACTTCCTTATGGCGACCGATTAGTATTGATTAATTCTGGTTTTGACAAGTATGCCCATGTTTATGCCTCCATTTCTTGAATTACCTAAAGTGTGTGTAGACTTCTTTCAATCCAGATTCTTTTGGCAAAGTGATGATAATAAGAAGAAATATCGATTAACAGAATAGAGTATGATTTGTAGACCGAAAGACCAGGGAGGTTTAGGCGTTGAGGTACTTGAACTAAAAAGTAAGTATTTACTTAGCAAGTGGCTGTTTAAAATACTTAATGAAGAGGGAGTATGGTAAGAGTTACTACAAAATAAATATCTTCATAGTAAAACTTTGCCACAAGTTGAGGCCAAACCTATAGACTCTTCTTTTTGGAAAGGTTTAATGGGAGTGAAAGATGAATTTTTTAAGAGGAGTGTGTTTAAAGTAGGGAATGGGAAAGATACACGTTTTTGGGAAGATGTTTGGCTGGGCAATAGATCTCTGGCTCAGCAGTATCCATCATTGTATAACATCGTGCACAGTAAATATGTTCTGAATATTGGTTTTAGGAGCGCTCTAACTGGTAGTAAATGTACATATTGGTTGCATTTATGTCATAAACTCATGATGTACAAATGAATGATACCCCTGATAAATTTGTTTGGAAACTTACTTCCTCTGGTTCATTTACTGTAAAATCTATGTACCTTGACCTAATGAATTGGCCATACATGATTTTTGCTTAAATACTTATGAAAGTTGATAATCCCACTTAAGATAAAGATATTCATGTGGTTCTTAAATAGCAATGTCGAGTTAACAAAAGACAACTTAGAAAATAGGAATTCGAATGGGAGTCAAAAATGTTGTTTATGTGACTCGGTGGAGACTATAGAATATTTATTTCTCTCATGCCCTTTTGCATGTATGATTTGGCATAACATTTTTTTTACATATAACATACCACCTCCAACTAATGTTACTAATATGTTTGGTAATTGGTTGAATGAGATTGATAAGAAGAATAAAGCTAGAATACGTATTGGTGTTTCGGCTTTATGCTGGTCTATATGGACAAGTATGAATGATATGGTTTTTAACAAGAAAAAGGATACAGCGTTTTTGCAGGTTATTCACTTGGCTATCCATTGGATCCAACTATGGTCCAATCTTCTCCCAGTGAATCAGCGGGAGCCTATGAATACTGGATGCAGGCAGCTGTTGAAGGTTGCACAGGATTTATACTAACCAGCTATTCCATGGTAGGTGCTAGTAGACTTCAAAGTGGATAGCGTTTTGATGCTCCTTTTTTTGCATGTCTCAACACTCTCAACCTTATGTGATCCATGATTGTCCAAGATTGAACCTTTGAACTTCATAATAAGAAGTCTGTGTACATCAGCATGATGCAGAATCCGGTGCTATGCTCCCATTTCAAAAAAAAAAAATATGGCATTGGAATATTGGAACAAAGCTATTTCACAGTAGTCATACGAAAGAGAAGTAGGAGTACTACACAAAAAAAAGTAGGTGGAACAAGGTGCATGACATAGCCCGTTGAACTTTTTTTAGTGGTGTTTTCCCTATTTGTTGTTCCTGGTTTGGTTTCACCTCAGGCCTTGTTTTGCTGAGGTGGTTTGATTGGCCTAGTTTAAATCCATCGGAAACCACGCTTAAGCCGTTTTGTAGGCTGATCTTGAGCGGGCTCAAACCTGGTGAAACCCAAGAAACACTCCGGGTTGACGTGGATCGGAAAAGCTAGCCCGCCCTCGCGTTTCTCTGGTTGTTGGTGGCGAACATCATTATTTTGAAGAGGGATTGCAATGGAAAGAGTATTGGGTGGTTGGACAGTTTTCACCCAAAACACGGCCGATAATACGCGCCATTACTCGTTAATCCACCTCTGTAAAACAAGGCCTTAAAGTTGTAATGATGCGTTTTGTTGATGAAATCGGAGTATCTATGCTAATATTAAAAGACCCAGAGGGTCAAATCCAATCAGCAGCGACCGTTCGATCTGATAATCCAACGCTCGACATCAAAGCCGTCTTTATCGGCTCATCACCTTTGAGCGGACAACCCCGCGTTGCTATTTTTTTTAGCACGAACCTTTCCACCCCAAGATAGCGCAGTTGCAAACTGGCCGGTAATCCACCGCCGCGGCCGCCCCAGCCTCCGCCCTCGCCGAGACGCCTCCGTCGCAGCCGCCCACGCCTCCACCCACGACGGCGCGTAATCCGCCTCCGCCCCCGCCGCACAAGCCACCTCCGCCCCCACCGCACAAGCCACCGTCGCCGCACGCCGGGATGAGATGCTGCCCTGACGCCGGTACGCCAAAAAAAGTCTGGCGCCACAGATTTTTCAGGTTCTACTTCTTCACGTGGTTATTGGTTGGTCTCGGCGATCTTGGAGTAGCAGTACTAGCGTGCGAACCAAAGAGATGCAGATTAGGCGTGTCTTGCTAGCCCGTGAGACATCAGACATGAATGGCTGAACCGTGGATTTCGTCCTCTATTTGGTAGCGTGCGAACCTAAGAGATGCAGAATTAGGCGTGTCTTGCTAGCCCGTGAGACATCAGACATGAATGGCTGAACCGTGGATTTCGTCCTCTATTTGGAAGTTGGTCGCATGATGTGCTAAAGAAATCAGTGTTGTTGGCATGGTTGGGAATAGATACAAGTTCGTCGCATGTTAGCTAGATGTTTCTGAGCAATCCATAGTACAAGAGCACACCACATATCATGATATCATCCATTGTGTGCTTAGATTTAGCTGACATACAAATACTCGCTCCGACTCATATTACTTGACTTGAATTTGTCAAATTTTGGATGAACCTATATACTAAATAGTGTCTAGATTCATCTAAATCTAAACAAATTTGAGTCAACTAATATGGGTCGGAAGGAGTAGCTTAATTGCTCATAGTTCAGACCCACGACACAACCTGTTGGCTCTGATAATTCAGACCGCCATGTCTTAGTTGCTGCACATTCAGAAAACAAATGTGTAACATGTTCAGGTATGTGGTGTGCTCTTGTAAAAAATACCCCTGTCGTGAGACAGCGCAGCCTGGCCAAAATGAAGAATCCCGTAGTTGCATCTCAATCAGGAAGTGTTGCGCTTTCGACTACACATAACCAACAAAAGGATAAATGGTTATTTCATCTCCTTGGTGTGTATTCTAGCAATGAATAAATAATTTCACTTTCATTCTGAAAAGTATACTGCACAATTTTGTACTACTACTAGGATAAGTTTTGGGGAATCGAGACTGAGGCTGTGTGGTTAGCTGAATGTAGTAAAAAAACATATGTTCTTTCCCTTCGACGTCTAAACACAATGAATTAGAAAAATATTCTACTCATTTTTCTATGTCAATGCATATATAGGCTTACATGTATACGAAAAATAGATTTAGAGCTTTTTCTCCATGGAGGACTTTTTTGAATTTTTCAGAAAGCTTCAAAAAAATTCGAATTTTTTTTTTTCATGCAATGGTCGCATGTTCATGCATATGTCAGCTGCAAATTCTATGTAACTCCCCGCAAGACTGTCTTTCTCGGCTGCATCCAAGCAATAATTTGGATTTGTTTTCACTAATGTACTGGTACAAAACATTCGTACTGGTACACATCATGAAGCTTTGGTAGATACTGATGTGTAGCAATTTCATATACAATCTTCTGATTGTGTTTTGCAGGGAACAATACTACTCCCTCCGTCTCAAATTAGTTGTTTCTCCATCCCACGATTTATTTTGTTGCGGATCATGTGTGCCATTTGGGAGACATTACTTATTGACTAAGATCATTTTGTATTCGGTACTGAATATAACACATCTGCAACTAGGACATAATCCAATCAAGTATTATTATTTGTTGTTCTTAACAAGACCTGCTTAGAATTGCTATTCATAGTTCTTATCCATACCCGCTTACAATTGCTATTTGTTGTTCTACATATGACCCGTTAACATGCTCAGTTTTTTAGTACCTAAGGAAACCATAATGTGTTGAGAGGAATTTATCTCAGGTTAGGCAAGTACAGTTTGATGAAAACATGTGGTCCTTCGAGCCTCATGCTCCTGAATTTCTTTCTCTGCACAGTTAGTTTTAGATATATGATTCCAAGAACGATTTGATCATATCATATAAACTATTGTTTCTCTTAATTCTCTGTAGAATTTAAAGTATATTTTAAGCCAATGCTAAAGATCTTTTTTTTGTGACTCTTGCAGAGGTGGAATTCTCGGTATAGCTTTTTATAATAAACTACACATATTGTGGATACCATTCCAATCACCCTATGCATTCTAACCAGTGAAAGGGTTATTGTTTGGATACCAAGTGCGCACTTGTTGGGAAGTCGGATTGAACTAATATTGAGAGTGCAGTCCAAGATCTATCGGGATTTTTTTACTGAATTTCGACAAAGGTTTATTTTCAGGATTTAACTTGGTGGAGTCATTTTACCGCCCAACCTGATGTGCACCTTTTTTTTCATGTTATGCGGTCCCACCCACCCTCTTGGTGAAGTTTTTTGCAGAATGAATCTTAGTGGTTCATACAACCATCGTTTTTCTCACCTTAACAACTATCGTATCTACCTATCTTTTTACATTATGGAGATCTTTATCAGAACAAGGTTTGGTTTCCTCGGTTCCAAATATGAACAGGAATTGAGAGGTGCTACCGAAAAAGATACGCACAAGCTGTTCAGCGTGCTAGAAGCTCAAATTGTAGTGACTACGCTATTATTTTGTAGTTTACATTATTGCACATCTCATCGAGTAAACAGGTTTGAAGTAATTTATTTTAATATACTTCCATAAACTTCTTATTACGTGCATGTGTCCGTGCTCGATTACTAGTATAACAAAAAGAAACAGAAAACAGTTCTTTCGTCGAGCGCGTCGCGAACGTCTCTCTGCAGTTGGTGACAGGACAGGGGAAAGAACAGGCTTACCCCATTGCGGTGCGCGCGCTCGACGAGCGCCGTGGGCGAGAGCGAGCCGTCGCTCCGCGCCGAGTGCGCGTGTAGCTCCACCGCCACGCGCGGCCGCCTCCTCCCGAACTGGGACAGGTACCCACAGCCCGCCGCGTCCACGTCGTCGTGCACCTCGCCGCGGCGGGCCCAGCGGAGCACGGACTGCTGCGCCGCCACCTCCTCTTGGCTCGGCGTCCTCCTCCGCGTCTTCTTCTTCTTCCTACTCGCCCGCCCCTTCTTCTGCTTCTCCCGATCGTCTGCGTCGACGGGTGGCGCGGGCGCGGGCATTGCATCTACCGCCGCGGCGGCGACAACCAGTACTCCCTCATCCTCGGTCGTAGGAGCGGCGGGGCGAGTGGTCGTCGTCGTCATGTGGCCTGGCCCGTGGAAGCTGCAGGTTTGGCCGTTTGGGCGTGCGTGGGCGCAATAAAGAGGGAGGGGCATGGGAAAGCCGTCGTCAGAGGCTTTTAAGAGGAGATTGAGCGGTCGCCATCAGCGACAGGAAAGGGGAGCGAGTGTCTGAGGCGGTCTCGGGAGGAGGGTGGCCGCCGCGCTCGTGTCGTGTGCCCGTCGCCTCGGCCCAGTGAGCACGGTCTACCGATGATGGTGCGCCTGCCAACAACGCTTGTCAAAACGAAACCGGATTCGCAGGATATGTGTTCAGTGCCCGTAGAAACGAGCTACTCAGCCCACCCAAATTACTTGATACTTCTCCCTTTAATCCATATTAATTGACTTTGATTTATTAAAATTTAATGAACATATATATTATATATTAAATAGTGTCTAGATTTATTTAAATCTAAATAAATTTGAGACAATTAATATGGCCGGAGGAAGTAGTTAAATACACGTGCGTTGCTACGGGCCGCGCTGGGTGGCTGCTCCGGGCGGGGCCTGATCGATAGGGGACAAGGCATGCTATGATTTTCGACCTGGTCGGAGAAACGAGCGAGCGGAACTAAGAGAAGAGCGCAGGTTGATTCATAGATAATTGAGAGATTCTTGTCGCTTCCACGCTCCGTGGGATGGTCTAGTTGGCAAGTAGGAAGAGGGGAGATCCATGGAACGATTTCCATATCCATAAGGTCTTTCCGTGGCCTGCGACAAATCCTTGGACTTGATGAGTCCTTGTACTATTTTGATTGCTGAACGGCGCCAGCGCAGGGTTGGTGGCAGGGCAGGAGAAGCTAAATGGTGCCGAAGTTTCAAGGCGGCATGGGGAAGGCGGGGTAGCCTAATCCGGCGCCGCGGGAGTCGATCCGTGGGGAAGCATGGTCCTCCGGCGGGTTCCTGGAAAGGTGGTTGTGACCAGTCAGGGCCAGAGCCGTGCACCCAAGGAACCATCGAACCGTTCAGTGTTCTTTGATTTGATAGTGGCATCTTAAATTGAATTAAGATCTGCGCATAATTTGAAGCAGTGCGGCCATGGAGATGGACACAAGAAACACATTGAATCCGCGGGAACGGGTGCAGAGCTTTCGGAATTTTTATTTCAACTCAAAAGCATTGTACATCGTGAATTACATAGCCCAGCTGCTGAATCTTGCTAATTCTTTGGTAGTAAAGACAGAAAAATTAAAATTTTGCATAGATCTGGTCATGAACTGTTATTTCATCAGGATCTGGCTTCCAAGCCTCACTCATATTTCTATTCGTTTCGAACATATCATTCAAATTTATCTGCATATCCTTGAGAGTGGCGTATGTACCATACCAATAAACTTTTTTTCTTACTGCCCTAAAAAGGAAGGTAGCATAAGTAGTGAGCATGCATTGTCTCCTCTTTTATCTTTAGCAGTTATTCTTTTCTCCAAAACAAATCGCAAACACGGACATAAACAGAGCGCTATGGCAACCGCCCGGTGCTCCTCCCTCCCGTCTGAGCCTCCCTTTCCTCTATACCTACGCCCCTTCCCACCTTCTCTTTCGGCTCCCCGTCGCCCCAAGGACCCCGGCATAGCACAGCATCCCGCCTTCTCTCGTGGACGTACATGTAACTACGTTAGCCACCACCATCTTCGGCAAGTCGACCACAGCCACCTCCACCAAGTAGATGTGGTGACCCAGCATATCACTGCATGATGTAGTACACTATAGTCGTTGACATAACACCAATGAAACACCGTTCACTAGTATTACATCCCTCAGAGTAGTACAACAGAAACACAGCAGGTCCAAGACATGACTATAGGTTACAACTTAACTCTTTACACAAGATCCAGAGAACACTCTAGGTTAAAGAGAGAGAAAGAAACTTCTTACAAAGAAGAATCAGAGATAAACAACTCAAAACTATCATACTAGTAAGACTAGTATCTTAAGTAATGGTCTGGCATTGCTGCTATTGTAATATACTATAGAAATAGGTTATATGACTAGAGATTATATTCCTATCTAATCAGTAACTTCGTCTTCACTTGAGTTGTTGTAATGTTGACTTTCTTGACTTCATTGAAGAGCTTTAGCCTTTGATGATGATTCCTGGAGTATAATTTGATGTAGACGTCGTCTGTACTGGTTTTAGAACCTAGCAAGGGTTAAGAAGATACTTTGAGTACGAGCGTACTCAGCAAGTCTTCTAGAGAAGGAGTGTTTGATGCACTATATCTACAGCCACAGACCATAGGTCGTAGGCAATGCAGGTTTTCATAAACATTTCTTCGAAGGGGCTTTTATTCTGAAAAGCTATGTCCGTCAGCCTTCACGGGTTTACCAGAATTTTCATGGAGTTCCTTTCCCGCCGTGTTCGCAGCTCCTTCCCGGAACAGGGAGTAACAAGTTATAGTTCTTACACTCTGCAGAGGTGCATTACTTTTCCCATGAGAGATCTTAAGCTTTGTTGCACGGCCGGGAGTATGTTCCCGTTCAAACTTCCATGGTTTGAGGCCCAACCTAAGATCCAAGCCAATCACTGCCCTCTCCGCGACCTCATATGTCTACACGATCCTTCGGGGCCGGCTCACCTCCGTTAAGCCCACTTTCGGGCAGGCTAAAACCCTGATGAGTTCCCGAAGACTCTATGACCTGGTGTTGCCCTGGCAAGTGCCATATTAAATGGTCCATCCACTAAACATCATCCATAGATAATATAGACACCAAAAGTGTGGGGCGTAAGGGTGCCCACCCATATGTTGGATCCGCACAAGGAATCACAACGTCACGTTAAGGTCGTCTTGCCTCCATATGAGAGGAAAAGGATATAGCTGACTTCTCTGTCCCATTCCAAATCTCATGGTCAACGCGTAATATACGGCGCAATAATCACTGGCGACATTGGTTGTTAAGTCCTAGAGGATATATTCCTGAGCAGTGGTATTCCAACTGTCAGATTTAATAGATTAGCTGATCACCCTGGATCAGTAACCAATAGTTCACATTACTCTCAAAAATAGTGTTTTCTGACCTTTTTGGAATGCAGGTGATGACAACACTTGATTTGCAAAATACTTTACAGAAAATAATCAAAAGGACATGAGCAAGTGTGAACTTGCCTTGTGTGATTGTAAGATTATGCACTCGCGGTCTTCGAGACAATATAAAAGATCCAATATCTGAAATCAGCATCATTGGTCCGGTAAGAACTAATGTTTAAAGAAGCAAGATACTATTATGCATAAATAATGTAATGCAATTTCGTACACTCGAATGCCGGGGATAGAGTTGATCTAGGGTTTAGATACTGGAAATGGTTACTTTAGAATGTGTTGTCCTTTTAGATAAGTTTTATACTTGTGCTTCTTATTAAAGCTTGTGAGTATGTGTGAAACAACATGTAAACATAATGGCATACAACAATAAGATATACTAATGAGATTTGCTACTCAACGACTGCTTATATGAGAATTATCTTATCTTCAAGTTTTACCTTACAAGTTATGAAATTTTATAAGTAATTTAAGTATTAATAATCTCAATATATAAGTAAAGTATAAAGTAATGTGATTGTGATTAGTTGTCATTTGTTGATTGAAGTGGCAAAAAGAATAACATTTGAAGAAAAGATTTCTTTATTGAGGTTTAAACAATCTTTGTGGTTAATCGAATGTGGTCGATGTTGTTTGTGCTTGCTTGAATAGTTTGTACTTGAGATGTTTTACGATCCATCCACTAAACACCATCCATAGATAATATAGACACCAAAAGTGTGGGGCGTAAGGGTGCCCACCCATATGTTGGATCCGCACAAGAAATCACAACGTCACGTTAAGGTCGTCTTGCCTCCATATGAGAGGAAAAGGATATAGCTGACTTCTCTGTCCCATTCCAAATCTCATGGTCAACGCGTAAGATACGACGCAAGAATCACTGACGACATTGGTTGTTAAGTCCTAGAGGATATATTCCTGAGCAGTGGTATTCCAACTGTCGAATTTAATAGATTAGCTGATCACCCTGGGTCAGTAACCAATAGTTCACATTACTCTCAAAAATAGTGTTTTCTGACCTTTTTAGAATGCAGGTGATGACAACACTTGATTTGCAAAATACTTTACAGAAAATAATCAAAAGGACATGAGCAAGTGTGAACTTTCCTTGTGTGATTGCAAGATTATGCACTCACGGTCTTCAAGACAATATAAAAGATCCAATATCTAAAATTAGCATCATTGGTCCGGTAAGAACTAATGTTTAAAGAAGCAAGATACTATTATGCATAAATAATGTAATGCAATTTCGTAAACTCGAATCCCGGGGATAGAGTTGATCTAGGGTTTAGATATTGGAAATGGTTACTTTAGAATGTGTTGTCCTTTTAGATAAGTTTTATACTTGTGCTTCTTATTAAGGCTTGTGAGTATGTGTGAAACAACATGTAAACATAATGGCATACAACAATAAGATATACTAATGAGATGTGCTACTCAAGGACTGTTTATATGAGAATTATCTTATCTTCAAGTTTTACCTTACAAGTTATGAAATTTTATAAGTAATTTAAGTATTAATAATCTCAATATATAAGTAAAGTATAAAGTAATGTGATTGTGATTAGTTGTCATTTGTTGATTGAAGTGGCAAAAAGAATATCATTTGAAGAAAAGATTTCTTTATTGAGGTTTAAACAATCTTTGTGGTTAATTGAATATGGTCGATGTTGTTTGTGCTTGCTTGAATAGTTTGTACTTGAGATGTTTTACGACTTAATTATAATATACCAAAGTTAACTATAAAACACATAATAAGGTCTTTAGCATTATACTTAAAGCTTTGTAGACTAAAGTTAACTTGAAAGACATAGATAGAATTATGGTGTATTACTTATGATACTTGTATCTTGTTGTCACATTCCAAATTTTTGATTTGGTTTTGCATGTCATTCATAAGCATTGAACTATGATCATGAAAGTTTGAGTTGCAAAACACTATATTGAAGCCCTATTTTTGAATCACCAAAATGCACCTACAAATGACTATGCAAGGATTTATAAATCCACTACTTGCAAAATAGTAAAAAGATTGCAAATATGATCCTACGTTGATCCTCAGTTTTTTAGAAAATTTTGAAGACTAAAATCAATCTATTTGGAGTTGTTTTGCAAAAGTTATGAAAGTTTATAGAAAAGCAAAAGGAATAAAAGAAAGAACAAAAAAAACTAACTAGCCAACCCGACCCAGTCCACCTGCCCCGCCTAGCCTATCTTGCACAAGACCCTCATGCCATGAAAGCAAGAAGCAGCCAGCCAAAGAAGCACAGCCAGCAGCAGTCGCGCAGCCCGCCTCCACCTCCGCAGCCACTGACGCCCGGGCCCGCCTGGCGTCTTCCTCCTGGAGCTGGAGACCGCGACGAACTGGGAACCGCCCGAGATTTTTCTGCCGATCCAACACGAATCCGTTCGATCCCGTGCCCCTTGCGCACGTTTTCCTTTCCTCTTAAATACTCCCCTCCGCTTTTCGTGCTCTTTTCGCAACCCCTGAGCCCTAGCTGCCCCGCGCAACTCGCCGGAATCTCGTCGCCGCCGCTTCAGGACGACGACGACCTCGGGGTTCTGGACCGCCCCTTGCCCCTTGCTTTCCTCCAACGCGTTCCTCTCCCCGGACTGAATCACCTCATACCGTTTATTTTCTCCGTGACGCAGTCAAACGCCGGAGATTCCTCGCCGTCGTTCCGCCGGAGCCAAGGAGGGAGCGAGCTGCTGAGACCGTAGAAGCGAGGAGGGGCGGAATCCGAGGACACCAGGAGCACCCCCGTCGATTTCCGCACGCCGTGGACCCCTTCCCCGACGCCGAGGACCACCGGAGCACTCGCCGCCGCCACCGTCTGCGCCCACCGCCGCCAACAGCCGCCGCTCGCCGCCCAGGTAAGGACCGAGCTTCCCCGGCCGTCCGATTGCTATTCGACGCACGCGATTAGAACGTGGCCGAATCGGTATCGGCCGGTATCAACGCGCCGCGTGGCACACGCCTCGTCAGCGCACTGCGTCATTGCCACGTGCCTGCTTAGTCAGCAGCCCAGTCAGCAGGAATATTCCCAGGGAATATTCCCCGTGTTTTAAAATTGAATTAAAATTTCAGAAAATCGAGTAAACTTGCAAAATTCATAATAAAAGATTGGTGGGTCCAAAAATAGCGTATAATATATCAATAGATTCAGAAAATTGAATAGAATAATAATATCAAGTTGGTTTTAACTTTTACAGTACGTGTTTACTGTAATAATTTAATTAGTTTTATTGGTCTTTTAGGTTAATAAATTCATAAGATAAGTTCTGTAACTCCAAAAATTGCAAATAATATGTCCCTGGATTCAGTAGAACAAGGGGAATCTCAAAGTGAATTAAAAAGTTAGTCTTACAGTAAAAACTTTTGCAGAAACTATTTAATGGCTTTCTGCAGTATTTTAATTACTCAGGGAGTTTTATAATTCCTTTTTGAGTAATTCCAATTGGTACTGTTCCTAAATAGCAATGCCTATACAATAGTATTTTCCCAAGATTTTACAAACAGTATATTACCGGTAGTGAATTAATTGAGTACTAGCTCTAGTTTTGAGCATTATATTTTGCATAATAGTTTTCCTTGCGCTAAAACTATTTTTCATGCATGCAATCAGTACCATTACTAATTGGTGTTGCTGTAGCATCACCCCACTTGTCATGCATGCATTCATGCATCATATTTGTCGCATATGCTTGTGGATTGTTTGTTTATGATTGCAATTGTATCGCGTAGATTGTGACGAGTGCAACGCTTGCTCGTGTGTGCATTGTTCTTCCGACCGCGACAACCAAGGCAAGTAGATGCTACTTTGTTCATGATATCGTCCTACTATTTTCAATGCATTGTCATGTATTTTGTAGATGCATGTGTAGGATGATACTATCGCTATGCTATGTCCCATTATGTGGTAGGGCTTTCCTTGTAGATGAACCACCGTTGGTAGATGTGCTTAGCCATGCTATGTTGAACAAGGGTTGAGTTACATCATTGAGACTTGTTTCTAAAAGTATTGGTTTGTGAAAACTAAAACAACTTAATCAATGAATCTCCTGGGTGTGATGGTATTGATAAATTTTGGTGGTTTCATTGCGGAAAGGCACCCAGGTATCAAGAGAGAATGATTGGCTTCTTTATCGTGTAGCTTACGTGTACAACCATGTGCCAATAATGAAATGGACGGTTGGTTGGACTTAGTAGGTTGTGGTAACTCGAACCCGCGTATCCAGAGATGTAGAATTTTGGTAGGTTGGACCGGTGCGCGTCGGGATTGAGGTGCTACTTCTCGAACATTCTCTTCTTGGACTTCTCCCTATCACCACTCAAAATGAGATTGATGGTACGAGCTGGGCTGGCCAAGTCACATGGGTAAAGTGTACTAACCCCTGTAGGGTATATAATCTAATCGATTAGCCGTGTCCCCGGTTATGGACAACTGAGTTGCTTGATATTGATTCCATGACATGTTTCTCGCTTATTCTAATTTCATAATTGTTTTAATATTGTTGGGTTAACTTAATTGGGATCTTTTCAAAGAAAATCAAAAACTGTTTATGAAAGTAGGACAAAGGTATTTGCAAATGCAAGCCAGACACAGCTCCACTTGCCAAATATGCATGTAGATGTTAGTACTATTGTCTCCATTACTAGCTCTACTTGCCATACATTCCATGTATTGACCCTTCGGGGCTGCTACGTTTCATGTTGCAGGTTATTCCGATTCTGAGTAATCGATATAGGCCACGGTACTCCACTCGGCACTTGTTCACTTGTGGGCAATTTGAAGAATAGAGGATTTACTTTATTTATGTTGCTACCTGAATAATTTGAGCTAGCCTTGAGCTAAGCTTTTATTGTAATAATGGTACTCTGGATCTTCGTTATTTATGATACACGGATATTTTGCTATGTTATTCATCTCATTCTATTGTGGGCCAATGAACCGATCCAGGGATTGGCATGTCACATAGAAGCCACGGTCTTTTCAGAACCGGGGTGTTACAAGATGGTATCAGAGCCCGTGTGTCGACTGTAGGATCGTGACCTAGGATTGGATTAGGAAGCCATAGATTTGTTAAATCCTATATTAACTCTGTCTTTCGTCTTATGCCTTTCACCCTCGTAAATTCTTACCATATGCTATTCTCACACTTTCCTCTTTTACTTGATAGATGGGAGAAGTCAGGACTGAGTATGCAACCATGGAGTCACCAAGGCCCTTTGCAAGGCAGTTAGCACAGTTCTCGCAGTCATTGGGATTGCCACTGCCCATGTTCAAGGGAAGAAGGTTGTACACCTATGGATATGGAGAGGATGCATGGGAGATCACTACCTTCATATTCAGGGATGCCGCCTTGCCAAACCCTGTGCATTTGATCTACACCAAGACATACTGCAACCGGGGACTTGGAATCAACTTGGCCATACATGAAGCCCTGTCTCGCCAGTGCCATAATGTTCGACACCTACTGCCAGCAGATTCACCCTACCGTGACTATGGGAGGCGTGATGAAGATGGGCATGTTGTGGTTACCCCGGGTGACAGGAACAACATGCCACCCCGTCGGAGGCACATAGAGGACATGGAAAGGGAAAATGGAGCTCTAGTTGAGAAGGTGATGATGATAAAGGAGATTGCAGATTTTGCTAGCAATGGTATGGTGGTCCAAGGACAGGAGATTGACACCCTGCATGAAGCTGTGGGAGTTCTGGAGAATGTCCTGATAGCCAGAGATACAACCATAGCTCATCTTCATGGTACTGTGCAGGAGAACACCCAGAACATACAACAGTTGCAAGGGACCGTCCAGGAAAGGGATCAAACTATTGAAGCTATGACAGCCCAGATTGCCGCTCTCCAAGCACAGCTGAATCCACCCTCTGATGATGACAATGGAGATGATGGCAACAATGGGGATGATGATGACAGTGGGAACGATGATGATGATGAGGACGAGGATGATGATGATGGAGACGATGATGGTGGAGGAGATGAAGCTGTTGCAGTTGCAGCTGAGAGTGAAGAAGAAGAGGAGGATCCAGAAGAGGTAGAGTTTGAGATCTCAAGTGATGATTCAAGAGAGGTGTACACTCCACCGCCATGGTTGTACCGCGAGCCGAAGCGTCAACGCATGACAGCAAGGACCTACCGCAACCTCTTCAAGGAGTAGATAGAAGTCCACCAATTAGTCCACGTTAGGCAAATTCGTTAGGATTAGTCTCGATCGTTGTGAAGCTTAGTTCGTGTTAGTTTAAGAGTGATTAGTTGCTTATTTGTGTACTCCAATATCCCAGGATTTATTTGTGCGAATTTTATGAAAGAGTTATAGCAAGTTTGGTTACCATCTGTGTTATTTTCGCTGCAGTTTTCTGCTGATACAGCAGTACTGTACGATTTTTCATATTTTTCTGGTAACTGGGAAAAATCTGAAAAAAATTGGGCTGATGCGAAACTCTCTGTACTATATGTGAAAAATCAGCTAAATTTTCTGACGAGTCTAAGTCAGGTAGAAAAATTCGTGAACACTGCTGGACTGTTCTGGCAGATTGCTGTTTTATTGCTTAGTTGATCAACTGTTTAGTTAACCATTGCCAACTCTTGTAAAACTATTTCAGTAGGTATATACTGCTAAGATAGCCCCTGGGATGTTGCTGGATCACTTGTTTGTTGATGTGTTGCTTGCTTGTGATTGTCTGCTATTGTTTGTTGTTGATTGATCATATGCATGGGTAGAATCCTATTGTCGTAGTTGATTCTTTCTAACCTTACCTGTGCTGAACCGCAGATGCCTCCCCGCCGTCAACCCGCTGAGTTGGAGCAACTCATGGCAGCCCAGGCACAACTGACCCAAGTGATGACTCGGTTCATGGCAGCTCAGAACAACAACAATGGAAACAATCAGCCTCAGGGAGATGCTCTCACCAGATTTCTGAGGTTAAGGCCAGCTAAGTTCTCTACTGCAATGGAACCAATGGTTGTTTTCGACTGGTTGCGTTCAGTTAACAAGGATCTGGTAACTGTTGGATGCACTGATGCTGAGAAGGTGAGGTTTGCCGCTCACCTACTGGAGGGACCAGCCGCTTCTTGGTGGGACACATTCCAGATCACCCACCTGTTGGATACCGTGACTTGGGCAATGTTTGAGAAAGGTTTTAGGACCAACCACGTGTCTTCAGGAGTTCTGAGCCTGAAGAGGAAGGAGTTCCGCAACTTGCGCCAAACCAACCGCACCGTGGCTGAGTACATTGAGGAGTTCAACAACCTGTCCCGTTATGCACCTGAGGATGTTGACACTGATGCAAAAAGGAGGGAGAGATTCCTGGATGGCCTCAGTGATGAGCTTTCAGTGCAACTACTGGTGGTTTATTGCCCCACTTTCCAGGAGCTTATGTACAAGGCCAGGATCTTGGAAGGGAAGCACAAACAGGTGGAAAACCGCAAGAGAAAGAGCAACAATCACCACTCTGGTTCACACCACAAGTCTCGCACTTCATATGATGGATACTCCAAGCATGGAGGGAATGACCATGGGAGCCATGACCGCCACCACCATGGAGGCGATGGGCATCGTCATGACAACCATAGGAGCAGCCACCACAGCCACAAGGGAGGACACTCTCACCACTCTGGAGGACACGGTGGACATGACCGCAACTGTGATCGCAACTTTGTGAAGAAGGATCTGAGTGAGGTGACATGCTTCAAGTGTAAACAGAAGGGACACTATGCTGACAACTGTCCGGAGAGGAAGGGACTGAAGCCAACCAACAACGAGAAGGCCACAGTGAACCACATGAATGTGGAGGAGATTCCAGATGAGCCTGACCTTGTGATTGGTAAGTTTCCAATCAACACTCACCCTGCACTTATACTTTTCGATACTGGTGCATCACATTCATTCATATCAAGGGCATTTGTGGATAAGTATAAGTTACCTACTGAGTCTATGAAAAGGTCTATTAGAGTGAGTTCACCTGGAGGAGATATGATAGCTAGCGTGGGATGTCGCGACTTAACTGTGAGGATTGGAACACACAACTTCATTGCACATCTAGTAGTGCTGGAATCACAGGGGTTAGATGTCATTCTGGGTATGGATTGGATGTCTATGCATGAGGGACACATAGATTGTGCACAGCGAGCTGTTTCACTCAAAACCCCGGATGGTAAGAGGATTAGATTCAAGTCGGCTGTACGACCACGAAGGTGTAAGTTGAATTCTCTTAAGGGGGTTAGTATGGATACTGTGCCAGTGATTAGGGATTACCCCGATGTGTTTCTGGAAGAACTGCCAGGAATGCCACCTGACAGGGAAGTAGAGTTTCTTATAGACCTGATGCCGGGAACAGGACCAATAGCAAAGAAACCATATAAGATGGATGTGGATGAGCTGAAGGAATTGAAGAAGCAGTTGAAAGAGCAGCTGGAAAAGGGATTCATTCAGCCTAGTTCGTCGTCATGGGGTGCACCTGTTCTGTTTGTGGAGAAGAAAGACAGCAGCAAGAGATTAGTAGTGGACTATCGCTCGCTAAATGAAGTAACCATCAAGAACAAAATTCTCCGATTAACATAAATGATTTGTTTGACCAACTGGAAGGAGCAAAGGTGTTCAGCAAGATTGATCTGCGATCAGGCTACTTCCAATTGAAGATCCGGGAGGAGGACGTGCCAAAAACCGCCTTCACCACTAGGTATGGTTTATATGAGTATACGGTTATGTCTTTTGGACTAACGAATGCCCCGGCATATTTCATGACCATGATGAACAAGGTATTTATGGAGTACTTGGACAAGTTCGTAGTGGTGTTTATTGATGACATACTGATATATTCCAAGGATGATGCTGAGCATGAAAAACATCTGCGACTGATTATGGAGAAGCTGAGGGAACATCAGCTGTATGCCAAATTCAGCAAGTGTGAATTCTGGCTTAACACCGTTGGTTTCTTGGACACGTAGTGTCGTGGAGAAGGAGTCGCTGTTGATCCAAGCAAAGTGACTGCAGTAACTGAGTGGGAAGCACCCAAGAATGCGGAAGAGATTCGAAGCTTTTTGGGACTTGCTGGATATTACCGGAGGTTCATTGAAAACTTTTCCAAGATTGCTAAGCCGATGACTGAACTTCTGAAGAAGGAGAGGAAGTTTGAATGGACGGATGTGTGTGAAGCCAGCTAGTGAACTGAAGCCGACTAGTGACCGCCCTATTCGTGCTTACTGACCTTCAGAAGGATTTCCAAGTGTACTGTGATGCTTCTCGACAGGGACTTGGGAGTGTGCTGATGCAAGATGGGAGAGTGGTGTCATATGCCTCGCGACAACTCAAGCACCATGAGCGGAATTACCCCACACACGACTTGGAGTTAGCGTCAGTGGTTCATGCGCTCAAGGTATGGAGGCATTACTTAATGGGAAAACACTGTGATGTATACACCGACCACAAGAGCCTGAAGTACATATTCACACAGAAGGAACTGAACATGAGGCAAAGGAGATGGTTGGAGCTTATCAAGGATTATGATATGAATCTGCAATACCACCTAGGAAAGGCCAATGTAGTAGCAGATGATCTTAGCCGAAAGGTTTACGCCAATGGACTGACAATTGGGGAACTGCCCGAGGATTTGTGCAAGCAATTCAAGGACCTTAGACTGGAGGTAGTATATGAAGGGTACTTGGCAACAATGGAAGTCCAACCAACGCTACAGGGCCGAATCAGGAAGGCTCAAGTGGGAGACAAAGAGATGGATGAAATAAGGGAAAAGATGAAGGAGGATCGAGCAAGGGAATTCCGCGA
Organism: Avena insularis; assembly: GCA_023614405.1. Lineage (NCBI taxonomy): Eukaryota > Viridiplantae > Streptophyta > Magnoliopsida > Poales > Poaceae > Avena > Avena insularis. The sequence continues at coordinate 261,912,121 of CM042695.1, forward strand.
GGATGAGCAAGGAACCTTGTGGTATGGAGATCGTTTGTGCGTTCCCAACGATCCCGAGATAAGGAGGTTGATTCTATAGGAATCTCATGACTCGCCGTACTCCATACATCCGGGCAATACGAAGATGTATATGGACCTAAAGGACAGATTCTGGTGGAACAACATGAAGGGAGACATCGCCGAGCATATTGCCCTATGTGATGTATGTAGCCGAGTAAAGGCGGAACACCAGAAGCCAGCAGGACTTCTACAGCCATTGCCCGTGCCGGATTAGAAGTGGGATAGAGTGGGGATGGATTTTATCACAGGATTTCCCAGGACCAGGACAGGTTATGACTCTATTTGGGTAGTGGTCGACCATTTGACCAAGGTAGCCCACTTTATACCAGTGAAGACGACCTATACGAGCGCAAGGTTGGCCAAGATCTACATGGACAGAATTGTGTGCCTACACGGAGTTCCCAAGAGTATTGTATCTGATAGAGGCACCCAATTTACCTCACACTTCTGGCGCCAGCTGCACGAGTCACTTGGTACTAGATTGGAGTTTAGCTTGCGTTTCACCCATGCATCGATGGAATGGAATCAAAGGGTGAATCAGATTTTGGAGGACATGCTGAGAGCTTGCGCTTTGGCTCATGGTTCTAGTTGGGATGAGAATTTACCATATGCTGAGTTTTCCTACAACAACAGCTATCAAACCAGCATCAAGACGTCACCGTTCAATGTACTATATGGGAAACGGTGCCGAACACCATTGCTATGGGATGGAGTGGGAGAACGTCAGTTGTTTGGACCCGATTTGATCAAGGATGCTGAGGAAAAGGTCGCCTTGATTAGGGACAGGCTGAAGGTAGCACAATCAAGGCAGAAGAGCTACGCGGACGCCAAGCGCAAGGAAGTGGTGTATGAGATAGGTGATAGAGCATACCTCAGAGTGTCGCCACTTCGTGGAATCAAGAGATTTGGAATTAAGGGTAAGCTGGCACCTCGGTTTATTGGACCGTATCGGGTCTTAGCACGCAAAGGAGAAGTTGCTTATCAGTTGGAGTTGCCAGAAGCCTTGTCCGCTGTTCACAATGTGTTCCACGTATCCCAGCTGAAGAAGTGCCATCCGGAGATGGTGGATACACCATTGAGAGACACTGTACTGCTAGAGGAGGTTCAGCTTGAGAATGACTTGACCTATGAGGAGAGGCCGGTCAAGATTCTGGAGACAGCAGAGAGGACTACCCGTACCAAGACAATCAAGTTTTGCAAGGTGCAGTGGAGCCACCACACTGAAGAGGAAGCCACTTGGGAGCGTGAGGATGACATCCGAGAGGACTACCCACACCTATTTGCTAGCCGCGCCGAATCTCGGGGACGAGATTCATCTTATGGGGGTTAGTCTTGTCACATCCCAAATTTTTGATTTGGTTTTGCATGTCATTCATAAGCATTGCACTACGATCATGAAAGTTTGAGTTGCAAAACACTATATTGAAGCCCTATTTTTGAATCACCAAAATGCACCTACAAATGACTATGCAAGGATTTATAAATCCACTACTTGCAAAATAGTAAAAAGATTGCAAATATGATCCTACGTTGATCCTTAGTTTTTTAGAAAATTTTGAAGACTAAAATCAATCCATTTAGAGTTGTTTTGCAAAAGTTATGAAAGTTTATAGAAAAGCAAAAGGAATAAAAGAAAGAACAAAAAAAAACTAACTAGCCAACCCGACCCAGCCCACCTGCCCCGCCTAGCCTATCACAGCACCCTCCCATGAGCGCTGTACATGGCAACCAAGCAGCAAGACAAGCAGCAGGCCGGCCCAGCAAGCGCAGCCCGCCTCCACCTCCACAGCCACTGATGCCCGGGCCCGCCTGGCGTCTTCCTCCTGGAGCTGGAGACCGCGACGAACTGGGAACCGCCCGAGATTTTTCTGCCGATCCAACGCGAATCCGTTCGATCCCGTGCCCCTTGCGCACGTTTTCCTTTCCTCTTAAATACTCCCCTCCGCTTTTCGTGCTCTTTTCGCAACACCTGAGCCCTAGCCGCCCCGCGCAGCTCGCCGGAATCTCGTCGCCGCCGCTTTGGGACGACGACGACCTCGGGGTTCTGGACCTCCCCTTGCCCCTTGCTTTCCTCCAACGCGTTCCTCTCCCCGGACTGAATCACCTCATACCATTTATTTTCTCTGTGACGCAGTCAAACGCCGGCGATTCCTCGCCATCGTTCCACCGGAGCCGAGGAGGGAGCGAGCTGCTGAGACCGTAGGAGCGAGGAGGGCAGAATCCGAGGACACCAGGAGCACCCCCGTCGATTTCCGCACGCCATGGACCCCTTCCCGATGCCGAGGACCACCGGAGCACTCGCCGCTGCCACCGTCTGCGCCCACCGCCGCCAACAGCCGCCGCTCGCCGCCCAGGTAAGGACCGAGCTTCCCCGGCCGTCCGATTGCTATTCGATGCACGCGATTAGAACGCGGCCGAATCGGTATCGGCCGGTACCGACACGCTGCACACGCCAATAGCGGCCACAAATTGCCTGCGATGCTTAGTCAGCAGCCCAGTCAGCAGGAATATTCCTAGGGAATATTCCCTATGTTTTAAAATTGAATTAAAATTTCAGAAAATCGAGTAAATTTGCAAAATTCATAATAAAAGATTGGTGGGTCCAAAAATAGCGTATAATATATCAATAGATTCAGAAAATTGAATAGAATGATAATATCAAGTTGGTTTTAACTTTTACAGTACGTGTTTACTGTAATAATTTAATTAGTTTTATTGGTCTTTTAGGTTAATAAATTCATAAGATAAGTTCTGTAACTCCAAAAATTGCAAATAATATGTCCCTGGATTCAGTAGAACAAGGGGAATCTCAAAGTGAATTAAAAAGTTAGGCTTACAGTAAAAACTTTTGCAAAAACTATTTAATGGCTTTCTGCAGTATTTTAATTACTCAGGGAGTTTTATAATTCCTTTTTGAGTAATTCCAATTGGTACTGTTCCTAAATAGCAATGCCTATACAGTAGTATTTTCCCAAGATTTTACAAACAATATACTACCGGTAGTGAATTAATTGAGTACTAGCTCTAGTTTTGAGCATTATATTTTGCATAATAGTTTTCCTTGCGCTAAAAATATTTTCCATGCATGCAATCAGTACCATTACTAATTGGTGTTGCTGTAGCATCACCCCACTTGTCATGCCTGCATTTATGCATCATCTTTGTCACATATGCTTGTGGATTGTTTGTTTATGATTGCAATTGTATCGTGTAGATTGTGACGAGTGCAACGCTTGCTCGTGTGTGGATTGTTCTTCCGACCGCTACAATCAAGGAAAGTAGATGCTACTTTGTTTATGATATCGTCCTACTATTTTCAATGCATTGTCGTGTATTTTGTAGATGCATGTGTAGGATGATACTATCGCTATGCTATGTCCCATTATGTGGTAGGGCTTTCCTTGTAGATGAACCACCGTTGGTAGATGTGCTTAGCCATGCTATGTTGAACAAGGCTGGGTTACATCATTGAGACTTGTTTCTAAAAGTATTGGTTTGTGAAAACTAAAACAACTTAATCAATGAATCTCCTGGGTGTGATGGTATTGATAAATTTTGGTGGTTTCATTGCGGAAAGGCACCCAGGTATCAAGAGAGAATGATTGGCTTCTTTATTGTGTAGCTTACGTGTACAACCATGTGCCAATAATGAAATGGACGGTTGGTTGGACTTAGTAGGTTGTGGTAACTCGAACCCGCGTATCCAGAGATGTAGAATTTTGGTAGGTTGGACCTGTGCGCGTCGGGATTGAGGTGCTACTTCCCGAACAGTCTCTTCTTGGACTTCTCCCTGTCACCACTCAAAATGAGAGTGATGGTACGAGCTGGGCTGGCCAAGTCACATGGGTAAAGTGTACTAACCCCTGCAGGGTGTATAATCTAATCGATTAGCCGTGTCCCCGGTTATGGACAACTGAGTTGCTTGATATTGATTCCATGACATGTTTCTCGCTCATTCTAATTTCATAATTGTTTTAATATTGTTGGGTTAACTTAATTGGGATCTTTTCAAAGAAAATCAAAAACTGTTTATGAAAGTAGGACAAAGGTATTTGCAAATGCAAGCCAGACACAGCTCCACTTGCCAAATATGCATGTAGATGTTAGTACTATTGTCTCCATTACTAGCTCTACTTGCCATACATTCCATGTATTGACCCTTCGGGGCTGCTACGTTTCATGTTGCAGGTTATTCCGATTCTGAGTAATCGATATAGGCCACGGTACTCCACTCGGCACTTGTTCACTTGTGGGCAATTTGAAGAATGGAGGATTAACTTTATTTATGTTGCTACCTGAATAGTTTGAGCTAGCCCTGAGCTAAGCTTTTATTGTAATAATGGTACTCTGGATCTTCGTTATTTATGATACACGGATATTTTGCTATGTTATTCATCTTATTCTATTGTGGGCCAATGAACTGATCCAGGGATTGGCATGTCACATAGAAGCCACGGTCTTTTCAGAACCGCGGTGTTACACTTGTTCACTTTATATTGTTTCCTTGAATTTATTTAAGAATGGTTATACTTTTATTTGGTGTAGTGGTTTCTTGATTTTTAAATGGAATAGAATCATTTATCTTTTTGTGAATGAATGGTTATAATTGGTAATCAGGAAAATGACATTACTTAACTACTTATGGTTCACTATAGGGTTTTGATTTGTTTATAAACTTGTGGTTAAAGTAAAGGAATAGGTTTTATCTCATTACAAATTATTCTTGGAGATTTTATATTAAATAAGAATCCTTTTATAAAATAATCTACACTTATGGTGAGGGATAATTCAATAAAATTGCATTTAAAATGTGTTGAACCATTTTGGTTTCATATTATCAATATTGAAGTCTAATACTATTTATTAGATTCAATTGGCTAATTTTAGAAATATTAGCAATTTTTATTTACCCTTATATGAATTATCAATTAAGGAAATAAGTTTAAATTCAAGTTATTAAGTTGTTCAAATGTTTATTTATCTCAAAAGTGGAATATCACACTTTTAACATGTTGGTATTATTTTTGTGATCATTTTGGTATCTTACATTTATTTTTGTGATTCATAAAAATAAGATATGATTTTTATAAGATTTATTACTTTATAAATACTTAATAAATAATAATTATTTAATTAAGTGAAATAATAATATATGATTACAGATTTGAATTATAGTTCTTATTTTTCTAAGATTTTTGGTATTTTATTTTATATTTTTAACATTTACCATTATTAAAATATAAATTATCAAAGTTTTATTACTTATAAAATCTTGATTAAATATTAATTATTTAAATTGTTAACATAATAATGTTTGGTAATAGTTTTAAGTTATAGATTTTATTTTTCTACAAATTTTCATATATTATACACATTTTTCTGAATTATAAATCAAAAGTTATTGATTTAACAAGATTTAATCACTTTATTCAATTTCTGGAATGTTTATATTTGAATTTATATTTTCTTATCTATTTTCTGAACGAGTAATACTTTTTATACAGAGCCTACCCTAGACCTAGCCACTGACTGGTGGGTCTATGGCCCCGCTGGGGTGCCACGCAGGCGTGGACCAGTCAACAGACTCGGTCAAACACTATGACGTGGCCAAGGTGACCTCACCCTGACGTCACCTCGCCGGTGACACTGCAGACGACAGCGAGGATGGCAGTAGAGGGCGAGCAAGCGTGCGTGCAGGGACTTGTTCGAACCGGAACAACGAGGCGAGCAATCCAGTGGTGGTGCCGCTGGGTTTTGGTTGCCGGAATAGAGGTTGCGACGGTGGCTAACGGCGGCGATGGCTGATGTTCGTCGGGGGAACAAACGAGGAAGCAAGGAAGAACTTGAGAGGGTGCGTGAGCACCGGTAGCTCACCTTGGAGCTGAAGGGTGCGACGGCGTGACCGGAGGAAGTCCGTGGTGGCGGCGATTGACGATGAACGGCGGTGTCTGGCGGTGGAGATGAGGTGTCGATTTGCTCGACAGAGAGCTCCCCGGCTTGCGTGAGTAGGGGCAAACGACAGAGAATATCACGACGCGTCTGATAGTCACCTCAGCGGATCAAGGGGTGGTCGGAGATGGTGGAGAAGGTGATCTCCGACGAGCTAGGGTTTGGTGTTCAAGGGAGAGAGGAAGAAAGAGCAGTGGAGTGGCATGCTAGGGTTTCTTGTCGGCGTCTAGGGCTACTTGTAGACGACCGGAAGCGGTGGCGTGGATCTTGGCGCTCGCGGCGACAAGGGTGCAGCCACCGAGCTGCTTGCAGCATCGGAAGGTCGGCGTCGTCGCGAGGAAGACGAAGAACAGACCCCGTGAAGAGGTACGGGCCGTTCGTGGGCTGCAACTAGGCAATATGAGCTATGTTCGGCTGCTTGCGGCAATGAGTAAGAGAGAGGGGAGATGGGCCATGGGCCAGATTTGATTCCTCAATTTTTTCTCTCTGTTTTGTTTTTCCTTTTTGATTTCTATTATCTGTTTTATTTTCTAACCTTTTTATTTAAGCAATAATTTTGACTTATCTTTATGGAATTCCTTTGCTAATAATTGCAACAATGATAAATGGTATTTAAAATCATTTTGTGAGTTTTTATTATATAGTTCTATAGTTTCTTTATTTTCTTTATATATATACTTTTCCTATTATTATTTGTAAGGCTTTTGATATGCACTTAATTGAGCTAATATCCATAAACTTATTATAAATGCATTACTATTAACTCATGAGATTTGATTCTCATTAACTCATAATATTAAGGAAATTTTTATATGGTGATCCTTTATTATTATTTGATGCATAATATCCTAAGGATTTAATATGATCAATATTACTCCCATGAATCTAGGGACTAATAAGGTATACATATTTTATTATAACTAACAAAAGAGTTAGGGTTTGAATTGTAAATGCTTACCATGAGTTTTAGAAGTTTTAATATACTCATATCCTTTTATTGATGTGAATAAAGATTAATGGTTAAACACATTGTCTTTATGTTTGTGATTTTTAATGATATCACCATTTAAAGTAAAATAGTGAGATTGTTTTCTAGGCTAACTTATGAGAAAGAATTGATAAATATAGTTCTTAAGCCCTATGATAATGATGGTTGAAAATGACAAAGATGTGCTTAAGTGAGTTGATATAGGAAAATATTCCTATTAATCATGGTGGACATAAGGTGATAAATCAATCAGTTGATATGGATATTAGGTTTGGTTATAAAATTAGGTTTTAGTGTTTACCAAGAATTTCTATATATCCTGATTCACAATCTTGGACTTCTAACTAAGGAATTCCTTTCCTAGATATACTACTTCTTATCCATCATCATGTGTTAACATGATGAGCTTTACTTCACAAAATATTCTTATCCACCTTTTATTCTTCTAAATCCATTTATAATTCCAATGATCTTGACACAGAAGCTTTCATAATCTTCCTTCATCATCCATTACCAACATTACTCCAATAGTTGTATATATCAAACTTTACTTCACCTCAAGTGTTAGTATTTCCCAAGAGGAAACTACTACTTCTATAGTCCAATGTTACTCTAGCATCATCTTAATCATACTATCTCATATCTACTTAATTCCAATATCTTATATTCAAACTTCACATCATATAATGATGACTTAGCATGGCTAACCTAGAATAACATATCTATACTAGGGTTCAATCATGTTCTATCCACCAATATCACTTATACATGATATAAGCATTCAATCTTGGTGACAAAAGCATGATCATTATAATCCTTTGATCTTTTCTGGTTTAGCTTTCCAGTTGGCTAATCAAGGCTTCCATTCATACAACATTACAGTTGTATTATAATTATCTTCTGTTTATCTCTATTGGATTAAGAGATATAATTCATTGACTATACCTACTTGATCCAATAGGACTACTCCTGGTAACTATCTTTAGGATTCATCCCTATAATATTCTTTATTACCATATTGATTTGATTCCCTTCAATCACTCCCATCATATAGATGATATCTATACTAGCATTACGACCTATCTCTTCTTACTTCTTTCTCTAAAGGTTTTAGAGTGGATGCTATGATAAGGACAAGAGTTGATAGGTTAAGAATTGGTGAATCAATAGTTGATTACTCAACATTGATGAACAACAGATATTAGAATAAGGTTCAATATAGATGATAAGGATTTATATGGAAAGAAAGATATATGGTGAATGGTCTTGAATTGGTTTCTGTCCTACTCAATCTCACTAAAGAGTTAAGGTTAGGTATTACCATGATACTCATGGTAGGAATGGATAAGAATGATATAGGTCAAGTCTTAGTTACTGAATTCTTGTTACTTGGGTTATATTCTTAACTTGGTATTCATGGGTTATTGTAATGAATATTAGGATGTGATCACTTAAAGATCAGATATAATCCATTAAGTCATTTATTAGGGTTTAACTTTTATTACATTTGATCTATCCTTAGATCAAATCTCCCTTACCCAAAATATGGTTTTAGCAAAGGTCATATTGAAACTTATCGCAGTCAACTCGATGATCTACTTCAATTGCCTCAAGTTAAGAGAAACTTTAATCACTTTGACAAGTTTTGTTCAAAAGCGCGAAAATTATTCGGATTTTCTATGCATGAATGAAATGCACACATCTGGGTTCAGCTTATTTCTAAGCTCTAATGCTGGGATATTACAGTAGACGAATTCATCTATCTCACTGCTAGTGGCGGACCTACAGGGTATGCCGGGTGGGCCACGTCATACCCCTGCAGCCTAGCCCACGTATACGTACCAGCGGAGAGAAACCACCAAGAGGCCGGCCTACCGTAGCGAGAAAACAAGATCACATCGCGTGCTAAGTGTCGTCGATAGAAAAAAAAGAAACAGCGGTCGAAGCAAGTAGTTGCGCCTTGCGCGTTATTGTCTCCGACTCTTATTCCTCTTGGATCGATCTAAAACACGTCGCCACGCCGTTTCCCCAGCCGCCGGACGCACAGCTAGCTCGGCATCCAATCAAGTATCCATTACAGATTGGATAGGTTAGGGAATTAAGGAACCAGGCATTGACACACTTTCATTGCCGCCTTGTCGGCCGTCTTTCCGGCAGCCCGGAATTAGCAAATTTGTGACGAGTGACGGCGGCGGCCAGGCAGCTCGGTAATTTTGATCCTAGCATTATGTGTGATTTCTTTTAAACTAGACATATATACTAGTGTACTTCCAATTCTTGTACTCATTGTTTTCATGGAAATTTTCAGTCATGAAGAAGAGAAGAGATATTGCATCTTTATTCGAGCGACACGCAGCAAAAAGGTTGCTGACGGTTCAAAACCTTTGCTGGTTGAAACTTTGCCGGAAGAGCATAGTCAAGAGCAAGAGAGGGTATCATATGCCCTCTCCCCCATTGTCGTCATCGCCGCAAGCACCTGTAACATCCCAGATTCTATAGTAGGATGTTATCAGTGTCATGCATCATCCTTGCATCTTTGCATCCTACATTTGAAAAATATTGCAACAACAAATTCCTAACACATAAAATCCGTTACAAAAACCCTAATTAATATTCCCTTAAGTGAGCACTTTTGTTGTATTAGTTTGACCCTTCAATAAACTATGTAAAAACAGTAAACCATGGTCCTATGTTGACCACCTTATTTTTACTAAAATTTAGAAACAAGAATCATCACTTTTGGACCTTGTTTGCAAAAGTTACAAGTGTTTTTAGTAAAACAGAATTGGAAAAAAGAAAAGGATAAAAAAAAAAAACGAGCAGCTAACCTAGCTGGGCCGGCCAGCCAGCCCACCCCGCCCCATCGCCCGCGCAGCAGGTAACCACCCCGCGCCCATCGGCCCACCTCTCCCCTCCATCGCTGACACGGGGGCCCCACCCCGTCGTCTCCCTCCTCCGAGATTGCAGCCAGCCAGCCCTCGAACTTCATCCCGTGCCCGGACTCGCCCCCTCGCCCAAGTTCCTGCCCTTTAAAGGACGACCCCCCCCCCTCGTCGTTGCCCTCGTTTTTTTTCTCAAACCCTAGCCGCTTCGCAGTTCAACCGAGCTCGCCGGATCGGACGCCGCCGGAGCTCGAGGTGGGAGACGCTCCAGGACATCTCGAGACTTGTTCAACCTCCCACGCTGCTCGCCTCGACCTACTCTACCCTCCCACCTAACTCTTTCCTTCCGAATCGCAGGGCGTCACCGACAATTGCTCGCCGGAGCCCGTCGGGTCCGAGAGGAGGAACGGCCAACCGCGGGAGAAGGAGGAAGAGAGGGACCGAGTTGAGATCGTTGGGAGATTCGCCGTCGACGTGCGCATCGGGGACCATCTTCGTCGCCTCCACTAGGGCCACCAGGACTCCGACCACCGTCGACTCCGCCGCCGTCGCCTCCATCGCCGCCACCACCACAGGTCAGTAGAACCGCCTCGGCCGTCCGATTGTAATCCTGCGGGCCAGATTAGAAGAGGGGGGGCGAAGGGGTATCAGCGAATCGTATAGCGCACCGTGTATGGCGTCATCGCCAGGCCGCCCGCATAGCCAGCTGGCCCAACCCGAGGCCGCCACCTGGCACGATCTGGGCTAGGGTTTAGGCTGGTTATTTTTGGTTTTTGCAGATTAGGTTTAATATTGCGAAAATCATAGAAAAATAACTATTTGTCCAAATTTAGCTTGTAATATACCGTTGGATTCCTAATTTTATGTAGAATCCAAATATGTAATAATATTGCAGGTTTACAGTAATGTCTTAGTTGTAGATTTTAATCACTAAATTGGAGTGTTCATTCTATAGAAAAATAACTAAATTACTGTTTTAATTGATTCTTGTTGCAATGACCTTGTTTCCATAATGCCTACTAGACAAAATTATACAACCTTGCTTAAGATCGATAGATCTAGTTTGGGGCTAATTAGATGGACTGATCTCCTTATAAACCTAGGATTTGTTTTAGTGACTCTATTAGATCTAAACTCAATCCTAGTGACACCCTTACCCTAGCACAGCACAAACTCGATCAATTTAACCAACCTTGCATAAACTACCATGTTGCATGCATGCATGTATTCCTTTGTGTATGCTTTGAACAAGTTGTGATCAGATCTATGTTTGTGATTCGTTAGATTGCTCGGAGTGCGCTAAGGAGTGCTATTGTGTAGAGTGCTGCTCAGATCAAGGCAAGTTACACCACTTGTTCATAATTTTGTCCCAGTTTTGATTCTATGCATGTGCTCTTCAAAATTCTGTAGTATGCATGTGTAGGATGTTCTAGTAGATTTTCCCCTTAGTATTATTTTGCAAGAACGATGATTTTGTAGTATGCCATGAGTAGCTCTATACTTAGGATTTCCCATCCTAATAGGTTACCCCTGTTTTTGCTAAGTATTGCTTGCTATGCTATATATATACAAAGTACCGTTGGGGGGTTCGAAAGACAAAGAATTTTCTAAGTATAAAGGCTCTCTAGAGCAAACTTTTCTTCTCAAATCCGCTTCAAAATAAAACTAAGTTTTCTTCTGGGCGGAATGGTTGTCGGGTCAACGTGTGTGATATTTGGTGGAGGACGGCCGCCCAGGAATCAAAGAAGTCTGCCATGTTTCAGAATTCAGAAGCTTCCAGTGCAACCACAATACATTATGGGCTCTGTCTTGGCCTAGTACTTAGTGGGAAACCTCACCTGGGTACCAACATTTGGAGGATTATTGGCACGGTTGGATCCGGAAGGTAGGGGGGCTACTAAGGGAAAGCCTCGCCATGGTCTTGTCTGTAAAAGGACTTGATCGTGGATTGTGGGTAAAGTGCACAAACTCTCGAGAGTATTGCAATCTGATCGATCAGCCGTGTTCACGGTAACAGAACAACAATGAGCGTCTGAAGGATGGAGCCTCTGAAGGATCTTCCTCTCTCTTTTCTAAAACAAAGTTTTGAAAACCCCATGGCGTGCGTGATATCGCTAAAGGGTGGGATTTTGGGAAACTTGGTGTGTAATATCCAAGTGACACTTGGTGCGTAATATCCAAGTGTTTGGTTGTTTGGACACTTGGTGCGTAATATCCTCGTGTGCCACTCGACCCTATTTTATTCAAGCAAATGTTTACAAAGTAGGGAAATCCTCTATTCTCTCTCTACTTAAGAAAATTAGCTTGGAGCAAATGAACGCTACAGCCTATACCAGCCTTGCATGTAGAGATAGTCTATTCTCTCCTTGGTGTAATTTGCCAATACATTCAAAGTATTGACCCAACTTGTTGGCTGCACGTCTTATGTGCAGAATCCAAAGATTGAAAGGTGCGTAGGGATCGCGGGTCTACACTCGACAAGCCTGGGCGTTGATGGACTCATGCTTTTATGTTTCATGTTATTTGAGCTAGCATAATGCTAAGCAACTTTTGTAATAATTTCATACTCTGGATTCTTCGTGTAATAAAGACTTTGTGTTTTACATGATATTTCATCGACTGTGAGTGCTAGCTATTGATCCAGGGACTAGCATGTTAATCACAGGGACTTAGGATCCTTACCGATCCAAGGTCACTACAGATGGTATCGAGCACATCGTTGCTGTGGGGCGTGACCTAGGATTGGAACCACCTCTAACTTTAGTGCCTTACTTGTTTCTACTAAGTTATTTTCCGCACATCTAGTATCTGCTTTCCTCTACTTGTTTAAGTATCTAACCCTCTTTCTCTAACTCAAAGATGACAAGCTTCCTCTACGACACCGTCGCGGATATCGAGCCCCTTCGCTTTGGAGGATGCCTCATGGATCTACTCACACGTTTGGATCTTCCTCTCCCAACGATCCAAGGGAGCACAATGAAGAAACTCCACAAGGGGCTGTTGGGGAGTCAAGGTCATCCAGCCAGGAAAAGAGCGAGGCAAGAACCCGGAGGAAGACATAGCAATCCACATTGTTAGCGATTCCAAGGAGAAGGCCCTTAGCATTAGCTTGCAACAACTCATTGGTCGCCTATGGGCGTCATCATGAAGCTCTCCAAGGACAACTGCGGCCTCTTTGGAAGACGAGATGAGGAAGGAATTCCCATGGAGTTAACCTTTGAGGAAAGAACTTCTACTAAGCGCCGAAGAACACAATATCAAGACTTGGAGTGCCACATCCATGACCTTGAGAAGGGTACCTTCCTCGAGATGTTGAAGAACGACGAGCTATGCGCCCTCATCAAGGAGAAGGAAGAAATGATCAAGCAGCAGGAAGAGGCAATGAAGCTCCAAGAGATAAAATTTCAGGACCAAGAGAAGAAGTTCGCTAACCAAGAGAAGAGGGTGATAAATAAAAACAAGAGAATTAGGGAACTCAAACAGCAGATCGATGGAGATGAAGTGCAAACTGAAGGCCTTTGCAAGATAATCAATGATGTGCGTGCTTCCAAGAGGGACTTGGCAAAGCAGCTTGAAGCTGCAATGAAGTCAAGTTTAGTGGAGATACTACAAAGCGAGAAGGAGGGACTTCAGGAGCAGCTGGAAGCCACTACCAAGAAGCTACAAGATGAGATAAAGGACCTCCAAGAGAAGCTTGAAGCCACCACAAAGGAGATGGAGTTGTACAAGACAACTCTAGAGCAAGAAGGCTACTCGTTCGAGGAAGAGGAAGAGGAAGGCGTGGAAGATGTGTAATAGTTGGACCACCTTTAATTCTATAGTAGAACGTTATTCGCAAATGTAATAAATACCAAGACAAGTCTGGTTTAGTTAAATTTTGGTTGTTTCCTGCGCTAAATCTGTGGTGTTATGCCTGGTGTGCCTTGTGTGCCTTGTGTGCTTGGTGTGTTTTTCATAAGAGTAGGAGTTTACTAAGTCTTTCTGTCTTTTTCTTAACTACTCTCTTAAACCCCACAGATGCCGCCAAGACGTGCAGATTTTGAAATTCCACCAGAAATAGCAGAACTTTTGGCCACTCAGAACCAGCTGATCCAACTGCTCACCCAGAACATGCAAAACAACAACAACCCGCCGCCACCACCACCTCCGCCACCTCCTCAACAGGATCGCTTGACTCGGTTTTTGAGGCTGAACCCACCTACCTTCACTAGCAGCACTGAACCAATCGTCGCTGATGACTGGCTGCGTACGACCAACAAGAAGCTAGACACCGTGCAAGCTGTCGGAGCCGACAGGGTGCGCTATGCCGCACACCAGCTTGAAGGACCTGCTGCAGAATGGTGGGATAACTACCAAGTCACCCACCCGGACATTGATGCTATCACTTGGGAACAGTTTGAGTTAGCTTTTCGCACTCATCATGTGGCTGCTGGTGTCATGGCTCTAAAGAGGCGCGAGTTTCGCGACCTACACCAGCTGCACCGTTCTGTCATCGAGTATGGTGAGCTTTTCAATAAGCTAGCCCGTTATGCACCCGATGATGTTTCTACTGATGCCAAGAGACAGGAGGAGTTCTTAAGAGGGCTCAATGATGAGATATCCATTCAGCTTGTGGCTCAGAAGTTTGACAACTTTCAGGAACTCTTGGACAGAGCCATTGTGGTTGAATCAAAAAGGAAGAGCATAGAAAATCGCAAGAGGAAATCCAACTCGCACAAACACTCTGTTCCGTACCAGAAGCAGCGCAATTCCTCACCACCACCTCATAACAACAATGGCCACAACCATAACAGTCATAACCATGGTGGTCACAAACACAATGGGCACAAAAACCGCTATGGCAATGGCGGCAATGGAAAGGATATCAGTGAGGTGACATGCTTTAAGTGCAACAAGACAGGGCACTATGCAACCTCCTGCCCCGAGAGGAAGAATGGCAATGGTAATGGGAATGGAAATGGACACAACCATGGCAATGGGAACGGGAAGAAGCCAAATCCGTTTGTCAAAGCCACGGTGAATCATGTTTCTATGGAGGATGCCTGTGATGCGCCAGACTCTGTGATTGGTAAGTTCAAACTCAATTCTTTTCCCGCAGTTGTTCTTTTTGATACTGGTGCATCGCATTCATTCATATCAAGGGTATTTGTGGATAGAGGCAATATACCAACGGAGACTATAAACTATCCTCTAAGGGTAAGTTCTCCTGGGGGAGAAATAGTGGCCAACTCCGGTTGCCGGGATTTGGAACTAAGGATTGGGACACACATTTTTCCCACCAGTCTAGTAGTTCTAGAATCACAAGGATTAGACATAATCTTGGGCATGAATTGGATGACCGAATTTGAAGGAGTCATAGATTGTGCCAAGAGAACTGTCATGCTCACAACACCGGAAGGAAAAAGGATTCGTATCAAGTCGAATTTCGCACTTAAAGAAGTCATGGTGAACTCTCTTAAGGGGGGCAGCTTGGAGGAGGTACCTATTGTAAAGGAATACCCAGATGTCTTCCCAGAAGAGCTACCCGGAATGCCACCCGACCGTGATATCGAGTTTCTCATTGACTTAATGCCAGGCACGGGGCCGATAGCTAAGAGACCATACAAGATGGATGTGGACGAGTTAAAGGAACTCAAGAAACAGCTTAGGGAACAATTGGACAAGGGGTTCATTCAACCCAGCGCGTCATCTTGGGGAGCACCCGTCCTATTCGTGGAGAAGAAGGATAAGACCAAGAGGCTGGTTGTGGACTACCGCTCGTTGAACGAAGTGACGATTAAGAATAAGTACCCTCTGCCCAACATCAACGACCTATTTGACCAGCTAAAAGGAGCCAGTGTGTTCTCAAAGATCGATCTACGATCGGGCTATTTTCAGCTAAAGATTCGAGAACAGGATGTGCCCAAGACAGCATTCACCACAAGATACGGACTGTATGAGTACACCGTGATGTCTTTTGGTCTAACCAATGCCCCAGCATACTTCATGACCATGATGAACAAGGTGTTCATGGAATACTTGGACAAGTTTATCGTAGTATTCATAGATGATATACTCATATACTCAAAGGATGAGAAGGAACATGAGAAACATCTTCGCCTTATTATGGAAAAACTAAGAGAACACAAGTTATATGCCAAGTTCAGCAAGTGCGAGTTATGGTTAATAGAAGTGGGATTCCTTGGTCATGTTGTGTCGCAAAAGGAGTCAGTAGATCCTAGCAAGGTAGCTTCCGTGACGGAATGGGAGTCACCCAAGAATGTGGGAGATATTAGAAGTTTCCTGGGCCTCGCGGGATATTACCGTAGGTTCATCGAAAACTTTTCCAAGATAGCAAAACCCATGACGGAACTATTAAAGAAGGAAAAGAAATTCCTGTGGACCGAGGCATGTGAAGCAAGTTTTCAAGAATTGAAGAAGCGCCTTGTAACGGCACCGATCTTGGTTCCGCCAGATATCCGTATGATTTTCAAGTCTATTGTGACGCTTCGCGACAAGGACTTGGAAGTGTATTGATGCAGGATGGGAAAGTGGTATCCTATGCCTCCCGACAACTTAAGAACCACGAACACAATTATCCCACGCATGATTTGGAACTTGCATCTGTGGTTCATGCACTCAAGGTATGGAGACACTACCTCATGGGCAAACATTGTGATGTGTTCACAGATCATAAAAGTTTGAGGTACATCTTCACCCAAAAGGAGTTGAATATGAGACAACGAAGATGGCTTGAACTAATTAAGGATTATGACTTGGATTTACAATACCACCCCGGGAAGGCAAACGTGGTGGCTGATGCCTTAAGCCGTAAGGTGTATGTGAATGGACTTACCGCAGGGGAACTTCCAGAGGATTTATGCAAGCAATTCAGGGACCTCAGGCTAGAGATAGTCCCGAAAGGACACGTAGCGACTATGGAAATAGTGTCCACTTTCCAAGAAAGGATCCAAGAAGCACAAAAGGGGGATAAAGAGTTGGAAGAAGTAAGAGTCAGGATAAATGAAGGAAAGACTAAAGAATTTCGTCTGGACGAACAAGGAACACTCTGGAATGGGAAGCCTTTGAGAGTTCCCAATGACCCCGATATCAGGAAGATGATTTTACAAGAAGCTCATGATTCGCCATACTCAATTCATCCAGGTAACACGAAAATGTACATGGATGTGAAGGATAGATTCTGGTGGAATAACCTAAAGAGAGATATTGCAGAGTATATTTCTCTGTGTGATGTGTGCAACAGAGTTAAAGCCGAGCATCAGAAACCGGCAGGGTTACTTCAACCACTACCTATACCCGACTGGAAGTGGGACAAGGTAGGCATGGATTTCATCACGGGATTACCCCGAACTCGTTCTGGATTTGATTCTATCTGGGTAGTGGTGGACCACTTCACCAAGGTGGCTCATTTCATCCCCGTAAAGACCACATATACAAGTGCTAAGCTTGCTAAGATATACATGTCAAGGATTGTAAGCCTACATGGTGTTCCCAAGGGAATTGTGTCAGACAGAGGCACCCAGTTTACTTCAAAGTTTTGGCGACAATTACATGAGTCTCTGGGAACCCGACTAGAATTCAGTACTGCCTTCCACCCTCAAACAGATGGCCAAACAGAAAGGGTGAATCAAATTTTGGAAGATATGTTGAGAGCTTGCGCACTAGACTATGGGTCTAGTTGGGACGATAACCTGCCATATGCGGAGTTCTCATACAACAACAGCTACCAGACAAGCATCAAGATGGCTCCGTTTGAAGTTCTATATGGCAGGAAGTGTAGGACTCCATTGCTATGGAATGGAGTTGGAGAACGCAGTCTTTTTGGACCTGACTTGATAAAGGATGCCGAAGAAAAGGTACGACAGGTTCAGGATAGGCTAAAGATAGCCCAATCCCGACAGAAGAGTTACGCTGATTCCAAGCGCAGAGATGTGGCCTACGAAATAGGGGACCGTGCGTATCTCCGAGTTTCACCCCTACGTGGAGTTAAAAGGTTCGGAATCAAGGGCAAGTTAGCCCCACGATTCATAGGACCGTATAAAGTTCTGGCCCGTAGAGGAGAAGTTGCTTATCAGTTGGAGCTACCGGAAGGACTGACTGTTCATGATGTGTTTCATGTATCACAACTAAAGAAGTGCCACCCGGAGATGGCTGAAACACCGCTAAGAGACACCGTTCCCCTAGATGAGGTTCAATTGGAAAATGACCTTACCTATGAGGAAAAACCCATCAAAATACTGGAAACAAATTGAAAGGATTACCCGCACCAAGACTATAAGGTTCTGCAAGGTACAATGGAACCACCACTCCAAGGAAGAAGCTACGTGGGAGCGTGAAGAAGACTTGAAGGCAGAACACCCACACCTATTTGCTAGCCAACCCGAATCTCGAGGACGAGATTCTTCTTAAGGGGGGTAGGTTTGTAACATCCCAGATTCTATAGTAGGATGTTATCAGTGTCATGCATCATCCTTGCATCTTTGCATCCTACATTTGAAAAATATTGCAACAACAAATTCCTAACACATAAAATCCGTTACAAAAACCCTAATTAATATTCCCTTAAGTGAGCACTTTTGTTGTATTAGTTTGACCCTTCAATAAACTATGTAAAAACAGTAAACCATGGTCCTATGTTGACCACCTTATTTTTACTAAAATTTAGAAACAAGAATCATCACTTTTGGACCTTGTTTGCAAAAGTTACAAGTGTTTTTAGTAAAACAGAATTGGAAAAAAGAAAAGGAAAAAAAAAACGAGCAGCTAACCTAGCTGGGCCGGCCAGCCAGCCCACCCCGCCCCATCGCCCGCGCAGCAGGTAACCACCCCGCGCCCATCGGCCCACCTCTCCCCTCCATCACGACACGGGCCCCACCCCGTCTCCCTCCTAGAGACCGCATGGACACGGCCGGCAGCGTCGAACTGTCTCGCACCGGACTCGTCTGCCCCCTCGCCCAAGTTCCTGCCCTTTAAAGGACGACCCCCCCCTCGTCGTTGCCCTTGTTTTTTTTCTCAAACCCTAGCCGCTTCGCAGTTCAACCGAGCTCGCCGGATCGGACGCCGCCGGAGCTCGAGGTGGGAGACGCTCCAGGACATCTCGAGACTTGTTCAACCTCCCACGCTGTTTCGCCTCGACCTACTCTACCTCCCACCTAACTCTTTCCTTCCGAATCGCAGGGCGCCACCGACAATTGCTCGCGGAGCCTGGCCGGGTCCGAGAGGAGGAACGCCAACCGCGGAGAAGGAGGAAGAGAGGGACCGAGTTGAGATCGTTGGGAGATTCGCCGTCGACGGCGATCGGGGACCATCTTCGCCGCCCACTAGGGCCACCAGGACTCGACCACCGTCGACCTCCGCCGCCGCCGCTGCCGCCTCCATCGCCGCCACCACCATAGGTCAAGAACCGCCTACCGTCCGATTGTAATCTCGGGCCGATTAGAAGAGGCGAAGGGTATCAGCGAATCGCGCAACGCCGCATGGCAAGCGTCATCGCCAGGCCGCCTCAAGCATAGCCAGCTGGCCCAACCCGAGGCCGCCACAGCACGATCTGGGCTAGGGTTTAGGCTGGTTATTTTTGGTTTTTTGATTAGGTTTAATATTGCGAAAATCATAGAAAAATAACTATTTGTCCAAATTTAGCTTGTAATATACCGTTGGATTCCTAATTTTATGTAGAATCCAAATATGTAATAATATTGCAGGTTTACAGTAATGTCTTAGTTGTAGATTTTAATCACTAAATTGGAGTGTTCATTCTATAGAAAAATAACTAAATTACTGTTTTAATTGATTCTTGTTGCAATGACCTTGTTTCCATAATGCCTACTAGACAAAATTATACAACCTTGCTTAAGATCGATAGATCTAGTTTGGGGCTAATTAGATGGATTGATCTCCTTATAAACCTAGGATTTGTTTTAGTGACTCTATTAGATCTAAACTCAATCCTAGTGACACCCTTACCCTAGCACACAAACTCGATCAATTTAACCAACCTTGCATAAACTACCATGTTGCATGCATGCATGTATTCCTTTGTGTATGCTTTGAACAAGTTGTGATCAGATCTATGTTTGTGATTCGTTAGATTGCTCGGAGTGCGCTAAGGAGTGCTATTGTGTAGAGTGCTGCTCAGATCAAGGCAAGTTACACCACTTGTTCATAATTTTGTCCCAGTTTTGATTCTATGCATGTGCTCTTCAAAATTCTGTAGTATGCATGTGTAGGATGTTCTAGTAGGTTTTCCCCTTAGTATTATTTTGCAAGAACGATGATTTTGTAGTATGCCATGAGTAGCTCTATACTTAGGATTTCCCATCCTAATAGGTTACCCCTGTTTTTGCTAAGTATTGCTTGCTATGCTATATATATACAAAGTACCGTTGGGGGTTCAAAGACAAAGAATTTTCTAAGTATAAAGGCTCTCTAGAGCAAACTTTTCTTCTCAAATCCGCTTCAAAATAAAACTAAGTTTTCTTAGGCGGAATGGTTGTCGTCAACGTGTGATATTTGGTGGAGGACGCCCCAGGAATCAAAGAAGTTCCGCCATGTTTCAGAATTCAGAAGCTTCCAAAGGCAACCACAATACATTATGGGCCTGGCTTGGCCTAGTACTTAGTGGGAAACCTCACCTGGGTACCAACATTTGGAGGATTATTGGCACGGTTGGATCCGGAAGGTAGGGGGGCTACTAAGGGAAAGCCTCGCCATGGTCTTGTCTGTAAAAGGACTTGATCGTGGATTGTGGGTAAAGTGCACAAACTCTCGAGAGTATTGCAATCTGATCGATCAGCCGTGTTCACGGTAACAGAACAACAATGAGCGTCTGAAGGATGGAGCCTCTGAAGGATCTTCCTCTCTCTTTTCTAAAACAAAGTTTTGAAAACCCCATGGCGTGCGTGATATCGCTAAAGGGTGGGATTTTGGGAAACTTGGTGTGTAATATCCAAGTGACACTTGGTGCGTAATATCCAAGTGTTTGGTTGTTTGGACACTTGGTGCGTAATATCCTCGTGTGCCACTCGACCCTATTTTATTCAAGCAAATGTTTACAAAGTAGGGAAATCCTCTATTCTCTCTCTACTTAAGAAAATTAGCTTGGAGCAAATGAACGCTACAGCCTATACCAGCCTTGCATGTAGAGATAGTCTATTCTCTCCTTGGTGTAATTTGCCAATACATTCAAAGTATTGACCCAACTTGTTGGCTGCACGTCTTATGTGCAGAATCCGAAGATTGAAAGGTGCGTAGGGATCGCGAGTCTACACTCGACAAGCCTGGGCGTTGATGGACTCATGCTGCTTTTATGTTTCCGCTGTTATTTGAGCTAGCATAATGCTAAGCAACTTTTGTAATAATTTCATACTCTGGATTCTTCGTGTAATAAAGACTTTGTGTTTTACATGATATTTCATCGACTGTGAGTGCTAGCTATTGATCCAGGGACTAGCATGTTAATCACAGGGACTTAGGATCCTTACCGATCCAAGGTCACTACAGCACCGCAGTCACCGTCGCCGCCACCACCGCCTCCTCCACCGCCACCACCGGTTTATGATACCAATCAACTCCCATATGATCCAGGTGAAAGACATCTCATTCAAAGTTATCATGTTAATGATCAAGATGCAGTTCATAGAGAGTATTTTCTTAAAGGCCCATTCAAACCATATACACATGTTTTTCCAAAAAGGATGATTGGGAAAAGAGATCGTCGATTCAATATTGTATGGTTGTATAATTATGATAGGCTTGAATATAGTATCAAGAAGGATTTTGTGTTTTGCTTCGTATGCTACTTGTTCAAAAAGGGTACTGGGTCAGACACATTTACTGTTGATGGGTGCAGAAATTGGAATATTGGAGAGAAAGCACTTTTGAAACATCTAGATTCTAAGGCACATAATGCAGATCAAGAGAGATACATTGGGTTTACAAATCCCAAGGTAGCGATTGATTATCATATTGAGAAGTGGACTGATGAGGATCTTCGCCTTTATAAGTTAAGATTGACTTATTCACTTAGATGTATCAAGTTTCTTTTGCATCAAGGATTGGAATTCCGTGGACACGATGAAAGTGAAGATTCTAGCAACAAAGGGAACTTCCTTGAACTTCCGGAGTTTCTTGCAGAAAATAGTCAAGAAGTGAATAAGTATGTTTTGAAGAATGCTCCAGGTAATTGCATATTAAATAGTCCAAAGATACAAAAGGATATTTCAATGTTGTGCTATAGAAACTAGAAAGAAAATTATTGAAGAACTTGGTGATGAGCCCTATGCAATTTTGGCCGATGAGTCTAGTGATATATCACATAAAGAACAACTTTCTCTTTGTTTGCGCTATGTGGATCAATCAGGAAGGCCATGTGAGAACTTTATTGGAGTTGTTCATGTAGGTGATACTACCTCTTTATCACTTAAGAATGCAATTGAAGCTTTACTTGCTAGTCATGGCTTGACTATGGCTCAAATTCGTGATCAAGGTTATGATGGGGCTAGCAACATGAAAACAGATATTAAAGGACTAAAAAACATTGATCATGCAAGAGTCACCTTTTGCTTATTACATACATTGTTTTGCACATCAACTCCAGCTAGTTCTTATTGATGTTGCTAAGGGAAATGCTGATTGTGTGAGTTTTCTTGATCAAGTATCTCTATTGTTGAATATTGTTGGAGTTTCTTGTAAGCGTCATGACATGCTTCGAAATGCTAGGCTTGAGAGCATCAAGAAAGCACTTGATTGTGGTGAACTTGAAACTGGGAGTGGATTAAATCAAGAGATGGGTTTGCTATAACACCCTTAGAATCGGCCCTATACAAGTTTTAGCGATTCCCGCCAAACCCGCATAGAAACGATTCAAAGGTGCCCACCAGGCACTTTAGTGCGGGTGGAAAACGAAGTAATACCATTACACAATAGTCCACGATGGAACCCGCAGAACAGATATATACAACAATGACTCAAAGAGTCAAGATTACATATATACAATACAAAGATCCAAATCACCTTTAAAACGATACAGCGTCCGAGTATGGACAAGATGCAAATTGAGCTAAGAGCCCTGAAGAATAACCAATGGCGTCCATAACCCTGCCCAGGCTAAGCCGGAAGGGTAACCCTGCTAACGACGTCGATCTCAAAACCTGCTTAAACAAAAGGGGGTGCCGACAAAGGGCAAAGGAAAAAGAGAGCGGTCAGTACTGAGGCCAGTACACGGCGAGACTAGAATTCGGCGGTCCTCGCCTACATAGGTATGGTGGACTGAAGCGGCAGCGGAGCATGCGCTAAACAACCTATCGAGACTCAATACATTCGTCGGCTATTAGAGAGAGATGAGAAAGACCTATTCAGATCTAAACTGATTCTACCACCAAACAAACCCATCCTGGTATTTCCCTCTCGAGACCAAACGAGGAAGTCAAGCCAAGGAAAACTCACACGGTTGGCAGTTTTATCCATTCCGTTACAGTTGCAGCACTTACTAGTCATATATAGTTAGTATGAGTCATCCTGATATAATAAGCAGTGGGCACTTTTAATTAACCATTCCGTTGTAGTTGCGATACTTACTAGTCAGATACATATAACATGAGACATACAAGAACCCAGCAGTTGGTGGCACTTTTATTTAGCCATTCCGTTGTAGTGAAGCTGATTACTAGTCATTATAAAGTCAAATTTATAACACTACTTCAGTTATAGTTGTCTATGATCGAGATACTGTGCTCCAAGTCGTCCATAACCGCGGACATAGCTTTCAGAAAGTTTTACCCTGCAGGGGGAACAAATAGCAACACACGCACGATCAACCTCGGGAAAAACCAAATAAAAACCCAATGAGGCATCACGACAGAGCAATTGCAAGATTCATATAAATTTCAGGGGGGGGGGCACCCCACTAAGCAACCCGCGACGAAGTTGGCCAGCTCCGAGACAGACCCAGAGGTTTGTGTCAATGGCTGTAAACGACTGGAAACCCGAAAGTGTGACTGGGCTTATCGATACCGCGGAAACATTCCACTTACCTAAACAGTACAAGTGCTCCACGCGCAATCGTAAATAAAGTAGTAAAGCATGGCATGAGTACATGATAGTAATAAAGCCCCAAACTAGTTTGTGGTCCCAAGAAATAATATATGACTCACGCTCTGGCTAGGGGGATTCATGGTCCCACATGCGGATAGTGCGAATATTCAAAGAACAGGTATCAAGTACTCGGGGTCCTACGGGACACAAGTGAACGGTTAAAACCCAAATAACATCTATTGCCCACCTGTGCCTCTGCATTATTTACATATTTCAATTTTAGTTATTAAACTATAATTAAAGCCATGATCATCTCCAACATAAAGCATGCGGCATTACTCCAACAACTGTGGAAGATCGACGACGCGACACATCACCTGCGCAAGCTACTACGACTCGCAAGGCCGACTATCTACCAAACAACATGTAATAGGATGTGTCCATGGCAATATAAGGGCTACAGGGAAGTACAATGGGGTACGAAATGTATAGTATCGCAACACAGATAGCAATAGATCAACAGGAGGAAATAAAGACCTTAAATATAAAATAGGTAGAAAGGGGAAGAATGCTCGCCTGAAAAACACTGCCGAAGGTTCATCCGAAGATCGGGTCGACGCTCGCATTAACTCATCGGCCTAATCCGTGAAGAAACAAAGCACTAGAAGAAACACCGGATACACTATTTAATACTACGGCAGAAGATCGGGCATGATGCATATATGATGTATGACATGGCAAGGATGCGATGCAATTAGGCAATATTAAGTGAAACCGGGGCCCGACAATTAATTAATAGGTTCTTATTGTTTAGTTATCCCGCAATTTAAATGTTTTCTTAACAAGACAAAATATGGCACCGGTTCGCTACCCAAATTTAAATGGGGCCAATATAAGACTCAAAAAGTCTGCATACGGTCTCCATATTTTATTATGAGATAAATCGGCATAATGGCCCCAAAACCATATGATACATGATGCAAATAGGGATGTGGATGGCATATTAATGTTACATTCATTTTTTTTATAAATTTTTATATACAACACTTTGCGATAGGAGTTATTGATAAAAAGATATGAAACAGACAAATGTATGAAAGAGATACAGAGGAGAATGGGCTGATTTGGCACCGAAACAAAAGGAAAATATGTCGAGCCTGGGGAATTTCGATCCAAGGTCCTTTGGATAGACACGAGGCAAGCAAGCCACTTGACTACCATTTGATTTGTGTCTAATTCGAGTGAGAAAATAAACTGAATTAGAATGTAGGAGATTATAGAGATGGCCAAAGTAGAACAATAAAAAGGAGCAATTCATTTCAGCCTAAATGGATTTGAACACGGGTCTCCTGGGAAGAACATGATGGAATTAGCCAATAAGGTAATAGCCTGATCACACATAAGAATGAGCACAGACGTTTTAGAACAGGTCATTGGGGCGAACTGCTAAAAAGATAGCATGACTACGTACGCTGAGACGTTTCGATAGATGGATCGAACAGGATATTGCAACAGCGACGAGCAGATTGAACTGACGGCGTTAGTAGGCGTTGATATGTGTACAGCAGCGGCATGGCCGCGACAAGATACACATGGCCATGCTGATTGTAGACGAAGGGCGGTTTTTAGGCTAGTAACTGAAGAATGTTTACTGAATTTTGCGCGACGCTGTCAAAATACAAAGTAAAAACTACGAGGTTCAGAGGACGATGTCATCGCGATCTGCACTTGAACTGGGGAGCTGGATGGTGCAATCTGGAGCTGGTACAACCAGCTCGAGCTACAGTTCTGGTTGAGGCCTAGGACGCCGGAACATGAGCTGTACATGCCCGAGAAAGGAAAACAGAAACAAGGCGGCACGCGGAACAACGGCGAGAGGAAAGACGCCGACGACCTCCTTTAATTCTTTGACGCAGGAAAAACAACGAGGAGACATAGGACGCTCAGGCGCAACACGTGGACATCATGGGAGAGGACAGCGTTGATGGGGACAACGAGCAACTGCACGATACGGTGGCGGACACCGGCGCGCATAGGGTGTTCGGTAGAATGTACTCCAGCGATAGGGCAGGGCATGATGCATGGGTATGTCTAGGAGACGCAGAAGCTCACCTTGCCTTCTCTGGTCTAGCCCAGCTAGCAGAGGAGGCGACCACAAGAGGAGCTCGCGACCAGATGCTTGCAGATGCTCATGGGTATGGCGGCGACGACAATCTTCCGACGAGCTCCGGTGGTGGCCTTTGGTCCATAACAACGAAGGAGATGCAGGATACCACGCTGGTACTGGTTGCTGGCCTTGGTGCGCTCCAGGACGTCGATAGGTAGCGGTGGCCGTGGGGCGACAGACTGGAGCAAGTAGGCACGTAGGTGCTCGCCAACGAGCGAGACCGAGGGGGAGGGAGGCGGCGACAGTGAGGAGGAATGGGACTAGGGTTTGAGGGGGATTCGATTGATGGGGATAAGAAGGAGGGGGATGCCGCATGTGGTGGAGATGGTGTGTGACGTTGACGAGGAAGGAAAACACGCATTCTGCGTGCGTAGAGGTGGAAGACGACAAACAGGAACCCTTGGAGATGGGCTGAAAACCGATGGAAGCCAAGGACGTGGGCTTCTTCGTTGGTTAGCTGGATTGGTTTAGAATTGAAACTTCGGTTGAAAAAAAAAGAATGATGGTTGCTTTGGTGGCCGAAGGTCATGAAGAAAAGGGAATTTCTTGATCTCTATCTCAGATGTGGGATTATGGTTTGGGTAAAAAGAAAAGGAGGAATGGACTATTTATATAGTCTAAAGTAGACTAGATGGATCTAGTTTTGGATCAAAACTTTAGACGACTTTTTGCAAATCTTTTTATGTTTATACATGGACCGGTAAATATATTACTTGAATTTAAAATAGAAGGAGAAACAGACAGATGCATGTAGATGGTAGAAAGAGTGTGCTAAGACACTAGAGTTTGGAAATGGTAAATTTAGATAGAGTGATCCACACATGAGAATATGAGTACGAGTTAAAAACAAGCAAAAGGAGCACATGTGTCATATACGTGGTAGGTATTAGCAAGAGGATCATATGGACATGAGTGAGGCATAAGATAGAGTGGAAATAATAAGAGATGATGCCCCCAACTTAATTTGGACATTTGGCAAAATAAACTATCAAGATTCAAATAAAAACAACTTAGACATTATGGTTCCATCGCACATGGCACCAACTAGAATATAATAGAGAGGGCAAAATAGAGGGATGCAAACCAAGGCTCAAATTCAAATATCAAGAACCAAATATAAGTAAGATAATTTAAATGCAATGGTTTAATTATATGTTCCATGCAAGGTGGCATGATGAACATGATGGTGATGCATGATGATGTCATGATGATGCATATAATAAAAACAATAGTGATTTTATAGTAATGGATTTACCCGGGGTGCTACATTTTCCTAGGCCTGGTGACACTCGGTGGGGCTCACATTTCAAAACTATATACAACATTGTTGTTATGTTTTCCACAATTCATGACGTACTCACCGAGCTTGGAGATGATACCTCATATAAGGATGATTGGACAAGAATACATTATGTGCTTGGAGCATTTGAGTCATTTGAGTTTGTTTTCTTTGCACACTTGATGGTTGTTATTCTTGGATATACAAATGAACTATCCCAGTGTTTGCAAAGAAGGGAACAAGATATTCTGAATGCAATCTCACTTGTTAATGGGGCAAAGGACAGGATACAACAATTAAGGTCTAATGGTCGGGTTCAATTTCTTGAGAGGATCACTTTGTTTTGTGAAAATCATAGCATTGAAGTTCCTTCTATGGATGGTAATTATGTTCCTTATGGAAAATCAGCAAGGTATGCCCGTGCTCGAAACCAAACAAATGATGACCACTTCAGAAGAGAAGTATACATTGGTGTCATCGATCAAACTTGTCAAGAGCTTGATAATCGGTTCAATGAGGTTAATATGGAGTTACTTTCTTGTATGTCATCCTTGAATCCTTCAAACTCATTTTCCTCTTTTGATGAACAAAAGGTAACAAACTAGCCCAATTCTACCCAAATGATATTCTGGATAATTATTTGCTCAAGCTAGAAATGCAACTTGATAATTACATTGATGATATGAGACGAGATGATAACTTCCAAGGCATAGAAGTCTTGTTGACCTCCCAGTTAAGCTTGTTAAAATAAAGAGGCATAAAGTGTATGATATGATTTACTTGCTTCTCAAATTGGTATTGGTTCTACCATTGACAACGATAACTGTTGAAAGAGTGTTTTTAGCAATGACTTTAGTTAAATCAAAGTTAAGAAATAAGATGAGTGTTAGCCTCTTGGATGATTGTCTAGTCACATACATCGAGAGAGATATTTTCTCCGAGGTCGATGAAGATAATATAGTCAAGACTTTCATGTCACTGAGGAATCATAGGCCAAAAAAATAGAATTGTAAGTTTCTTTTATGCATATTTTAGAATATCATATATTGTTTTGAATTAGCTGAATTTAGTCTTCTAATTTCATATTATTTATTGCTTATATAATGGTATTACAATGCAAACTTACAATTATTTATTGAATTACATATCGTCTAAATAGTTATCAATTTTTTTGCGGCATACCCATTAGTAAAATCCTAGGTCCGCTACTGCTCACCGCCCTCGGTGTTTTTTTGCCAAACGAAGGGAAGGGAACGCACCGACGAACGGGGACGAAGGCGGGGTGGGGATGGAGCTCGAGCGTAGGGGTGGATGCGGGATTCGAACAATTCCTCATTGATCGAAAAGGGGATCCAACTCACAGATTTCTCGTTAGCCCACAACGACTTGACTCGTTATGAGAGTGTGGTCGAGGTGCTCTTCGGCGGCGGCACCGGCGTACCCGCTGTATCGGACCCCCGCGAGGATGCATGTGAGGGGCAGGGTGCTCGGGGACTTCCGTGTCAGAATAAACACCCCCACAGGATGAAGGGGATGGGGTCGCCGGCGGAGGTCCGGGTCGGAAGAACCATCCCTACGGGATGAAGGGGGTGGGGTCGCCGGTGGACGCGCGGGGATGCATAGGACGTGGTGGAGGGAGCTTGAGGCCGTGCGCTCGGACCGGCCTCCAGCAGGGGGATCTAGAGACCGCGAGCTCAGACCGTCCTCCGCACGAGCCAGGCGGCGCTTCCTTCGCGTGCTCTAGTTGGGGGAGGTAGCACGACTCCGGGGGTCTACCGTCGAGATAACTTGGGAGTTGTGGAGCACGGTAGGTAGAAAAAGAAACGAACCGATCAGGGATTTTTTACGGGGATCAGGGATTTTCATGGCGGTGGTAGTGGTGTACTTTCCCCAAACGGCCTGGGAGAAAACGGTCCAAAAAAAAATCTAAACCAAAATTTAGATGCAGAAGAACCTACCTCAACGAAAATTAGTAGATAGATAGATAGACTAGCACAATGCCCATGCGTTGCTACGAAAAAATATAAATGCCATCAAGTGTGTCGCCAGAAGTACCGCCAAAGAGAAGCATGATAAAATTATGCACACATTTTAACCAAGAAAATGTAAATGTTGATAATAAGTAGGTCTAACAATTTTTATCGCCCCCACTTGTTGGCGTTAAGACAAAATCACTCTCTAGTCGTAATTATAAGACACATTAGAACTTTTAAAACTTATAATGTAATCTGGAAAGTATGGTATGAATAAAATTACACACAAGGTAGTACTCAATTAAGCCCAACCATCCCTAAAGACATGAAGCAAAGGAAGTAAAAACTAAAATTTTGGCAAAGGCTGAACTTGGTTCACCGTTGGCCGCTGGGCTTGGCTATATCTCTATTGTTAGCACCAATTGGTCCAGAGGCGGTAATGGACCCTCGTACTCATGGCATTATAGGTTGGTGTTATCACAGAAATTCTAGAGCAAAGCCATATTGCTAAATATTGAACTCCACCATCCCAAATAGCCGAAAGCATAGGTGATTAGCTTACCACAGCTCCAACATATTGGCATCCATTTCCAAAATGGCAAGTGAACAACAATGGGGATAATACATGCTGCACCGTTTAAAAATAGCATGGCTACAATGACAAATTCGCTAGTAAACTCTCTGAACTGCGCAGACAAAACCTATATATCATGGCACAGGTTTGCAACAATGGAATTCAACAAATAAATCCACGCCAATAGACTACCAGAGGGCGCTTGAGCTTAGTGAAACACGGCCCTAGGCACACAATAGACTACCAATGCGGAAGAATTCGTGCCACTTACCTACATGGGAAGGCAGGACACTGATATGCGGGTGGGAGTGGTACCAGCCGAAGACCCGGATAGTCTTCCCGATGGTGGCCATCACTACGTGCAAGCAGAGTCAAGGCCAACAGGCGTCAGCTCCCAAACGCTACTCTCGATCCACACAACATCAAATTCTGGAAAACTAAACAAATGGGAACCAGAAAAAAGGATATCTCGGCCTGCGCTGACACGACAGCGAGCAGCTCGGGATTGACCTCGACGCGGTCCTTCTTCCGGTCGCACCTTATCTGCGGCGACGCACCCCATATCAGCGAGGTGGAGCCGCCCCTGCTCAAGGACTACAAGTAGTGGGGGGAAACATCGCGATCTTAGGAGCTGGACCGAGAATCCGTGAAGGGGAAGATGAGAGATGGGGTTTGAGATAAAGTTGGGGTTAGGGGTAAGACCTCGACATTGCCGAGGAGGTGGCCCATGACCTCCTCGATCTCAATGGTGAGGGTGTGGGAGAGGCAGGTGAGCCAAACCTCCTCGCCGATCCTGACCTCCTTCAGCGACATCTCCGCCGGCCGACGGCGAGCAGCTAGGGTTTCGGCCTTTCGGGGGCAAAGGACTCGGTGCCGGCTCGTGCACCTCTTCTTTCCATTTTGTTGTGGGGTCGGAGTGAGTTCAGTCTTTGACGGCTGCACAGCTGGCTTGGGATCTGACCAGGAGAGCTCCTCTGCCTCCAAGCTCTTGCCAGTGGCCACAGGGGATGCGGCGAGGGAAGGGGCAGCAGGGTCGGGGTCTTTTTTTACAAGGAACGGTCCAAGTTTACTCAGCGGTGACAGTGGTGTAATAGCTTCAAAATGCCAAGGAGGTTGAAAACTTATTCTCGATCCACACAACACCAAATTCTGGAAAACTAAACAAATGGGAACCAGAAAAAAAAAGGATATCTCGGCCTGCACTCACGCGGCAACGAGCAGCTCGGGATTGACCTCGACGCGGTCCTTCTTCCGGTCGCACCTCATCTGCAGCGACGCGCCCCATATCAGGGAGGTGGAGCCGCCCCTGCTCGAGGACTGCAAGTAGTGGGGGGAAACAACATGATCTCAGGAGCTGGACCGAGACATTCGTGAAGGGGAAGATGAGAGCTGGGGTTTGAGCTAAAGTTGGGGGTTAGGGGTAAGACCTCGACATTGCCGAGGAGGAGGCCCATGACCTCCTCGATCTCATTGGTGAGGGCATGGGAGAGGCAGGTGAACCAAACCTCCTTGCCTATCCTGACCTCCTTCAGCGACATCTCCGTCGGCTGACAGCGACCAGCTGGGGTTTCGGCCTTTCGGGGGCAGAGGACTCGGTGCCAGCCTGTGCGCCTCTTCTTTCCCTTTTGTTGTGGGGTCGGAGTGAGTTCAGTCTCTAACGGCTATGCAGCTGGCTTGGGCTCCGACCAAGAGAGCTCCTCTGCCTCCAAGCTCTTGCCAGTGGCCGCAGGGGATGCGGCGGGGGAAGGGGCAGCATGGTCGGGTCTTTTTTACAAGGAACGGTCCAGGTTTACACAGCTGTGGCAGTGGTGTAATAGCTTCAAAACGCCAGGGAGGTTAGAAACGTATTTTTGGAGGATGGAAACGTATTTGACTAACCTACCTCAAGGAAAATTAGTAGATATAGATACACCTACCCCGGGTTTGAAGGAGACGTTCCTTGGGTCTTCGCTCGGGGACAACAAAGGGCATGTCCACACATGTTTTCTCTCTCGTGGCATTCTTTCTCCCTGATGCTATCCTTGCCGCAACGCGCTGTCCTTTTCTCTCGCCCCTTAGCTACTGCTGTCCACGCGCCGTCGCCCGCCCATCCAGCAGCTCTGGTCGTCGCGCCACCATCTGCCCCTGCAGCTTGCCCGTCGCCGACCTACACACAATAACGTCCACACCGCACCCATGGATGCATCAAGCGCCGACGCATGTGACTCATGCCGCCGTGACTCCAATGACACCCGTCGCCATGCGCCCCGCACCATCTCTTGGTGCTCCCGCTAGCGAGCCCACCCCTTTGCCCCCAACTCCTCCATGACACGATCCCTCCTCGCCCCTCGTCGGAGCATCGCCTCCTTGCACCTCGTACGAAGAGCTGCCTGACTGTAGCTAGCTAGAGTCCACATCGCCGGAGAGCCGGCCTGGTGGTGTTTGTGCTGGTGTTGTCATTGTCGCCCTAGATACACAAAGGCCACCTGGGTTGCTACCAAAGGCCACCGACGCTGCTACCTACCGTCACCAACACTGCTACCTACGGCGTCGAGGTTTTCTACATGGGTCGGTGTCAACACCCGAATTTTTAATCCTAGATGCCTATTATGCCATACATCGCAATCCCAGGATTACCATTTTTGCGAGACATAACAGATTGGATATCACAGTACATCATCCATTACAAACCATACATAAGGTCTTACACAAATAAGGATCACATGATCCAGTCTTAATACAATCAAGCAGCGGAATAACGTAATAATAACGATAGCGTGGGAGAAGCTCCATATTCATGGTCACAGGCAAAGCTGATGATGGGAGATGATCCTAGTTGTCATAACCTTCCTGTTGTTCATCCTCCTGATAGTCCTCTTCATAGTCTGGCCACGGGAATAGCCAGGTACAAAGCCATGAGTACTCTTTAAGTACACGCAAACTAATACTAACAAGTGAAGTGGTTTTTGAGTAGGAAGTACTAAGCTCTAGGGTTATTTTGCAAAAAGCCAGATTTACCTCTACTGAGTTCAGAAGCAAAGAAAACTAGTTGAAAGTTTTATAACACCTAAGTGGAAACTTGAATTTCCTATCACAACTCTGTTGTGGTCAAGTCAAGTCATAAATCATTTCATAAGTCATTTTGAAAACATCTGACGACGGAACAGTATGGCCACTCCAACTGTCCATAACCGCGGACGCGGCTATTTGAATAGTTTGACACTCTGCAGAGGTGGTACACTTTCACCACAACATTCGATACATCCGCCAGGAACAATCCTGAATTCACCATACTCAGTATGCGGATAATCAATCCTAACCTTTCAATTACATGCCCTAGTATAGGCACCTCTCCTATGAGTTTGGCCTCCCAACCATGACCAACTGTCATCTTGGGAACTGCATAGGTGGAAAATATTCACAAGGTAGCCTCGACTTAACCTTGGCCGCAAGGTAACCCATACTAAGGTATATAAATTTCCAGTCAATCCCTACCCAATTTTCGGGTATTGTGGTTGTACGGTAAAATTGGAATGGTATCGCATCCAGACAACCATCAGTTTTATAAAGGGCTAAGGCTCATGCCTTAACATTTTCATCATCAAAATTATCTGGTGTTCAAGAACACATGGCAAAACATTTCAGTAGAATGACTCATCATTCTAGGGTTTTGATAACCATTTTCACCAAGTATTCGCATCTAAAGTTGATCAAGTTTTATGCTTAGCACTAGCATCTACAAGTGGGGGTAAATACTAATGAGGGGTGGTAAACAAGTGTGAACTAGCTAAGTTCAATCTCATGCCTCAGGATGACATCAAGATTATCTAACTTAGGCCAAGTTTTATGGTCTTTATGCTACCTTCAATTATCCTTCTAATGTCTACAAGTCACCAAGTAAACTCAAATAAAAGCTTTGATAAAAAATAAAATACTAAGCTTGCAAGTAAAACCTAGGATGGTGTGTCATCAAATGTATCTAACCAAGCATGCTTAATGCATTGCATAGGTTATCTAACTTTCATAGTTGCAAGTGTTAGCTTGCTCATTTAATAGCTTGCCAAGTCAACTGGTAGTATTAGGCTTGCCTTGTGCAGAGCAGTGGTTGAAGTTCTCCTCGGCTTCTTCCTTGTAGTATCCTCCTTCTTCCTCGTATCCTTGATCGGTACTATCGTCTATAAATAAATACGAGGTACACAATCACCAAACAATACTTAACTATTTCTATTTATCGCACAAAGGTTCACACTAGATGATCTAGCATCATCACTATTATCACAAAGATTAAAGCACTTGTCTTATTTATTTTATTTTAGAAAAGTAAATTCTACTCATTGAAAAACTACTTAAGATTTAATATTCTCCAACTTAAACATGGGATCATGTTGACACATGTCATAACCACATATTTTAGTACTTGGGACTATGATTTAAAGTGGTGTCACAATTTAATAAGGTTTAACCTTTTTATTTTAATTAAGTAAAATGACTAGAATGGCCCATGAGGCATTCTTTTATTACCTGATCATTATTTCTGCAAGTAACCCTATATATTTTTATATATTCTGAAAGGTATGGTTAAATATGATTTTTGAGAATTGGAATCAACTCAAAAGCTTTTATGGTTGAATTTTGAAAAATGTTTGAATGCAAAAAAAAGCATCTGCCTTGTTATTTTTACCATGGGTGATCTACAACTCCAATTGGTTTGAATCCAACGGGCTTGGATTAAGCATTCCAGTACCTTTCTAAAAAATTGGTTTCATGCATTTTGGTTCAGTAAATCAAGCTGGGTTGATTTTTGAATCTAGATACAGAACTGAGTTTGAAACTAAAAGAATAAACCTAAATTTGAATTACTGGGTCGCGTGGGAGGTTTAACTAGGCCGGCCCACTACGCACAGCGCGTGCGGGCTAGTTAAGTGAACGACCCCACTCACAAGTGAGGCAGCGAGTGGCGAAGGGGTACGAGGCGATCTAGGCTGTGTGATCTAGTTTTAATCCTACGGCTGTGGTTCATTGTCCATGCCTGAACAGGATGCGGCGAGGTTGAAACCTAGCGCGGCCAGTGGGGGTCGACGGGGGCTCACCGGGGCTCCGACGATGGTCGGCGATGGGGGCGAACGACGAAGTCGACGACGGTGATCCTCCTGGTACCGGCAGCTCCTCCTGGGGCGGCTCCAATCGACGGCCCCTCTCCTCCTCTCTAGCGGCGAACTCCGATGAAATTCCGGCCACCTGTTGCTCGCCTTGCTCCGGGGGTGACTGGGTGTTATCAATGATAGGTTGGGAGTGAGATGGTGTGCTCAAATCGAAAGGGGGCTCCTTTTATAGTGCCTCAAGGGGACCGACGGGCGCGGGTGGAGCTCATCGTGGTCGTCGACACAGTGGGCTAATGGCATGGGCGACGATAGGGGGCGGTGCGTTGCCTCCTGGCGAAGCTCAATGGCTTGATGGCGAGGCGTGGGGCGGTGCGGAATGGTCAGAACGTCACGGTGCTCTGGGTGGGTCCGACGACAAGTTTAATGGCGCACAACGTCCATGGTCCATGCGGCGGTGAACGGGGTTGTCTGGCGGGTTGCTGGGGTGTTTGCGATCACGCACGCAAGCGGCGAGGGAGCGCGTGGTCTATGGGCTCGTGTCGCTGATGGCGCACTGGCGCGCTCTCGACATGCACGCAGAGAAACTGGGCGCGAGCTTGTCGTGTGGTCCAGTGGCTGGCAAGGCTCGGGGCTTGGACAGGGGGTGGCGATGGACGGTTCTGCGTGTCCTAGACAAGGTTGGTGAAGCTAGAGCTTCTCCTAGGGTGCTGGCGACATGGGGGTGGCAAGGGTGCTCTTGACATGGTCACCATTGATGGCTATGCATGCTCACAGTGGTGCTAAGGCTAGTTAGATTAGTTTGATCATCTACTGAGAGTGTAGAGTGAGCTAGAAAGGGGACAAGGTTGGCCAAAATTACTGCTACTAATAGTGTTTGATGTTTGTTTGTTTGCTGAATACAAGGTGTTTGATGAAATGGCCGAAAGAAATTCAAATTTGAATTTTGGATTCAAACTTGGTGGGTTTGCTAGGTACATACTAGGGAGTATTGGGTTAGTTGGATTGGTCAAGGGGCACTGGTTTGGTTGGGTTTTGAAAATGTGTGATCTTCACATATGTTATAGATTCATTTTTCAATTGTCATTTGAATCAAGTTGCCAAATGTTTCTGTAAGTTTGAAAGGTGAGATTTGATTCACTTTTACTTGGTATTGCAAGGGGTGAAAAGAAATGGAAAAGTTTCTGTTTGATATCTTGGACTAGAAACACTCAAAGTGATCTAGTGAGCAAGATTGGCAAAATGACCATTTCCTTTATTTGTTTTGTTTTTGATTTTCTCTTGATTTGTTTCTGCTTGGAAAAGTTTTAGATGATGTTATTTTCATCTTCAAACCATTCCTTGCTATTTAGGTTAATCACACAAGTCCATTCATGCATTCATTCAATCATCACATACACACATGCATTCATTTGGTTTTTATTTAATCAAAGTTTTTGTTAACCCTAATTTTAGTGATTTGAATTTGATAATCATGATCAAGATTTTTGGGATGTTACAAACCTTCCCTCCTTAAACAAAATCTCATCCCGAGATTTGAAAAAGAAGAAAAAGATTACCTAGGATTTAAATAGATCGGGAAACTTCGTCCTGATGTGATCTTCTCGCTCCCAAGTAGCTTCTTCTTTAGTCTGGTTGCTCCACTAAATCTTGAGAAACTTGATGCTTCGGGTTCTGGTGGTTCTGAAAGCTTCCTCCAAAATACGGATGGGTACTTCGGGATACGCCAGGTCATCGTTGATCTCTATGGGATCATGTGAATGCATGAATTCTAAGCTTATTATTCGGGATGGGTACTTCGAGAAAGTTCTGTTTTAAAAGCGCGAAAATTATTCGGATTTTCTATGCATGAATGCAATGCACACATCTGGATTCAGCTTATTTCTAAGCTCTAATGCTGGGATGTTACAAACTCTCCCCCTTAAAATAAACTTCATCCTCGAAGTTCGCAAACTCTCACGTTTCGGTGTAAGGAATTGACTTGTAGTGGTTGCTACATTCTCCACTCCATGATGAACTTAAATGGAATTAATTATAGTATTCCATAACTTGATTAGATATCCTAATCCAATTATTTTTATTTAATCATCAAACTTTATTACTATTTTAAGTACAATTTAGAGGTCTCCTTAAATCATGTTTTATGTTTCTATATACCCGTGTTTGTGGTCAAATGACTATATTTCTATTCCTGTCATAGTATAGTTGCTACTGGTACTCCTTCCAAGATTAGATTTGAACTCATTTCGTCTATACCCATTGGAATTTTTTTATTCTCAATACTTGTCCAGTTGGGTGTTCTCTATTGCTTTTTAAGGGTTACTTAAGAGTTGTTCCTTTTAGAACTAGTCGGTTAGGATTAACCTTTATCACCTTCAAGCTTATACTCCTTTTTAAGCTTTAGATAATCTTTCGTTATCACCTACAATACCTTTTCAACTTTCATTTATAATGTCTACTCTCCCCCTTAGGTTTTACTAATAGTCCTTAAATTACATATATAAAGACCATTGGTTCTTAAACTAGAATGTTGATCTCGGTTCAGCTTATATTTTACCGGTTTAGGGTCTGATGAAAGATTGTACGGTGCATCCACATAATTGTGGATCTCCGAAACAAACCTTTCAGCCTTATATGTTTACTTACCTTTGGACGTTTTCGCTTGGATAAGTTTGACCTTGCGAAGCCTCTGGAAAGACGATCGCCTTTAAATTTTATACTTCTTTAGGTCTTACTTGGCTTAGGCCAAATTTAATGCTCTTTATGCAACTTCTAAGAAGATCTGAGTAACTATGTTAACCAGATACCAGCTGCGGACAAAACACCAAATGTGGACCAGAACACCGATTATGGATTAAGTACTAGCTGCAGAAATCTACCAGCTACGAATCATCCTAGGGTGTATGTATTACCCTATGATTTCTATCATACTTACGGAATTCTCTCTGAATTGTCAGAATTTGAATACCATTTTGGGTTCCAAAACTTCTTTGCACTTATTCATGATACTTCCATGAACTTGTATAATTACTCCATTGACTTCTTAGCAAAATTACCTATTTAGTGTGAACTTTAATTCATCACTTCTTGTTGCGGACTAATGATGATCTAAGCTTGATCCATCCTCCAAATGGTGTGAATACCTCTTATATCATGCTTCATCCTTCAAGTCAGTCTTCCTTATGATCTTCGAGACTCGTCACTCCCTTAGATGAATTCCCGTTTCTATCTAGGTCTATAACATCAAGTAATAACTGGGTGTTACATCATGCATTTGCACACCCAATTAAACTTCATGTACAGATCTAGTCAATCAAGAAGATCCAATAAGATCCAAAAGTTGATAAACAACAAAACATATACCATGTATTACACATAGGTTTTAAATGATTTACAAATGTACTAGATGTTCCAACGGTTTGCTCCATACCTATTTACACAACTATCTTACAAGAACTTCTTGGTCTTGTGGATATATCCTCACTTATTTCGGCAAACCCTTCAAGCTACAATACAGATTACCCTCTATATACATTATTCAAGCCCTCATCCCTTGGGATGTTGTCCCTTTCGTGCTTTCATCTTCCTCTAGTGCTTCCTGGAGTTCCGTCCATGATGAGGTGAAGTCCTACGACTGCCTTCTAGAGCATAAGAGAGTCCAGGAGGTGCATATTCTTGATTAGAAGTACCGAGACTGAGATTAGTCACTGAAAAATGACTAGAGTTGGCGTAATCTTCCACCCAATATTCCGGGTTTTCTGGCAACGCTTCCTCATAGTAAGTTGGTTCCTTAGCTTTTTCTTGGATCCAATCATATATATTGGTGTAGTAGCTATCGAAATACTCTTCTAAGTTGATTGGATTAGTATTACCCCCATATGGTCCATAAGGCTCTCTATGGTTATAGTTGATTTCTTCTTCAATACCTGTATCACAAGGTATAGGATTTCCTATGGTTCTACCTTGAGATTCTTTTTTCCATCCATACTTGTTGGGCTCAGGATTATTTGGAATAACTTTATTCCATTCCTGTTGTTCGGAGTTATATTTGGTCCATAAGTCTTCAGGTGGCTTGAAGTCATTTTGGTAATAGGCATAATTTTGTGAGTTTGGGTCATCAAACTCATTTTCCTCAAACACTTCTCCTGAAGGTATGTATTTAGGATGCCTAGCTTCTTTATCTAGCTTCTTCCTACGAGCCATTGCTTTACCAGGATTAGTAAAATCCTCAATGACCATATCCATCTCCTGAACTAAGACTTGGTGAGTGTTATGATAAGTGTGTAGCAAAGACCGATAACGATCCATATACTCTACAGCTAGAGTAGGTTCAGCTTGGAATAGGGTAGAGTGATCTAGCTCATGCTCCGAGTTTGAGGTTTCATGTTGTATAATGGCATGAGTACTACCTTATAGAGCTTGGGATTTTTGCTCTCGGATCATGGTTATGGCTGCTGCTACGGCAATCTGATATGCAGATTCCATGCACCTTGCCTCTCCTGATGGCATTTCTCCCTTAAGTCCTAAATTCTTGGGTAACATGATCATTACACGGTATTTAGCTAATACCTGCCCATCATAGTAACTGTAAATCTTGACCAAAAGTCTTGATTCACATTCCAAACTCCATAGAAGTTGTCGGAGATTGTCTGTCCAATCCCCTATGTAGTCATCCAATGTCCTGTTCATCACTTGAACATTCCGGGTGGATATCGAGGTGCCATGTGGAACTATAGATAAGAAATTATCATCAGTCACATAGAGTTAAAACTCTTGGGTAATAATCGGGATTGCAATCATAAGAAAGAGTTATCGCATTAGTAACATAACAGGATTATTCTCAAGTGAATATTCCTCATATCACCAGAGAACTCTTTATTATTGCTAGGGTGTGTCCTACAGGTTCTACCCAATTACTAGGTTTCCAACCTAAGATCAAAGCATATGCTCTAATACCAACTGCGGTGACCCAGCATACCACTGCATGATGTAGTATACTATAGTCGTTGACATAACACCAATGAAACACCGTTCACTAGTATTACATCCCTCAAAATGGCACAACAGAAACACAACGGGTCCAATACATGGCCAAAGGTTACAACTCACTCTTTACTTAAGATCCAGAGAACACTCTAGGTTAAAGAGAGAGAAAGAACTTCTTACGGAGAAGAATCCAAAAATAAATAATGAAAGAATGATCATACTATCAAGTCTAGTATTCTGGCTAAGAGATTGACATTGCTGCTATTGCAACGCACTATAGAAATAGGTTCTTTGGCTAGAGATTATATTACTATCAAATCAGTAAATTTGTCGTCACTTGAGTTGGGGTATATGTTGACTTCCTTGTCTTCATTGAAGAGCTTTAGCTGGTCTTGATAAGTCCTGGAGCATAACTTGATGTGGTTGTTGACTATTCCAACTTCAGAATCTAGCAAGGGTTAAGAAGATACTTTGGGTACGAGTGTACTCAGCAAATTCACTAGAAAAGGAGTGTTTGATGCACTATAACTACAGCCACAGAACGTAGGTCGTAGGCAATGCAAGTTTTCATAAACATTTCTTCAAAGGTTGCTTTTATTCTGAAAAGCTATGTCCGTCAGCCTTCACGGGTTTACCAGAATTTTCATGGAGTTCCTTTCCCGCCGCGTTCATAGCTCCTTCCCGGAATAGGGAGTAACAAGTTACAGTTCTTACACTCTGCAGAGGTGCGTTACTTTACCCATGAGAGATCAACTCTTTGTTGCACAACCGGGCAGCTTATTCCCGTCCACAATTCCATGATGTGGGGCCCAGAAGATGATCCAAGCCAATCAATGCCCCCTTCGAGACCTTGCATGCCTCCTTGGTGTACACCATGCCCACATAATGAATTACGACAAAGGTTTGTACAAACCGTTAGATTCCAGAACTATCGTGGGACGATGAGGGTTCCCACCCATATGCTGCATATCCTCTACGAATTACCAATTAATATGCACGCTACAAGGATAACAGCCACGACCTGCACATCCGGCTTCATGCGAGAGGAAGAAGATACAATTGACTTCTCTGTCCCATTCCAAATCTCATGGTCTACGCATAATATACGGCGCAAGAATCACTGGCGACATTGGTTGTTAAGTCCTAGGTGATATAGTTCTGAACAGTGGTATTCCAACTGTCAGGTTTAATACATTAGTTGATCACCCTGGATCAGTAACCAATAATTCACATTATTATTATTATCAAAAATAGTGTTTTTTGATCTTTTTCAAATGCAGGTGATAACAACACTGGATTTGTAAAATACTTTACAGAAAATAAACAAAGGACATGAGCAAGTGTGAACTTGCCTTTTGTGATTGCAATATTATGCACTCACGATCTTCGAGTCAGTATAAGATCCAAAAATCTGAAATCAGCATCATTGGTCCGCTAAGGACTAATGTTTAAAGAAGCAATATGATTTTATGCATAAGTAATGTGATGCACGTTCTAAACACAAATCCCAGGAATAACGTTGTCCTAGGGTTTGGATTCCGGAAGTGGTTACTTTGGAATGTGTGGTTCTTTTAGATAGGTTTCACATTTGTGCTTCTTTTAGAGTTTATGAGTGGTTGTGAGCAACACATATGCAGTAGTAAAATATATACTTATGATATACTAGTCAAAATTGCTTAAATAAGAGTGCTTGTTTGAAGTGGCAAGAAGAATAACCTTCGAAGAAAAGGTTTCTCTTCTAAGGTCTAAACAAGCTTTGTGGTTAGTTGAGTTTGGTCGATGTTATTTATGTTTGCTCGAATGGTTTGGCTTGTGTTGTTGAAAGGATAGGATGTCGCCTAGAGGGGGGGGGGGGTTGAATAGGCGATTAACACTTTTCCTAGAGTGGCTCAACAAAGGCGGAATAAAACTAGTGTTTACTTTGTTAAGCACAACCTAGAACAACTAAGGTTCACCTATGTGCACCAACAACTTATGCTAAGCAATACAAGCAACAAAGTGATAGCAAGATATATATTACTTCGAGCACGAAGGCTATCACAATGTAAAGTGCATAAGTAAAGAGCTCGGGTATAGAGATAACTGAGGCACGCGGGGACACCGATATTTTACCGAGTTCCTCCCAACATGGAGTATGTCTCGTTTGGAGAGGGGGTGGTATCAAACCACCAACGCCACAAAAGGCCTCCCTTATTCTCCGGTGAATCTCACCCCAATGGGATCGATCCACGCTTCCACTATCGGTGCACTTGTCGGTGGCAACCGGAACCTCTCACAAGGTTGGGGCACATCTCCACAACTTAATTGGAGGCTCCCAACAAATGCCACAAAAGGCCACAATGCCACCAAGGCCACAAACCGTCTAGGGTTCCAAGAACCCAAGAGGGACAAGCTCCAATGAGCAACTCAAACCAAATCCTCCGAGGAGAACTCAAACCGATGCACCAAATGCAAATGGCAAGAACACCACAAAGATGCTCAAATTCCTCACTCTCAAGTTCCAACAAAGCTACTAAAGCTATTGGGGGAAACAAGAGAGGAGGAATCAAAGAGAGAAACAAATCCCCCAAAATCTAGATCCCCAAAGATACACTCGCAAAGAGATGTTTTGGTTTGGTCAAAACGTAGATCTAGATCACCTCCAACAACCCCTCAAATATATGCAAGAATCAATGGAGGGGTGTGTAGAAATCAAGCTCAAAGAGTAAAGCAAATGGGGGCAAAGCTTGGACAAGAGGAGGAGGAAGAAGTAACCCTAAATGAAAATGGACAAAAGACTTATATAGGGCTAGACAAAAAATGGCCGTTAGTATTATTTTCTGTTATGGCCGCAAATGCCGTAGAGAAAACGGACCAAACTGCAAATGCGGGAGAAAAACGAGCAACCAACAAGGCAATCAGAAATTTGGACCATAAAGGGCAGCACATGCATAAAGTAAGCAAACAAGAGCTGGGGCGGCAAGAAGAAGGCAGCTTATGGGCCCACAGCGCAGGCGCACAACAAAGAAGACAAAGAACAGGCAAGAAGCCGAAGATAACAACAAGCCAAGATGCAGCGTAATGAGCGGTAGCGAGCTGGCCTCGTGAAGGTGCCGGCCAAGGAAGAAAAGATGTATGACAGCGACAGCTGCATGGTCAACATCAGATGCAAGCGGCAAGCAATGGCGCAGCGGAAGCGCTGAAGCGAAGGCAGAGAGAGAGCGGCAGCGGGGCCCAGCAGCGATGAGGCAGCAGACGTGAGGCAGGCTCACATGAGTGAGAGAAACAGAAGACGCTGGGATCTAGATCTGGATCTAAAAAATATCTGGGCCAAATAAACTGGGCTGGCCGGTACTACCGGCCCACCTGGGCGGTACTACCGGGCCGGCCGGTAGTACCGGATTTAGGTACCTAGCGAGGCAGAAAGAAAACGGGCCGTTTTTAGGCCCGAGCGGTAGTACCGGCCCGTCCGGGCGGTACTACCGCTCGACCCAGAAAAACAGATTGACAAGCAAATATTCAAACGGTAATAACTTTTGACTAGAAGCTCCGATTGACCTGATTCAAATTGCGTTGGATAGAGGACGACAAGGGCTTCCCAATAGAGGACGACAAGGACGACAAGGAAATATTGATTATCACCAAGTGAGAAAGTATCAAGTAGAATAATGTGATATACCTCACTTGGTAAGAAACCGAAAAGCCGCATAAATCAAAATCGCAACAAGATACATATGTGAGATCTGATTTTGATGAACAAGAGCTTGTTATGGAGATTACCACAAGCTCTATATGCTCACATGGATAAGACCAAATAACAACCAAATACGATGATGCAAGTATGCAAAGGTTTGAGCTCTCTCCGAACGATGTGACCGAATTACTCATACGAGAGCCCCATTTGATAGTACGGTTA
Source organism: Avena insularis (assembly GCA_023614405.1). Lineage (NCBI taxonomy): Eukaryota > Viridiplantae > Streptophyta > Magnoliopsida > Poales > Poaceae > Avena > Avena insularis. The sequence goes on from CM042695.1 coordinate 261,955,983, forward strand.
TCTATCCTAAACCCGGTCTCACACAAACAACGTGAGACCGGCAAAAGAGAAAACCTATCAAGATTATACCTTTGCCTTGAGCATTCCACATGAGCTCGATGTAGACGATCTTGCCCTCCTCAAGATGGAACGCCTTTCTTAATTCCTCATCATCGATCTCGCATATTGAGCTTGCACCACATATCTTCTTTGCATTTCGTCGACCTTGAAGCCAACACATGCTCCAAGCGATGCCAATGGACAAATCCTACAAGTATAACTTAATACACACATTAGTCCATAAAGATTGTCATTAATTACCAAAACCACACATGGGGGCCCAACATGTTCTTTAAGTTGTTTTATAACTTAACTACTTCAGACCAAAGTTAACTATAAAACATATAGTAATGTTTATTGTATTATATTTAGTTGCTTGGAGACTAAAGTTAACTTTAAAATATAGATAATTTTGAAGGTTTAATATTTATAACATTTGTATCTTGTGTATGTGGAATGTTTCCTTTAGGTTACTAAATATTAGTGATCCTTTTACTTAGTGTAGTGGTTTTTTAATTTTATAATGGAGTAGTATCATTTATCTTTTATAAAGGAGTGATTGTGGTTTATAATCCAAAATATAATATTACTTCACTACAATGGACTTATTATAATGTTGGGGTAGTTTTTGTAATCTGGTGGGTAAAGTATATAGAAGGGATTTGATTTATTCACAAGTTGTGCTTTAAGGTATTTTTTATTATGAATAGGAATCCTTTTAGAGTATAATCTTCATTTAAGGTTGAAGATAATTTAATAAAAAGATGATTACAATGTTTTAAATCATTATGGCTTCAAATTATTAATATGTAAGACTAATACTATTTATTAGACTTAATTGACTCTTTTTTTAGAAATATTAACAAATTTTTATTTATCCTTATATGAATTATTAATAAACTAAATAAGTTTAAATTTGAGTTATTACATTATTTGAATTTTTATTTAATTCAAAAGTAGAATATTAGATTTTTAACATGTAGATATTATTTTTGTGATCATTTTGGTATATTACATTTATTTTTGTGATTTATAAATAATAAGATATGATTTTTTATAATTCTTATTACTTAATAAATAATAAATATTTACTTAAGTGAAATAATAATACATGATTATAGTTTTAAATTATAATTCTTATTTTTCTAAGATTTTTGGTATTCTATTTATATTTTTAACATTTACCATTATTCAAATATGAATTATCAAAGTATTATTACTTATAAAACCTTTATTAAATAATATTTATTTAAATAATATTTGATAATAGTTTTAAGTTATAGATTTTGTTTTTCTGAAAATTTTCATGTATTATACATATTTTTCTGAATTGTAAATCAAAAGTTATTAAGTAAACAAGATTTAATAATTTATTTGATTTTTGGAATATTAATAATGAGGTTTATAATATTTTGTTTATTTCTTAACAGAAAATACTTTTTACACCACACCTAAAGTTAACCCAAGTCACTGACTAGTGGGCCATTGTCCACCTCAGCTTGTTGTGTAAAGAAAATACATTTATTACCGATCCTGCCTTGACCCCAGTCAATGACATATGGGCCCAAGGCCACGTCACTTGCCACGTGAGACAAAGACCAGTTCAAACAACGAACTGGGTCCAAGTGGCGTCGGCATGATGCAGCTATGGCGTCAGCACCACCACCGCCGTTAGTGGTTGGTCGCCGGCGACGATCTACTGCGCCCTAGCAAGCGAAATAAGCCCAGTTCGAATCAGTGCATCGTGCTGAGTCCTAAAGTGGCGGCGCCGCTCAGAAATGGTCATCGGAGCTTCAGATCCGACGATCTCCGATGGTGGCCGGCGGTGGCACACGGTGAGACGGCGATTTACAACGAGATCAGGCGATTTAAGGATACGGGAAGGTTCAGGAACTCACCCTGATGATGATAGAGAGGTCGGCGAGGACAGGTGCGGTCGGAGGCGAGCTCTCTAAAAAGATTTCCGACGAACTGCCGTGAAGAGGAACGGCCAAATTCGTCCACTCTAGTGCTCCCTTTGATGCAAGATTTCTCTCAGAGGATCTATGGAGGACGACGCTTCTCCATGGCTGCTCGGAAGGGTGTGGGGAGATGTGGTTTGACGACGAGGGGTGGCTCCGGTGAGCTAGGGTTTCGATCCCATTCGCATCTGAGAGGATAAGGAGGAATTGGGGATAGGGATTGAGGCAGGGCGTCGCGGTGGCCTTCTTATCCCTCTCTGGACAACGGCGAGCATCTTGGCGCACAGCTGACGACGATGACGACATCGAGCGGCGGCGAGCTCCTCCAGCGAGCTGCCTGTGTGCGTGAGGATGACGACGACGTAACATTTGCGGATAACCCCCTGGCAATTCTTTCAGCTTAATCCGCGGTCCTCTTTTGGTCCCACTTGTTGTCAACACCTGGATTTTTAGTCCCAGATGCCTGTTATGCCATACATAGCAATCCCGGGATTACCATTTTTTCGAGACATAACACAATTGGATACCACAGTACATCATCCATTACAAACCATACATAAGGTCTTACACAAATAAGGATCTCATGATCCAGTTCTTAATACAACTTCAAGCAGCGGAATACGGAATAATAACGGTAGCATAGGCGAAGCTCCATCTTCGGGGTCACAGGCAATGCTGACGATGGGAGATGATCCTAGTTGTCGTAACCTTCCTGGGTTCCATCCTCCAAGTACTCCTCTTCATAGTCTGGCCACGGGAATAGCCAGGGACAAAGCCATGAGTACTCTTTAAGTACTCGCAAACTAATACTAACAAGTAAAAGGATGTTTGGATAATAGGACACTAGGCTCTAGGGTTGTTTTGCAAAGGCCAGATTTATCCCTACTAAGTTCAGTAGCAAGAGAGCTAGTTGAAGTTTATAACACCTAAGTGGGAACTTGTATTTCGTAGCACAACCCTGTTGTGGTCAAGTCAAAGTCTCAATTCATTTCACAAGTCATTTTGAAAACAAATTGACGGGGAACAGATATGCACTCCAACTGTCCATAATCATGACGCTATTCAATAGTTTGACACTGCAGAGATTGTACACTTTCACCACAACATTCGATACATCCGTCAGAACAAATCCTGAATTCACCATACTCGATATGGATAATCAATCCTAACCTTTCAATTACACGCCCTAGTATAAGCACCTCTCCTTTGAGTTTGGCCTCCCAACCATGACCAACTGTCATCTTGGGTACTGCACAGGTGGACAATCTTCACAAGGTAGCCTCAGCTCATACCTTGGCCGTGAGGGAACTAATACTATGGTATATAAGTTTCCAGTCAAGCCCTACCCAATCTTCGGGTATTGTGGTTGTACGATAAAATTGGAATGGTATCGCATCCAGACAACCATTATTTTTATAAAGGGCTAAGGCTCATGCCTCAACATTTTCATCACCATAATCATCTGGTGTTCGGAAACACATGTCAAAACATCTCAGTAGAATGATCCATCATTCTAAGGTTTTCATAACCATTTTCACCAAGTATTCCCATCTAAAGTTGATCAAGTTTTATGCTTAGCACTAGCATCTATAAGTGGGGATAGGTACTAATGAGGGGTGGTAAACTAGTGGAGTTTTAACTAAGTATAACCTTATATCTTAGGATGATATCAAGGTTTCTCACTTAGGCCAAATTTTATGCTCTTTATGCAACCTTCAATTATATCTTTCTAAAATCTACAAGTCACTTGAGTACTCTCTAAGGAAGTAGCTTTGATAAGGAAATAAACTAGAAAGCTTGCAAATAAAACTAGGAGGGGGTAACAAGTGGATATCATCACATATGCTTAAGGCATAGGATTGGCATGGTAACAAGTAAGGGTTTGTTTGGATCAGTAGAATATCTTGCAAGGGTTAGCTTGCACATTCACTAGTAGTATTAGGCTTGCCTTGTGCAGAGCAGTGGTTGAAGTTCTCCTCGGCTTCCTCTTCATAGTATCCTCATTCCTCCTCGTATCCTTGGTCGATACTAGCGTCTATAAATAAATACGATGTACACAATCACCAAACAATACTTAACTACTTGCAATCATCACACACAAGGGTCCTATATATGATCTAGCATCATCACTAACATTACAAGATTAAAGCTTGGTTAAATTCCTTTTTATTTTTAGAAAAGTAATTTCTACTCATTGGAAAATTACTTAAGATTTAATATTCTCAAAACCAAACATGGGATCATGTTGACACATGTCATCACCACACATTTTAGTCCAAGGGAATGTGATTTAAAGTGGTGTCACAATTTAATAAGGTTTTACCCTTTTATTTTAATTAATTAAAGTGGCTAGAAATGCCTATGTGGCATTCTTTTATTACTTGGTCCATATTTTTGTAAGTAAACCTAGATATTTTTATATATTCTGAAAGGTATGGTTAAATGTGATGTTTGAGAGTTGGAATCAACTCAAAAGCTATTATGGTTTTAATTTGAAAAATGTTTTAATGCAGAAAAGCTTCTGCCTTGTTATTTTTACCAAGGGTGATCTACAGATCCAAATGACTTGCATCCAACGGGCTTGGATTCAGCATTTCAAGACCTTTCTAAAAAAATTAGTTTCATTCACTTTGGTGCAGTGAATCGATCTAGGTTGATTTTTGAAACTGGGTACAGAATTGTGTTTGAAATAAAATGGAAAAGGTTTAATTCAAATAACCGGGCTGCATGGGAAAGGTTAACGGGCCGGACTGCTAAGCACAGCGCTTCCGCGAGCTGCGTAAGTGGCTGTCCCCACGCGTCAGTGAGACCGGGGGGTGCGAAGCGGTATGGGGCGATGTGGTGCGTTCGATCTGGTTCTAATCCAACGGCTGAGGGTCATCGTCGACGTTGGGCAACGCCGGCGAGACAGAAACCTAGCACGGCCAGTGGGGGTCGTTGGGGGCTCACCGGGGTTCAGGCGAGGGTCGGCGAGGCAGGCGAACGACGAAGTCGACGACGGCGAACCTCCTGGTACCGACAGCTTATCCTGGGGAGGCTCCAATCGCTGGCTCCCTTCTTCTCCAGCAGCGGCGGGCTCCGGTGAAATTCCGGTGCTGCGCTGCTCGCCTTGCTCCGGGAACAGGGTGGAATGATCAGTGAGGAGAGGGGAGTGAGATGGTGTGCTCAATTCGGCTGGGGGTGACCTCTATTTATAGTGGCAAGAGGGGACCGACGGGGTGCACGGTGAGCTCGTCGTGGTCGATGGTTCATACGGCTATCAGCATGGGAGACGGTAGGGGGCGGTGCGGTGCTCCCTGGCGATGCTCAACGACACGGTGGCGAGATGTGGGGCGGTGCGGCTTGGTCGGAACGCGATGGTTCTTTGCGCGTGCCCGACGGGGAATTTAATGGCACACAGCACGCGTGGTCCGCGCGGCATCGAACGAGCATGTCTGCGGGGTTGCTGGGACGGTGGTGATCACATATGCACGCGGCAAGGGCGGCACGCAGTCTGTGGGCGTCGGTCGAGCGTGGCGCACGGGGCATGCTCTCGGCATGGTTGCTGGCGAGGTTGGCATGGTTCGTGCGTGTGGTCCAGTGGCTGGCTATCTTCGAGCGCTGGACAGGGAGTGGCGGTGGGGTGTTGGCTTGCTCCCAGACATGCTGGCTAGGCTTGTTTCTCCTCCTAGCTTGCTGTCGACATGGGGGTGGCAAGTGTGCATTCGGCCTGCTCACCATTGATGGCAATGCCAAGCTTACAGTGATTCTAAGGGTGTGCAATTGAGCTAGATGATCTACTAAAACCTAGTTGTAACCAGAGAGGGAACAAGTTAGGCTTCAATCACTGCTCACAATAGTGTTTGGATTTTGTTTGATTTGTGTCTACCAAGTGTTTGATGAAATGGCCGCAAGAACTCAAGTTTTGAATTTTGAAAATATTTTTGGTGGGTGTGCTAGGTTGGTGCTGGTGAGTCTGCAGATGCTTGGGTTTTGAAAGTTTAGCTTGTTTGAGTGGTTTTTGAAGAAGTGGGATCTTCCCATATGATAAAGATTCAATTTTGAATTGTCATTTAAACTATGCATTTGAAAGTTTCTGGATGATCACAAAGTGGGCCTTGATATTTTGTTATGAGCACAATCAAGGGGTGCAAAGATCCAGAAAAGTTTCTGTTAGGTTCTAAAAGTTTGAGACAGCCAAAGTAGGCATGGGAGTTAAATTGGTCAAAATGACCATTCCCTTATTTTATTTGTTTTGATTTACTTGTCTTTGGGAAAAGTGTGGGAAATGTTTAGATGATGTTTATTTCACCTAAGCATCCATTTACAAGCAATGGAACACAAAAATAAGGTGGTTCAAAAGAATTCAAAATGAAATGCATACTCACATGCATGCTTCCATAATTTTATTTAGAAAAGTTTTTTTGTTAACCCTAATTTTGATGATTAGAGTTTGATGATCCAAGTTTAGTATTTTTGGGATGTTACAAACCTTCCTCCCTTAAACAAAATATCGTCCCGAGATTTTAAAAAGGACGAAAAAGATTACCTAGGATTTGAAGAGATCGGGAAACTCCGTCCTGATGTGATCTTCAAGGCCTGTGTAGCTTCCTCTTTTGTGTGGTTGCTCCACTGAATCTTGAGAAACTTGATGCTTCGGGTTCGGGTAGTTATGAAGGCTTCTTCCAAAATACGGATGGGCACTTCGGGATAGGTCAGGTCATTGTTGATATCTATGGTCTGGTGGTCGATGTTCTTGAACACTTCGGCCATCTCTAGGACTTCGAGACACTTGCGAAGTAAACGAGATATGGAACACATTGTGCACTGCGGACATCTCTTCAGGTAGTTCCAATTGATACGATACTTCTCCGCGACGGTTCAAAATTTTGAAAGGTCCGATATACCTGGGGGCTAACTTTCCTTTGAGTTGGAAACACTGCATTCCCTTCAATGGCGACACTTTCAGATAAACAAAATCTCCTATGTTGAAGGCGAGGTCTCGACGTCTCTTGTCGGCGTAACTCTTCTTTCTGGATTGGGCAGTCTTGAGGTGCTCACGAATCTTGTGAACCTTCTCTTCTGCTTCTCGTAGGATGTCAGGTCCAAAAATCTGACTCTCTCCTACTTCCGAACAGTTCAAAGGGGTGCGACACTTTCTTCCGTACATGAATTCAAATGGGGCCATTTGCAAACTAGCTTGATAACTGTTGTTGTAAGAAAATTCTGCAAACGGCAGACAGTCTTCCCACTTGGATCCATATTCTAACACACATGCTCTCAGCATATCTTCGAGAATTTGATTTACTCGCTCCGTTTGTCCATCTGTCTGAGGGTTATACGCGGTACTAAAATCTAGGCGGGTTCCTAAATGTTCTTGGACTTTCTTCTAGAATCTCGAGGTAAACTGAGTTCCTCGATCCGATACGATGTTCTTGGGGACTCCATGCAAACTAACTATTCTAGAGATGTACAACTCTGCTAGCTTCAAACTCTGATAGGTGGTCTTGACGGGCAAGAAATGGGCGACTTTGGACAATTGGTCCACTATGACCCAGATAGAGTCATTTCCCCTACTAGAAGTAGGCAGTCCGGTGATAAAGTCCATTCCAACGGAATCCCATTTCAATTCCGGAATCTGTAAGGGTTGCAACAATCCAGCGGGTCTTTGATGTCCTGCCTTGACTCGCTGACATATGTCATACTTGGCGATATAGCTTCCGATTTCTCTCTTCATCTTATGCCACCAAAATTGCTCCTTCAAATCTTGATACATCTTAGTTCCTCCGGGGTGGATAGAATAAAGAGTATCATGAGCCTCCTTCAAAAAAACTTCTTTCAACTCAGAATCTGCTGGTACACAAAGGCTTCCTTTGTACCACAGAACTCCTTCTTCGTTTCGGACTGAATCGTACTTTGCCCTCAATTTTGACGATTGATTCTGCTTGGCATTTCCCTTCTGCGCCTCTTTAATCTGACTGATCAAAGTGGGCTGAAGTTCTATACTAGCCAAAAATCCTTCACTCACTAATTCTATTCGAAAATCTTCCATCTCTTTGTGCAAGCTTGGTTGCTCCTTCAAGATCATGGAGTTCAAGCGGTACGGCAATCTACTAAGGGCATCTGCTACCACATTGGCTTTACCAGGGTGATAGTGAATGTCCAGATCGTAATCCTTGATTAGCTCAATCCATCTCCTCTGCCTCATATTCAGCTCCTTCTGAGTGAATATATACTTCAGGCACTTGTGATCCGAATAAATCTCACAACGGTTTCCCATCAGGTAATGTCTCCATGTCTTCAGGGCTAGAACTACGGCTGCGAGTTCGAGGCCATGGGTTGGGTAATTTTTCTCATGTTGCTTCAATTGTCGAGATAGATAAGATATAACTTTGCCTTCTTGCATTAGCACACATCCGAGACCGATCTTGGATGCATCACAATACACATCGAAGGGCTTCGTGATATCCGGCATGATCAAGATTGGGGCTGAAATCAATCTCCTTTTGAGTTCTTGAAAACTCGCTTCACATTTGTCGGTCCATTCAAACTTCTTGTCCTTCTTTAGCAATTGGGTCATAGGTCTAGCGATACTCGAGAATCCTTCTACGAATTTGCGGTAGTATCCCACCAATCCGAGAAATGCACGAACTTGGGTTTGAGTGATTGGGGCTTGCCAATCTTCTACATCCTTCACTTATGTAGGGTCAACGGCAATTCCTCCGGCGGATACAATGTGACCGAGGAATCCTACCTCCTGTAACCAGAATTCACATTTGCTAAACTTGTAATACAACTGATGCTCTCTAAGGGTTCCAAGAATGGTCCTTAGGTGTAGCTCATGTTGTTCTTCTGATTTGGAATAAATCATAATGTCATCGATGAAAACAATGACAAACTTAGCCAGGAAGTCCATAAAAATCTTATTCATGAGATTCATGAAATAAGCGGGGGCATTGGTTAATCCAAAAGACATGACTGTATACTCGTACAATCCTTATCTGGTGGTAAAGGCAGTCTTGGGAATATCTTCTGCACGAATCTTGAGTTGATGATAGCCAGTCCTAAGATCAATCTTAGAAAACACTTTGGCACCAGTCAACTGATCAAACAAATCTTCTATCTTGGGCAAGGGGTACTTGTTCTTGATGGTGACATCATTCAACTTCCGGTAATCCGTACACAAACGGTTACGTCCATCTTTCTTGTCCACAAAAAAGACAGGTGATCTCCATGGTGACGCACTTGGTTGAATCAATCCAATTTCCAGCATGGCATCTAGTTGCTTCTTCAGTTCTGCTAGCTCTGACGGGTTCATACTATAGGGTCTCTAGGCTATGGGTCCAGTTCCGAGGATTAATTTGATGATAAATTCGATATCCCGATCTGGGGGCATACCAGGCAGAATATCTAGGAATACATCGGGGTATTCACAGACTATCCGGACTTGGTCAATGGTAGGTTGGGCTATACTCTTGTTGCATTTGAATTGACGAGGTAAGGTTTCAGATATATGCTCGACTGATATTCCTATTGCATCGGGTCATGGTTATGGCTTTCTTGGCACAGTCAATCAATCCTTTATGTTTGGACATCCAATCCATTCCTAGTACTACTTCCAAACCTTTAGTTCCGAGTACTATCAGATTAGCATAAAAATCTATGACATGGATTTGGATAGGGACGGCTTTGCAAATTTGCCTAGCCTTGGTGGTTGATCCGGGAATTTGAACGATCATGACATGCTTCAGTTTGGTTGGTTGAATTTTACTAGTGCATGCAAATTCTTCGGTGACAAATGAATGCGATGCACCAGAATCAAACAACACTCTTGCAAGTACCGATTTAACAGAAAACATACCCAGCACGACGTCTGGCGCTTCCTGAGCTTCTTCAGCATGCATGAGAAAAAGACGGCCATTGCGGTTGAGCGAATTCCCTGGGGCAAATCTTCTTCCTGGCTGAACACGACGCTGCTGCTGAGCTGGGGCATTGGTATTGGGGGCTGCGGCATTCTTCTTGTTGGGGCACTCGTTGGAGTAGTGACCTTTATTTCCACATGCATAACAAGTCACTTGCGACTTGTCCTTTGCTGCTACAGGCACAGCATTGCTTCCGTTCCTAGGGGCAGTGTTGGTGTTGGTGGCAGCATTGTTGGTGTTGAACTTTGGTGGTGCACGGTTGAAATTGCTAGAGTTGCCGGGGTTGTTGTGATTTCCTCCGGGTCTAGGGTTTCCATAGTTGGGATAGGTCGGACGGTTCATCGGGGGTCTGTTTATTCTTGGGGAAAATCCTGGAGATGGGTTAGGGCGATACTTTGGGGTCTGATGGGTTCCTGGCTGATGCATCATGCAGACGCTTGCGGTTCTCGTTGGCTTGGTTGATCTTTCCTTCCATCTGGATATCAGAGTCTCCAAGGGCTTCAATATAGGCAAAGGGGATATTGACTAACACCGTCTGCATCTCATCATGCAGACCATTCAAGAATCTCTCTTTCTTCTTGGCTTCGGTGTCAATCTCATCCGGGGCATACCTAGCTAATGACAAGAATTTGTCATGGTATTCCACTACAGTCAACCTTCCTTGCTTCAGTTCTCTGAACTCGTCTCTCATCCTCTTGATCAAACCCGGTGGCACATGGGTTCTGCTGAACTTGACCTTGAATTCCTCCCAGGTCATCATCTGGCCTCCGGTCATTGCGTGAACACTGTTCCACCATGCCCTGGCATCTCCGGCTAGATAGTGGGTGGCGAACAGAAATTTCTCGTTGGACTTCTACTCCGGCGACTTCTAGGTTATTTTCCATGGTTTGCAACCAATCATCGGCATCTAGGGGCTCTTCTGACTTAGTGAAAACAGGTGGGTTGGTATTCTGGAAATTCTTGAGCTTAGATCCATGGTTGTCCTGATTTCTGTGGCCTTGGTTGTTGTGGGCAATACTGCATACATTGTGGTGGCTAGGTTGGCTTGATGTTCTGCTCTTTCAGCTTCGCGGTCCGAAACCAACATTTGCAGGATCTGCAACATCGGGTCCGGGGATGAACCACTTCCTCCGCGTGGCATCTGAAGATTGAGATAGATCATGAGAAAAGAGGGAAATTTCTAAGGTTTTGGGGACTTTGAAAAGTTTTTAAAGTTTGAATCAGAGTTTTCTAACAACTTGATTTTCATTCATTCATTCATAGCACACGATACAACACACACCACAACCAAGAAAAACAGATGGTTTTAAGAACCATTCTGAAAACTACGATAGATTGGGACCGAATACTACTCACTACGCTAGTGCTCAAGTGCTACTACTACTACTCGGAGTCGATGCAGTCGTCATCCTCATCATCCTCATCGTCATCGATGAAGGCGTAATTGTCCTCATCGGTGAAGAAATCCATAGCCTGATCCTCCAGATAATCATCATCATCGCTGAGATAGGAGTAGGGGTCTCCACGAAGATCCTCTCCGGCATTCTCCCTTTCCTCCAACTGCATATCTCTCTCGTGGATGGTCTCCTCCAAAGATGAGATGCGGTGGCGAAGACGGGCAATGATGCGCTCCTTCTTGTCTAGCTGACGGCGGCGAGACTTGCGATCCTTTGCCAGCATGGCGATGGTTTGATCCTTCGTCTCGATGATGGCAGACTTGTGGTTGGAGTAGTCACGGCAATTGTCCAATTCCTGCTGATGATCATACATCATGAAGCTAAGGTGGTCCAATTGAGTCTTCAACTCAGGGTGGTATGGTGCTTCCAGTGGTTGTCCATTTGCATCACGCCTCGGGCAAAACTCAAAGCGGGTTCCCTTGATCTGATTGATGCTCTGCCCACACAGACGGGCAAGACTTTCCTGCATGGCCCTGGCAAGTCCATCGAGCCAGTTGTTCTCTCTCAAGGTAAACTGAATTCCTTCCGCAGTGGGATGTTCAATCTTTCCTCGGAGACTTGCAACAATTAGCCACTGCAGATCTTCTCCTCCTTGATCATTGAGCTGAGCTCCGAATAACTCGGGGTGCGGATGCTCCAGAAGTTCCGAAAGCTGGTCCAAATCCCTCTCAAATATAAGGTCTCCTCCATTCCCCAACTAATAAAACTTGTTGTACTTCACGTCCATCTATAAGAATATAGGATGAGTAAGTTAGTAGAGATCAAGTGTGTCAAATTTTATGTACTTTGCAAGAATTTTTGAGGAACATGTATTTTCATGAAAGAATCAAAGGGATAAGAATGAGAATAAGTTTTTGTAAATATTTGCTTCCTTTGGTTTTGAAACTCATTTTTTGATTCAAACGTCCAGTCTAACTAGGGTCTCCTATGGTCAGGATGGCTCTGATACCAACTTGTCAACACCCGGATTTTTAGTCCCAGATGCCTGTTATGCCATACATAGCAATCCCGGGATTACCATTTTTGTGAGACATAACATAATTGGATACCACAGTACATCATCCATTACAAACCATACATAAGGTCTTACACAAATAAGGATCTCATGATCCAGTTCTTAATACAACTTCAAGCAGCGGAATACGGAATAATAACGGTAGCGTAGGCGAAGCTCCATCTTCGGGTCATGCAATGCGACGATGGGAGATGATCCTAGTTGTCGTAACCTTCCTGGGGTCCATCCTCCAGGTACTCCTCTTCATAGTCTGGCCACGGGAATAGCCAGGGACAAAGCCATGAGTACTCTTTAAGTACTCGCAAACTAATAATAACAAGTAAAAGGGTTTTTGGATAATAGGACACTAGGCTCTAGGGCTGTTTTGCAAAGTCCAGATTTATCCCTACTAAGTTCAGTAGCAAGAGAGCTAGTTGAAGTTTATAACACCTAAGTGGGAATTTGAATTTCATATCACAACCATGCTGTGGTCAAGTCAAGTCATGAATCATTTCACAAGTCATTTTGAAAACATCTGACGACGGAACAAGATGGCTTAATCTAACTGTCCATAATCATGACGCGGCTATTCGAATAGTTTGACACTCTGCAGAGATTGTACACTTACACCACAACATTCGATACATCCGTCAGGAACAAATCCTGAATTCACCATACTTAGTATGCGGATAATCAATCCTAACCTTTCAATTACATGCCCTAGTATAAGCACCTCTCCTGTGAGTTTGGCCTCCCAACCATGACCAACTGTCATCTTGGGTACTGCACAGGTGGACAATCTTCACAAGGTAGCCTCAGCTCATACCTTGGCTGTGATGGAACTAATACTAAGGTATATAAGTTTCCAGTCAATCCCTACCCAATCTTCGGGTATTGTGGTTGTACAATAAAATTGGAGTGGTATCGCATCCAGACAACCATAAGTTTTATAAAGGGCTAAGTCTCATGCCTCAACATTTTCATCACCATAATCATCTGGTGTTTGGAAACACATGTCAAAACATCTCATTAGAATGATCCATCATTCTAAGGTTTTCATAACCATTTTCACCAAGTATTCCCATCTAAAGTTGATCAAGTTTTATGCTTAGTACTAGAATCTATAAGTGGGGATAGGTACTAATGAGGGGTGGTAAACTAGTGGAGTTTTAACTAAGTACAACCTTATATCTTAGGATGATACCAAGGTTTCTAACTTAGGCCAAATTTTATGCTCTTTATGCAACCTTCAATTATATCTTTCTAAAATCTACAAGTCACTTGAGTACTCTCTAAGGAAGTAGCTTTGATAAGGAAATAAACTAGAAAGCTTGCAAATAAAACTAGGAGGGGGTAACAAGTGGATATCATCACATATGCTTAAGGCATAGGATTGGCATGGTAACAAGTAAGGGTTTGTTTGCATCAGTAGAACATCTTGCAAGGGTTAGCTTGCACATTCACTAGTAGTATTAGGCTTGCCTTGTGCAGAGCAGTGGTTGAAGTTCTCCTCGGCTTCCTCTTCGTAGTATCCTCCTTCCTCCTCATATCCTTGGTCGGTACTAGCGTCTATAAATAAATACGATATACACAATCACCAAACAATAGTTAACTACTTGCAATCATCACACACAAGGGTCCTATAGATGATCTAGCATCATCACTAACATTACAAGATTAAAGCTTGGTTAAATTCCTTTTTATTTTTAGAAAATTAATTTCTACTCATTGAAAAACTACTTAAGGTTTAATATTCTCCAAACCAAACATGGGATCATGTTGACACATGTCATCACCACACATTTTAGTCCAAGGGAATGTGATTTAAAGTGGTGTCACAATTTAATAAGGTTTTACCCTTTTATTTTAATTAATTAAAGTGGCTAGAAATGCCTATGTGGCATTCTTTTATTACTTGGTCAATATTTCTGTAAGTAAACCTAGATATTTTTATATATTCTGAAAGGTATGGTTAAATGTGATTTTTGAGAGTTGGAATAAACTCAAAAGCTATTATGGTTTTAATTTGAAAAATGTTTGAATGTAGAAAAGCTTCTTCCTTGTTATTTTTACCAAGGGTGATCTACAGATCCAAATGACTTGCATCCAACGGGCTTGGATTCAGCATTTCAAGACCTTTCAAAAAAAATTAGTTTCATTCAATTTGGTGCAAATGAATCGATCTGGGTTGATTTTTGAAACTGGGTATAGAAGTGTGTTTGAAATAAAATGGAAAAGGTTTAATTCAAATAACTGGGCTGCGCGGGAAAGGTTAACGGGCCGGCCTGCTAAGCACAGCGCTTCCACGGGCTGCGTAAGTGGCTGTCCCCACACGTCAGTGAGACCTGGGGGTGCGAAGCGGTATGGGGCGATGTGGTGCGTTCGATCTGGTTCTAATCCAACGGCTGAGGGTCATCGTCGATGTTGGGCAACGCCGGCGAGACAGAAACCTAGCGCGGCCAGTGGGGGTCGTTGGGGGCTCACCGGGGTTTAGGCGAGGGTCGGCGAGGTGGGCGAACGACAAAGTCGACGACGGCGAACCTCCTGGTACCGGTAGCTTCTCCTGGGGAGGCTCCAATCGCTGGCTCCCTTCTTCTCCAGCAGCGGCGGGCTCCGGTGAAATTCCGGTGCTGCGCTGCTCGCCTTGCTCCGGGAACAGGGTGGAATGATTAGTGAGGAGAGGGGAGTGAGATGGTGTGCTCAATTAGGCTGGGGGTTACCTCTATTTATAGTGGCGATAGGGCACCGACGGGGTGCACGGTGAGCTCGTCGTGGTCGATGGTACAGACGGCTATCGGCATGGGCGACGGTAGGGGGCGGTGCGGTGCTCCCTGGCGATGCTCAACGACACGGTGGCGAGACGTGGGGCGGTGCGTCTTGGTCGGAATGCGACGGTGCTCTGCATGTGCCCGACGGGGAATTTAATGGCGCATAGTACGCGTGGTCCGCGCGGCGTCGAACGAGCGTGTCTGTGGGGTTGCTGGGACGGTGGTGATGATCATGTACGCCGAGGGCGGCGCGCTGTCGTGGCGTGGGTCGGCGTGGCGACGGGCGTGCTCTTGGCATGGTTGCTGGCGAGGTTGGCATGGTTCATGCGTGTGGTCCAGTGGCTGGCAACGTTCGAGCGCTAGACAGGGAGTGGCGGTGGGGTGTTGGCTTGCTCCCAGACATGCTGGCTAGGCTTGTTTCTCCTCCTAACTTGCTGTCGACATGGGGGTGACAAGTGTGCATTCGGCCTGCTCACCATTGATGGCAATGCCAAGCTTACAGTGATGCTAAGGGTGTGCAATTGAGCTAGATGATCTACTAAAACCTAGTTGTAACCAGAGAGGGAACAAGTTAGGCTTCAATCACTGCTCACAATAGTGTTTGGATTTTGTTTGATTTGTGTCTGCCAAGTGTTTGATGAAATGGCCGCAAGAACTCAAGTTTTGAATTTTGAAAATATTTTTGGTGGGTGTGCTAGGTTGGTGCTGGTGAGTCTGCAGATGCTTGGGTTTTGAAAGTTGAGCTTGTTTGAGTGGTTTTTGAAGAAGTGGGATCTTCCCATATGATAAAGATTCAATTTTGAATTGTCATTTAAACTATGCATTTGAAAGTTTCTAGATGATCACAAAGTGGGCCTTGATACTTTGTTATGAGTAGAATCAAGGGGTGCAAAGATCCAGAAAAGTTTCTGTTAGGTTCTGAAAGTTTGAGACAGCCAAAGTAGTCATGGGAGTTAAATTGGTCAAAATGACCATTCCCTTATTTTATTTGTTTTGATTTACTCGTCTTTGGGAAAAGTGTGGGAAATGTTTAGATGATGTTTATTTCACCTAAGCATCCATTTACAAGCAATGGAACACACAAACAAGGTGGTTCAAAAGAATTCAAAATGAAATGCATACTCACATGCATGCTTCCATAATTTTATTTAGAAAAGTTTTTTTTTGTTAACCCTAATTTTGATGATTAGAGTTTGATGATCCAAGTTTAGTATTTTTGGGATGTTACACTTATTAGTCACAGATGGAAACGAGTTGGGCTGGTTGCTGGGCTATTGTGGGCTGCACAGGGGCGTTAGGTAAGCAGGTAGGGTTGGGTTGCGGCCAGGTAATGTTTTTTATTTGTTTTACCTTTTTCTATTTTATGTTCTCCTTTTTCAGATTTGAATTTGACTTAGATTCTGAACTTTTCTTTGTAGGATTTCTTTGTTGGATAATTCCAATAATACTAAAATATATTTGGTATTATTGTGAACCTTTATTATATAATCTTTTTATATTTCTTTTATTTGCTCTATATGAACCCCCTTTAATAATTTGTAGAAAATTTTCTTATTATTTTACTCTCCTCTTTTAGTTATGGATGTCTAAATGATATATTCTTATTTGTTTATAAACTTAACTCTAGTTGGCTCATAGTTTGAATAGAAACCTTTTTCTGTATAATGATCCTATACCATTATTTGATGTATGAAATATAGAATACATTGATATGGTTATTACTAATCCCATTAATTTGGAAAATGGCAATGTATATATTATATTGTGATAAACAAAGAAGTTTAAGGTTTTGAATTATGGATATTTACCCTAGGGTTTAGGGCTTTTAATATACTTGGATTCCTTTATGGATATGAGTAAAGAATTAATACTAAGCATATTGTCTTCTGTTTGTGACATTTCATGACATCACCTTTCATAAAAGAAGTTTATAATTAGAATGTTTTATACAAAGGAATTGATAAAGATATACTTAAGCACATATAGTTATGATGGTTGGAATTGACAGAGATGTGCTTATGTAATTTGTTTTATGGAAATGTTCCTATCAAGTGATATAGTTATAAGATGAGGAATTCTTAATATGAAATGGATATTATACTTGGTTTTAAGATTTAGAGTTGATTGTTTACCAAGAATTACTATCTTCCATAATTCATAATTCTAGACTTCTTATTAAGGAATTCCTTTCCTAGATATACTACCCTTTTATATCTATCATCATGATTAACATGATGAGTTTTAATTCATAGAAATATTCTCATTCACTGATTAACCTTCTAAACTTATGGATGAATCTAATGAGTTTGATATTAAAGTATTTCATAGTTTTCTCATATCCTTGCTTGGTTGTATCTACTACTCTACTGTTGATAGCCTTCCATCCAACAAGTAGTTCCTTCAAACTCTACTCATAATCTTCCTTAATCATTCATCACTAATGTATCTCTAATAGGTGTATGCATCCAACTATCTTTCTCTAAAGTTTACTATACTTTAAGATGACTAACACCACTTCTAAAACTCTATGCTACACTAGTTTTAATTGAATAATATCATCCTATATTCACTTTACTCCAACCCTAAATTATATTTATGTGGCTTGCAATGACTACTCTAGGATAACTTATCTATTCTAAGGTTCCCATCATGATCTACCCACCAGTATTACTTATACTAAATATAAGCATTCAACATTGGTGGCTAAGGCATCACCACTATAATCCTTTAATCATTTGTTGCTTAAGTTCTTAGTTGGCTAAGCAAGACTTTATCAATCCTACTTTTCCATTATCTTGAAATTATCTTTTTAGTATCTCATATTGGATTAAGGTTATTAATGGATTATGCCCTCTTTAAAAGATTTAAGTAGATGTTAAGATAAGATCAAGAAATAGTACATCAAGGATTGATAGTTAAAGAATTTGTGTATCAATGGGGAATTACCCAACATTGATGAACAACTTATATTAAGATAAGTTCCATAAAGATTGATATAGAAAGAAAGATATATAGTGGATGATCTTGACTTAGTCTCTTTCCAACTCCAACTCATTAAAGAGTTTAAGATTAAGTATTACTATGATACTCATAGTAATAATAGATAAGAATAAGATAGGTCAGCATTAATCATTGCATTTTTATTATTTTGGTGGTAATCTTAACTTAGTATTCATAGGTTGATATGATGAATGGTATGATATGATCCCTTAAGGATCATATATGAATCATTTAAGCAATGTATTATGAGTGACATTTTATTATATCTAGTCTACCCTTAGACCAAATCATGTTTAACCAAATAAGGTTTTAGCAAAGGTCATATTGAAACTTATCATAGTTAACTTGATGATCTACTTCAATTCCATCAAGTTAAGAGAAGCTTCAATCAATTTGACAAGTTTTGTTTTAAAAGCACGGAAATTATTCGTATTTTCTATGCATGAATGCAATGCACACATCTGGGTTTAGCTTATTTCTAAGCTCTAATGCTGGGATGTTACATGTCCGGAGGCTAGGGTTTATCTAGACGGCGGTGGTTTAGAGGAGCCTCTAGGCGGCGGCGACTTGGGAGGGGGGTGGCGTCCGGCCTAGGGTTTGGGGTGTACCTCCAAGGGGGAGCCCTACCCCTCCTTTTATAGGTGGGAGGGGAGGATAGGGGAGGGGAGTCCTCCCCCAACTCCCCTTGGTGGCCGGTGGCTAGGGACGGAGCGAAACCTTCCCAAACTAGGTTTCCTCTCCTTCCTCCACTAGGCAATCATGTTGGGATTTGACTTTTTCAAACTGGCGTTTGACTATTCAAACTAGAGTTTGATTTCTCTCTTCCCATTTCCTAGCCAAGTGACCTAGGGTATGATTCAACCTTAATACAATTTCATGGCACATTCCAAGTACCCATTCCCCCAGGGTGGTGGACCTTCCAGAACCTTCTAAAAGCTTCCGGTGAAAACACCGAAAACATTTCCGAACCCCCAGAATTGGACTTTCCTTATATGAATCTTATTCTCCAGACCATTTCGGATCTCCTCGTGATTTCCCGGATCCTATCCGAGACTCCGAACAACATTCGATCTCTTACTCTCATTCCATATCTACTAAACAACATCGAATCCTTAAGTGTATCTCCCTACGGTTCGTGAATTATGCAGACATGATTGAGACTCTTCTCCGATGAATAACAAATAGAGGAATCTAGAAATTCATATGGCTCCCACATATTTCTATGATTACTTCATGATCGAATGAACCATTTACATACGATACCAATTTCCCTTTGTCTTGCGATACTTTACTGATTTGAGGTTTAATCATTGGTATCTATGCATACCTAGTTCAACATCATTAACGATAAGTACTCTTTACTCGTTCCTGTGATATGTGATCCTTTGTGATCTAGTCACATGCTTTGTATCATCCCAAAAATATTAAACTTGGATCATCAAAATTAGGGTTAACAAAAAACTTTTCCAACTAAAGATATGAAAGCATTCATATGTGTGTGTATTCAAAATTTGGATTCTTTTGAATTGCCATGATTCTGTGTTTCCTTTCTTGTAAAATGATTCTTAGGTGAAATAAATATCATCTAAACAATCCCCAAACTTTTCCCAAAGACAAACAAGTCAAAACAAATAAACTAAGTGAATGGTCACTTTGGCCAAATTAACTCCCATGCCTACTTTGGCTATCCCTAACTTTCAGAACTTAACAGAAACTTGTATGGATCTTTGCACTGAGATTACTCATAATAAGGTCCCAAGGCCCACTTTGTGATCATCCAAAAGCATTTAAATGCTTAGTTTAAATGATAGTTTAAAATTGAATCTATTTCATATGGGAAGATCCCACTTTTTCAAAAACCACTCAAACAAGCTCAATTTTCAAAACCCAAGCATCCACAGAACCATCAACACATGCCTAGCACACCCACCAATAATATTTTCAAAATTCAATACTCAAGTTCATGCGGCCATTTCATCAAACAGGTTGCAAATCCAAATCAACAAAATAAAAAACACTATGTTGAGCAGTGTTTTGGGCCAACCTTGTTCCCTCTCTGGATGCAACTAGCCTTAATAGATCATCTAGCACCCTTGACTAACCTCTAGCACCACTTTGACCTTGCCATTGTCATCAATGGTGAGGTCGAGCCTCACCATGTCACCCCAGTGTGGACAGCAAGCTAGGAGAAGAACTAGTCGTGCCAACCTTGTCTGGGAGTTAGCCCATGCCGCACCGCCCCCTCTCGACCAGCCCTAGCTCAAGAACAGCAACCAGAACCGCCAGGAATGCCGCGCCCACGCCACTTCCGACCATGCTGAAGCGCACCCCAGTGCACGCACCATTCCCACTCAACCCGATCACCTCGATCCCTCGTCGCCCGCCATCATGCACCCAACTGTCCCAGGACACCACCAGACATGTTCGTTTCACCGCCCGTACCCCGTAGCCGCCGCTCGCCACAGAGTTCGCCGCCTATGCCTCGCAGAGCATCGCATGTTCCCGACCGATTGCCACCGCCCCTACACGCGCATTTAACCTCTAGAGCATCGCCAGGAGACCGCCCGTCGATCGCCAACCCCAGCCATGCCGCTAGCCGTCCGTAGCCGTGTCGCCACCGTCGCCTGCCCATCCCTCTCGGTCTCGCCATCGAGCCTATAAAAGGAGGCCACCCCCGCTCGATTTCTTCACACCATATCACTCCCCACCTCTCACTGAGACTTCCCACTTCTTCCCGGAGCAAGGCGAGCAGCGCGTCACCGGAATTTGGCCGGAGCCCGCCGCTGCTGGAGAAGGAGGGGGCCATCGATTGGAACCGGTACCAGGAGGATCACCGTCGTCGACTCGTTCGTTTGACCGCATCGCCGACCCTCGCCTGAGCCCCGGTGAGCCTCCCACGACCCCCACTGATCCGCTAGGGTTCGAGCTCGCCGGTGACCTGTTCATCATCGACGATGACCCTCAGCCATTGATCTCACTTCTAATCCAACGCACCACATCGCCCCGTACCGCTTCACGTGTTATGAGCCACGGACGGGTGGAACCCCCTGACAGCTGAGCATCACGCTGCGGAGTGACACTGGGCCGGCCCATTAACCCTTCCCGCGTAGCCCAAGCGTTTGAATTTAGTTTTTTCTATTTTAATTCAAACACAGTTCTGTACCTAATTTCAAAAATCAACCCAGCTCGATTCAGTGAACCAAATTTCATGAAACCAATTTTGTTAGAAAGGTACTGAAATTCTTAATCCAAGCACATTGGATTCAAATCATTTGGATCTTTAGATCAACCTTGGTAAAAATAACAAGTCAGAAGCTTTTCTGCATTCAAACATTTTTCAAATTTCAACCATAATAGCTTTTGAGTTGATTCCAACTCTCAAAAATCACATTTGATCATACCTTTCGGAATATATAAAAACATATGGGTTTACTTACATAAATATTGTTCAAGTAATAAAAGAATTCCATATAGGCATTTCTAGTCACTTTATTTATTTAAAATAAAAGGTTAAATCTTATTAAATTGTGACACCACTTTAAGTCACATTCCCATGTACTGAAATATGTGGTGATGACATGTGTCAACATGATCCCATGTTTGAGTTGGAGAATATTAAATCTTAAGTAGTTTTTCAATGAGTAGAAATTATTTTTCTAAAAAAATAAATAATTAATGCAAATGCTCTATTCTTGTAAGGTTAGTGATGATGCTAGATCATCTATAGTACCCCTTTGTGTGATGATTGAAAATAGTTAAGTATTTTTTGGTGATTGTGTACCTCGTATTTATTCATAGACGCTAGTACCGACCAAGGATACGAGGAGGAAGCAGGATACTACGAAGAAGAAGCCAAGGAGAACTTCAACCACTGCTCTGCACAAGGCAAGCCTAATGCTACTAGTTGATTGAGCAATCTAACACTAACAAGATACCTTACTTATGCAAGCTAATACATGCTTGTTACTATGCTAACTATATGCCTTAAGCATATGTGATCATACCCACTTGGTAACGGAATCCTAGTTTTACTTGCAAGCTTTCTACCTTATTTTCTTTATCAAAGCTATTTCTTAGAGTTTACTTAAGTGACTTGTAGATTATAGGAGGATAATTGAAGGTTGCATAAAGATGCATTAAATTTGGCCTAAGCTAGATAATCTTGATGTCATCCTAAGGCATGAGATTGAACTTAATTAATCCCCACTTGTTTACCACCCTTCATTAGTACTTACCACACTTGTAGATACTAGTGCTAAGCATAAAACTTGATCAACTCTAGATGAGAATACTTGGTGGAAAATGGTTATGAAAACCTTAGAATGATGAGTCATTCTACTGAGATGTTTTGACATGTGTTTCCGAACAACACATGATTTTGATGATGAAAACGTTGAGGCATGGGCCTTAGCCCTTTATAAAACTGATGGTTGTCTGGATGCGATACCATTCCAATTTTACCGTACAACCACAATACCCGAAAATTGGGTAGGGCTTGACTGGAAACTTATATACCTTAGTATGGGTTCCCGCACGGCCATGGTCTGAGCTGAGGCTACCTTGTTAAGATTATCCACCTGTGTAGTACCCAAGATGACAGTTGGTCATGGTTGGGAGGACAAACTCACAGGAGAGGTGCCTATACTAGGGCGTGTAATTGAAAGGTTAGGATTGATTTTCCGCATACTGAGTATGGTGAATTCAGGATTTGTTCCTGACGGATATATCGAATGTTGTGGTGAAAGTGTACAATCTCTGCAGAGTGTCAAACTATTCGAATAGCCGCGTCATGATTATGGACGATTAGTGGCCATACTGTTCCCCCGTCAGATGTTTTCAAAATGACTTGTGAAATTAATTGAGACTTTGACTTGACCACAACAGGGTTGTGATATGAAATTCAAGTTCCCACTTAGGTGTTATAAACTTCAACTAGCTTTCTTTGCTTCTGAACTTAGTAGAGGTAAATCTGGCTTTTGCAAAACAACCCTAGAGCTTAGTGTCCTACTACAAAAAACCCTTTAACTTGTTAGTATTAGTTTGCGAGTACTTAAAGAGTACTCATGGCTTTGTCCCTGGCTATTCCCGTGGCCAGACTATGAGGAGGAGTACCAGGACGAAGGACTGCAGGAAGGTTACAACAACTAGGATCATCTCCCATCGTCAGCATTGCCTGTGACCTCGAAGATGGAGCTTCGCCTACGGTACCTTTATTATTACGTATTATGCTGCTTGAATTGTATTAAGAACTGGATCATGAGATCCTTATTTGTGTAAGACCTTATGTATGGTTTGTAATGGATGATGTACTTTGGTATCCAAATCTGTTATGTCTCGCAAAAATGGTAATCCTGGGATTGCGATGTATGGCATAACAGACATCTGGGATTAAAAATCCGGGTGTTGACATGCTTGCAAGCCAATTGGATGACATTCCACCGAGCGGGTCCATAGTATATCTATCCATCATATGGATGGGGAAATCCCACTCTTGATCCATGTGCCTCAACACATCCTTTTAGAATACGCAATGCCACCTTTATAACCACCCGGTTACGAAGTGGTGTTTGATGTCATGGTGATTAACATGATCTCATGGTAGCAGGATTTAGGTTACTATGAATTTGAAAGCTTATAGCAAGTGAACTATTTTAAATGACTTGATCTTATGTTACGCTTAACTATAGGAGTGTGTCCATCACATCATTCTTCTAATGATATGACCTTGTTATTAATAACATCAAATGTTCACGATGAGGAAACCATGATCATCAATACAAGCTAGTTTAACAAAAGGCTTTACTAGGGCCTCTTTTATATTTATAAAACACACAAGTATTAATGTTTCTAGATAATACAATTATATCATGGGATGTAAAAATTTATGATAAACATGAAGTGTCACATCCCAAAATTTTCCAAATTTTGAAATGTGAAAAATAAATAAACAAAATAAACAATTGTTTAAATTTAGGGTGAAAAGAAACTTTTTGCTTCTAAATGGAAACATCAAAACCCTTCTTGAACAAAATTTGAATGAAAAGGGCATCGAACAAAATTTCAATCAAGTGAAATGCATTCATCAATGAATGTATCTTGAAATTTAAACACTTGGAAAAGTTAAATCAAAACCCTAAATCTTAATGAAATAAATCATTTGCAAGATCTCTCTAAGACTATGGATTTGATCCATATAAAAATTTGGCAGCAAACATTTATAAATGATAAACAATGATGAATAAAAATATTATAAAACCATGGAAATTGGTTTTATTCAATTTGAAGCCATGTATAAAAACTTATGAATATAATAAGATAAAAGGAAATAATTCCCAAAGCTAATAAAGCTTCTAACTAAATTCAATACCAAATTGTGAGCAAAGTAATCCTAAAAGGATTTAAAAAGATAAACAAATATTAAATAAAATGATACAAATTGGAATCACCAATTTTGGAACTATAAATAAAAAGATATGGATTTTATAAGATAAAGAAAGAAATAAATAAATAAGAAATTATTTAAAAGACAAATTAAATCTTGGCCAAATGGAATAAAGATAATCCAAATAAAAATAAAGGAATAAAGATTATTTAAATAAAATTATATGGGATTAAACCATATTCAATTTTATTTAAATAAAGACAAAATTCCTAATAAATGTTTAATTAAACCATGGAAAAAATAATTGAAATTACCAAAGTGGATTAGAAGTTATCTAATTAACTTAAAAAGAATAAAATATTATTTAAATAAAATTATATGGTTTGGAACCATATTTGATTTTATTTAAATAAGGACAAATGCCTAATTTAAATAAATAATAAACCATAAGAGAATATAAGAAATATTCTAAAATGGATTATTTAAACACACTATTAAACAGTATAAAAACCCACTTAAAGTTTGGAAAAGGTTTGAAATCAAATGAGGGTTTGAATTATTTGAATAAAATGAAAACAAAAAATCAAAATAGAAAAAGAAAAAGGAATCAGAGAAGAAAAAAATAGAAAAGAAAGCAACCCAACTAGCCTGACCCAACTACTAGGCCCAACTTGGCCCAACAAGTTCACCTGGATCCACTCTCTCCCCTGGACTTTTCTCACCAGCACACGTACCGCCTCGGATCACTGACCCCGCAAACCCACGCCATGTCAGCTTCATCGTTCTCACCTACCCCCTCGCGTGACCAATTCTTCCCCTCTCTCCCCGGCCATTTCCTGGCGCTGATTACTCGTCTTCAATTCGCGTAAATGCCACACTGATTCCGCCCAACGACCATGCTCGTTAAATCCCCACGCTCTCCTCTCCCTTTCCCCTCAGTCCCCATTCCACCGGAGCCCCTAGGCTGCTGCAATTTTCAGCTCGCAACGCCACTACTTCGACGACCCTCCGGCGCCAATTCCGGCGTCTCCTGACCATCCCCTTGCCCCGGACACACACGAGCTTGCTCGCCAGCGTCTCCCGCACCTACCAGCACTCACCGCTTGCTCGCGCGTGCCCCAGAACATTGGTGGCATCTTTGTCTGAGCGCCACCGCCCTCTGCCCCCACTCCGACGAGCTCTCCCGGTATGTCCTGACCGCCCCTCTTCCTCTCAATGATGCGGATACACTCACCTCTACCCCACGCGTCTAATGCACATCCCTTTTGCCTTCTCGTGCTTTGTAGCCTCGCCTCCGACAAGGCTAGTATGTGTCCGATGATAGAGACGACACCGGCGAGCAATCGACATCGCCTCCATGCACCCCCTGCCCTACTACGGCCACCTTGATCACCGCAGAGACTCGGCGAGCATGGTAAGCCCCTCCTCCCCTCCTCTCTCTTCCTATACTCGTCGGAAACATCACCGCACGAGTGCCACCGCTGCACTCACCATCCAGCGCCGCCCATTCGTGGTTGCTGTGTTCTGGACCGTCAGATGCGAATATAGTGGATTGGATAAATTGACTTATCGAAACGGTATGGATCAATCTGTGCAGTACGATGTAACATAAATCCAACGCTCCACTTGCTCAATCCAGATGAAACGGTATCGTCCAATAAGATTATGACACGTGGCCCAACTTTTGTTTTAAAACACAAATTAGATCTATTAGATGTTTGATTTTGCAAAAATCATAACTTTTGTTCTGCTTGGCCAAAATTTACAACTTTTATATCAATGGATTCAGAAAACTGTAAACTTTGCAACCATGTCCTTAGTTTCGTATTTTGCTTCTGGAAAATTAGGTGTTTATGCAGAAACATTATTAGGACTATTTTGGATATAAAAATTATTTTAAAATGATTTTTGGGTAAAATATTTTTCAAATGATTTGTTTTGAACTCTTTGACCCTAAACACTAACATTTGGATTTAGAAAATTAATTTTTCTAACACAAGGAATTATTCCTTTGAATAAAAGCATTTCTAGTAAAACAAAAATGTTGCTATGATTAAAAAATGATTTTTGAGTGAAACCTTTTGAAAATGGATTAGTTTTAAACACTTTGGCCATAAACACTAACATTTGTGTTTAAAAATATATTTGGCTAACACTAGAAATTATTCCTTTGGATAGAAGCATTTCTAGAAAAAACAAAAATGATTTAAATGGCCTATTTTCACTAACTTTCTTTTAAATGGTTTTGTTTATAACCTTATTAGATAACACTTTTCCAGTAAAACAAACTTTTGCATGCTTGCATGCATTTCTTTGTTTTATAGTTTTATGTGGTGAATTGTTTGAATGTTAGTTTTGAAATTGTGCCTTGCTTGATTGAATTATAGTGAACTTTGAAGAGTGTGACAATTGCAAGATCAAGGAGTGAACTTAGTTCTCTACTAAAAAAAGGCAAGTGGTGCTTCATATATTTTGTCCTATTATTTTGACTATGCATTAGTGATATTTTGAGTAGGACTTGCATGGAAATTTTCTAAGTATCTATACTATGCTATGCCTTGGGAAATCCTAGTAGATATTGCCTTAGTAGAATTATCCTAAGTTAGGAAACTTGCCATGTTATCATGCTTAGGTTAGCTAATAGAAAACGAGGGTGGATTATTCATGCTATCATATTATGCAAAGTCTATGACTTGTGTTTTGTTTAATAAAATAACTAAGTGAATGAATCACCTGGGTGGAATGGAAAGAATAGTTTGTGTTGAGTGGTTACTCAGGGCCCATTTCTATGGCCTCCCTAGTGTATCTCACTTGTGGGAAGCCACCCAGGAACAAAGGGATTTGAGATACTTAGTGTTTAGAAACTTCTAGTGCAACCACATGGCATATGGGCTCTGCCTTGATCATATAGGTTGCAATAACTTAGTCAAATGGACAGAAGGTGGTAGGGTGATAGGATGGAACACGTCCATTTGGTCTAAGGGAAGGCTTCTAAAAGATCTTGTCTCGATGCATGTCGAGTCTTGTGGGGAAAGTGCACCACCTCTCGAGAGAGTAAAACCTAAGTACTTAGCCGTGTCCCCGACAATGGACAATTTGAGCATCAAGACATTGAAGCAATCAAGGATCTCCTCATCCCAATTTCTAAGTTAAAAACTTGTGGTTGAACAAGGGTAAAGGTTAACCAATTTCTATTGGTTGTTCCTTGGGTATTTTTGACAAATAAAACTTAGTGTTTTCAACTAATAAGGAAAAATTATTTTGAGCAAAGCAAGCCTTAGCTACACTTAGCCAAATGCATATAGATGTTAGATACCACTACTCTACCATAGTATCACTTGCCAATACAATTCAAATGTATTGACCCTTGTGGCTGTAACTTATTATGTTGCAGGTTTGTTTGACGTTAGTGAAGTGTGTTGAACGGGATTACAAGTCTACAACCAACATGATTGCCCGTGGCACGTGAAGATGAAGGACTCCATGCTATTTAGTTATTTCTGCTCATTGTAATAAGATAGCCAAATGAGCTATGTAAGATGTAATGAATTATTTTATTCTTGGTTATAAGTTGTAATATGACCTTTGTTTCTTGATATTACATCTTAAACTGTGGATGCTAGCTATTGATCCAGGGACTAGCATTGTAAACACAGGGATCTTTACCTTATCAGGTTGGGACCTCTACAGATGGTATCAGAGCACTATGTTGCCTGTAGGATTGTAACCCTAGGATTGGACAAAACCCCTTAGAAAATAGGACTTGTATTTGTTCCAAACTTATTTACAAACAATCTTGTAAACTCTTTCCTCAACCTTTTTGGTTTTGATTCTACATCTCTTCCTCTTCAACTTGATGGATAAAAACTTCAACATGAGCAAAGACTTCAACATTACCAATGACTTCAACTTCAGTTTTCACCAAGGACTTCAAGTTGGACATCACTAAGGACCACAAGTGAGACAAGAGATATTACTCAAGACTTGGAGACTAAGGAAACCAACTTAGAAGGAACCATCATCATCTTTGAAGCTTTGTGACCAAGATGCAAGAATTTTTTACAAGGACACCATGATCTTGTTCATAAAGAAACAACTAAGAAGGATGGAATGACCCCAAGTGAATCCTATAGTTGGACCACCATACTAGTGTTTAGTTTGAACCAAATTATTAATCGCACCAACTTATGTGGTGTAGAAAAAATATTTTGTTGCCAAAAATATGCTTGAACCTTGTTGTTTGATTGGAATGCATGTTTGTGATTGCTTGCACATTGCTTGTGTAAATTGTTGTGTGTGAGTAGAATTCTTTCTCTAGAAATCTCTGCCTAATCTAATCCCAATCCAACCCAAACAAATGACTTCTCCGAGAGACCACAACTCCAACATCAAGGATGGTGACAACAACAACCAAGAGATGCACATGAGAGAACAACTATTAGCAACCCAAGCCCAGTTGAATAAAGTGACAACTCAGTTTTTAGCCAACAACATTGAGTTAGACCCAGCCATGCAAAAATTCTTGGAAACCCAATCTCAATTGTTGCAAATGATGACTAATCAGATGATCAACATGAGAAGCAACCTTTCCCAAGGAGATTCTGACAACAATGATATCAAGAATGATATTATAGAAGAAACTTAAGCTTGCAAAATTTGTGGATACGTAGGACACACTTATAAAGAGCATGTGGACCAATGCCCAAATTGTGAAGAGAAACATCCAACTAGACAATGCCCCACATCTCAAGTTACATGTTTCCTATGTGAAGAAATGATCATGTCCGTGTACATTGCCCCATCTATCCTATAGTTCAACAGATGAAACAAGATGGAATGCACCAAATGTTTGGAAACCTCCATAAAGGAACAACTTCTACCAAGAAGGATGAAGACAAAGTCAAGTCTCAGTATGCACCTCCATACATTGTAACCCACCATAGTGGACAAAAGAGGAAACATGGACGTTATCCTAGGAATCGTTCTAAGAACTGATGAAGTTTTCCCACATTTGTGGTAATATATGAAGAGCATGCACTAAGAGAACTCCTAGCTTTGGAGAGACCCAAGAAGAATAAGGATATGAGCCAAGTGATGTGCAACAAATGCAAAGAGCTAGGCCATTATGCATCACATTGTCTAGAAAAGAAGAAGTACAAGACAAGCAAGCTAGTGAAGGATCTCAACCTTGTCACATGTTTCAATTTTGAAAATAATGGACACTATGCAAACAACTTTCCAGAGAAGTTACATCAAGATCCCAAGTAAGCCAAAAATGTAATCTAGTCAAAAATCTTTTAAGGGTGGTAGTACCCTAGTTGCCTTGAAGCCAACTTGTAACCTCTAGCCTTCCCGAATCTCGGGACGAGATTACTTTTAAGGGTGGTAGTCTGTCACATCGCAAAATTTTCCAAATTTTGAAATGTGAAAAATAAATAAACAAAATAAACATTGTTGAAATTTAGGGTGAAAAGAAACTTTTTGCTTCTAAATGGAAACATCAAAACCCTTCTTGAATTTTTTTGAATGAAAAGGGCATCCAACAAAATTTCAATTAAGTGAAATGCATTCATCAATGAATGTATCTTGAAATTTAAACACTCGGAAAAGTTAAATAAAAACCCTAAATCTTAATGAAAGAAATCATTTCCAAGACCTCTCTAAGACTATGGATTTGATCCATATAAAAATTTGGTAGCAAACATTTATAAATGATCAAAAATGATGAATAAAAATATTATAAAACCATGGAAATTGGTTTCATTCAATTTGAAGCCATGTATAAAAACTTATGAATATAATAAGACAAAAGGAAATAATTCCCAAAGCTAATGAAGCTTCTAACTAAATTCAATAACAAATTGTGAGCAAAGTAATCCTAAAAGGATTTAAAAAGATAAACAAATATTAAATAAAATTATACAACTTGGAATCACCAATTTTGGAACTATAAATAAAAAGATATGGATTTTATAAGATAAAGAAAGAAATAAATAAATAAGAAATTATTTAAAAGACAAATTAAATCTTGGCCAAATGGAATAAAGATAATCCAAATAAAAATAAAGGAATAAAGATTATTTAAATAAAATTATATGGGATTAAACCATATTCAATTTTATTTAAATAAAGACAAAATTCCTAATAAATGATTAATTAAATCATGGGAAAAATATTGAAATTACCAAAGTGGATTAAAAGTTATCTAATTAACTTAAAAAGAATAAAATATTATTTTAAAAAAATTATATGGTTTGGAACCATATTTGATTTTATTTAAATAAGGACAAATTCCTAATTTAAATAAATAATAAACCATAAGAGAATATAAGAAATATTCTAAAATGAATTATTTAAACACACTTTTAAATAGTATAAAAACCTACTTAAAGTTTGGAAAAGGTTTGAAATTAAATGAGGGTTTGAATCATTTGAATAAAATGAAAACAGAAAAAGAAAAAGGAATCAGAGAAGAAAAAAATAAAAAAGAAAGCAACCCAACTAGCCTGACCCAACTACCAGGCCCAACTTGGCCCAGCAAGCCCACCCGGCTCCACTCTCTCCCTGGACTTTTCTCACCACCACGCGTACCCCCTCGTCTCACTGACCCCGCGAACCCATGCCACGTCAGCTTCATCGTTCTCACCCACGCCCTCGCACGACCAATTCTTCCCCTCTCTCCCCGGTCGTTTCCTGGCGCTGATTACTCGTCTTCAATTCGCGTAAACGCCGCACTGATTCCGCCCAGCGACCACGCTCTCCTCTCCCTTCCCCCCAGTCCCCATTCCACCGGAGCCCCTAGGCTGCTGCAATTTTAGCTCGCAACGCCACTGCTCCGACGACCCTCCAGCGCCAATTCCGGCGACGCCTGACCATCCCCTTCCCCCGGACAAACACGAGCTTGCTCGCTAGCGTATACCGCACCTACTAGCACTCACCGCTTTCTCGCGCGCGCCCTAGAACACCGACGCCATCTTTGTCTGAGCTCCACCGCCTTCTGCCCCCACTCCAATGAGCTCTCCCCGTAGGTCCTGACCGCCCCTCTTCCTCTCAGTGATGCGGCTACACTCAGCTCTCCCTCACGGGTCTAATGCCACATCCCTTTTTCCTTCCCGTGCTTTGTAGCCTTGCCTCTGACAAGGCCAGTACGTGTTCGATGACAGAGATGACTCCGGTGAGCAATCGACGTCGCCTCCGTGCACCCCCTGCCCTACTACGGCCACCTTGAGCACCACAGAGACTCCACGATTACGGTAAGCCCCTCCTCGCGCTTCCTATACTCGTCCTAAACATCACCACCCTAGCGCCGCCGCCACACTCGCCATCCAGCGCCGCCCATTCGTGGTTGGTGTGCTCTAGACCGTCAGATGCGAATCTAGTGGATAGGATAGATTGACTTATCGAAACGGTATGGATCAATCTGTGTCGTGCGATGTAACTTAAATCCAACGCTCCACTTTGATCAATCCAGACGAAGCGGTATCGTCCAATAAGATTATGATACGTGGCCCAACTTTTGTTTTAAAACAGAATTAGATCTATTAGATGTTTGATTTTCCAAAAATCATAACTTTTGTTCTGCTTGGCCAAAAATTACAAATTTTATATCAATGGATTCTGAAAAATGTAAAATTTGAAACTATGGCCTTAGTTTAGTATTTTGCTTCGGTAAAATTAGGTGTTTATGCAGAAACATTATTAGGACTATTTTGGATAAAAAAATTATTTTAAAAATGATTTTTGGGTAAAATCTTTTGCAAATGATTTCTTTTGAACTCTCCGACCCTAGACACTAACATTTGGATTTAGAAAATGAATTTGGCTAACACAAGGAATTATTTCTTTGAATAAAAGCATTTCTAGTAAAACAAAAATGTTGCTATGATTTAAAAATGATTTTTGAGTGAAACATATTGCAAATGGATTAGTTTTAAACACTTTGGCCATAAACACTAACATTTGTGTTTAAAAACATATTTGTCTACCACTAGAAATTATTCCTTTGGATAGAAGCATTTCTAGCAAAAACAAAAATGATTTAAATGGCCTATTTTCACTAACTTGTTTTTAAATGGTTTTGCCACTTTTATAAATGACCAGTAGGTGTTTTGAAATGTTTATAACCTTATTAGAAAACACTTTTCCAATAAAACAACCTTTTGCATGCTTGCATGCATTTCTTTGTTTTATTATTTTATGTGCTGAATTGTTTGAATGTTAGTTTTGAAATTGTGCCTTGCTTGATTGAATTGTAGTAAACTTTGAAGAGTGTGACAATTGCAAGATCAAGGAGTGAACTTAGTTATCTACTAAAAAAAGGCAAGTGGTGCTTCATATATTTTGTCCTATTATTTTGAATATGCATTAGTGATATTTTGAGTAGGACTTGCATGGAAATTTTCTAAGTATCTATACTATGCTATGCCTTGGGAAATCCTAGTAGATATTGTCTTAGTAGAATTATCCTAAGTTAGGAAACTTGCCATGTTATCATGCTTAGATTAGCTAATAGAAAACAAGGGTGGATTATTCATGCTATCATATTATGCAAAGTCTATGACTTGTGTTTTGTTTAATAAAACAACTAAGTGAATGAATCACCTGGGTGGAATGGAAAGAATGGTTTGTGTTGAGTGGTTACTCAGGGCCCATTTCTATGGCCACCCTGGTGTATCTCACTTGTGGAAAGCCACCCATGAACAAAGGGATTTGAGATACTTAGTGTTTAGAAGCTTCTAGTGCAACCACATGGCATATGGGCTCTGCCTTGATCATATAGGTTGCAATAACTTAGTCAAATGGACAGAAGGTGGTAGGGTGATAGGATGGAACACGTCCATTTGGTCTAAGGGAAGGCTTCTAAAAGATATTGTCTCGATGCATGTCGAGTCTTGTTGGGAAAGTGCACGACCTCTTGAGAGAGTAAAACCTAAGTACTTAGCCGTGTCCCCGGCAATGGACAATTTGAGCATCAAGGCATTGAAGCAATCAAGGATCTCCACATCCCAATTTCTAAGTTAAAAACTTGTGGTTGAACAAGGGTAAAGGTTAACCAATTTCTTTTAGTTGTTCCTTGGGTGTTTTTGACAAATAAAAACTTAGTGTTTTCAACTAATAAGGAAAACTTATTTTGAGCAAAGCAAGCCTCAGCTACACTTAGCCAAATGCATATAGATGTTAGATACCACTACTCTACCATAGTATCACTTGCCAATACAATTCAAATGTATTGACCCTGGTGGCTGTAACTTATTATGTTGCAGGTTTGTTTGATGTTAGTGAAGTGTGTTGAATAGGATTACAAGTCTACAACCAACATGATTGCCTGTGGCACGTGAAGATGAAGGACTCCATGCTATATAGTTATTTTAGCTGCATTGTCGTGGGAATGACCACGGCAGATGCTGCAATCGGCAGCGAGTAGTAGAACATGGGGCAAGGGCAGCCATCCATCTGCGGTGCGAGATGAGGGCAGAGACACAAGGATTTACCCAGGTTCGGCCCCCCGGAGGGTAAAGACCTACTCCTGCTAGATTGTATTATGGTGAGAGTACAATGGGGCGAGCTCGGCGGCTAGGCAGCCAGTCGCTTGGGTGTATGATGGAACGTATCCTCTATGCGTCCTCTAGGGATGTTTATATAGACTCAGCCCTCTAGGGTTTACAGATCTCAACCGAATCAGTTAAGGTTTCAGCGATCGTTTAACCTAATCTGACTGGGCCTATCTACGCTTTTAGGCCTTCAGCTTCCAGTCGCTTGAGTCCACGCCAGGTCTTGATCCAGTCGCCATCCCGCAGGCCCACTCGCTGGCACCTGGGCCAGTCAGAAACATCCTGCTGGGTATACCCCGGTAGGCATATCCCCATCAGTAGTCCCCGAGGCCGTCGTTGATTGGTCGCAGGTGGTTGCTGGCAGTCGGTGTATACGGGTCCAATGCGGACGCCCAGTCGAATCGGCGGCGGACTCCTGAATAAAGGAAAAACTAGTTATTCTAGTCGCACTAACGGCGACCAATCGGGTCGCAGCTCGGCGAACGGGTCGGCGAATATTCAGTCACTGTTGAAGTGATTGGGTCGGTGAATCGTTAAGTCGCGCGGAACAACGAGTCGAGTGGATGAAGTTGGACCGTCAAGTGGGGTCAAAACTAGCCGTTGGGGTAATCCAACGGTAACTTTTGGCGTAATCACCGCGTAGTAACGGCTCCCGAAATTGGCGGGTAACAACCGCTATATAAGGAGAATGACAGGCGAGCAGGGAAACACTCCTTCATCTTTCCACCGATCTCGCCCATCTTCGTTTCCACTCCGCATCGCGATCCAACCGATCCAGAGAGCCCCGACCTCCACGAATATTTCAACCAATGGCCCCCTCCACCGAACCATGGGGCAGATCCAAGTGCACCAGGGCGCTACTGGCGTCCTTCGAGGAGGCCGGGATCCTGCACGAAGGCAGGTGGCGCATCCCCGCGGCCGAAGACGTGACTCCGGACCCGCGCGAGGGAGAGTTCGTCTGCTTCACCAGCCACCTAGAGAAGGGGCGGGGGTTTCCCACTTCTCTCTTCTTCCAGCGTTTCTGCACGTACTACGGGATCTAGCCGTCGGACCTGGGCCCGCATAGCATCGAGCAGCTCGCCATTTTCGTGGCGTTCTGCGAGTGCTATCTGGGCTGCAGGCCCTACTTCCCCTTGTGGCAAGATCTGTTGCATGGGAGGATCAGTCGCGAAGGATCAGGCGGCCTGATGCTGGCTGCGGGTGGCCTGACATTTCAACTGAAGTCGAAGGCGTCGTTCTTCGACCTGATGCTGCCCGCCAAGGCGGCAAACGAATGGAAGAAATCCTGGTTCTACATCACCAAGTCGACTCCAGACGGCGAGGTGGCGCTTCCAAGGTACTCCGCCGACCGGCCTGAACCGCGTCGGCTTCAGGTCGGCAAGCTCCCGCTGGATCAGAGGATGGTTGTCGATGAAATGTTGCAAACCATCCGCAGTCTGAAGAAGAAGGGCCTCCAAACTATCAACCTCTACAACTGCTGGCTCGGGCGGTGGCTCGTGCCTTTGGCTCGCCGCGACCATTACATGTACGAGTATACAGGTAGGGACGACTCGACGAAATCCTGCCTCGCCGAGTGGAAACTCGAAGACTACATCCTGGCCCTGAAGAAGATCACCCAGGCGGCGTACCTGGACGCGAAGGCCGGGGTTGCCCCCTATACCGCAAGGCGCCCAGCTCCGACAGTAAGTCGCCATTTTCACCAGCATTCGCAGTTGCAGATGATGCATTCGCGGTTATGCTAACGTTGTTTCATGCTTATTGTAGTTGTTCCAAGTGGTGGAAGGATGGCTCCCACCCGCAGACGACAGGAACTCGAGCTCGTCCGTCCAGGACGGGAGCGAGTCGCCACCCGCCAAAGGCGACGTCAGGAGCGACGCGGGTGATGGCGATGATGACGACGAAGACGAGACCGTGGAAGACGCCGCCCCGATGGTTCGCAAAACTCGCGGGCAACATCAGCGCGAGCTCGAGGCGAGTAGGAGCCTCGAACCTCACGATGACGATGACGACGAGCTCCCCGAGCACACCTCACATCGTGAGGCCACGCCGTCGAAGAAGAAGAAAGAGGTGAAGGCTCCGCCGAGGAGGAAGACGAAGCAGGCGAAGCAGGCGTATCCGCCCCGTTCTGCGACTAGTTCTGATGCCACCAGCTCGGCTAAGGGCGAAGCGGCGCGCACGACAGTAGCACCGGATGCTGCCACTCCCCTGGATGAGGTACCTCTGGCATCGCTTCCACCCCACATTCGCCCCGGTCTCTGGGTTGGGGGCTACTCCAGCCGCAGCAGCTTCGCCTCCCAGGAAAGCTCCCGCAGATGTCATCACGGAAGCTCCTGCCGCGGCCTCGTCTTCGAAGAGGCCCTCTGTGTCTTGGGCACACGATGTGTTCGAGATGGGCCTCAGTCGGAAGTTGGGTCCCGAGCTAGAGAAGCCGGCCAGCATCCGCACGGGTCTGCGATTCATACCAGTCGCCAAGTAAGTCTTGTTCATCTGCTTGCCTTCCGTTGTAATCGGACGGTTTTACTCATATCAATGTTTCACAGGACTGGAGTTAAAAAGATCGGCCATCCTTTCGTGGCCAAGGTTCCGCCAGTCGTCACCGAGGAGGACCCCTCGCGGAAGAGTAAAGCTGACGAAGTCGCTGCTCCCGCAGACAGCGCTAAGAGGGCGAAAGGCGACAACGTCGTCACGGTCTCTGACACGGCAGTTGCTCCAAGCGATCCTCCGACTGCGGCGGAAGTGGCCTCGAAGACCAAGGAGGCTGTTTCCTCGCCCGGAGTGGCCGAGCCGGCTCCTAGTGGCGCTGGGGCGTCCGCTGCGACTTTCCCCCGCTTCATGGCCAAAGCGGCCACAGCGAGTGGCGCGGCACCAACGAGCCAGACGCCTGGGGTCGCCGAGACGGAGGTCGAGCAACGTCGCAGACATACTCCGGTCCTGCTTGCATCTGTGGACGCGCTGCAGCTCCACGGCATGCTGGGCGCAGCCATCCAGGTATGTCCAGTCCCCGAGGATCGGGCCACTGAATTTCAGTGGTCGGATTCTTTAGTGTTTCTGTAGCGTCCAGTCCCCGAGTGCCTAGTCGCTGAATTTCAGCGGGTGGGCACTAAGGATTTTTGATCTCCAGTCCCCGAGTGCCTAGTCGCTGAATTTCAGCGGGTAGGCACTTAGGATTTTTGATCTCCAGTCCCCGAGTGCCTAGTCGCTGAATTTTAGCGGGTGGGCACTTAGGATTTTTGATCTCTAGTCCCCGAGTGCCTAGTCGCTGAATTTCAGCGGGTGGGCACTTATGATTTTTGATGTTGTTGACGGTTTAATTTGTGCGCAGGGCCTGCAGCACGAATCGGCCGATCGGCTTGCAGCAAAGTGTCGCATGGAGAAGGAACTTGTTGCCGTCCAGGAGACGAACAAGGGGCTGCAAGCCGTTGCAGCCAAGGCGGAGGAAGTTCGTCGGGGCTTTGTCCCGATGGGTGACCTGATGGCGGCTCAATCTTCGTTGAGTGCGGCCGAGAAACGGATCGTTGACCTGGAGCGCGAGCTCAGGGAAGCGAAGGCGGAGGCGAGCTCGGTGGAGGGACGAGCGAAAGCTGCTGTCACTGCTGCCGCTGAAGAACGGAAGGTGTCGGACGCACTCGTTGTTGGGATGCAGAACGACTTCTCCTCGCTTCAAAGATTCATCACGGGCCTCTGCCGTCCGCTTATTGGTAAACTTTTCTTCCTCTGCATGGATTCGTTATGGAGTCGTTGGTGTACTCACTGCCGGCTTCTATCCACAGGCTGGATTATTGACAGCTCGGAGGAGGCGCGGTCATTCGACGCGCGGCAGTGTGTGACCACTCTGGTCGACTCAGCCGTGTTGTCCGCGGCTTGCATTTGAGCGTATCTTCAGGAGATATCGCCCACGGAAGTGATTCCTAGCGACCTCGTCGAGGTATGGCGTTATCTGGAGAAGGCTCCGGCAGTCATCGAATTCATGGCGCGGTCGGCGCTCCGGAGCGGGGCGGCGACGGCTCCGAGCCTGGGGCTTGCCCATTTCCCGGAGGATTTCGACCTTGATGATGTGACGAGTGGCTACCCCTCGTCGACGGGCTCTATGGAGATATCCGAGGTGCTGAAGCTGACGGACCGGGCTGCGGTGTATGCCGATCGCGTTTGGGCGACCTCCTCCCCTACAGGAGGCGACTGTTGCCCCCAACGATCCTGAACCGAAGCATCAGGACTTCAAGGTCGAGCAGCCATTCTGTGCGGCGATGGCGGTTGAGTTGACGACGTACCCGTCGAACCTGTACGTGCCCTTCATTCGCAACCGCAGGGGTGGCGGCAAGTCGGCATCGGAACCTGCGGAGTAAAAGCATTGTGCCCTGGGGCATTAGTAGTAAATAGTCATTGGACTTATCTTGTATTTTGGGACGACTTTGTTCTACTGTAACGCGAATTCGTGTTATTTTGTGGATTGTTTCGTGATTTTGATTGTTGATTGGACGAGTCCCCGAGCGCGTCCGCCCTTTTTATGGGGTTTACCTTGTTTGTTATGTGTTTGCGATTTTGAATGTTTTTCGATTGTTTCATTATTGAGGTTGACTCGCCAGAGCTCGGAGAGCCAGTCGCAGGGCGACTCCCGTGGATGCTCTGTACTTGACCGTTTTCCCGTGCGCGAACGAGGTCGGGTGGCCGAGTCCCCGAGCGTGGTACTTGGTGGTTCTAGTCGCAACTCCAAGGTAGGTGAGGACTAAGCGCGTTAGAGTGAGCGCGTCGCTCCTTCCTGACCCGAAGGATCAGTCGCATGGCGAGTCCTGGGCACGCTCTCATACTGGGCGGTTTTCCCCAGCCGCTCATATTTGATTAGACGTCAGTCCCCGAGCGTGGTACTTGGTTGTTCGAGTCGCTATGCCGAGGATGCAGAGGACTTTGTCGCTGTAAGAAGCGAATGCAGTTGTCTTGGCTCGGTGAGCCAGTCGGTCTAGGCGACTCCAATGGGGCTCCGGGTTGGCGTTTTTCGTGGACGTTACGAGGCCTGGAGTTTTCCAGTGCCCTTGTGCTGCACTACTTGGCCGTGCCGGTCGCTTTACCAGAGGTTGACTTATGCGAGTAGCATAACGCTGTTATTACGAGTGCGAGTGGCACAAGACATGGAGTGTAGACACAATTTTCGGTAATCGATCTTTTTTATTTCATAGCGGGTGGAAAGTACATGTATGGAGTTCTAGGAGTAGAACTTCCGTAGGAGGTTTACATTCCATGGCCGCTTGACGTCGATCTTTCCGTCTCCTCGGACGTCGGTGAGGTAATAGGCATCGTTGCCTAGAACTCGCCCGATGGCGAATGGTCCCTCCCAGGGGGGGGGGGGAGAGCTTGTGCATGCCCTTTTTGTCCTGGATGAGGCGAAGTACCAGGTCGCCTTCCTGGAAAGTGCGAGTCCTTACTCGCCGGCTATGGTAGCGGTGGAGCCCTTGCTGGTAGATGGCGGTGCGGGAGCGAGCTAGGTCGCGTGCCTCGTTGAGCTGGTCGACTCCATCCTGGCGTGCGAGTTCGTTTTCGGCCTCCGTGTAGTTGACCACCCTGGGCGAGTCGTGCTCTAGGTCGGTGGGCATGACTGCCTTGGCGCCGTACACCATGAAGAAGGGGGTGAAGCCTGTCGACCTGTTGACGGAGGTGCGGATGAACTAGATGATGGAGGGTAGCTCCTCGGCCCAGCACTCGGCGGTGCGCTCGAGCGGTACTTGGAGCCGTGGCTTCAGGCCATGGAGGATTCTCTGGTTGGCTCATTCCGCCTGGTCGTTGGACTCCGGGTGGGCGACTGATGCAAGGTCGAGTCGGATGTGATGTTCCTCGCAGAACTCGGCCATGGCTCCTTTGGCGAATTTGGTGCCATTGTCCGTGATGATGCTATTTGGGAACCCGTAGCGATAGATTAGCTCGCGTAGGAACTTGGTGGCGGTCTTCCCGTCGCATTTCCGGACTGGCTTGGCCTCCACCCATTTTGTGAATTTGTCGACTGCGACCAAGAGGTGGGTGAATCCGGAGGGGGCCTTCTTGAAAGGGCCTACCATGTCCATACCCCACACAGCGAACGGCCAGGTGATGGGGATTGTCTTGAGCGCCGAGCTCGGCACGTGGGTCTGGTTGGCGTATTTCTGGCACCCGACGCACCGCTGGACGATGTCGACAGCATCTGTGTGTGCGGTGGGCCAGTAGAAG
The DNA here is from genome assembly GCA_023614405.1 of Avena insularis. NCBI lineage: Eukaryota > Viridiplantae > Streptophyta > Magnoliopsida > Poales > Poaceae > Avena > Avena insularis. The sequence goes on from CM042695.1 coordinate 261,996,228, forward strand.
CCATGTCGCATAGCCTTTGCAACAATAGAGCGGGCGCCGACATGGTGGCCGCAGTCGCCGGAGTGGATGTCTTGGAGGATTTTGCGTCCTTCAGCGGGTTGAACACAGCGTTGGAACACGCCGGTCACGCTGCGCTTATGGAGCTCGCCGTTGATGATGACGAAGGATTTGCAGCGACGTGCTATCATCCGGGCGTCCGTATCGTCTGCTGGCAAGGTGCCTCCCTCCAGGTAGGCAACGTACGGCGTGGTCCAGTCGTCTGGCTTGGCGATGAGTGCGACCAGGGCAGCCTCTAGCTGCAGCGGGATTCCGATGTCGATCTCCCTTGGGGGAGAGACAGAAGGCTTGGTGATGGTGTCGAGGAAGACGCCGGCGGGTGGTTCGAGTCGAGCCGAGCCGATGCGAGAGAGTGCATCGGCCTCCTCGTTCTTTCGCCTGTCAATCCACTCGACAGAGTAGCCTGCGAAGTGTCCGCCTAGCTTGTCCACTGCTTGGCGGTATGCCGCCATGGTGGGGGAGACGGCGTCGCAGGTGCCAGCGACTTGCCCGGCGACGAGGTCGGAGTCGCCGTAGCAGCGCAGGCGGTTAACGTTCATCTCCTTGGCAGCTCGCATGCCGTGGAGTAGTGCCTCGTACTCGGCCATGTTGTTGGTGCAGGGGGTGAAGTCGAGGCAGAGGACGTAGCGGAGCTTGTCGCCCTTTGGATAAGTTAGCACGATCCCTGCTCCTGCGCCATCCGCGTTCTTGGAGCCGTCGAAGTGTAGGCTCCAATAATGGAGGTACGACAGCTTTTCTGTCTGTTGGGCCTCTTCCCAGTCGGCGATGAAGTCCGCGAGAGACTGCGACTTGATCGCTTTGCGCGGCTCATACTTGATGTTGTGTACGCCGATCTCGATGGCCCACTTGGCGACTCACTCGGTCGCCTCATGGTTGCGGATGATGTCCTGCAATGGTGCGGAGGAGACGACCGTTATCGGGTGCTCCTGGAAGTAGTGTGGCAGTCGCCCCTGTGCTCTGAAGACCGCGTATACCAGTTTCTGGTATTGCGGGTAGCGCTGGCATGACTCGGTGAGGACTTCGCTGATGTAGTACACTGGTCGCTGCACCGGGCGCTCCTTTCCCTCCTCTGGTCGCTCGACGACCATGACGGCGCTGACGACGCGCTCGGAAGCCGCGACGTAGACCAGCATGGGTTCCTTGTCAACGGGAGCGGCGAGTAGCGGTGCTGCGAGTAGCACCTTCTTGAGGTCGCGGAGCGCATCATCCGCCTCCTTGTCCCACTGGAAGGTGGGATTCTTGCGCATTAGGCGATAGAGGGGCATCGCCTTTTCGCCCAATCGGGGGATGAAGCGACTGAGAGCCGCGACTCGTCCGGCCAGCCTCTGGACGTCGCGCAGGCACTCGGGTTTTCCGAGTTGAGCGATCGTGTCGATATTGGTGGGGTTCGCCTCGATCCCGCGCTTGGAGACGACGTATCCCAGTAGCTGCCCAGCTGGCACACCGAAGGTGCATTTGCCTAGGTTTAGCTTTATCTTGTATTTCCGCAGGTTGGCGAATGTTTCCGCCAGGTCGGCAAGTAGGTCGCTCTGGCGAGCGGACTTCCCCACCACGTCGTCGATGTAGACGTGGATATTGCGTCCAATTTGGCTCGCAAGGCACTCCTGCATGCATCGCTGGTAGGTTGCCCCGGCGTTCTTGAGGCCGAAGGTCATGGCAGTGTAACAGAAGGCTCCGAAAGGCGTGATGAACGCCATCTTCTCTTCGTCCTCAACGGCCATTTTTATCTGGTTGTACCCAGAGTAGGCGTCAAGGAAACATAGCGACTCCGAGCTCGCGGTGGAATCGATGATTTGGTCGATCCGCGGGAGGACGAATTGCTCCTTCGGGCTGGCGCTGTTTAGGTTTGTGTAATCGATACACATCCTCCAGGTTCCATTTTTCTTCTCGACCAGGACTGGGTTTGCCAGCCACTTGGAGTACTTGATTGGCCGGATGAAGCCTGCAGCGAGTAGACGCTGCACTTCCTCGGCGATTGCTCGGCGGCGCTCTTCATTGAAGGGCCGCAGTGACTGCTTGACGGGTCGCACTTTGGGGTCGGCGTTGAGTTTGTGCTCAGCGAGTTCCCTAGGGACACCAGGCATGTCAGAGGGCTTCCATGCGAAGATGTCCCTGTTCTCACGGAGGAACTTGATGAGCACGCCTTCCTATGCTGGGCTCATGCCCGTCCCGATCGTCACCGTCTGGCTGGAGTCGCTTGGGACCAGCTCGACGGTGCGGGTATGCGTTGTTGCCTCGAAGGCCGAGGTGTTGTCGCCCTCCGCGTTGGGCTTCTTGAGTATGGTGGGGCCATCGTTGTTGACCCCGCTCGCGTACTTGGCGAGCTCGTCGGCGTGGTTGGCCTCTGCCGCAATGACGGCGTCAGCGAGTTCAGCTCCTTTGGCCTCGCACTCGGCGGCCATGTCGGGGTCGCCGTGGATTGTGATGACGCCGTGTGGTCCGGGGAGCTTCATCACATTGCACGCGTAGTGGGGCGCCGCCATGAACTTGGCGAATGCCTGGCGCCCCAAGACGCAGTGATAGGGGCTATCGAAGGGCACCAGCTCGAAGACGATCCGCTCGGTGCGGAAGTTTGCCGGTGTGCCGAAGGTGACTGGCAGCGTGACTTTGCCGATCGGGCACGCCTTCTGACCGGGGACGATGCCGTGGAACGTGGTGTAGGTTGTCTCGACCATCGACTGTGGGAGTCACAGTCGCCTGAAGGTGTCCAGGTATAGGATGTTGATGGAACTGCCGCCGTCCATCAATGTCTTGGGGAGCCAGTAGTCTCCCACCTTGGACTTGACAACCAGGGCGACTCGTCCTGGGTACTCGATTCATGGCGAGTGGTCCTGGCAGCTCCAAGTGATTGGTTGCTCAGACCAGTTGAGGAACCGGGGGACGTCCACCTGGGCCACCGCGTTGACGGCGACGGCGCGGGCGATGACCTTCTTCTCGCGCTTCGTGTTGAAGCCTGTGAAGGTGTGGAGCGATCCGGCCATGCTGCCGAATTTTCTGCCGTTTGGCGGGTTGTTGTCGGGGTCTTCCCGCGCGTGCCGTGCCTTCTTGATCTCCTTGAGAGAATGGCAGTCGGCGGTCGTGTGCGTGGCGGGCTTTCCTTCCCTGCTATGGAATACACAAGGTTGGTTAAGAAGGGCCGCGGGGTCGAACCTCGGCTTCACCTTGTAGTTGCCACCGTCACGGCGTTGCCCCCCGTCGTGGCGGAAGCTCTTGGGCTCGCGCTGCGCGTACCCAGCGTTGGCGACGAAGTCAACTCTCCCGTCACTATGGCACTTGCCGGTGAGGCGAGTGTTGCTGTAGCGTAGATCGGATCGTCTTCCGATGTCGTTGCCGCTCGTGCGGCATTGTCCTCCGACTCGTCATCGGTTTCTTGGTTTGGGTCTTCCTCCGCGTATCTTTTGGCGATCTCCAAGAGATCCGATATGTTGTCGAGTGTTCGGTACGCTCGTTTGAGCTTGGCGACCAGGGGCTCGCAGCGGCACGAGGTCTTGAAGCAGTGGATCGCGGTGTATGGGTGGATGCCGATCGCCTTGTACCATAGTTCTTGCCACCGTTGGACCCAGCTGCGGGTCGACTCGCGAGGTCCCTGGATGCATCGTTCCAGTCCTCGATGGTGGTGGCGCGGGTGTATGAACCCTCGAAGTGCCTGACAAAGGCATCGCGCATCTCTTCCCAGGAGTCGATGCTATCCGCGGGGAGAGTGTTGATCCACTGCCTGCACGCCCCCTCCATCATCAGTGGGAGGTAGCGGGCGGCTAGTAGATCGGTGTGGCCGGCGATCCCCATCGCCATGAGGTAGGTATCCATCCACACAGAGGGATCGTATGAGGGGTCGTACTTCTCTATTTCCTTCGGCGCTTTGAAGTTCCCCGGGTATCTTTTGCCTCGGATCATCGGTCCGAAGCACCGGGGCCCGAGTCGGCTTAGCGACCCCCTCGGCTCGCTGTCGTGGCGGTTGGTTAGGGTATGCCGCATGTCGTCGGGCTGGCGTGCGCGCCATCTCTGGTTATTGATGATGTGGGTGCGGGTGTTGACGGGCTGACCGTTGGCGGCGACAAAGTTGGTCGCCGGCCGGGGATCGTTGGTGGAGAGTGCCGTGTTCGCGTGTCGCTGTTGGAGCTGAAGTGGTTCGGGTGGCGGGCAGTTGCGGGTGTTTGCCGCCATGGGGCGGCCGCTTGAGGACGCTCTGCTGCCCGATGAACGCGAGTACATCCGACCCTATGAGTCGACGCCTGCGTTTTGTTGCTCGACCGCTTTTGCGAGCAAGGCCTTTGCATACTGGATCTGTAGGGCGCCGTCACCGGTGGTCGCGATGTTGTCGACTGCTGCTCGGCCCGCGACGAGGTTGTCCGTCGGGGTGGAGAACAGCGGTAGGCCGTTCGCGTCTCGCTCCCGTGAGGAGACCACGATCCTCGGTTGGTCCCTGGGTGGTGCGCGGTTGGGTGGTGGCGGGGCGCCATTGGCCGTTGACCCTGGTGGGGGCCGAGCGCTTCCTCCTGGTGGCGCGTTCTCGCAGATCGCGCGCTCGGCCGCGCGGGCCGGGTCGCTCTCGTCGTCGAAGTTCAGGGCGCGCCCCTGGACGGTGGGGTTCAGGCGCGACCTGATTCGGAGCTGGTGGTAGCGCGACAGCTCCTGCGCTGTCACCTGCTCGAGGCGAAATTTTTCGCGCTCGGCTTGTTCCTTGCGAACTGCTTCCGCCAACGTCAGGCGGAGTTCCTCGACCTCCGTTGCTGTCGCGTTGGGAGGGATCGGAGTGGAGAATGGATCCTCCGGCGGGTCGGCGCCAGTCGCCATATAGGTCGCGGCGTGGCGGCCAGTTCCGTCGCGGAGGTCGGCGGAGTTCTCCGACCCGGAGTCGAAGTCAAAGATCCCAAGGATAGAGGGATCCTCGAAGTCTCCGACATTGGAGACCTGGGTGATGGAGCCCGCGGGCGACACGGCGACAATGGATCCGGCGAGTGACGCCAGGGTCGCCGAGTCGGCGTCGTCGTTGAGGGCCGCGTCTTTCGCGGCTGCGGTGGTTTCGGCCACATCGCTGTGGGCCGAGACATACTCGGAGGCGAGGCGGTGGATCGTGCGGACCTGAATCTCAGAGAGCCGGTCGCGTGGTGGCGACTCGCGGATGTGAGCCGAGTCCTCCGAGACGATGATGTCAGTGAGGCCGACGAAGAGGCTAATCGTGCCGACCGGTAGGATCATGCTATGCGTGACGGGCCGCGCCGCCGGGACGTAGCTGCTCGGCAAGATCTGGAGCATCTCGCCGATCGCTATCATGCGGCCGGTGGCGATCGACTCGTTGATGGGTAGATTGGATCTCGCCACAGAACACCGGCCTGACCGGCCAGGCCCCATGGTGGGCGCCACTGTCGTGGGAATGACCACGACAGATGCTGCAATCGGCAGCGAGTAGTAGAACATGGGGCAAGGACGGCCAGCCATCTGCGGTGCGAGATGAGGGCGGAGACACAAGGATTTACCCAGGTTTGGCCCCCCGGAGGGTAAAGACCTACTCCTGCTAGATTGTATTATGGTGAGAGTACAATGGGGCGAGCTCGGCGGCTAGGCAGCGAGTAGCTTGGGTGTATGATGGAACGTATCCTCTATGCGTCCTCTAGGGAGGTTTATATAGACTCACCCCCTAGGGTTTACAGATCTCAACCGAATCAGTTAAGGTTTCAACGATCGTTTAACCTAATCCCACTGGGCCTATCTACGCTTCTGGGCCTTTAGCTTCCAGTCGCTTGAGTCCACGCCAGGTCTTGATCCAGTCGCCGTCCCATGAGCCCACTCGGCACTGGGCCGATCGGAACGCCCATTGGGTATACCGGTAGGCATATCCCCGTCATGCATTGTAATGAGATAGCAAAATGATCTATGTAAGATGTAATGAATTATTTTATTCCTGGTTATAAGTTGTAATATGACCTTTGTTTCTTGATAGTACATCTTAAACTGTGGATGCTAGCTATTGATCCAGGGACTAGCATTGTAAACACAGGGATCTCTACCTTATCAGGTTAGGACCTCTACATGAAGATATGATAATAACCACTTTATTATTGCCTCTTGGGCATATCTCCAATAGTCTCCCACTTGCACTAGAGTCAATAATCTAGTTTCAAACCTTTGTGCATTCAACTCCTATGGCTTTCTGGTGTTGTATATACACGATTGCTAGTGGTTAACTAATCTTCCGATCCGACACTTTCAGGTCCATGTGTAATTGCATGTCTTTGCGTCTCTACACATCTCTCATTATCTAATGAGATGGCTTTGTATAAATTTGGTCCTTTGGTGAGACCTTTAGTTCCCTTGGGATTAAACCATGTCGATACAATTGTTGTACAATATATCTTCATAGTACTAGTCCGCTATGAACCACATCTAGTTTGATAACAAACTATTTGACAGAAATACCCTCTTTTGCTGCTACAATTGTAGTCATATACTTAGCCTTTTGTTGTAGTATCTGTCACATGTATTAACTTTGGAACTCATCCAAATCCATTATGGAATCTCCTTTCCATGGCATTGTGCCACCCATATTTTAAATCGAGATAAACTTAATTTGTACTTTGTGACAAAACTAGTATCAATGTAATACTTTACAATGAACTATCTATCTATTTGTCACCTCTACAAAAATAACATATTTTTAGTTCTTCCAAAAGATCATAAGAATATCCTTACTATTGTCCAATGATCATCTTTATGAATCATTCTGGTATATGATCATAACATTTAGATTATAGGACATATCTGGATGTGTACATATCATAGTATGATCGAAAAATACTCTTTGTGATTTCATTCATCAAGTATCAAAATTACTTAAATCTATGTTTCACTTACCAAGTGTCGATACACTTGAATTTCGATTTAATCCTTTATGTGTGACAAGAACCTTTCTTGTCATTTCCATATTGAACTCATCCAATATCTCATCTATGTACGTTTGGCACAACCATATTAGCGTCTCAATCTATCCATATAGATATTGATGCCAAACATTCGGGTTTTGCCTAAGTCTTTCATCGAGATGAAAATTTTAACTTGTGTCAATAAAAGATACATCATTTCCAATCAACAATATTTCTTTCACATAATGCATTAGAAATATGTCTTAGTGCTCCCACTTAATTTCTTGCAAATGCAAGCATCTTCATCGTCTCCGATGAAATTAAACCTTTTAACAGTTTCATCACGGTGAACCAACTCTGTGATGCTTACTTCAACCACTGAAGTATGCATGCTCTTTTAGCATCCTTTGAATCAACAAAACCCTTTGGATCGTGTCATGTACACGTCCTAGGTAACAATTCTATTAGAAGAACTTTTTTTTGTTTGTTCAACTAGCATATAACAAAATTATATGTAGTGGTTGCCACATTAATCCGTCTAGACTAAATATCGCTATGAAAGATCAAATCTTGTCATAATCAACCTTTGAACATTGTCGTAAAATCTTTTCCCGGCATGTCGACAATTGCATAGATGTGAAACATCCATGTCTATTTATAAATCCAAATACGACCGATAAGTTTTACACCTTCAGGGGGGTCTTCCAAGTTCAAAGCTTGATTTATTGTGTATGGAATTATCATGGATTTTATGGCTTCAAGCCATTTTGACGGACTTAGGGTCCATCATTGTTTCTTTGCATGTAGTCGGTTCATCATTGTCAAATAATGATTTAACTCTCAAATATTGGTATTTGATTGTTTACCCGGCCTACTTGGTTCAATTGGAACTTAGACCTCCGTGACCATAACCTTTGAGGCACGTGAGCCATGGGCATTATTGCTGCCTCCAGTACACTTTCCGATGCTGCGCAACTCGGCACATATAGCTAAGGTTCTTTTAACCTTATCAAAGTTCTATTGTCCTCCCACTCAACTTTTCACGAAAAAATCCTTCTAAAGAAACTTGACGTTCTAAGCGATAAACACTTTTGTCTTTGGTGTTATGGAGGAATCCTCAACGATTATTTGAAATAACCTACAAAGACATGCTCATTTGACTTTGGTTGTAAATATTTACATATGCATAGCATACCAATGCTTAAGAAAGGACAACTTGGGTTCTACCCCAAACCATAACTTTATATGGTGTCATTTCAACGGATCACGATGGAGCTCTTTTCAGTGTAAAAGCGGTAGTCCTTAAAGCTTTAATCTTCAAAATAAAATGGCAGTTTTATAAATTACACCTTTGATCTTACCATGTTTAAAAAAGGTTTCATTATATATCTCGAACACTCCATACTACTATGGTGTTTTCGGCAAACATAAATCTATGGAACGATTCCTCAAATCTTTAGGTGTTTTGCTAAACTTGTAACTCAAAATTCTTCCTTTATGATCCTATCATAAATTCTTTAATTTCTTGTTACAATGATTTTCTACTTCATCTTGAAAGTCTTTGAACATTTTCAAATGTTTAATACTTCTTCCTTATTAAGTAAATATACATATATTCACTCAAATTTTCTCAGAAAGCATATGAACTTGAAATCCATCGCTCTTGACTACACATAATGGACTTCATACATCAATGTGTACAAATTCCAATAAGCTAGTCATTCGTTCCCTTTTGTCCTATGAACGGAGTTTTAATTATCTCTAGGAAAGTTTCACAAGCGTAATTTGATCAAAAATCAAAAGACTCCAAAATTCCATCAACCATGGAGTTTCTTCATGTTTTCTTTCCAATATAATTGAAACGGTGATGTCACTTCCTAAGTGATCTTTCATCATTTGTCTTTCGACGTTTTTAGCATTATTTTTATGGATGTGATTTATCCAACTAGACTTTTATATCATCCATCTATTATGGAATACGGAAATTATTTGAACAACCTTTTCTTCTCATATTACCTGATTAAAACAAATCTTGAAGGCAAGCTTTGATGTCAACGAGAAACACATATTTATTTGTTCTCAATGAACATGATCACATATTTTCTTGCTAGTTACTTAGGCCATTGCAGTTCATGAATTGTGTTGTTTCGTATGATAATTCACACCAACAAATTCAGTATCCAATTCTTAAGAACCACATTGTTTAACAAGCAAGGAATACAACCATAACATGTATATTATCTATATACCTAAGCTGAACAATTCTAGTCTTCTATTTTCTGCCAAATATTTCTTAGATTTATCTTTCAGCATTTCCTTTTCCTTTTAAAAGAATCTATCAACATCAATAGTGGAGCCATACACATGACACATAGTCCAAAGCGTGTATAGTTAAATACCAATGTCTTTGGTCTTGCACTTTGAAGTAGATCACCATCATCAAATGTTTGGTGTTCTTTCAAATTCCATTCTTTAGTAATCTTTTAGTGTAGTAAACATTTTACCTACATCTTATATTCATCCTTATCATGGCAATTTTCCTGATCAAGCTACTTTAGCTTATAACGGTGAATTTGTGAGTAAAATGTTTCTCTCCAAAACCTTTTGGAGGATTAGTACGACTAGTGTCTCCAACCTTTTGCAAATTCTCATCAAATATGAGAACATAAATTTTGCTATATTATACTCTATCATGTTGCAACCAAAACTTTGTTTCAGATATCGCAATATCTTCCACACATGATGGTTTCTGAAAAATTCTTCCAGCCCCTAGATAACTTTGATATTAAAACAATCTTTTGAATATCAAGAATCATGAAGACAAACATGATGCTTAGATACTAACACTGGAGTTGTTACTCTTGATTTAATACTAATTATCAAAATTCATGGAGTAGACGGAGCTTGCTGAAAGTGTGCAATGGGACTTTTAAAATTTAGATTAACACTTCAAAACAATACAATACCAGTTCGTAAAGTAACTATCCATAATTATATAGTTCTATTATCTCAATTATAACTAAGCGTAAGGTGGTAAACGGATGCCAATGACTACAACAACTATGTAAATTCACTTTGATTTAATTTATGATAAATTGTGTTCAACTTTAATCATATTAGTTTTGAACTCCCACTCAAAACAACACCCCTCACATTGTTTTAGTGATCACACGAACCAAATCCACTACACCAAGTCCGATCATCACGAGAGATGATGTAGCTTCAAAGGCGAACAATCAACATGTTCATCATATCATCTATATGACTTATGCTTTACCTTTCGGTATTCCATGTTCCTAGACCATGTTTGTATATGCTAGGCTCGTCAAGGTTAACCTTAGTATCCGCATGTGCAAATATGGCTTGCTCCCATTGTATGCACACGTAGAATCTATCACACCCAATCATCACGTGATGCTTTGAAACGACGAGTCTTAGCAACGATGCCTACTAAGGAAGAACACTTTATTACTGAGAGGGATCATCTTATAATGCTACCATCGTGATCTAAGCAATACAAGATGCATAAAAGGATTAACATCACATGCAATTTGTAATATGTGATATGATATGATATGACCTATCTTCTTGTGCCTTCGATCTCCATCTCCAAGCATGAACATGATCTCCATCATCACTGGTGTGGCGTCAAGGTCAATGGCGCCGCTCAATGGTTGTCGTCCACCAACATCAACTATTACAACTACTTTGAATAATAGACACGCAGTTCTTAAATGAAATTTAAATAAAACCATAAGGCTCCTGTCGGTTCCCAACTTAAATAAGGATCATTGCATACATCATATATAATCACAATCATGACAATATCACATCACAACACAAGCCCTGCAAAAACAAGTTAGACGCCTCTAATCTTTCTTTGCATGTTTTACGTGGTTTGGGGCTTTCGAATAAGAACTGTTCTAATTTACGAACATGAACCACAAAGTTGATACAAGTATTGTCAAGTGCCCTTTGTAAATTGAATCTTCACTATGGTGGGAGAGACAGACACCTGCAAAGCCACTTGTGCAATGCAAGTTGCATGTTGAGCATGGAGCAAGTCTCATGAACGATGTCATGTAAGGTTAGCCCGGTCCGCTTCATCCCACCATCCCGCAAGATACAAAGTACATAAACAGCAAACGAGAACAAGAGCATCAACTCCCACAACAACCATTGTGAAAGAACATGTGGGCCCCCATGTGTGTTTTTGGTAATTAATGACAATCTTTATGGACTAATGTGTGTATTAAGTTATACTTGTAGGATTTGTCCATTGGCATCGCTTGGAGCATGTGTTGGCTTCAAGGTCGATGAAATGAGAAGAAGATGTGTTGTGCAAGCTCAAAATGTGCCATCTATAGAAGATCTCATGTTTGATGCTTGCCATCCTCGGTGATCATGGATCGATGATGAGGAATCAAGAAAGGCGTTCCATCTTGAGAAGGTCAAGTTCGTCCACATCGAGCTCAAGTGGAATGCTCAAGGCAAAGGTATAATCTTGATAGGTTTTCCCTTTTGCCGATCTCATATTGTTAGTGGGAGACCGGGTTTAGGATAGATAGCCGTACTATCAAGAGGGGCTCTCGAATGAGTAACTTGATCATATCGTTCGGAGAGAGCTCAAACCTTTGCATACTTGCATCATCATATTTGGTTGTTATTTGGTCTTATCCATGTGAGGATATAGAGCTTGTGGTAATCTCCATAACAAGCTCTTGTTCATCAAAATCGGATCTTCTGTTTATATCTTGTTGTGATTTTGATCTTGGCGGTTTTCCGGTATCTCACCAAGTGAGGTATCTCACATTATATTACTTGATACGTTCTCACTTGGTGATAACCAATATTTCCAACGCAATTGGAATCGGGTCAATCGGAGTCTCCTAGAAAAAGTTATGAATATTTGAAGTTTGCTTTATTTGATTTATAAAAGAAAAGGAAAAAAATGTTTTCTAGACCGTCCGGTACTACCGGGCCCAGTACCGGTCGCGCATGGTGCACGTAGCCCACTTCTGCCTGGCCCAGCACCTGCATCCGGTTGTACCGGTCTAGCCCGATAGTACTGCCCGGGTGGGCCGGTACTACCGGCCGGCCCATCCCTCTCGACCTGCTAGTTCCCCGCATCGTCTCCGCTTTGTCGCCATAGCCCACTCCCGCCGCATTGCTCCCAGCTCGCTGGTCCCGCCAGTGGGTCCGCTCGCACTACTCGCCGGTTCAGCTCGCCCATGCTCTATGGGCCCGCGCTCTGTGCCTTGCTGGCTGCCGCCGCTCCTGCGCTGACTCTCCCTCTCGCTCGCATGCGCTGGCCCACCTTGCCCTGGCTTCCTGCACTGCGCGCGGCACACTGTTACTGCTTCCTGTGCGTGGCTGGTTTGTGTCCGGTAGTACAGTTTTGGTCCGGTACTACCGGTCCGTTCTGTAAAACGCCCAACGAACATATTTTGCCGACCCCTTTAAATAAGCCTTGTCCGTTTAGCTTTTGGGTTGCTTCTTCCTCCTCTATTTGTCTAAGCTTTGTCCACATTTGCTCTAGATTTTGAAGCTTGATTAATATCTTCCCCTCCGATGATTCTTGCCCATATTAGAGTGGAAGAGAGAGGAATCTAGATCCACGTTTTGACCAAACCAAAACATCTCTTTGTGAGTGTATCTTTGGGATCTAGATTTTGGGAGATTTTGTGTTCCCCTTTGTGTTCTTCCTCTCGTGTTCCACCAATAGCTTTAGTAGATTTGTTGGAACTTGAGAGTGATGGATTTAAGCATATTTGTGGTGTTCTTTCCATTTGCATTCGGTGCATCAGTTTGAGTTCTCCTTTGGAGGATTTGGTTCGTGATATTCGTTGAAGCTTGTCCCTCTTGGGTTCTTGGAACCCTAGACGGTTTTGTGGCCTTGGTGGCGTTTGTTGGGATCCTCCAATTAAGTTGTGGAGAAGTGCCCCAACCTTGTGAGAGGTTCAGATTGCCACCGACAATTGCACCGATAGTGGAAGTGTGGATCGATCCCGTTGGGGTGAGATTCACCGGAAAATAATGGAGGCCTTTTGTGGCGTAGGTGGTTAGATACCACCCCCTCTCCAAACGAGACGTACTCCATGTTCGGAGGAACTCGGTAAAATATCGTCATCCCCGCGTGCCTCGGTTATCTTTATACCCGAGCTCTTTACTTATGCACTTTACATTGTGATAGCCTTCGTGCTTGAAGTAATCTATATCTTGATATCACATTGTTTCTTGTATTGCTTAGCATAAGTTGTTGGTGCACATAGGTGAACCCTAGTTTTTCTAGGTTGTGCTTGACAAAGTAAATGCTAGTTTAATTCTGCCTTTGTCAAGCCTCTCTCGGAAAAGTTTTAATCGCCTATTCACCCCCTCTAGGCGACATCTGTATCCTTTCACATTGTGTTCTACTCGTGCAACAAATCTACGCATAGACACGGCTATGATACCACTATAGGGGTTCGTATCATGGAAAACAAAAAATTCTATCACATGAACACATACAAGCCAAGATCTAATCTACTAAATCGGTGCAACAAGTTGATAGAGTACTAAGCCTCAAAGATCCAAAGCGTTTAACGAGATCGGATTCTCGTGGTTGATGTAGTCGATCACTTGCCGATGTCAAGATCGCGAAGACGATCCTGTCGGTACCACGTTCTGGCAGCGCTTCCATAGTCGGTCACACGTACGGTACTCGATGAAGACCTTCCTTTCCCTTGTTCCAGCAGGCAGCGGAGGTTGTAGATCTCTCCTCGCGATTCCAACAACACGATAGTGTGGTGGTGAAAGTAGAGGGGAAATAGCGCAGCGCTTCACCTAAGCTAGAGAGGGTATGGTGGAGTAGAGAGAGCCTCAGCAACTAGGGTTTAGAGGCCGAGGGGTGGAGGTGGCCTGCGTCTATGGTTTAGCTAGACGACAGCGGTTTAGAGGAGCTCTAGGCAGCGGTGACTTGGGAGGGGGGGCGACATCGGCCTAGGGTTTCGGGTGTGCCTCCAAGGGGGCACCCTACCCCTCCTTTTATAGTTGGGAGGGGCGGCTAGGGGAGGGGAGTCCTCCCCCAACTCCCCTTGGTGGCCAACGTCTAGGGAGGGAAACCTTCCCAAACTAGGTTTCCTCTCCTTCCTCCACTAGGCAATCATGTTGGGATTTGACTTTTTCAAACTAGGGTTTGATTTCTCTCTTCTCATTGCCCAGTCAAGTGACCTAGGGTATGATGCAACCATAATATAATGTCATGGCACATTCCAAGTACCCATCCCCCCGGGGTGGTGGACCTTTTAGAACCTTCTAGAAGCTTCCGGTGAAAACACCAAAAACATTTCCGAACCCCAGAATTGGTCTTTCCTTATATGAATCTAATTCTCTGGACCATTCCGGATATCCTCGTGATATCTTGGATCCTATCCGAGACTTAGAACAACATTTGGTCTCTTACTCTCATTCCATATCTACTAAACAACATAGAATCCTTAAGTGTGTCTCCCTACGGTTCGTGAATTATGCATACATGATCGAGACTCTTGTCCGATCAATAACCAATAGAGGAATATAGAAATTCATATGGCTCCCACATATTTCTATGATTACTTTGTGATCGAATGAACCATTTACATACGATACCAATTTCCCTTTGTCTCGCGATACTTTACTTATCCGAGGTTTGATCGTCGGTATCTCTGCATACCTAGTTCAACCTCGTTACCTGTCGTGGGAATGACCACGGCAGACGCTGCAATCGGAAGTGAGTAGTAGAACATGGGGCAAGGGCGGCCAGCCATCTGCGGTGCGAGATGAGGGCGGAGACACAAGGGTTTACCCAGGTTTGGCCCCCCGGAGGGTAAAGACCTACTCCTGCTAGATTGTATTATGGTGAGAGTACAAAGGGGCGAGATCGACGACTAGGCGGCGAGTCGCTTGGGTGTATGATGGAACGTCTCCCCTATGCGTCCCCTAGGGAGGTTTATATAGGGTCACCTCGCTAGGGTTTACAGAATACAACCGAATTAGTTAAGGATTCGGAGGCTCTATGATCTAGTTCGACTGGGCCTAGCTACGCTTCTGGGCCTCCAACTTCCAGTCACCTGAGTCCACGCCAAGTCTTGATCCAGTCGCCGTCCTGCAGGCCCACTCGCTGACGGCTTGGGCCAGTAGGAAACGTCCTGCTGGGTATACCCCGGTAGGCATATCCACATCAGTAGTCCCCGAGGCCGTCGTTGATTTTTCGCAGGTGTTTGCTGGCAGTCGGAGTATGCGGGTCCAATGCGGACGCCTAGTCGAATCGGCGGCGGACTCCTGAACAAAGGAAAGAACTAGTCATTTTAGTCGCAATAATGGCGACCAATCGTGTCGCAGCTCGGCGAACGGGTCGACGAGTACTTAGTCACTGTTATAATGACCGGGTCAACGAATAATTTGTCACTGTTATAATGATCGGGTCGGCGAATCGTCGAGTCGCTAGGAGCAACGAGTCGAGTAGATGAAGTTGGACCGTCAGTTGTGGTCAAACTAGTTGTTGGTTAAGCCAACGGTAATATTGGCATAATTACCGCGTAGTAACAGCTCCCGAAAATGGCGGGTAACATTCGCTATATAAGGAGAGTGAAGGGCGAATGGGGAAAACTCTTCCTTCGCTTCCTCCGATCTCGCGCCTCCCTGTTTCCTCATTCTGCGTAGCGACCAGAACGATCTAGAAAGTTCTGACTCCCACGATCCTCCAGCCGATGGCCCCCCCACCGAGCCATGGGGTAGATCCAAATGCACGAAGGCACTGCTAGCATCTTTCGAGGAGGCGGGGATTCTCCGCGCCGGGAGATGGCGCATCCCTGCGGCCGGAGAAGTAATTCCAGATCCGTGCGAGGGGGAGTTCATCTTCTTCACAAGCCACCTGGAGCGGGGGCTTGGGTTCCCAACTTCCCTCTTCTTCCGGCGTTTCTGCGCCTACTACGGAATCCAGCCATCGGATCTGGGTCCGCACAGCATCGAGCAGCTCGCCATTTTCGTGGCGTTCTACGAGTGTTATCTGGGCTGCAGGCCCTATTTCCCCCTGTGGCAAGACCTATTATACGGGAAATCAGCCGTGAAGAAACAGGCGGCCTGATGCTACCCGCGGGCGGCCTGACATTCCAGCTGAAATCAAAGGCATCGTTCTTTGATCTGATGCTGCTTGCCAAAGAGGCGAACGAATGGAAGAAGTACTGGTTCTATGTCACCGAGTCGACTCCAGGCGACGAAGTGGCGCTTCCAAGGTACTCCGCCGACCGGCCTGAGCTGCGTCGGCTCCAGATCGTCAAACTCCCGCTGGATCATCGGATGGTTGTTGACGAGATGTTACAAACCATTCACACGCTGAAGAAGAAAGGCCTCCAGACCATCAATCTCTACAACTGCTGGCTCGGGCGACGGCTCGTGCCCCTGGCCAGCCGTGACCACTACATGTACGAGTATACGGGTAAGGATGACCCGACGAAATCCTGCCTCGTTGAGTGGAGACTCAATGATTATACACTGGCCCTGAAGAAGATTACCCAGGCAGTGTACCTCGACATGAAGGCCGGGGTCGCCCCTTATACTCCGAGGCGCCCAGCTCCAACGGTAAGCCATTATTCCATTTGCACTCGCACTCGCAGTTGTTACATTCGCGGTCATGCTAACGTCATTTGTTCTTGTTGCAGTTGTTTCAACTGGTGGAAGGGTGGCTTCCACCCGCAGACGACGAGAACTCGAGCTCATCCGCCCAGGACGGGAGCGAGTCATCAGCCCCCAAGGGCAATGTCGAGAGTGACGGGGTGATAACGACGATGATGAAGACGACGACCCCGTGTAAGTCGCTGCCCCCACGGTTCGCAAGACTCGCGGGCAACACCAGCGTGAACTCGAGGCCAGCAAGAGCCTCGAGCCCCACGATGATGACGACGACGAGCTCCCTGAGCACACCTTACGTTGCGAGGCCACGCCATCGAAGAAGAAGAAAGCTCCGCCAAATAAGAAGACGAAGACGACAAAGCCGCTATCTCTGCCTCGATCTGCAAGCAGCTCCGACGCCACCATCTCGGCTGAGGACGCAACGGCGCACGCGGCCGCGGCAGCCGGCACCGCCGCCACAAGGGAAGAGGTGCCGCTGGCGTCATTGCCACCGCCATTCGCCCCAGTCACTAGGTTGGGAGCCGCTTCAGCCGCAGGGGCCTCGCCACCAAGGGGGGCTCCCATAGCAATTACCACGGAGGCTCCCGCCGCGGCTTCATCTTGAAAGAAGCCGTCAGTATCTTGGGCACATGATGTGTTCGAAACGGGCCTTACTCTGAAGCTGGGGCCCGAACTGGAGAAGCCGGCCAGCATCCGCACCGGCCTACGATTCCTTCCAGTCGCCAAGTGAGTGATCCTCTATCCTTTTCTCATCCACTTGCTTTGTGTTTCAATCGGAAAGTTTTATTGATAGAACTATTTCACAGGACTGGTGTTAAGAAGATAGGCCATCCTTCTATGGACAAGGTTCCGCCAGTCGCCATCGAGGTGCCAGCAGATTCCTCGCGGAAGAGGAAGGGTGACGAGGTCATTGCTCCCGCCGAAGGCGTCAAAAGGGCGAAAGGCGACGATGTCGTCACGGTCTCTGATGATCCGGCGATTGCTCCGAGCGAACCTCCAACCGCAGCGGAAGCAGCTTCGAAGGCCAAGGAAGGTGTCGGGTCGCAGCATATGGTGCTTGCGGACTTAAACGATGTGGCCAAGCCGACCCTGAGTGGCGCAGCGGCCGCTGCAGCAACCTTCCCTCGCTTCGTGGCGAAGGCGGCCACAGCGAGTGCCTCGGTGCCGTCAAGCCAGATTCCTAGGGCCTCCGAGACGGAAGTTGAACAGCGTCGTGGTCACACACCGGTCGTGCTTGCGTCGGTGGATGCGCTGGAGCTTCATGCCATGCTAGGCGCTGCTATCCAGGTATGTCCAGTCCCCGAGGATCTGGCCACTGAATTTCAGTTGTCGGATTCTTAATGGTTTTCTTATGTTATCCAGTCCCCGAGTGCCTAGTCGCCGAATTTCAGCAGGTGGCACTTAGGAATTTCATTGTACAATCCCCGAGTGCCTAGTCGCTGAATTTCAGCGGGTGGGCACTAAGGAATTTCATTGTCCAGTCCCCGAGTGCCTAGTCGCTGAATTTCAGCGGGTGGGCACTTATGACTTGTTTGTTGTTGACACTGTAGTTTGTGCGCAGGGCCTGCAGCGCGAGTCAGCCGAACGGCTTGCTGCAAAGTCTCGCTTGGAGAAGGAGCTCGTTACCGTCCAGGAGACGAACAAGGAGATTCAAGCAGCTACGACCGAGGTGAAGAAGGCCCGCCAAGGCCTTGTCCCGGTGGGTGACTTGACGGCGGCTCAATCCGCTCTGAGCATGGCCGAACAACGAGTCGCCGACCTGGAGCGTGAGCTAAAGGAGGCAAAGGCAGAAGCGAGCTCAACGGAAGGACGAGCCAAAGCTGTCGTTACTTCTGCCGCTAAAGAGCGGAAAGTATCTGATGCGCTCATTGCTGGGTTGCAGAATGACTTTTCTTCTCTTCAAAGTTTCATCACGGACCTCTGCCGCCCACTAATTGGTAAACTCTCCTTCATCCAACTTCCGACTGCACTAACTGTTTTTTGATAATGATGTTTTGCTTACTGCTTGCTTCTGTGCTGCAGGCCGGATCACTGATAACGTGGAAGAGGCGCAGTCGTATGACGCGCGACAATGTGTGACCACCCTGGTCGACTCAGCCGCGTTGTCAGCGACTTGCCTTCGTGCATATCTTCAGGAGATATCGCCCACGGAGGTGATCCCCAGCAACCTTGTCGAGGTATGGCGCTACCTAGAGAAGGCCCCGTCGGTCATGGATTTCATGGCAAGGACGGCCTTCCGTCGTGGGGCAGCGACGGGGCTCAGTCTTGGGATCGCCCACTTCCCAGAGGACTTCGACCTCGACGATGTCACGAGCGGTTACCCCTCGTCAACGGGCTCGGTGGAGATTGCCGAGGTGTTGAAACTGACGGACCAGGCCGCGGTGTACTCCGATCGCATTTGGGCGATGGGCGACCTCATCCCCTATCAGGAGACGATTGTCGCTCCCAATGATCCTGAACCGAAGCATCGGGACTTCAAGGTCGAACAACCGTTCCGTGCGGCGATGGCAGGCGAGCTGACGACGTACCCGTCAAACCCGTATGTGCCCTTCATCCGCAGCCGCAGGGACGGTGGCGCGTCTTCATCAAAACCTGTGGAGTAAAAGTGTTTTGCCGTTTGGCATTAGTATGGAACAGTTGTGTAACTTTCCTTGTATGTGGAACAAATTGTGCTGCTATAAAGGAATGCTCGTGTTATTTTGTCATTCGTTTTGCGATTTTGGATGTTTGATTGTGCGAGTCCCCGAGCGCGTCTGCCCTTTTTATGGGGTTTACCTCATTGTTTTATGTTTTGTGAACTTTTAATGAGTTAAGGTCGACTCGCCATGGCTCGGAAAGCCAGTCGCATGCGACTCCCATGGGTGCTCTTTACTTGACCATTTTCCCGGGCACGAACGGGGTCGGGTTGCCGAGTCCCCGAGCGTGGTACTTGGCTGTTCCAGTAGCTGGCCCAGGGTGGGCGCCAACTGTCATGGTATTTCACGGAAGATGCTACTGGGGGTAGCTTAGGTAGAGGAGCAAGGCGATGTAGGAGGATCCGGGAGCGAGATTGGCACACGATGTACCCAGGTTCACGTCCTCTCGGTGGAGGATCGCTACGTCCTGCTATCAATCCAGTATTGGTTTACATGGGAGCCGCCATAGGCGGAGGGAGAGACTAGATCTAGTCTAATGTGGGAGAAGATGGATCTAATATGACATACCCTGTTGGGGTGCCCCTGGTGGCTTTATATATGCAGCCAGTTAGGGTTTACAAGTGCTAGTGGGCTTTATATACAAGTCGCCGTATTGGGCCTCTATTCGGCGCCACTCGTCTGGGTCCAGCATGCGCCAGTCGTCGTATTGGGCGAGTCGACCCGCTTAGGGCTAGGTTTCAGTCGGCTCGATCCAGCTAGCGAATCTGCTTCGTGGGTATACCCCGATTGGTATTCCCCCATCATTACCGATAAGTACTCTCCTCGTTCCTGTGATATGGGATCCTTTGTGATCTAGTCACATGCTTGCAAGCCAATTGGATGACATTCCACGGATAGGGCCTAGAGTATATCTATCCGTCATATGGATAGACAAATTCCACTATTGATCCATGTGCCTCAACACATCCTTTCAGAATAGTCAATGCCACCTTTATAACCACCCAATTACGAAGTGGTGTTTTAT
Source organism: Avena insularis (assembly GCA_023614405.1). NCBI lineage: Eukaryota > Viridiplantae > Streptophyta > Magnoliopsida > Poales > Poaceae > Avena > Avena insularis. Next base: position 262,016,453 of record CM042695.1, read on the forward strand.
TTCAGCAAAGCATCCATCTGGTGATGGTGATTAACATGATCTCATGGTCGAAGGATTTAGGTTACTATGTATTTTAAAGCTTATTTCAAGTGAACTATTTTAAATGACTTGATCTTATGCTATGCTTAACTATAGGACTGTCTCCATCACATTATTCATCTAATAATATGACCTTGTTATTAATAACATCAAATTTCCACGATCAAGAAATGATGATCATCGATTAATCAACCTACTAGTTTAACAAGAGGCTTTACTAGGGACCCTTTTATGTTTACAAAACACACAAGTATTAATATTTCCGGTTAAGACAATTATAGCATGGGATGTAAACATTTATCATAAACATGAAGATATGATAATAACCACTTTATTATTGCCTCTTGGGCATATCTCCAACACAAATATCTTTCTTTATGATCCAATCATAAATTCTTTATCTTCTTGTTACAATGATTTTCCACTTCATCCTTAAAGTCTTTGAACATTTTCAAATATTTCACTCTTCTTCCTCATTAAGTAAATATACACATATATTCACTCAAATTTTATAGAAAGCATATGAAGTTGAAATCCATCGCTCACGATTACACATAATGGACTACATACATCAATATGTACAAATTCCAATAAATTAGTCATTCGTTCTTCTTTGTCCTTTGAATGAAGTCTCAATTATCTCCAAGAAAGTCTCACCAGCGTCATTTGATCAAAATAAAAAAGACTCCAAAATTCCATCAACATGGAGTTTCTACATGTTTTCTTTCCAATATAGTTTTAACAACGATGTAACTTCTTAAGTGAGCTTTCAATCATTTGTCTTTCGACATTTTTAGCATTAGTTTTATGGACGTGATTTATCCAACCAGACTTGTAAACCATCCATATTTTATGGAATATGGTAATTATTTGAACAAACTTTTGTTCTCATAATACCTGATCAAAATAATAATTATTGTAACAAATCTTGAAGGAAACTTTTGATGTCAACAAGAAATACAAGAACACTTTGTTTGTTTTCGACGAACATCATCACATATTCTCTGGCTGGTTACTTAGGCAATTGCAGTTTATGAATTGTGTTGTCCTGTATGACATTTCACACCAACCAATTTGGTATCCAATACCGAAGAACCACATTGTTTAACAAGTAAAGAATACAACCATAACATGTATATCATCTATATACCTAAGCTGGACAGTTCCAGTCTTTTCCTTTTTGCCAAATATTTCTGAGATTCTCTTTCAGCATTTCCTTTCCCTTTTAAAAGAATCTATCAACATCAAAAGTGGCGCCATACACATGACATATAGTCTAAAGCGTGTATAGTCAAATACTAATACCTTTAGACTTGCACTTTGAAGTAGATCGCCATCATCAAATGTTTAGTGTTCTTTCAAAATCCATTCCTTAGTAATCTTTTAGTGTAGTAAACATTTTATCTACATCTTCTATTCATCCTTATCATGACAACTTTCATGATCTAGATACTATAGCTTATAAAGGCGAATCGCAATTATAATGTTACTTTCCAAAACCCTTTTGGAGGATTAGGATGACTAGCGTCTCCAACCTTTGCAAATTCTCATCAAATATGAGAACATATATTTTTCCAAATTATACTCTATCATGTTGCAACCAAAACAATGTTTCAAATATCACAATATCTTCCACATATGATGGTTTCTGAAATAACCCTTTTAGCTCCTAGATAACCTTGATATTAAAACAATCTTTTGAATATCAAGAATCATGGAGACAAACATGATAATTTAGATGCTAATACTGGAATTACTCTTAATTTAATACTAATTATTAAACTTCACGGAGTAAACGGAATTTGTTGAAAGTTTGCAGTATGACTTTTAAACTTTAGATTAACACTCAAAAGAATACGATGCCAGTTTGTGAAGTAACTATCTAGAATTATATAGTTCTATTAACTCAACTACAACTAAGCATAAGGTGGTGAATAGATGCCAATGACTATATTTTTTGTAAATTCACTTTGATTTAATTTATGATAAATTGAGTTCAAATTTTAATCATATTACTATTTGAACTCCCACTCAAAACAACATCCCTCATGTTTCCTTAGAGATTACACGAACCAAATACACTACACCAAGTCCGATAATCACGAGAGAAGATGTAGCTTCAAAGGCGAACAATCAACATGTTCATCATATCATCCATATGACTCATGCTTACCTTTCGGTATTCCGTGCTCCGAGGCCATGTATGTGTATGATAGGATCGTCAAGGTTAACCTTAGTATACGCATGTGCAAATCTAGCTTGCACCCTTTGTATGCACACGTAGAACCTATAACACTTGATCATCACGTGATGCTTCGAAACGACGAGTCTTAGCAACGGTGCCTACTAAGGAAGAACAATTTATTACTTGATATTTAGTAAGAGGGATCATCTTATAGTGCTACTGTCGCGATCTAAGCAATATAAGATGCATAAAGCATTAACATCACATGCAATTCATAATATGTGATATGATATGGCCTTTATTCTTGTGCCTTTGATCTCCATCTCCAAAGCATGGACATGATCTACATCATCATCAGCATTGTGTCAAGGTCCGTGGCGCCGCTTCATGGTTGTCCATCACTAATAGCAACTACTACAACTAATTAGAATAAAGCTATTACATGATGAATAGACACACATGTCTTTAACAAATTTAAAGACAACCATTAGGCTCCCGTGGGTTGCCATATTATAATAAAGATCATCTCATACATCAAATATAATCACAATCTCATCATGGACATATCACATCATATGCCCCTGCAAAAACAAGTTAGACACCTCTAATTTTCTTTGCATGTTTTACGTGGCTTGGGGATTTCGAATAAAAACCATTCTTACCTATGAACAAGAACCACAACGCTGATACAAGTGTTGTCAAGTCCAGATTGTAAGTTGGATCTTAACTATGGTCAGTGATATAGACACTCGTAAATCCACTTGTGCAATGCAAGTTGCATGTTGAGCGCGGAGCAAGTCTCATGTACGACGACATGAAAGGTTAGCCCGGACCGCTTCATCCCACCATCCCGCAAGATGCAAAGCACACGAAAAGCAAGCGACAACAAAAGCATCAACGCCGATAAAACCATTGTGTTCTACTCGTGCAACTTAATGACTTGATCTTATGATATCCTTACTTTGGGTGTGTGTCCATCACATCATTCTCCTAATGATATGATCTTGTTATTCATAATATCCAATGTATATGACCAAGAAACCATGATCATCTATTAATCAACAAGATAGTTTAACAAGAGGCTTACTAGGCACTCTTTTATGTTTACAAAACACACAAGTATTAATGTTTCTATTAATACAATTATAGCATGGGATGTAAACATTTATCCTTAACACAAAGATATAATAATAACCACTTTATTATTGCCTCATGGGCATATCTCCAACAGTCGGATGCTACATTAGCCCAATTTTTTGCTACATGGTCTCCGACGAGGTCTCCGGCGAGGTCCAGTTGGATTTTCTATTTTCTAGGTCGAACCGTTTTTTCTACACGTAGCAAAAGCGGAACATTTTGTAGAAAAAAGGGTCATTTGTAGCAAAAGCTGGAGAAGGTGATATTTTTAGGGAAACGTGTCACACTGTCGACCCAAGGGATCGGGGACAAATATCCCCAGGGATGCGTAGCAAAAGCAGGAGAAGGTGCTGTTTGTAAGAGCATCTCCACTCATCCCTATACGGCGTCCGGCGCGGCCATTTTTTTGGCCATATGGGGGCACCAAATACGTTGATGAATCGGGGGCATAGGCTCCTAGCCATGCCTCCCATACAAAAAATCAACAAGTTTTAACATATGTTTATCAAATCATCAAACAAGTAATTCAATAAGTTCAATATAATAAATAAATAGTTCAGCATACAAATTTATTAGAAGTTCATGAAATTAAACAAATAATTCAAAATTTTCAATATAGAAAATAAATACAAACAAATAAACAAACTAGTTGGCTCCTTTGAGTATTTATTGCAAGTTCATGAAATTAAACAAATAAACAAATGCTCCACCGGATCATCTTGCAGTTGACTATGAATATTTGTGTCTCGTACTTCTTGCCGCCTAGCGAGAAAAGAAGAAAACACATGTGCCACTTGGTGATAAACATCTGCAAGAGGACCTTAACAATAATATGGTTCAATGTCAAACACTAGAGTCACCTGCTCGCTCTCAATGGTCATGTTATGCAAGATCACACAGGCAGTCATGATCTCCCACATTTGATCTTTCGACCATGTAAGAGTAGGGTACCTCACAATGGCAAATCGAGCTTGCGGCACAGCGAATGTCCTCTCCACATCCTTCCTGCAAGCCTCCTGCTATGTGGCAAACCAAGTTTTCTTTCCTTCAGGCACAGGGTTTGATATCGTCTTTACAAATGTTGACCATCTTGGGTAGATGCCATACACCAAGTAGTAGCCCTTGTTATACTAGTTCCCATTGATCTCAAACTGCACTGGAGGAGCTCTGCCTTCAACAAGCTTAGTGAACACATTTGAACACTGTGGCATGTTGAAGTCATTGTGTGATCCTTCCATAACGAAGAAAGCATGCCAAATTCACAGATCCTGATCTGCCACAACTTCAAGTACCACACTGCATGATCTTTTGTGACCTTTGTACATTCCCTGGTGCGCGAATGGGTAGTTCTTCCATGCCCAGTACATACATTCAATGCATCCAAACATTATTGAAAAAACCCTTGTTGTATTATGTTCTAGGATCCGAGCTGTCTTCTGCATTGGGTGTTCGCAAGTAATTCTTCCCATACACTCCACAATTGCCCTGCAAAATTTGTACATGCAGTCGATGGCTGTGGACTCGTCCATGTAGAGGTAGTCGTCCTATGTGTCTCCAGGAATTCCATATGCAAGCATCTAGAGGACACCTATGTATCTTTGGATTGTGGAGAAACCAAGCATGCTGACGGCGTTTCTCTTCAGTTTGAAGTAGTCTTCGAACTCTATCAATTTCTTGACGATCGTCAGGAAAAGCTTCTGGCTCATTCTTAAATGGCGCTGAAATGTGATATTGTCGTGCAATGGGTCATCGTTGAAGTATTTGGCATAGATCATTGATACATCCATTTTGCATCACCATTCTATATCATAATTTGCCTCTATTCATTGATATGTGTCTTATTATGAGGTGTTACTTATCTCTTTTCCTTTGTTTTTGCATGTTGGATGATTCTTGGAGGATGAACTGATGGAGTCAGGATTCTGATGGAAAAAGAGGTGTTTTGGTGAAATTTCGCGAAGATCATAAAAATACCAAAAAAATATTAGAAAATTATATTTTCCCAGAAGATGAAGGAAGCCAGAAGGGGAGGCGTAGCTGGGCCATAGGGGGCCCACACCCCTAGGCACGGGTCCCCCTGGGTCGTGCCTAGGGCAGGTGTGGCCCACCTGGACAGCCTCCGACTCCACCCTCTCACCTGTATCTTCCTCTCGGAACCCTAATACTAGGGGAGCGACCACAGAAAGATTCTGCCGCCTCTGCGGGGCAGAAAACACTAGAGAGAAAGAGCTCTTCGGCAGACAGATTTCTGCTGGGGAAGTTCCTTCCCGGAGAGGGGAGATCATCGCCATCAACACCATCATCAAGCTAGACTTCATCGGGATCATCATCATCATCCACACCATCATCTCCACCAGCACCATCATCACCACTCCGTCCCGCTGTAACAATTGTGTTGGATATTGCTTTAGTTCTTATGGGAAACTTTCCCGGTGTTGATTACTATTGTAGTTGATGCTTGTGAATGGAACCATTGGATTATTGTTTATGTTCAGATTTTTATCCATTATCATATCATCTCTGATCTTCAACCCTATGATGTCTTGTGAGTAGTTCGTTTAGTTCTTGAGGACATGGGAGAAGTCATGTTGTTAGTAGTGAATCTGTGATGAGTTATTATTCAATGGTTTAGTATTTAAGTTGTGGTGCTATTCTTCTAGTGGTGTCATGTGAACGTCGACTACATGATACTTCACCATTTATGGGCCAAGGGGAATGCATTGTGTATTAGGCTACTAATTGTGGGGTTGCCGGAGTGACAGAAACCTGAACCCCTGTTAGGACACATTTGCACAAGGGAGCGTAGGATCTCAGAGTTTAAGGCTGTGGTTAGATTTATATCTTAATTACTTTCCCGTAGTTACGGATGTTTGCAGGGGGTTTAATCACAAGTATGTATTAGTCCTAGGAAGGGCGGTATGTTAGCACAAGTTCACCCACACAACACTTACGAACACCAGCGAAGAGTACTCAGCTATTTGAAGCGAAAGCACTTGACAGAATTCCCATGTGTCCTCGAGAATGTTTGGTCCTTATAAGTATTTCCACCGACTTGTCCTTTGCTAAGAAAGGATTGGGCCACTTGCTGCAGTTGTTCGCTGTCTTTATTACTTGCACTTTGTTTTGTTGCTTTATCAGAAAACCCCTAAAAATCTGTTTGCTAAGTATTTACAGAGATTTCCTGCTCCATACCACTAGTCAACACCTTCTGCTCCTTGTTGGGATCGACACTCCTAGTTATCAAAAGTACTACGATACACCCCCTATACTTTTGGGTCATCTAGACTATTTTCTGGCGCCGTTGGCGGGGAGTGAAGCGCTATTTAAGAGTGGAACTAGTAAAGGAAACTTCTATTGTGAGTATTGCTTTTTAGTTCTGTTTGTTACTTTTTTTCCAATATGGATAACCCAGTAGGTTTTTTGTTTGGGAAAACTACTACCACTGTTAGGGTAGTAGATGAATCACCGCCTATTGAGATAGATCCTTTTAAGATACCTACAAGCATTGTTGATCGTGTTATGGATAATTATTATTTTGGGGATGGAACTTTCCGTCCTAGTGATCATTTAATTTTTATCCATGAATTATGCGGGTTGTTTAAGTGTGTAGGTATCACAACTGAACATGTGAAGAAGAAGTTACTCTCTATATCCTTGAAAGGGAGAGATGAAGAATGGTATAAGCTTCTGAAAAATGGACAATCCATGGAATGGGAGGAAATGGCATCTCTCTTTTATTCTAAATTCTATCCTCCCAGTGAGATTCATAAGGATAGAAATCTAATATATAACTTTTGGCCTTGTGATGGAGAGAGTACAGCTCAAGCTTGGGGGAGATTGAAGTTACTAATGCTTAAATGTCCTATTCATGAACTCCCTAACAATATTATTATCAATAAATTTTATGCTAGGCTTTCTCTTCATGATAAAGATTTACTAGATGCTTATTTTGTTGGATCATTCACATGTATGAAGGAAGGAGCTAAATGGGATCTCCTAGACCGTATTCAAGAGAACACTGAAGCTTGGGAGAATGACAAAGGAAGAAAGTCAGGTATAAACTATGATTATGAAAGCATAAAATCTTTTATGGGAACTGATGACTTCCCTGATATTAGTAATGAGTTTGGTCTTGATTCCCAAAGTATTTCCAATTGTTTTAAAGCCTTTGCCTCTTACATAGAAATTCCCAAAAAGAAGTGGAACAAGTACCATGCACCTTATAAAGATGTTGTTAATCATGTTCCTGTTAGAAATACCGAAGTTTGTACTATTGATCATATTTTTCCTGAACCTTATGTTGAGAAAATACCTTTCCTAGCTAAGGTAAAGGAGTATTCTATGATGATTAGTGCGAATAACGAAGGTACTAAGAAAACTGTGGAACCTGATGAGCCAATGAATATTGAGCCTGTGGTAGCTATTGTGAAAGATCTTGTCACTAGAAATATAGAGGATGAGCATACTATCTTCTGTGAAGACGCTTCTAATATTATCTCTCATCCTAGTAGAGTTAGAAAAGCTAGTGTTCCTGTGCTTTCTATTAAAATTGGTGATCATTGCTACTATGGTTTATGTGATATTGGTGCTAGTTCTAGTGCTATTCCTAATGAGCTTTACAGGGAAATTATGCATGAAATTGGTCCTTGTGAGCTTGAGGACATTGATGTGGTTATTCACCTTGCTAATAAGGAAACCATTTGCCCTATTGGTATTGTAAGAGATGTGGAGGTTCTTTGTGGTAAGATTAAATATCCTGCTGATTTTCTAGTAATTAATTCAGCAGCTAGCAGAACTTGTCCTATCATTTTTGGTAGAGCTTTCTTGAACACTTGTGGAGATATTATAGATTGTAAGAAGGAGAAAGTTTTAACTAAGTTTGATGGAGATTCTTATGAGTTTAACTTTTCCAAATTTTCTAAAGCTCCTTGTGAAAATAGCTTGCCTAATGAAGATTTTAGGATGGAACAACTTGCTTCTATTGATCCAGTTTATGACCTTGGACCTCTTTTTGGTGATTTTAAGTATGCTCATTCTGATGATAAAGTTGATTCCTGTGATAGTTATATTGTCAACTTTATTCAGAGTGCTACTGAAAGTTATTATGAGAGAGGGAAACATGGTTTTATGCATCTCAATAATGTTAAGTTTCCCCGTTTTATGTTGAAAGCTTTGCAGTTGCATTTGTTTTGTCTTCCTATGCTAGTGGCTTTTTGTTTCAACAATTTGTTTTCTCATGACACCCCCATGCATAGGAATTGGGTTAGACTCAAATGTGTTGGTTATTTGCTTCTTGATGCTCTCTTTCACTTCAAATATATATCTCCTTTGTGAGCATCTTTGAAGATATCAAGCCTAACTTAAAGGCAATAAAGAAAACTACCTATTGGGAGATAACCCAATAGTTCTGTCGAGTCTTGGAAGTTATTAACTCAGTAATAACCGCTTCTTATCCTTTTTGTTTTGGTTTTTGTGTCAAGTTCAACTACTTTTGAGAAGTAGAGGAGTTGTGAAAAGTGGCTGTCTTAGGACCGTTTTTTGTGCTGCATCGTAAAAATTTGTGAAGGAGTTCAGTACTTCGGATAGATATGTATTTTTATGTGCTTGTTCTACAAGTTTTTACCCAACTTTCATTAGTTTTTCACTTTTTGATTTGAGCAACAAAAGGTTTTTGAAAAAATCAATCTTTATCCGCTGGTCTGTTTTGACGGATTTCTGCCATCATTTGGATTTGCCTCTTACAAAAGCCTTTGTTTTGTAGGATTCCAGTTGAAGTGTGAACCTAAAGGTTTGTTATTTTTGCTTATACTAATGTTGCCATTGAAGTTTGTGTAATGCCTTGTTAGAAAAGGAATTTCCTAGAGAAGGAGAAAAATAGTCTGCAGAGTTCGTCTTTGAATAGGTAAAAGTGGTGAAAACAGAAGGTTCGTGAAAACCCAATCATTTTATATTTCTGATGTTTTTATTACATAAGGAAGGTTACGAGACAGAACAGAGGAGGAAACGGAGGCCAGGGTGGCCAAACCCACCCCAGGCATAGGCCCTAGCTGTCCGCGCCCAGAGGGGGTGTGAGCCCCCCTCGAGCTCTGTCTCCGCCTCATTTTCGTACCAGCACCTTCCTTATGCTTTGAAACTTCGTAATATATAACCCCCCCAGATCCCCCGAGGTTCGTGCATCGTGTTCTCATTGTGTTTTCGTTTCGATCTGTTTCTGTCAGGAAATCTTCTCAAGTTTAGAGCACCATGGTCTCCGCCAATGACAAAGGCAAGAAGCCCGAGGAAGATGATCCTCAAAACCCCAAGGAGGAGGAGATTTTGGTAGGGGGTGAAGAATACATGGAGGAGGACGAGCATCCGGACACCTGCGCAACTGTTGCAAGCATTGGAGTGGTGGAAAAACCTACCGAGCTTATGTAACATCCCAAAAATATTAAACAAGATTATCAATTCCAATCACCCAATTTAGGGTTAACAAAAACATTTTTTAATTCAAATCATTATGAATGCATGTGTGTATGTGATGATTGTGTGAATGCCTAAATGGACTTGTGTGATTGATCTAAATAGCAAGGAATGGTTTAAAGATGAAAACAACATCATCTAAAACATTTCCATGCAGAAACAAATCAAGAGAAAATCAAAAACAAAACAAATAAGCAAATGGTCATTTTTGCCAATCTTGCTCACTAAACCACTTTGAGTGTTTCTAGTCCACGATTTCAAACAGAAACTTTTCCATTTCTTTTCACCCCTTGCAAGACCAAATAAAAGTGAATCAAATCCCACATTTCAAACTTATAGAAACATTTGTCAACTTGATTCAAATCAAAATTCAAAATTGAATATTTATCATTTGTGAAGATCACCATTTCTCAAAACCCAACCAAACCAATTCCACTTGACCAATCCCACTAACCAGAGGCTCCCTAGTATGTAACCATCACATCCACCAAGTTTGAATCCAAAATTCAAATTTGAATCTCTTGCGGCCATTTCATCAAACACCTTGTAATCAGCAAACAAACAAACATCAAACACTATTAGGAGGAGTGATTTTGGCCAACCTTGTTCCCTCTATAGCTCACAGTACACTCTCAGTAGATGATCTAGCTCAATTAACAAGCATTAGCACCATTGTGAGCATGCCATAGACATCAATGGTGACCATGCCGAGCCTAACTTGCCAACCCCATGTCGACATCAAGCTAGGAGAAGCACCAAGCCTAGCAAGCATGCCTGGGACACTCCCCACCATCCACCGCCACCCCCTGTCCAAGCCTCGAGCGCAGCCAGCCCTTGGACCACACAGCCTGAGCATGCCAAGCCTCTCTGCGAGCAAGCCAAGAGAGCGCCAGAGCACCAACCTCGACACGCGCCCACAGACCGCGCGCCGCCCTCTCCGCATGCAAGCAGGATTGCCAGCACCCCAGCAACACCATGGACATGCCCGTTCGCCGTCGCGCCTACCATAGACGATGTACGTCATTAAAACCACCATCGGACCCGCCCAGCGCGCAACGACGTTTTGACTGTTTCGCACCACCCCACGCCGCGTGACCTTGCCGTTGAGCTTCGCCAGGGAATACAACACCGCCCCTACCCTTGCCAATGCCAGTATTTCGCTGTAATGACGACATCGACGAGCTCCGCCCGCGCCATTCGGTCCCCTTTAGGCAGTATAAATAGAGGCCACCCCAACACGAATTCTTCACACCATCTCACTCCCCTCTCTCTTAGAAGCACCCCACCGCACTCCTGGAGCAAGGCGAGCAGCGCATCGCCATAATTTGGCCGGAGTCTGCCGCTGCTGGAGGAGAAGGGCATCGTCGATTGGAGCTGCCCCAGGAGGAGCTGCTGGTACCAGGAGGATCACCGTCGTCGACTTCATCGTTCGCCCCCGTCGCCGACCATCGCTTGAGCCCCGGTGAGCCTCCCACGACCCCCACTGGTCGTGCTACGGTTCTGCCTCGCCGGCGTTACCCGACGTGGACGATGAACCACAACCGTTTTATTAGAGCTTCATCGTGCGGTCCATATCCACTCATACCGCTTCGCACCCCTCTGTCTCACTAACGAGTGGGGACATCCACTTAACCAGCCCGCTCGCATGCTGTGCATAGTGGGCCGGCCTAGTTAAACCTCCCACGCGACCCAGTAATTCAAATTTAGGTTTATTCTTTTAGTTTCAAACTCAGTTCTGTACCCGGATTCAAAAATCAACCCAGCTCGATTCACTAAACCAAAATGCATGAAACCAATTTTGTTAGAAAGGTACTAGAGTGCTTAATCTAAGCCCGTTGGATTCAAACCATTTAGATTTGTATATCACCTATAGTAAAAGTAACAAGGCAGAAGCTTTTCTGCATTCAAACATTTTTCAAAATTCAACCATGAAAGCTTTTGAGTTGATTCCAACTCTCAAAATTCACATTTAACCATACCTTTCAGAATATATAAAAATATATAGGTTTACTTGCATAAATAATGGTGAAGTCATAAAAGAATGCCTCATAGGCCATTCTAGTCACTTTATTGAATTAAAATAAAAAAGTTAAACCTTATTAAATTGTGACACCACTTTAAATCACATTCCCATGTACTGAAATATGTGGTGATGACATGTGTCAACATGATCCCATGTTTTAGTTGGAGAATATTAAATCTTAACTAGTTTTTCAATGAGTAGAAATTAATTTTCTAAAATAAAGAAAATGAAACTATTTTCCTTAATGATTTTAATGTTTTTGATGATAATAGATCATCTAGTGAAAACCTTGGTGTGATAAATAGAAATAGTTAAGTATTGTTTGGTGATTGTGTACCTCGTATTTATTTATAGACGATAGTACCAACCAAGGATATGAGGAGGAAGGAGGATACTACGAGGAAGAAGCCGAGGAGAACTTCAACCACTGCTCTGCACAAGGCAAGCCTAATACTACTAGTTGACTTGACAAGCTCAAACTTGCTTGTTACTATGCCAACTATATGCCTTAAGCATATGTGATTATACCCACTTGATGATACCAAATCCCAGTTTTACTTGCATGCTTAATTCTTTTATTTATTTATCAAAGCTTTTATTTGATTTTACATAGTGACTTGTAGATATTAGAAGGATAAATTAAAGGTAGCATAAAGAGCATAAAACTTGGCCTAAGTTAGATAACCTTGATGTCATCTTGAGGCATGAGATTGAACTTAGCTGGTTCACACTTGTTTACCACCCCTCATTAGTATTTACCCCCACTTGTAGATGCTAGTGCTAAGCATAAAACTTGATCAACTTTAGAAGGGAATACTTGGTGAAAATGGTTATGAAAACCTTAGAATGATGAGTCATTCTACTAAAATGTTTTGACTTGTGTTCTTGAACACCAGATGATTTTGATGATGAAAATGTTAAAGCATGAACCTTAGCCCTTTTTAAAACTGATGGTTGTCTGAATGCGATACCATTCCAATTTTACCGTACAACCACAATACCCAAAATTTGTGTAGGGATTGACTGGAAATTTATATACCTTACTATGGGTTCCCTTGCGGCCAAGGTTTGAGCTAAGGCTACCTTGTGAAGATTGTCCACCTATCCAGTTCCCAAGATGACAGTTGGTCATGGTTGGGAGGCCAAACTCATAGGAGAGGTGCTTATACTAGGGCGTGTAATTGAAAGGTTAGGATTGATTATTCGCATACTGAGTATGGTGAATTTAGGATTGTTGTTGACGGATGTATCGAATGTTGTGGTGAAAGTGTACCACCTCTGCAGAGTGTCAAACTATTCGAATAGCCGCATCCGTGGTTATGGACAGTTGGAGTGGCCATACTATTCCATCGTTAGATGTTTTCAAAATGACTTATGAAATGATTTATGACTTGACTTGACCACAAAAAGGTTGTGATATGAAATTCAAGTCCCCACTTAGGCGTTATAAAACTTTCAACTAGCTTTCTTTGCTTCTGAATTAGTTAAGGTAAATCTGGCTTTTTGCAAATAACCCTAGAGCTTAGTACTTCCTATTCCAAAACCCCTTCACTTGTTAGTACTAGTTTGCGAGTACTTAAAGAGTACTCATGGCTTTGTCCCTGGCTATTCCCGTGGCCAGACTATGAAGAGGAGTATTAGGAAGACGGACAGCAGGAAGGTTACGACAACTAGGATCATCTCCCATCGTCAGCATTTCCTGTGACCATGAAGATGGAGTCTCGCCTACGCTATTGTTATTATTACGTTATTCCGCTGCTTGAATTGTATTAAGACTGGATCATGATATCCTTATTTGTGTAAGACCTTATGTATGGTTTGTAATGGATGATGTACTATGATATCCAATCTGTTATGTCTCGCAAAAATGGTAATCCTGGGATTGTGATGTATGGCATAACAGGCATCTGGGGTTAAAAATCCGGGTGTTGACAAGTTGGTATCATAGGAGACCCTAGTTTAGAATGGACGTTTGAATCAAAAACTTAGTTTCAAAACCAAGGAAGTTAGTATTTACAAAAACTTATTCTCATCCTTATCACTTAGACTCTTTCATGAAAATTCATGTTCCTAATTTTTTTTGGCAAAGATACATAAAATTTGACACACTTGATCACTCTACTAACTTACTCATCCTATATTCTTATAGATGGACGTGAAGTACAACAAGTTTCATCAATTGGGGAATGGAGGAGGCCTCATCTTTGAGCATGACTTGGACTAGCTTTCAGAGATGGTGGAGCATCCGCACCCCGAGTTCTTCGGAGCTCAGCTCAACGATCAGGAAGGAGAGGAGTTGCAATGGCTAATTGTTGAAAGTCTCCGGGGAAATATTAAAGCCCCCACCTCAGAGGGAATTCAGTTCACCTTGAGAGAGAACAACTGGCTCGATGGACTTGCCAGGGAAATGCAAGAAGCTCTTGCCCGTCTGTGTGGGCAGAGTATCAATCAGATCAAGGGTACTCGCTTTGAGTTTTACCCAAGGCGTGATGTTATGGGACAGCCACTGGAGGCCCCATATCACCATGAGCTGAAGAGTCAATTGGACCACCTCATCTTCATGATGTATGACCGTCAGAAGGAGTTAGACAATGCCCGCTCCTATTCCAACCACAAGTATGCCATCACCGCCAAGAAGGATCAGACTATTGCCATGCTAGTGAAGGATTGCCAGTCTTATCGCCGTCAGCTCGACAAGAAGGAGCGCATCATTGCCCGTCTTCACCACCGGATCACGGATTTGGAGGATACCATCCACGAGAGAGATATGCATCTAGAGGAGAGGGAGAATGCAGGAGAAGACCTTCGTGGAGACCCCTACTCCTATCTCAGTGACGATGATTACTTTATGGAGGATTGGGCCATGGACTTCTTCACCGATGAGGATGACTTCGCCTTCATCGATGATGATGATGAGGATGATGAGGACACCGACTCCGAGGAGTAGTAGAACTTGAGCACTGCGGTGAACCAGCATACCACTGCATGATGTAGTACACTATAGTCGTTGACATAACACCAATGAAACACCGTTCACTAGTATTACATCCCTCAGAGTAGTACAACAGAAACACAGCAGGTCCAAGACATGACTATAGGTTACAACTCAACTCTTTACTCAAGATCCAGAGAACACTCTAGGTTAAAGAGAGAGAAAGAAACTTCTTACAAAGAAGAATCAGAAATAAACAACTCATAACTATTATACTATTAAGACTAGTATCTTAACTAATGGTCTGGCATTGCTGCTATTGCAATACACTACAGAAATAGGTTCTATGGGTAGAAGTTATATTCCTATCTAACCAGTAACATCGTCTTCACTTGAGATGATGTATATGTTGACTTCCTTGACTTCATTGAAGAACTGTATATTCTGGTGATAATTCCTGGAGCATAACTTGATGTAGACATCGTCTATACTGGCTTTAGAACCTAGCAAGGGTTAAGAAGATACTTTGAGTACGAGCGTACTCAGCAAGTTCACTAGAAAAGGAGTGTTTAATGCACTATAACTACAGCCACAGACCTTAGGTCGTAGTCAATGCAAGTTTTCATAAAAATTTCTTCAAAGGTTGCTTTTATTCTGAAAAACTATGTCCGTCAGCCTTCACGGGTTTACCAGAACTTTCATGGAGTTCCTTTCCCGTCGCGTTCGCAGCTCCTTCCCGGACCAGGGAGTAACAAGTTACAGTTCTTACACTCTACATAGTTGCGTTACTTTACCCATGAGAGATCTTAGCTTTGTTGCACATCCAAATTGGAGGTTCGTTCACACTTCCTTGGTGTGAGGCCCAGACTAAGATCCAAGCCAATCACTGCCTTCTCCGCGACCCCGCATGTCTCCTTGGTGTACGCCAGCCCACCTATTGAATTACGACAATTGGCAGTACAGACCGTTCAGATGCCGGAACTATCATGGGATGTTGAGGGCTCCCACCCATATGCTGCATATCATCTACGAATTACCATATAATATGCATGCTACGAGTGATAACAGCCACGACCCGCACATCCGGCTCCATGCGAGAAGGAAAAGATACAGCTGACTTCACCGTCCCATTCCAAATCTCATGGTCAACGTGTGATATACGACGCAAGAATCACTGGCAACATTGATTGTTAAGTCCTAGATAATATATTCCTTTACCACCGGAACTCTTATAGTAGGTTATTTAACCTATAATCACGTTATTATGAAAATAGTGTTTTCTGACCTTTTTCAAATGCAGGTGATGACAACACTGGATTAGTAAAATACTTTACAGAAAATAATCAAAGGACATGAGCAAGTGTGAACTTGCCTTTTGTGATTGCAAGATTATGCACTCACGGTCTTCAAGACAATATAAAAGATCCAATATCTGAAATCAGCATCATTGGTCCGGTAAGGACTAATGTTTAAAGAAGCAAGATGCTATTATGCATAAATAATGTAATGCAATTTCGTAAACTCGAATTCTCGGGGGTAACATTGTTTTAGGGTTTGGATACTGGAAAGGGTTTCCTTGGAATGTGTTGCCCTTTTAGATTAAGTTTCACACATGTGCTTCTTATTAAGGCTTGTGAGTGTGTGTGAAACAATATGTACACATAATGGCATACAACAATAAGATATACTAATGAGATGTGCTACTCAAGGACTGCTTATATGTGAATTATCTTATCTTCAAGTTTTACCTTGTAGGTGATGACATTTATAATGAACTTAAGTGTTAACAATTCTAGGTATATAAGTAAAGCTTAACGTAATGTGATTATTATTAATTGTCATATGTTGTTTGAAGTGATAAAACGAATAACTTTTGATGAAAATCTTACTCAACTAAGTAGAAGCATTTAAGCTTTTAAGTTAAACTTATGAGGTGTTCTTTCTAGTTATAGTCTTTAAGTAAGGAATAATTGCCTTTATTGGAATAATGATATTAGTAGTATTTGAGACTTATCTATCTTGGTTTTTAACTGGGTTGGTTTGGTATTACGATACTTTTATAAATTAATTATAACAGACCAAAGTTAACTATAAAGCATATAATAAAGTATTTAGCACCATACTTAAAGCTTTGCAAATTAAAAGTAACTTTAAGAATGTAGATAGACTTAGGGTGTATTACTTATGATACTTGTATCTTGTTCACTTTATATTGTTTCCTTAGAGTTACTTAAGAATGGCATTACTTCTATTGGAGTAGTGGTTTCTTTACAATATAATGGTATAAAGGGATTTGTCTCCCTATAAGGGTGTGGTTAATGTTTGTGAATAAGTAAATAATATTACTAAACTAATTATGGATTCAATATAGTGTTTTGGTTTGTTTATAACTTGTAGTTGAATTATTGGAGTAGGTTTTATTTCACTACAAAATTATTCTTGGAGATCTTATAATGGATAAGGATTCTTTTATAAAATAATATACATTAATGGTTGAGAGATAATTTAATAAAATTGTATTTAAAATGTTTTAAACCATTTTAACTTCATATTATCAATATTTAAGACTAATACTATTTATTAGACTTAATTAGCTAATTTTTAGAATTATTAGGAATTTTTATTTACCCTAATGTGAATTATCAATTAAGGAAATAAGTTTATATTTAAGTTATTAAAGTTGTTTAACTTTTTATTTAACTCAAAAGTGGAATATGACATTTTTATCATGTAGTTATTATTTTTGTGATCATTTTGGTATATTACATTTATTTTTGTGATTTATAAATATTAAGATATGATTTTAATAAGGTTTATTACTTTATAAACACTTAATAAATAATAAATATTTAATTAAGTGTAGTAAGAATGTATGATTATAGTTTTAAAGTATTGTTTTTATATTTCTAAGATTTTTGGTATTTTATTTATACTTTTAGTATTTATCAATATTAAAATATGAATTATCAAAGTTGTATTACTTATAGAACTTTTATTAAACAATATTTATTTAAATAATCATCATAATAATATTTTATAATAGTTTTAAGTTGTAGATTTTATTTTTCTAAACATTTTCACATATTAAATGTATTTTTCTGATTTATAAAACAAAAGATATCAAATTTACAAGATTTAATCATTTTGTTTTATTTCTAGAATATTGATATTTGAATTTATATTGTTTTAACATTTCTTAAATAGACACTAAACTTTTCACACTTGAGCTAAACTACCCCAGGGTCCCTGACCAGTGGGCCTGTTGCTACATGGCATACCCACAGTAGCAATGCGTTTGTTACCGTTTCTATTTCTACTACTAGCCAATGACAGATGGGCCATGGCCACGTCAGATGCCACATGGGCGTAGACTGAGTCAAAACTCTGGACCAGGTTAATGATGACGTCACCTCGTTGGAGTTTGACGTCATCATGCCAGAACACGATGGCGCCGCCAAAATATGGCACGAGGATTCAATTGAAAGGGTGCGTTCGAAGCGGCTGGATGTGGTGAGTAAAATAGGGTGCTATCCCAACGCTCAGAACCATGGTGGAAACTCTAGCAAGTTGAAATACGACGGCGCTCGTCGGCCTCACGACGACCTCTTGCTAGAGGATAAATTAGGAAACTATAATAGGGCCAGAGATGTGTGAGTGTACCCTGAGTGCAGCCGTGTGGTCCATGTCGAAGATGGTGACCGGAGATGGGCGCAGTTTCACGGATTTCGGCGATCACCGTGGAAAGGGAATTGAAAAATTCACTTCAATCCGAGCTCCACTTGCTGCAGTACTCCACCTAGAGGATCTCGGAGACGCGGCGCTCCTTCTCCACTACCCCACGATCCTCGAGGTGGCTTGTATCATCAGCTAGCCGGAGCTCGCCGGCAATGACTTCGGGGTTGTGAAAGAAATTAGAGAGAGAGCGCGTGAGGAATGGTCAGTAGAAGGATTAGGGCGTCGCCGTGTCGTTCTTATCCTCACGGAGGCCTCAGTGGCAGCGTGACATCGATGGTGGCATCGGGTGGTCGTCGACCCTCCAGCGAGCAGCTTGTCCAGGGGAGGAAGACGACGGATTAGATTTCCAAAAGGTATGCGGGCTTTGCTGGGCTGCGGTTGGGTGGCTGTGGTTGCTCGTGGGCGATGGATAAGAAGGGGAGAAATGGGCCGTGGGGCAGATCTAATATCCTTCTGTTTTTTCCTAGTTAATTTTCTTTTTCTATATTCTGTTTTGTTTTCAGGTTTGTATTTTCTTATTTGTTTTAAGATTTGTATTTTACTTATTAGTTTGAAAGTTTTTTATAGAATTTTATCTGCTAGATAATTGCAGCAAATCCTAAAATATATTCAAAGTCATTTTGTGAATTTTTTTATTGTATAATGATTATTTATTTACATATATATTTTTCTTAATATTATATGTAAGACTTTTGATATACATTTAGTTGAGATAAAATTCATAAACTTATTAAATAATGTATTAATATTAATCCATGAGTTTTAATTCTTATTGATTTATAATATTAAAGAAACTTTTATATATATAGTGATCCTTCATAATTATTTGATACATAAATTCTAAGGACTAATAGTGTTTGAAATTATATTTACTTACCCTAGGGTTTTAGGGTTCTTGATACATTTGTATTCTTTTATTGATATGAATAAAGATTAATGGCTAAACACATTGTCTTTATATTTGTGATGAGAATGATGTTACCCTTTTACAAACAGTGGGGTGATTCTTTAGAATGACTTATGAGAAAGAATTGATAAAGATAGCTCCTAAGCACATATGGTTATAATAAATGGAATTGAGAAAAGATGTGCTTAATTGTTTGTTATAAGAAAATATTCCTACAGAAGGATTTATCCATCAAATGAGATGGATGTTAAGCTTGATTATACATTTAGGGTTTAGGGTTTACCAAGGATTCCTATTTTCCATATTTCATAATTCTAGACTTCTAATTAATGAATTCCTTTCCTAGATATATTACTTCTCTATGTCCATCATCATGTGCTAACATGATGAGCTTTGCTTTACAGAATATTCTTATCCACCTTTTATTCTTCTAAATTCATTTGTAAATCCAATGAGCTTGACACTAAAGCTTTCATAATCTTTTCATATCTATACTTGGGTATATAAACTATTCTACTGCTGATAACCCCCAATCCAACAAGTGGTTACTTCCAACTCCAATCATACTCGTCCTTAATCATCTTTCACTAATATCACTTCAATAGATGTATACATCAAATCCTACTTCACCTCAAGTGCTTAGTATTTCCAAAGAGGAAAATACAACTTCTTTGATCCAGTGTTGTTCTAACATCATTTTAATCATATTATCTTGTCTCTACTTGACTCCAATATCTATCATTCCAACCTCATATTATATTAATGTGACTTGTAATGACCAATCTAGGATAATATATCTATACTATGGTTCAATCATGTTTTATCCACCAATGTCACTTATACATGGTATAAGCATTCAATGTTGGTGAATAAGGCATGGTCATTATAATCCTTTGTGGTTTAGGTTTCTAGTTGGCTAATCAAGGATTCATCAATACTACATTACAGTTGTATTGAAATTATCTTCTTAGTATCTCTATTGGATTAAGAGAGATAATTCATTAACTATACCTACCTGATCCAATAGGATTACTCCTGGGAACTTGCTTCAGGGTTCATCCTTGTAATCTTCTTTATTACCATATTGATTTGATTTTCTTCAATCACTCCCATCCTATAGATGATATCTAAAACTAGCTTCACTATTTACCTCTTATTAATTTTTTTCTTTATAAGCCTTAAGTGAATGCTATAATAAGGACAAGACTAAATAGGTCAAGAATTGATAGGTTAAGAGTTGGTGAATCAATAGTTGATTACTCAATATTGATGAACCACAAATATAAGGATATGATTCAATAGAGATGATAAGGATTGATATGGAAAGAAAGATATATGGTGAATGATCTTGACTTTGGTTTCT
Source organism: Avena insularis (assembly GCA_023614405.1). NCBI lineage: Eukaryota > Viridiplantae > Streptophyta > Magnoliopsida > Poales > Poaceae > Avena > Avena insularis. The sequence goes on from CM042695.1 coordinate 262,037,236, forward strand.
TTCCTACTCAATCTCACTAGAGAGTTAAAGTTAGATATTTCCATGATACTCATGGTATAAGTAGATGAGATTAAGATATAGTTGTTACATTCTTATTATTTGTGTTATATTTATAATTTGGTATTCATGAGTGATTATAATGAATACTATGATATGATCACCTAAGGATCAAATATAAATCATTAAGTAATGTATTAGGTTTTGAATTTTATTACATTTTATCTACCCTTAGATCAAATCAAGTTTACCCAAAATAAGGTTTTAGCAAAGGTCATATAGAAACTTATCGCAGTCAACTTGATGATCTATTTCAATTCCATCAAGTTAAGAGAAGCTTCAATCACTTTGACAAGTTTTATTTAAAAGCGCAAAAATTATTCAGATTTTCTATGCATGAATGCAATGGACACATCTGCGTTTAGCTTATTTCTAAGCTCTAATGCTGGGATGTTACAAGCACTAGCGTTAGTGAGTTGTATTTGGTCCCACTGTATCGTAGTTTCACATAATGGTTCTTCAAACCATCTATTTTCCTTTGTTGTGGTGTTTGTTGTATCGGGTGCTATGAATGAATGAATGAAAAGCAAGTTGCTAGAAAAATATGAGTCAAACTTCAAAAACTTTACGAAACCCCGAACCTTAGAAATTTCCCTCTTTTCTCATGATCTATCTCAATCTTCAGATGCCTCACGGAGGAAGCACTTCATCCCCAGACCCAATGTTGCAAATCTTGCAAATGTTGGTTTAGGACCGCGAAGCCGAAAGAGCCGAATGTCAAGCCAACTTAGCCACCCTTCAACAGATAGCTCAGATGGCCAACAACAATCAAGGACATGGAAATCAGGACACCCCTAGATCTAAGCTCAAGAATTTCCAGAACACCAATCCACCCATTTTCACTAAGTATGAAGAGCCCCTAGATGCAGATGATTGGATGCAAACCATGGAGAACAACCTGGAAGTTGCAGGAGTGGAAGCTAACGAGAAGGTACTGTTTGCCAACCACTATCTGGCCGGAGATGCAAGAGCATGGTGGAACAGCATTCGCGCAATGACTGTAGGACAGATGATGACTTGGGAAGAGTTCAAAGTCAAGTTCAGCAGAACCCATGTGCCACCGAGTTTTATCAAGAGGATGAGAGATGAATTCAGGGAACTGAAGCAAGGGAGAATGACAGTGGAATACCGTGACAATTTTTTGTCATTGGCTAGGTATGCACCAGATGAGATAGACACTGAAACCAAGAAAAAGGAGAGATTCCTGAATGGTCTGCACGATGAGATGCAGACAGTGTTAGTCAATATCCCATTTGCTGCTATTGAAGCCTTAGTTGAATCTGCCATTCATATGGAAGGAAAGATCAACCATGCTAATGAAAACCGCAAGCGTCGCATGATGCATCAGCCAGGAACCCACCATACACGAAAGTATCGCCCAACCCATCTCCAGGATTTGCCCCAAGAACCAACAGACCCCTAATGAACCGTCCAACCTATCCCAACCGTGGAAACCCAAGGCCCGGAGGAAACAACAACAACCCTGGGAACCCTAGCAATTTCAACCGTGCATCGCCTAAGTTCAACAATAACAATGCCGCCACTAACACCAACACTGCCCCAAGGACTGGAAGCAATGTTGTGCCCGTTGCAGCGAAGGACAAGTCCCAAGTGACTTGTTATGAGTGTGGAACCAAAGGTCACTATTCTAATGAGTGCCCCAAGAACATTGTCGCATCCCCCAATGCAAATGCCCCAGCTCAGTAGCAGCGTCCTGTTCAGCCTGGAAGAAGGTTTGCCCCAGGGAATTCGCGCAACCGCAACGGCCGTATCTTTCTCATGCATGCTGAAGAAGCCCAAGAAGCGCTAGATGTCGTGCTGGGTATGTTTTCTGTTAACTCAGTACTTGCAAGAGTATTGTTTGATACTGGAGCATCGCACTCATTTGTTACCAAAGAATTTGCATGCACTAGCAAGATTCAACCAACCAAATTGAAGCATGTTATGATAGTTCAAATACCTGGTTCAACCACCAAATCTAGACAAATTTGCAAGGCCGTAACTATCCGAATCCATGGCATAGATTTTTATGCTAATCTAATAGTACTCGGAACTAAAGGTTTGGAAGTAGTATTAGGAATGGATTGGATGTCCAAACATAAAGGATTAATCGACTGTGCCAAGAAAGCCATAACCATGACCAGACAGGAATATCGAGAGCATGTATCTGAAACCTTGCCCCGTCAATTCAAGTGCAACAAGAGTCTAGCCCAACCAACCATTGACCAAGTCCGGATAGTCTGTGAATACCCCGATGTATTTCCAGATGTCTTGCCCGGTATGCCCGCAGATCGGGATATAGAGTTTATCATTGAACTAATCCCTAGAACTGGACCCATAGCCCAGAGACCATATAGTATGAACCCGTCTAAACTAGTGGAACTGAAGAAGAAACTGGATGTTATGCTGGAAATAGGATTGATCCAACCAAGTGCATCGCCATGGAGATCACCTGTCTTGTTTGTGGACAAGAAGGATGGAGGTAACCGTTTATGTACGAATTATCGGAAGTTGAATGATGTCACCATCAAGAACAAGTAGCCACTGCCAAAGATAGAAGACCTATTTGACTAGTTGACTGTTGCCAAAGTGTTTTCTAAGATTGACCTTAGAACTGGTTATCACCAACTCAAGATTTGCGTAGAGGATATGCCAAAGACTGCCTTTACCACCAGATATGGATTATACGAGTATACTGTCATGTCTTTTGGATTTACCAATGCCCCCGCTTATTTCATGAACCTCATGAATAAGATTTTTATGGACTTCCTGGATAAGTTTGTCATTGTTTTCATTGATGACATTCTGATCTATTCCAAATCAGAACAAGAACATGAGCTACACCTAAGGACCATCCTTGGAACCCTTAGAGAGCATCAGCTGTATGCCAAGTTTAGCAAATGTGAATTCTGGTTACAGGAGGTAGGATTCCTCGGACATATCGTATCAGCCGTCGGAATTGCTGTCGACCTTGCAAAGGTGAAGGATGTTGAAGATTGGCAAGCCCCAACCACTCAAACCCAAGTTCGTGCATTTCTCGGATTAGCGGGATACTACCGCAAGTTCGTAGAAGGATTCTCGAGTATCGCCATACCCATGACCCAATTGCTGAAAAGGATAAGAAGTTTGAATGGACAGGCAAATGTGAAGCGAGTTTTCAAGAACTCAAGAGGAGATTGATTTCAGCCCCAATCTTGATCATGCCGGATATCGTGAAGCCTTTTGATGTGTATTGTGACACATCCAAGATCGGTCTCGGATGTGTGCTAATGCAAGAGGGTAAAGTTATATCTTATCTATACCGACAACTGAAACAACATGAAAAAAATTATCCTACCCATGATCTTGAACTAGCAGCCGTAGTTCTAGCCATGAAGACATGGAGGCATTATCTTATGGGAAACCGTTGTGAGATTTATTCGGATCAGAAGAGCCTAAAGTATATATTCACTTAGAAGGAGCTAAATATGAGGCAGAGAAGATGGATGGAGCTAATCAAGGACTATGATCTAGACATCCACTATCACCCCGGTAAAGCCAATGTGGTAGCAGATGCCCTTAGCAGATTGCTGTGCCGCTTGAACTCCATGATCCTGAAGGAGCGACCAAGTTTGCACAAAGAGATGGAAGGTTTCCGAATGGAATTATTAAGTGAAGGATTTTTGGCTAGCATAGAACTTCAACCCACTTTGATCAGTCAGATCAAGGAGGCGCATAAAGTAAATGCTAGTATCGACGGAATCAAACGTCATATCGGTACAGGTAAAGTACCCGGATTCACCAAGGATGAAGGAGTTCTATGGTACAAAGGACGTCTCTGTGTACCAACAGATTCAGAGCTGAAGGAAACTATTTTGAAGGAAGCCCATGATACTCTTTATTCTATCCACCCCGGAGGAACGAAGATGTATCAGGATTTGAAGGAGCAATTTTGGTGGAATAAGATGAAGAGAGAAATCGGAAGCTACATCGTCAAGTGTGATATTTGTCACAGAGTCAAGGCGGGACATCAAAGACCCGCAGGACTGTTGCAACCATTGCAGATTCTGGAATGGAAGTGGGATTCTGTTGGAATGGACTTTATCACCGGATTGCCTACTTCTAGTAGGGTAAATGACTCTATTTGGGTCATAGTTAACAAATTGTCCAAGGTAGCCCATTCCTTACCAGTCAAGACCACCTACCAGAGCTCGAAGCTAGCGGAGTTCTACATTGCTAGAATCGTCAGTTTGCACGGAGTCCCAAAGAACATTGTGTCAAATCAAGGAACTCAGTTCACCTCGAGATTCTGGAAGAAAGTCCAGGAAAGACTCGGCACCTGACTGGATTTTGGCACAACTTATCACCCCTAGACAGACGGACAAACAGAGCGAGTAAATCAAATACTCGAAGATATGTTGAGAGCATGTGTGCTAGAGCATGGATCTAAATGGGAAGACTGTCTGCCTTTCGCAGAATTTTCTTACAACAACAGTTATCAAGCTAGTTTGGAAATGACCCCATTTGAGTTCATGTATGGAAGGAAGTGTCGTACCCCTTTGAATTGGTCGGAAGTAGGAGAGAATCAGATTTTCGGACCCGACATCCTCCGAGAAGCAGAAGAGAAAGTTCACAAGATTAGTGAGCACCTCAAGACAGCCCAGTCAAGACAGAAGAGTTACACCGACAAGAGACGTCGAGACCTCGCTTTCAATATCGGAGATTTTGTGTATCTCAAAGTGTCGCCCTTGAAGGGAATGCAACGTTTCCAACTCAAAGGAAAGTTAGCCCCAGGTATATCGGACCTTTCAAGATTCTGAATCGTCGAGGAGAAATATCGTATCAACTGGAACTGCCAGAGATGTCAGCAGTGCATAATTTGTTCCATATATCGTTACTTCACAAATTCCTTGAAGTTCTGGAGAAGACTGAAGTTTTCAAGAACATTGATCACCACACCTAGAGATCAACGATGACCTGACATATCCCGAAGTACCCATCCGTATTTTGGAGGAAGCTTTTAGGACCACCAGAACCCGAAGCATCAAGTTTCTCAAGATTCAGTGGAGTAACCACACTGAAGAAGAAGCTACCTGGGAGCGAAAAGATCACATCAAGATGGAGTTTCCCGATCTTTTTAAATCCTAGTTTTCTTCTTCTTTCTCAAATCTCGGGACGAGATTTAGTTTAAGGAGGGAAGGTTTGTAACATCCCAAAAATATTAAACAAGATTATTGTAACACCCTCGGATCGACCCTATGCAAGTTTCAGCGATTGCCGCCAAACCCACATAGAAACGATTCAAAGGTGCTCACCAGGCACTTTCGTGCGGGTGGAAAACGAAGTAATACCATTACACAATAGTCCAAGATGGAACCCACAGAACAGATATATACAACAATGACTCAAAGAGTCAAGAATACAGATATACAATACAAAGATCCAAATCACCTTTAAAACGATACAGCGTCCGAGTACGGACAAGATGCAAATTGAGCTAAGAGCCCTGAAGAATAACCAATGGCGTCCATAACCCTGCCCAGGCCAAGCCGGAAGGGTAACCCTGCTAACGTCGTCGATCTCAAAACCTGCTTAAACAAAAGGGGGTGCCGGCAAAGGGCAAAGGAAAAAGAGCGGTCAGTACTGAGGCCAATACACGGTGAGACTAGAATTCGGCGGTCCTCGCCTACATAGGTATGGTGGACTGAAGCGGCAGCGCAGCATGCACTAAACAACCTATAGAGACTCAATATAACTAGCGGCTATCACATAGGGATAAGAAAGACCTATTCGAATCCAACCTGAAACTATCACCAAGCATACCACCCTGGTATTTCCCCCTCGAGACCAAACGAGGAAGTCAACCGAAGAACTCACACAATTGGCAGTTTTATTCATTTCGTTATAGTTGCGGCAATTACTAGTCAAATATAGATAGCATGAGTCATCCTACAGTGGGCAGTTCTAGTTAACCATGCCGTTGTAGTTGCAGTACTTACTAGTCAGATACATATAGCATGAGGCATCCCAAAACTAGGAGTTGTTGGTGCTTTTATTTAGCCATTCCGTTGTAGTGGAGCAGATTACTAGTCATTATAAAGTCAAATTTATAGCACTACTTTAGTTATAGTTGTCTATGATCGAGATAATATGCTCCAAGTCGTCCATAACCGCGGACCCGACTTTCAGAAAGTTTTACCCTGTAGGGGTGCACAAATAGCAACACACGCACGATCAACCTCGGGAAAAACCAAATGAAAACCCAACGAGGCATCACGACAAAACATTCGCAAGATTCATGTTTAATTTTAGGGGACCACCCAACCAAGCTACCCGTGACGAAGTTGGCTAGCTCCGAGGCGGACCCAGAGGTTTGTGCCAATGGATGTAAACGACTGGGAACCCGAAAGTGTGACTGGGCTTGTCGATACCACGAAAACATTCCACATTTGTTCCTAAACAGTACAGGCGCTCCACGCGCAATCGTAAATAAAGCAGTAAAGAATGGCATAGGTACATGATAGTAATAAAGCCCCAAACTACTTTGTGGCCCAAAGGAATTAAATATGACTCAATCTAGGGTTAGGAGGATTCATGGTCCCAGATGCAGATAGTGCGAATATTCAAAGAACAGGTATCAAGTACTCAGGGTCCTACGGGACACAAGTGGACGGTTAAAAACCAAATAACATCTATTGCCCACCTGTGCCTCTACATTATTTACCTACTTCAATTTTAGTTATTAAACGGTAATTAAAACCATGATCATATCCAACATTAAACATGCGGCATTACTCCAACAACTGTGAAAGATCGACGGCGCGACACATCACCTGCGCAAGCAACTACGACTCGCAAGGTCGGCTATCTACCAAACAGCAGGTAATAGGATGTGTCCATGGCAATATAAGGGCTGCAGGGAAGTATAACGGGGTACGGAATCTATAGCATCGCAACACAGATAGCAATAGATTAACAGGAGGAAATAAAGACTATAAATGTAAAATAGGTAGAAAGAGAGAGAATGCTCGCCTAAAAACATTGCCGAAGGTATATCCGAAGAACTTGTCAAAGCTCACAACACCTCATCGTCCTATCCGAGAAGAAGCAAAGCACTAAGAAACAAGCAATGCAACAATTACAACTAGTGCGAAAGAACCGGCATGATCATGATATGATGCATGACATGTCAAATTAATGATGCAAACCATGTTAAAAAGATGTCATTTGTATAGCACCATGATGTTACAACATTAGAGAGGCATTATTAACAAGTAATCATTTTCCAATTTTATTCATCATGTTTTTCTTGTATAAACAATTCTGATTTTAAAAGTTCTCCATGATGCATGATGCAATTCCAAGTAGGGAATGCATAGTTGGAAAGGGCTCATCGTGTTGATCGATTTAGACATATCATTTGAAGAATTCGGAATTACGTATTGGAAGTTATGAATTTATTTTTAAAAAATAGGAATTTAATGACATTTAAATAATTTCGAAATTTTATTTTCCCAGAAATTATTTGGGTAGCATATTATTGATCCTTGCATCTTTCTGATCTCAAAACATATTTTATTTGTCAACTTTGGAGTTATAGATCACAAGTTATTATTTATTGCATTTTATATAGTAAATGGCAATATAGTTAATAGTTTGCATATTTAGGATAATCCAACAAACAGATAAATTTTATATTCAAATTACTCAAACAATTTCATTTACTTTTCATTTGAATTTTTTTGGATTCGAGTCATATTTTACAAGGTAGAAGTATTTGAAAAGGTGGTATTATTTCTGCAGAACCTTCTCAGCTGACACGTTCCTGGAATCTGAATTGTAAAGCTCGGGGCCAATGGCAAGAGCACTTCGGTGGTATCGATAGACTGAACTTTTCCAAAGGTAGAAAAATATATAGCTAGCTCGGATGAACTTTGGAGGTTGATTTCCACTTCATCGCAACTCCGTTTGTAGTGCGGTTTGAAGCTAGATGGAGCTAGGACAAAGGAGTATTGATGGACATGAAAGGATTTGCTGGAGCGTCGCTGAGACGAACGTGAGCATGCGTCAAACAGAGGGTGCTGTAGATGCTTGAAGCTGGCGGGCTGTCTGCAGTTTTGACAGTGTAAACGGCTTATCTTCCGGTGATGAATGTTGAAGTGTATAAGTGGATTGCACTAGTCCTTTCTATCAGTTCAGACTTTTGGTTGCGTTGGCTAGTGCATGAAGCTTGACATGGTATCAGAGCCTAAGGTCTCAAGTTCGAGTCCTGGCTTTCGTAATTTATCCTAAAATTGCTGTTGACCTCTCTGTGTCCATGTATAGGCCTCTTGAGTCATACGTGAGTTTCGCGCGCCGTCGCTCTCTTCCGGTTGCACGTGCTGATTTCTCCCTGTCACACGTGAGAGGGGGTGTTGAAGTGTATAAGTGGATTGCACTAGCCCTTTCTATCAGTTCGGACTTTTGGTTGTGTTGACTAGTGCATGAAGCTTGACAATGGAATCGACTCATCTATGATTATTTTTGAGCCAGGCTTGGCTCTGCGGGTAGCTGGAACATCAAGGGAAAAAAGTCCCACAAATAGTTCCGCCGGAGGTGGTTTGTATCGCCGGGAAAAACCGAGGGAAACAGCAAATCTGCTCTGACGAAACAGACGGATGCAGACTGAAACTCGACTTGCCTGACGAATGATTTTCGCGCGACTTCAGATTGCGATTCTGAGTGATCTAGTGCTCCGTTTGCTGCACCGTTCATTTCTTCTGATGACTGGAGGTTCCCTCTTTGTGTAAGTGTGCAAATCGGTGATGGGGCAAACCTAAGTGGCTGGTAGTTCAAGGGAAACAGAGGTACGGCGGGTGGCGAGCTAGCTACAGGCGTGCAAGTGTGCTTGGTGTGCGACATAATACAGGAGCAGCAACAATCATGTACGCACGTCTATGTAGCTAAGCCCAAGCAGGTGAATCAAAACGCTCAGAGCAAAAACAGCTAGCTGAACTGATTGGGGATGGGCGGGTCTGGACAGCGATCGCGGCACGGATGCAGCGGCGCTCCGGGGCAGAGCAACAAGAACGAGAATGGGAGGGAGAAGCTGGAGTTGAGGCTCACCTTGGGCTCGTATGTGGCCGAGCCAGCCGAGCGGGAGGAGGTAGGTGAGCAGGTGACGATAGCGACGGTGACTGCGGGTACGCGGTGACAAGCTTGGCGACGCAGCGCTGCTTCTCCGTGAACAAGGATGCAAGCAGGAGAGTTAGTCGACGAGGAGACGTCCCCAGTGTCGAGGAGGTAGGTGGCGCTGTGTAATGTCGGAGGCGAGCGGCATGGAGATGTGCTGCCTTGGTGTTTAGGAAAATAAGAAGAGGAGGAGAATACGGAGCCAGGGAAGGCTCGATCCAGATCTGTTGGGGAATTCGCAGGGGATAAGAAGGAGGGAGGCAACATGTGGAGGAGAGGGGAGCCAGGGCTGACTAGGATGACGGCGGAGTGACGGGCACCTGCTCCACTCCGTCAGAAGCAGAGACAGCGAGGGCGACGGGAAGAAGAACATGAACGGCGTCGTGTCGCAGGGATATGGGCCGGGGTGGACTGTGGAGAAGGCTTGGGCCGCTGCAAACTATCTTTCCCCTCTCTATTTCCTTAAACAATTCACTTTTGTCAATTTGTTGTTTTATTCTTTTACAATTTCAAACCAGCTTCTAATTTCAAATCCTTTTGAACCTTTTCAGGAGATTTTGAACAGAGGGTTTTACTATGAGGAAAGGCAAGAGAGAACAAGAGAAAGAGGGAGAAGGAGATGCCCACATACATAATATGTGTATGTGTCAATTTGGGCATTTTACAAGATTAGGGTTTTAGAAAAAGAACCAACGACCCTTTTCAAAATATTGGACCCTGGCAATGGCCCTTGTTTGTAGAAAGCAAAATAGAGAGATACAAAGAGAGAGGAAGTATTTGTAATAGCCACACCACAAGCAAGACAATAAAAAAACAAGGTTTGATATGATGCTCCAATGCAATGTGACATCATGACATGATCATGTAATCATGATGATGTACAAAATAAAAACACCAAGCAGTTTTCAAGTAGTGGTTTTACGTGGGGTGCTACAATTATCAATTCCAATCACCGAAATTTAGGGTTAACAAAAACATTTGTTAATTCAAAACATTATGAATGCATGTGTGTATGTGATGATTGTGTGAATGCATAAATGGACTTGTGTGATTGATCTAAATAGCAAGTAATGGTTTAAATATGAAAACAACATCATCTAAAACATTTCCAAGCAGAAACAAATCAAGAGAAAATAAAAAACAAAACAAATAAGCAAATGGTCATTTTTGCCAATCTTGCTCACTAGAGCACTTTGAGTGTTTCTAGTCCAAGATTTCAAACAGAAACTTTTCCATTTCTTTTCACCCCTTGCAAGACCAAATAAAAGTGAATCAAAGCCCACCTTTCAAACTTATACAAACATTTGGCAACTTGATTCAAATCACAATTCAAAATTGAATCTTTATCATATGTGAAGATCACCATTTCTCAAAACCCAACCAAACCAATTCCACTTGACCAATCCCACTAACCAGAGAATCCCTAGTATGTAACCAACACATCCACCAAGTTTGAATCCAAAATTCAAATTTGAATCTCTTGTGGCCATTTCATCAAACACCTTGTAATCAACAAACAAACATCAAACACTATTAGAAGCAGTGATTTTGGCCAACCTTGTTCCCTCTATAGCTCACACTATACTCTCAGTAGATGATCTAGCTCAATTAACAAGCTTTAGCACCACTGTGAGCATGCCATAGCCATCACTGGTGACCATGCCGAGCCTAACTTGCCACCCCCATGTTGACAGCAAGCTAGGAGAAGCACCAAGCCTAGAAAGGATGTCCGGGACACTCCCCACCGTCCACCGCCACCCCCTATCTAAGCCTCGAGTGCAGCCAGCCCCTGGACCACACAGCCCGAGCATGCCAAGCCTCTCTGCGAGCGAGCCAAGAGCGTGCCAGAGTACCAACCTCAACACGCGCCCATAGACCGCGCGCCGCCCTCGCCGCGTCCAAGCAGGATCGCTAGCACCCCAGCAATACCGCGGACATGCCCGTTCGCTGCCGTGCGTACCATAGACGTTGTACGCCATTAAAACCACCATCGGACCCTCCTAGAGCGCAGCGATGTTCCGACCGTTTTGCACCTCCCCACGCCGCGTGACCTTGCCGTTGAACTTCGCTAGGGAACAAAGCACCATACCCTACCCTTTCCCATGCCAGTAGCTTGTTGTAACGACGACACCGACGAGCTCTGCCCGCGCCATTCGGTCCCCTTCAGGCACTATAAATAGAGGCCACCCCAGCACGAATTCTTGACACCATCTCACTCCCCTCTCTCTTAGAAGCACCCCACCTCACTCCCGGAGCAAGGCGAGCAGCGCATCACCGGAATTTGGCCGGAGTCTGCCGTTGCTGGAGGAGAAGGGCGCCGTTGATTGGAGCTGCCCCAGGAGGAGCTGCCGGTACCAGGAGGATCACCGTCATCGACTTCGTCATTTTCCCCCGTCGCCGACCATTGTCTAAGCACGGGTGAGCCTCCCACGACCCCCACTGGCCGCGCTAGGGTCTGTCTGGCCGGAGTTGCCCGACGTGGACGGTGAACCACAACCGTTTGATTAGAGCTTCGTCATGCAGTCCACATCCACCCATACTGATTCGCACCCCTCTGTCTCACTGACGAGTGGGGACAGCCACTTAACCTGCCTGCGCGCGCTGTGCATAGTGAGCGGCCCAGCTAGCATCCCACGCGACCTAGTAATTCAAATTTAGGTTTATTCTTTTAGTTTCAAACTCAGTTCTATACCCAGATTCAAAAATCAACCCAGCTCGATTCACTAAACCAAAATGCATGAAACCAATTTTGTTAGAAAGGTACTAGAGTGATTAATCCAATCCTGCTGGATGCAAACCATTTAGATTTGTAGATCACCTATAGTAAAAAATAACAAGGCAGAAGCTTTTCTGCATTCAAACATTTTTCAAAATTCAACCATGAAAGCTTTTGAGTTGATTCCAACTCTCAAAAATCACATTTAACCATACATTTCAGTATATATAAAAATATATAGGTTTACTTGCAAAAATAATGGTCAAGTAATAAAAGAATGCCTCATAGGCCATTCTAGTCACTTTATTGAATTAAAATAAAAAGGTTAAACCTTATTAAATTGTGACACCACTTTAAATCACATTCCCATGTATTGAAATATGTGGTGATGACATGTGTCAACATGATCCCATGTTTTAGTTGGAGAATATTAAATATTAAGTAGTTTTTCAATGAGTAGAAATTACTTTTCTAAAATAAAGAAAGTAAAACTATTTTCCTTAATGATTGTAATGTTTGTTATGATAATAGATCATCTAGTGAAAACCTTGGTGTGATAAATAGAAATAGTTAAGTATTGTTTGGTGATTGTGTACCTCGTATTTATTTATAGACGATAGTACCGACCAAGGATGCAAGGAGGAAGGAGGATACTACGAGGAAGAAGCCGAGGAGAACTTCAACCACTGCTCTGCACAAGGCAAGCCTAATACTACTAGTTGACTTGGCAAGCTAAAACTTGCTTGTTACTATGCCAACTATATGCCTTAAGCATATGTGATTATACCCCCTTGATGATACCAAATCCTAGTTTTACTTGCAAGCTTAATTCTTTTATTTATTTATCAAAGCTTTTATTTGAGTTTACTTAGTGACTTGTAGATATTAGAAGGATAAATTGAAGGTAGCATAAAGAGCATAAAACTTGGCCTAAGTTAGATAATATTGATGTCATCCTGAGGCATGAGATTGAACTTAGCTGGTTTACACTTGTTTACCACCCCTCATTAGTATTTACCCCCACTTGTAGATGCTAGTGCTAAGCATAAAACTTGATCAACTTTAGGCGGAAATACTTGGTGAAAATGGTTATGAAAACTTTAGAATGATGAGTCATTCTACTAAAATGTTTTGACATGTGTTCTTGAACACCAGATGATTTTGATGATGAAAAAGTTAAGGCATGAGCCTTAGCCCTTTTTAAAACTGATGGTTGTCTAGATGTGATACCATTCCAATTTTACCGTACAACCACAATACCCAAAATTTGGGTAGGGCTTGACTGGAAATTTATATACCTTAGTATGGGTTCCCTTGCGGCCAAGGTTTGAGCTAAGGCTACCTTGTGAAGATTGTACACCTATGCAGTTCCCAAGATGATAGTTGGTCATGGTTGGGAGGCCAAACTCATAGGAGAGGTGCTTATAATAGGGCGTGTAATTGAAAGGTTAGGATGGATTATCCGCATACTGAGTATGGTGAATTAAGGATTGTTCCTGATGGATGTATCGAATGTTTTGGTAAAAGTGTACCACCTCTGCAGAGTGTCAAACTATTCGAAGCCGCGTCCGTGATTATGGACAGTTGGAGTGGCCATACTGTTCCATCGTCAGATGTTTTCAAAATGACTTATGAAATGATTTATGACTTGACTTGAACACAACAAGGTTGTGATATGAAATTCAAGTCCCCACTTAGGTGTTATAAAACTTTCAACTAGCTTTCTTTGCTTCTGAACTTAGTTAAGGTAAATCTGGCTTTTTGCAAAATAACCCTAGAGCTTAGTACTTCTTATTCCAAAACCCCTTCACTTGTTAGTACTGGTTTGCGAGTACTTAAAGAGTACTCATGGCTTTGTCCTTGGATATTCCCATGGCCATACTATGAAGAGGAGTATCAGGAAGACGGACAGCAGGAAGGTTATGACAACTAGGATCATCTCCCATCGTCAGCATTGCCTATGACCATGAAGATGGAGTCTCGCCTAAGCTATCGTTATTATTACGTTATTCCGATGCTTGAATTGAATTAAGACTGGATCATGAGATCCTTATTTGTGTAATACCTTATGTATGGTTTGTAATGGATGATGTACTATGATATCCAATCTGTTATGTCTTGCAAAACTGGTAATCCTGGGATTGAGATATATGTAATAATAGGCATCTGGGATTAAAAATCCGGGTGTTGACAGCTTAGGAGGACAACACAGATCTACATGAGGGACACCTCCACATCTTATCTTCGTTCCACGGTCACCTCCTCCATGTACCAAGAATCCCTTCCATACTCTTATACATGAGCATCAATACCAACAGGTGCCCAAAGGGAACTTGCCCTTGATGTGGGATTTGCCTCGTTCTAACCATGCAGGGGAGGAACACACTAAGAAGAAAGAGTGGGGAAAGAATAGCAAGGATTGGGACTCTCGGTCCGCTATGATCATGAACCGCATTGAGAAAAATTCGGAGTTGATTCGTACTCTGACCTTCGATATCGAGGATTTGAGGAGACTAATTGAGGAGCTTATCAAGAGAACACCACCACCACCGAAGGAGTAATTAATCATCAGGTTTGGCATCTCCTTGGCTTGTTCCAAGCTTGGGGGAGTGTCGCGGTATCACATCATTATCTTTTATCTTTTACCTTTTTAGTGGATTCATGTCTTTGTTAGAGAGGTTATCTTATAAGTTGGTTTGCATGTGGAAGTATCTCTCGTTTAATTGATTATCTATGTATCCCTTGGTGTGAGTGCCTTTATGGAATATTAATGAGAAGTTTCATCTTTTACTTTTTGCACTTCTTATTTTAGTTTGCAATCTCTATTATATGATTGATCTTGTTGATCAGTATTGGCATCAGTTTGGGAGCATCAAGTAAATCTAAATTGGTTTTGGCAAACCGAGCTCTGGTCAGTAGTAACACTTTTTGAGGTTTGAAAGGAAAAAATAAAAAGCTTACATGTATTTTGTATCATTTATTTTCTTTCTTGATTGGCTCATAAGCTTAGTATTCTTTATTAAAGATCTTTTGTGTCTTCAAGGAAGATTGCATGTTTGTCTTTATCACTTGTAGGTTTTCTTGTTTCTTTCAACTCTTTTGCTTGCTACCCAGCCTTGCTAGCTAAAAACCTGTTTTGAGAAGGCATAATTCGCATGCATCCAATCCCTTTGAACCAAAACATGTGCCATTTGTGTCCACCATATCTACCTATTAGCATTATTGCTATTCCAAGAAAATTCTCAAGCTTCATCTATCTTTCGAATTAAAAAGTATTTTGTTATGTGAAAACTAGTTAGTAAAGCTCTCACGAACTTGATGGCACACCTTATTTTCTTGCCCTTAATAGACTTGACCATTGTGTCATCAAAGTTGTATATGCTTGCATCTATACGTTGGGATTAGCAATACGTCAGGAACTCTTTCAACACTTATGGATACATATACAGTTGATATCATGTTCTTTTGGTTGCGGATGTCGTCGGTAAGAAATAAAAGGGGAGCTTGCAAGTCCATGGAGTTATGTATGTGTGTTAGAGAAACGCTTGGGCCGCTAGCCTAAGCCATGCCTAATCATGGTGGAAACTTACAGCATCACCATAGTGAGAAATCTATGAATCATACTTAATAAAAATCTATGCAAATAGTAAATAAAAGATCGCTGAGATGCTCACTGTCTGCTTGCCTTGTCATTTTGGTTATAGGATAGCTCATGTACCATGTGCAAGGATTACCCTGTTGGCGGTTCTTTATGATACACATGTAATTACAATGATAAGAACTTATCGGTGACTAAAGTTGAGTAGCATGAGGAGCGACCCTCATACTCAAGGGACATGAGATTGCCAACTTATATTTTGTCAAGCATATACTCCATCCTCGTTCACTTTAACCTTAATCATCTAAAGATTCCTATGATATGGGCAATGAGGGCTCAAAGCTAGTAAGTACCATAATCTTTTGGAATCTCTTTACGAACTCAAAATCCCTGCTTCCCTCTATGAAGTGACCTTTGTTCTATTACTAAGTTGAGTCAGTAAACCTTCTTCCTCTCTATCTCCAGCAAGCATTTGAGTTGTTGTGTTGCAAGAATTCATATGGTGATTTATTCAATCATTTTCTTTATCTTCCTTGTTTGCACAAGACACTTATCTATTGAGTATTACTTTGAAAGCCATCATAGTGCAAAACCTTTTTGAGCAAAGAGTGCTCCTGTTTTTGAAGACTTCTACAAAAGCTTTTTGTGAAACTTTTTGCCAGCTGTTCTCTGACCAAGAACAAAGTTTGCCAATTCCAATTGTGATTTATCTTTATGCATCTCTATTGTGACTCCTATACTTGTTGGAAGCTAAGTTATATAATGGTGAGTTGCCTTCTTCTATGAGTTGTGTAATGGTAAGTGTGATGCTTCTTGTCCGCATTCTTTTATTAACACTTCACTCCATAAACCTGTGGACATGTTTACTGAGCTCAGTTTTCTCTTGGGGACAAGTGAAGGTCTAAGCTTGGGGGGAGTTGATACGTCCATTTTGCATCACCATTCTATATCATAATTTGCCTCTATTCATTGATATGTGTCTTATTATGAGGTGTTACTTATGTCTTTTCCTCTATTTTTGCATGTTGGATGATTCTTGGAGGATGAACTACCGGAGTCAGGATTCTGATGGAAAAAAGGTGTTTTGATGCAATTTCGCGAAGATTAGAAAAATACCAAAAAAATATTGGAAAATCATATTTTCCCAGAAGACGAAGGAAGACAGAAGGGAAGGCATAGTTGGGCCACAGGGGGGCCACACCCCCCTAGGCGCAGGTCCCCCCTAGGTCGCTCCTATGGAAGGTGTGGCCCACCTGGCCGGCCTCCGACTCCGTCCCCTCGCCTATATCTTCCTCTCGGAACCCTAATTGTGGGGTTGCCGGAGTGACAGAAACCTGAACCCCCGTTAGGACACCATTGCACAAGGGAGCGTAGGATCTCAGAGTTTAAGGCTATGGTTAGTTTTATATCTTAATTGATTTCCTGTAGTTGCGGATGCTTGCAGGGAGTTTAATCACAAGTATGTATTAGTCCAAGTAAGGTCGGTACATCAGCACAGGTTCACCCACACAACACTTACAACACCAAAGAAGTGTACTCAGCTATTTGAAGCGAAAGAACTTGACAGAATTTCCATGTTTCCTCGAGAACGTTTGGTCCTTATAAGTATTTCCATCGGCTTGTCCTTTTCTAAGAAAGGATTGGGCCACTTGCTGCAGTTGTTCGTTGTCTTTATTACTTGCACTTTGTTTCGTTGCTTTATCAGAAAACCCCTAAAATATGTTTGCTAAGTATTTACAGAGATTTCCTGCTCCATACCACTAGTCAACACCTTCTGCTCCTCGTTGGGATCGACACTCCTATTTACTGAAAGTACTACGATATACCCCCTATACTTGTGGGTCATCAAGTATGCAGTAGCCTTCCATACTCTGCCCCGGCTTGCTCTTGCGCCACCCAGGCTTCGAACCCTCAATAAACGGTTTCTCCTCGGCGCCGGCCATCATGCCCAGGAGGGAAGTGATGATCATGAGATGATCGTCATTGCTGATAGTGTCTCGGGTGCCAGCGGCAATGGCGACTTCGTCGTCCATCAGAACGGTCAGCATCTCTTCGTCGTCTGAATCCATGCCTTTGGCAAACCCCCAAAAACCTAGTGGGCAGGGTGGTTGTGTGGCGGGCATGGAGCTACCACGAGGCAGAATGGCGTCGATGATGCGAGCGAGGAGGCGTCTTGGGGGGGGGTGGGGAGTATTTCCGGAGGCTGTGTGGGTGTTTCTAGCGGACTGAATGGCCGACAGCGACGG
Organism: Avena insularis; assembly: GCA_023614405.1. Taxonomy (NCBI): domain Eukaryota; kingdom Viridiplantae; phylum Streptophyta; class Magnoliopsida; order Poales; family Poaceae; genus Avena; species Avena insularis. The sequence continues at coordinate 262,055,003 of CM042695.1, forward strand.
GGGGGTGGTAGCGGTGGCGAGCTGCTGGGATGGTGGTCGTGGGGAAGGAAATGCAGAATGGGCGAGTTTGCAGGCGTGTGTCGCCAACAGGGATGGCTCGCATCGTTTTCAGCTCCATCTAGTGCCCGCACACCCCGGTGGGTTGGGTTCGGCCTAGGGGTGTCGGATAACAAAACGGGTCGCGTTGGCATGAAAAAGCGAAATGGGGGGCGGCTGGGCCTGATTTTGAGCGCCGGCACCCCCCATAGACCTTTAGGGGGATTTAGGGACCCCGAGTGGAGATGCTTTGTCGGCAAGTAAAGAACCATGTGATTAGAACAAAGCAAAAACAAGTCGCACAATATAGGAATTATGTTTAAGGAAACACACACAATAGGACAATTGTAACTTGTGTAATTATAGAAATGAGCTAAAAATATAACAATAATTATAAGCTCATGTTGCACAAGTACATGGAGAGAAGTTGGTCTAATTGCAATTTATTAGTGGGCTATAAGATTTGTATAGTAAGTATCACACCTACAATTTTTCCATCAAGCTTGCGCTTCCTACACCAGAAGACACTTGTTGCTTGCTTCTGTTTCTTTCTTTTTATTTTTTATTATTTTATTCTTTTTTCCTTGACACTTTCTTGTGCAACAACTATGCCAGATGAAATATGTCGAACATCGCATACAACGTTTACTCGGAATACTATAAGACATCAAATGTGTAAACACAAGCAATCATGGACAAACTAGTATCAATAGGTGTGTCGCGTCCTGATTCATGGACACTAGGATGTAGCCACCCCCTTTCTAGTACGGCACAAGGCGCAACATGCAACAAGCCCAATCGACCTACGAGAACATAGAGAAGAAGCAGATGGTGGTTTTTTACACAGGTTCATGTCGCATTGTGTGATACCCTACATCATGTCTCAGTGACTATATCAGATAGAGATGGTCTATACAACGTGGGATTGCACATATCAAGGAAAGGGACCTAGACGACATCAGCGAAAATGCTCCTCTCATGGTCCTTTCGATGTACCTATCTTGCTAGATTCTCATAGATCTCAACCCCTCTTACTCGGTGAGGCCTCCTTTTATAATAGCAAGGGACACCATAGGGACCAATGACCACGTGGCTTGGTACTTGAAACATGGTAGAAGCATGGATTGGTAAGTTTTCTACTCCCGACACGTGGCTAGTAGATACGATGCAGTGCTAGAGCGTGTGCTCCCCGATAAAGGTCTCAGGTCTAGTACCATCCATCATCCATCATCCACGGTCACAACGTAGGTTTGTCAGCGGATGGAGGAGAGGTGCTGCCTGGGTCCTGATGCTCGCCTCCCCGTAACGACTGTGTGATGCGCCCGACTACCTTCCTAGACCGCATGGGGCAAGGGGTCCTAGGGCGCCATTCTTGTTGTGCTCCTTCCTGAACCCGATATGAGTTCTCCGACCACCGCCTCTTGGGACAAGCTATTCAAAGAAAAATTTTCTCGCTTCTATTCCAAAAGAAAATCCTTTAGAGCCAGGTGAATAATTATAAATTCAAGAATCGCCTAGGAGAAATCCTTATTAGGGCCAATATAAGATTCTGAGGTTTGCTTATATTTTCTATGGAGGACTAAGTGAAGCTAATAGAACTAAAATCGACTTAGCTTCGGGTGTAACTTTTATAGACTATTTTATTTCAAGCTTGGTAATTATTAGAGAGAATTCACCGGAATAGTGAATATTGGTCTTTTGACTTTGGCGGTGAATGAGGCTAGAAACTGATTATGATTGTATCTATGCTTTCAAGAAAACTGGAAAAGTAGATGATTTGGCTAATGATCTCCATCCTGACTTTGATATTGTTCTACATGTTATTAAATCTTTTACAGAGCATACTGAAACACCAAAAAATGGGTTGGATATAATATGTACCACCTCTCGTAAAAAAATTTCATGTTGTTATTGAAGCACCATTGGAGTCAAGGAGGGAAAGACCATCTTATCTGGAACATGCTCTGTTCCCAAGAACTTTGTGAAAGCATCTCCTCCGCAGAAATAAGTGGATCATCTGGATGCAGAAAAGAAAGTTCTAGAAGAAGCAAAGGAGAAAGAGGAAGCTAAAATGAAACATATAGAATAAGTTGAGGAGGAAGTAATAACTACATAAGAGTTAATGGCCATATTTTCACACTCTAATATAGTTGAACTTGATACCGAAGCCTTCATATTCATCCAAGGAAAGGTAAAAGCTAAAGATGTGGGTAATCCTATTTTATACTTTTGGATGATCTTCTCACTATGGCCTATGTGATTTAGGTACCGTATTAATGTTATACCTTGCCAATTCTATAGAGAAATAAAAGATGAGTTAGAACTAACTAAGTACGAGGATAAAAATATGACAAAATAATTCTAGTTGATAAAACTCTTAGTATCCCATTGGAAGTAGTTAAAAAGGCTGACATTCGTATTGATCCCTATGAGTTCCCCATAGATTTTGTAGTATTCGATATGCCCACTAATTATTGTTGCACAATTATTTTTAGAAAAACCTTTTTAAATATAGCAGAGGCAAAGATCGATTGCAAGAAAAAACTATATCTCTTGAGACAATCTCCACTCGTCCCCCATAAAGCATGCGACGCTTGGCCTTATGGGGGAAACTACTTCCCAAGGCTCCCGGCCGCCCTATTCTTCACTGTAGGCATTGACTTATTCTTGTGTGTATGCGTGGTTGGAGCCACCGTTGATGATGTCAGCCATGATGGAGTCGCCATTCGATATACCGCCAAACAGTCCGCCAGCACCCTGAATGTCGCTGCTCGCCAGCACACTGGAAGCCAACCTGTGGTGGAGGCACGCCGCAATTGAAGATAGGACGATAGAGGGCCATGAGGAGGAGGTGTGTTCGGAGATGAAGTTGTTCGGGTTGAAATCGCCGAGCGGATCGAAGTCGTTGTAGCCTAGCGAGAAAAATGAGAGCTGCGGCGTATTGTTCATTTGGCTCTCGTGGAACATCACTAGGAATGCTGGTGACATGCTTGATGACGAGGGCAAAGAGACATTTCCTTGACTCCCCCACCCGTTAGGAATGTATTGGCCAGCGTTAGGAGGCGACACCATCCTTGACATGGTCGCAGCCATGTGCGCCATTACAGCCGTGGCCTCCTGCGCCTCCGCGGCTTTTCGTAGCCTTGACTTCTGCTCCCTCTACTGACGGCCAACATTCTCAACCTTCCGACGCTAGATGTACAAATCCCACTCGGCATTGGTCATCCCCTTTGGCGTTTTTATCGGATATTTGTCCCGCAAAGGAAACTAAGGTCCAATGATCCCTTGGTTTGAGAGGGGGTTGAACACGCAGTTCCAAGGGGCCTCAGCGATGGTGGCGATGGTGGAGCAAAGCACACGACAGTGAGGTGACACGGGGATTTTTACTCAGGTTTAGGACCCTAGTGAGGAGGTAAAGCCCCTACTCCTGCTTTGTTGTATTGCTCGCTTGCTTCGCGAGGGTACAATGGTGGATGCAAATCTAGGATTTTATATCGCTGAGAATCGACCTGTTCTAAGGTAGGAGGAGGGATCCTTATATAGGGCGGCATTGGACATCTTCCCACAAACATTAGGTGGGAAGGGTTACCACAGTGCCACTCTTCGAGGACCCTGTCTATGAGACCTCTTTACGTGGAGCGGGTCTACCCCACCCCTGGCCTTCAGTCCTGCCTAGAGCTTATGTCATTCCTGACGTCTTGGTGCGCCTTCTTTTGTCTTGGTGTGCCAAAGCGTGGGAGGCGTCCGTCCGGCTGGGCCCTGTTTGCCCGCCTTTGGCCGGACCCTGCCTCGGGACTTCTTTGGGGCGGCATCCAATGCCACCATTGAACTTGTTGTATTACCTTGAGAGACGTGGCACGCTACGCCGGGGAGATATTTCTGATCTAGACCCTCCCGAGGGAAGAAGCCCGACCCTTCCTCACCTTGGCCTCCCGAGGTAGTCTCGCACGGCGATCCTCTCGAGGGGGCCTCCTGCCCCCTCGTGAGGCCTGACTAGCCATTGGTAGGAAAGCCAGTTGTGGACAAATCAGGGTACCCCATGTGCCAGGTATCCGATAGTAGCCCCCGACTGTTGAACCGGCACGTCCCGTTCTCGGTGACGGAGGGTTGAATGGCCAAATTGACGATTGGCACTGGCAGGACGCGTGTCACTCCAGGTCCCCGAGGTGCCTCCTCGGAAGAGACGCATCCACCCGGAACAGATATCAGCCTATAAGGATAAGTTGCTCTTCATACGCCAAGATCTATCCTTCCTCTACCCCGCACTTGTCGCTTGCTCCTTCGAGTTCTTCCATCTGCACAAATGCCTCCACCCACTGCTCGCGATGTCTCGACAGGGAGCCCTGGCCGTCACGAAGGGGAAGCCGCCTCCCACCATCCCCTCCTGGGACGAGGAAGGGGAAGAGGATTCTAGGAAGATGTTGATGCTTTCCATGATTAAGACCAACTTCGGGCTCGGCCAATGCCGTTCGAAGCTTGCCTCGATATGGAACAGATGGGGAGAGACTTAGGTGTGGCCAGGATCGGTGGATCCGGCCAGCCTCCCCGGTTTCGTGCGACCATTCTTCTACCACATTGTCATAGCGGGAATAGTTCCGCCGTTCTCCCTCTTCTTCATGGCGGTGCTAGAGCACTACCAGATATGCTCCCTTCACCTGCACCCCAACTCTATCACCACCCTTGCCATCTTCGCGTTCTGGTGTGAGACGTTCGTGGAGGTGAAACCGTCAGTGGAGTTGTTGCGCCACATGTATGCTTATGCTTGAACTCTACCTCGCGTATATCCAGTTGTGCCTCCTTTGTGAAGGAGGGGTCATTCGCCCCCAGATGGGTCGGCCGAAGCGCGTGGAGGACTTCTAGAAGCACTGGCTTCTGATGGACGCACAAAACGACACCCCCTATATCATGTCCCCCACCGCCTTAGTCGAGAAAGTCGGCAACCACTGGTCTACGGAGAGCTTGGAGGGAGACAAGGTCGACGCCTTGGTCATGCACATCGAGCAACTCAACTCTTCTAGTATGACCGCCCCTGGTGGACATGGAGTATATTCTCCTCAGGAGTGCTCCGCTGCAGAAGCACATCAAAGACCTATGGGACTTCTTCGTGAGGGATCACCTAACCCTGGGGGATGACATTGCTGAGAACCCCGTGGTGGTGAACTTCATCCACGAACTCCTGCACACCTCCACCGCTGTTGAGCTACTCGAGGAGGTTTTTCCCCTCTATCTTGATCCTCGCAAGGCGGAGGTCCTCGCCTTTCTCCCTTGGTTTGACGAGTAGGGCATCCTTCCTCCGGGTCACACTTGAACATGCCCGAATCCAACGAGGAGTCTTTGGTCGTGACCCTCCCTGAGGGTCTCTCGAAGGCCGCCATGGCAGGGGCCGCGAAGACGAGGAGCTCCTTCGGCGAGGCCGACCCTCTTGAGGTGACTCGAGGGAAACATGCTCGATAGGAGTGTAGTGTTCGCAGCATAGAAAACAAAAAAATTCCTACGATGGGAACAACTATGTACCAAGACCTATCTACTAGATACAAGCAACGAATATACATCCATAGAATACATACCCTCGAAGACCAAATAGCATTAACGAGGTTGTACTTGTGGATGATGTAGTCGAACGCTTGCCGATCTCAAGATCGAGAAGAAGTCCATCCGGTCCAGCAGGTCCATCACCATCCAGTCCAACACCGCAAAGCAGTGGTGCATCCGTGATCGCACACACGTCCAGGTACCCCGAAAATCTCCGCGCCCTCGCTCCAGCGAAGTAGCGGAAGAAAAAAATCCGCCCAGAAAAAGCCACCGGGAACATGTATCCCGCTGATCCGAGACCATGGGGAAATTCTAAAGGGGGAGAGAGATCCTTCGCGAGGAGGTGTGCTTTGAGAGGAGGAGAGGGAGGCCTTTTATAGGGAGACGGGGAGCACCCAAGGGGCATGACGCCCATCCCATGGTGGCTTCCCCCACCAATTATACATTCATGTGGGTGGAGCTCCCACTCAAAATGAAAAGCGTCCACTGACATAAACATGCCTCCACTCAAAAATCCACTCACATGCATTAAATTTCCACCAAATTTAATGCAAGCTCTCGTTTAAATAAAACTCTTTTATTTATTTATTCAGAATTTTGTTAACTAATCTAATTAATAAACATTCACATAAAACACCTTACAACATTTCAATTTCACATGCAGAACTAGTTTCATCAATTTCAACCGAAATAGTTTCGATGTCTAGTGAAATAAATTCCCGCGGTTTCCTTTTTCTTTCTCTGGCATATTATTTGCTCCAAATGGCGTCAGTATACCTGAAGTGTGTCACCCTATGGTTCGCTAATAATGTAGACATGATCGAGACCCCTCACCGATTAATAATCAGCAGCGGGACCTAGAGATCCGTACTGACTCCCACATATTCAACGATGACTTCTGTGATCATGTGAACCTTATACGCATGTAACTCAATCCCTTTTTCTCGCGATATATTACATGTCCGAGATTCAATCATCGGTATCTCAATACCTAGTTTGATCTCGTTACCGACATCTTTTCTCGTTCCTGTGATAAAACATTCTAGTGATCAAATCACTTGCTTGCAATCTAACCAATGTGATATCACCGAGAGGGCCTAGAGTATATCTCTCCGTCATCGGGATGGACAAATTCCACTCTTGATCCATGAGCCTCAACATAACACCTTCGTAGCACTGAACCCATCTTTATAGTCACCCTGTTACGGTGTGACGTTTGATGTTATCAAGATACTCTTCCGGTGTTAGTGATTGACATGATCTCATGGTCTAAGGACTAAGATTACTTTGTATGATGTTATAGCAATATAAACACAATGACCTTGATCGTAATTCTATACTTAGGATGAATGTTCATCACATCATTCCAACAATGTTGTGACCTTGTTATTAACAACATCCAGTGTCCATGATCAAGAAACCTTTGATCATCTTGTTAATCAACGAGCTAGTTTATAAGGGAGGCATAACTAGTAACTTTCTTTTGGTTCATTAAACACACATGTATTAACGTTTCCGTATTAATACAATTATAAATAAGGAATACGATAATAACCACTTTATTATTGCCTCTCGGGCATATTCCCTCCAGTCTCCCACTTGCACTAGAGACAATAATCTAGTTTAGAAACTTTGCGTATTGAACACATATGGCTTTCTGGTGTTCCATATGCGCAATTGCAAGTGGTTAACATAATCTACGGATCTGATGCTTTCAGGTCCGTGTGTATTTGCATGTCTTTGCGTCTTCACGCATCACTCATTCTCCAATGAGATGGCATTGTATAAATTTGGTCTTTTGGTGAGACCTTTAGTTCCTTGGGGTTAAACATGTCGATACTATTGTCATACAATATATCTTTAGTGTTAGCCCGTTGCGAACCACACCTTAGTTTGATAATAAACTACTTGACACAAATGCCCTCCTTTGCTGCTACTATATCAGTCATATACTTAGCCTTTTGTTGTAGTATCCATCACAATTTCTTAACTTTGGAATTCATCCAAATCCGTCATGGAAACTTCTTTCCATTTCATTGTGCCACCCATAGTTTAAATTGAGATAAAATTAATTTTGTATCTTGTGACAAAACTAGTATCAATGTAACGCTTTACAATGAACTATTTGTAATTGTTTGTCATCTCTACACAAATATATTCTTAGTTCTTCCAAAAGATCATAAGAATATCCTTATTGTCGTCCAATGATCATTGTATGATTCATTATGGTATATGCTCATAACACTTAGAGCATAGGACATATCTAGATGTCTACATATCATGGTATTATTGATCAAAACATTCTTGTGATTTCACTCATCAAGTGTCAAAGCACTTGAATCTTGTTTCACTTATCAAGTGTTGATACACTTGAATCTTGATTCAATTCTTTTCCATGCGACAAGATCGTTTTCTTGTCATTTCTATATTGAACCCCTTCAATATCTCATATATGTATGTTTGGCACGACCATATTAGCGTCACTGTCTATCGATGGAGAAATTCATGCTAAATATTCGGGTTTTGCCTAAGTCTTTCATCGAAATGAAATTCTTAACCTTTGTCAATAAAAGATACATCATTTCCAATCAACAAGATGTCCTCCACATAATGTATTAGAAATATGTCTCAGCGCTCCCACTTAATTTCTTGCAAATGCAAGCATCTTCATCGCCTCGATGAAAACTCCTTTAGGGCTTCATCAATTAAGATTCCAACACCGCGATGCTTACTTCAACCATTGAAGTTTGCATGCCCTTTTAGCATCCTTTGAATTTCGCAAAACCCTTTGGACCATGTCTTGTACACGTCCTAGGTAACCATTCTATTAGAAGAACTTTGTTTTGTTTATTCAGCTACCATATACCAAAATTATATGTAGTGGTTGCTACATTAATCCGTCCTGACTAAATATCGCTATGAAAGATCAAATCTTGTTATAGTCAACTGCTTGAACATTGTCGTAAAAACTTTACCGACATGTTGACTATTTCATAGATGTGAAACATCCATGTCTGTTTCTTTATAGATCTAAATACGAACGATAGGTTTTTACACCTTTCTGGAGAGTCTTCCAAGTTCAAAAAACTTGATTTCTCGTTTATGGAACTATCACGGATTTTATGGCTTCAAGCCATTTGACGAAGTCGGGGCCCATCATCGCTTCTTTGCATGTAGTCGGTTCATCATTGTCAAACAATAATGATTTACTCTCAAATCTTAGCATTTGATTGTTTATCCGACCTACTTGGTTCAATAGGAACTTAGACCTTCGTGACTACAACCTTTGAGGCACGTGAGCCATGAGCATTCTGGCTGCCTCCAGAACATTTTCCGGTGCTACGCAACTCAACACATATAGCTAAGGTTCGTTAACCTTATCAAAGTTCTATTGTCCTCCCACTTAACTTTTTGTAAAAAATCCTTTTTCAAGAAACTTCACCTTTCAAGCGACAAACCCTTTTGTCCTCGGTGTTATGGAGGAATACCCAATGGTTATTCAAAATAACCTATAAAGACATGATCAGCCGACTTTGGTTGTAAATATCTTACTTATTCTTAGCATACCAAAATTTAAGAAAGGAAAACTTGGGTTTTACCCCAAACCATAACTTACATGGTGTCATTTCAATGGATCAAGATGGAGCTCTTTTCAGTGTAAAAGCGGTAGTCTCTAAAGCTTTTAATCTTTTAAAACATAATGGTTGTTTTATAAATAACACCTTTGATCCAACCATGTCAAACAAGGTTTCATTAAAAATCTCAAACACTCCATATTCCTATGGTGTTTCGGGAGATGCAAATCTAGGTGTTTTGCTAAACTTGCAACTCAAATAAATCCCTTGATGATAAAATCATAAATTATTTATTTTCTTGTTACAATGATTTTTCACTTCATCTTGAAAGTCTTTGAACGTTTTCAAAGATTTCATACTTCTTTCTTATTAAGTGAATATTCCCTCAAATTTCCAGAGAAAGCATATGAATTTGAAATCCATCGCTTACGACTACACATAATGGACTACATACATCGATATGTATAAATTCCAATAATTTATTCGATCGTTCTTCTTTGTCCTTTGAACAAAGTTTCAATTATCCCGGGGAAAGTCTGATAAGCGTCATTTGATCAAATCAAAGACTCCAAAAATCCATAAAAATGGAATTTCTTCATGTTTGATTTCCAATATAATTTAAACGGTGATGTCAGTTTGTAAGTGATCTACCAATCATTTGTCTTGCGACATTTTATCATTAGTTTTATGGATGTGATTTCTCTAACTAGATTTATAAATCATCCATCTTATATGGAATATGGTAATTATTTGAACAATCTTTATTCTCATAATACCTGATTTAAATAACTATTATTAAAACAAATCTTGAAGGCAAGCTTTGATGTCAACGAGAAACACAAACAATGGCTTTTTTGTTTTCGATGAACATCATCACATATTCTCTTGCTAGTTACTTAGGCCATTGTGGTTCATGAATTGCGTCATTCTGTATGAAATTTCATACCAGCCAATTTGGTATCCAATACCCAAGAACCACATTGTTTAACAAGAAAAGATTACAACCATAACATGTATATCATCTATATACCTAAACTGGATATTTCCAGTCTTTTCTTTTCTGCCAAATATATTTTATAGATTCTCTTTCAGCATTTTCTTTTCCTTTTTAAAAGAATCTATTAACATCAACAGTGGCGCCATATACATGACACATAGTCCAAAGAATGTATATTCAAATATCTAATACCTTTGGACTTGCACTTTGAAGTAGATCACCATCATCAAATGATCGGCATTCTTTCAAAATCCATTCTTTAGTAATCTTTTAGTGTAGTAAACACTTTACATACATCTTCTATTCATCCTTATCATGAAGACTTTCATGATCAAGATAATGTAGCTTATAAAGGCGAATCGTGAGTATAACATCGCTTTCCAAAACCCTTTTGGATGATTAGGATGTATATCATCCAATATGAGAACATATATTATACTCTATCATATTGCAACCAAAACATTATTTCAGATATCGTTATATCTTCCACACATGATGGTTTCTAAAACAATTCTTTCAGCTCCTAGATAATCTCGATATTTAAATCAAGAATCATGGAGGCAAACATGATACTTAATATACTAACACTAGAATTGTTACTCTCGATTTAATAACAATTATTAAATTTCAGGGAGTAAACAGAGTTTGCTGAAAGTTTGCATTTGGACTTTAAACTTTAGATTGACACTCAACACAATACGATACCAGTTCGTAAAGTAAATATCCATAAATCTATAGTTCTATTCTCTCAATTACAACTAAGCATAAGGTGGTGAACGAATGCCAATGACTATAACAAATTATGCAAATTCACTTTGATTTAATTTATGATAAATTGAGTTCTACTAATCCAAATTAGAAATGAACCCCACTCAAAAACAACATCCCTCGTGTCTTTTTGGTGATTACATGAACCAAATCCACTACACCAAGTACGATCATCATGTGAGTCGGTGTAGCTTCAAAGGCGAGCATCAAATGGGCATCATATCTTTCATATGACTCATGCTTAACCTTTCGGTCCGTGTTTCGAGGCCATGTCTATATATGCTAGCCTCGTCAATTAAGAACCTTAGTATTCGCGTGTGTAAACTGTCTTACACCCAAAATATGATCGTGGATCCAAGAACACCCGATCATCACGTGATGTCTTAGAGCGACGAAACATAATCGGTGCATACTTAAGGGAGAACACATTTTTATCTTGATATCTAAATAAGTGATCATCTTATTATGCTAATAAAACGCCAAACAAGCAATATAAGATGCAACAAACATCACATGTTAATAAGTGGAATGATATGGTTCTTGCACTTGATCTCCATCATGTGCATCGTGGTATGATCCTCATCATTCCTTTATGTGTAAGGCCAAGGTCTATGGAACTTACATGTTATGTGTGTTGTAAGAGTACCGACTTATACTTTTACTTACAACATCACCATATCATGACACTATCCTAGCAACAATCTAAACTAGACGCCTCTAATTTATCCATTACAAGTTTAACGTGGCTTAGGGCTTTCAAAGATAGAACCGTTCTTACCTACGAAAATGAACCACAATGAGGATAACCAAATTGTTGACAACTCATTGCAAATTAGATATTGACTATAGTAGGAGGGACAGACACCTGCTAGCCACTTATGCAATACTAGTGGCATGTCAAGCGTGGAACAGGTCTCATGTGCGAGGACATGTAAAGTTTGTCTGGGCCGCTTCATCCCACTATGCCACCAGTATACAAAGTACAACTAAGGAGCAATAAAATGATCATCATCGCCCACATATACATATGTGTACTACCCGTGCAAAGCATCTACTCATAGATCTGGCTCTGATACCACTGTAGGGTTCGCCGCATAGAAAACAAAAAATTTCCTACGATGGGAACAACTATGTACCCAGATCTATCTACAAGATACAAGCAACGGGTGGATATACATCCATAGAATACATACCCTCGAAGACCGAATAGCGTTAACAAGGTTGTACTCATGGATGATGTAGTTGAACGCTTGCCAATCTCAAGATCGAGAAGAAGTCCATCCGGTCTAGCATCATCCAGTCCAGCACCGCAAACCAGTGGTGCATCCGTGATCGCACACACGTCCAGGTACCCCGACAACCTCTTAGCCCTTGCTCCCGTGAAGCAGCGGAAGCAACAAATCCTTCTAGAAAAGCCACCGGGAACATGTATCTCGCTGATCCGAGACCATGGGGAAATTCTAAAGGGGGGAAAGAGATCCTTCGCGAGGAGGTGTGCTTTGAGCGGAGGAGAGGGAGGCCTTTTATATGGAGAGGGGGAGCACCCAAGGGGCATGGCGCCCAGCCCATGGTGTCTGCCCCCACCTCTTCCACATTCATGTTGGTGGATCTCCCACTCAAAATGAAAAGCCTCCACTCACATAAACATGCCTCCACTCAAAAATCCACTCACATGCATTAAATTTCCACCAAATTTAATGCAAGCTCTCATTTAAATAAAACTCTTTTATTTATTTATTCGAAATTTTGTTAATTACTATAATTAACAAACATTCACATAAAACCCCTTACAACATTTCAATTTCACATGCAGAACCAGTTTCAACAATTTCAATCGAAACAGTTCCGGTGTCTAGTGAAATAAATTCCTGCGCTTTCCTTTTTCTTTCTCTGGCATATTATTTGCTCCAAATGGTGTTGGTATCCCTTAAGTGTGTCACCCTACGGTTTGCGAATAATGTAGACATGATCGAGACCCCTCTTCGATAAATAATCAGCAGCAGGACCTGGAGATCCGTACTGACCCCCACATATTCAATGATGACTTCTGTGATCGTTTGAACCTTGTACGCATGTGAGGTCAATCCCTTTGTCTCGCGATATATTACATGTCCGAGATTTGATCATCGGTATCTCCATACCTAGTTTTATCTCGTTACCGACATGTACTCTTTTCTCGTTCCCATGATATAACATTCTAGTGATCAAATCACTTGCTTGCAAGCTAACTAATGTGATATCACTGAGAGATCCCAGAGTATATCTCTCAGTCATCGCGATGGACAAATTCCACTCTTGATCCATGAGCCTCAACATAACACCTTCATAGCACTAAACCCATCTTTATAGTCACCCTGTTACGCTGTGACGTTTGATGTTATCAAGATACTCTTCCGGTGTTAGTGATTGACATGATCTCATGGTCTAAGGACTAAGATTACTTTGTATGATGTTATAGCAATATAAGCACAATGACCTTGATCGTAATGCTATACTTCGGATGAATGTTCATCACATCATTCCAACAATTTTGTGACCTCGTTATTAACAACATCCAATGTCCATGATCAGGAAACCTTTGATGATCTTGTTAATCAACGAGCTAGTTTATAAGAGAGGCATAACTAGGAACTCTATTTTTGTTCATTAAACACACATGTATTAACATTTCTGTATTAATACAATTATAGCATGCAAAATAAATATTTATCATAAATAAGGAATACGATAATAACCACTTTATTATTGCCTCTCGGGCATATTCCCTTCAAGGAGAGCTCCCATATGGAGGGCGCGGCCTTAGGAGCGGCGGATCATGCCCCGCGAGGCCCTTCATTCTTCCTGGCGCGCGGCAATGCGACTGGGGTGTTCCGTCCCAATCCGGGGGAGCTTCTAGGTAAGCCGTTAGCTGACACACCTCCTTCCTCTATGCCCTTGGGCCTTGTCTCACTTGCTATGATCTTGTAGCGAGGACCACCCGAAGAAGCAGCGACGGTTGAAGCGAACATCCACCCAGAAGATTGTAACATCCCAAAAATACTAAACTTGGATCGTCAAACTCTAATCATCAAAATTAGGGTTAACAAAAACTTTTCTAAATAAAATTATGAAAGCATGCATATGTGTATGCATTTCATTTTGAATTCTTTTGAACCACCTTGTTTATGTGTTCCATTGCTTGTAAATGGATGCTTAGGTGAAATAAACATCATCTAAACATTTCCCAAACTTTTCCTAAAGACAAGTAAATCGAAACAAATAAAATAAGGGAATGGTCATTTTGACCAATTTAACTCCCATGCCTACTTTTGCTGTCTCAAACTTTCAGAACCTAACAGAAACTTTTCTGGATCTTTGCACCCCTTGAATGTACTCATAACAAGGTATCAAGGACCACTTTGTGATCATCCAGAAACTTTCAAATGCATAGTTTAAATGACAATTCAAAATTGAATATTTATCATATGGGAAGATCACACTTTTTCAAAAACCACTCAAACAAGCTCAACTTTCAAAACCCAAGCATCCGCAGACTCACCAGCACCAATCTAGCACACCCACCAAAAATCTTTTCAAAATTCAAAACTTGAATTCTTGCGGCCATTTCATCAAACACTTGGCAGATTCAAATCAAACTGGCCTAACTTCACTGTTTGGAGCAGTAATTGGGCTAAGCAATGTTCACCATTGATCACCCTTGTCTCCCCCAGTGCCAACCAGTGCTTGGACCAACCCTAGCCCCTACCCTTTGCTCCATGCCATGCCAACCCGAGCACCCCCTTGCAGCCGACAATGGCTAGCTAGCCAGAGCAAGCTCCAAGCCAAAACAACATGTCTAGGAGGCAGCCCACCGTCCACCGCCACTCCATGTCCAGCACTCGAACCCTGCCAGCCACTGGACCACACGCACGGACCGCGCCCAGACCGCCAGCGACCATGCCGAGCATGCGCCAGAGCGCCACCCTCGACCAAAGCCCACAGACCGCGCGCCGCCCTCGCCGCGTGCATACACGATCACCACCGACCCAGGAGACCGCCAGACACCCCCGTTCGCCGCCCCGTGACGCATAGCCACCGCTCGCCGTCTAAGATGCCGCCTCTGCCGTGCAGAGTGTCGCGTGTTCCAGACCAAACCGCACCGCCCCTACAAGCGCATTAAAGCCGTAGAGCATCGCCAGGAGACCACCAAGTGATCGCCACCGCTGGCCATGCCTCTAGCAGCCCGTAGCCATGTCGCCACCATCGCCCGCCCATGCCGTTCGGTCTCACCGTCGAGACTATAAATAGAGGACTCCTCCGCTCGAATTCTTCACACCATTCCACTCCTCTCTCACCCAGAACCACCCCACCTCAGTCCCGGAGCAAGGTGAGCAGCGCATCGCCGGAATTTCACCGGAGCCCGCCGCCTTTGGAGAAGAAGGGGGCCATTGATTTCGTCCACCCCAGGAGCTACCGCGACCACCCCTGAGTTCGCCGTCGTCGACTTTGTCGTTCGCCCGCCTCGCCGACCTTCTCCTACACCCCGGTGAGCCCCCAGCAACCCCCACTGGCCGTGCAAGGTTTCTATCTCGCCGGCGTTGCTCAACGTCGACGATGACTCCCAGCCGTTGGATTAGAATCAGATCGAACGACCCACATCGTCCCATACCGCTTCGCACCCCCTGTCTCACTGACGTGTGGGGGGAACCACTTAAGCAGCCCGCGGAAGCGCTACGCTTAGCAGGCCAGCCCGTTAACTTTTCCCGCGCAGCCTAGTTATTTGAATTTAACCTTTTCCATTTTATTTCAAACACACTTCTGTACCCAGTTTCAAAAATCAACCCAGATTGATTCAGTGCACCTAATTGAATGAAAATAATTTTGTTAGAAAGGTCTAGGAATGCTGAATCCAAGCCCGTTGGATTCAAGTCATTTGGATCTATAGATCACCCCTGGTAAAAATAACAAGGCAGAAGCTTTTCCGCATTCAAACATTTTTCAAATTTAAACCATAATAGCTTTTGAGTTGATTCCAACTCTCAAAAATCACATTTAACCATACCTTTCAGAATATATAAAAATATATAGGTTTACTTACAGAAATAAAGTTCAAGTAATAAAAGAATGCTACATAGGCATTTCTAGACACATTATTTAATTAAAATAAAAGGGTAAAACGTTATTAAATTGTGACACCACTTTAAATCATATTCCCATGGACTAAAATATGTGGTGATGACATGTGTCAACATGATCCCATGTTTGGTTTAGAGAATATTAAATCTTAAGTAGTTTTTCAATGAGTAGAAATTACTTTTCTAAAAATAAAAAGAATTAAACCAAGCCTTAACCTTGTAACGTTAGAGATGATGCTAGATCATCTATAGGACCCTTTTGTGTGATGATTGCAAGTATTTAAGTATTGTTTGGTGATTATGTACCTCGTATTTATTCATAGACGCTAGTACCGACCAAGGATACGAGGAGGAAGGAGGATTCTATGAAGAAGAAGCCGAGGAGAACTTGAACTAATGCTCTGCACAAGGCAAGCTGATACTATACCTATGCACGCCAATACTTGCAAGCTTATATTGACACTAATGCAAGCCTAATACTACTAGTGAATGTGCAAGCCAGTAACCTTGCAAGCTAACACTTGCAATTTAGCAAGCTTGATATCAACCTAAGACATAAGGTTGTACTTAGTTGAAACTCCACTAGTCCACCACCCCTCATTAGTACTTACCCCCACTTATAGATGCTAGTGCTAAGCATAAAACTTGATCAACTTTTAGATGGGAATACTTGGTGGAAAACTGGTTATGAAAACCGTGGAATGATGGATCATTCTATTGAAATGTTTTGGACATGTGTTTCCGAACAAAATGATGATTTTGGTGATGAAAATGTTGAGGCATGAGCCTTAGCCCTTTACAAAACTGATGGTTGTCGGGATGCGATACCATTCCAATTTTATCGTACAACCACAATACCCGAAGATTGTGTAGGGCTTGACTGGAAACTTATATACCTTAGTATTAGTTCCCTCACGGCTAAGGTCTTAGCTGAGGCTACCTTGTGAAGATTATCCACCTATGCAGTACCCAAGATGACAGTTGGTCATGGTTGGGAGGCCAAACTTACAGGAGAGGTGCTTATACTAGGGCGTGTAATTGAAAGGTTAGGATTGATTATCCGCATACTAAGTATGGTGAATTCAGGATTTATTCCTAACGGACGTATCAAATGTTGTGGTGAAAGTGTACAATCTCTGCAGAGTGTCAAACTATTCGAATAACGCGTCATGATTATGGACATTGAGGGCTATACTGTTCCCCGCCGACTTTTCAAAATGACGTGTGAAATGAGTTGAGACTTTGACTTGACCACAACATGGTTGTGACATGAGTTACAAGATCCCACTTAGGAGTTATAAAATTGTGATTAGCTTTGGAACTTCGTAGAGATAAATCTGGCTTTTGCAAAACAACCCTAGAGCCTAGTGTCCTATTATCCAAAAACCCCTTTACCTGTTAGTACTAGTTTGCGACTACTTAAAGAGTACTCATGGCTTTGTCCCTGGCTATTCCCATGGCCAGACTATGAAGAGGAGTACCTGGAGGATGGACCCCAGGAAGGTTACGACAACTAGGATCATCTCCCATCGTCAGCATTGCCTGTGACCCCGAAGATGGAGCTTCGCCTACGCTACTGTTATTATTACGTATTCCGCTGCTTGAAGTTGTATTAAGAACTGGATCATGATATCCCTATTGGTGTAAGAACTTATGCACCGTTTGTAATGGATGATGTACTATGGTATCCAATTCTGTTATGTCTCGCAAAAATGGTAATCCTGGGATTGTGATGTATGGCATAACAGGCATCTGGGATTAAAAATCTGGGTGTTGACAAAGATCCATCCAGTGGTTCGCTGCCTGGACTAGCCTGAAGAGGCCCAGGTCCCGCCGACTGTACCCGAGGAGGGGGCCGGGGTCTCCCCGATGCTCATGGCCTTTGTCCCTTCTTCCCCACCACTCCCAATAGGGGAGAGGGTTGAGGTGAGCATCGACGAGCCCCTTGGAAGCCTTAGGGAAGCCGTCCTTTCAGTTGAGGGCGAGGCCCATGAGGCTGCAGTAGTGGCCGAGGCCGCAACCCGCGAGTATCCGAAGGTCGTGGCCCCCACTGATCTAGGGGCATTCCTGGTCGTCACCTGGATGATCTGGAGGTGGCCATCTCCTCCGGTCCTGTAGGTCATGCGTCCCATGGATCGGCTCCCTTGACTCCCGCGCGCAGGATGATGGCCTCTGAGGAGGCTTCCAATGGCGTGAGGCATATTGAGTTGCGAGAGTTGGTCATTGTGGAGCCAGGGTACACTTCCTGGGTCACGATCCTAGGCGAGCTCATCGTAGGCGCGCACACCAGGCTGGACTAGTTCTTGGCAGTTCCTGGAGGTTGCGCCAGGGTACACTCCTCGGGAAGGACTTTGTCGCACCGAGGCTCCATGCTGGCTGATACGTCAGAAACGTATCTATAATTTTTGATGCTCCATGCTTGTTTAGTATCTACTTTGCTATACTTGTCCACACTTTGAGGTGTTTTTTACATGTTTTCTGGTACTAACCTATTAACAAGTTGCAACAGTGCTAGATGCCTGTTTTCTGCTGTTTTTGGTTTTAGAAAAGTTAGTAAAGAAATATTCTCGGAATTGGACGGGAAAAACGACAAAGTCAATTACTTTCTATGGGGAACAAGAAGTCCAGAGGAGAGCCTGAGGTGCCAGCCAGAGGGGCCAGACCCACCCTAGGCGCGGGTGGGCCCTACCCCGCGCCTGGCTAGGGTTTTGCGCCCCTCGCCACCGCCTCGGTCTCCCCCTTCGCCTATAAGAATCCCCCTATGTAGAAACCCTAAGCACCCGATCAAATATCCACGAAATCGTCTGTAGCCGTCGCCACCATCGTCCCTAGATTGGGGGGATCTGAAGTTCTTCCAGGCACCCTACCGGAGGGGAGATCATCCCGGAGGCCTTCTCTCCAGTATGATGCGTGAGTAGTTCCACCTTGGACTACGAGTCCATGTAGTTACTAGATGGTTGTATCTCATCCTTTGTGCTTTCATGTATAGATCTTGTGAGCTCCGTTCATGATCAAGATCTAATCTATTTGTAATCGTGCATGTTGTGTTTGCGGGGATCCGATGGATATTGAGATTATTATGTTGGTTTGATTAATGGTTTTGTCTTTATGATTCTATCATGTCTGTGTTGTTTGTGATCTTGCATGCTCTTCGTTGTTAGTAGCTATCTTGGCCAAGTAGTTGCTAGTGACTCCAAGAGGGGGTATTTATGCTCGATAGTGGGTTCATACCTCTAGTTTCCACGGGAAGTGACTGAAATCTCTTTGGTTGTAGATGTGTTTTTGCCACTAGGGAGAAAACAACGGTCCCTTGTTCATGGAACATGTGGAATATTTACCTTACACACTTTGCTTAAAGCAGTTGTCTGTTGCTTGCAACTTAATACTAAAGGAGGTTCAGATGATAACCTGAAGGTGGACTTCTAGTCATAGATGCAGTTCGATGGCGGTCTATGTATCTTGTTGTATTGCCCAATCGAATCTCATGGGATCTTTCTGACTAGTAATTGCATTGTTATGCCTTGCTCAGTTCCTGTCAATTGCCCTGCTGTAATTTGTTTACCCTTCATGCCATGTTGTTTATCTAAGGAGAGCACCTCTAGTGAACTATGGACCCCGGTCCAATCTTTACCATTGATACATCTTCCACTATTACTTTTTTACTTGCTTCAAACCATTACCTTCCACACCATACGTTTAATCCTTTGTTACAGCAAACCGGTGAGCTTGACAACTTCACTAATTCGTTGGGGCAAAGTCTTGGGTTTGTGTTGTGCAGGTCTCCGCGTTGCTTGCAACACCTATGTGAAATTTCCTTCCTCCTTCTGGTTCGATGACCTCAGTCTCAACTGAGGGAAAACTTGCTGCTTGCTCTTCACACCTACGCTTGGGGTTACCAAGGAAGTGCCGCGTCGAGCATCATCAAGGCTTTTCTAGCGCCGTTGCCGGGGAGGCCAAGGACGTCTTCACTAGGGGAGTCCTTCACTTCCTTTCTCTTTACTTGTTTTTAGTTTGCTTTGTTTCTTTTTCTTGGTTTTGTTTGCCTCTTTTCAAAAAACCCAAAAAATTAGTCTAGTTTGGTTTGCTTGCTTTATTCAAAAACACAAAAAAAATTAGTTCCTGCTCTAGCTGCTGCTGCTATTTTTGGCTTGCCCACCTTTGCCAAAATGAACTCTGCTGAGTACACCAAGTTGTGTGACTTCACTAGCACCAACAACAACGATTTCCTTAGCACACCTATTGCTCCACCTGCTCCTGATGCTACCTTTTATGAAATTAAGCCTGCCTTGTTGAATCTTGTGATGAGAGAGCAATTTTCTGGTGCTGGTTCTGATGATCCTGCTGCCCAACTTAATAGCTTTGTTGAACTTTGTGAGATGCAAAAGTATAAGGATGTAGATAGAGATATTATTAAGCTCAAGATTTTTACTTTCTCTGTGAGAGGAAAAACTAAAGAATGGTTGCTTTCTTTGCCTAAAAATAGTATTGATTATTGGACTAAGTGCAAAGATGCTTTTATTGGAAAGTTGTAACATCCCAGCATTTAGGAAAAACGAAGGGTAGATTTAAGGAATATGTGCAATTGCATTCATTCATCGATAAAGAAATGTGGGTAAATTTTTCGCCAAATAAAAAACCTAAAGTGATCAAAGTTTCTTTTACTCTTTAAGTTTAGGAATAGCCTTGAAGGATGATTGTTATAAACTTTGACATGATCTTTCTGGATTAATGTGTTTTGGGGAAAAGAATTTGAATTCAAACTTGAGATTTGGATTTATATTTTTAAAAGGATTAGGATTATGTGTAAGAATATTATTTAATCAAGAAATAATATTTAGTAACTCAAACTTTAAATAAATAACATAATTGAGTAAATGAATATTTATTTCATATATTTATTCAATGAATAAGTTACAAAATGTACCTTATGAAGATAATAAAGAAGCAATACATGAGTAACCAGAAACTTTATATAAGATTGAAAATTAAATAAATGAATATACATTTCATTTAATAAATTCATCCATAATTTACAAAATGTAACTTACAAAAACTAATAAGAAATCTTAACAAGAATAGAATTACATCCTTATTTATCTAGTACATTTTATTTACAAAAGAATAAAATAAATATTACAAGGGCACTATTCTATAAAGAAAAAGAAAACCTAATCTAAATCTTGAATCTTCAGGTCCTGTACCTGCAAAACAAAGAATAAACAAAAAGAAAGAAAATGAAGGTTAAGATATTTCTTTTACTCTCAGTAGTGACAGTGAGATGCACTGTTGAACTTTACATCACTGAGTAATCTTTAGGGGCAAGTTTCACCAATATGAAAGAACTAAATCTTTCATAATTTATAATCCATAAGTCAAATAGCACCAATCAGCAAGAGGGGCAAGTTTCACCGAATAGGTAAATGTAATCAGATAAAAGGTAGATTATTCCCTGAGCATATCCACAAGGGTGTAGCAGACATACAAACAACTTACACACCTAAATGCATGGTGTGTGTGCTGTCAACACATCTATAGCTGCCCACACAAGCAAAACTGCTCAGCTCAGCCGTGGGCAAGGACCCCAACACCATTTCTTTGCTCATACACACCAATCACAAGCAGTCTAGCCAAACTAGCCAAACTAAACCACAAACCAGATCATCATAATCCTCACCAAGATGGTGACATAAGGAGGGGGTGGATCAGGTGGATAGCAAGGACAAGGCCAAGCTACCAGGAGCTAGAAGGTGGATAGCAAGATTAAGGGAAAGTTCCAGGAGCTGGAAGTAGCAGGAGTAGTGTAACATCCCAAAAATACAAAACTTGGATCATCAAACTCTAATCATCAAAATTTAGGATTAACAAAAACTTTTCTAAATAAAAGTATGAAAGCATGCATGTGTGTATGCATTCCAATTTGGATTCTTTTGAATTGCCTTGCTTGTGTGATTCTTTGCTTGTAAAAGGATTCTTAGGTGAAATAAACATCATCTAAACAATCCCCACACTTTTCCCAAAGACAAATAAATCAAAACAAACAAAATAAGGGAATGGTCACTTTGGCCAAATTAACTCCCATGCCAACTTTGACTGTCTCTAACTTTCAAAACTTAACAGAAACTTGTTTAGATCTTTGCACCCCTTGATAATACTCATAACAGAGTACCAAGGCCCACCTTGTGACCATCCAAAAACATTTGAATGCATAGTTTAAAGGACAATTCAAAATTGAATCTATATCATATGGGAAGATCCCACTTTTGCAAAAATCACTCAAACAAGCTCAACTTTAAAAACCCAAGCATCCACAGACTCACCAGCACATTCCTAGCACACCCACCAAAAATCTTTTCAAAATTCAAAACTTGAATTCATGCGGCCATTTCATCAAACACCTTACTGATTCAAATCAAACAAAATCAAAACACTATAGTGTGTAGTGTTTTGGGCCTAACTTGTCCCCTCTCTGGACACCCCTAGCCTTAGTAGATCATCTAACAACCTAACTAATCCCTAGCACCACTGTAAGCTTGACAATGTCATCAATGGTGAACAGCCGAGAACACCCATGTCACCCCAGTGTAGGTAGACAAAGCTAGAGGAAGAACTAGCTGCCAACCTTGTCCGGGAGGTAGCCCATGCCTCACCGCCTCTCGACCAGCCCTCGCTCGTGATGGTATCCAGAACCGCCAGAACACTGCGTTGCTGGCCATCGACCATGCCGACCCGTGCCGCAGAGCACGCGCCGTTCCCATTCAACCTGACCACCTTGAGCCCTCGCCGCCCGCCAACATGCTCCCCACCGTCCCAGGAGACTGCCAGACATGCACATTTCACCGCCCGTACCCCGTAGCCACCGCTCGCCGTCGAAGACGCCGCCTCTGCCGTGCAGAACGTCGAGCGTTCCAAACCGTTTTCCACCGCCCCTACACGCGCATTAAAGCCATAGAGCATCGCCAGGAGACCACCGATCGATCGCCACCCTCGGCCATGCCTCTAGCAGCCCGTAGCCATGTCGCCACCGTCGCCTGCCCATCCCGTTCGGTCTCGTCGTCGAGACTATAAATAGAGGCCTCCCCCGCTCGAATTATTCACACCATCTCACTCCCCTCTCCTCATTGATCGTTCCACCCTGTTCCTAGAGCAAGGCGAGTAGCGCATCACCGGAATTGTGCCGGAGCAGGCCGCCTCAGGAGAAGAAGGGCGCCGTCGATTTCGTCCACCCTAGGAGAAGCTGCCGGTACCAGGAGGTTCGCCGTCGTCGACTTCGTCGTTCACCCGCACCGCCGACCCTCACCTGAGCCCCGGTAAGCCTCCCACGACCCCCACCTGCTACGTTAGGGTTCTGTCTTGCTGGCGCTGCCCAACATGGACGATGAACCAGAGCCGTTGGATTAGAACTAGATCCAACGCACCACGTTGCCCCGTACCGCTTCACACCCCCTGTCTCACTGACGTGTGGGGACAGCCACTTAACTAGCCCGCGTAAGCGCTGTGCTTAGCAGGCCGGCCCGTTAACCTTTCCCGCGCAGCCAACTCGTTTGAATTTGGATTTTTCCATTTTCATTCAAACACAGTTTTGTACCTAGTTTCAAAAATCAACCCAGCTCGATTCAGTGAACCAAATTGAATGAAAGCAATTTTGTTAGAAAGGTCTAGAAATGCTGAATCCAAGCCCGTTGGATTCAAATCATTTGGATATGTAGATCACCCTTGGTAATAACAAGGCAGAAGCTTTTCTGCATTCAAACATTTTTCAAATTTAAACCATAAGAGCTTTTGAGTTGATTCCAACTCTCAAAAATCACAATTGATCATACCTTTCAGAATATATAAAAATACATGGGTTTACTTACAGAACTAATGTTCAAGTAATAAAAGAATGCCACATAGGCATTTCTATTCACTTATTTTATTTAAAATAAAAAGGTTAAACCATATTAAATTGTGACACCACTTTAAATCACATTCCCATGTACTGAAATATGTGGTGATGACATGTGTCAACATGATCCCATGTTTGGTTTGGAGAATATTAAATCTTAAGTAGTTTTTCAACGAGTAGAAATTACTTTTCTAAAAATAAAATCATTAAGGCAAGTGCTTGTAATGTTAGTGATGATGCTAGATCATCTATAGAACCGCTTTGTGTGATGATTGAAAGTAGTTAAGTATTGTTTGGTGATTCTGTACCTCGTATTTATTTATAGACGCTAGTACCGACCAAGGATACGAGGAGGAAGGAGGATACTACGAAGAAGAAGCCGAGGAGAACTTCAACCACTGCTCTGCACAAGGCAAGCTAACACTTGCAATTTAGCAAGCCCATACTTGCAAGCCTAATACTACTAGTTGAATGTGCAAGCTTATACTTGCAGTTATGCAAGCCTAATACTACTAGTTGAATGTGCAAGAAAAAACTTGCAAGATATTATACTTTAGCAAGCCTTACCATGCCAACCATATGCCTTAAGCATATGTGATCATACCCACTTGATACCCAATCCTAGTTTTACTTGCAAGCTTTCTACTTTATTTCATTATCAAAGCTTTTACTTAGAGTTTACTGAAGTAACTTGTAGATTCTAGGAAGCTACTTGAAGGTTGCATAAAGAGCATAAAATTTGTCCTAAGCTAGAAAACCTTGATATCATCCTAAGGCATGAGGTGGTACTTAGTTGAAACTCCACTTGTTTATCACCCCTCATTAGTACTCACCCCCATTTGTAGATGCTAGTGCTAAGCATAAAACTTGATCAACTTTAGATGGGAATACTTGGTGAAAATGGTTATGAAAACCTTGGAATGATGGATCATTCTACTAAGATGTTTTGAAATGTGTTTCCAAACACTAGATGATTTTGGTGATGAAAATGTTAAGGCATGAGCCTTAGACCTTTATAAAACTGATGGTTGTCTGGATGCGATACCATTCCAATTTTACCGTACAACCACAATACCCGAGAATTGGGTAGGGCTTGACTAGAAACTTATATACCTTAGTATTGGTTCCCTCATGGCCAAGGTCTGAGATGAGGCTACCTTGTGAAGATTGTCCACCTGTGCAGTACCCAAGATGACAGTTGGTCATGGTTGGGAGGCTAAACTCATAGGAGAGGTGCTTATACTAGGGCGTGTAATTGAAAGATTAGGATTGATTATCCGCATACTGAGTATGGTGAATTCAGGATTTGTTCCTGACGGATGTATCAAATGTTGTGGTGAAAGTGTACAATCTTTTTACAGTGTCAAACTATTCGAATAGCCGCGTCCGCGGTTATGGACAGTTGGAGTGGCCATACTGTTCCCCCGTCAGATGTTTTCAAAATGACTTGTGAAATGAATTGAGAACTTGACTTGACCACAACAGAGTTGTGGCATGAGATACGAGTCCCACTTAGGTGTTATAAAATGTGACTAGCTTTCTCTTGCTTTTGAACTTAGTAGAGGTAAATCTGGCTTTTTGCAAAACAACCCTAGAGCTTAGTGCCCTATTATAAAAACCCCCTTCACTTGTTAGTATTAGTTTGCGAATACTTAAAGAGTACTCATGGTTTTGTCCCTGGCTATTCCCGTGGCCAGACTATGAAGAGGAGTACTAGGATGATGGACCCCAGGAAGGTTACGACAACTAGGATCATCTCCCATCGTCAGAATTGCCTGTGACCCCGAAGATGGAGCTTCGCCTATGCTACCTTTATTATTACGTATTTCCGCTGCTTGAGTTGTATTAAGAACTGGATCATGAGATCCTTATTTGTGTAAGACCTTATGTATGGTTTGTAATGGATGATGTACTGTGGTATCCAATTCTGTTATGTCTCACAAAAATGGTAATCCTGAGATTGCGATGTATGGCATAACAGGTATCTGGGATTAAAAATCCAGGTGTTGACAAGTTGGTATCAGAGCCATCCTGACCATAGTTAGACTGGACGTTTGAATCAAAAACTTAGTTAGAGACCATAGTTAGAGACCCTAGTTAGACTGGACGTTTGAATCAAAAACTTAGTTTCAAAACCAAAAGAAGCAACTATTTACAAAAACTTATTCCCATTCTTATCACTTTGATTCTTTCATGAAAATTCATGTCCCTCAAAAACTCTTGCAAAATACAAAAAATTTGACACACTTGATCACTGTACTAACTTACTCATCCTATATTCTTATAGATGGACGTGAAGTACAGCAAGTTTTATCAGTTAGGGAATGGAGGAGACCTTATCTTTGAGAGGGATTTTGACCAGCTTTCGGAACTTCTGGAGCGTCCGCACCCCGAGTTCTTCGGAGCTCAGCTCAATGATCAAGGAGGATAAGATCTGCAGTGGCTAATTGTTGCAAGTCTCCGAGGAAAGATTGAACCTCCCACTGCCGAGGGAATTCAGTTTACCTTAAGAGAGAACAACTGGCTCGATGGACTTGCCAGGGCCATGCAGGAAGCTCTTGCCCGTCTGTGTGGGCAGAGTATCAACCATATCAAGGGAAACCGCTTTGAGTTTTTCCCAAGGCGTGATTCTAATGGACAACCACTAGAAGCCTCATACGACCCCGAGCTAAAGACTCAATTGGACCATCTTAGCTTCATGATGTACGATCTTCAGCAGGAGTTAGACAACTGCTGTGACTACTCCAACCACAAGTCCGCCATCATCAAGACGAAGGATCAGACCATCGCCATGCTAGCAAAGGATCGCAAGTCTCGCCGCTGTCAGCTTGACAAAAAGGAGCGCATCATTGCCCGTATTTTCCACCGTATCTCGGCTTTGGAGGAGACCATCCACGAGAGAGACATGCAGTTGGAAGAAAGGGAGAATGCCGAAGAGGATCTTCGTGGAGACCCTTACTCCTATCTCAGCGATGATGATGATTTTCTGAAGGATTAGGCTTTGGACTTCTTCACCAATGAGGATGATTTCGCCTTCATCAATGACGACGATGATGATGAGGATGACGACTACACTGACTCCGAGGAGTAGTAGCACTTGAGCACTAGCGTAGTGAGTAGTATTCGGTCCCACTGTATCGTAGTTTCCAGAATGGTTCTTAAAACCATCTGTTTACCTTTGTTGTGGTGTGTGTTGTATCATGTGAATGAATGAATGAAAAGAAAGTTGCTAGAAAAATCTGAGTCAAACTTCAAAAACTTTTCAAAGTCCGGAACCTTAGAAATTTCCCTCTTTTCTCATGATCTATCTCAATCTTCAGATGCCACACGGAGGAAGTGGTTCATCCCCGGACCCGATGTTGCAGAACCTACAAACGTTGGTTTCTGACCGCGAAGCTGAAAGAGCCGAACGTCAAGCCAACCTAGCCACCCTTCAGCAGATAGCTCAGCTCGCCCACAACAACCAAGGCCAAGGAAATCAGGACAACCATGGATCTAAGCTCAAGAATTTCCAGAATACCAACCCGCCTGTTTTCACTAAGTCAGAAGAGCCCCTAGATGCCGATGATTGGCTGCAAACCATAGAAAATAACCTAGAAGTCGCCGGTGTGGAAGCCAACGAGAAAGTTCTGTTCGCCACCCACTATCTAGCCGGAGATGCAAGGGTGGAACAGCGTTCGTGCAATGACCGGAAGACAAATGATGATCTGGGAGGAATTCAAGGTCAAGTTCAGCAGAACCCATGTGCCACCGGGTTTGATCAAGAGAATGAGAGATGAGTTCAGAGAACTGAAGCAAGGAAGGATGACCGTAGTAGAATACCATGAGAAATTTTTGTCATTAGCTAGCTATGCCCCAGATGAGATCGACACGGAAGCCAAGAAGAAAGAGAGATTCCTGAATGGTCTGCACGATGAGATGTAGACTGTGTTAGTCAATATCCCCTTTGCTGATATTGAAGCCCTTGTCGACTCTGCCATCTAGATGGAAGGAAAGATCAACCAAGCCAATGAGAACCGCAAGCGTCACATGATGCATCAGCCAGGAACCCATCAGACCCCAAAGTATCGCCCTAACCCATCTCCCGGATTTGCCCCGAGAACCAACAGACCCCCAATGAACCATACAAATTATCCCAACCGTGGAAACCCTAGGCTCGGAGGAAATCACAACAACCCCGACAACTCTAGCAATTTCAACCGTGCCCCCCCAAGTTCAACAACAATGCTACCGCCAACACCAACACTGCCCCGAGGACTGGAAGCAATGCTGTGCCTATTGCAGCAAAGGACAAGTCACAAGTGACTTGTTATGACTGTGGAAATAATGGTCACTACTCCAACGAGTGCCCCAACAAGAAGAATGCCGCAGCCCTCAATACCAATGCCCTAGCTCAGCAGTAGCGTCGTGTTCAGCCCAGAAGAAGATTTGCCCCAGGGAATTCGCTCAACCGCAACAGCCGTCTCTTTCTCATGCATGCTGTTAAGCTCAGGAAGCGCCAGACGTCGTTCTGGGTATGTTTTCTGTTAATTCAGTACTTGCTAGAGTGTTGTTTGATTCTGGTGCATCGCACTCATTTGTCACTGAAGAATTTGCATGCACTAGTAAAATTCAACCAACCAAACTGAAGCATGTTATGATCGTTCAAATCCCCGGATCAACCACCAAGGCTAGGCAAATTTGCAAAGCCGTCCCTATCTGAATCCATGGCATAGATTTTTATGCTAATCTGATAGTACTCGGAACTAAAGGTTCGGAAGTAGTACTAGGAATGGATTGGATGTCCAAACATAAAGGATTTATTGACTGTGCCAAGAAAGCCATAACCATGACCAGTACAACAAGAATATCAGTCGAGCATATATCTGAAACCTTACCTCGTTAATTCAAGTGCAACAAGAGTATAGCCCAACCTACCATTGACCAAGTCCGGATAGTCTGTGAATACCCCGATGTATTTCCAGATGTTTTGCCCGGTATGCCCCAGATCGGGATATCGAGTTTATCATTGAACTAATCCCTGAAACTGGACCCATAGCCAGAGACCGTATAGTATGAACCCGTCTTAACTAGAAGAACTGAAGAAGCAACTAGATGCCATGTTGGAAATTGGATTGATTCAACCAAGTGTGTCACCATGGAGATCACCTGTTTTGTTTGTGGACAAGAAAGATGGAGGTAACCGTTTGTGTATGGATTATCGGAAGTTGAATGATGTCACCATCAAGAACAAATACCCCTTGCCCAAGATAGAAGATTTGCATGATCAGTTGACTGGTGCCAAAGTGTTTTCTAAGATTGATCTTGGAACAGGCTATCATCAACTCAAGATTCGCGCAGAGGATATTCCAAAGACTGCCTTTACCACCCGTTATGGATTATACAAGTATACTGTCATGTCTTTTTGATTAACCAATGCCCCCGCTTATTTCATGAATCTCATGAATAAGATTTTTAAGGACTTCCTAGATAAGTTTGTCGTTGTTTTCATCGATGACATTCTAATTTATTCCTAATCGGAAGAAGAACATGAGCTACACCTAAGGACCATTCTTGGAACCCTTAGAGAGCATCAGTTGTATGCCAAGTTTAGCAAATGTGAATTCTGGTTCTAGCAGGTAGGATTCCTCGGCCACATTATATCAGCCGGAGGAATTGCCGTTGACCCTGCAAAAGTGAAGGATGTCGAAGATTGGCAAGCCCCAACCACTCAAACCCAAGTTCGTGCATTTCTCGGATTGGTGGGATACTACTGCAAGTTCGTAGAAGGATTCTCGAGTATCGCCAGACCCAAGACCCAATTGCTGAAAAAGGACAAGAAGTTTCAATGGACCGACAAATGTGAAGCGAGTTTTCAAGAACTCAAAAGGAGATTGATTTCAGCCCCAATCTTAATCATGCTGGATATCACAAAGCCCTTCGACGTGTATTGTGATGCATCCAAGATCGGTCTCGGATGTGTGCTAATGCAAGAGGGAAAGTAATATCTTATCTATCCCGACAAATTAAACAACATGAGCAAAATTACCCAACCCATGACCTCGAACTCGCAGCCGTAGTTCTAGCCCTGAAGAAATGGAGGCATTACCTCATGGGAAACCATTGTGAGATTTATTCGGATCACAAGAGCCTGAAGTTTATATTCACTCAGAAGGAGCTGAATATGAGGTAGATAAGATGGATTGAGCTAATCAAGGATTACGATCTGGACATTCACTATCACCCTAGTAAAGTCCATGTGGTAGCCGATGCCCTTAGCAGATTGCTGTGCCGCTTGAACTCCATGATTTTGAAGGAGCAACCAAGCTTGCACAAAGAGATGGAAGATTTCCGAATGGAATTAGTGAGTGAAGGATTTTTGGCTAGCATAGAACTTCAGCCCACTTTGATCAGCCAGATCAAAGAGGCGCAGAAAGGAAATGCTACTATCGACGGAATCAAGCGTCGTATCAGTACTGGCAAGGTACCAGGATTCACCGAAGACGAAGAAGGAGTTATATGGTACAAAGAACGCCTTTGTGTACAAGCAGATTCTGAGTTGAAAGAAGTGATTTTGAAGGAGGCTCATGATACTATTTATTCTATCCACCCCGAAGGAACTAAGATGTATCAAGATTTGAAAGAGAAATTTTGGTGGCATAAGATGAAGAGAGAAATCGGAAGCTGTATCGCCAAGTGTGATATATGTCAGCGAGTCAAGGAAGGACATCAAAGACCCGCTGGATTGTTGCAACCATTGCAGATTCCGGAATGGAAATGGGATTCCGTTGGAATGGACTTTATCACTGGATTTCCTACTTCTAGTAGGGGAAATGACTCTATCTGGGTCATAGTGGACAGATTGTCCAAAGTCGCCCATTTCTTACCCGTCAAGATCACATATCAGAGTTTGAAGCTAGCGGAGTTATACATAGCTAGAATCGTTAGTTTGCACAGAGTCCCCAAGAACATCGTATCTGATCGAGGAACTCAATTTACCTCGAGATTCTGGAAGAAAGTCCAAGAAGGTTTAGGAACCCGCCTAGATTTCAGCACCGCATATCACCCTCAGACCGATGGACAGACAGAGCGAGTAAATCAAATACTCGAAGACATGTTGAGAGCATGTGTGTTAGAGTATGGATCTAAGTGGGAAGACTGTCTGCCGTTTGCAGAATTTTCATACAACAACAGTTATCAAGCTAGTTTGCAAATGGCCCCATTTGAATTCATGTACGGAAGGAAGTGTCGCACCCCTTTGAACTGGTCAGAAGTAGGAGAGAGTCAAATTTTCGGACCTGACATCCTACGAGAAGCAGAAGAGAAGGTTCACAAGATTCATGAGCACCTCAAGACAGCCCAGTCCAGATAGAAGAGTTACGCCGACAACAGACGTCGAGACCTTGCCTTCAACATCGGAGATTTTGTGTATCTGAAAGTGTCGCCATTGAAAGGAATGCAGCGTTTCCAACTCAAAGGAAAGTTAGCCCCCAGATATATCGGACCCTTCAAGATTCTGAACCGTCAAGGAGAAGTGTCGGATCAATTGGAACTGCCCGAAGAGATGTCAGCCGTGCACAATGTGTTCCATATCTCATTACTTCACAAGTGCCTCGAAGTTCCAGAAAAGACCGAAGTGTTCAAGAATATCGATCAGCGGACCATAGAGATCAACGATGATCTGACCTATCCCGAAGTACCCATCCGTATGTTGGAAGAATCCTTCAGAACTACCCGAACCCGAAGCATCAAGTTTCTCAAGTTTCAGTGGAGCAACCACACCGAAGAGGAAGCTACCTGGGAGCGCGAAGATCACATCAGGACGGAGTTTCCCGATCTCTTCAAATCCTAGGTAATCTTTTTCGTCCTTTTCCAAATCTCGGGACGAGATTTTGTTTAAGGGGGGAAGTTTTGTAACATCCCAAAAATATTAAACTTGGATCATCAAACTCTAATCATCAAAATTTAGGATTAACAAAAACTTTTCTAAATAAAAGTATGAAAGCATGCATGTGTGTATGCATTCCAATTTGGATTCTTTTGAATTGCCTTGCTTGTGTGATTCTTTGCTTGTCAAAGGATTCTTAGGTGAAATAAACATCATCTAAACAATCCTCACACTTTTCCCAAAGACAAATAAATCAAAACAAACAAAATAAGGGAATGGTCACTTTGGCCAAATTAACTCCCATGCCTACTTTGATTGTCTCTAACTTTCAAAACTTAACACAAACTTGTTTGGATCTTTGCACCCCTTGATAGTACTCATAACAGAGTACCAAGGACCACCTTGTGATCATCCAAAAACATTTGAATGCATAGTTTAAAGGATGGTTCAAAATTGAATCTATATCATATGGGAAGATCCCACTTTTTTAAAAACCACTCAAACAAGCTCAACTTTCAAAACCCAAGCATCCACAGACTCACCAGCACATGCCTAGCACACCCACCAAAAATCTTTTCAAAATTCAAAACTTGAATTCATGCGGCCATTTCATCAAACACCTTGCTGATTCAAATCAAACAAAATCAAAACACTATAGTGTGCAGTGTTTTGGGCCTAACTTGTCCCCTCTCTGGACACCCCTAGCCTTAGTAGATTTTCTAACAACCTAACTAATCCCTAGCACCACTGTAAGCTTGCCAATGTCATCAATGGTGAACAGCCGAGAATACCCATGTCACCCCAGTGTGGACAATAGGCTAGAGGAAGAACTAGACGTGCCAACCTTGTCTGGGAGGTAGCCCATGCCTCACCGCCCCCTCTCGACCAACCCTGCCTCGTGGACAGCAGCCATAATCGCTAGGAACGCCGCGCCCGTGCCGCTGTCGACCATGCCGACCCGCACCGCATAGCACGCGCCATTCCCATTCAACCAGACCACCTCGAGCCCTCGCCGCCCGCCAACATGCTCCCCACCGTCCCAGGAGACCGCCAGACATGCCCATTTCACCGCCCGTACCCCGTAGCCACCGCTTGCCGTCGAGGACGCCGCCTCAGCCGCGCAGAACGTCGAGCGTTCCAGACCATTTGCCACCGCCCCTACACGCGCATTAAAGCCATAGAGCATCGCCAGGAGACCACCGATCAATCGCCACCCTCGGCCATGCCTCTAGCAGCCCGTAGCCATGTCGCCACCGTCGTCTGCCCATCCCGTTCGGTCTCGTCGTCAAGACTATAAATAGAGGCCTCCCCCGCTCGAATTATTCACACCATCTCACTCCCCTCTCCTTACTGATCGTTCCACCCTGTTCCTGGAGCAAGGCGAGCAGCGCATCACCGGAATTGTGCCGGAGCAGGCCGCCTCAGGAGAAGAAGGGCGCCGTCAATTTCGCCCACCCCAGGAGAAGCTGCAGGTACCAGGAGGTTCGCCGTTGTCGACTTGGTCGTTCGCCCGCATCGCCGACCCTCGCCTGAGCCCCGGTGAGCCTCCCACGACCCCCACCTGCCGCGTTAGGGTTCTGTCTCGCCGGCGATGCCCGACATGGACGATGAACCAGAGTCGTTGGATTAGAACTAGATCCAACGCACCACGTTGCCCCGTACCGCTTCGCACCCCTGTCTCACTAACGCATGGGGACAGACACTTAACCAGCCCGCGTAAGCGCTGTTCTTAGCAGGCCGGCCCGTTAAACTTTCCCGTGCAGCCCACTCGTTTGAATTTGGATTTTTCCATTTTCATTCAAACACAGTTCTGTACCTAGTTTCAAAAATCAACCCAGCTCGATTCAGTGAACCAAATTGAATGAAACCAATTTTGTTAGAAAGGTCTAGAAATGCTGAATCCAAGCCCGTTGGATTCAAATCATTTGGATCTGTAGATCACCCTTGGTAAAAATAACAAGGCAGAAGCTTTTCTGCATTCAAACATTTTTCAAATTTAAACCATAAGAGCTTTTGAGTTGATTCCAACTCTCAAAAATCACAATTGATCATACCTTTCAGAATATATAAAAATATATGGGTTTACTTACATAACTAATGTTCAAGTAATAAAAGAATGCCACATAGGCATTTCTAGTCACTTATTTTATTTAAAATAAAAGGGTAAAACCTTATTAAATTGTGACACCATTTTAAATCACATTCTCATGGACTAAAATATGTGGTGATGACATGTGTCAACATGATCCCATGTTTGGTTTGGAGAATATTGAATCTTAAGTAGTTTTTCAATGAGTAGAAATTACTTTTCTAAAAATAAAAAGAATTAAACCAAGCTTTAATCTTGTAATATTAGTGATGATGCTAGACCGTCTATAGGACCCTTGTGTGTGATGATTGCAAGTAGTTAAGTATTGTTTGATGATTGTGTACCTCGTATAAATTCATAGACGCTAGTACCGACCAAGGATACGAGGAGGAAGGAGGATACTACGAAGAAGAAGCCGAGGAGAACTTCAACTTCGCTCAAGACAAGGCAAGCTGATGCTATACCTATGCAAGGTTATACTGATATTGATGCAAGTTAACTCTTGCAGAATACCCAACTGATGCAACAAACCCTTACTTGTTACCATGCCTACTATATGCCTTAAGCATATGTGATCATACCCACTTGATAAACTAATCCTAGCTTTATTTGCAAGCTTTCTACTTTATTTCTTTATCAGAGCTACCTACTTAGAGTTACTTAAGTGAATTATAGATACTAGAAAGATATTTGAAGGTTGCATAAAGAGCATAAAATTTGGCCTAAGCTAAATAACCTTGATATCATCCCAAGGCATAAGATAGAACTTAGTTAGCACCTACCAGTACCACCCCTCATCAGTGCTTACCCCCACTTGTAGATGCTAGTGCTAAGCATAAAACTTGATCAACTTTAGATGGGAATACTTGGTGAAAATGGTTATGAAAACCTTGGAATGATGGATCATTCTATTGAAATGTTTTGGACATGTGTTTTCGAACACCTGATGATTTTAGTGATGAAAATGTTGAGGCATGAGCCTTATCCCTTTATAAAACTGATGGTTGTCTGGATGCGATACCATTCCAATCTTATCGTACAACCACAATACCCGAATATTGGGTAGGGCTTGACTGGAAACTTATATACCTTAGTATTAGTTCCCTCACGGCCAAGGTCTGAGCTGATGCTACCTTGTGAAGATTGTCCACTGCGGTAGACTCCCAAGATGACAGTTGGTCATGGTTGGGAGGCCAGACTCACAGGAGAGGTACCTATACTAGGGCGTGTAATTGAAAGGTTAGGATTGATTATCCGCATACTGATTATGGTGAATTCAGGATTTGTTCCTGACGGATGTATTGAATGTTGTGGTGAAAGTGTACAATCTCTGTAGAGTGTCAAACTATTCGAATAGCCGCGTCCGTGGTTATGGACAGTTGGAGTGGCCATACTGTTCCCACGTCAGACTTTTCAAAATGACTTGCGAAATGAATTAAGACTTTGACTTGACCACAACAGAGTTGTGACATGAGTTACACGATCCCACTTAGGAGTTATAAAATTGTGACTAGCTTTAGAACTTAGTGGAGATAAATCTGGCTTTTGCAAAACAACCCTAGAGCCTAGTGTCCTATTATCCAAAAATCCCTTTACCTATTAGTATTAGTTTGCGAGTACTTAAAGAGTACTCATGGCTTTGTCCCTGGCTATTCCATGGCGGACTATGAAGAGGAGTACCGGAGGATGGACCCTGGAATGATTCGACAACTAGGATCATCTCCCATCGTCGCATTGCTGTGACCTCAAGATGGAGCTTACGCCCTGCTACCGTTATTATTACGTATTCCGCTGCTTGATGTTGTATTAAGAACTGGATCATGAGATCCCTGTTTGTGTAAGAACTTATGTATCGTTTGTAATGGATGATGTACTATGGTATCCAATTCTGTTATATCTCGCAAAAATGGTAATCCTGGGATTGCGATGTATGGCATAACAGGCATCTAGGATTGAAAAATCCGGGTGTTGACACATATGTTCCACAAACTGTGCGACGAACAACATGTCATCACAGTTGGACATCAGGCATGTACGATGAGCGTAGTTACCACTAGAATGAGGAAATTAGTTAGTGATATCAAATACTGTGTATTGTACTTCAAGAAATAAAATAGTGAGATGAATAAGGTAGTTTTGTGATTATACCTATATGGTATATGTTGTAATGACTTTGTATTATTATGATAGTATGTATCATATGTGAAATGCACATTTTGAATTTTCTTTGGATCTTCATTGTGTGACTAGTTCTGTGTGTAAAGTCGAGCTCAAAACACATGTGCATGATGTAATTATGAGTATTTGCTTTATGTTGCAGGACTAGAGGGTCATGGATACGGGTGTAGAAATGGAAACTGAGCAGCAGCGGATGGAGCAAGAGGCCAAGGTGAAGGCCGATGCAGATGCAGCAAACCAAGAAGCATTACCACCACCACCACTAATAAGGCTGTTAATGGAGCAAAATTTTATGCAATGTATGCAAATGATGCAAGAGACCCAGAACAAATTTATGGAAGAGTTGCTAGGGCGAGCAAATCAGAGGGCACCTGAAGGTGGAGGAGTGAGTCTATATGATTTCTAGAATGCAAGACCGTTACCTTTTGCATCAGCTCCTGAACCAATGGAAGCAGAAGACTGGCTAGCAGATACTGAAAGGAAGCTGAAAACTGTAGGTTGCAATGATGAGGAGAAATTGAGGTATGCAACTCATCTGCTGACTGGACCTGCAGCATCATGGTGGGAAAATCAGTTGGCTATGCAACAACCAGGAAGGGAGTTTACCTAGGAAGAGTTCAAGCAGAGATTCCGTGAATATCATGTTCCGGAAAGTGTTATGGAGTTGAAGCGGAGAAAATTTAAGGATATTCAGCAAGGATATACTAGTGTTATGAAGTACATCCGGGACTTTAGTCAACTGTCTCGCTATGCCGAGGAGGATGTCAACACTAAAGAGAAGCGAAAGAAGCGTTTCCTGCATACATATTTCGCCACATAAAACAAGATCAGGTTATATCGATTTGTGGTTGTACATATTTCGCAGACCTTTATGTGATTCCTTTGAAGGGAATTGCAGTAGTGCTGGGAATGGATTGGATGATGGAACATGGAGCTCAGATAAATTGTGTGGAGAAAACTGTGTCAATTAAAACTCCAAGTGGAGCAAGGATAGTTTACCAAGCAGATAAGCACAGTCATATCATGGTGGATCTGCAGTTGAACTCAATGAAAGAGGTCAAATTGGAAGAGATTCCTATAGTTAATGAATTCCAAGATGTTTTTCTAGCAGAGCTACCGGGAGTGCCACCAGACCGGGAGATAGAGTTTACTATTGACCTAATTCCTGGCACAACACCAATAGCTCAAGCACCATATAAAATGGGACCCAAAGAGTTAAAAGAACTCAAGGAGCAAATTGATGAGTTAGCCAGAAAAGGATTTATTCAGGAAAGTGTATCTCCATGGGGAACACCAGTAATCTTTGTGGATAAGAGAGATGGTGGAAGACGGATGTGTGGAGATTATAGAAATCTGAACAACGTGACTATCAAGAATAATTATCCTTTACCAAGAATTCAAGATTTGTTTGATCAAGTAAAAGGAGCTGGAGTATTTTCAAAGATCGGTTTAAGATCTGGATACCATCAAATAAAAATCAAAGCGGAAGATGTTCCAAAGACAGCATTTGTCTCAAGATATGGACACCATGAGTATCTGGTAGTACCATTTGGTTTGACCAATGCACCGACAATATTCATGAATCTGATGAACAAGATCTTCATGCCATATTTGGACAAGTTCATCATAGTCTTTATTGATGATATTCTGATATATTCCAAGGATAAGGAAGAGCATGCTGATCATTTGAGAATAGCATTGCAGACTTTAAGAGAACACAAACTTTATGCTAAGTTCAGTAAGTTTGAATTTTGGCTTGATGAGGTAGAATTCCTCGGTCATGTGATCAGTAAAGATGGAATTGCTGTAAATCCATCTAAGGTTCAGTTAGTACTAGAGTGGACTGCACCGACCAATGTGAAGCAAATTTGAGGTTTCTTAGGAATGGCTGGTTATTATCGGAGATTCATTGAAGTTTTCTCCAAAATAGCCGGACCAATGACCAAAATATTAAGGAAGAATACACCATTCAAGTGGGATGAGAAATGTGAAGCAAGTTTTCAAGAGTTGAAGACTAGATTAACCACAACTCCAATCTTAGCAGTTCCTGAAACAGGGAAGGACTTCACAGTATACTGCGATGCATCTAAAGAAGGTTTGGGTTGTGTATTAATACAAGATCGGAAAGTGATTTCTCTAAAACCACATGAAGTCAACTATCCAAATCATGATTTAGAGTTAGCAGCAGTAGTTTTTGCGCTGAAAGGATGGAGGTATTTTCTTTATGGATCCAGATGTGAGTTATACACTGACCATAAAAGTCTCAAATATTTCTTCACTCAAAAGTAATTGAATATGAGACAGAAGCATTGGTTGGAACTAATCAAGGATTATGATTTAACAATCAACTACACCCCAGGGAAAGCAAATGTTGTAGTAGATGCATTAAGCAGAAAGAGTGCAAATATTCAGCCTAGTAATCGGGAGTTACTAAAAGAGTTACAAATGGACTTGGAAAGATTAGGACTTCAATTCAATAGAACAGAGGTTCTTGGAGGATTAGCTACTATGCAGGTAGTTGCAGAGCAGGACAGTGATCTTAAAGAAGAAATTTTTAGACATCAAGCAGAGGATCCTTTTATTGCTGAGGAAATTCGGAGCATATCTCAAGGGCAAAAATCAGTTTTTCGCCTTGGGGATTATGGATCTTTATGGTTTCAAGACCGTCTATGTGTTCCAGATGTGACTGAAATTCGTGATAACATACTCAGAGAAGCACATGAAACTCCATATTCTATACATCCAGGGAGTACTAAGATGTATATGGATTTGAAAGAACTATTCTGGTGGAATAACATGAAAAGAGATATTGCTATATATGTATCTGAATGCCATACTTGCCAAAGGGTGAAGGCTGAACATCAAAGTCTAGCAGGACCATTACAACCCTCGGAAATTCCTGAATGGAAGTGGGAGGAAATAGGTATGTACTTCATCACAGGATTGCCCATGACACCAAAAAGGAAGGATATGATATGGGTAATTGTGGACAGACTCACTAAGAGTGCACATTTTATTCCAGTGAATCAAAAAGATAATGCTGAGAAGTTAGTTGAGGTATATGTCAAAGAGATAGTAAGTAAGCATGGAGTACCCAAAAAGATCGTAACTGATAGGGGATCAGTGTTTACTTCAGCATTTTGGAAGCAATTGCATGAAGCACTTGGTTCAAAGTTAGATTTCAGCACAACATATCATCCTGAGACAGGAGGTCAAACTGAAAGAACAAATCAAATACTAGAAGACATGTTAAGAGCTTGTGCACTAGATTTTGGAGGAACATGGGAAGATCATCTACCATTGGCAAAATTTTATTATAACAATAGCTATAAGAGTATCTGAAGGCAGTCCCATACCAAGTTTTGTATGGAAGGAACTGTAGATCACTAATATGTTGGTATGAGCCTGGAAGCAGCAAATAATTTGCGCCAGATTATATCAAGGAAAGACAAGACATCATTGATAATATCAGGGATAGACTGAAAATAGCTCAAAGTAGGCAGAAAAGTTATGTGGATCAAATTCGAAGATCATGGCATCCAGAAGTGGGAGATATGGTCTATCTGAAAGTAAGTCCCATGAAAGGGGTAAAAAGGTTCGGAGTTAAAGGAAAATTAATTCCAAGATACATCGGACCATTCAAGATATTGAGTCAATACAGAACTATAGCTTATGCTTTAGAGTTACCATCAAGATTAGCTCAAGTGCATAATGTTTTCCATCTGTCACAACTTCGTAAATGTTTGAAAGTTCCGAATGATGCAATCACACACCAAGAGATAGAACTACAAGCAGACCTGACCTATATTGAAAAGCCCTATAAGATTCTGGAAGAAAACTGGAAAAGATTAAGGAACAGAGCAATCAAATATTGCAAGGTACAGTGGGAACATCACCCTGAAAGGGAATCCACATGGGAGAAAGAAGAGGATTTAAGAAAAGCCTATCCAGAACTATTCACGTACATCTCCGCACACTTTGGGATTAAGTTTAATTTAAGGGGGGAAGTCTGTAACATCCTAGCATTTAGGAACTAACGAAGGGTAGATTTAGGAATTTGGAATGTTGCATGCATTTATCTGTGAAAATGTGGGTAAAATGTTCGCCAAATAAAAACCTAAAGTGATCAAGGTTTATTTCATACTTTGAGATTAGGTTTAGTCTTAAAGGATGATTGCTATAGACTTTGATATGATCTTTGAGGAATTATGTGTTCGGAAAGTGAATTTGAATTTTAAACTTGAGAGTTTGAATTGTAATTCGAATGAATTAGGAATAAGGTTTTAATCTTAATTTAATTAAGAGTTAACTATTATAACTTAAACTTTATCCAAAGAAAATAATAAAGAATATGAAAACTTATTTCATATTTTCAATACATAAACAAGATACAAAAATGTAACTTCTTGAAATCATCTCCAAACTTCACAATAACAAATGAATAAAGAATAAGAATATTTCTTTATTGAAAATTATATAATCCTTATTACAGAAGAATAAAATGAAGATTACAAAATAATAAAATGAAAATTACAAAAGAATAAGAAGATTACATTAACTATTCTATAAAGAAAACCTAAACTAAAATCTTCATCTTCAAATATGTACCTACAAGACAAACACTAATAAAACAATAATAAGGTTAGAGTTAGAATTGTTTTTCTTTCAGACATGTCAGTGAGGTGCATTGAGCAAGTTCATCATTGAGAAAATATAAAAGGGGCAAGTTTCACCAATATTAAAGAATTTATCTTTCATAAATTTTAAGCCAAAAAGGGGTCAAATGGACAGCAAGGAGGGGCAAGTTCACCAGCCAGGTAAAATTAATCTGATCAAAGTAACTTTCTAGTCAAAAGCATATCCACAAGTGCACAACAAGCACACAAGCAGGACACACAACTAAATGCATGTGATGTGCTGTCAGCTTCACAGCATAGCTCCAACACACCAAAACCAGCAGCACAGCCGTGGAGAGGCACTAGTGCATCTCTTCACTGCTTACACACAAGAACAGCCAGCAGCTAACCAAGCACAACAGCCAGCAACCAAACCAACCAAAGCCAAGATCTCATTACTAGGATGGTAACATAAGGAGGGGGAAGGATCAGGTGGACAGCAAGATCAAGTCCAGGAGCTAGAAGGAGAATGCTAGCTCAAGGTCAAGCACAAGAGCTTAGCAAAACAAGATCAACATCACCATCTTACTCCACAATCATCAAATTTTGTGGTGAGCATCATAAAACCCTCACATGATCTAATCATATTATCTAGACAGAAGCATTTGTTGTTTTATGAAACAAACTCTCAGAAAGCACCCAAGTGGTGTGAATCCATCATAGAGATTTTAAACTCTAAAAGCAAACAGCAAAGTACAAGGATCCAACCAGAGCTCAGAACAACATCATTGCTTTGGTTGTCAAGCTATATATTACAATTCAAGCATAAATATAGCTAAGATCTAATTTCTAGGCACATCCCTAAAGAAAGGGTAGCACCTTAGAAACTAATCTTTTGGATCCAGATAATGATCAAGCTTACTATCATTTTTACCAAGCTTTGATTAAAAATCAAGAGCAGGTACCATTACCAGGACTATCTATATGAATCAACTAGATAAGGCATGAACCCCTAAGACTCAGACCAACATCATTGGTCTTAGGGATTTCAGAGAAGAACATTTCTATTTATCTTATAAATCCAAGCTTGTCTTAAGCTTAAACCAACCCAATTAATGGATTAGAATCAATCTTGTGTGCCATACCAAGATGGCGTCACAAGAACAATTCTACATGAATCAGGATAAACATTTAATCATCACAGATTAAATCAATTAACTTACTAATCATTTTCCTGTTAATACAGGAATCATAACTAGGATATTCCTATGTTAATCTTCACTATTGATGATCTCAAACCACACATTAATTCTCAAGCCAATAGTACTAAGACAGTGGTTTCATCACACCATAACCATGATCATAAACCAAGAAATGATAGTGAAAAGTTATCAAGTGACTGACTTTACCAAGCTTTGGTTCCAAAGCAACTATACCATCTGAAACATATGCAAACCAAGCATAAAAATCATCTAATAAGCCACCAGAATCATTATAGTTCATCTCAAGCAACAACCCTCAGGCTAATAACCATTTAGCATGTTTACAGACCATCCACACATGATCTAATTCATCCAGTACATGATCAATCACATGATAAGAACCCTAAAGGAAATAAACCATCCTAATCAGGACCAGACAGTCACCAGAGAGGTCATTGCCAACATCCAGCATGGGATGAGCGAGCATAGAGAGCACAAGGGGAGAGGAAAAGAACTCACCAAAGGTCCTTGCTGGAGACTAGAAGAGGAAGCAGAGGGGTCGACATCCATGGCGGCATGGGGAGCACCCTAGGAGGGGCGCAGCAACCCATACGGTACCACGACGGCGACCATGAACACGCATATAGGTGAGGAGCATCACCTCGACACACGACGGCACCGGTAGCACCTGGATCCATGCCAACCCCATACCCTAGGGTTGGGGACGACATCGATCCGTCGCAGGAGAGCCCCATACTCAAA
The DNA here is from genome assembly GCA_023614405.1 of Avena insularis. Classification (NCBI taxonomy): domain Eukaryota; kingdom Viridiplantae; phylum Streptophyta; class Magnoliopsida; order Poales; family Poaceae; genus Avena; species Avena insularis. The sequence goes on from CM042695.1 coordinate 262,097,624, forward strand.
TCCAGTTGGATAGAAAGGATGGGCATCGTCGATAACCTCCTATTGCACCACGGTGGCGAACAGAATGGCCCACGGCGCCGGGAATCGCTGGCGGCGACATCACCGATCACGGGGTTGAGGTCAGAGGAGGAGAGGAATGAGCTCGAGGGAGAGAGGCAGCAGGGGAGTGGGCTGAGTTGGGCCAGACCCTTTCAGAGTGGTTATTTTGACTATGTCTAATGGGCCACTAGGGCCCAATAAGATTAAGACAGCCCATAATCCACACTAGGACCCTTTCAGAGTGGTTATTTTTGGATTCACAATAATCCACACTACCCAAATAAAATAAGATATAAAATTTTAGACATTTAAATTTTTATAATAATTTTGTAATTTATATATTCCTTATGGAATTTTAAAAAATTATTGAAAGATGATAAAAATAAATAAAAATCACTTTCATTATATATTAATATTTTAGTATTTATGAAAAATACTACATAAATATTTAGTAACAATTTTTAATCTTTAAGTGATAATTCCTAAAAGAATTATTAAATCAATAAAAGTCAAATAAAGAGGAAATAAAATAAAATAATTCAATATATGTTATAAATATTAAAAAGTAGTATTTATAAATCCTTTATTATTTAAAAAGAATTATAATAATAATGGGGAAACTGCATATCAAATTAAATAATGCATTACATTACTTGCATAATCATTTTGCTTCTTTAAATATTGTCCTTACCGGGCAATAATGATGTTTTTGTAGACATAGAAGCTCAAGGTCCAGTGCAAGCATTAGACTTCACTACCTTGCCATCACAAGGCAAGTTCATCACTTGCTCATGTCCTTTGAAGAGTCTTTATCCAAGTATTTGCAAATTGTGTGTTATCATATATGCTATAAAAGAAAGAAATATTATTTTCACAAATAAAGAAATCATAGATATCATCCTAAGTGGTGATCTAATGGAGCAATAGAACTCAGGGTTCTATTTGCAACAATGATGATCAAGTAGGGACTTAATAACCACTGACATCAGTGATTCTAGCGCCGTATATTACGCGTTAGCCATGAGATTTGGAATGGGACAGAGAAGTCAGCAGTATCTTCTTCCTCTCGCATGAATACGGATGTGCAGGTCGTGGCTGTTATCCTCGTAGCGTGCATATTAATTGGTAATTTGTAGAGGATATGCAGCATATGGGTGGGAACCCTCATCGTCCCACGATAGTTCTGGCATCTAACGGTTTGTACAAACCATTTCCGTAATTTATTATGTGGGCATGGTGTACACCAAGGAGGCATGCGAGGTCGCGAAGGGGGCAGTGATTGGCTTGGACCAACTATTGGGCCCCACATCATGGAATTGTGGACGGGAAAGTACGCCTGGTTGTGCAACAAGGAGTTGATATCTCATGGGTAAAGTAACACACCTCTGTAGAGTGTAAGAATTGTAACTTGTTACTCCTTGTTCCGGGAAGGAGCTGCGAACGCGGCAGGAAAGGAACTCCATGAAAGTTCTGGTCAACCTGTGAAGGCTGATTGTCATAGTTTTTCAGAATAAAATCAATCTTTGAAGAAAGATTTACAAAAGTTGCATAGTGCCACAAATTTATAATCCGAGGTGGTAGTTAGAGCATCAAACTTCCCACCTTGCATATAGTGAACTTGTTGGGTAACGCTGTTACTCATTCTTTCCTTTGATACCTTTCTTAGACTCTGAGGATCCCGAAGACGTGCCAATGTATGCAGCCGAATGCCAAGAAGATGTGTTATACGAGGAACCTGATCTGTCCGGAGGTGTTGAAGGAGTGGATTACGAAATCTGCTACGGTGTCGATGATAACGAGTCCAACTAAGTATCCCTAGTTACTAGTAACCAACGGAGCCGAGAAGCATGAACTCTATAGAATAAGCTGCTGAGCTCAACTCCTAGTCGGAGTTGCTACTTTTAAATTCCGCTGAAACACTTTATATTTTGGTTTGTAAGTTGAATCTTTTGGAAGTCTTGAACTTTCGGTATTGTAATAATAATAAGGTGTGTATATTTGTAATATGTACCCGCAATGTTTCTGTTGTACCACTCTGAGAGATGTGATATTTATAGAACGGTGTTCTGTGGATGTCATGTCAAGGACTATAGTATACTACACATGCAGTGGTATGCTGGGTCACCGCAATTCTGTTGAAGAAACTTCCTCTTTGAGTGAAAATATTGATGTTATTATGGCTATGCTTGTTAATGGGAAAGATCCTCTAGATCCTAATAGTGTTTCCTTAGCCTCTTTGGTTGCTCAAGAAGAGCAAGCTGATGTGAACTTTATTAGAAACAACAATTTCAACAACAATGCTTATGGTAATTATAGGCCTTATCCTCCTAGTGGGAATGCTTATGATGGTAGATCTGGAATGCCTAGTGAAGAAAGGATTCTAGAAGTAGAGAGATCAACTAAGAATTTTATGCAGATGCAATATGAGCAAAATAAGATTTTCACGAAAACTATGGAGGAACAGTCTATCATCTTGAAAAACATTAGCCATCAGGTTGAGAATCTGAATAGGGAAATTCCTAGTTTATAGTCAAAAAATTTGAGTGCTGAGAAAAATATATCCTCTTTGTCTGAAGCTCAGTCTTCCTTGATTAATAAAATGGCTGCTAAACCTAAAACCATGGAAAACACCTTTTCTACTTCTCAGGCCATACAAGTTACTATTGATGAAAATGTTAGGCTGATAGCTCAACTTCATGTAGTGGGAAAGGGAAGCTAAAATTGATTGAAACAATAGTGTGTGCACCATCACCACTAAACCACAAGTAGTCCCTATTCCTACGCCTACTATGCCTAAGCCTATTGAGCCTACTACTAGTGATGCCAAGTTTGACTTTGATATTGATGGTTGCAATATTTCTAAAGTGATTATGTTCTTGCAAAAGTTTGCTAGAAGTCCTGATGCTAGTGATATGCATGTTGCCTTTACTAAACACATTATAGATGCTCTTGTTAAGATTAAGGAAGAGAAGCTAAAACACAAAGCTTCTATTCCTAGGAAAGTAGAAGATAGTTGGGAACCCATTATTAATATGCAAGTGAATGACTTTGACCTCAAAGCTTCATGTGATCTTGGTTCTAGTGTCTCTATTATGCCTAGGAACATTTACGAAGTGCTTGATTTGCCACCTTTGGAAGATTGTTATTTGGATGTCCCACTCAATGATAATGCTAAGAAGAAACTCATGGGGATTATTAATGATATTCTCATCATGGTTAACAATGCTTATGTCCCTGTTGATTTCTATGTTTTGGATGTTGAATACAATGCTTCTCGTCCTATTACTTTGGGAATACCTTTTCTTAGAACAGTTGGTGCCATCATTGATATGAAAGAAGGCACCATTAAATATCATTTTCCATTCAAGAAAGGTATTGAACACTTCCCTATGAGGAGAGAGAAGTTTCTTTTTTCTCCTCCTTTGAAAGCAAGATTTGATGTTAATGCTTCTTCATTTGAAAATACTTGATTCTTCTTGCTTCTTGTGCCTAACTTAAAGGCATTAAAGAAAAGTACTTGTTGAGAGATAACCCGAGAGTTTCCTTGAGTTTTGGAAGTTATTACTTCAGTAATGACCTCTCCTTATCCTTTTTGTTTGCTTTTTGTGCCAAGAATGACCTCTAATGAGAAGGAAGTAATATTTGGGGAGTTGTTGTCTCCAAACAGATTTCTGTCCTCCACCAAAAAAATTCGTGAGGAGGCTCTTTAACTCGGATTGAGCTCAAAAGTTATGAATAAATCCCCCAGCATGTTAGCTAACTTTCGTTAGTTCAACACTTTTTTGATTTGAGCAATAGATGATGTTCGAAAAATCGGTTTCTACCTGTTGATAGATTTCTGCCATTATTTGCATTTGCTTCTTATTGATTCCTTTTTGAGTTATCTTTAGGTGAATTGAGATTTTTGAAGGAGTTACTACAGTAGCTTGTGTTTTTAGTGAAAAGCCTTGCTGTTCCAAAGCTTTGCCAGAGGTCTAATATCTTTTGAATACACTAATGTTGTTAATGAAGATTGTGTGATGTTTTGTATGAAGGAAACATTTCAGGTGTAGAGAGAGAATGATGCAATGAGATTAAGAATGGACAAAAGCTCAAGATTGGGGATGCCACCATGGTGATACCCCAAGAAATATCCAAGAGGTACAAGCGTCAAATCTTGGGGATGCCCAAGGCATCCCCTTCTTCATCAATAAAAAGCTCAGGTCTGTCTAGACACTTCGTTTTTATTGTTTCATGCATAGTTGTGTTGTTCTTGGAGCGTCTTAGTTTTCGTTTGCTTTGCTTAGGTTGTTAAGTTTGCTTGAATAAAGTAGTTTGGACCCCCACTCTCGCTGTGTTGTTTTGCAAATAAGTTTGCTTGGTGTTGGAAAGGAGTAGTAAGTTGTTGCTTGAAGTGCAAGAGGAGCTTGCATTGATTGTGGCTTAGACTTTAGCATGACATGCTAGGTGTTGTTTTGGCATTATGCTTAGTGATTATTGCTGTAGCATGTCTTGTTCCAAACAATTGGGATTGCTTAGTGTGCCTTGAATAAATTATGTGTTGTTTTAGCATGCAAAAGCATAGTATTGTGGTATTCTCCTTTGATGCTTGGGTTGACTTGGCACATGCTCACACCATGTTATGACTCTCACAAGTCACCATTAGCCTCTATGATCATTTAGTCCTTGACTTGTAGTACCACTCTTTGCTTTGATTAGTATGCTTTATTGCATTGCATGATTTTGGCCATTATTTCTGTCTTAGTTGGTTGCTCCTAGTCTTTTGCTAGACTCCACCTGTATGAGTAAGTTCTACTCATGCCTCCAACTCCCAAGAAACCAAGTTATTCCAAAATGTCCACTATAAACTCCTATGCATGGTGTGTTACACCATTCCAAGTATATTCTTGTTTTCATCTATATTCTAATTAAAAACTATTTTTTTATGTGAAAACTTAGTGATTAAAGCCCTCACGAACTTGATGGCAAACTTTATTCTTTGCCCCTAATAAACTTGAACCATTGTGACAACTTTGTTGTATATGCTTGCACGTATAAGTTGGAATTAGCAGAACCGTGCTATCACGAGGAACGTTTTCAACATTGCACTTGTTCTTTGTACTCAGTTGATATCATGTTCTTTTGTCTATGGATGTCACCGGTGTGAAATAAAGAGGGAACTTGTAAGTCCATGGAGTTTGTATCCTGTTTTAGAGAAACTCCTGGGCCGCTAGCCTAAGCCATGCCTAATCATGGTGGAAACTTGCAGCATCACCATAATTACATCTATGAAGCATTCTTCTTATAAAAAAAGGGAGACACATTGAGAAAAGAGGAAAGAGAGAAAAAAGCACCATATTCCCATGGTACATAAGAAGATTGCTGAGATGCTCATTGTCGGCTTGCCTTGTCATTTTGGTTATGGGAAAGCTCCTGTACCATGTGCAAGGGGTACCCTGTTGGCAGTTCTCAATGATATGCAAATACTTAAAGTGACAAGAACTTACCTGGACCCAAAGTTGAGTATGCATGAGGTGTGGCCCTCGTATTCAAGGGACTTGAGATTGCCAACTTATACTTCGTCAAGCATATACTCCAGCTTTGCCACTTTAACCTTAACCACTTCAAGATGCTTATGATTGGGGCAATGAGGGCTGAAAGCTAACGAGTACCATAATTTTTAGAAGCTCCTTTTGAAACTTCTAATCCCTGTGTCCTTTACAAAAAGGCCTTTCTTCCACCACTATTGAGTCTCCACCTTCTACCTTTAGGCACCATTAAGAGAGCATAGTTGTCATTCTGTGTGCAGTGTTCCAAATCTTATTAATTGATGCATATTGTGATATTACTTGTTCTTGTGCTACTTGTTTCTAGTCACCCTTGTGAACTTTGCAGGTGTCCTATGCATCTATTTGCTACTCTATGAGGGACAAGCTGATTGCCACTATGCTATGTTTTCTGCATGTAAAACAAATAAACGTTTTTCAATGCATATTATTCAAGATCTTCGTTTGTAGCTTGTCATGTTGCATGCATAGTTACAATATCCTATTGTTAGAACTCAATCTTTCATGCACATGTTTAGAGTTCTTTGATCCCACCTTTCAATTCTTGCAAATGGTTGGATCTTTATTGTGAGGGTGCATGTCACCTAAAAAATTATTCTTTTATCACTTACCTACTCGAGGACGAGCAGGAGTTAAGCTTGGGGATGCTGATTCGTTGGAAACGTATCTATAATTTTTGATGCTCCGAGCTTGTTTAGTATCTACTTTGCTTTACTTGTCCACACTTTGAGGTGCTTTTTACATGTTTTCTGGTAATAACCTATTAACAAGTTGCAACAGTGCCAGATGCATGTTTTCTATTGTTTTTGGTTTCAGAAAAGTTAGTAAAGAAATATTCTCGGAATTGGACAGGACAAACGACAAAGTCAATTACTTTCCGTGGGGAACAAGAAGTCCAGAGGAGAGCCGGAGGGGCTAGCCAGAGGGGCCATGTAACATCCCAAAAATATTAAACTTAGATCATCAAATCCTAAGCATCAAAATTAGGGTTAACAAAAACTTTCCCAACTAAAAATATGAAAGCATTCATATGTGTGTGTATTCAAAATTTGGATTCTTTTGAATTTCCATGGTTCCATGTTTCTTTGCTTGTAAAATGATTCTTAGGTGAAATAAACATCATCTAAACAATCCCCAAACTTTTCCCAAAGACAAACAACTCAAAATAAACAAATGAAGTGAATGGTAATTTTTGCCAAATTAACTCCCATGCCTACTTTGGCTATACCTAGTTTTCAAAACTCAACAGAAACATTTGTGGATCTTTGCACCCCTTGTTAGTACTCATAATAAGGTACCAAGGCCCACTTTGTGATCATCCAAAAACATTCAAATACTAAGTTTAAATGACAGTTTAAAATTGAATCTATCTCATATGGGAAGATCCCACTATTTCAAAAACCACTCAAACAAGTTCAATTTTCAAAACCCAAGCACCCACAGAATCCTCAGCACATGCCTAGCACACCCACCAAAAATCTCTTCAAAATTCAAAAGTAAGTTTCTTGCGGCCATTTCATCAAAAAGCTTGCAGATTCAAATCAAACAAACAACAAACACTATTTTGAGCAGTGATTTGGCCAACCTTGTCCCCTCTCTAGCTCACAACAAACCTTTAATAGATCATCTAGCTCAATTGTAAACAGCTAGCACCACTGTGAGCTTGCCTTGCCATCAATGGTGAGCAGGCCGAGCCTCACCATGCCACCCCATTGTCGTTGGCCAGATAGCAGCCACCCTAGCCTTGTCAACCTTGTCTGGGAGGTAGCCAACACCTCACCGCCGATCACTGTCCCCTCCCCAAGCCCGTGCAAGCCGTGGACCACCAGGAACACCGCGACATGCTGAGCCCGCCCAGGCGCCAAGACCATGCGTGCACACGCCGCCTTAACCACAGCCTGCGTGCCTACCGCCGCCATGATCCTGTGAACACGCCAGACACCCTCGTCACGCTTCTGCCTCACAGCCACCGCTCGCCGTCGAAAACGCCGCTTCTGCCACGCAGAGCACCGCATGTTCCCGACCGGTTGCCACCGCCCCTAAGCGCGAATTTAAGATCTAGAGCATCGTCAGGAGACCGCCCGTCGATTGCCAACCTCAGCCATGCCGCTAGCCGCCCGTAGCCATGTCGCCATCGTTGCCTGCCCATCCCTCTCGGTCTCGCCGTCGAGCCTATAAAAGGAGGCCACCTCCAGCCATTTGAAGCACACCATTCCACTCCCCTCACCTCACTAATCATTCCACCCTCTAGCCGGAGCACGAGGAGCAGCAGCTCGCCGGAATTGCACCGGAGCAGGCCGCCTCTATAGAAGAAGGGAGCCGTTGAATTCGACCACCCCCGGAGCTGCCTCGACCATCCCTGAGCTCGCCGTCGACCACTCGTGTGTTTGCCCGCCTCGCCATCGTCACTGGAGCCCTGGTGTGCCCCCTATGCACCCCCACTGAGCCGCTAGGGTTCGAGCTCACCGGTGACATGTTCATCGTCGACGACGATCCCCGGCGTTGATCTTCCTTCTAATCCAACGAACCACACAGCCCCGTACCGCTTCGCGTGTTATGAGCCACTGACTGTTGGAACCCCCTATCAGCTGAGCCCCGCGTTGCGGAGTGACACTGGGCCGGCCCATTAACCTCTCCCGCACGACCCAACCGTTTGAATTTAGATTTCTCTATTTTAATTCAAGCACAGTTCTGTACATAGATTCAAAATTCAACCCAGCTCGATTCAGTGAACCAAAATGCATGAAATTAATTTTGTTGGAAAGGTACTGAAATGCTTAATCCAAGACCGTTGGATTCAAATCATTTGTATCTATAGATCAACCTTGGTAAAAATAAAAAGTTAGCAGCTTTTTTGCATTCAAACATTTTTCAAAATTTAACCATAATAGCTTTTGAGTTGATTCCAACTCTCAAAAATCACATTGGATCATACCTTTCAGAATATATAAAAATATTTGGGTTTACTGACAAAAATAATGTTCAAGTAATAAAAGAATGCCACATAGGCATTTCTAGTCACTTTATTTATTTAAAATAAAAAGGTTAAACCTTATTAAATTGTGACACCACTTTAAATCACATTCCCATGTACTGAAATATGTGGTGATGACATGTGTCAACATGATCCCATGTTTGAGTTGGAGAATATTAAATCTTAAGTAGTTTTTCAATGAGTAGAAATTACTTTTCTCAAATTAAAATAAATAAGACAAATGCCTTAATCTTGTAATGATAGGTGATGATGCTAGATCATCTATAGTACACTTTTGTATGATGATTTAAAATAGTTAAGTATTGTTTGGTGATTGTGTACATCGTATTTATTTATAGACGCTAGTACCGACCAAGGATACGAGGAGGAAGGAGGATACTACGAGGAAGAAGCCGAGGAGAACTTCAACCACTACTCTGCAATAATGAAAATTAGATAACCTATGCAATGCAATAAGCATGCTTGGTTGGACACATTTGATGATACCCAATCCTAGTTTTACTTGCAAGCTTTATACTTTATTTCTTTATCAAAGCTTTCTCTTAGAGTTTACTTAAGTGACTTGTAGATTCTAGGAAGATCATTGAAGGTTGCATAAAGAGCATTAAATTTGGCCTAAGCTAGATAATCTTGATGTCATCCTAAGGCATGAGATTGAACTTAATTAATCTCCACTTGTTTACCACCCCTCATTAGTACTTACCCCACTTGTAGATGCTAGTGATAAGCATAAAACTTGACCAGCTTTAGATGGGAATACTTGGTGAAAATGGTTATGAAAACCTTGGAATGATGATTCATTCTACTGAAATGTTTCGACATGTGTTTCCGAACACCAGATGATTTTTATGATGAAAATGTTGAGGCATGAGCCTTAGCTCTTTATAAAACTGATGGTTGTCTGGATGCGATACCATTCCAATTTTCCCGTACAACCACAATACCAAAAAATTGGGTAGGGCTTGACTGGAAAATTATATACTTTAGTATGGTTTCCCTCACGGCTAAGGTCTGAGCTGAGGCTACCTTGTGAATATTGTCCACCTGTGCAGTACCCAAGATGACAGTTGGTCATGGTTGGGAGGCAAAACTCACAGGAGAGGTTCCTATACTAGGGCGTGTAATTGAAAGGTTAGGATTAATTATCCACATACTGAGTATGGTGAATTCAGGACTTTTTCCTGACGGATGTATCGAATGTTGTGGTGAAAGTGTACAATCTCTGCAGAGTGTCAAACTATTCGAATAGCCACGTCCACGATTATGGACAGTTGGAGTGGCCATACCGTTCCCCCGTCATATGTTTTCAAAATGACTTGTGAAATGAAGTGAGACTTTGACTTGACCACAACAAAGTTGTGACATGAAATTCAAGTTACCACTTAGGTGTTATAAAATTTCAACTAGCTTTCTTTGCTTCTGAACTAAGTAGAGGTAAATTTGGCTTTTTGCAAAACAACCCTAGAGCTTAGTGTCCTAATACAAAAAACCCCTTCATCTGTTAGTATTAGTTTGCGAGTAATTAAAGAGTACTCATGGCTTTGTCCCTGGCTATTCCCGTGGCCAGACTATGAAGAGGAGTACCAGGATGATGGACCGCAGGAAGGTTACGACAACTAGGATCATCTCCCATCATCAGCATTGCCTGTGACCACGAAGATGGTGCTTCGCCTATGTTATCTTTACTATTACGTTATTCCGCTGCTTGAGTTGTATTAAGAACTTGATCATGAGATCCTTATTTGTGTAAGACCTTATGTATGGTTTGTAATGGATGATGTACTGTGTTGTCCAAATATGTTATGTCTCGCAAAAATGGTAATCATGGGATTGCGATGTATGGCATAACAGGCATCTGGGATTAAAAATCCGGGTGTTGACAAGTTGGTATTAGAGACATCTTGACCATAGGAGACCCTAGTTAGACTGGACATTGAATCAAAAACTTAGTTTCAAAACCAAAGGAAGTGAGTATTTAAAAAACTTATTCTCATTCTTATCACTTGGATTCTTTCATGAAAATTCATGTTCCTCAAAAAATCTTGCAAAAATACATAAAATTTGACACACTTGATCACTCTACTAACTTACTCATCCTATATTCTTATAGATGGACGTGAAGTACAGCAAGTTTTATTAGTTGGGGAATGGAGGGGACCTCATCTTTGAGCGGGATTTGGACAAGCTTTCGGAACTTCTGGAGCGTCCGCACCCCGAGTTCTTCGGAGCTCAGCTCAATGATCAGGAAGGAGAAGATCGGCAGTGGATAGTTGTTGCAACTCTCAGAGGAAAGATTGAACCTCCCACTTTCGAGGGAATTCAGTTCACCTTAAGAGAGAACAACTGGCTCGATGGACTTGCCAGGGCCATGTAGGAAGCTCTTGCCCGTCTATGTGGGAAGAGTATCAATCAGATCAAGGGTACCCGCTTTGAGTTTTGTCCAAGGCGTGATGCTATGGACAGCCACTGGAAGCCCCATACCACCACGAGCTGAAGACTCAGTTGGACCACCTCAGCTTCATGACGTATGATCGTCAGCAAGAACTGGACAATGCCCGTGACTACTCCAACCACAAGTCCGCCATCATCAGGATGAAGGATCATACCATCGCCATGCTAGCGAAGGACCGCAAGTCTCGTTGCCGTCAGCTTGACAAGAAGGAGCGCATCATTGCTCGTCTTTGCCACCGTATCTCGGATTTGGAGGAAACCATCCACGAGAGAGACATGCAGTTGGAGGAAAGGGAGAATGCCGGAGAAGATCTTCGTGGAGACCCCTACTCCTATCTAAGCGATGATGATGACTTTCTGGAGGATCAGGCCATGGAATTCTTCACTGATGAGGAGGATTCCGCTTTCATCGATGATGATGAGGATGATGAGGATGATGATTACACCGACTCCGAGGAGTAGTAGCACTTGAACACTAGCGTAGTGAGTTGTATTCGGTCCCACTGTATCGTAGTTTCGAGAATGGTTCTTAAAACCATCTGTTTTTCCTTTGTTGTGGCGTGTGTTGTATCGTGTGCTATGAATGAATGAATGAAAAGCAAGTTGCTAGCAAATTTGTGTCAAACTTTAAAAACTTTTCAAAGTCCGTGAACCTTAGAAATTTCCCTCTTTTCTCATAATCTATCTCAATCTTCAGATGCCTCGCGGAGGAAGTAGTTCATCCCCGGACCCGATGTTGCTGATCCTGCAAATGTTGGTTTCTGACCGCGAAGCTGAAAGAGCATAACGTCAAGCCAACTTAGCCACCCTTCAGCAGAGAGCTCAGTTGGCCCACAACAACCAAGGCCAAGGAAACCAGGACAACCATGGATCTAAGCTCAAAAATTTCCAGAACACCAACCCACCTATTTTCACTAAGTCGGAAGAGCCCCTAGATGCAGATGATTGGTTGCAAACCATGAAGAACAATCTGGAAGTCGCATGAGTGGAATCTAACGAAAAAGTTCTGTTTGACACCCACTATCTAGCCGGAGATGCAAGAGCATGGTGGAACAACGTTCGTGCAATGACCGGAGGACAGATGATGACCTGGGAGGAATTCAAGGTCAAGTTCAGTAGAACCCATGTGCCCCCGGGTTTGATCAAGAGAATGAAAGATGAATTCAGAGAACTGAAGCAAGGAAGGATGACCGTAGTGGAATACCATGACAAATTCTTGTCATTATCTAGGTATGCCCCGTATGAGATCGACACGGAAGCCAAGAAGAAAGAAAGAGTCTTAAATGGTCTGCACGATGAGATGTAGACGGTGTTGGTTAATATCCCCTTTGCTGATATTGAAGCCCTCGTCGACTCTGCCATTCAGATGGAAGGAAAGATCAACCAAGCTAATGAGAACTGCAAGGACCGCATGATGCATCAGCCAGGAACCCATCATACCCCAAAGTATCACCCCAACCCATCTCCAGGATTTGCCCCGAGAACTAACATACCCCCGATGAACCATCCGACCTATCCCAACCGTGGCAACCCAAGGCCCGGAGGAAATCACAACAACCCCGGCAACTCTGGCAATTTCAACCGTGCACCACCCAAGTTCAACAACAACAATGCTGCCGCCAACACCAACACTGCCGCGAGGACTGGAAGCAATGATGTGCCTGTTGCAGCAAAGGACAAGTCACAAGTGACTTGTTATGACTGTGGAAATAAGGGACACTACTCCAATGAGTTCCCCAAGAAGAATACCGCAGCCCCCAATGCAAATGCCCCAGTTTAGCAGCAGCGTTGTGTTCAGCCAGAAGAAGGTTTGCCCTAGGGAATTCGCTCAACCGCAACGGCCGTCTTTTTCTCATGCATGCTGAAGAAGCCCAGGAAGCGCTAGACTGGGTATGTTTTCTGTTAATTTAGTACTTGCTAGAGTGTTGTTTGATTTTGGTGCATCGCACTCATTTGTCACCGAAGAATTTGCATGCACTAGTAAGATTCAACCAACCAAACTGAAGCATGTTATGATTGTCCAAATCCCCGTTCAACCACAAAAGCTAGGCAAATTTGCAAAGCCGTCCCTATCCGAATCCATGGCATAGATTTTTATGCTAATCTGATAATACTCGGAACTAAAGGTTTGGAAGTAGTACTAGGAATGGATTGGATGTCCAAACATAAAGGATTAATTGACTGTGCCAAGAAATCCATAACCATGACCAACACAGCTGGAATATCAATCGAGCATGTATCTGAAACCTTACCTCGTCAATTCAAGTGCAACAAGAGTATACCCCAACCTACCATTGACCAAATCCGGATAGTCTGTGAATACCCCGATGTATTTCTAGATGTTTTGCCCGGTATGCCCCCAGATCGAGATATCGAGTTTATCATTGAACTAATCGTCGGAACAAGACCCATAGCCCAGAGACCATATAGTATGAACCCGTCTGAACTAGCGGAACTGAAGAAGCAACTGGATGCCATGATAGAAATTGGATTGATTCAACCAAGTGCGTCACCATGGAGATCACCTGTCTTGTTTGTGGACAAAAAAGATGGAGGTAACCGTTTGTGTACGGATTATTGGAAGTTGAATGATGTCACTATCAAGAACAAATACCCATTGCCCAAGATAGAAGATTTGTTTAATCAGTTGACCGATGCCAAAGTGTTTTATAAGATTGATCTTAGAACTGGTTATCATCAACTCAAGATTCGCGGGCAGAAGATATTCCCAAGACTGCCTTTACCACCAGATATGGATTATACGAGTATACCGTCATGTCTTTTGGATTAACCAATGCCCCCGCTTATTTCATGAATCTCATGAATAAGATTTTTATGGACTTCCTGGATAAGTTTTTCGTTTTTTTCATTGATGACATTCTGATTTATTCTAAATCAGAAGAAGAACATGAGCTACACCTAAGGACCATTCTCGGAACCCTTAGAGAGCATCAGTTGTATGCCAAGTTTAGAAAATGTGAATTCTGGTTACAGGAGGTAGGATTCCTCGGACACATTGTATCAGCCGAAGGAATTGCCGTTGACCCTGCAAAGGTGAAATATGTTGAAGATTGGCAAGCCCCAACCACTCAAACCCAAGTCCGTGCATTTCTCGGATTGGCGGGATACTACTGCAAGTTCGTCGAAGGATTCTCGAGTATCGCCAGACCCATGACCCAATTGCTGAAGAAGGACAAGAAGTTTGAATGGACGGACAAATGTGAAGCGATTTTTCAAGAACTCAAGAGAAGATTGATTTCAGCCCCAATCTTAATCATGCCGGATATCACGAAGCCCTTTGACGTGTATTGTGACGCATCCAAGATTGGTCTCAGATGAGTGCTAATGCAAGAAGGCAATGTTATATCCTATCTATCCCGAAAACTGAAACAACATGAGCAGAACTATCCAACCCATGACCTCGAGCTCGCAGCTATAGTTCTAGCCCTGAATACATGGAGGCATTACCTGATGGGAAATCGTTGCGAGATTTATTCGGATCACAAGAGCCTAAAGTATGTATTCACTCAGGAGGAGCTGAATATGAGACAGAGAAGATGGATTGAGCTAATCAAGGATTACAATCTGGACATTCACTATCACCCCGGTCAAGCCAATGTGGTAGCAGATGCCCTTAGTAGATTGTCGTGCCGCTTGAACTCCATGATTTTGAAGGAGCAACCAAGTCTTCACAAAGAGATGGAACATTTCCGAATGGAATTAGTAAGTGAAGGATTTTTGGCTAGCATAGAACTTCAACCCACTTTGATCAGCCAGATCAAAGAGGCGCAGAAAGGAAATGCTAGTATCGACGGAATCAAGCGTCGTGTCAGTACGAGCAAGGTACCGGATTCACCGAAGACGAAGAAGGAGTTCTGTGGTACAAAGGACGCCTTTGTGTACCAGCAGATTCTGAGTTGAAAGAAGTTATTCTGAAGGAAGCTCATGATACTCTTTATTCTATCCATCCCGGAGGAACGAAGGTGTATCAAGATTTGAAAGAGCAATTTTGGTGGCATAAGATAAAGAGAGAAATCAGAAGCTATATCGCCAAGTGTGATATATGTCAGCGAGTCAAGGCGGGACATCAAAGACCCGCAGGATTGTTGCAACCATTGCAGATTCCGGAATGGAAATGGGATTCCGTTGGAATGGACTTTATCACCAGATTGCCTACTTCTAGTAGGGGAAATGACTCTATCTGGGTCATAATGGACAGATTGTCCAAAGTTGCCCATTTCTTACCAGTCAAGACCACATATCAAAGTTCGAAGCTAGCGGAGTTATACATTGCTAGAATCGTCAGTTTGCACGGAGTCCCCAAGAACATCGTATCTGATCGAGGAACTCAGTTTACCTAGAGATTCTGGAAGAAAGTCCAAGAAGGTTTAGGAACCCGACTAGATTTCAGCATAGCTTATCACCCTCAGACCGACGGACAAACGGAGCGAGTAAATCAAATACTCGAAGACATGTTGAGAGCATGTGTGTTAGAGTATGGATCTAAATGGAAAGATTGTCTGTCATTCGCAGAATTTTCATACAACAACAGTTATCAAGCTAGTTTGCAAATGGCCCCATTTGAATTCATGTATGGAAGGAAGTGTCGCACCCCTTTGAACTGGTCGGAAGTAGGAGAGAGTCAGATTTTCAGACCCGACATCCTACGAGAAGCAGAAGAGAAGGTTCACAAGATTCGTGAGCACCTGAAGACAGCCTAGTCAAGACAGAAGAGTTACGCCGACAAGAGACGTCGAGACCTCGCCTTCAACATCGGAGAGTTCGTGTATCTGAAAGTGTCGCCATTGAAGGGAATGCAGCGTTTCCAAATGAAGGGAAATTTAGCCCCCAGATATATCGGCCCCTTCAAGATTCTGAACCATCGAGGAGAAGTTTCATATCAATTGGAACTACCCGAAGAGATGTCATCCGTGCACAATGTGTTCCATATCTCATTACTTCGCAAGTGCCTCGAAGTCTCGGAGAAGACTGAAGTGTTCAAGAACATTGATCACCGGACCATAGAGATCAACGATGACCTGACCTATCCCAAAGTACCCATCCGTATTTTGGAAGAAACTTTCAGAACTACCCTAACCCGAAGCATCAAGTTTCTCAAGATTCAGTGGAGCAACCACACAGAAGAAGAAGCTACATGGGAGCGCGAAGATCACATCAGGACGGAGTTTCCCAATCTCTTCAAATCCTAGGTAATCTTTTTTGTCCTTTTTTAAATCTCGGGACGAGATTTTGTTTAAGGGGGGAAGGTTTATAACATCCCAAAAATATTAAACTTAGATCATCAAATGCTAAGCATCAAAATTAGGGTTAATAAAAACTTTCCCAACTAAAAATATGAAAGTATTCATATGTGTGTGTATTCAAAATTTGGATTCTTTTGAATTGCCATGGTTCTGTGTTTCTTTGCTTGTAAAATGATTCTTAGGTGAAATAAACATCATCTAAACAATCCCCAAACTTTTCCCAAAGACAAACAACTCAAAATAAACAAATGAAGTGAATGGTCATTTTTGCCAAATTAACTCCCATGCCTACTTTGGCTATCCCTAGTTTTCAAAACTCAACAAAAACATTTGTGGATCTTTGCACCCCTTGTTAGTACTCATAATAAGGTACCAAGGCACACTTTTTGATCATCCAAAAACATTCAAATACTAAGTTTAAATGACAATTTAAAATTGAATCTATCTCATATGGGAAGATCCCACTATTTCAAAAACCACTCAAACAAGTTCAATTTTCAAAACCCAAGCACCCACAGAATCCTCAGCACATGCCTAGCACACCCACCCGTAGCCATGTCGCCAGCGTTGCCTGCCCATCCCTCTCGGTCTCGCCATCAAGCCTATAAAAGGAGGCCACCCCCAGCCGTTTGAAGCACACCATTCCACTCCCCTCACTGATCATTCCACCCTCTAGCTGGAGCACGAGGAGCAGCAAGTAGCCGGAATTGCACCGGAGGAGGCCGCCTCTAGAGAAGAAGGGATTTGTTGATTTCGACCACCCCCGGAGCTGCCTCGACCATCCCTAAGCTCGTCGTCGACCACTCGTGTGTTTGCCCGCCTCACCGTCGTCACTAGAGCCCTGGTATGCCCCCTATGCACCCCTACTGAGCCACTAGGGTTCGAGCTCGCCGTGACATGTTCATCGTCGACGACGATCCCCAACCGTCGATATTCCTTCTAATCCAACGAACCACACAGCCCGGTACCGCTTCGCGTTTTATGAGCCACTGACTGGTGGAACCCCCTGTCAGCTAAGCCCCGCGCTGCGGAGTGACACTGGGCCGGCCCATTAACCTCTCCCGCGCGACCCAACCGTTTGAATTTAGATTTTTTTATTTTAATTCAAACACAGTTCTGTACATAGATTCAAAATTCAACCCAGCTCAATTCAGTGAACCAAAATGCATGAAATTAATTTTGTTGGAAAGGTACTGAAATGTTTAATCCAAGCCCGTTGGATTCGAATCATTTGGATCTATAGATCAACCTTGGTAAAAATAACAAGTCAGATGCTTTTTTGCATTCAAACATTTTTCAAAATTTAACCATAATAGCTTTTAAGTTGATTCCAACTCTCAAAAATCAGATTTGATCATACCTTTCAGAATATATAAAAATATTTGGGTTTAATTATAGATATAATGTTCAAGTAATAAAAGAAGGAAACATAGGCATTTCTAGTCACTTTATTTATTTAAAATAAAAAGGTTAAACCTTATTAAATTGTGACACCACTTTAAATCACATTCCCATGTACTGAAATATGTGGTGATGAGATGTGCCAACATGATCCCATGTTTGAGTTGGAGAATATTAAATCTTAAGTAGTTTTTCAATGAGTAGAAATTAATTTTCTCAAATTAAAATAAATAAGACAAATGCCTTAATCTTGTAATGATAGGTGATGATGCTATATCATCTATAGTACATCTTTGTGTGATGATTGAAAATAGTTAAGTATTGGTTTGGTGATTGTGTACCTCGTATTTATTTATAGACGCTAGTACCGACCAAGGATACGAGGAGGAAGGAGGATACTACGAGGAAGAAGCCGAGGAGAACTTCAACTACTGCTCTGCACAAGGCAAGCTAACACTTGCAATTATGGTTAGATAACCTATGCAATGCACTAAGCATGCTTGGTTGGACACATTTGATGATACCCAATCCTAGTTTTACTTGCAAGATTTATACTTTATTTCTTTATCAAAGCTTTCTCTTAGGGTTTAGTTAAGTGACTTGTAGATTCTAGGAAGAACATTGAAGGTTGCATAAAGAGCATTAAATTTGGCCTAAGCTAGATAATCTTGATGTCATCCTAAGGCACGAGATTGAACTTAATTAATCTCCACTTGTTTACCACCCCTCATTAGTACTTACCCTACTTGTAGATGCTAGTGCTAAGCATAAAACTTGACCAACTTTAGATGGGAATACTTGGTGAAAATGGTTATGAAAACCTTGGAATGATGAGTCATTCTACTGAAATGTTTTGACATGTGTTTCCGAACACCAGATGATTTGGATGATGAAAATGTTGAGGCATGAGCCTTAGCCTTTTATAAAGCTGATGGTTGTCTGGATGCGATAACATTCCAATTTTACCGTACAACCACAATACCCGAAAATTGGGTAGGGCTTGACTGGAAACTTATATACTTTAGTATGGGTTCCCTCCTGGCCAAGGTCTGAGCTGAGGCTACATTGTGAAGATTGTCCACTTGTGTAGTACCCAAGATGACAGTTGGTCATGATTGGGAGGCCAAACTCATAGGAGAGGTGCCTATACTAGGGCGTGTAATTGAAAGGTTAGGATTGATTATCCGCATACTGAGTATGGTGAATTCAGGATTTGTTCCTGACGGATGTATCGAATGTTGTGGTAAAAGTGTACAATCTCTGCATAGTGTCAAACTATTCGAATAGCCGCGTCATGATTATGGACAGATTAGTGGCCATACTGTTCCCCCGTTAGATGTTTTCAAAATGACTTGTGAAATGAAGTGAGACTTTGACTTGACCACAACAGAGTTGTGACATGAAATTCAAGTTCCCACTTAGGTGTTATAAAATTTCAACTAGCTTTCTTTGCTTCTGAACTGAGTAGAGGTATATATGGCTTTTTGCAAAACAACCCTAGAGCTTAGTGTCCTAATACAAAAACCCCCTTCATCTATTAGTATTAGTTTGCGAGTACTTAAAGAGTAATCATGGCTTTGTCCCTGGCTATTCCCGTGGCCAGACTATGAAGAGGAGTACCAGGATGATGGACCGCAGGAAGGTTACGACAACTAGGATCATCTCCCATCGTCAGCATTGCCTGTGACCCCGAAGATGGAGCTTCGCCTACGCTATCTTTACTATTACGTTATTCCGCCGCTTGAGTTGTATTAAGAACTGGATCATGAGATCCTTATTTGTGTAAGACCTTATGTATGGTTTGTAATGGATGATGTACTGTGATATCCAAATCTGTTATGTCTCACAAAAATGGTAATCCTGGGATTGCGATGTATGGCATAACAGGCATCTGGGATTAAAAATCCGGGTGTTGATAGGCCAGACCCACCCCAAACGTGGGTGGGCCCCACCCCGCGCTTGGCTAGGGTTTGGCGCCCCTGGCCGCCGCCTCGGCCTCCCCCTTCTCCTATAAGAAGCCCCCGATGCAGAAACCCTAAGCACCCGGTCAAATATCCACGAAACCTTCTATAGCCGTCGCCACCATCGTTCCTAGATCGGGGGGGTCTGAAGTTCTTCCCAGCACCCTGCCGAAGGGGAGATCATCCCGGAGGCCTTCTCTCCGGTATGATGCGTGAGTAGTTCCACCTTGGACTATGGGTCCATGTAGTAGCTAGATGGTTGTATCTCCTCCTTTGTGCTTTCATGTATAGACCTTGTGAGCTCCTTTCATGATCACGATCTAATCTATTTGTAATCATACATGTTGTGTTTGCGGGGATCCGATGGATATTGACATTATTATGTTGGTTTGATTAATGGTTTTGTATTTATGATTCTATCATGTCTGTGTTGTTTGTGATCTTGCATGCTCTCCATTTTTAGTAGCTATCTTGGCCAAGTAGTTGCTAGTGACTCCAAGAGGGGGTATTTATGCTCGATAGTGGGTTCATGCCTCTAGTTTCCAAGGGAAGTGACCGAAATCTCTTCAGTTGTAGATGTTCTATTGCTACTAGGGATAAAACAATGGTCCCTTGTTCATGGAACATGTGGGCTGTTTACCTTACACACTTTGCTTAAAGTAGTTGTCTGTTGCTTGCAACTTAATACTGGAGGGGGTTCGGATGATAACCTAAAGGTGGACTTCTAGTCATAGATGCAGTTGGATGGCGGTCTATGTATCATGTTGTATTGCCCAATCGAATCTCATTGGATCTTTCTGACTAGTAATTGCATTGTTATGCCTTGCTCAGTTCCTGTCAATTGCCCTGCTGTGATTTGTTTACCCTTCATGCCATGTTGTTTATCTAAGGAGAGCACCTCTAGTGAACTATGGACCCCGGTCCAATCTTTACCATTGATACATCTTCCACTGTTACTTGTTTACTTGATGCAAACCATTACCTTCCACACCATACGTTTAATCCTTTGTTACAGCAAACCGGTGAGATTGACAACCTCACTGATTCATGGGGCAAAGTCTTGAGTTTGTGTTGTGCAGGTCTCCGTGTTGCTTGCAACACCTGTGTGAAGTTTCCTTCCTCCTTCTGGTTTGATAACCTCAGTCTCAACTGAGGGAAAACCTGATGCTTGCTCTCTACACCCTATGCTTGGGGTTACCAACGAAATGCCGCGTCGAGCATCATCACCGGCCGCGAGACCGAGGCGTTCTTGGAGCTCACGCGCAGGGTCTTGAACCCCTTGAGCATAGCTGCCCAGGGCCTGGATGACTTTATATCCTTGGAGTGCCAGGATATGCTGACTGCTATCGGGAGGTCCCTCTTCGCCAACCTCCTGCATCTTTCACCTGAGATCGACTACTCCCTGGCCGTGCGACGGTCGGAGGCCATGCTGGCCCTGGAGGCGCGTGTTGCCCCGCTCATTAACCTGCTGATAGAGGAGTTTCCGCACATGGTGTGCGACAAGGAGGAGGCCCCACCTGATGGCTCAGGCAATCCTACCATCGAAGGAGAGCACCTCGAGGAGGTGAGCTCGGGCGGCACTACTAGGGTGTCTTGATTCCTTGTCCATGTAACACATGTGAGGCTGTAAGACATGTTGTTTTTATTTCCGCCAAGACTTGTAAGGGTATTCTCCCCATGTTGGGGCCTTAACTGTCTGTTCTTTGTTATTTGTTATTTCAGCCCTCCATAGGAGTGGTCGTGCTCCAGCCTATAGATCCCTCGAGGAGGTGATATGCATCTTTTGCGTCTGAATCTGCCTCATATGTCCCTCGAGGAGGAGACCGTAGGGAGTGTACTTTCCCTATATATATCCTCAGAGAGGTAACCGTAGGTTCTGCACGCCGCTTGAGGGGTAGTATCAAGGGTTGCCAGGCTTGCTTCTCAAGGATAAGGCCGCATAGGATTGTACTTGTCTCTTAGGTCCCTCAAGGAGGTGGCCGTAGGCTGTTAGGGATATGCTAAATGGGTATCACCATTGCATGTCTCTAATCCGGATAACCCGGGTGGCCCATAGTCGGTAGCAATGCCTATCGCTTGTTGGGCGTCCCAGTTAGATGGATCCAGAAGGGAGGCCCATGCCGGATGAAGGAAGGCTACGGTGGAGTCACCAGAGTACTCGGAGCCTTGGAGTGCAAGACACGTTAGACTACTTGTGTACCGTGTAGGACACTGTAACCTGTCCGACTAGGACTTTGCCTGTAACCCTAGGATTTGGCGACTATATAAGCCGGACCTAGAGGATTCTTTAGGGCACCAATCAACTCATACCTCGCACAGTGAACCAATCCCTGTAACTCGGCGTATTGCCATTATAGTGATTTATAGCAGGAGTAGGATTCCGCCACTGTTGTGGGATCTAAACCTGGGTAATCTGTGTTAACTCGTACCCGCCAACCTTCCTCGTTACCCAATATCTCTCAACACGCACTGTGAGGACCCTTCCATGGCGTACTCGTCGGCAATACCACAACAGTTGGCGCCCACCATGGGGCAAGAGGCGCTTCAGGCTCTACAACGGGAGAGGTTAAAGCTCTTCGCGGGAATTGGCAAAACCGTAGCCATCGGTCGTGTTCTCTTCTCCGACAATGTTACGTTCATCCCTCTCGACGAGTTCTGGGTCCCGGCGAAGACGAACCCCACCCGCTGCTCGATCGTCCCAATCGGGGACATCCACCTCTTCATCGGCAACACCGACTCGGCCACTGGTTCCCTAGAAGTCGGAGGATCGTCAAGGCCCGCACGAACCGCCTACGGGTAGGATACGTTCACAGAAGTATCAAAGTCGGATCTCTCTTTGGAGTTTGCTGGCTTAGATCGAAAAAATTCAAGGCCCACCTAAACCGCCCCTGTGCAGGATATAATGGTGGAAGTTCGCTGCAAATACGCCAGCTTCGCCCGTGCGTCTGGAAAGCAAAGATCACAGTTCGTCGGTGTGGTGACTATCTTCGATCTGGCGCATTGTGTTCAGAGAGAGGGTGAAAACCCCCGCGATTACCTCACCAGGTGGCTCCGTATATGGTCCAATCTAGAACACTACCCCAATGATGATGCTATTTATCACTTTGTGGAAGGACTGGGTCGTGTTACACTTCTCCGGCATACGCTAAGGCAGCAATAGGCCGCGGGTCTCCTCAACTTTGAGAGCATGATCAGCACCATCAATAACTACGCGGCCGCTGAAACAACTGCTCAGTGGCATCCTTAGCCGGAGCTTCACCCACTTTAGAAGATGTGCTTTCTTGTGTCGCCTGCTCACTGACAACGTGGGGATCTGCGGCAATGTCTGGGACCTCCTAAGAAGGAGCTGGGTCCACTTCCATGGCAGAAGGTTCAGACGTTACCTTTGCTAGAGAGCTTGTCGGTGCGGTGGCAGGCTGGACGCTTGGAGTCGGAGGGTCAATGGCGGAAGATGACTGACTAAACATTTCCTTGATGTTTTTAGAGGCCCCCGATGTTTTGGAGGTCTTCTTCAAACTCATACTAGCCTTCTTCCTGAAACGTGCAAAAAGTATAAGTACATGAATAAGATGATCAAGAGACAATGTCGGATGATGGCGCGTGGTAGTGCTTCATTGGGAGACCCCAAGAGCAAGGTGTGATGAGCACAACAACAAGTCTTCCCTCAGTAAGAAACCAAGGTTATCAAACCAGTACGAGGAAGGAAACGTCTCAAAGGTGTTGCTAGCAACTTGGAGACCTACACACAACACAAACTCAAAAATTTGCCCCAACGAACAGTGAGGTTGTCAATCTCACATGTTGCTGTAACAAAGGATTAATTGTATGGTGTGGAAGGTAATAGTGGTTTGCAGAAAGTAAACAGTAATAGTGGAATATGTATCAATGGTAAAGATTGGACCGGGGTCCATAGTTCACTAGAGGTGTTCTCCTTAAGATAAACAAACATGGCATGCTAGGTAAACAAATTACAGCAGGGCAATTGACAGGATTGAGCAAGAATTAACAATGCAATACTAGACATTCATGATCCTATGAGATTCGATTGGGCAATACAATAAGAAACATAGACCGCCATCCAACTGCATCTATGACTAGAAATCCACCTTCAAGTTATCATTCGAACCCCCTCCAGTATTAAGTTGCAAGCAACAGACAACTTCTTTAAGCAAAGTGTGTAAGGTAAACAATCCACTTGTTCCATGAACAAGAGACCGCTGTTTTCTCCCTAGTGGCAACATCACATCTACAGCCTTAGAGATTTCGGTAACTTCCATTATATTAAATAGAGGCATGAACCCACTATCTAGCATAAATACCCCCTCTTGGAGTCACTAGCATCTACTTGGCAAAGATAGCTACTAGAAACGAAGAGCATGCAAGATCACAAACAACATAGACATGATAGAATCAATAAGACAAGACCATTAATCAATCTGACATAGTAATCTCAATATCCATCGGATCCCCGCAAACAAAACATGCATGATTACAAATAGATGATCTTGATCATGAATGGAGCTCACAAGATCTAAACGTGGTAGCACAAAGGAGGAGATACAACCATCTAGCTACTACATGGACCCGTAGTCCAAGGTGGAACTACTCACACTTCATACCGGAGGCTGGCATGATGAAGAAGAAGAAGGCCTCCGAGATGATCTCCCCTTCGGTAGGGTGTCAGGAAGAGCTTTAGACCCCCCTGATCTAGGGACCATGGTGGCGGCGGCTACAGACGGTTTCGTGGAATATTGATCGGGTACTTAGAGTTTCTGCATCGGGGGGTCTTTATCGGCGAAGAGGCGAGGCAGGGGGTGGCCAGGGTGGTCACACCCCTAGGAGCGGCTAACCCTAGCCCATGCCGCCAGGGGGTTTGGCCCCCTGGTGCCTCCCCTCCATATCGTACTCTGGCTTTGTATTCCCCATGGTAAAATATTGACTTTGGCTTTTGTCCCGTCCAATTCCGAGAATATTGATTTTCTGCCTTTCTGGAACCAAAAACAGAAGAAAATAGGCAACTGACACTGTGGCATCTTGTTAATAGGTTAGTACCATAAAACATATAAAAACACCTCAAAGTGTAGACAAAGCAAAGAAAAGTAGATACTGAACAATCATGGAACATCAAAAATTATAGATACGTTTCCGACATATCAAGCATCCCCAAGCTTAACTCCTGCTCATCCTCGAGTAGGTAAGTGATAAAAAGAATGATTTTTGAGGTGACATGCACCATCAAAATCAAGATCAAACCATTTGTAAGCATTGAAAGCTGGGATCAAAGAACTCTAAACTTGAGCATGAAAGATGGAGTTCTAACAGTAAGACAAAGAAACTATGCATGGAACATTAAAGGTTACAAACAAAGATCATGAATAACATGCATTGAAAAACATTTGTTTGTTTCACATACAGAAAACATGGCATAGTGGCATTCAGCTTGTCCCTCGTGGAGTAGCAAATAGATGCATAGGACACCTTCAAAGTTCATAAGAGTGACTAGATACAAATAGCACAAGAACAAGTAATATCAACAATATGCATCAATCAATAAGTTTTGGGACAATGCACATAGAACTAAGAATGGCAACTATGCTCTCTTAACTGGTGCCTAAGGATAGAAGGTGGAGACTCGATATAATGGTGGAAGAAAGGCCCTTCATAAGGGAAGCAGGTATTTCAAGTTTCAAAAAGGGCTTCAAAAAATTATGGTACTTGTTAGCTTTCAGCCCTCATTGCCCCTATCATAAGAATCTTGAAGTGATTAAGGTTAGAGTGAACAAACTAAGGAGTATATGCTTGACAAAGTATAAGTTGGCAATCTCATGTCCCTTGAATACGAGGGCCACACCTCATGCTACTCAACTTTAGTCACCTGTAAGTTCTTGTCATAGTAAGTACATGTGTATCATAGAGAACCGCCAACGGGGTACCCCTTGCACATGATACATGAGCTATCCCTTATTCAAAATGACAAGGCAAGCAGACAATGAGCATCTCAACAATCTTATTATTTACCATGGGAAAATGGTGCTTTTTTTCTCTCTTTCCTCTTTTCAATGTGTCTCTTTTTTTATAAGAAGAAAGCTTCATAGATGCCATTATGGTGATGCTGCAAGTTTCCACCATGATTAGGCATGGCTTAGGCTAGCGGCCCAGGTGTTTCTCTAACACACATACATAACTCCATGGACTTACAAGATCCCTTTTTATTTCACACTGGCGACATCCATAGACAAAAGAGCACGATATCAACTGTGTACAAAGTAAAAGTGCAATGTGGAAAGCGTTCCTCGTGACAGCACGGTTCAGCTAATTCCAATGTATAAGTGCAAGCATATACAACATAGATGACACAGTGGTTCAAGTTTATTAGGGGCAAAAAAATAAAGTGTGCCATCAAGTTTGTGAGAGCTTTAATCACTAAGTTTTCACATAACAAAATACTTTTTAATTGGAAGATAGATGAAAAGAAGAATATACTTGGAATGGTGTAACACACCATGCATAGGAATTTATAGTGGACACTTTGGAATAACTTGGTTTCTTGGGATTTGGATGCATGAGTAGAGCTTACTCATACAAGTGGAGGCTAGCAAAAGACTGGGAGCGACCAACTAAGAGAGCAATAATGGCCATAATCATGCAGAGCGACAAAACTTTACTAATCAAAGCATAAAGTGGTACTACAAGTCAAGGACTAAATTATCATAGAGGCTATGGTGACTTGTTCATAGTCATAACATGGTGTAAGCATGTGCCAAGTCAACCCAAACAAAGCATCAAAGGAGAATACCACAATACTATGCTTTTGTATGCTAAAACAACGCATGATTCCTTCAAGGCACACTAAGCAATCCCAATTGTTTGGAACAAGTCATGCTACATCAATAATCACTAAGCATAAGGTCAAAACAACACCTAGCATGACATGCTAAAGTCTAAGTCACAGTCAAAGCAAGCTCCTCTTGTACTATTTAAGCAAGAACTTTCTACTCCTCTCCAACACCAGTCAAACTATTTGAAGCAAAACAACGAGAACGGGGGTCCAAAATACTTTATTCAATCAAATTAAAAGAAAACTAAGACGCTCCAAGAACAACACAACAGTGCATGAAACAATAAAAACAAAGTGTCTAGAAAGACCTAAGCTTTTTATTGATGAAGAAGGGGATGCCTTGGGAATCCCCAAGCTTTGACGCTTGTACCTCTTGAATATTTCTTGGGGTGACATGGGATGGCATCCCCAAGCTTGAGCTTTTGTCCATTCTTCATCTCATTACATCATTCTCTCTCTACATGTGAAAATTTTCCTTCATACAAAACTTCACACAATCTTCATTAGCAACATTAGTGTATTCAAAAGATACTAGACCCTTGGGTTTAGATTTATAAAAGCAAAACTTTCACTAAAAACACAAGCTACTATAGAAAATCCCTCAAAAATCTCAATTTTCCAAAAAGAACACAAAAAGGAATCAATAAGAAGCAAATGCAAATAATGGTAGAAATCTGTCAAAATAGACCAGAAGGTAGAAACTGATTTTTTCTAAGACCTTATGTTGCTCAAATAAAAAAGTGTTGAACTAATGAAAGTTACTTAACATACTAGGGGATTTATTAACAAAATATCAGCTCAATCTGACTTACATAGATTCCTCACGAATTTTTATGGTGGAGCACAAAAATCTGTTTCGGGGCAGCAACTCCCCAAATCTTATTTCCCTCTCATTAGAGGTTATTATTGGCACAAAAGGAAAATAAAAAGGATAAGGATAGGTTATTACATAAGTAATAACTTCCAAGAGTCAAGAAAACTTTTGGGTTATCTCCCAATAAGTACTTTTCTTTAATGCCTTTAAGTTAGGCTTGATAATTTCAAAGATGCTCACATAGGAGATATAGATTTGAAGTGAATGAGAGCATCAAGAAGAAAATATCCAACCCATTTGAGTACAACACACTTCCTAAGAAAGGGAGTCTCATGATAAAACAAATCATTTACAACAATGGCTCTCCTCCCACGCCCACCGTGACACCCACTCCCCTCCGGCGATCTCCCAACTCCGGCCATCTAATCCCAAATCTGAGCCGTGCAATCTACTCCACTCACTCCAAAACCCATCTACTGGCCAACATGGCTACTCCCACCATTTCATTCCCCCTAGATCTTGAATCTGGTTTTTTTTCAAAAAAAGTGATGAACCTTTATTCCACCCCGGTTCACCCTATCTCTGCTGATTCTGGATTTTCTCCGGTGGTTTCATTTGGCAATGCAATGTTTGATCTGTCTTGTGCCAATATTGGTATGGCTCTCTCGGCGTGTCTCGGTGCCGATCGGGACAAACTCCGAATCTCTCCCTTGAAGGGCAGAGTTTTCTTATTTGATGTTTGTTTGAAGGCCATTGGGTTCATGATCATCAATATGAGATCTTACAAATCCAGAGAGTTCACATGCCACTTTGATATATGGAGCAATGGTGGACCAAATTGGATACGTGAATTTAACCTCTGGTGCGATGAAGAAGATAGACAATGGACTCTCGTACAACACAAAAGGAAGAGGAATCATCATGGACCCATCCATAAACCACTCAACTATCAAGGTACATCTTTCATCACATCCTCTACAAAATTTCATCTGCCACTATCTGGTGCAAATCTTGTTCCTGTTGGGCATAAAGTTTCATATGTTGACGTGTAACAATCTCACAACGGCACACAACTTTTAAATCCTGAGCATGCCCATGATCGTACAACATGGAGTGAGATCCAACAACCCAGGGACGGATTAGTTAATCGTCAAGTATCTATTGTTGGAGTTTCACCTGAACTGACAATTAATTCAGATTTTCCCAATTATGAACACGTCATTAAGCCATTTAATTACACATGTTGCCTGGCGTTAAATGACCATCTACGTTCTGATTGTCGCAACCATGTCCGTTGCCGTCAATGCTACAACTATGGGCACATCTCCCGATCGTGTCTATCTGCACTAACAAGAAAAATCTTTTATCAGAGGAAATCTAGTGCTACTGTTACACCTAACTCTGTCGAATCGACTTCTCCAGAGACTAGTGCATACACAACTCCGCTGCCTCCAGCACCTCATTCTCCCCTCCCCCCCCACAAACCCCAGTTTGCTCATCGGCGGCGACAATGGCGAACTATCCAGTTGACCCTGCACCCCACGTACCCCCTAGCATGGCTGCCATTCCTCCTGGCCCCTTCGTACCCAAAGAAGCTATGTGTTCCTGGGTGGAGACTCTCCCATCTACGCTGATGATTGGGCCGTCGCCACCCTCACCCCTGAACCTGATGTTGCTGATCACATCGGCTCTGTTGCAATCATCGGTGAGTTTCTTCATGGTCTTGGCTTGCAAGTTCGCAGTACATCCAAGTGTGCAATGGGTACTGCTCTGTTTCGGTTTTCCACTGTCACTGATAGAGATGCTGCAGTTCTGGGTAGTCCTTATCAGATAGGAGAAAGTACTCTGAGGATAGTTAATGAGGATCATGGTATCAATCGTAGAGCCATTGTTTTTACCCATGACATCTGGTGCATGCTTCTGAACTACCCACAGCAACTTTGGGATCCTGAATCTGTGATGAAAACTTTTATCCCCTTTGGTAGATTTCTTGTCTGGAATAAGGATCTGTCAAACAAGGCTAGAATTCTTGTCAAATTTCGTGCTTATGATATTGACACCCTTCCCCTGAGTGTGGTGATTGGTAAGAATGTGGCTGATGATGGCAATGGTGACTCCTGGACATGCCCCATGATTTTGCTCTCCTCTACTCTGCTAGGTGCCAATTCTGGTGATGAAGATCCCTTGCCACCTGATGGTGGTAACCCTCACCCCCTGCCCATGGTTCATCAGGGGTTTTGGCATGATGCACAACATTACCATGTGATGGAGGAAAATGTTGCTGACAACATAAATGTTGCACCTGTACATGCTACAGTTGGACAAGCTGCTCCTGCAGCCAATGTTCAGAATGTACCTGTGGCCAACCTGGAGCCTGCTACCCCTCCACTACATCCTAAGATTCAAGAAAATCAGAATATGTCTGCTGCTGAACTAGATCCAATTGCTAACCTCTCCAATCTGCTTGTTAGCCTGATGGGTGGTGAAGAACATGCAAACTTCCCCAATATTGCTGGTAGCACTATCACTGGTGCTAAAGTTCAGATGAATGAATCTGTCAACAATGGCATCAACACTGTCAAAGTGACCTTGGAGATCAATACTGTCTCACCCAATCAACAAAGCACCATGCAACATGATATCCAGATTGAGGCAAGCAATGTTTCACAAGTGGTGGAAAACAATAATGTTGCAGTTAATGAAGCTGGTCCAAGCTTCATTCTAGTTCCTGCAGGTAGCTCTAAGAGTGTTACTGTGATCCCCAAGCCTGATAACTTCCCCAAGAGTAAAAGGAAGAAGCCTGAACCTAGATCTATCAAATATGTCAGGAGAAGCTGCAGGATTGCAAGTCTGAATGCAGGTTTCAAAAATAAAGCAAGTGCAGATGAACATGCCTCCAATGCCCAAGTCACACCCATGAACCTCTCTGGTCACTTTGAAGCTATTGTCATGGACAACAACAATGCACCCCAACCAATTCTCCTAGTTGATACAATCCAGGATATTGGTACCAGCTTATGTCAGATTCCTCGTGGGGAGGTTTCTACTGCAAACCTGAACTATGACAGTTCTAATGATAGTGCCTAATCACTACTCCACTATGTCCAAGAGCATGGACAGTGGATGCTCTGTTATCCTAGGATTTTATTCCAGTCTTTATCATGTAAGGTCATCGTGTCAGACTCATTTTGTTTATCATCCAAAATCTCTGATGTGTGCAGAGCAAAACATTTATCTTATAATATCTGGGTTTTACTATCCTCTGTCTGAGATGATTTTATCATATCTGGACTGCAATGATCTCCTACTCAAGATTTACTTTTGCCTACTGCCTATGTACATGAAAACCATGATATTGGTCAGTTGGTCACACCTTTACACACAATGTACTGATCATCATAGATATAAAAACAGATCCCTCTTGTCATGTATTATCACCCATGATATACAGTACCTGTATATCTGCTGCAACAAATCTTACTTGGTTTCTAATGAGTAGACAAATCAAAATACTAGACTGGAACATTAGAGGTGTTAACTCACAGGAAAGATGGGATGACCTTGCTGACAAAATAAATCAGAGCAATTGTAATATCATATGTTTACAGGAAACTAAGAGCGAAACATTTGACAATAATTACATCAAAAAATTCTGTCCTAGAAGACTTGGGCAGTTTGCATACCAACCTTCCATTGGTAATTCTGGTGGATTGATCACCATTTGGAATGGGAACATGTATAATGGCAGTGTGATCATCCAATCATCATTTCATTTGACTGTTAAGATGCACTGCAATCTTACTAATGAGGAGTATTACATCACCAACATTTATGCCCCATGCACAAGTTATGGAAGGGCTGATTTTATTGATTGGTTCTTAAATGTTGATTCCTCTATCTTCAAATTATGGATAATTATGGGAGATTTCAATATGACCAGAAGCACTGAAGATAGAAACATATCAGGAGGCAATATTTCAAATATCCACTATTTCAACTCCATCATCCAGGAACATGATATTGAGGAAATACCACTTAAAGGGAGATATTTTACTTGGTCAAATATGCAACAACAACCTCTACTTGAAAATCTTGATTGGATTTTTACATCACTTGAATGGACCACTACCTTTCCCAACACTATGGCCACTCCATTGGCCAGATTGGGATCAGACCACATTCCTATATTGATACAAATCAGTACTGGAATACCAAAATCAAATTTATTCAGATTTGAGGATTATTGGTTGGAATTTGAAGGACTATCTGATATTGTGAAGAACAACTGGGCCAATAAAGGATGTTTCAAGAATGATGCACATGATCTGGCTGCCAGATTCAAAAACTTGAGACATGCTATCAAAAAATGGAGTACATCCATCTCCAACCTCAACATTGTCATTGATAACTGCAACTTTGTTTTATCCCTTTTGGATGGTCTTGAGGAACAAAGAGCATTATCTGTACCTGAGATAAATTTCAGACATATAATAAAGTCTCATCTTGCCAAACTGTTGGAAGCTAAAAGAATATATTGGAGGAAAAGAGCTAATATTAGGTGGGCTAAACTTGGGAATGAGAACACCAAGTTCTTCCACTCCATTGCCACAAGAAACTACAGAAACAATTATATTGCTGCACTGCTGGATGAACAGGGCAATGAAATTACTGACCATGATCACAAAGCTGCTCTATTATGGACTGCTGACATGGTTATACCCTACGGGTACGTGACTTCAGCATACCTGGTCCAGCCCAAGGAAGGCCCACAGCAGATATACGCTAGCCCATGAAGATTTTCGGGTGGCCAAGGCCCATGACGCCTTCGGATCCTTGGAGAGCAAGACTAGCGGAGATAGGAAATTCAAAGGCGTAAAACCCTAGAACTTGTAACCGACTAGGACTATGCCCGGGACCTACCTAAGTCTATATAAAGGCCAGGAGGGCACGTCCTAGATCTCTCAACTCATACTTTCGCACACGCATCCACGCCAGATCGAATCTGCGCACCCTGTAACCTTCGGTTCCGCCGTAATCAAGAGCAGACAAGCAGGAGTAGGGTTTTCCCTTCGGGGGCCTGAACCTGGGTAAATCTCGTGTCCCCTGGTTGCTTGTCTGTTAACCGTGCCACGATCTCCAGCATCCCCATCTTCTCCAAAACCCAAGTCCATAACAATGGGCATTGACGAGATTAAACCTCGTCAATTGGCGCCGTCTGTGGGAATTGGGGCTGCTGATTGTGCGGTCGTGACGGTTCCGACCCGATCGATCTACAACTTCGCGGCGACGGAGAATCACCTCCTCTTCGGCGCTTTTGACTTCACCGCTCACTCGCCGGCCACCATGAACGATTTTGAGCCCGTAGGCGACGGACTCGAAATTTTGTTCGGGAGCTTGTGCTTCCAGGTGGGACAAACTGGCACCCTTCGCCTCCCTGAGCGGGTGCCCGTGCCGTCAATCAGGCCCGCCTCATGGGCTCCACACCCCGTGCTACGCACGTCGCCATCGATAGATGAGTTCTACAGCAGCAGCAGCTGCAACTCCGATCTGTGCGATCCACCTTCGGATGAAGGGACCTATGGTTCCGGATCTGAAAGCTGTGGCAGCAGCCAACCAATCTGCAAGCGCTATCTATGCGCCGCAGTCATCCAAACCGACGAGGAAACGCCTAACCCGCCGCCCAACCGAAACGGCGAAAACAGCGAAAACAGAAGAAGCCAATCCCCCCCCCCCCACCCAACAGGGAAAATAACGGCCACGTCATCCAACTTAGCAAAGAAGGATGGGTGCAGGCGCGCCGTGCTGTCGCAGGCGACGCCGTCTTACCAGCAGACGCCTCACGTGACCTACTGATGGCATACCACTACCTCCTCATCGAGGAGCACAAGAAACAAGTCAAGATGCAGGAGACGCTCGACAAACGCAAGCAAGCAGCCTCCGAGTCCAGCGCGCGACGAGTTGCGCTCTCCGCCATGGCACCCGGCTCCAGCACAAACGGAAACCAGGGAAACAAGCACCGCTCTCGGGTGGAGAACATGGATCCCAAGGAACGCCGTGACGTGACCCGAACTCTCCACACATCGTTCATGGATATGGATGCCGACGGCAACATCATCCCGAAGACGCCACAAGCTGCGATCATGGCAGCCACTGCGTATCTCGCGGCTCACCCACCTCCGGAGGGGGACCCGAAAAGGGCCATGCATAGGTCCGCACTTACCGGACTAGGACTAATCGACTGCGCTCACGCGAGACGCTCTGAGCGAAGAAGAAAGCTCCGCCAGCGTGGCGGACCCCACCCCCTCATCCGAAGAGGAAGAGGAGCACGATCTCCCTCGAAGGAAGAAGAGCTCGCACCGCCATAAACGCGACTACGACGCCAGAGACAAACTCACACAGTGCAAGATCGACAAAGCACGCGCCAAACGCGCATGCTCGTCTGAATCTGAGATGGATGAAGACGAAGGAGAACTCTGCGGAGCTCGATGCTTCAGCAGATCCGTTCGGCGAACACAGATGCCACGCAACTTCAAGCTTCCTTCGAATACTCCGAAGTTCAATGACACGCAAGATCCAAAGTCCTGGCTCAGCGACCATCTGTCATCCGTCAAGCTTCACGGAGGCAACAAAGAAACCGCCATGCAATGCCTTCATTCAGGTAGCTGGTCCTGTCAGCAGCTCAGCAGCCTATCATCAGGATCCATCCGAAGCTGAGAGGAGCTCGCTTATAGCTTCATCCGAAATTTCAAAGGCACCAGCAAGAGGCCCGCCTCAGTCGAAGAATTGCGAGCATGTACTCAGAGAACGGGTGAATCTATTCGCTCGTACATACTACGCTGGTCTACAACCAAGAACTCCACAGCACACATCTCCGAAGAGCGGGCCATCGATGCCTTCAGGGACGGCGTCAAGCGCCCAGACTTCAAGGAGGAACTTGGGCGTGTAAATCCCAAGACACTCGACCACCTCATGGAAATCGCCAACAGTTGGGCAGACGGCGAAGATTTCATCCAGCGAGCGCAATCAGACAAAGAGGACGACTACGGCCGAAGACGTGAACGCCGCAGCAAGAGGAGATCGCGCGTCTACGAGGACCGCGACGGACCCGACATGGTCGCGGCCGGCTACGCCGACCGCCGTAACAACAACAGCCGCAACAGCGGAGGATACCGCAGCGGAAACTTCCGCGACAACGGACGACCAACACAGTCGTGGCAACACTGCGACCGCGACAACGGACCCTCAGCATTCGACAAACTTTCGGGTCCATGCACCATCCACTTCTACATCGACAAACAGGATGGCAAAAATAAAGCCAGCCACATGCTCAAGGACTGCGCGAGTTCCAGAAACTCAGCGAAGGCATGGTGGATGAGGCAACAAGCCCCGATCCCTGCGTTTGGAAACGCACCTGCGCCAGGTGAAATAGCACACGGAGCTCCTCCACCGCCGCCTATTGGAGACCCAAATCAACCAGTCGCACCAGCGCAAAACAATGCCGGGGTCCCATACCCCCCACCAAAGGGAGCACTAAATATGATCCAGAAGGGACGCCCCACCAACAGGGTGCAGAAGAAAATCACCCGACAAATCAACTTGGCCGTGGCAACTCCGCTTGCAATCCCTGAGTACCTCAGCGGATCGGAGTCCTGCATCACATTCACTCGCGCGGATCACCCTTGCCAAATCCCTCGCCCAGGCCATGCTGCCCTGGTGCTGGAGGCGCAGATCGGAGGCTTCAAGATGAGTCGCGTCTTCATGGACGGCGGCAGCGGCATCAACCTAATGTTCGCAAGCACTCTAGCAGCTATGCGGATCCCGCAATGCAGCCTGGAACTATCAGACACAACGTTCCACGACATCGTCCCAGGGAAAGGCATATTCCCCCTGGGAAAAATAGGGCTCGACGTCATCTTCGGGAAGCCGGACAACTTTCGGCAGGAGCGCCTAGAATTCGAAGTGGTGGACTGGCCGTCGCAATACCACGCCATCTTGGGGCGCGTAGCATTCGCAAGGTTCCTGGCCGTCCCACACTACGCATACCTACTACTCAAGATGCCAGGACCAAGGGGCGTCATCACAGTCCACGGGAGCTTCACCCGATTGGACCAATGCGACAGGGATTTCAACAAAATCTCCCAGTCTTTCGGCATGCAAGACGAGCTTGTAAGGCTCCACGAGGTGACGGACAATGGGCTACCCCCCGTCACAACGCAGAACGCACCTGACATGTCCTTCGACCCCACCGTCAACACCAAGAAAGTGCAGGTACATCCGACGGACGCCTCCAAGACGGCGCTGATTGCCAATGACCTCAGCACCGCATAGGAAGGCGCGCTCGTCGAATTCCTCCGTGAGTGCTGGGAAATCTTCGCCTGGTGTCCTGCGGACATGCCAGGAGTTCCTAGGGAATTCGCCGAGCATGCACTCAATGTCTTTACAGACACCAAGCCAGTCAAGAAATCCATCCAAAGACTGTCGGAGCCACGAGCCGAAGCTATCGACAAGGAAATCAACAGATTACTCGCAGCAGACTTCATCCGGGAAATCAAGGAAAGCGAGTGGCTGGCAAACACGGTGATGGTCCGAAGAAGGACACGGACATCCTGCGGATGTGCGTAGACTTCACGTCACTAAACAAACACTGCCCAAAGGACCACTTCCCTCTTCCTCGGATCGATCAGATCATCGATTCGACTGCAGGTTGTGAGAAACTCTCCTTCCTCGACGCCTACTCAGGCTATAACCAGATTCGACTCAAGGTCGAAGATCAAGAGAAAACGGCGTTCATCACACCGTTCGGAGTATACTGCTACAACACAATGCCCTTCGGGCTAAAGAACGCGGGTGCCACGTACCAGCGATGCATGCAGGCCTGCCTCAAAGACCAGATCAGTCGCAACGTCCAAGTCTATGTCGACGACATAGTAATAAAAACCAAGGAGGCAAGGACACTTATCGACGATCTCCGCGAGACGTTCGACAACCTTGATCGCTACAGGATCAAGCTCAATCCAGAAAAGTGCGCCTTCGGCGTCCCCTCGGGCCAGCTGCTCGGATACTTGATCTCTCAACAACGGATTGAGGCGAACCCGAAGAAAATTAGAGCCATCATGACAATGGAGAAGCCGAAAAACCTCAAGGGCGTTCAGCAGCTCGCAGGGCGAGTAGCGGCACTAAGCAGGTTCATCAGCCGCATGGGCGAGAAGGCCCTACCATTCTACCAGCTGCTGCGCAAGGCAGACAAGTTCGAGTGGACACCAGAAGCCGATGACGCATTCGAAAGCCTCAAGCGGCTACTCTCCACCTCGCCAGTTTTGGTCACGCCAAAGGAGCGCGAACCCCTGCTGCTGTACATAGCAGCCACACACCAGGTGGTCAGCACCGTACTCGTGGTCGAACGACCCGAAGAAGGCAAGACTCACGGAGTCCAGCGCCCAATTTACTACCTCAGCGAGGTTCTCACTCCAACAAAACAGCGGTACCCGCACTACCAGAAGCTAGCCTACGGCGTGTTCATGACGGCTCGACGGCTGAGCCACTACTTCCAGGAGCATCAGGTGATGGTCGTCAACGAGGCACCCCTGAACAGCATCCTGAATAACCCAGAGGCCACAGGACGCGTGGCCCTGTGGGGCATCGAACTATCACCCTTGGACATCGTCTACGAGAAGCGACACGCAATAAAATCTCAAGTCCTTCCGGACTTCCTGGTGCACTGGATGGAGCTGCAGCTGCCAGACACCCCAGACATGTCGCAGTCCTGGACAATGCATTTTGACGGCTCCAAGCGCGAGGCCGGAGCAGGGGCAGGAGTCATACTGACCTCCCCGCAAGGTGACAAGATGAAGTACGTTCTTCGGATGAAATTCAGAGCATCCAACAACGAGGCCGAATACGAAGCCCTCATCCATGGCATGAAGATGGCAAAAATTTGCGGCGCAACGCGCCTGGTAATCTACGGTGACTCCAACCTCGTCGTCCAGCAGACGATGAACGAGTGTGACGCACACGCCGAAAACATGATCGCGTACCGCGCGCTCTACAACGCACTCGAAGGAGAATTCGACGGCTGCGAGCTTCGGCACGTCGGAAGAGAAAGCAACGAGGAAGCCGATAGACTCGCCAACATCGGCTCCACTTGCGCAAAGGTGCCACCAGGTGTGTTCCTCGAACAAATCTGCGTGCCATCCATCAAGCGAAAATTCCCCAAGGGATCACCCGAAGAAGCAGAACACTCGGGGGCTACGCTACCCGAAGTTCATGAAGGACCCGAAAAGTTGGACACCGAAGTGGCCATGGTCAACCTGATGTAGGTCATGGCAGTCGAGGAAACTTGGACGCGACCATACCTACAGTTCCTGATAAACGGTGAACTACGGCGGCCGAAGCGGATGCGGCGCATATCTCGTCGGTCAAAAGCCTTCACCATCATCAACGGCGAACTGTACAAATGCAGCATCACGGGTGTACTACAACGGTGCGTCACCATCGACGACGGCAAGGCCATACTCCAAGACATCCATGAGGGCATCTGCGGCCACCACGCAGGCAGCCGCTCCCTTGTCGCCAAAGCTCTACGAGCAGGATTCTACTGGCCAACGGCCATGAACGACGCAAAGGACATCGTCCGAAGATGCAACGGGTGCCAACGGTTCGCAGATAAACCGCACGCACCTGGGTCCGAACTTAGACCCATACCCATAGCTTGGCCTTTTGCTCAATGGGGCCTCGACATGATCGGCAAACTGCCAAAGTCCTCGAAAGGAGGACACGTATTCCTCCTGGTCACAGTCGACAAATTCACCAAGTGGATCGAGGCCATGCCAGTCACCAACTAGAAGGGCAAAACCGCTGTCAAATTCTTCGAATCCATTGTCTACAGGTTCGGCGTACCACACAGCATCATCACCGACAACGGATCGAACTTTATCTCTGAAGAATTCCAGGACTTCTGCGAAGGCCTCGGAATCAACATCACATATGCCTCAGTGGCACACCCGCAAACAAACGGGCAAGTGGAAAAGGCCAACGGCCTAATCGGCGTCGGCATCAAGAAGCGCCTCATGAGCTCACTCGAGCACAAAAGCTGGAAACTGGACGAAAGAGCTACCGTCCGTCCTGTGGAGCTTACGTACTACGCCAAACAGCTCCACCGGCTACACACCGTTCTTCATGGTGCACGGAGCTGAGGCCGTGCTCCCAGCCGAAGTACGCCACCAGGCTCCATGAGTCGTCGCTTACAGCGAAGCCGAGTCCACGACTGCACTCGAAGACGCCGTCGACACACTCGACAAAGCGCGGGATATAGCAGAAGCTCGATCAGCGGTGTACCAGCAGAGTCTCCGCAACTATCACAGCCGCCGGCTACGCCCAAGGTCCTTCGTCGAAGGAGACCTCGTCTTCCGACTCAAGCAAAAGCGACCGAACAAACTCGAGTCACCATGGGAAGGACCCTACGTCATCACCGAAGTCATCCCAGGTGGCGCCTATCGCCTCAAGCACGTGGAGTCTGGAGTCGCATACTCCAATCCATGGAATATCTCGCACCTGTGACGATTCTACCCGTAGCAATCTACCCCCTTTTACTTTCAATAAGGCTTTCAGCCAAGGCTACCCAGAACCATGTACCTCCTCCATTACGATATAAATAAAGCTAAGTGTTCGCCCCAACCTTTGGTTGACTATTTTCTGCAACTTTATTACATGCTACAACGCACTGGGGCTCCCCACCTCACGATTTCATCGATCGAGGACCAAACGATGAGTAGCTGACCACGTCAGGCAAACGAAAAGGACACGTACTCAATCAAAGCACTACGTGCTCACAAACAAGAAAACCTTTACAACAAAGGGCCAAACATGCCCAGCCGAAATATACAAAATTTACATCTCTCTGTCTATTTTCAGGTCCTACCTATTCTGAAGAATAACCTGAGCACGCTACTCAAACAAATCTACAATCTGTTCGGCATACTGCCTTACAGCCGTGTAATGCGGACGCATGTTCCACTCGCCACCATCCGGTCGAAGAGGTGGCCCAGCTGCCACAGCAACCAAATATACGTCAGGGCGGTGCACCCTCACAAGATACAAGGCAGCCTTCACTCCTACGACGAGCTGCTACCGCACCAGCTCCTTGACATTGCTGGCACTCCGAAACCTCGACAGAAGACCTGCGAGGGTCGTCGGCACAGCATCCAAAGGAAACATGACGTGCAGCACCGAGGAAAGTGATGTTTGCACCTGGCGGAGCACCCGCGAAACCTGATAGAC
Organism: Avena insularis; assembly: GCA_023614405.1. Classification (NCBI taxonomy): domain Eukaryota; kingdom Viridiplantae; phylum Streptophyta; class Magnoliopsida; order Poales; family Poaceae; genus Avena; species Avena insularis. Next base: position 262,137,209 of record CM042695.1, read on the forward strand.
ACGATCCTGCACTTCGCCAGAACCATGGCACGGTCGCGATCCATCCAGAAGAAGCCGCCGGCCTCCATTTCCTGTTGAGTCAAGCAATTGACTCGAACAGCGACACACTCCTTTTCTTCCCTCGGAGCAAGATTGGCACCTGCGACAACCGCACAAAACAAGAATAAGGTCAGCAGGCTCACCCGAAGAACTGAGCTATAGCCCGAAAGAAGGATCAACTTACATTGCAGTTGCTCGGATAGCCGACCCAGCTCCGCCATCAAATACTCCTCTCTGGCTGCACCACGATCTGGCTTGGATTTTCAAACATCGGCGCGACCGCGTAACCCGAGCAAATCCCTCTCCAAGCTGCGCACGCGATCTCGAAGAAAAGCGAGCTGCGAAGAATCATCCAATGATGGTCGCAAGGGCCTTTCGGATGAAGTGTCAACTGGGTCAGCACCCGAAGGAACCTATAGCAGTAGAAAAAAGAAAGAAACACAGACATTCAGCCAAGGATGGAGTCCAACTCGGAGAAATTCATTAAATATATAAGGCCACTGCATGGCACAAGGATGGTACTACAAAAGATATTTACAACAAAAGTAAACTACATACTACCCTACATCTACTATGCCTAAGGCGCAGGACACTGAGTCGCCTCAGAGCCAGACTGCCTAGCTTTAGCCTCGCCCTGCTACCGTAGCGCGTACTCAGACAGCAAGTCAATGAGCTTGGGCCCATATCGTCTATAGCGAGCGGAGTAGGAAGCGAAGGCTACCTCGGATCCATCCGCAGCCATCGGCATCCGAGAAGTGATCTGGGGCAAGTCCAGCTCCGCCCCAGCCGCCATGGCCATCGCCAGCCCGACAGACGTGCCGATGCCCTTCTGCTTGCGCTTATGCGCCCGCAGCGCCGGTTAATGAGCCTCTGCCAGGGCATCCACATCTTCAAGGGCTGCGCCCTTCGGGAAGAGCTCCTGGTAGAAGCGACCAAGGACCTCTTTCGCCTTGGCAAGGGAGTTGGGTCTTTGCAGCGGTCTTCGACCGCCACACGGGCATCATCTAGAGCACTCCGTTCTCGAGCATCATGTCGAACTTCGATACTGCGGCATCTGAGACAAAAATGAAGAAAAACATGAAGAAAGGCAGCATAGAAGGAGATCCGTAGAAAAAGAAGCAAGTACGAAAGCTATCACTCACCCGAAATAGCCTTGGCAGCAGCCATGAGCTTCGACGCCACCCCTCTTTCACGAGCAGCATAGCGGTGGCCAGCTGCTCCTCACGATCTGCGCTCCTCCTGCAGACGCTCGCTTCGCCGCCTTTCGACTCTAGCTCAAAGCGCTCTTTTGCGCTAACGGCCTTACCTTCTGCTCCGATTGGCCAAGGCTCTTTTTAAGAGCGTCGACCTCACGGAGAGAGTCGTTATGCTCCTCTGCATTTAAGACAAGCAAGTGTCAAAGAACAGGACAAGATAAACATGAGAAGTACTAAAAGGCAGACGAATACCTTGAAGCTGCCGCAGTTTCGCCTCCAGCGTCAGGCGTTCTTCCACCAGTCGCTTGGCCTCTTGGACAAAAGGCTGCAGAAAAAGGCAATAGCAGTAAGAACAGGACTTGGGGGCTACGCCCAAAACAAAGAAGCAAAAACAACATCAGCACACGAAGACACTCGGGGGCTCCCCCCGTGACAGGAAGCAGAAAACTTACGTGCTCCGAAGGCGAGCCCGAAGGCCCGCCTGCGAAATTTTGAGGCGCAACCACCAGCCTCTCCCGCACAGGAGGATCTGGAGCGGCGCCACCCGAAGTCGCCACCATCTGAGGAGGAGGCGACGCAATGTTCGACTCCCTCATCATCTCCCCCGCGCCATCACTAGAGCCGTCGGAGGATTGCCTGCATACAAACCAATCAGCACAAGTACAAAAAAATCATGAAGGGAAACGGACAACAGTACAACAAGAAAACTTACGAGCCTAATGCGCTCAGGTCGAAGATAGGAGAAGCCCTTCGGGCCCTCTTATCCTCTTTCTTCTCTTCCTTCTTCTCCTCCTTCTTTTCTTCCTTCTTCCGCTTTGCTGGCGGCTGCGGAGCAACAGCTCGCACAGGAACGGCAGGAAGGGGAGAGGAAGAACCTCCATGACCATCACTATGACGCTCAAGGCCCAGAGGATTTCTAGGAGTCGGAGGAGTTGAGGCATCCGAAGACTCGCTCGAGCTCCGTGATCGCTTGCGCGTATGGTCCTCACTCGACTCGTCGGCATCCTCCGCCGGAGATCGCGCCGAAGGAAGCTCGGACACGGAATCAACCACCTCATTATCCGGGGCATTCGGATATCTTTCGGGCAATGGTGGTACCATGCCCGGTACTTTGAAGCTCTACAAGATGAGAAGAAACTTTGTTAGCAAACAAAGGAAACAAAAGCACACTCAACAAAAATAAAAGGGAAGCACTACGTGCACAAATCTACACCTTCGGCACGACCAACGTCAAAGAAAAGGGAGGAGTCAGCGACTTCCCCGGGATTTCTTCTCCGGCCTTGAACTTCAGCAGCACGCGAAGATCCTTATCAAGATTCCCCTCGGAGATTTTCTCACTCGAAACCCTCGTCGGATCCCGGCGCCCCGAATAAAGAAACATCGGGTGCGCCCTAGCTTGGAGAGGCTGCACCCGATGCTCAAGAAACGTCCGGATGATGTCCACGCCGTTCACCTCCTTCTCAGGAATCAGTTGGAGATCCTCCACCCGACGATAAAGGGCCTCTATCTCCTCCACCTCACCGTCTAAGATTTGGTTTTTCCAAGACCTTTTCTTCTCAATCTTTTGGGAGGGGTCAAAGGGAACAAGACCAAAATCTTGCCCAGGAAAAACGGAGTCGCGGATGTAAAACCATCGCCTCCGCCAGTACTGGACAGACTCGGACATGGAAAAGGAAAAGAATTGCACATTGGGACTGAGAGAGATGATGAAACCCCCCAATGGGATACACACCATCCGAACCAGACTGCCTCTTCACGGAATAAAGCTTCCGGAAGAGGCCAAAGTGCGGCTCAATGCCAAGCCAACACTCGCAAAGTGTGATAAAACACGCAATGTGGAGCAGAGAGTTGGGAGACAGATGATGGAGTTGAACCCCATAGAAGAAGAGCAGTCCACGGAGGAAGTCGTGGACCGGAAAAGAAAACCCGCGAATCACGAAGGAAACAAATATAACCCGGTACCCAGATGGGGGACGGGGGATTACCTCATTGCCGGGGAGTCTCACGGCCGTCGTGTCCTGCGGGATCAGGCCCCGCTCGTGCAGTTTGCAGAGATCGCTCTCCCGCGTTTCTGATCGCCACCAGCCACCATCGGTGACGCGAGCAGCGGCGGTGCCCTTCTTGCCTCCGGCGGCGCTGGTCCCAACCGTAGATGAGGATTTCTTTGTTTTCCCCATGGCGCTACGGCGGTGGTGGCGTTGCCAACGAAGAAAGACGAAGGAAATGTGGAAGAAACTCTCAGCGCGCAGCAAGAATAGCTCAAGAACGAGGAGGCAGTGAATAGATGAACTGGTGCGGTGAAAGACCAACTATGATTTCACCAAGGATTATAACAGCGGAGACGACGCACGCTGGCCGTCCATCGAGAAGACCTAACGCCAACGGTAGATCTGGCCGTACACGTGTCAGCACCAAAACGAACTGTCGTTACCACGCCGTCCACTACGCGTGGAAATCGAGGAGACGCCGTAATCATCTCCACGCCGCGCGTGACCAGTCAATTCAAAGTCAGCAAGTGGGACCCACGCTTCGTCCAGTCAAGTCATCTCTGGCACAGTAGACGCTTGAGGTCATCGGTCGTAAGCACTGACGTCATCAAAAGCTATACTAGCACCACTTCGGCTCCACAGCTAAGAGTACTCACTCGAATCTACGATTCGACTAAATACTCGGGGGCTACTCCTATCAGGAGCGCTGGCCACGCACCCGACAGACAAATGAGGACAAAATTACTTCTCTGAGTCCTACGTCGAGTCTACGACTCCACTACGGACTCGGGGGCTACTCCCATAGGGAGGATGGATTTAAGCATCCAAAAAATTTTCGAGTCCTTCGGACTTAATGACTGAAACAACGCTTGAACTAAAGTCTCCGTTCGAGTCTACGACTCGAACAAACACTTGGGGGCTACTCCCATAGGGAGCGCTGGTTGCGCACCCTATGAAATCTTCGACTGCGATCTTCCGGATCAGCACGCAAAATCTTTTTGGCAACTCTGCCCCAACAAAAACGCTAAGTGAGCAACAAATCTCCTTGGCCACCCGAAGCACCTCCGCGGTGACAAACATTCGGATGCTGTGTCTGCGACACAAAGATAAGACCTACAGATATCATCTGATGGCACAGCAACGACTGATCAAGGCTCGCTAGTATGAAGCCGTACGCAGGTGCGATGAAAAATCCTGAGACGCGTTGGGTACACAATTAAAACCACTGGAATTCCACTCCTGTAAGTCCTCCGGCTGAGTCGAATTACGCCAAAGATATGTTCCAGGTCCGGGTTGAGGCACCGAACTTGAAGAAGATCGTGTCGTTTCGCCCTAAGATGCTTAATCGACCCTGATCCGTCGGGTGAGTCAGGCACACGCATCAACAATCCCTACGCTCATATACTATTAAAACATAGTTGCACCCGAAGAATGGAAGAGTCCTCAGCCGAATCTACTATTCGACTGATCACTCGGGGGCTACTGACATGGTTATACCCTATGGGTACGTGACTTCAGCATACCTGGTCCAGCCCAAGGAAGGCCCACAGCAGATATACGCTGGCCCATGAAGATTTTCGGGTGGCCAAGGCCCATGAAGCCTTCGAATCCTTGGAGAGCAAGACTAGCGGAGATAGGAAATTCAAAGGGGTAAAACCCTAGAACTTGTAACCGACTAGGACTATGCCCGGGACCTGCCTAAGTCTATATAAAGGCCAGGAGGGCACGTCCTAGATCTCTCAACTCATACTTTCGCACACGCATCCACGCCAGATCGAATCTGCGCACCCTGTAACCTTCGGTTCCGCCGTAATCAAGAGCAGACAAGCAGGAGTAGGGTTTTCCCTCCGGGAGCCTGAACACGGTAAATCTCGTGTCCCCTAGTTGCTTGTCTGTTAACCGTGCCACGATCTCCAGCATCCCCATCTTCTCCAAAACCCAAGTCCATAACAATGGGCATTGACGAGATTAAACCTCGTCAACTGCCTTCAGAGATAGACTTGGAAAAACTTCTGAAACTGAGATGAGGTTTGACCTGCAGGATCTTATCACCCCACATGATCTCACATCTCTTGAAGAACCATTTACCCAACTGGAAATTGATGATATTATCAAATTCATGCCAAATGATAAATCACCTGGACCTGATGGATTTAATGGCTACTTCATGAAAAAATATTGGAGTATCATCAAAACCCAATTTTATAATCTTTGCAATAGATTTCACTCTAGGGAGCTGGACATTGTCAGCATCAATACTGCATACATTGCACTCATTCCAAAAATCTTAAACCCCATGAAGCCTTCTGATTTCAGGCCTATCTCACTGGTTAGCATGGCACTCAAGATTCTGACTAAGCTTATTGCCAATAGAATACAGAACATTATCATTCCAATTATCAGCAAAAAACCAATATGGGTTTATCAAATCCAGAACTATTCAGGATTGTCTGGCATGGGCATTTGAATATTTACACATTTGTCACAGATCCAAGAGACAGATCATCATCCTAAAGCTTGACTTTGAGAAAGCATTTGACATGATAGAATATAATACTATCATCACCATGCTAAAGCACTTTGGATTTGGGGAAAAGATCATTGGATGGATCAGCAAGATACTTCATAGTGCTAACACCTCTGTGATACTAAATGGTGTCCCTTGAAAAAATATTAGATGCAAGAGAGGTGTCATACAGGGTGATCCATTATCTCCTTTATTGTTTGTTGCAACTGCTGAACATCTGCAAATTATTGTGAACCATGCATGGCAGACTAATGAGTTAGATCTACCTGTTGATAATGCTTATGGACAGAATTGCCCAATTCTTAAGTATGCAGATGATACACTACTCATTTTACCTGCTATTCAGGAGCAGCTCACCTATCTAAAAAATCTGCTGATAGATTTCTCCAAATCAACTGGACTTAAAATAAATTTCCATAAGTCATCTATGGTCCCTATCAATATGACAGCTGACAAATGCAGAACATTTGCTGATAGTTTTGGTTGCAGACTTGAATCTTTACCATTCACATACCTGGGTCTCCCTATGGGCACAACTAAACCCAGTGTCAATGATCTTTCACCATTGATAAGCAAAATTGATAAAAGGCTGGCTAGTATCTCAAATTTATTATCTCACTGTTCTAGAGTTATTGTCATCAAATCTGTAATATCTCCTATGCCTAACCATATTATGTGTGCCATGAAACTGCACTACACACATATTGACCATGTGAACAAGTCTACAAGAACCTTTCTTTGGCATGGGAATGAAATTGAAAAAATGGTAAATGTCTGGTTGCATGGGACAAGGTTTGCCTTTCCAAAAAAGCAGGAGGACTAGGAATATTGAACTTGAGACAACACAACAAGGCAATGATGATGAAAAACCTTTACAAATTCTACAACTGTATGGAAATTCCCTGGGTCAAACTTATTTGGCAAGCATACTATCAAAATGGCTCCCTACCAGATCACAATACACACAAGGGATCTTTCTGGTGGAGAAATTGCCTCTCATTTCTGATAGACTTCAAGAAAATGACTACTATTATGCCTGGCCAGGGAAACAACACTATGTTTTGGCAGGACAAATGCCATGACACTGAGTTATGCAATAAATTTCCTGAACTATTTTCATTTGCCAAAAAACCAAAAATCAGAACTGAGGAAGCTAAGCAACATCAGATTACAGGGGAGTTAATAAGCTTGTTCCAATTGCCACTATCCCTTATTGCTGAGAATCATATGAATAGTCTTTGTATAATCCTTCAAAATTGAAATGTTCCTGGAAAAGACAGATGGACATTCCCATGGGGAGGAGACAGATTCTGTACAAAAAAGGTATATGACATCCTTATCAAAGCACCTGATGCACCAAAGCCCTTTGAATGGATCTGGAAATCTCCATGTCTTCCCAAACATAAGTTCTTCTTTTGGATTCTATTAAATGATAGATTGAATACCAGAGAACTTCTTGTCAGGAAAAAATTCAACATTGAGGAGGACACTTGTGTCCTTTATGAGGAAAGCTCTATTGAATCTGTTGAACATCTCTTCTTCAGATGTGACTTTAGTCAAAATTTCTGGTGGAAACTTGGAATTGAATGGAATACTGACTATCCACTGATCAATATGATTCAAGAGGCTCATGATAGATCGATGGAACAGTTCTTCAACATTACAATGATAACAGGCTGCTGGAGCTTATGGAATCACATGAATAACATCATCTTTGAGCAACACACTAGGTGCATGGATAACTGTTATGGCATATTCAAATTATCAGTGGCTGATATTAGACATAGAATTAAACCCAGTTTACTGAATGGCATGCAAGCATGGCTAGATACTTTGTAATTTTCTGTGCTTTTTCTCTGTGACTCACACCCTGTATAGTGTCTTATTTATAAAATGAAAAATGACACAGTGGGGGACTTCCCCACTGTCTTTGTGTCAAAAAAAGAAAACAAATCATTTAAATAAAAGTCAAATAGCATAGGAAAGCAAAACAAGTGCAACTTCAAGATTTTCAACATAAAGAGGGGAAACTTAATATTGTTGAGATACATAAGACCATGTTTCCCTCTCTCAAAATAATTTTCAGTAGCCTCATGAATAAATTTAACAATAAAACTATCACATAAAGTATGATTTTCATGAGCTACAAACACATAATTTTTATCAAGCTCAAAAATAGTGGGATTAAAACCTTCAAACCCACTTTTAAAAAATTTATAATAAGAAGACTGATCATTCAATATAGTATCATCATCTAGAGCTTTATCATAAACATTTTCTAAGCAAAACTCTTTAGTACCATGCATTCGAAGTGAGGCACAAATAAAGGATTATCATAGATAACTGGAGCATAATTATTATCACAAGTTTTACCCATAGTAGGTATCTCAAAAGAATACATAGGAACATAACATTCATCCTTCTTTGGTAAGCATGGGGGACAATCAAATAATATAAGAGGTAAAGAGTTACTCTCATTAGAAGGTAGGCATGGGTAGATCCATTCTTCCTCCTCTTGACCATCACTCTCCTCCTCTTTTTCATCTAATGAGCTTTTAGGTTCAGCAATTTCGTCTTCCATAGGATCCTACAAGGCATTAATCTCTTCCGTTAGTGGAAAGCACCTACTAAAATATTCAAGAATATAGCCATTTTCTTCCTTGTAATTATTAAAGCAAAATTTAAGTATCTCATAAACCTCATATTCATAAGGTGCATCATCAGTATTTTCAAGCAAACTGGCAAGTTCAAATGCACCCTTGAAGGCAATAAATTCTTCAATTTGTTCCACATCATAAAAGTCATAATTTCATTTAACATAAGAAGATATGGTAACATTATCATTATACTCACATTGAAAAGGTAGGTGTTTATAACTCCTATAGCAACAAGATTTATCAAAGCAATAAGTAACATTATAAGTAGAGCACACCTCTCTAGCAATAGTATTCAATTTATCAATTTGTTCCATAAGTGTTTCCATTTTTGTGACAAACGGTGTTCCTTATAATAATTCTTTCATTCTTCCGTGAACCCACCTTGCCCATAAGAACTAGTTTCAAAGAAACCATCCATTGATAGAAATCATGAATAGGAAAGGCAATAACAGACCAACAACTAGAGTAGGAACTATTTTTTTGTGTTTTTGATAAGAAAAAGCAAACCAAACAAAACTATTTTTTTGAAGTTTTTGATAAAAAGAGGCAAACAAAACCAAGCATAAGAAACTAAGCAAAACAAAACCAAAGTAAAGAGAAAGGCTGTGAAGGACTCCCCTTGTGAAGCCGTCCTTAGCCTCCCTGGCAACAGCGCCAGAAAACTTGTTGATGGCGTGTGGTAGCGCTTCGTAGGGAGACCCCAAGAGCAAGGTGTGATGAGCACAGCAGCAAGTCTTCCCTCAGTAAGAAACCGAGGTTATCGAACCAATAGGAGGAAGGAAACGTCTCAAAGGTGTTGCTATAAACTTGGAGACCTGCACAACACAGACTCAAGACTTTACCCCAACGAACAGTGAGGTTGTCAATCTCACGGTTGCTGTAATGAAGGATTAATTGTATGATGTGGAAGGTAATAGTGGTTTGCAGAAAGTAAACATTAATAGTGGAAGATGTATCAATGGTAAAGATTGGACCGGGGTCCATAGTTCACTACAGGTGTTCTCCTTAAGATAAACAAACATGGCATGTTGGGTAAACAAATTACAACAGGGCAATTGACAGGACTGAGCAAGGCATAACAATGCAATACTAGACATTCATGATCCTATGAGATTCGATTGGGAAATACAACAAGATACATAGACCACCATCCAACTGCATCTATGACTAGAAATCCACCTTTAAGTTATCATTCGAACCCCCTCCAGTATTAAGTTACAAGCAACAGATAACTGCTTTCAGCAAATTTTGTAAGGTAAACAATCCACTTGTTCCATGAACAAGAGACCGTTGTTTTCTCCCTAGTGGCAACATCACATCTACAGCCTTAGAGATTTCTATCACTTCCCTTAGATTAAATAGAGGCATGAACCCACTATCTAGCATAAATACCCCCTCTTGGAGTCACTAGCATCTACTTGGCCAAGATAGCTACTAGAAACGGAGAGCATGCAAGATCACAAACAACACAGACATGATAGAATCAATAAGACAAAACCATTAATCAATCTGACATAGTAATCTCAATATCCATCGGATCCCCGCAAACACAACATGCATGATTACAAATAGATGAGATCTTGATCATGAACGGAGCTCACAAGATCTATACATGAAAGCACAAAGGAGGAGATACAACCATCTAGCTACTACATGGACCCGTACTCCAAGGTGGAACTACTCACACTTCATACCGGAGGCTGGCATGATGAAGAAGAAGAAGGCCTCCGGGATGATCTCCCCCCGGTAGGGTGCCGGGAAGAGCTTCAAATCCCTCGATCTAGGGACGATGGTGGTGGCGGCTACATATGGTTTCGTGGAATATTGATCGGGTACTTAGGGTTTCTACATCGGTGGGTCTTTATAGGCAAAGAGGCGAGGTAGGGGCAGCCAGGGTGGTCACCCCCAGGCGCGGTTAACCCTAGCCCGTGCCGCCAGGGGGTGTGGCCCCCTGCTGCCTCCCCTCCGTATCATACTCTGGCTCCGTGTTCCCCATGGAACCAAAAACACAAGAAAACATGAAATTGGCACTGTGGTATCTTGTTAATAGGTTAGTAACAGAAAAAATATAAAAACACCTCAAAGTGTAGACAAAGCAAAGAAAAGTATATACTAAACAAGCATGGAACATCAAAAATTATAGATACGTTTCCAACGTATCATCGAACATTAAGAAGCTTACACAACGGTTGGTGCCTTGGTAAATGGGATACCGGTAATTCTTCTTTTCTCGGCCTCTAGGGAGGCGGTGGATCTCTTGGAGGATCCACCCTCCGTCTTCTTTTTCTTGCCTCTGTCGGTAGCGTCAGAGGTGGAGCTCTTCTGCTTTCGTGCCAACGGGATATCGTCGTCAGACATGACGGTGACTTACTTCATCTTGGGATCATAGACTAGGGCAACCATGCTACCTTCATATAGATTCTTCAGCTGTTAAGTGAATCCCAAAGTGTTAGATGCAATGGTGAAGGCAAGACGGGAGAACTGGAGTATATGTCATACACGGAAAAATAAACAAATACCTCTAGGAACGTGCCACCCTCGAACATATCATAGGTGATGGTGAAGCCATGCTTCCTTTCCTTCACCTTGACTATGTCTTTGAGGTGAAGCTTGACGGAGTCACTCGAAAAGTTGTCCTCGGAGATACGGAGAGTATCCTTCCTAACCTTGGAATATTCGTGCATAAGCTTCACGCGGTGCTGTAGAGGCTGAATCAACCACCAGCTCATGGCTAGGTCCAACCCGGTCAGACCCATCTCTACGAGCTAGTCTATCCGCCTTATGGTACAAGAGGCTTCGTCGGAGGAGGGAGGAGGGCTTCAGCGGCGGCTCCATCGACAAAGTCCGGGTATGTTTTTTCTTGGCCAGCCAAAGGAATGTCTGGGTCGTAGAAGTATGTCCTCTGCCAGTTCTTGCAAGATTAGTGGCCTACGATGTCGGGGAACCGTCGGCCAGGCCGAATCTTGAAGCTAATGGTTCCGCAATTCCTAAGCTCCTCCTTGCTCACTCTGGCTTCCCTCTTGATGGTGAAGAAGTAGATAAACAAATATAACCTAGGCCTGATCCCTAGGAAACCCTCACAGAGCGCCGCATAATTGCTAAGCGTGAGGATGCTATTCGGGGATAGGTTCTAAGGTTGAACCCGGTAGTGGATAAGGACTTCTATGAAGAAGTCGGAGATTGGGAGGGAGACACCGCGCACTAGTTGGGCTTTAAGGTATACCTTTTCTCCGGCTAGAGAGAAGGGACGACCTCGCCGGCCGGCGCTACCCGCCAGACCAGACCTGCGTCGCGAGGAGGTACCCCTCGGCGATCATCTCTTTGAGATCATTCTCAGGGATGTCCGAGCCGCACCATTCCCCCATGTGGGAATCAGCCTCTTCTTCCAGCAGTTCCAGCCCCGCTGGAACATGGTCGCCGCCGGTGGATTCCACCACCATGGTGCACGGCACCACCACGCCCTCCGGTGGAACATGGACGGAGCTCGTCGGCTTAGTTGCGGCCTCGCCCGATGCCGCCATGGATGGAATAGTGCTGCTGCTAGCCATTGGTGCAGAGGAAGGGTGGATGTGAGATTGGAAGGAAAAAATTAGGGTTTTTCTCTCTGTGCGTGGAGAGCTCGAGGAGACGTTGGCTGGAGGAAGAACACGATGCGAGGAAGAATGGGGTGAAAATATAAAAATCACCATGGTTACAATATATAGTACTCGGCATCGAGATTCATGCAAGTTGATCGAACGGTTGCTGTGTAGACAACACGTGCGCGAGCGTGTGCGGAAATTTCTCCATGTTCCCACTGCCGCCACCAATGTTTCGTATCCTTCACGCGGGAAAAATGGCTATGATTACGTTCTCTAAATGTGTGAGTTACGAGGCGTCGCTGACCTATGGTCTATGTCACTCTACTAGCATAGGCAGATGAACTATCCCATCTGAAGATCCTGGCATGGACGGATCCAGTCCGGCTACGGGAAGAGTACGATGGAAGGTTCAGCAGTTCTCTGACTTACATGTTGAAGACGGAGAACATCGCAGGGTTCTTGGGAGGACTACAATATATTGTTGACGATTTGCCGACATCCATATAGATGGAGCATTCAATATGAGGAGGCAAGACGATGCAAGATCTCAGAGTTCTCCGGGGGCTATTGTTGGGGATATGCTAAATGGGTATCAACATTGCATGTCTCTAATCTAGATAACCCGAGTGGCCCATAGTCGGTAGCAAGTCCTATGGACTGCTGGGCAGCCTAGTTAATGGATCCAGAAGGGAGGCCCATGCCGGATGAAGGAAGGCTATGGTGGAGTCACCAGCGTACCCGGAGCCTTGGAATGCAAGACACGTTAGACTAGTTGTATATCGTGTAGGACTCTGTAACCTGTCCGGCTAGGACTTTGCCTGTAACCCTAGGATCTAGCGACTATATAAGCCAGACCTAGAGGAGCCTTTAGGGAACCAATCAACTCATACCTCGCACAACGAACTAATCCCTATAACTCATCGTATTGCCATTATAGTGATTTATAGCAGGAGTAGGATTCCACCACTATCGTGGGATTTGAACCTGGGTAAGCTGTGTTACCTTGTACCCGCCAACCTTACGCCTTACCCCACGTCTCTAAACACGCACTATGAGGACCCCTCCATGGCGTACTCGTCGGCAATACCACGACATAGGCTATGTATGTTAAATTCCGTCTTGTAAGTCCCTCGAGGAGGTGACCGTAGGACGCGTAATTTCCCTGTATAGTCCCTCGGAGATGTAACCACAGGTTACGCATGGTGTATGCTCTCCCTTCGTGTTCCGCATGAGGATTATCAAGCACCAGGAACCGTGAGTGAGGTGAGTTATCGCTGGAGCTAGTCCGCAAGTTCCAAGCTAGACACTTTAGGCCCCGATGTTGACCGAGGGTGGCTCTGATGATATACACCATGCATATCCCTCGCTCAAGTAGTGCATGAAGGGTGGAAGAACCACAAAAGAATTGAATATGCAAACGAGGAAATCATCGAAGAAACACCAAAATACTAGAAATCATTCTTGAGTTCACATTGCTCGAGAGGTAGTTAATTATTACCGCTGCCGCCGTGAGCAAAGCTCATGGGTAGAACTTGTGAATGTGCTGGATGTTCCATGCGTTGGGAATCAGGACGCCTTCCTTCGTCTCCAGCCGGACTGCACCTAGCCTCACAACGTCTATAACCCGGAAGGGGCCATCCCACATTAGGGAAAGCTTGTGCAGACCCTCACGAGAGAGTATGCAGTGAAGGACGTGGTCCCTGACATCCAAGGTGCATGCCCGCATGTTGCGACAGTGGTACCGACGCAGCACCTACTGATACCTAGCCGCCCGCACATTGACCTTATGGCGAGCCTCTTTGAGGAGGATTAGGTCATCATGATGTAGTTCCTCTTGCGCTGCCTCATTAATGGCGAGCACCCATGGGGAGCCATGCTTGAGTTCCGGAGGGATGACAGCCTCAGTGCCATAGATGAGGAAGAAGGGTGTCTTGCCAGTTGGCTTGGTTGGGTGGTGTGGATGGACCACAGCACCCCTGGGAGAGCCTCAATCCATCCAGATCCGCACTCCTTGAGTTTGCAGCAAAAGCTCTTGGTTTTGAGCCCCTTTAAGACTTCCACATTCGCGCGCTATGTCTGCCCATTGCTCCGAGGATGGGCCACAGATGCGTACCAGATCTTTGTGCCAATGCCTTCACAGTAAGATTTGAACACTCCAGGGGTGAATTGACTACCGTTGTTGGAGATAATGCGGCTGCGCACACCAAAGCGACACACCAGGTCTTGGATGAACTTTACCACCGATCGCGCTGGGATGGTCCTGACCGTTCCATCTCTCCCACTTGGTGAACTTCTTGATGGCGACATAGAGGTACGAGTAGCCCCCAGGTGCTCGCGGGAAAGGTCCCAAGATGTCCAGCCCCTAGAACGCAAAGGGCCATGAGAGCGGGATGGTCTGCAGTTGTTGTGTCAGCTGATGTATTTGCTTGGCATGGAATTGGCAAGCCTTGCATGACTTCTCAATCCTCTCCTCGAAGACCTATGGCCATTGTGGCTCTTGTCTGTATGCGCGCTTGGCAATCTCGTCCGCCTCGTAGTTGTCCCCTATGGGGATGTGGAGAAGATCCATGCCAAGGAAATACTTCTCAATCCTCCGCACCTCCTCGAGGTATGTCACCATGTGCTCATCCTTGGGGTTGTAAATTTTGTTGGAAAAGTTAACCAGGAGCAGGGAGTCCCCCTAGACCGTGATGCGCTTGATATCGAGGGCGATGGCTTCCTTAAGGCCGCCGATTAGGCCCTCATACTCGGCGATGTTGTTGGAGCGCTTGACTTCGTCTCTGAAGCATAGCTGAATAGCGTAGTAGATCTTGTCACCTATCGGGGGCGTAAGCACGTCTACTGCTCCTGCTTCGCCGTTGTTGAATGCCCCGTCAAAGCTCACTCTCCAGCTCCCCGGAGCTAGCTTCCCGAGGAGCTGGGTTTTATCCTCCTGAGGCTCGTTCCTCCCTAGGACATCCCATTCCACTGCAAAATCCGCCAGGGCCCTCCCATGGACAGTGGACATGGTGTCAAACGTCGGCTTAAAAGGTTGTAGTTCCTCCCTGGGACAGCCCAGTCCGCTGCAAGCAAGAAGAGGAGGAGAAGGAGGATGCCGCCATCACCATGCCATCATCACCATCTCCATCGTTGTTACTCCTTCATCCTTCCCCATGATGGTCTCCATGATGGGTTGTAATATGGTGTGAACCCCCTTTTATTAATGTTATGATGATTTGAGTAATTTAAGCATGGTGTGTTATTGTTAATTAATATGTTTGTGCTTTCTCTTTCATTGCTTTATTCATGATATTATTCTAGTGATTGGAGATGTCCAATCCATTGCTGAGGAATTTAAGCCTAGAGTTCCCCCAAGATCACTCATGATAAAGATAGGTATAGTATGCGAATTGCTCGACCCCAAAGTGACAGACGGGATATCTTGTGACTAGCGCACTTGCTTAGGAGTAAGGTTGTCCATAGAACTTAATTCCTTGGCTCTGGTCTTATTATCTTAATTGGTCTTGTTACCTTAATACACTATTCTCTTGTGAGATGACCCATGTCCGAAGAGGGTGTGGACAATTGAGTTGTCTGGTTGCCACTTACCAACAGTGGGAGACAACAGTATTTGAGGGACTGCCACAAGTACAGTTTTTAGCTATTCCATAAGCACTTATCATGCACACCGGTATACACAACATACTTGAGGAATCGTAGCATTAATATTTTACTTCATTGCTTATCTACATTAATATTTCATCTCATTGCATTCACCTCTTTCAAGTTTTACTTTTGTTCTAGTTTTCTTCTAGTCCTAGTAGTAGTTGTTACAAATCATCTTAAATTCATTTATCCTAGTAACTTATAGAATAGGATATTTCCAAACCACGGTTTGGGTGCGAACATGGCCGCATTGACAATGTGGCTTCGGGGTCGTGTTGTTTCTCCGAGCTCTCATCGGGACAAACTCTTTAAATATTTTTGCTTCTACAAGTACTGCAATAACCCTGTTGTTGGTTGATGTCTGTGAAATACCACCTCTTTTAGCCATATAAAATGTGCCATTTATCTCTCATATCATGTTTCTTCTAGCTATAGTTATGCCTTATATGCATGACTTTTAATTCTCATTTAATTTCATATGAGCCTTCCACATTTAGTAAGTTTAGGTAGAATTTTATCACTTTCCTTGTCTATAACATGTGTTTAGGTGTCGGTGAAGATTATGGATACAAAGGAACAAAGAGACCATAGTATGGAGGAGCTGCAGGGATCAGACTTAGCCATTTGAGAGGTTGGAAAAGTGATTTTTCCAACTTCTCAAAATAAATATCCAAGCGAATGGGGTTGTATCCCTCAACGAGAGGAATCCAATGAGCCCAAGAGCACCCAAAATGGAGTTCGTATGAAGAAATGGCGACCAAAATACGAAAGATGACAGAATGTTTAACGACCAACTATACGGCGGGAGCAATAATTCCGGCCGTATAGCTCCTGCAGTATAATTGCCAAAAGGTCAGAAATGACAGGATTTCACCCCCAGAAAAGTTCCAGAACCTTCCCTAAGTCATATGATGGTATTGGGGGTACCCTAGGGCACCCCCATGGCCTATATAAAGAGGGGAGGGGTCAAGAAATAGGTGCACAACACCATAGCCCTCCAGGGGTGGAGCTTTGCCGCCACCGCCACCCATCCAATCCCCATAGCAGCGGAGCTCTGCCTCAACCACACCTCCAAGATCTAGATCTCCCTCAACACCATCACCATCAAGGCATCCAAGCAAGAAGAAGAGGAGGAGAAGGAAGACATCACCACCACCACGCATCGATCTCCATCTCCATCTCCCTATATCTCTTATGTTTGGTAATTGTAAGATTGAACACGGTTGTGACATCATTATATATTTATATGTTTTGTTGTTCATCCATGTGTGAGTGACTGATTCAAATCTAGGTTGAGGTATGATCTAGTGGGCGAAGTTAGAATTTATTGTGATCTAAGATGAGTTTATGTGATCCTTTGGTCCGGAAGTGCCTTTTGCCTTGCGTTGATGCACGAGAACCATGCATAGTGCACACAAAGTGACAGCCCGGTAATCAATTGGGGAACATTTATTTATCTAAGTAATCTCTTTTAGATCATACATATATTTGCCCATCTAGTACTAGTGAGACCGAAGCCTAGAAGCCCTCTCTCATTCCATTCAATCCTACAACTACAATCTCTTTAATTCAGTTCATATTCGTGTTTACTTTCCATCTTAGTTTAGTTTGTTCTTGTTAAAAGTTCTTTGTTATTAGATACTTGAAACCTCTCTCAATTATCGCTATTCTAGTAACTTATAGAATAAGCTATTTCCAAACCACGGTTTGGGTGCAAAACGTGGCCACATTGACAATGGGGCTGCGGGGTCGTGTTGTTTCCGTTCATCGATCTCCCATCAGGACAAACTCTTAAATATTTGTTGCTACAGGTACTACAATAACCCTGTTGTTGGTGCATGAATCCAGTCATTAAATTGGCGTCGTTGTCGGGGAGCTAAGCGTCCGGATATTACCTTCCTATGCACACATAGTTTATTTCCGTTTGTTGCTATTTACCTTTGCTTTTGATTATTTGAAAAGAACAAAAAATAGTTTACCTTTTGTTAGTAGTCTTGTTATTAATTTTAGTTATAGGAAATTCAAAAACATAGGAACTATGGAAAGTAAAAGTCTTGCGGAGTATGCTTCTCCGAGTGTTGATCATTTACATGCTCCTATTGTTCAACCCGCTATTGATGTGGATGGATATGAGATTAATCCTATGTGGATAAATATGATCATGGAAATAGCTTTTGCAGGAGATCGGGACAATGATCCATATGAGCATATTGAAAAATTTACTTCATTATGTTCTATGGTGAAGGCAAATGGATGGATAAATGACAAGCTGAAGTTACATCTTTTCCGGTTCTCGCTGAAAGGAAAATCTAAATATTGGCTAAAATCACATCCTGCGGGACACTTCAATTCATGGAAAGATATTTCTGAAGCTTTTCTCGGTAAGTATTTTTCACAAAAGAAAACTTATGAGCGTAGGCTTCATATCCTGAATTTCAAGCAAAGCAACAATGAGGATTTAATACAAGCTTATAGTAGGTTCTCAAAATTGATGCATGATTGTCCACATCATAATTTACCTGATTGGTTATTGTTGAATCACTTTTATGGAGGCTTAAATCACTCTTCTAAGAATAAGCTAGAGATAATGTGTGATGGTTCCTTGGAAAAACTTTGGAAGAAGCTTGGCAACTTTTAAGAGATATACATAATAATTTTCATCAATGGAAATGTGAAATTATGCATGAAGAAAAACCTCTCCCTACTGATCTAGAGAACTTGGTAAATGAGTTTCTTAAAGATGAAAATAGAAGAGGAAAAATTCCTTATAATGATACCTTAGTTAGAGATGTTCTTTCTAAAGCAATGCCTTTCATAGATGATTATTTTAATCATATTAGAACTGCTTCTACTAACTATGGAGAACATCCCTCTACTGTTACTCGCATATCTTCCACTTGTTGCATCATTGAAGCAGGAAAGAAGGGTAAATCCAAGAAACCTAAAACCAGGAAAAATTAAAATAAGAAGCCTCGTGTTGAATATCCCATACATCTGACACCTGCAGATGAAGTGAAACGGAATGATGAAGAGTATCATAGAAATGAAATATGCATCAAGGAGAAAGAAGAAAAAGAAATCAAGGAATGGAATAAATTGAAAGCAGCTCTCAAACCTTATCCCCCACCTATTCCCGATCTTTATTATTCTTCTGACTCTAGTGATGATGAGGACTTAAATTATTCTAAAATCCCTAATAATTGCCCTGAAGAAGTTTTTGATGATTCTAGTAGTGTTTGTTTACATACTCTTTTTGGGGAAATCAACTATGATGAGCCAAAGACGGAATCATGTGTGCCTCCCATACCTGTTTGCTATGACTTTTGTTTTACTAATGAGGTGCATGAAAATCCGGTGGCAAAGACCAAGCTACTAGATCCAAAAGGACATTATGAGTTGTACCCTCAAGACAGTAATCAAGGTAAATATTCAAAGTTTGATAATAAATCTTTAACACCCTCTATGCAGGAAGGAAAGAATACATATTTATCGCGCTTGGTGCATCCATCCTCACGTGGCAATGAGTACACTTACAAGATACCGATGCACCGCAAGCAGGTATGTCTTAGAAGAAAAAAGTATGATATAAATCCTGAAAAAACTCGTTGGAGGTAAGCAAAATTACTCCTATAGTTGCCTCCATTGCTTAATAAATGTGGAGTATAAAAGCCTGGCTACTTGGTTATAAGAAAGCGCTTCCCGGGAGGCAACCTGGAAGTCATTAGGTGTCTTTCTTAGTTTTGTGTCTTTAGTCTAGATGCATTCATGTTGCATTGGCATTTTTATTCTTTGCATGATTTGCTATTAGAGTTATCTTGTTGTAGTTTTCAAAAGGTAGAATTTATTATTACTATGTGTTGCATAACTCAGTTGTACTTAAATCTCATCCTATACATGTTAATGTTGGTCGAAAATTTAAGCTGTCATTTTTCTGTCAAAAACATGGTTTTTCACTAAGTTTCAGGTTAAGAAAGAATTCTCGAAGAAACAGAAATTTTTTGACGATTACAGAAGGTTTAACGACCAACTATACGGCGGGAATAGAAATTCTAGCCGTATAGTTGCGGTCGTATAGTTATCGATGCCATCGTCAAAATTTCTTTTCCAGGTACAGAAGGTTTAATGACCAACTATAGAGCAGGACCATTTCGGTCCAGCCGTATAGTTTCCGCCGTATAGATATTGGCACCTGCTTCGAATTTTTTCTTTCAATTTACTGCACATTTGACGACCAATTATATGGCGGGAAATATTTTTCTGGCCGTATAGTTGCTACAAACACGATTCCAAGGTCTGGGTAAGGTAACCAAAGGCCAGATATTCTTCTATTTTTATTTCTTCTTCCTCTAAAACCTCAAAACACCACTTAGAAGCTTCTCCCATGTTCTAGAGAAGCCGAGCATATGTAAACAATAAAGTTCTACCTCAGAAACTTCCTAGACTATAATTCTCTATAGAAGTTCATGTTTTCTTTTTACTTTTTTCTCAGTTGGGTGAACGAACTTCGTTCGTACACCAAACCAATGTCTTTTATTTTGTGTGTTAATTTCGTAGGGACTTGAACCTTGTGTGACAACATGTACGGTAGTGTTAACCGTGCAAACACTCGCATGAGCCACTTGTTTGCTTTAATTCAACATGCCTACCTAGTAATGTCTGGTAAAACTTTCCAACTCGAACCTCTTTTAATAAGAACATAGGGGATGGACACTCGTGATTCATATTTTGTCTCACTTGCACTTCATCAAAATCTAGGAGTATGTACAACTCTTGGACCTAGTTTGTTGAGTGATTCATATTTTGTCTCACTTGCACTTCATCAAAATCTAGGAGTATGTACAACTCTTGGACCTAGTTTGTTGATTTAAGTGTGGTGCTTAGGTTGATGAACCGACTTAGTGGGACTTGTATTTTTATCAATTGTGAGCTAACCCCCGTGTTTTAAAAAAAATGTTTTATTTTCTTCTTAGTTTCCAAGCAGGTTCTCAAGGAAGGCAGCCACCAGGCTATATCAAGAAATATACATTAAAGCAAAGGTTCTTTGTCCATCAAAAGAGATGTTACTTCTACCTCAACGATAAAGTGTTTCATCCTTGTTTTCAACTAAGCTTGGGGAGGTAACCACTTATCACACTCTCTTTTGGAAACTGTATTTTCTCTTTTCTTTTGGTGATATACTCAAGTTTGGTTCTTGCAAAGTTCTAAGCTTGGGTAGGTAACTTCTGCATGTGTAGAGTCTTGTGCAATGTTCACATTCGATTAAAGTTAATGCAATCATGTATCCCGCTGTTTTGAATGCTTGCTTACGTGAGTTTAGTTTTGTATTTATATGGGGATACACTTGCTCATGATAGGCACCATAGGAGTTTATTTAGAGCTTGTATGCATCTTGCCAAATTGTTTATCAAGCTTGTGAAAATATTTGTGATCCTCTAAAAATCATTGCCACAATCTCTACACTTGGAAAGAATGAATACTTTATCAAGATATTTTGAATTTTTTTGGATGTCACCTAATAGATTTGTCTTATGTAAGGAGTTGTCAATTGGAAATGATATTTCAAAGTTTTGAGTTATATGCTAAATAAGGTGTTGTCTAATTGTCTTAAGAGTTTAGCCTTAAATATGCTCAACACCATAGATGTGATGATCAACTTGATAGTACTCTTTGAAAGGATTTGTTTGAAGAAACTAATGTTTAGTGGTAATTGAGATGCATGCTAAACTTGACATGTTGATTAAAGTATGATATTTCTTTACGCGTGTCTACACCACTGTCGCACAACATGGGATGATAACAACTCCGCTGGCCTTTGAACAATCCAAAAAGAGGAAACTCTTGGAGTTTGGCTATGAATTGCCCAACATATGTAGGATAAATGTTATATTTGGGTATGCATTAGTATTCTCATGGGCCCATATTCAAATCAAAAGAGGGAATACTACTCTGACCGTTATGAGAAATTATTATACCAAAAAGGGAAACCTTGGTAATGGTCACGAGTATCCATTCTTAGCATGTACAGTCTGATTAAACACACTAAGTTTTGACATGATGTAATTACCGATGAACTGAAGTTTTAGAAAGACAAAGAATATAAAATGAGTGTTTGATAGCCATGATTCATTAATGTGGATGACCAAATGATACACTCTAGTTCTATGCTTCTTTTGACATGTTCTCGCATTTCCTTTTGGCATAAATCTCGTTACTAAGAGATAAACTTTCTGAAAGGTCAGTAAATGATGTTTGCACTTGAGAGCCTTAACTGAATGACATGATTGGGTAGAATAGATAAACTTTATTCCTACTTATGCTTGACATCTATTTGTGACTAAGTTTTGTCTCATAAAAATAATGGTATGAAAAGTTACACAAAAGGTGAAATAAGAGGATCACAAGTTTGTTTGCAAGTTAGATTCACTGTTGACATGGATCATATAAGTTTTGATGAATCTTTAGTGGTCTTTATAACTGAGCTTGTGTTGCCACTACTAGGAAACTAGCTAGAGATAGACAGACCTTCTGTGCCGCATGGTTCTGATCATGCGCCACAAAAGTTGTCCAGTGGCACATTTCATCAAATGCGCCACAGAAGTCTTCCAACTTCTGTGGCGCATATAGGAAAAATGCGCCACATAAGTTGGAACTTCTGTGGCGCATATGTCCACATGCGCCACAGAAGTTCCAACTTTTGTGGCGCATATGGACATATGCGCCACAGAAAAGCTCGGGTGGACCCTACCACAGAATTCATTGATTGTACTCTGACCAACATTCTGTGGCGCATATGACCATATGCGTCATAGAAGTTTTTCTTCTGTGGCGCATATAGAGGCATGCGCCACAGAAGTTTCTGTAGGAAAAACAGATTCTACCCCCCCCCCCCCGCCCCCCCGTGGATCGCCTTTTTAGCCTTGTAAAAAATAATAGAAAATGAAAAACACTTCAAAAAATAAAATCCTTTCACATAGTGATAGTTAGTATGGTCTAGTTTGTAGGAAAATTAACAAACATGCATTTCGACTTTTTATACAAAAAACGTTTATGACACGGTAAAACGGCCGTAACTTTTGCATACGATGTCGAAAAAATACGTATAATATACCAAAATGACGAGAACGAGATTTCGCATCCGCTCGCAACCACGTATGGTCGTTTAGCGATTATTTAGATTTTCAAAATTCGAAAAGAGTAAAAAGTTATGGCCAAAAGATCGTTTTTTTCCAGCAAAAAAATAAAAAAGGAGGACAAACTTCTGTGGCGCATTTCTTCCATATGCGCCACAGAATTTTTGGGAGGGATTCGAATTTTGAATCCCTCCCCCTTCTCCCTCTCTTATACTCTTCCACTCCTCCATCCTTCTTCTCCTCCACTTCTTCTCTCATTCTCCTCACCTTCTCCTCCTCCTCCTCCTCCTCCACCACCTCGGTCACCTCCTCCCTCCTCCACCCCGGTGAGCTCCTCCTCCTCCTCCACCCCGGCGAGCTCCTCCTCCTCCTACCTCCCTCCTCCACCCCGACGAGCTCCTCCTCCGGCGACCTACTCCTCCTCCTCCTCCTCCGGCGGCCTCCTCCTCCTCCGGTGGCCTCCTCCTCTCCTCCACCGGCGACCTCCACCTCATCCACCAGCGACCTCCTTCTCCTCCTCCTCCTCTGTTTTTTTTTGAAATTTGAAAAAAACTTCTGTGGCGCATATTGGCCAAATGCGCCACGGAAGTTTAGATCTGGTTCGGGACTTCTATGGCGCATTTTGGCCATATGCGCCAGAGAAGTTTTTCAGACTTCTGTGGCGCATTTCAATATGCGCCACAGAACTGAACTTTAGTGGTGAGATAATAGTGGCGTATCTCATATGCGCCACAGAAGTCCGAAAATGGTGCGCCACTGATGGGCCTTTTCCTAGTAGTGTGCCTTGTATGAATACATGTTTTCTCTCTTCAAGCTTGTAGAAGAAATAAGGATGAATGGCATTGATTTTCAATGATAAGCTATTTCACAACCATTAATTTATTATCGACCCTTCCTGCTCGAGTACGAGCAAGGTATAGCTTGGGAAAGTTGATAGCTGTGAAATACCACCTCTTTTAGCCATATAAAATGTGCCACTTATCTCTCATATCATGTTCTTCTAGCTATAGCTATGCCTTATATGCATGACTTTTAATTCTCATTTACTTTCATATGAGCCTTGCACATTTAGTAAGTTTAGGTAGAATTTTATCACTTTCCTTGTCTATGACATGTGTGTAGGTGTTGGTGAAGATTATGGATACAAATGAACAAATAGAGCATAGTATGGAGGAGCTGCAGGGACCATTTGAGAGGTTAGAAAAGTGAATTTTTTCCAACTTCGCAAAATAAATATCCAAGACCATGGGGTTCTATCCTTCAATGAGACAAATCCAACGAGCCCAAGAACACCCAAAACAGAGTTCGTATGAAGAAATGGCGGCCAAAATACGAAAGATGTCAGAAGGTTTAACGACCAACTATACGGCGGGAGCAATAATTCCGGTCGTATAGCTCCAGCCGTATAGTTGCCAAAAAGTTCGGAAACAACGGTATTTCACCCCAGAAAAGCTCCAGAACCTTCCCTAAGTCATATGAAGGTATTGGGGGTACCCTAGGGCACCCTTAAGGCCTATATAAAGAGGGGAGGGGTCAAGAAACAGGTACACGACACCATATCCCTCCAGGGGCGGAGCTCTGCCGCTGCTACCCATCCAATCTCCATAGCGGTGGAGCTCTGCCTCAACCACACCTCCGATATCTAGATATCCTTCAACACCATCACCATCAAGGCATCCAAGGAAGAAAAAGAGGAGGAAAAGGAAGACATCACCACCACCAGACATCGATCTCCAGCATCATCTCCATCTCTCTCTCTCTCTTGTGTTTGGTAATTGTAAGATTAAACACGGCTGTGACATCATTATATATTTTTCTGTTTTTCCTTTCATCCATGTGTGAGTGATTGATTCAATTCTAGGTTGAGGTATGATATAGTGCGCTAAGTTAGAATTTATTGTGATATAAGATGAGTTTATGTGATCCTTTGATCCGGAAGTGCCTTTTGTCTTGCGGTGACGCACGAGAATCATGCATAGTGCACCCAGAGTGACAACTTGGTAATCAATTGGGAAATGTTTATTTGTCTAAGTAATCTCTTATAGATCACACATATATTTGCCCATCTAGTACTAGTGAGACAGAAGCCTAGAATCCCTCTCTCATTCCATTCAATCCTACAACTATAATCTCTTTAATTCAGTTCACATTCGTGTTTCTTTTCGTCTTAGTTTATTTTGTTCTTGTTAAAATTTCTTTGTTATTAGATACTTGAAACCTCTCTCAATTATTGTTGTTCTAGTAACTTATAGAATAAGCTATATCCAAACCATGGTTTGGGTGTGAAACATGGCCGCTTTGACAATGTGGTTGTGGGGTCGTGTTGTTTCCGTTCGTCAATCTCCCATCGGGACAACTCTTAAATATTTGTTGCTACAGATATTGCAATAATCATGTTGTTGGTGCAGTAGTCATCATTGGTGCAGGAATCCATTCATAAAATTGGCATCGTTGCCGGGGACAAAAGCGTTTGGTTATTAGCTATGTACTTGCACATAGTTTATTTCTGTGTGGTGCTATATCTTACTGCTTTATTTTATAATGAAAACAATAAAAAATTACAAAACCAAAAATTTATAAAAATTGTTGCTACTAATCATGTCTTCCGAGATAAATTATGTTAAACTGATAATACAAGAATTGGAGGAGATAAAGGATTCAAATTTATCAAACCTGGTTGCCACATATGATCTGATAGAGAAAATGTTGAACCTATTGGAAGGGCATTTATTATGGTTGTGTGTTAGTGATGGATCTTATTGGACAAATTGTAAAACAGATGACAACCTTAATTTTCAATGTAAGTGTTCCAACAATCCTACTCTAGCAAATATAATAGAGATAAATCCTATGCATGTTTGGACGTATTAGAATACATTCTTTTCAAAGGTGCTTCTGAAATGGTATTTAGACTAGGCAGTATTGATGTTGAATGTGAACCACTTGATGGAGTTATTAATTTAGTATACCTCGTATTCCTCTTTTGCAAAAAAATTTAAGTAATAATGCATTGGTATTATATTATTTGAAGCGGTCTAAAAACGCCATGGAGAAAGATAACCTTTTGCAGGACTCACTAAAGAGCGGAGAGGAAAATGAGCACAAGGAAAAGGAGGAAGAACGGATTGATCACCCGCTCACACCTTCAACTCCTACTTTTGATTCTATCGTTGTTATTAAAACATTAGTCGACGTAAAGGAGGAACAAAAAGGTGAGGTTGACAAAGAGAGTCACACTACAACTTTTTTTTGTGATGCCTCTCACTCTAGTAGTGATTTTTATGATGCTAAAACTATTGATAATTGTTCTGCGGAGGCCTTGTGCCTAGACACTCATATGGAGAGAAGTAATTATAATGAACTAGCGATAGAACCTTGCTATACTAACATGAAGGGTCCTGAACTCCCTGCTATGAAGGAAGAGTATTATGAAGTGTTCCCCTACAAAGGTAACAAAAGTAAAGATTTAAGAATTATAGATGAATATTCAATCCTCTCATTGCAGCTATAAACATCTGATGTGTATCATTGAACATGTGATTCGGTTGTGGAACTAGACATTCATGTTGTTTGTACTAAATATCTTTGGTCATCGAGGTTGTGCTAGACACACAACTTAGACCAATATGAAATTCGGCTTGATGACTCGGTTCCACTTGTCATGGGCATGGAGATGCTATTCCGACTTACACAGATTCGACTAAAGAGTTTAGCGAGTCGGATTTACCCATATTAAGGTACAACAAACAAGTTGTCATTTGTATATCTCAATCAATGTAATCCTTAGACCTGAGGTTGTTGCACAGTCCGAGTTGAGGATCACCGACTTAGGTTTTGTCAAACATTGATCCGTAACTAGGAAGTTATAAAGGCAGAGTTCGGATCGACTGAGAATCAAGCTCCGTGATGTGAATAACCAAGATGGGATTTTGCCCCTCCACTTGGAGAATATTCTCTTGGCCCTCTCGGATGATATGATTCGGAAAGCATGGCCATGCACGAGTTGGTTAAGTGTTAACCGAGGCGATCGACTAAGAGTTAGTCAGATGAATCACTTATCTCAGATCGAGAAGAGAGTCAGACTATTTAAGGGATGACAATTATTCGCCTATAGTCTGACAAGGTATATCGTTAGGCAAAAGGGACTCGGGCGTAAGTCGCATTGGAAAGGCAAGTCACCATGACTCTGTGGTACTTGGGAGTCGGCATGTTCTGCTAGGAGCCACTAACGACTGATCGATTGAGACTCGGACTCCAATCGTGTCCAAGTAGCCATGAGCCTACGGGGTCACACACTTAAGAGTGGGAACAAGTTCGGATTAGATCTGAACCGGAAATCTAGTTGGGTTGGACCTAAGACGGATTTGGACTGAGTCAGTGAGTCGGAGTCAAGGTGACTAATATTATATGGGCTTTAGTGAATGGGGCACGAGTGAGTTGAGCCCACTTTCACTCCCTATATATAGTGGGGTGCAGAAACCCAAAGTGGTTGATCGATTAGGTCATTCCATGAGTTGGAAACCCTAGCAGTTCACCTCCGGCGCTCCTCCTTGTACGTGTGGACACCAGCAGAGGTGTTGTATGATCAGCACCAGGACGATCATGATCGGATCGGATCTCGAGGACTACACTACATCAACTGACGCGCTTCATATGTAATCCGCAACTGCGCGTCTAGTGGTAATCCTCGTTGCATTTGTAACACCCTCGCCTGATAAGGCTGAGTTCATGTGTATAGTGCCAATCCCTGGATCGGCTCACTGGCATACATAGTACAGATGAATACCAAAGAATTTAACAGTGTATCATAAATAACAAATTGATCCAGAATTTGCAATTATTACAATAAAGCATAGGTCAAAGCTAGCTCAATATCAAGTAGCATACGGAAGCTTAAATATATAGTAGACTCCATCTTCAATTGCCCACAAGCGAACAAATGTTGAGTGGAGTATCGCGACCTATTTGATCACTCAGAATCGGAACATCCTGCAACATAAAATGTAGCATCCCCGAAGGGTCAATACTTGGAATGTATGGCAAGCAGAGCTATTAAAGGAGACAATAAACCTATCATCTACATGCTTATTTGGCAAGTGGAACTATGGCTAGCTTGCATTTGAAAATACCTTTGTCCTACTTTCATAAAAGGTTTTTGATTTTCTTTGAAAAGATTCCAATTAAGTTAATCCATCAACATTAAAGCAATTAGGAAATTAGAATGAGCGAGAAACATGTCATGAAATTAATATCAAGCAACTTAGATGTCCATAACCGGGGACACGGCTAATCGATTAGTTTATACACCCTGCAGGGGTTAGTACATTTTACCCATGTGACTTGGCCAGCCAGCTCGTACCACCACTCTCACATTGGGTGATGATAGGAAGAAGTCCAAGAAGGGACCATTCGGGAAGTAGCTTCCCAAACCCGACACGCACCGTCCAACCTGCCAAAATTCTACATCTCTGGATACGTGGGTTCGAGTTATCACAACCTACTGAGTCCAACCAACCGCCCATTTTATTATTGGCACATGGTTGTACACGTAAGCTACAAAATAAGAAGCCAATCATTTTCTTTTGATACCTGGGTGCCTTTCCGCAATGATACCACCAAAATTTTCAATCCCATCACACCTAGGAGATTTATTGATTAAGTTGTTTTTAGTTTTTACAAACCAACACATTTAGAAACAACCTTCAGTGATGTAACACAGCCCTCGTTCATCATAGAATGGCTAAGCACATCTACCAACGGTGGCTCATATACAGGAAATCTCTACCACATAATAGGACATAGCATAGCGATAGTACTTTCCTACACATGCATCTATAAAATACACTACACATGCATAGAAAATAGTAGGACAATATCATGAACAAAGTAGCATCTACTTGCCTTGATATTTGGGGAAGTCGTTCAAACACTCGTTGTAATCACACACGTTGCACTCCTCGTAATCTATCGAGAAAACAATTGCATACAACATAAACAATAGCACATAGAGATCAAATAAATGCAACAAATGCATGCATGACAATTTAATAAGTCACAATGGTTGTTACTTTAGTTCTCTAAACAATACTGATGTATATGATGCATGCAAGAGGCCAATTAATGCAATGGAGTACTTGTTATTAATAATTACTTGCCAATACAGGGTTTTTAATAGTTATGTTGTAACGCCTGTTCTAACTATCGAATTAAATTTGTTTCTTGGGTTTACTAGATAGAGGACGTTAATACGAACTAGTAGGCGTTGGATTCACCCTAATCGGAGTTATAGATCTTTTTGTATGATTTAAATAGTGTTTAATGGGTTTTACATTATTTATACAGTTTCTGCTGCCTAAAAATCAAACTAAAATGATATCTGTAATCTCCATGGAATTTTGATTCCAGGGACATATTATTTGTAATTTTTCGAGCAGTACTCGAAGTACTATGATTTTAATACTCTAAATAAGCCATTCAACTATTTATTTAATTGTTGCGAAACCTTAAAGTATTTGCCTGAACCATTTGCATAATGATGATCTACATGGAACCAGCTTTCCATCAGTATATCATTTATATTTTTGTGATATGCAAATAATTTACTATGAATTTAATGATTTCTAAATCCATTTTAACTAATTAAAGCACTACGGGGTAAATAATCAGCAAAGTCTGGATCCAACCAAATATTATTAATCTACATTATAGTAGCTTCAATTTGATATATTGTTCATATTTTTTGGAGTTACAGATAATTTCCTATGAATTTATTAACCTAAAAGACCATTAAAACTAATTAAATTACTACAGTAAACGAATACTGTAAAGGTTGGATCTACTGCCATATTAATATTGTACACGTTTTTCGGAATCCATTGATATATAATTTGCTATTTTTGGACCTACAAATATTTTTATATGATTTTTGCAAGTTTACACAACTTTCTGCAAATTAAATTCAATTTCAAATCTATAGGGAATATTCTATGTTGACTGGGACGCGGGGCTGACCTGGCGTTGACACGTGGCGAGATCCGTTTGCTCGTAACCCTTTGTGGAATCGATCTAATCCTGGCCGTTGGGATGAGATCCGGTGGTTAGGAGAGGAGATTGACCCAATTTTGGCTCAGAATAGACAAGAAATAGATCTATGTTAGAGAGACAAATCCATAAGTCAAATTGAAAAACTTACAACATGAAAGTTGTGGGGAATCATTATTCCTACCTTCTCACCAAAGGAATTTGGAATTGAAGAAACGAGCGCGAGTATATCTTCAATTTACACCGTCATTTCTGAAATATTGCGGTGCCAAATT
This sequence comes from Avena insularis, assembly GCA_023614405.1. Lineage (NCBI taxonomy): Eukaryota > Viridiplantae > Streptophyta > Magnoliopsida > Poales > Poaceae > Avena > Avena insularis. The sequence goes on from CM042695.1 coordinate 262,167,288, forward strand.
CTCTGGCTGTGGTGGATGAAAAGAGGTGAGGTTTGTCGGGAGTGAAAGATTTCGACGAGATCTACAACTTTCGTTTTTTGGCCGAAGGAAAACAACGAAGTCTAGATGGGTTAATAAGCGAAATAAGATAAGGGCATATGTCGATTCGGGATTTTGAGAAGGAAAACTCATACCGCTATGGATCCACGAGTTTATATGGAGATTTAGGATGGTGTAGAGATAGATCTTGGAGTGGAACAAGTAGAAACAAACGGAAGTCGATTCGAAGTTATAGATAAAAAGATATAAGAGTTTGAATAGAGATAGGTTTGATAAAAATGATTTGCACGCCTTTTAAAGCACCCATGGGATCGATCGTTCTCATGTACGCGCGTCTGGTCCGGTCGGCTGCTAGCTGGGCCAGCCCGTTAGTTTCTTTTTTCTTTTTTCTATTTTCTATTTATGTGTTTTCCTCATAACTTTTGCGTACGAACTCCAAATGACACGATTCTTGTTTCATAAATTTTCTAAAATCGAATAGATCGTTGTAGGATTATATTTGTAATCTTTTTACTAGTTTGCAAATAGTGGATTTATAAGTCCTTGTATATTTTATTTTATTGATATCTTTATTTGTTTGTATTTATTCCATAACTTTTTCATAATAGGTCCAAATGAGCTCAATTTTGTTTCTAAAATTTTGTAATATTCATGGGATCTTTTTAGGCTATAATTTAGCAATAATCGCTGCCTTAGCAACAGTGGGTTTTTATAAAGCCAATTTAATTCCCTTTAGGAACAAAGTGGCATATACTATTTAGGATTTTAGTCCTTTATTTCTATTTAGGGATTTTTCTTGATGCAGATATGCAATGCAATGCCCATGAATGTCATGCAAATGCAATTTTTTTCTAGTCCCAATTTCCAAAATCTTGGGATGTGACAGACTAACCACCTTAAGATGAATCTTGTCCCGAGATTCAGAATGGCTAGCAAGGTTATGGGTGTTGTTGTCAAGGCTAATCCCCTTAAGTAAACTGAACTTGGCATCTCCAACATGTAATACTTAATTGCAGAATCTTGTGCTAGCTATCAATACTTTCCAGTTGGTTCTCTTTAACAGATCCTCTAAGTAACTCCATATATAACTATTCTTATCCATGAATGCCTCAATATGAATGAACACGATGCACCAATATTTAAAACATTACGACTGGGATGTATGAATTAGCGGAAACTTAGTAGTCACACGACACGGCTTGTTGAGTGCTTTCCGCATGCTCACATGGTTCACAGTTGCCTTCGGAGGTGAATCCGGCTTGGCTCCAGCTTCACTCTTCTTCTCCGGGCAGTTATCAGCATAGTGTTCCTTCTGGTTGCACTTGAAGCATATCACTTGGCTAATATCCTTCTTCTGATGGTGGTGGTTATGTCCATTGTTGCCTTCAAAATTGTGTCCATTGCCTCCATGCTTGTGATGTCCAGAATTCCCATTACCATCATGGTAGGCACGATTATGGTGTTATCCCAAGTTGTGATCGTTGTTCTTCCTCTTGCGTCTTTCCACTTGCTTGTGTTTTCCCTCCAGAATTCTGGCATTGTCCATCAGTTCTTGGAAAGTGGGGCAATAGACCACTAACAGCTGTACCGAGAGCTCATCACTGAGGCCATCCAGGAACCTCTCTCTCCTTTCGGCATCAGTGTCAACATCCTCAGGGGCATAACATGACAGCTTGTTGAACTCCTCTATATATTTAGCCATAGTGCGGTTGGTTTGGCGCAAGTTGCGAAACTCCTTCCTCTTCAGGCTCAAAACTCCTCAAGAAACATGGTTGATCCTGAAACCTTCCTCAAACATGGCCCAAGTCACAGTGTCCAGCGGGTGGGTGATCTGAAAAGTGTCCCACCACGAAGCGGCTGGTCCCTCCAGTAGGTGAGCGGCAAATCTCACCTTCTCAGCATCTGTGCACCCAACAGTTACCAAATCCTTATTCACTAAACGCAACCAGTCAAGAGCAACCATCGGCTCAGTTGCAGTACAGAACTTCGTTGGCCTTAGCCTCAGGAACCTTGTAAGTGCATCTCCCTGGGGCTGGTTGTTCCCATTGTTGTTGTTATTGTTCTGAGCTTCCATGAACTGGGTCATCACTTGGGTTAGCTGTGCTTGAGCTGCCATAATCTTCTCCATCTCAGTGGGTTGACGGCGGGGCGGCATCTGTTGGGACAGCATAAATAAGTTATAGATAGAAAGACTAGAGAAGTATTACTACCCATAACTATATGAAGCAATCAATTGTCACACAAGCACACAATCAACACAAACAACACTCAATCCAAAATAGTTTTGTTTATGTTCCTGAAGTTTTATTTTTAGTGGCATACCATCCACAAAATAGTTTTCCCTTGGCTAATATTCATTTGGGGGTGAACCTACAATCATAAAAGCAATGGACAGAATCTGTCCTGAAACTACAGCAGTGTTCACGAATTTTTCTGGGCACCTTAAACTCATCATGAATTTTATCCAATTTTTGTACATATAGTACAGCAAGTTTCGCACCAAACCCTATTTTTTTCAGATTTTTCCCAGTTACCTAAACAATATGAAAAATCGTACAGTACAGCAGGTTCAGCAGAAAACTGCAGCGAAAATATCACGAATTTCTAATCAAAACCTTCGTTAACATATTATGGAATCTCACAAAAATATTCTAGAACTTTAAGGTATCAAATAGCACAACCTAAACATAATAAATCAACTATCAAACAAGTTCTTACAACAATCAATTGCTTTATCTAAACGAGATCATATCGAACTATATGGTGGTAATCATCTAACTATTTTAAATCTAGCACTTTCTTGCACAAGTGTTCATCTACAAGTTTGAAAAATATGAGATTAGAAAAGATAGATGAAGTATTACAAGAATCTAATAAGTAAAAAATTATGAGTTCATTTCTAGAGAGAGTCTTCCTTCTATATAATAAAAGAGAAGAGTATAAGAATTGAAATGATAAGAAGATACTAGACAGAAGTGTATGAACAGAATAGATAAAAACAAATAGTGTTTATAATTTTATATGGCTTTCCTATTCCATTTTTAGGTCACTATCCTATAGTCAACTTGGATCTGATACCATCCTGTAACACCCTCGCCTGATAAGGCTGAGTTTATGTGTATAGTGCCAATCCCTGGATCGGCTCACTAGCACACATAGTACAGATGAATACCAAAGAATTTAACAATGCATCATAAATAACGAATTGATCCAGAATTTGCAATTATTACAATAAATCTTAGCTCAAAGCTAGCTCAATATCAAGTAGCATACGGAAGCTTAAATATATAGTAGACTCCATCTTCAATTGCCCACAAGCGAACAAATGTTGAGTGGAGTATCGCGACCTATTCGATCACTCGGAATCAGAACATCCTGCAACATAAAACGTAGCAGCCTCGAAGGGTCAATACTTGGAATGTATGGCAAGTAGAGCTATTAAAGGAGACAATAAACCTAGCATCTACATGCTTATTTGGCAAGTGGAACTGTGGCTAGCTTGCATTTGCAAATACCTTTGTCCTAGTTTCATAAATAGTTTTTGGTTTTCTTTGAAAAGATCCCAATTAAGTTAACCTATCAACATTAAAGCAATTAGGAAATTAGAATGAGCGAGAAACATGTCATGAAATTAATATCAAGCAACTCAGATATCCATAACCGGGGACACAGCTAATCGATTAGTTTATACACCCTGCAGGGGTTAGTACACTTTACCCATGTGACTTGGCCAGCCCAGCTCGTACCACCACTCTCATATTGGGTGATGATGGGGAGAAGTCCAAGAAGGGACCGTTCGGGAAGTAGCTTCCCAAACCTGACACACACCGGTCCAACCTACCAGAATTCTACATCTCTGGATACGTGGGTTCGAGTTACCACAACCTACTGAGTCCAACCAACCACCCATTTCATTATTGGCACATGGTTGTACACGTAAGCTACAAAATAAAGAAGCCAATCATTTTATCTTGATACCTGGGTGCCTTTCCGCAATGATACCACCAAAATTTTCAATCCCATCACACCTAGGAGATTCATTGATTAAGTTGTTTTTAGTTTTTTCAAACCAACACATTTAGAAACAACCTTCAGTGATGTAACCCACCCCTCGTTCATCATAGCACGGCTAAGCACATTTACCAACGGTGGCTCATCTACAGGAAACCCCTACCACATAATAGGACATAGCATAGCAATAGTACTTTCCTACACATGCATCTAGAAAATACACTACACATGCATAGAAAATAGTAGGACAATATCATGAACAAAGTAGCATCTACTTGCCTTGATAGTTGGTGAAGACGTTCAAACACTCGTTGCAATCAGACACATTGCACTCCTCACAATCTATCGAGCAAACAATTGCATACAACATAAATAATAGCACATAGAGATCAAATAAATGCAACAAATGCATGCATGACAATTTAATAAGTCACAATGGTTGTTACTTTAGTTCTCTAAACAATACTGAAGTATATGATGCATGCAAGAGGCCAATTAATGCAATGGAGTACTTGTTATTAATAATTACTAGCCAACTTAGGGTTTTTAATAGTTTTGTTGTAACGCATATTCTAACTGTCGAATTAAATTTGTTTATTGGATTTACTGGATAGAGGACGTTAATATGAACCAGTAGGCGTTGGATTCACCCTAATCAGAGTTATAGATCTTATTGTATGATTTAAATAGTGTTTAATGGGTTTTAAATCATTTATACAGTTTCTGTTGCCTAAAAATCAAACTAAAATTATATCTGTAATCTCCATGGAATTTTGATTCCAGGGACATATTATTTGTAATTTTCCGAACAGTACACGAATTACTATGATTTTAATACTCTAAAAAATTCATTAATCTATTTATTTAATTATTGTGAAACCTTAAAGTATTTGCCTGAACCATTTGCATACTGATGATCTACATGGAACCAGCTTTCCATCGATATATCATTTATATTTTTGTGATATGCAAATAATTAACTATGAATTTAATGATTTCTAAAGCTATTATAACTAATTAAATCACTACGGGGTAAATAATCCACAAAGGCTGGATCCAACCAGATATTATTAATCTACATTATAGTAGCTTCAATTTGATGTATTATTCATATTTTTCGGAGTTACAGATAATTTCCTATGAATTTATTAACCTAAAAGACCATTAAAACTAATTAAATTACTAAAGTAAATGAATACTGTAAAGGTTGGATCTAATTCCATATTAATAATCTACACGTTTTTCTGAATCTATTGATATATAATTTGCTATTTTTGGATCTACGAAACCTTTTATATGATTTTTGCAAGTTTACACAACTTTGTGCAAATTAAATTCAATTTCAAATCTACAGGGAATATTCCTTGGGAATACTCTATGCTGACTGGGACGCGGGCCTGACCTGGCATTGACACGTGGCGAGATCCGGTTGGCTCGTACCCCTTCGCGGAATCGATCTAATCCTGGCCGTTGGGATGAGATCCAGTGGTTAGGAGAGGAGATTGACCCGATTTTGGCTCAGAATAGACAAGAAATAGATCTGTGTTAGAGAGACAAATCCATAGGTCAAATTGAAAAACTTATAACATGAAAGTTGTGGGGAATCATTAGTCCTACCTTCTCACCAAAGGAATTTGGATTTGAAGAAACGAGCGCGAGTACATCTTGGATTTACACCGTCATATCTGAAATATTGCGGTGCGAAATTCTTCGGCTGTGGTGGATGAAAAGAGGTGAAGTTTATCGGGACCGAAAGATTTCGACAAGATCTACAACTTTTGTTTTTTGGCCGAAGGCAAACAATGAAGTCTAGATGAGTTAATAAGCGAAATAAGATTCGGGCATGTGTAGATTCGGGATTTCGAGAAGGAAAACTCATACCGCTGTGGCTCCACGAGTTTATATGGAGATTTAGGATGGTGTAGAGATAGGTATTGGAGTAGGGAACAAGTAGAAACAAACGGAAGTTAATTCTGAGTTATAGATAAAAAGATATAAGAGTTTGAATAGAGATAGGTTTGAGAAAAACTGATTTGCACGCCTTTTAAAGCATCCATGAGATCGATCGTTCTCATGTACGCGCGTCTGGTCCGGTCGGCTGCTAGCTCGGCCGGCCCATTAGTTTTTTTTCTATTTTCTATTTATGTGTTTTCTTCATAACTTTTGCATACGAACTCCAAATGACACGATTTTTGTTTCTAAAATTTTCTAAAATCGAATAGATCATTGTAGGATTATATTTTTAATCTTTTTACTAGTTTGCAAATAGTGTATTTATAAATCCTTGTGTATTTATTTTATTTATATCTTTATTTGTTTGTATTTATTCCATAACTTTTTCATAATAGCTCCAAATGAGCTCAATTTTGTTTCTAAAATTTTGTAATATTCATTGGATCTTTTTAGGATATAGTCTAGCAATAATCGCTTCCTTAGAAACAGTGGGTTTTTATAAAGCCAATTTAATTCCCTTTAGGAACAAAGTGGCATATACTATTTAGGGTTTTAGTCCTTTATTTCTATTTAGGGATTTTTCTTGATGCAAATATGCAATGCAATGCCCATGAATGTCATGCAAATGCAATTTTTTTCTAGTCCCAATTTCCAAAATCTTGGGATGTGACATCCTTCTACCTCAGCTAGATCTTGGGATCACCATGTTAGAGGAAAAAGTTTTGTTTTATATCTTCGTGGCCCAACAGTGGTATCAGAGCAATAGCTTATGGTTTTAGGCTCGAGATCTCGCATATGTGATATGCGGTTGGATGTAGATGAGATCTATCTGCTGTTTTGGTGGTCGATCTATGAGACAGATCGGTTTTGTACGATGTTGATTGGATCAACTATACTCGGGGAATGGTAGATCTAATTCCCGTGATCATGATGCTGAGGTCGTGGAACGACATACCCCTACCGGTCGGTTTCCGCCATCGGGGTAGACTGTTACACGTAAATCCAGAAGCGGTGATCGAATATCAAAAGAGTTTGATCGAGTCGGAATGATGGTCGGAATACATGTCCGGATCATAGATGAGATCTATGTTTTCGAAAAAATCGTCTGGCACCGGCTTCGCCCTGTCGTAGCGCCTTAGATGTTGTTGCAAGTTTCACAATGCTGGTAGATAGCGTATCTATGCATAACTTGTTTTTGCGAGAAGTTGTGAATGATATGGTTCATGTGCATGTGATGTATGTGTGTAATCCATACGTGATCTGTGAATCACGGTTTAGTCAGTCGGCTGGATCCTAGGTGCTGTCATTTTATTGTATAACGACCTGCATGTCGGATTCTCCAGGTAATTTACTTTACTAAGCTAGTGTAGCTGTGTGGAGAATCCGGATGGCGTGCAAGTGTAACATCCCAAAAATATTAAACTTGGATCATCAAACTCTAATCATCAAAATTAGGGTTAACAAAAACTTTCCCAACTAAAAATATGAAAGCATTCATATGTGTGTATTCAAAATTTGGATTCTTTTGAATTGCCATGATTCTGTGTTTCCTTGCTTGTAAAATGATTCTTAGGTGAAATAAACATCATCTAAACAATCCCCAAACTTTTCCCAAAGACAAACAAGTCAAAACAAATAAACTAAGTGAATGGTCACTTTGGCCAAATTAACTCCCATGCCTACTTTGGCTACCCTAACTTTCAGAACTTAACAGAAACTTGTATGGATCTTTGCACCCCTTGATAGTACTCATAATAAGGTACCAAGGCCCACTTTGTGATCATCCAAAAACATTTAAATGCTTAGTTTAAATGACAGTTTAAAATTGAATCTATTTCATATGGGAAGATCCCACTTTTTCAAAAACCACACAACAAGCTCAATTTTTAAAACCCAAGAATCCATAGAACCATCAACACAGGCCTAGCACACCCACCAAAAATCTTTTCAAAATTCAAAACTCAAGTTCATGCGGCCATTTCATCAAACAGGTTGCGGACCCAAATCAACAAAATCAAAAACACTATGTTGAGCAGTGTTTTGGGCCAACCTTGTTCCCTCTCTAGATGCAACTAGCCTTAATGGATCATCTAGCACCCTTGACTAACCTCTAGCACCACTGTGACCTTGCCATTGTCATCAATGGTGATCAGGCCGAGCCTCACCATGTCACCCCAGTGTGGATAGCAAGCTAGGGGAAGAACTAGCCGTGCCAACCTTGTTTGGGAGGTAGCCCATGCCTCACCGCCCCCTCTCGACCAACCCTAGCTCAAGAACATCAACCAGAACCTCCAGGAACGCCGCGCCTGCGCCGCTGTCGACCATGCCGACGCGCACCCCAGTGTACGCGCCGTTCCCACTCAACCCGACCACCTCGAGCCCTCTCCGCCCGCCAGCATGCACCCCACTGTCCCAAGAGACCACCAGACATGTTCGTTTCACCGCCCGTACCCCGTAGCCACCGCTCGCCGCGGAGTTCGCCGCCTCTGCCTCGCAGAGCACCGCACGTTCCCGACCGATTTCCACCGCCCCTACATGCGCATTTAAGCTCTAGAGCATCGCCAGGAGACCGCCCGTCGATCTCCAACCCCAGCCATGCCTCTAGCCGCCCGTAGCCGTGTCGCCACTGCCGCCGCCTATCCTCTCTGGTCTCGCCGTCGAGCCTATAAAAGGAGGCCACCCCCGCTCGATTTCTTCACACCATCTCACTCCCCACCTCTCACTGAGACTTCCCACTTCTTCCCGGAGCAAGGAGAGCAGCGCGTCGCCGGAATTTGGCTGGAGCCCACCGTTGCTGGAGAAGAAGGGGCCGTCGATTGGAGCCATCCCAGGAGGAGTTGCCGGTACTAGGAGGATCGCCGTCGTCGACTCGTTCGTTTGCCCGCATCGCCGACCCTTGCCTGAGCCCCGGTGAGCCTCCCATGACCCCCACTGAACCGCTAGGGTTCGAGCTCGTCGGTGACCTATTCATCGTCGACGATGACCCTCAGCCGTTGATCTTGCTTCTTATCTAACATACCACGTCGCCCCGTACCGCTTCGCGTGTTATGAGCCACTGACGGGTGGAACCCCCCTGTCAGCTGAGCCCCACGCTGCGGAGTGACACTAGGCCGGCCCATTAACCCTTCCCGCGTAGCCCAAGCGTTTGAATTTAGATTTTTCTATTTATTTCAAACACAGTTCTGTACCTAGTTTCAAAAATCAACCCATATCGATTCATTAAACCAAATTGCATGAAACCAATTTTGTTAGAGAGGTACTGAAATGCTTAATCCAAGCCCGTTGGATTCAAATCATTTGGATCTGTAGATCAACCTTGGTAAAAATATCAATTCATAAGCTTTTCTGCATTCAAACATTTTTCAAATTTCAACCATAATAGCTTTTGAGTTGATTCCAACTCTCAAAAATCACATTTGATCATACCTTTCAGAATATATAAAAACATATGGGTTTACTTACAGAAATAATGATCAAGTAATAAAAGAATGCCATATAGGAATTTCTAGTCACTTTATTTATTTAAAATAAAAGGTTAAACCTTATTAAATTGTGACACCACTTTAAATCACATTCCCATGTACTGAAATATGTGGTGATGACATGTGTCAACATGATCCCATGTTTGAGTTGGAGAATATTAAATCTTAAGTAGTTTTTCAATGAGTAGAAATTACTTTTCTAAAAATAAATAAATAAGACAAAGGCTTTAGTCTTGTAATGATAGTGATGATGCTAGATCATCTATAGTAACCTTTTGTGTGATGATTGAAAATAGTTAAGTATTGTTTGGTGATTGTGTACCTCGTATTTATTCATAGACGCTAGTACCGACCAAGGATACGAGGAGGAAGGAGGATACTACGAAGAAGAAGCCGAGGAGAACTTCAACCACTGCTCTGGACAAGGCAAGCCTTACTAATCAAGTTGACCTATGCAAGCTAATACTTGATTGTTACCATGCCAACTATATTCCTTAAGCATATGTGATCATACCCACTTGATAACCCAATCCTAGTTTTACCTGCAAGCTTTTTTACTTTATTTCTTTATCAAAGCTATTTCTTAGAGTTTACTTAAGTGACTTTTAAATTCTAGGAGGATAACTTAAGGTTGCATAAAGAGCATTAAATTTGGCCTAAGCTAGATAATCTTGATGTCATCCTAAGGCATGATATTGAACTTAGCTAAACTCCACTTCCTTACCATCCCTCATTAGTAATTACCCCCACTTGTAGATGCTAGTGCTAAGCATAAAACTTGATCAACTATAGATGGGAATACTTGGTGGAAAATGGTTATGAAAACCTTAGAATGATGAGTCATTCTACTTAGATGTTTTGACATGTGTTTCCGAACACCATATGATTTTGATGATGAAAATGTTGAGGCATGAGCCTTATCCCTTTATAAAACTGATGGTTGTCTGGATGCGATACCATTCCAATCTTACTGTACAACCACAATACCCGAATTTGGGTAGGGCTTGACTGGAAACTTATATACCTTAGTATGGGTTCCCTCACGGCCAAGGTCTGAGCTGAGGCTACCTTGTGAAGATTGTCCACCTGTGCAGTACCCAAGATGATAGTTGGTCATGGTTGGGAGGCCAAACTCATAGGAGAGGTGCCTATACTAGGGCGTGTAATTGAAAGGTTAGGATTGATTATCCGCATACTAAGTATGGTGAATTCAGGATTTGTTCCTGACGGATGTATCGAATGTTGTGGTGAAAGTGTACAATCTCTGCAGAGTGTCAAACTATTCGAATAGCCGCGTCCGCGGTTATGGACAGTTGGAGTGGCCATACTGTTCCCCCGTCAGATGTTTTCCAAATTACTTGTGAAATGAATTGAGACTTTGACTTGACAACAACAGGGTTGTGATATGAAATTCAAGTTCCCACTTAGGTGTTATAAACTTTCAACCAGCTTTCTTTGCTTCTGAACTTAGTAGAGGTAAATCTGGCTTTTTGCAAAACAACCCTAGAGCTTAGTTCCCTACTACAAAAACCCCTTTAACTTGTTAGTATTAGTTTGCGAGTACTTAAAGAGTACTCATGGCTTTGTCCCTGGCTATTCCCGTGGCCAGACTATGGAGAGGAGTACCAGGATGATAGACCACAGGAAGGTTACGACAACTAGGATCATCTCCCATCGTCAGCATTGCATGTGACCCCTAAGATGGAGCTTCGCCTACGCTACCTTTATTATTACGTATTCTGCTGCTTGAATTGTATTAAGAACTAGATCATGAGATCCTTATTTGTGTAAGACCTTATGTATGGTTTGTAATGGATGATGTACTATGGTATCCAAATCTGTTATGTCTCGCAAAACTGGTAATCCTGCGATTGCGATGTATGGCATAACATGCATCTGGGATTAAAAATGCGTGTGTTGACAGCAAGTCGATGTACATGTCGGTGACATGGAGTAAGACGGCAAGTGAAAAGAGTTGGCATGAGTCAGATTACAGGCTTTGTGGAGATGGAGATCGCCATGAAGAGAGCCATACCATTTCACATTATAATTGTTTTATTTTGTGTTGTTGACATGTCTCTATTTTACCTCTGTTAGATAGTCGGTGAAATTTAATCCATTAAAGAAGGTCTAGTCGGTTTTCCGGCCAGTGTTTGCACCGTCACAAGTCGGACATTTTTGGTAGTGGGGTCATAAAATTGAGGTGCTGCCAATTCTTTCCGACTAGGTGGGTTCGAGTCGGACTCTTATAGTGGAAACACCCGGTAAGCTAGACGGGTCTATCACAAGGGTTGTCAGACTCGGGGAAAAGTTGGACGGGAGCTGGGGCATGTGATGCCACCCGACCAATAGGAGTCGTATGAGATGCAATTGACAAGGAGTTGTCTACCTAGATAACTTGGCGGCTAGCGGTGATGCTAAATCTCACTAGCCGACTTGCTTATTTAGGATCCTGAATCACTAAGCAACCATCAGAGGGGTGTTGGTTCTAGTGGAAGCATAAATATTAAAGTGTTTAATATGCTTGCTCTTTTATGAATACATATCTTAAGTGTTTTGCATATTTTCTATTGTAGATCATGGCACCAAGTAATAGTCACTCCCAGATATCCGGTTTTGCTTTGAGAACCATTCTTGAGAAAGATAAACTGAACGACACTAATTTTACCAACTGGTATCGAAATCTAAGAATTGTTCTCAGACAAGAAAAGAAGAACCATGTCCTAGAAAACCCACTTCCAGATGAGCCAAATGAGAATGCGACTATTGCTGCCACCAATGCCCACGGATATTAGCTGTCTTATGCTTGATCACATGGAACCGGACTTGAGCAGTTCGAGAATGTTGAGGCCTACGATATGATCGAAATCCTCAAAAGTATTTTCCAGGCTCAGGCGAAGACTGCGAGGTATCAAGTCTCTCAGGCTTTGCTGAGTTGCAAGCTTAAGGATGGTGATCCACTAAGTCCGCATGTGATCAAAATGGTTAGTTACGTGCAGTCTCTAGAGAGGCTTTGCTACCCCATTAGCGAAGAGTTCGCTATGGATATAATTCTGAACTCTCTTCCTAGTGCGTATGGTCAGTTCATTTTGAACTACCACATGCATGGTATGGATAAGAAGCTCACTGAATTTCATGGGATTCTCAAGCAGGCAGAGGCAGATCTCAAGAATGGTGCCGGTCAAGTGTTGTTGGTGCAGAATAAGGCTAAGTTCAAGAAGAGTTCTTGGACTAATAAGAAGGCTAAGTCGGGAGGAAAGCAGGCTCATGACTCAGTCCCAAGCGCTTCCTTAGGGACTAAGCCATCTCCTTCAGTCGGATCCACTTGCTTCTACTACAAGGCGGAAGGCCACTGGAAGAGGAACTGCAACAAGTATTTGGCCGACAAAGCCAAGAGTGGAGGCATGACTTCCGACTCAGGTACACTTGTTTGCAATGTTATAGACATTTATCTTGCTGATGCACCTAATAGTTTTGGGTATATGATACTGGATCAGTTATTCACATCTGCAACTCGCTGCATGGACTGGTAAGAACTAGGAGCGTAGCAAGAGGCGAGGTTGATATTCGAGTCGGCAACAAATCAAGAGTTGCTGCGTTGGAAGTCGGCACGACGCAACTTCATTTACCTTCCAGATTCATTATGGAACTGAATAATTGTTATTATGTTCCAGTGCTCAGTCGAAACATTATTTCTGCTTCATGTTTGATGAGGCAAGGCTATGAGTCAAATATTAAGAATAATGGTTGTTCTTTATATTTGAATGATATGTTTCACGGCTTTGCACCCGTCCAGGACGGGTTATTTATTTTGAATCTTGATGGTGAGTCGGTTTATAACATAAATGTTAAAAGGTTGAAACCAAATGATCTGAATATGACTTACTTTTGGCACTGTCGGCTTGGTCATATAAGTTGGAAACGCATGAAGAAGATCCATGATGATGGACTCCTAACTTCATTCGACTTGGAGTCATTCGAGACATGCGAATCTTGCCTACTCGGGAAAATGACCAAGACACCTTTTGCAAAGAGTTGAGAAAGGGCGTCCGACTTGTTGGGACTAGTACATAGTGATGTATGTGGACCAATGAGCACGATAACCAGGGGTGGTTATGAGTACTTCATTACCTTCACTAATGATTTGAGTCGGTATGGATATATATACTTGATGAAACATAAATCAGAAGCCTTTAAAAAGTTCAAAGAATTCCAGAATGAAGTACAAAATCAACTCGGCAAGAAAATAAAGTTTCTTTGATCGGACCGAGGAGGCGAGTACATGAGCCATGAGTTTGATGACCATCTGAAAAGTTGTGGAATAGTTCCTCAACTTACTCCGCCAGGAACACCGCAAAGGAATGGTGTCTCGGAAAGGCGGAATCGGACCTTGTTGGACATTGTGCGATCAATGATGAGTCGGACAGATCTACCTTTATCATTTTGGGTTTATTGTCTAGTAACAGCGACGTTCACACTAAACAGAGTAACATCAAAGTCGGTAGAGAAGACAGCGCATGAGATGTGGACAGGCAAAAAGCCGAGTTTTTGTTTTCTTAAGATTTTGGGTTGTGAAGCATTTGTCAAGCAACTTCAGTCGGACAAGCTTACGGCCAAGTCGGATAAGTGTATTTTCGAGGGGTATCCGAGAGAAACATTGGGTTACTACTTCTACAACCGAGAAGAGGGCAAAGTGTTTGTCGGTCGGAATGGTGTCTTCCTTGAGAAAGAGTTTCTTAGTCGGGGAGTCAGTGGGAGAACGGTGCAGCTCGAAGAAATTCGAGAGAAACCGGCTAGTAGCGAGTCGGAAAAAACCTTGGAGGTTGAGTTGGTCGTGGTAGCTGAGCCAGCAGCAGCACCTGTACTATGAAGATCGGCAAGATTGCGAAGTGTTTGTGATGTGTTACTGTTAGACAGTGATGAGCCGACAAATTATTCGGAAGCGATGGTGGGATCTGATTCCGAGTCATGGCTTGGAGCCATGAGATCCGAGTTAAAGTCCATGGATGAAAATCAAGTTTGGAACTTGGTTGGTCTGCCAGACGTGCAAGACCCGTCGAGTGCAAATGGGTCTTTAAGAATAAAACTGATATGGATGGAAATGTTTCCGTCTATAAAGCATGCCTTGTCGTGAAGGGGTTCCGACAAGTTCAAGGAGTTGATTACGACGAGACTTTCTCGCCCGTAGCGATGCTTAAATCAGTCCAGATAATGTTAGCGATAGCAGCCTATTTTGACTATGAGATATGGAAGATGGATGTCAAAACGGCTTTCCTTAATGGAAATTTAACCGAGGACGTGTATATAATACATCTCGAGAGTTTTGTCGATCCAGCTAATGCTGACAAAGTGTGCAAACTTTAGAAATCCATTTATAGGTTGAAGCAAGCATCTCATAGTTGGAATATTCGCTTTGATGAGGTAGTCAAATCATTTGGCTTCATCAAGAGTGATCATGATTCTTGTTTATACAAGAAGTTTAGTGGGATCAAAGTAAACTTTATAAATTCTATTTGTTTAATCTTAGTGGTATGTTGTATACAAAGGGAGACATCCAGGTGTGTATGATTCATGGAGGATTTGCAAGATCAAGTCAATGGTTCTCGAACAATAGCTATAGAGCATATCAAACTCTATAGGAGGAAGAGAAGGAATATGAACATTTATTGGCTTACCAGGTTGTGGCGATCAAACTATGACACCTCAACCTATGGTTGTTCTAGCTATGAAACCTCATGGTATGGCTATTCAAGCTATAACATCTAAGACTATGGTTGTTCAAGCTATGGCAATATAATGGCTATCATGCTCTTAGAGAGTACGATGATTGATCTTATCATTGGTTTTCTGCTTGTGGTCATCTTTAAGCTTTTGTTCCTTTGATTCCTCGGTATGACCAGATGTATTATATGTGGATGACATATTACTGATTGGAAATGATGTCCAGATGTTGCAAGAAACTAAGGAATCATTGGAAAGGAGTTTCTCAATGAAAGACTTGGGGCAAGGAAACATATATTCTTGGAATCCGGATCTATAGAGATAGATCAAGACGACTCATTGGGTTGAGTCAGAGTACTTATTTGGACAAAGTGTTGAAGAAGTTCAACATGGAATCATCTAAGAAAGGGTTCTTAGCGATGTCCCATGGTGTAAAACTTAGCAAGACTCAGTGTCCTTCGACGATTGATGAGCGAAGTCGGATGAGTGCGATTCTGTATGCTTCTGTAGTCGGATCCATCATGTATGCCATGATTTCTACTAGGACGGATGTTTCATATGCTCTAAGTATTGTGAGCAGATACTAGGCTGATCCTAGAGAAATCCACTTGGCAACGGCTAAAAATATCCTAAAGTACTTGAGAAGGACTAAGGATATGTTTTTGGTTTATGGAGGTGAAGATGAACTCAATGTAAAGGGTTACACGGATGTGAGTTATCTTACCGACTCTGATGATTATCATTCGCAATCCGGATATGTGTTTGTAATAAACGGAGGGGCTGTGAGCTGGAAGAGTTCCAAGCAAGAGACTGTGTCTGCATCTACAACAAAGGCTGAGTATACTGCCACCTCGGAGGAAGCAAAGGAAGTTGTTTGGATGCGGAATTTCCTCATGGATCTTGGTGTGGTTCAGGGCTCGTCCAATCCGTTAGACGTGTATTGTGACAACAATGGTGCTATTGCACAAGCCAAGGAACCTAGACAACACTAGAAGAACAAGCACATACTCATGCGGTACCACCTGATTCGCCAGTTCGTGGATCAGGGTGATATCAAGTTATGCAAGGTACACACGTATGCAAATATTGCGGATCCGTTGACAAAGACGCTACCACAGACAAAGCATGAGGCACACCTAATAGCTATCGGCATTAGATGCGTAGACATGTGATGTCGGAAGATTGACTCTAGTGCAAGTGGGAGACTGTTGGGAATACGCCCTAGATGCAATCATGTATTATGAGATTTCCCATTGTATTCATAAATTTATTAAGTTGTACTTGTAAAAACATCTTATGTGTATCATTGAATATGTGATTCGGTTATGGAACTATACATTCATGTTGTTTGTACTAAATATCCTTGGTCATCGAGGTTGTGCTGGACACACAACTTAGACCAATGTGAAAGTCGGCTTGATTACTCGGTTCCACTTGTCATGGGCATGGAGATGCTATTCCGAGTTACACATATTCGGCTAAAGAGTTTAGCGAGTCGGATTGACCCATATTGAGGTACAACGAACAAGTTGTCATTTGTATATCTCAATCAATATAATCCTTAGACCTGAGGTTGTTGCACAATACGAGTTGGGAACCTCACCTCGAGTCGATAGCAAACTTAACAAATGGCCTAAGAGGCCTGAAGCATAACAATGACGTCCCAGCCCATAGATTCTAGGTCACGCCGAACCCCAAGCTACTAAATCGGGTGTCGATGTCGCATTTAAACTCGTCTTCAGGTGAGCACTTACTCTGCCAAAAGTATCAACAAATCAAGGGTGAGTACAGGGTGTACTTCGCAAGACTTATGGCTAGTGGAGTTGTTTTGCATAAAGCCCCTTTTGTTTATAAAACAAGAGAGAAGAAGCTCGTCTAGTCAGAGTATTTTTAAAGGGGATAAGAGAGCGACATCTCCAAAGTATTGATCATTATCTTTTGATATCCACCAAATCATCTTCATCTACCAACTAGGATCACCCCCTCATACCCATGAGGAAGCATCCTTAAGCACACGTTGAACTACCAAGTTTTATGATTAGGTTAAAGTTCTCTATGATTAGAATTTGGTCACCAAGCGTTCATAACCGTGAACACGGCTTTTCAAAAATATTTAACCCTGCATGGGTGTACAACTTTACCCACACGTACTAACCTTCTCTTAATGCCACATGATTAGCCCTCTTCCTTGGAAGGCCGGCAGAGGGTGGTTAGACATGACCTTTACCTTGCTTTCGCCAAGACCATGAGTCATGCCCTAAGGATGGTTCCGCTGTAACGGGTAAAGTCCTGAAGCCGGTCCCTAGAAATGTGAGGCTCCATCCACCCCAAGCAACCTGATCCACGCTTCCCTACCTGTTATGAATGCACCTCCTTCACCGCCTTCAAGAAGATCCAGAATGCATGTAGAGTGGAACACCCGAACTATGCGACTCATGAAATCTACTAGGAAAGTTAGTTTCTCGTGAGGTTTTCCAAGCCCCATGTGGTTGTACGCTCGTCTCGGTTCCAAAGGCAAGAACTCAGGTCCTAGTGGTGGCGAGCATGGGACGAGAAAAACCACATCCCACTGTGGCCTCCCATACAAGCCTCTGGTCTCATATCACCTCTGATCTCATCTCATCATAATCTCCTGTCATACTAGATTATCTGCAATTGATACATCATCTGGATGGACCAGACTCAATAGCTATGCATGGCTAAGAGGACACAAATATAATCTATAGCAGTCATACAAGCCAAACCTACTAATGATAGGAGCAGTGGATTAGGTAATATAAGCTCAAAGGGAGTAATGCAACATATAGGATAGTCTATCTATCGATAAAGACCATAGTAGAATCGTATGCATCATGCAAGAATTGAAATGCTTTTGAAATCATAGGATTATATCATGGTGGGGCTATGCTTGCCTTTGCCAGTTGATAACCAGAAAGCAGATCTTCAGACATCTGGCACTTTACTTGGTTATAGTTGGTCAAGTATTGTTCGTTGATCTTTGATGGTCTTGATATCGTCCTTCGATCTTGATCTGGATCTCGACATCGTATTCTACCGAGAAGAACCAAACACCAGAAAGAAAGAGAAACGATCAACACATGGCATCGATGCAATGCTCAAGCAAGTATTTTGATATGACAACTTAAATTGTATTGAAATGTATCCCTAAGGCATGCTCGATAGTTTAATCGGGGTTCCGAGGGGTACAAACCTTAACTCGGGGAAACTCCGGAAACACCTTTGAGGGGTTACTATGTTCTTCTAATTAAACTTGTCGTGTAAGTTGTTTAACAATACATGATTATATATTAGTTAGATATATTATTTGTATTTTTTTGATATATTATTTGTATTCAAACTTGTCGTGTAAGTTGTTTAAACTTGTCGTGTAAGTTGTTTTCTGAACATTTTGATATATTATTTGTATTTTTTTGACCAATAAATAATAAGATATTGATTTTACAAGATTATACCATTTTCTGGATTTAATAAAACTATTATTAAACTTTTCTGCATCATTATGACGTCAGCACATGCGTTAATAACTTTCCTTGCTAGGATCTAAGCCACCCTCTATGACTGACTTGTGGGCCACGTGCCACGTCATCAACCACGGTAGCAGAGCTTGGTCGACGCCACGTCATCTAGACGTTGACCGGATCCGGCGATTAGGGACACGCTAGCACATGGGACCGGGGGCAATCGAACAAGGGAGCGAGGCCAACCATCTAGTGGTGGCGCCGCTGGTTTTAGGTCGCCGGAGAAGCGGCTACGGTGGTGACTGACAGCGGCGCACGGCGGTGGTCGATGCGAGGGCGAACCAGCGAGGGAGGGGTGCAACAGGGTGGTCCAGGAGGACCGCAAGCTTACCCTCGATGCATGAGTAACCTCGGCGAGGACAAGGGAGCTCGGGAGTGGTAGTAATGGCGACAGCGGACGGTGTCGGTGGCGAGGTTGATCAAGACAGCGAGGCGGATCTTCTAGGCTTCACGGCGAGGCTTGGGGTGTCCTGCAACGGCGGTGAGCGACGGAGCCCGAGGCTAGGGTTTCGGGGAGCTCGCGGGAAGAAAGGGAGAGAGCTCTGGGGGAGAAGTGAGAGGATACGGGTGAGCGAGGGAGACATGGTGGTCTTATCCTCTCACCCAGGGGCGGTGGCAAGCACGAATCACTACGTGTCGGCTGACGGCGGCGCCGAAGACACGCAGGTGTGTGTCTGCCTGAGGAAGACGAAAAAACAGGGAAAGGACGAAATGTTTTCCTGGGCTAGTGCCGTAATGCAGTGTGCAGAGGGTGGTCAAGCAGAGGGGAGAAGGGAGAAGCTTTGGGCCAGCCTGGGCTGTTGTTCTGCTTCTATTTTTCTTCTGATAATCCTTTTCCTTTTTCTGTTTCTAATTTCTCTTTTGCATTTTCATTTCATATTCTGTTTTAAATAATTGAAAAATACCAGAGGGTTTGTGAAGTATGTAAAATACTCAAGAGCCCTTATTTCAATTTGGGCCCATTATTTTTGTGATTTCAAAATTCAAAACCTCTTTGAATTGCTTTCAAGGAGAGAGGGAAACTAGGGTTTAGGGTTTTACTTGAATTTTCTTTAATGCACAATTTAAATTATGATGCTCATGATTGCACAAACAACCCTAATATAAAAATAACTAAAACTGGGATGTTACATCTCTATCCCCGTTATGAGAATCTCGACCCGAGATTCCAAAGGTAGGAAGAGAGACAGAGAGATAAAGAAAGAGGGTCACTCTAAAGATAAGAGGGAAACACACTGAATGACACACAGAGTATCTCATGGTCGACTCATGAATGGATTGTTTAGAAACAACTCTGAGATGATGAACATGAAACACATCAAGATAACGGAGGAAACAAGAGGAGATGGTTTCAAGTTGTTAGATAGATGGTATTCATAAGGATTGAAACCATGGAGCTTCAGAAGAGTTTAAGCTTATGAGAAGGAAAGTTGCAACTGAAAGAACATGACCATAGACTTTGAGGATTGAACCTTTACTAAACGGCTTAAGTAGAGATTTTAGGTTGAGATATATGGATCAACAAAACCAAGCTGTTAAACTACTTTTAAAACAGAAGGGTCACTCTTTCATTCAACAGAAGGTTTAGAACAAATAGGTGTTTTGGTGGAGAGGACTCATAAGAGTCACAAGGAACATGTAGAAAGAGAAAGTATGATTACCAAAATCATAGTCGCTCTTAAAACATGGTCAAGAAATGAAGGAAACTCTTTATTCATCCTGATTCATCAAAAACTTTGCCAAATATCATGATATATCTTCACACCACTAATGAATAGTTAAGAAAATTCCTGATGACACGAGAAGAATGAAACTTCATTCTCAGACTTCAATTACTTGGCACAACATAACTCTTGCAAACGTAAAAAAAGGTCTAGAGGATCGACCGAGAGACATTTAGCAACAGTACTTTAAATGTTATCCTTGATGTTCGAGAAAGCAGACATCAGGTAAAGGTCAGACTTCAGATACAAAGGAAACCATAAAAACAACTCCTATAATAAAATATAGAAGAAGCCTCATGAAGAGTGGTTGATATTGCTGAATTAAAAGAATATGAGAGAGGTTCTTTCCGGCTAAGTGTGTAAACCATTACATCAATCTTTCCAGATTTACAAAGAGACCTATGTCAAAACCTTGAAGAACACCAACCATCATTGTTGCTTGAGATTCAGCTTTGGTGAGGCGGTATGATACTTTAGACTCAGCATGTCCAAATAGAAAGTTTGCAACATTTACCATGGAGGTAAAGCTACTAGATTCTCAAGATATGGACTACCGCGTTAAGATCGAAAAGGTGAGCTAATTTGCTAGACTCATGTATTAGCAACTTCTCAAAGGACAACTGCAAACATATAAAGTACTAACAATAAAACACACATGTGTCCTTGAGGAAAGAAAGATAACTCTTCTCGAGTTTACGGCGACATCTTTCAACAACTGCACATGACCCGGAGAAGGTTACTTCTAACATCTAGAACACATACTTTGAGATGACTCGAAGAAGGTTCTCAAAAGTTACCAACATTAATGTCAATTGTTCCATTTGAATCTTGTCTAGCATGGAGAAGATAAGGATGTCATTGATGGGCTAAATAACAAACTTACCGGGACACTCCAAGAAGATGGACTCACATGTTGCTTGAACAAGGAAAAAGTATTGATCAGACCAGAGGACACGAAGATGTATCCAAGTGAAAAATCACAAGAAGAAACATTATCAAGATAGTCCTTGGAACTGAGTTTGATTTAACGGGTAACCCAAATCAAATCAAAGGTGGGGGGAAAATAATATATCCACAAAGGATATACTATATTTCTTCAACACAAACAAAATTATACATCCCTTTAAGAAGGAACAGAGTCAACTAGAACTTTTGTCTTACAACTCTCTAAGTTGCTTTTTAATCTCAACCAACTGCTAAGGGGTATGCAGTATGGATCCTTGGAGAAAAGGAGTAGTTCGGAGAACTCGCTGGCTCAAGAACTTGACAACACGGTCATGTGGCACATGGCGATACTTCTAGTAGACTTCTAGAATATCACGAACCATCGATATGTCACTTAGTTCGAGAGGGAACTTGCTTGGTAAGGCAAGATGACATAGTCTTAGAGCTTCGGCACAAGCCTATCTCTTTGACTAGAGAGAGTGCACTGGAATAGCTGACTTGGTAGCACAGTCAAACTTCGCTTAGTGATAGGGTTAACCAATCACGCTAAAAATGACACAAATTTCCTTAGAGTTCAAAACAATAAGAATTGCTAAGAATCTCATATGGCCACATTATTATGCATGCGCATCACTAACGAGCACGAAAGCTCGAGGAAGGGTGGATAAAGATGTGTAGAAGCATCACTTCATTAAGGGTTCATGAAATTTAGCATGACCTCTTAATATAAAAGGGTGTGATACTTTAAGATAGAACAGATAGGAGATAATCAATGCCTCTTGATCTACGGATTACAACACTTTGACCTGGTCCTATAAATGACAAGGTGATGGAGTTTGTTTTTCCTGACATCCCAAAATGGTTTGTCATGACGGACCACAAGAGTATCTTACATCGGAAGACACCAATGCATATTTACTAGGCTACCAACTGGTAGACAAAGGTCGGAAAACAACAAGGGTAAAAGAGGCTAGAATCCCGAGATGTGGATGCATAGATTATTAATCTTCTGAAAACCAATGCAGAAGAAGGGGTAAGGTGTGGAAGAGTCACGAATATAGATATGATACTCTCGAGGAGTACTCTTGTCATGATCTATTTGGTTCCATTAAAGAACATCTGCCATAGCTAGTGGTAGGGGAAGTCCTTAGTTGTCATAACTCAACTGTGACAAGACCACAAGCTTGAAGACTAGAATTGTAGTACTAGCCATCCTGAGGTAATGTATGAACATTAACATCAGGGATCAAAGGAATGGATCTTGGATTAAAGGTTAGCTTCATGTACAAGATTCACAACACCAGAATCTAGCATAATCGGGGATCTTTGGTTCAAGTCCAAGGGTTAAAACCCAAAGAAATGAGTAACTACTACTTGAGTGACATGGCGTACACTGCAATATAGTGATCACGAGGTAGATTCTAAGAGAAGAAATGACTTCTGAAGTACCTAGACAAATAAAAAGGATGCACATGAGGCGAAAGGAAACCTCGAAGCCTGGAACAGAACATTGTGGATCCTTCAATATAATATTGTGGGTCCAAAAGATAGGGAGATCATGATAGAAAGGAATCTCTCAGATGAATAGGATCAAAGGGGAACAAGGAATTCA
The DNA here is from genome assembly GCA_023614405.1 of Avena insularis. Classification (NCBI taxonomy): domain Eukaryota; kingdom Viridiplantae; phylum Streptophyta; class Magnoliopsida; order Poales; family Poaceae; genus Avena; species Avena insularis. Next base: position 262,190,314 of record CM042695.1, read on the forward strand.
CAACACACACAACTCTAGAGAACTCAACATTAGGTCAACTGGTTGAGAAATGGCATGCCAAGAAGCCACCTAAACTTTGAAAGACTGGAAGAGATATTAAAACTTTTCCAAAGTCAACACCAGATAAGATGACCCAGAGTAAGAGAGATACCAGATAAGGAGTAAAATAAGCATACTAGAGTTTTTGCAAATACTTATCAGCTTTTAAAATAGTTTTCACAAACACTAGACTCAATATTGACCAATAGCAAGGTTTTCCTACGGTCGGTACTTCTCTGATACCAAAACCCGTGACACTCTCAGGATCAGGGCTAAAAAAATCCTAGACCTCCATCTGACATAATCTTAACCTTGAGCTCGAGGATATCCAGTGAAGAATAGATAACACAGCAGTGACCCTATGACACAAAATTATTACAGCAAGCTCATAACTGAGCAGAGAACCAAATTATTACAAGAACAGGTCACTGACCACAAACATCAAACAATGGAAGGAAAATTATGCAATTAATTATATCAAACTTAACAAATGGCCTAAGAGGCCTGAATCATAACGATGACGTCCCAGCCCATAGATTCTAGGCTGCCGGCCGAGAACCCCAAGCTACTCGTCGGTGTCGATGTCGTATGGACCTCGTCTTCAGGTGAGCACTTACTCTGCCAAAAGTATCAACAAAGAAAGGGTGAGTACAGGGTGTACTCCGCAAGACTTATGGCTGGTGGAGTTGTTTTGCATAAACCCACTTTTGTTTATAAACCAAGAGAGAGAAGATGCTCGTCTAGTCAGAGTGTTTTTAAAGGGGATAAGAGAGCGACATCTCCAAAGTATTGATCATCATCTTTTGATATCCACCAAATCATCTTCATCTACCAACTAGGATCACCCCCTCGTACCCATGAGGAAGCATCCTTAAGCACACGTTGAACTGCCAAGTTTTACGATTAGGTTAAAGTTCTCTATGATCTTAGAATTCGGTCACCAAGCATTCATAACCGTGAACACAAATTTTCGAAAAGAATTAACCCTGTAGGGTTGTACAACTTTACCCACACGTACTAACCTTCTCTTAATGCCACATTATTAGCCCTCTTCCTTGGAAGGCCGGCAGAGGGTGGTTAGACACGACCTTTACCTTGCTTTCGTCGAGACCATGAGTCACGCCCTAAGGATGGTTCCGCCGTAACGGGTCAAGTCCTGAAGCCGATCCCTATATATGTGAGGCGAACTTGGTTTACCAGGGTCTCCATCCACCCCAAGCAACCCGGTCCACGCTTCCCTACCTGTTATGAATGTACCTCCTTCACCGCCTTCGAGAAGATCCAGAATGCATGTCGAATGGAACACCCGAACTATGTGACTCATGGAATCTACTAGGCAAGTTAGTTGCTCTTGAGGTTTTCTAGGCCTCGCGTGGTTGCACGCTCGTCTCGGTTGCAAAGGCAAGAACTCAGGTCCTAGTGGTGGCGAGCATGGGACTAGATTATCACCTCTGATTTCATCTCATCACGATCTCCTGTCATACTAGATTATCTACATCTGATATATCATCTGGATGGACTAGACTCAACAGCTATGCATGGCTAAGTAGGATACAAATATAAGCTCTAGCGGTCATACAAGCCAAACCTAGTTATGCTAGGAGCAGTGGATCAGGTAATATAAGCTCAAAGGGAGTAATGCCATAGATAGGATACTCTATCTATCGATAAAATACCACAGTAGAATCGTATGCATCATGTCAAGAATTGAAATGCTTTTGAAATCATAGGATTATATCATGGTGGGACTATGCTTACCTTTGCCAGTTGATAACCAAAAAGCAGAGCTTTGGACATCTGGCACTTGACTTGGTTACAGTTGGTCAAGTATTGTTCACAGATCATCAATAGTCTTGATCTCGTCCTTCGATCTTGATCTGGATCTCAACATCATATTCTACCGAGAAGAACCAAACACTGGAAAGAAAGGGAAACAATCAACACATTGCATCGATGCAATGCTCAAGCAAGGATGATGATATGACAAGTCAAATTGCATTGAAATGTAACCCTTAGGCATGCTCGGAAGTTTAATCGGGGTTCCGAGGGGTACAAACCTTAACTCGAGGAAACTACGGAAACACCTATGAGGGATTACTATGTTCTTCTAATTAAACTTGTCATGTAAGTTGTTTAAAAATGCATGATTATATCTTAGTTAGATAGATCTCATTTTTCTGAACATTTTGATATATTATTTGTATTTTTCTGACTTAAAAATAATAAGATATTGATTTTACAAGATTATACCATTTTCTGGATTTAATAAAACTATTATTAAACTTTTCTGCATCATTATGATATCAGCACATGCGTTAATAACTTTCCTCACTAGGATCTGAGCCAGCCTCTATGACTGACTTGTGGGCCACGGGCCACGTCATCAGCCATAGTGGCAGCGCTTGGTCGACGCCACATCTTCTAGCCGTTGACCGGCGGATGGTGGCTGGATCCGGCGATCAGGGACACGCTAGCACGTGGGACTGGGGCAATCGAACAAGGGGAGCGAGGCCAACCATCTAGTGTTGGTGCCGCTGGTTTTAGGTTGCTGGAGAAGCGGCTACAATGGTGACTGACGGCGGCGCACGACAGTGGTCGACACGAGGGCGAACCAGAGAGGAAGGGGGCCAACGGGGTGGTCCAGGAGGACCGCAATCTTACACTCGATGCGTGAGTAACCTTGGCGAGGACAAGGGATCTCGGGAGCGGCAATAATGGCGACAGTGTACGGCGTTGGTGGCGAGGAAGAACGGCTCGATGCAGCCGATTAAGAGCACCCCTGGTCGATTCCTTTGGCGAGGTTGATCAAGACGGCGAGGCAGATCTTCTAGGCTTCACGGCGACGCTCGGGGCAGCCTGCAATGGCGGCGAGCGATGGAGCCTGAGGCTAGGGTTTCGGGGAGCTCGCGGGAAGAAAGGGAGAGAGAGCTAGGGTAGAAGTGATAGGATACGGGTGAGCGAGGGTGACATGGTGGTCTTATCCTCTCACCCAGGGGCGGCGGCAAGAACGAATCACTATGTGTCGGCCGACGGCGGCGCCGACGACACGCAGGTGTGTGTCTGCCTGAGGAAGACGATGAATAGGGAAAGGACGAAATGTTTTCCTGGGCCGGGCCGCACGTGGGCTGCAGGTGGGCCAAGGGCTACTGCGTGCAGGTGGTAGGGAGAAGGGGAGAAGCTTTGGGCTGGCCTGGCTTGATGCTCTGCTTCTGTTTTTCTTCTGAAAATTCTTTTCATTTTTCTGTTTCTAATTTATCTTTTGCATTTTCATTTCAAATTCTGTTTTGAATAATTCAAAAATACCATAGGTTTTGTAAAGTATGTCAAATACCCAAGAGCCCTTATATTCAATTTGGGCCCATTATTTTTGTGATTTCAAATTTCAAAACCTCTTTGAATTGCTTTCAAGGAGAGAGGTAAACCATGGTTTACGGTTTTACTTGAATTTTGTTTAATGCACAATTTAAATTATGATGCTCATGAATGCACAAACAATCCTAATATAAGAAAAAATAAAACTGGGGTGTTACAATATCCCTTGGGATCCAGGTGGGTAATGTATGGAGGATCCTAGCCTGGATTTATGGCTTTAAAGAGAGCGCTTCCCGGGAGCCAACCTGGAAGTTACTAGGTGTCTTTCTTAGTTTTATGACTTGAGTCTAGTTGCATTCATGTTGCACTGATACTTTTATTCTTCGCATGTATTGTTATTAGAGTAATCTTGTGGTAGTTTTCAAAAGGTAGAATTTATTGTCACTATATTATGTGTTGCGTAAACTCGGTAAAAAGGAAGAGAAAATCTTTCTAGGTGAATCCTTCAATTATATGTATTTGTTGGTCGAAAATTAAAGTTTTTATTTTACCGTCAAAACATGGTGTTTATTAAGTTCTAGATTAATAACGAATCCTCGAAGAAATAGGTAAAGATTGGTGTGAACAGAAGGTTTAACTACCAACTATACGGCGGTACCTTTTTGGTCCGCCGGCCGTATAGTTGCAACCGTATAGATATCGACGTCATCTACCCTTCGATGTTCAAGGTACAATAAGTTTAACGACAAACTATATGGCAGGACCTTTTTGGTCCGGCAATATAGTTGCGCCTGTATAGTTGGGGAAACCCCTCAAACGCCAACTGAAAGGTAACCATTGCTCAAAATTTTATTCTTTCTTCTTCCTTCTTCTTCTAAAAACCTCGAAACACCACATGGGAGCTCCTCCTAGGTTCTAGAGAATCCGAGCATATGTAAGCAATAAAGTTCTATGTTATAAATTCCTTAAGTTGTAATTCTCTTTAATAGCTCATGTTTTCTTTTTTGTTTTATTTCATTATTTTGGTGAACGAACTTCGTTCGTACATCAAACCGTTGCCTTTTATTTTGTTTTCAAAGGGCATTTATGCCTTTCATATTCTTTTGATGTTTGTTAAGAACACTTGGATAGGTTTAATGCATTGCTGAATGTTTCAGGAGATATCAGATTCATTTTGGGTAATTTATACACATGGGAAAAAGGGCTTGATAGGAACTAAATGAGGGCAAAATCAACATCTGGCCGGACTATCCGGCTGGTGTGTGTCGGACTATCCGGTCCAACCAGAGTTTCCGGCTCGAAGCAGCCAGAGTGTTTTGCCGTGGAATTTTGCTAGTTTTTCTCCCCAGGTGTGGACGTTCTGTGAGGCACTTCGGACACTACCTGGACACTGGCCGGACTCTGGCCGGAAACTTGGCCAGGCCGGAGTGTCCGGCTAACGCACACCGGAATGTCCGGATGGACCGGACTGTCCGGCCCATATAGGCCGAACTGTTTGGCCCATACAGGCTGGACTATCCGGGTTAAGTGGCTCCAACGGCTCTTATTTCTGGGGCACTATAAAAGGACCCCTTCTTCTACCTTGGAACTTGCTCGTCTAGTTCAAGAACAACAGCACATTTTGAGCCACCAAATCCACAAGATCTCTTCACTCACCCATCCAAAGGCATTGATCTTTGGAGAATCGAAGGAGGAGGCCTTGATCTATAGCTTCACCAAGAGAGATCTTCATTTCCCCCTCATTCACTTGAGGGCCACTTTCTCTAGTGTTTCTTTGGAAACCCTAGCTTTGATTTTGTTCTTACAAGCTTGTCTTTGATTGTTTGACAGCTTTCTTGTATTTGGGAGCCTCCAATTAGGTTGTGGATGTGTGCCCTGAACTTGTTGTAATGGTGCCGGCTTCCACCTTGAAGGTTGCCGGTATAGTGGAAGAGGTGAATCGAACACTTTGGGGTGAGGTTCATTGGAGAACAAGGGAGGCCTCTCGTGGTGTTGGTGGTTTGAAACCACCCCCTCTCCAAACGTAAACGTACTTCCCCTCAAAAGGAAGGAACTGCGGGAAACAAATCCTTGTGTCTCCGCGTCCACCACTTTGGTTACTTCTATCCTTTACCGCACTTTACTATACTTGATCTTGCTTAGTGTTGTGCTAGTTGGTGCTTCCTTGACATATAGGTAAATTCACCTTAGTTGCATAATCTAGAGAATTTACCTTTCTTGTCAAACCCTAATTTGAAAAATAATAAAATTTGAAGTAGCACCTATTCACCCCCCCTATAGGCGCCCATACGATCCTTTCAATTGGTATCAGAGCCTCGGCTCTTTATTCGGGCTTTACCGCCTAAGAGTATATGGGTAGCAACTTAGGGGAAGATGATGGTGGGCCTACCACCTCGGTGACCATGGAGGATCTCAACAACTTGGAAACAAGATTGAGCTCCACCTAGGGCAACGAGATCAAACAATTGCACAAGTTACTTGAGAAACTTGTTAAAGATAAAGGTGGCTCATCATCCCCTTCTCCTCAAGAGGTAACTCCATCAATACCAAAGGTGAATGCCTCGGCATCACCCACGGTTGTGGAAGTAGGGGATGACACAAACAACACTAGTCTTCCACAAAAAGAGATGGTGGGAAGGGAGAGCACCACGAGTCTCATGGTTGGTACTCTCCTGACCCTCCAATTCCTCACCCTCATATAAAACAATAGAGGTGACCCACCAAAGCTAGATGCATCTACTTTTGCTCAATGGCAAACACTAATGAAATCTCATGTGCGAAGCTCTTGCATTGAGTTATGGAACATCATTGAAGAAGGACTCCATATTGGGGATCCAACCAACTTGACTCGAAGAGAAGTTTTCAATAGTCAACTCAATGCCACCGCCTTGAACATGATACAAGAAGGATTGGGAACAAAATATTACCCTCACATTGAGCACCTCAACACTGCCAAGGAAGCTTGGGATGCCCTCGCAGAGTTGTATGTTGGAAATGAGAGCATGAGAAGGAACTGATATGATGCACTAAGCAATGAAGCCAAAGGATTCTATATGAAGGATGGTGAAGATCATGAAGATATGTATCGTAGGCTCAAGTCCACCGCCACCGCCTTTAGGGATTTGGGTGCCTCACATGTAGATGATGCTTGGATAAAAAGGAAATATGTGAGTGCACTCATGCCTTTTGATCCTACCAACTTGAAGAGCCTACAAGGAAGACACAACTATCACCTCATGACCTCCAATGAAGTTATGCAAGATATGGCCTCTTTCAAGGTTGCCGCCAAGAATGTCAAAGATGCTCGTGCTCGAGCCCTTGGAATGAGCAGGGTTGTCAACCTTGTATTAAAGGCCAAAGTTGTGGAACATGGGGATGAAGATGATAGTGATGAAGGCCTCTCCATGAGCCACCCCGATGATGTCAAGATTTCTCATGGTGAATGTATGGCCTTCTATGCAAAGAACTTTTGGAAGAACCCCGCCAAGGCCAAGATGGAAATGCAACGAAGAAGCAACCCCAATGGACGAAGAGACAATGTCACTAAATTGAGAACTTGTTTCAATTGTGGTGACCGCTATCATTTTGTGGCGGGTTGTCCTTATGAGAAAAGAGAAGATCATGGGGGCAAACTCGTGTTGAAGAAAACTTCCAAAGTTCCTTACAAGAAACCCTTCATCAAGAAGAACCCCATCAACAAGAAGTCGGGTGAAATTGTGTTGATCACTCATGAAGAATTCTCCTCCGACAATGAAGATGATCAAGAGGAAACATCAAGTGGTGTGCTGTTCTTGCCACTACCTCTACTCCCACATTCTCCCTCTTCGAATCTCCAAATGAGAATATATCCAACAAGAACGTCACTTGCCTTATGGCGATAGGAACGGAGGTATCTTCATCATCTCACCCCTCCCCCTTGATTAATGATGAAATTGATGATGAGATGTCTCTTGAGGTCAAAAAGTAAATAATTGCTTTTGATGAGTTCATGAATAACTTGCAAGGGGAACACAAGACACATTTTGTGGACCTCTTAGATCAACTTTCTCACACACAAGAGCTTCTTGATTAAAGATGTAAACTAGGAGAGAACACATGATTGAGGTAGAAGCCCTAAATAATGTTCTAGAAGAAGAACAAGAGACTAGGATGTCCCTTGAACTAAAACTTGAAGGGCTTTATGGGGATAATGATTTAATTGTGAATAGACTCGTTAAGGAATGAGACCATGCTATTGCTACATATAAAAGGGCTAAAAAGGACAAGATTGATTTTGGTGTGGTTCATGAAAAACTTGCCGAGGACTTTAGTTTGCTTGAAAAGGCTCACAAGGCTTTGGAAAGTGAACTCTTGTCACTCACAAAGTCCCATGAAAAACTTCAAACTCAATTGACCAATATTCCTTCACCTAGTAATTTCATTCCCTCTAGTAGTACAACTATCCTTGAAGAAAATGCTAGGTTGAAGGGGGAGCTATCTAAGGCCACCTTTACAAAAGGAAACAAGTCCATTGATGACCTCTTGAGCAAGCAAAGGTAAAATGGTGAGAAAGGGGGCATTGGCTTTGTCTCCAAAGCCAATAAAAAGAACACCAAGAAGAAGAAGGCCAAGCCTGCACAAGAAAAAGACAATGCCATTATGGGTAGTAAGACCACAAGTGGCAAAACTATATCTCATGATGATTTTGCGGGAAGTGCTAACCCTCACTATGTTTTATTGTGTGATTATTATGGTGATGTGTAAGAACAATATGTTGTCCCATTTGATGGTTATATTTCTTGGTCTATTTGGGTTCATAAGACCCTTATTGCTAACAAAAGAGGACCCATTGAAAAATGGGTACCTAAAAACTAGCTTGATCTTTTGTAGACCTATGCTTCCGGAGGGTCCAAATGGGTGTTTGATAGTGGATGCACAAGTCATATGACCGGAAGCACATCTATTGTCAAGGAGTTGAGACCAAATGATGATCAAATATCCGTGACATATGCTGACAAGTCTAAGTCTAAGGTAATGGGTTTTGGCAAGGTTGTGGTTGCCCACGACATTACACTAGTGGACGTCATGGTTGTTGAGACCCTTGGCTACAATTTACTTTCAGTACGTGCTCTTGGAAAGATGGGCTTTGCTGTCTTTATTGAAAATGATATTGTGGTCCTCATGTGGAGCAAGTCTCTCAAGGTCGCTTTCATTGGGTACATCGAAAATGACTTGTATGTGGTGGACTTTTCGGGAAAAACCACTACAAGTGCGATGTGCTTATTCAGAAAGGCCGACGTAGGTTGGTTATGGCATCGCCGACTAGCCCATGTCAATATGAGAACTTTGCAAAGTCTCCACAAGGATGGCCATATTGTTGGACTAAAAGAAAATGTTTCCTTTGCCAAAGATCGTGTTTGTAGGGCGTGTGTTGAAGGAAAGATGCATGATGCTCCCCACAAGCCAAAGAACCGCATCGAGTCAAAGAGGATCTTGGAGCTCCTTCATGTGGATCTCTTTGGTCCTCCATCTCATGCAAGTCTTGGTGGGAAGAAATATTGTTTCGTGATTGTCGATGACTATTCAAGATACTCATGGGTATGTTTCTTTAAGTTGAAAAGTGAGACCCAAGAGACCTTCATCAACTTCATCAACATGGTTCAACGTCAATATAATGTCCTCGTGTTGATAATAAGAAGCGATAATGGCACCGAGTTCAACAACTACACCTTGAATGGATTTCTTAGTGATGAGGGGATAAAACACCAGTATTTCGCTGCATATACCCCTCAACAAAATGGTGTAGTCAAGAGGAAGAACCAGACTCTTATTGAGATGGTAAGGACCATGTTGGCGGAGTTTAAATCTCCATACAACTTTTGGGCCGAAGCAATCTCCACCGCTTGCCATGCATGAAGCCGGCTCTACCTCCGCAAATAATTGATCAAGACTCCATATGAAATACTTACCGGTAACAAGACCAACATATCTTACTTCCGGGTGTTCGGTTGTAAGTGTTTTTATCTCATAAAGGGTGTTCGTTTGTCCAAATTCGATTCCAAAGCATTAGAGGGCATTTTTGTTGGCTATGGTATCGAATCTCACACTAATAGAATCTATGATAAGCTTTAAAAGGATACAAATGACTCCTAGAGGGGGGTGAATAGGCGGTTCAAAACTTTTACAAGATGGTCTTAACAAAGGCGGAATAAAACTAGCGTTTACTTTGTCAAGCACAAAACCTATATAAACTACGAGTCACCTATGTGCACCAACAACTTATGCTAAGCAAAAAAAAGAAACTATGTGATAGATAGATATAAGAATTCAAGCACGAAGGCTATCACAAAGTAAAGTGCATAAGTAAATAGATCGGGTACAGAGATAACCGAGGCACGCGGAGACGATGATTTATTACCGAGTTCATCCCATAAAGAGAGTACGTCTTGTTGGAGGGGTGGGCGATACTAAGGCCACCACGCCACAAAAGGCCTCACCCTATTCTCCTGTGAACCTCGCCACAAGAGGCCTGGTTCACTTCTTCACTATCGGTGCACTTGTCGGTGGCAATCTGTAACCTCTCACAAAGGTTGGGGCACTTCTCCACAATTCAATTGGAGTATCCCAATAAACAAGCTTGGGGAAAGCTCCACAACTTAATTGGAGGCCCCAAGTAATACACAAACCTCTAAAACAACTAAACCGTCTAGGGTTCCAAGAACCCAAGATTAAAAAGCTTCTCACCTTTCACTCAATCGAATCCTCACCGAGAACTCAAACTGATGCACCAAATGCAATGGCAAGAACACACGAAGTGCTCAAGTCCTTCTCTCCCAAATTCCACCAAAGCTACAAAACCTAGTGGGGGAATAAGAGAGGAAGAACACAAGAGGAAATCCACAAAAGAAACCCCAAAATCTAGATCCCATATATGTTCCCCTCGCATAGAGGAGAGAAGGATTGGTGGAGTTGTAGATCTAGATCTCCCCTTTCAAATCCCCAAAAAAGATTCAATAAATATGGGAGGGATTGAGAATATGTGCAAGCTCTTGAAGGTTAAAACAATGGAGGAAAGAGAGAATGCAAGCAACCAGCCTAAGGAGGAAGAAGGGGTCTATTTATACCCCTCCCCAACGAAATATGACCGTTTGGGACCTCCTAGGCCGGAAAATCCGCCCTTCCCCGGATATTCAGGGTTCCCCGGGCCAAAATATGGCTAAGGACTTCGCCGCATGACCCTCTGTATAGGGGCAGATATTTGGGCGGATTATCCCCCCCCCCCCCCGGATTTTTGGCCGGATAATCCGCCCCTCCAAAAACTGGCAGGAACAGCAAAACTGAAACCATCATAACTTTTGCATTTGGACTCCGATTTTTATGATCTTGGGCTCGTTTCAAATATAGTAACGAGATATACAAGATCATGCAGGGAACCATCATAGTCCATCAAGGGAGTATAGAACCAAATGATGAAATGTTTAACCTATCTATAAAAGACAAACCGGTAAAACCTCCAATATAGAAAACACAATAGAGAATGCATATGAAATCCCTTTTCGATGAACTTGAGCTTGTCATAGACATTGACACAAGATATAAATCCTCTCATGGATAAGAACCAAATAAGAACCAAGAAAGATGATGCCAAGTATGCAAAGGTTTGAGCTCTCGCCGAGGGATATAATCAAGTTACTCACTTGAGAGCCCCTCTTGATAGTACGGTTATCTATCCTATAAACTAGTCTCTCCAACTAACACCACGAGACCGGTAAGAAAGAAACCCTTCAATATCAAACCTTTGCCTTGTATATTCCACACCTCAAGATGGAGCACCTTTCTTGATTGCACTAGCTTGGTTAAGACTTGGAATTTGCTCCCCCATACTCCACTATGGAAGAGCCTCTCTTTTAGGCATATCTTCACATATCCATGATCACCATAAGGATGGCAAGATACACTTAATATCATCTTAATATTCAAGACACACTTGCCATATGCTCAACTTCTACTTGACTTCAGATCATTCCTTGGAACCTTGATCAACACTTGATCTTCTTCACTTTCTTCTTATTCCAACCTTGAAGCCACCATATGGTTCAAGCATTGTCTATGGACAAATCCTACAAGTAAAACTCAATGCAAACATAAGTCCATAAAACATTGTCATTAATTACCAAAACCACACAGGGGGCACACATGTTCTTTCAAAGCTCTCCGGAGCCGTCATAGAATCTTGTAGTGTGACCTTCGAAGAATATGATGGTCCCCAAGGGGGGTGTGTTGATTATTGTGATGCAGATGATGAAATGCCTCAGGATGCCATAGGAAGAATGGGTGTGGGATTTATCTGTCCCGTTGAGGAACCCCTTATGGCGGATCGAGAAGAACTATGCTCTACTCAAGTGGATCCCTCATCTTCACAACATCAACAAGCTCCATCTTCCAAGGAGGACAATAGCCCAAGCCAAAGACAAGCTATGGACTCTCAACAAGTTGATCAAGGAGATACCCCTAGTGAGGAGGAGCTTGAGTCACCATTCTCCAGATTGTCAAGTGCTGCTCGGTCTATTACACAAGGAAGATCTATACAATCTGCCATGAGATAAGCTCAACTCCAATCTAGTAATGTACCTGATCAAGACCAAGGTCAATCTTTGCCTATTAATAAAGATAATGATTCCAATGATCATCAAGGTCAAGTTGATGGTCAAGACGATGACAAAAATGATGAAGAGGTCCCCCCAAGAAACAACAAGGAGATCGAAACTCGTCGCAAAGCTAGAATGGATAGGATGTTGGAATTAAGAGACCACTCTCTAGATAATGTGGTAGGAGATGTAAGGAAAGGAATTTCCACAAAAGCACAATTGAAGGGGTTTAGTGAATACCAAGCACACACCATGATTGAACCAAAGAAAGTATGTGAAGCTCTTGAAGATTCGGATTGGTTGGAAGCAATGCACAAAGAGCTCAACAACTTTGAGAGAAACAAAGTATGGAAGTTAGTTGAGAAGCCAAAGGATTGCCGCAATGTTATAGGAACCAAGTGGATATTCAAGAACAAGCAAGATGAGCATGGAATTATAGTAAGGAACAAGGCAAGAATGGTTGCCCAAGGGTTCTCTCAAATTGAAGGCATTGATTATGGAGAGACATATGCACCCGTGGCTCGCCTTGAGTCCATCCGTATCGTTCTTGCTTATGCGGCACATCATAACTTTAAGTTGCAACAAAAGGATGTAGAAAGTGCATTTATTAATGGTCCATTGAATGAGTCGGTATATGTAAAGCAACCCCGGGGATTTGAGGATCCCAACTTCCCAAACCATGTCTAAAAACTTTATAAGGAGATCTATGGGCTCAAACAAGCCCCACGCACGTGGTATGAGCACCTTAGAAAGTTGTTGTTTGACCGTGGGTTTGAGGTTGGGAAAATCGATCCCACTCTTTTTACTAAGAAGGTCAATGGGGAGTTTTTTGTATGCCAAATATATGTTGATGATATTATCTTTGGCTCATATAACAAAGCTTTTAATGATGAGTTCTCAAAGCTTCTGACTAATAGGTTCCAGATGTCTATGATGGGGGAGTTGAGAGTATTTCTTGGCTTTGAGATCAAGCAAGAAAGAGGAGGAAAATTCTTCAACCAAGCCAAGTATACTCAAGATATGCTCAAAAGATTCAACATGAAAGATTTAAATGGTGCTCCTACCCCCATGGAAACAAAGACTCATCTTGAACTAAATCCAAATGGTAAAGATGTGGAACAAAAGGTATACCGGTCTATGATTCGTTCTTTGCTTTACCTTTGTGCATCTAGACCAGATATTGTGTTGAGTGTAGGAGTGTGTGCAAGATATCAAGTGGATCCTAAAGAAATCCATTTGATGGCGGTCAAGAGAATCTTTAGATATTTGGTTCATACCCCCACACTATGGTCTTTGGTATCCTCGAGGGTCAACATTTGCTCTTTGTGGATACACGGATTCGGATTGGGCTGGTGATAAGGATGATAGAAAATCAACATTTGGGGCTTGCCAATTCCTTGGTAGGTCCTTGGTATGTTGGTCTTCTAAGAAGCAAAATTGTATATCGCTCTCCACCGCCGAAGCCGAGTATGTGGCAGCTGCTAGTGCTTGCACTCAATTTCTATGGATGAGGAAAACTTTAAAGGAATACGGTGTCCATTGTGACAAAGTGCCTCTTTTATGTGACAATTAAAGTGATATCAAGATTGCCTACAACCCGGTGGATCACACAAGGACAAAGCATATTGAGATTCGTCATCACTTCATTAGAGATCATGTTGCTCGAGGTGATATTGAGATATCCTATGTGTCAACCAAGGACCAACTTGCCTACATATTCACAAATCCACTTGATGAAGCAAGATTTTGTTATTTGAGGAATGAACTAAATATCATAGATTCAAGGAGCTTGACTTGATCACCTTGCATACTCACCTATGTCTTGACCCTTATTTGGTTTAGGTGTAGGCATGGAGATAGGGGGAGTGCGGTCCTAATACATTGGACTATCCCTCCTCCCATAATGCCAACATTAATGAAATTCAATTCTCTTAATATCATTTTGTGATATGTGAGCTTTATTGATGAGTAGTGGCTATGAACCCCAAGGATAATTCTTCGCGGTGTCATGCCACAAACTCTTATATGGTGGCCTTGGCCACCGCCCTCTTCATAAGTGAAGAGTTTGCTCTTGGATTGTTTTGATTGGATTTTAACTTTGCCATCTTTTTAGATCTTTTTTGACTCATTGGTTTTTCACAGTACATCCTCTGAATCCCAGGCCTACTCTCACCTACAAACATGCTCCTCTTGCCACACATTTGTCCAACACTTGAAACTGGGGTTTCTGGTCGAAGGGGGCTGGAGTGTCCGCCCTGTACCAACCAGAGTGTCCGGCCAGACCGAACTCTCCTCTTGATATAGACCGTACATTCCAGCGCATATGGCCCTGACTGTCCAGCTCCAGCGGTTTCGTTCTGATATCAGGGGTCGGGGATAATTGGACGGTTCAGTCCTCCTTCTTCTCTCCAACTCTCTCCTTCTCTCAAACCGCTACCCCCGACCAAGAGCTTAACTGGGAGGGCTCCTCCACCACGGATCTTGCCGTTGCCACCGGCCATTTGCCTCCCCTTGTTGCTGGGATCCGTTACCCTCTGGTGAAGGTCCCCATGGATGCTGGTATGATGCCCCCCTCCTTCTCCATCTCTAGGGTTGGCCTAGATTAATTTTTTGGGGCAATGTCTTACCTAGATCCACGGATACATCACTCATGCGTGCAACCTTCATACTTGTAGTAGATTTAGCAATCCCGACTGTCCCGATTGAAATCACCCGTGCAACCCAAAAATCGCCCAGGATTCAGCCGACCTATTCGGTGTGTACGGGCTAGACACTCCGGTCCAGCCGGAATGTCCGGTTGATACACACCGGACTGTCCGGTCCAGGCGGATTGTCCAGGGAAGATTTTTCGGACTGTCCGGGGTGTTTAATCGGTATAGCTTCAGAATTCCTTTGACTACTACTTTTTGTTTAAATCTCTAGGATAAATGTGCTTATCCCATATGCTATCCCTCTATTCTGATTTCACAGGTGGTTCTCGTCCTCTCCATCCTTGGGCTGCTAAGAAGATGATGGGTCGCAGGTTTCGGTATGTTGAAGAGCGCGACATTCATGTTGATCCCTCTGTGGTTAGACAGGCTGCTCGAGACCGTCCCATGCAAAGCATGAGAAGATGAGGTAGCTAAAAAGAGATGAAGCCAAGCGGATAAAGTTTGAATCGTTGACTACCCTAGCTGATTTGGGTACCGAGGAGTTTGTGGAGATGAGACTCCAGCAGTTCTACTCACTGCCTTGCACCTCGACTGATGAGCGCTTCTGGAGGAATGAGCAAGCCCTGCTGTTTTCTGAGCTCTACGGTGACTTCTAGACTCCTACTTGTCCCATGCAGTGGTTGGATCTTGAGAAGCTTCGTTCTCACAATTACTTTGAGGATGCTCTTTGGGTGACTGAGAAGATGGGGTTGCACACCATCTTTCTAGCAAAAGAAGACTTCAATGTTGAGTAGGTCCAGCTATTCTATGCCACTGTGGTCTTTGGGGAGACTACTGACATTCCTCTTGAGTGGATGTCTGGTACTTCCATGTTTCGCTCCAACATGGTTCAGTTTGCTCACATTCTTGGATTGCCTTTCAATACCAATGGTCCCAGTGGTGTCCGGATGCACGTACATGGACATGCGTATGACAAGAAAAGGCTGGTCCCAATTTACTCTCAGAATGGTGTGGTTGGCCAAACCACCAATATCAAGCTCATCTACAACATTTTGCTTCGCATGTTACGCCACACTTTCACTCCCAAGGCTGGCAACAAGGATGAGATGAGAGGCGCTAAGATCAACCTGATGGCTCATGCTCACACTGTGTACATTAATGGTCCAGCTCATCCAGGTGGTGCTATTGATGTTATGGACTTCATCTATCAGGATCTGTACAAGTGCATCACTGACAAGAAGTTCCCTCTGTATGCCCCTTATGTGATGAAGCTCATTGCTGCTCACACTCTAGTCACTCCCATGGTCTATGAGGATCTTGTTCCTCACACTGCTGCCAATTTACAGAGGAAGGGCGCCCCTACCACCAAGGATCCTCGAGGCTACCCTCCAGCTCAGGAAATTTTTTAGGATGATGAGATAGACGCTGATGACTCTGACAGTGACAGTTCTGAGGAGGTGCAGGTACCAGTGTCCCATGGCCCTAGGATGAAGCATGCTAGCAGTGCATATCGCTTCAACACCTCTAAGGAGGAAGTGCACAAGAAGGTGAAGAAGGCCTCGTGGTGGAAGAAGCTCCTCGTGTGCCAGAACATTGACATTTTCCATGGACAGTATGATGCATAAAATGCAAACAGGAATGTCATGAAGGAGCTCAAGCGGATCAAATAGCCCATGGATGTTGATCCTTCCCAGCAGCAGGCGTCTGATGGCACTCTCTCTTATGGACACTGGAGTCAGGGACGTGTAGACTGGTCCATGTTTGAGGATATGTCCTCTTCTTATCGCCCTCACGGCCAGAGCTCGACTCAGAATGACTAATGGTGATGAGGATGAGGATGAGGATGAGGATGAGGATGAGGATGAGGATGAGGATGAGGATGAGGATGAGGATGAGGATGCCGATGAGGACTTCAGTGGCTAGAGCCTGTATTGGTGTGTGTTAGTAGTGCTATTTTCCCTTTTTGGCATCTGGATGCCAAAGGGGGAGAAGTAGCCATGTATTAGGTTGCTACCGGGAATTTGCATGGGTACATGGGCTTCACGTTATTTTTATTTGCCTCTTTGAATCTCCGTGTCTTTATCTTATTTGTTTGAGAACTATGTTGTGTTGAATTTTGTTTTATGTGTTATGTGTGTTATGAAATTTGTACCTGGTTATGGT
Organism: Avena insularis; assembly: GCA_023614405.1. Taxonomy (NCBI): domain Eukaryota; kingdom Viridiplantae; phylum Streptophyta; class Magnoliopsida; order Poales; family Poaceae; genus Avena; species Avena insularis. The sequence goes on from CM042695.1 coordinate 262,207,106, forward strand.
TAAGACTATGGTATATCTAGCTTATCTATCTACTCTTTATTATATCTTGTCATAATTTGTTTTACCAATCTAGTGAGCATGTGATCCTAGGATATGTGATCTTGTATTCAAATGCAAAACTAAATTGGTCACACATCTAGGGGGAGCCGTACTATGTTGTGTAAAGTCATCTATTGTGAAATTTTTATCTATCCCATATGCAAATCCTTGGGTATTCATCAAACACCAAAAATGGGGAGATTGAAAGGGCATTTATGCCTTTCATATTATTTTGATGTTTGTAAACAACACTTGGATAGGTTTAATGCATTGCTGAATGTTTCAGGAGATATCAGATTCATTTTGGGTAATTTATACACATGGGAAAAAGGGCTTGATAGGAACTAAAAGAGGGCAAAATCAATATCTGGCGGTATGGTGGTATGCAGATTGTCTGCCTAACCGGAGTTTCGGCTGAAGCCGGAGTGTCCGGCCGTGGAATTTCGCCAGTTTTTCTCCCCAGGTGTGGACGTTCTGTGAGGCACTTCGGACACTACCCAGACTCTGGCCGGAAACTTGGCCATGCTGGAGTGTCCGACTGACGCACATCGGAATGTCTGGCTGGACTGGACTGTCCGGCCCATACAGGCCGGACTGTCCGGGTTAAGTGGCTCCAATTACTCTATTTTCTGGGGCCCCATAAAAGGACCCCTTCTTCTACCTTGGAACCTGCTCGTCCAGTTCAAGAACAACAGCACATTTTGAGCCACCAAATCCACAAGATCTCTTCACTCAACCATCCAAATTCATTGATCTTTGGAGAATCGAAGAAGGAGGCCTTGATCTATAGCTTCACCAAGAGAGATCTTTATTTCCCCCTCATTCACTTGAGGGCCCCTTGCTCTAGTCTTTCTTTGGAAACCCTAGCTTTGATTTGGTCCTTACAAGCTTGTCTTTGATTGTTTGACAGCTTTCTTGTATTTGGGAGCCTCCAATTAGGTTGTGGATGTGTGCCCTGAACTTGTTGTAATGGTGCCGGCTTCCACCTCGAAGGTTGCCGGTATAGTGGAAGAGGTGAATCGAACACTTTGGGGTGAGGTTCATTGGAGAACAAGGGAGGCCTCTCGTGGTGTTGGTGGTTTGAAACCACCCCCTCTCCAAACGTAGATGTACTTCCCCTCAAAAGGAAGGAACTACGGGAAACAAATCCTTGTGTCCTCGCGTCCACCACTTTGGTTACTTCTATCCTTTACCGCACTTTACTTTACTTGTTCTTGCTTAGTGTTGTGCTAGTTGGTGCTTGCTTGAGATATAGGTAAATTCACCTTAGTTGCATAATCTAGAGAATTTACCTTTCTTGTCAAACCCTAATTTGAAAAAGAATAAAATTTGAAGTAGCACCTATTCACCCCTCCTATAGGTGCCCATACGATCCTTTCATGTGTGTTATTTTCGCAGGGACTTGAACCTTGTGTGACGACGTGTATGGTAGTGGCAACAGTGCAAACACTCGCATGAGCCACTTGGTTGCTTCAATTCAACATGCCTACCTATTAATGGCTGGTAAAACTTTCCAACTCGAACCTTTTTTTAATAAGCACATAGGGATTGCACACTCGTGTCTCATATCCTGTTTCACTTGCACCTCATAAAAATCTAGGAGAGGCTTCTTCTAGAAATAGTTTTTTGACTTAAGCATGGTTCTTAGGTTGATGAACCGACTCAGTGGGACTTGTATTTTTTATCACTTGTGAGCTAAACCCGTGTCTTCATAAACACAAAAATATTTCGTTTTATTTTTAGTTTCTAAGCAGGTTCTCAAGGAAGGCACACCGGGCCATATCAAGAAATACAAGTTGAAGCAAAGGTTCTTTGTCCATCGAAAGAGAGGTTACTAGTACCCCAATGGTAAAATGTGTCACCCTTGCTTTCGACTAAGCTTGGGGTGGTAACCACTTATCACACTCTCTTTTGACAAATGCATTTTCTCTTTTGTTTTCGTGATCTTATCAAGTTTGGTTCTTGCAAAATTCTAAGCTTGAGGAGGTTACTTCTGCATGTCTAGAGTCTTGTGCAATTTTCATATTCGATGAAGGTTTAATGCAATCATGTATCCCGTTGTTTTTGAATGCTTGCTTAAATGAGTCTAGTTTTGTATTTATATGGGATACACTTGCTCATGATAGGCACCATAAGAGTTGACTTGAGCTTGCATGCATCTTGCCAAATTGTTTATTGTAGCACCCCGGGTAAAACCACTACTAGAAAATCCTTGTTGTTTTTAATATGTGCATCATCATGACATCAGCATGCATCTGTTTGCATAAAACTATTTTCTAAAAGCCTATTTTGTTTTCTAGATGTTCTCCTCTCTATTCAAATCCAAATCCCAGATCTGTCCGGATCTTTTATTTGTCTAAAATAATTTTACAAATGTTTTGTTTTAAAATAAAGAAAAATAATAAATAATAAATCTATTTTGTTCCGAGGGAGGCCGCCACCGGCCAAGCCCAAAAGGCCCAGCTGGCAGCAGCCTACCACCCCCGGCTAATCCTAACCCTAGATCTAATCTATCTAAACTCTAGCCCCACCTAAACCCTAACCCTAAATCTCCCCACCTAGCCTCACCCAGCCGCTGCTACCCCTGTGCAAGCCCACCACCACCCTCACCTTGCTGCCACACCCATAACCCACCCCGGTCACCACTCGACACCGCGCGCAGCCAGCGACATACACACGCAAGCCCGCGCTCGATGACCGCGTCCACCCCGTAGCAACCTGGCCCCACCCCGCGGACCCAGTCCACCCCGCGTACATCGTACGCAGCCAACCCCTCTCCCTCTCGCCTGCCCCCACCATTCCCGTGAACCCGACCCCGCTGGCCCCTCTCCTCCTGCACGTGACCCTTCCTCGCGATGCGACCCAGTGCCCCGCGATCCCCATCTCCTCCTCTGCTTCCCTCGACCATCACTCGCGCGCCGCCACCCGGCTCTCCGCTTCCCCACCGCCAAGCTCCCTCACTTCCCTAGTGTCGCCCTGACCCCGACCCTTCCGCTGCCAGGCCTCTGCCTTCGCCGGGCGCCCCTCCCTCCTCTAGCTTCCTTCCTCCCCGCCGCCGCTTGCAGGAACCTGCCCTGACGCCATCCTCATCCGCCTCTCCGTTAGCAGCCATGGTCGCCGTATCCCCTTGGCAGTGGCTCGCCGCGACCCTCCTCTCACCACCGGCCCCTCCGCTGGTCAGCCATCGCCGCCCCCCGCTCTCCCTCGCTTTGTCCTCGACCCCGTGAGATCCTGCTACCGGCGCCCTCACCCTGTCTTCCTCCCGTAGCCCTCTGTACACTCCTCGTCCGAGGCCTCTGGCAGGAAGCGTCCTCTGCTCCCCGGTCAAGATCGTCTCCACCGTCGGTACCCGTGTTCGGCTCAGTCTCCGCCACCAGGTCCATCTTTGATGCAAGTCGTGAGCTTTTTCTGCCAGTTACATGTTGATCCAAGCACGGTTGTGTGCCTCTGTTGTGCTGATGTTGTTGTTTGGGTAATTTTGTGGAGGTGACCGCGAGGTAAGATAAATGCGGGTGTGCTGTTTATGGTAAGATGAGTTGCCCGGTCCGGCCCTCCGAAGTCGCAAGATCTTCCCTGAAAAAATCGACACCTGACCCTCCACAAGAGACCGCAGAACCCCGAGACCTTCTTCATGGAACATCAAGACCCCGGATCCGAAGATCAAGCCCCGACGCCCCGATCTTAGGGATCCAAAGAACGACCACGGAGTTCGAAGACCGAACCCGAAACCTCGGCGAACCCCAGGATCGCTGATACCCGATGTGTGACCCCTATTCCAGACCTCTATTTTTATAATATATGACATATACTTGATGCATAACAATCATTCATACTCGCATACATGTTGTGGTTTTAGGGGCATTATACCGATTCACCTCATAATTAAATATAGAGCGCATATGCGGGCGAATCTAGTCTTATATTGGCTCCATTTCAATTTATGTAGCGAACCGGTGTCATGTTTTGTCTTGTTAAGACAACATTTAAATTGCGGGGTACCTAAACAACTTGAACTCTCTAATTAATTGTCGGGACCTCGGTTCCGCTTAATATTGCCCAATTGCATCGCATCTTTGCCATGTCATACCTCATGCATGCATCATGCCGATCTTCTGTCGTAGTATTAAATAGTGCATTCGATGTTTCTTCTAGTGCTTTGCTTCTTCACGGATTAGGCCTATGAGTTGATGCGAGTGACGCCCGTTCTTCGGATGAAACTTCAACAATGTTTTCAGGCGAGCATTCTCCCTCTTTCTGCCTATTTTATATTTTTAGTCTTTATTTCCTCATGTTGATCTATTGCTATCTGTGTTGCGATGCTCTAGTTTTTCATACCCGTGATATCTCTTGCAGCCACTATATTGCCTTGGACACCTCCTATTACCTATTGTTTGGTAGATACTCGGCCTTACGAGTCGTAGTTGCTTGCTCAGGTGCTGCATCGCGCCGTCGATGTTCCACATTTGTTGGAGTATTGTTGCATGCTTAATGTTGGAGATGATCATGACTTTAATTACCGTTTAATAACAAAAATTGAAGTAGGTAAATAATGCAGAGGCACGGGTGGGCAATAGATGTTATTTGGTTTTTAATCGTCCACTTGTATCCCATAGGACCCTGAGTACTTGATACCTGTTCTTTGAATATTCGCACTATCCGCATGTGGGACCATGAATCCCCCTAACCCTAGCTTGAGTCATATTTAATTCCTTGGGGCCACAAAGTAGTTTGGGGCTTTATTACTATCTTGTACTTATGCCATGCTTTACTACTTTATTTACGATTGCGCGTGGAGCGCCTGTACTATTTAGGTAAGTGGAATGTTTCCGTGGTATCGACAAGCCCAGTCACACTTTCGGGTTCCCAGTCATTTACAGCCATTGACACAAACCTCTGGGTACGTCTCAGAGCCGGCCAACTTCGTCGCGGGTTGCTTAGTGTGGTGGACCCCTGAAATCAAATATGAATCTTGCGAATGTTCGGTCGTGATGCCTCGTTGGGTTTTCATTTGGTTTTTACCGAGGTTGATCGTGCGTGTGTTGCTATTTGTGCCCCCTGCAGGGTAAAACTTTCTGAAAGCTGTGTCCGCGGTTATGGACGACTTGGAGCACAGTATCTCGATCATAGACAACTATAACTAAAGTAGTGCTATAAATTTGACTTTATAATGACTAGTAATCAGCTTCACTACAACGGAATGGCTAAATAAAAGTACCAACAATTGCTGGTTTTGGGATGCCTCATGCTATATGTATCTGACTAGTAAGTATTTCAACTACAACAGAATGGTTAACTAAAACTGCCCACTGTTTATAATATCAGGATGTCTCATGCTATCTATATCTGACTAGTAATTTCCGCAACTATAACGGAATGAATAAAACTGCCAACTGTGTGAGTTCCTCGGTTGACTTCCTCGTTTGGTCTCGAGGGGGAAATACCAGGATGGGTATCCTTGGTGATAGTTTCAGTTTGGATCCGAATAGGTATTTCTTATACCTATCTGATAGCCGCTAGTTGTATTGAGTCTCTATAGGTTGTTTACTGCATGTTGCGCTGCCGCTTCAGTCCACCATACCTATGTAGGCGAGGACCACCAAATTCTAGTATCGCCGTGTACTGTCCTCAGTACTGACCGCTCTCTTTATCCTTTGCCCTTTGTCGGCACACCTTTTTTAAGCAGGTTTTGAGATTGACGTTGTTAGAAGGGTTACCCTTCCGGCTTGGCCTGGGCAGGGTTATGGACACCATTGGTTATTCTTCAGGGCTCTTAGCTCAATTTGCATCTTGTCTGTACTTGTACGCTATATCGTTTTAAAGGTGATTTGGATCTTTGTATTGTATATCTGTATTCTTGACTCTTTAAGTCGTTGTTGTATATATCTGTTCGGTGGGTTCCATCATGGACTGATGTGTAATGGTATTACTTCGTTTTCCACCCGCACGAAAGTGCCTGGTGGGCGCCTTTGAATCTTTTCTATGCGGGTTTTGCGGGAATCGCTAAAACTTGCATAGGGCCGATCCGAGGGTGTTACAGAGTGGTATCAGAGCTCGTGATTTGATACCCTTGGTCCAGCCTGTAGGATAACCTAGCTAACGGCCGCTGTAGAGTGTCAAAACTATTTTGGAAAATCGATTGGATAGATCTGATTAGGTCTACTTTTACTCCTTACCCTTTTCTATTCTCCTCTTACCTCTGCGTGTTTTTGATCTGCTCTCTTATCTTTTCTTCGAGTCCAGGAATTCTCGTGGTTGGGTTTCTGTCGTACCTTCAAGGTTTCGCATCCATCCTCTTGTAACGGTGCTTCGACATCCGGTCGTCATGCTATCGGATGAACCTTTCATCTGTTGTATCTTTCAGTGGACCAAAAATTCACTAAAAAATTTATTTCTATCCTCCTGTGATTTCCGATACGACGAAGTCATCTACATCAGATCTAATGAGAATCTCCATCCCTCCTTAGTTTCTGAACCTCGCCTGTCGAGATCTTCAGTCTGAATTCCGAGAGTTGGTTGCCTAATTCTCCTATTCATGTGCAGAGTAATATTTTGGGTGCGTGATGGACTGTTCACCATCCGACTACTCTTATCATTCGCTCTTGTGCATTGAATCAGTGGATCAAGCAATTTTACTCCATCCGCAGAAGTTAAAGGTGGCCTTATTTTTCGAGACCTTTGCCTTCGTCCTTTGTTTCCGGTGTGTTCGCTCGACAAACATGATCAACGACCTCTTGTTGGTGGTGTCACCGATTTCAACACGAAGAAATAATCTTTGTTAGTGGTGTCGCGAAGAGCTACATGAAGCGAGAAGATTCAGACCGTCGGCCTTCTTCCCCGTACCATGAGGCGGATCTCGTGGGCGAGTTCCATTGTTAGTGGTGTCGAATTGTAGCACCCCGGGTAAAACCACTACTAGAAAATTGTTGTTGTTTTTATTATGTGCATCATCATGACATCAGCATGCATCTGTTTGCCTAAAACTATTTTCTAAAAGCCTATTTTGTTTTCTAGATGTTCTCCTCTTTGTTCAAATCCAAACCCCAGATCTGTCTGGATCTTTTATTTGTCTAAAATCCTTTTACAAATGTTTTTTTAAGTAAAGAAAAATAATAAATAATAAATCTATTTTGTTCTAAGGAGGTAAACAAAGGCCTGAACAAGCACACTTTACCACCCACACCCGCGCCCGGGCCCAAAGAATGGGCAGCAGCAGCCTACCACCCCCGGCTAATCCTGAACCTAGATCTAATCTATCTAAACTCTAGCCCTACCTAAACCCTAACCCTAAATCTCCCACCTAGCCTCACCCAGCCGCCGCCACCCCTATGCAAACCCACCACCACCCTCACCTTGCTGCCACACCCACCCCACCCACCCACCTGCACGACACACCGACTCAGCCACACGCGCAATGGCTCGTGCTGTGATGCGCATCACCCGTAGCAACCTGGCCCCACCCCGCTGACCCAGTCCACCCCGCGTACAACGTACGTAGCTAACCCCTCTCCCTCTTGCCTGGCCCCACCATTCCCGTGAACCCGATCCCGCTGGCCCCTCTCCTCCTGCACGTGACCCTTCCTCGCGATGCGACCTAGCTCCCCGCGATCCCCATATCCTCCTCTGCTTCCCTCGAGCCTCGCTCATGCGCCGCCGCCCGGCTCTCTGCTTCCCCGCCGCCAAGATCCCTCACCTCCCCGGCGTCACCCCTGACCCCGGCCCTTCCGCCGCCGCCGCCTCCCTAAGCGCGGGCCACCACCGCTACCACCTCTCCTCGCCGCCCTCTCGACGAATCCCGCTACCAGGCCTCTGCCGTTGCCGGGCGCCCCTCCCTCCTCTAGCTTCCTTCCTCCCCGCCGCCGCTTGTAGGAACCTGCCCTGACGCCATCCTCATCCGCCTCTCCGTCAGCGGCCATGGTCGCTGTATCCCCTTTGCAGCGGCTCGCCACGACCCTCCTCTCACCACCGGCCCCTCCGCTGGTCAGCCATCGCCACCCCCGCTCTCCCTCGCTTTGTCCTCGGCCCCATGAGCTCCTGCTACCGACGCCCTCACCCTGTCTTCCTCCCATCGCCCTCTATACACTCCTCGTCCGAGGCCTCCGGTAGGACGCGTCCTATGCTCCCCGGTCAAGCTCGTCTCCACCCGGTCAAGCTCGTCTCCACTGTTGGTCCCCGTGTTCCACTCAGTCTCTGCCACCAGGTCCATCTCCGATGCAAGCCGTGAGATTTTTTTGCCAGTTACATGTTGATCCAAGCACGGTTGTGTGCCTCTGTTGTGCTGATGTTGTTGTTTGGGTAATTTTGTGGAGGTGACCGCGAGGTAAGATAAAGGAGGGCGTGTTGTTTATGGTAAGATGAGCCTTGCCCGGTCCGGCCCTCCGAAGTCGCAAGATCTTCCCTGAACAAATCGACACCCGACCCTCCACAAGAGACCGCAGAACCCCGAGACCTTCACGGTACATCAAAACCCCGGATCCGAAGATCAAGCCCCAACGCCCCGATCTTAGGGATCCAAAGACCGACCACGGAGTTCGAAGACCGAACCCGAAACCTCGGCGAACCCCAAGATCGCCGATACCCGATGTGTGACCCCTATTCCAGACCTCTATTTTTATAATATATGACATATACTTGATGCATAACAATCATTCATACTCGCATACATGTTGTGGTTTTAGGGGCATTATACCGATTCACCTCATAATTAAATATGGAGCGCATATGCGGGCGTATCTAGTCTTATATTGGCTCCATTTCAATTTATGTAGCGAACCGGTGTCATGTTTTGTCTTGTTAAGCCAACATTTAAATTGCGGGGTACCTAAACAACTTGAACCCTCTAATTAATTGTCGGGACCTCCGTTCCGCTTAATATTGCCCAATTGCATCGCATCTTTGCCATCTCATACATCATACATGCATCATGCCGATCTTCTGCCATAGTATTAAATAGTACATTCGATGTTTCTTCTAGTGCTTTGCTTCTTCACGGATTAGGCCGATGAGTTGATGCGAGTGACGCCCGTTCTTCGGATGAAACTTCGACAATTTTTTCAGGCGAGCATTCTCCCTCTTTCTACCTATTTTATATTTCTAGTCTTTATTTCTTCCTGTTGATGTATTGCTATCTGTGTTGCAATGCTCTAGTTTTTCGTACCCGTGATATCTCTTGCAGCCACTATATTGCCTTGGACACCTCCTATTACCTATTGTTTGGTAGATAATCGGCCTTGCGAGTCGTAGTTGCTTGCTCAGGTGTTGTGTCGCGCCTTTGATGTTCCACAGTTGTTGGAGTATTGTCGTATGCTTAATGTTGGAGATGATCATGACTTTAATTACCGTTTAATAACAAAAATTTAAGTAGGTAAATAATGCAGAGGCACAGGTGGGCAATAGATGTTATTTGGTTTTTAACCGTCCACTTGTGTCCCGTAGGACCCCGAGTACTTGATACCTGTTCTTTGAATATTCGCACTATCCGCATGTGGGACCATGAAACCCCCTAACCCTAACTTGAGTCATATTTAATTCCTTGGGGCCACAAAGTAGTTTGGGGCTTTATTACAATCCTGTACTTATGCCATGCTTTACTGCTTTATTTAAGATTGTGCGTGGAGCGCCTGTACTGTTAAGGTAAGTGGAATGTTTCCGCGGTATCGACAAGCCCAGTCACACTTTCGGGTTCCCAGTCATTTACAGCCATTGACACAAACCTCTGTGTCCGTCCCGGAGCCAGCCAACTTCGTCGCCGGTTTGCTTAGTAGGGTGGCCCCCTGAAATCAAATATGAATCTTGTGAATGTTCTATCGTGATGCCTCATTGGGTTTTCATTTGGTTTTTCCGAGGTTGTTCGTTCGTGTGTTGCTATTTGTGCCCCCCTACAGGGTAAAACTTTCTGAAAGCCGTGCCCGCGGTTATGGACGACTTGGAGCACAGTATCTCGATCATAGACAACTATAACTAAAGTAGTGCTATAAATTTGACTTATAATGACTAGTAATCAGCTTCACTACAACGGAATTGCTAAATAAAAGTACCAACAATTGTTGGTTTTGGGATGCCTCATGCTATATGTATCTGACTAGTAAGTATTGCAACTACAACGGAATGGTTAACTAAAACTGTCCACTGTTTATAATATCAGGATGACCTCATGCTATCTATATCTGACTAGTAATTGCCGCAACTATAACGGAATGAATAAAACTGCCAACTATGTGAGTTCCTCGGTTGACTTCCTCGTTTGGTCTCGAGGGGGAAATACTAGGATGGGTATGGTTGGTGATAGTTTAAGGTTGGATCCGAATAGGTCTTTCTTATCCCTATCTGATACCCGCCAGTTGTATTGAGTCTCTATAGGTTGTTTAGTGCATGCTGCGCTGCCGCTTCAGTCCACCATACCTATGTAGGCGAGGACCGATGAATTTTAGTCTCACCGTGTACTGGCCTCAGCACTGACCGCTCTCTTTCTCCTTTGCCCTTTGTCGGCACCCCTTTTGTTTAAGCAGGTTTTGAGATCGACGTCGTTAGCAGGGTTACCCTTCTGGCTTGGCCTGGGCAGGGTTATGGACGCCATTGGTTATTATTCAGGACTCTTAGCTCAATTTGCATTTTTGTCCGTATTCGGATGCTATATCATTTTAAAGGTGATTTGGTTCTTTGTATTGTATATCTGTATTCTTGACTCTTTAAGTCGATGTTGTATATATTTGTTCTATGGTTTCCATCGTGGACTGATGTGTAATGGTATTACTTCATTTTCCACCCGCACGAAAGTGCCTGGTGGGCGCCTTTGAATAGTTTATATGTGGGTTTGGCGGGAATCGCTAAAACTTGCATAGGGCCGATCCAAGGGTGTTACATTTATCAAGCTTGTGACAATATTTGTGATCCTCTAGAAAACATTGCCACAATCTCTACACTTTGAAAGAATGAATATTTTATCAAGATCTTTTGAAATTTTCTAGTTATCACCTAATAGTTTTTTCCTAAATAAATAGTTATGCTCGACCCCATAGTGTCAAAACAATAGACTTGATAGTTTGCTTACGGAAGGAGTTGCCAATTGGAAATGATATTTCAAAGAGTTGAGTTATATGCCAAATAAGGTGTTATTTAATTGTCTTAAGAGTTTAGCCGTAAAGATACTCAACACCATAGATGTGATGATCAACTTGATAGTACTCTTTGAAAGGATTTGTTTGAAGAAACTAATGTTTAGCAGTAATTGAGATGCATGACAAATCTTGACCTGTTGATCAAAGTATGATATTGCTTTATGCGTGTATACACCACTGTCGCACTCCATGGAGGTCCAACAATTCTGCTGGCCTATAAATGATCTACCAAGAGAGAAATCTCAGATTTTGGCTATGAGTTGATTAAACATCTATAACAGCAATGTTATGATGGGTAAGAGTTTTGGCCTCCTCATGAGCCTGACTTCAAAGAAAAAAAGGGAATACTCCTCTGACCATTATGAGAAATCATTATACCAAAAAGGTATACCTTGGTAATGGTCAAGAGTATCCATTCTTAGCCTGCATAGTCTGATTAAACACACTAAGTTTTGGCATGATCTCCTTACTGATGAACTAAAGTTTTAGAAACACAAATAATAGAAAAGGAGTGTTTGATAGCCATGATTCATTGATGTGGATGACCAAATGAGACACTCTAATGCTATGCTTATTTTGACATGTTCTCGCATTTCCTTTTGGCATAAATATCGTTACTAAGATATAAATTTTCTGAAAGCTCAATAACTGATGTTTGCACTTGAGAGACTTAACTAAATGACATGATTAGTTAGAATCGATAAACTTTATTCCTATTTATGCTTTACATCTATTTATGACTAAGTTTTGCCTCATAAAAATAATTATATGAAAAGTTATAAAAAGGTGCAATAAGAGGATCACAAGTTTGCTTGCAAGTTAGATTCACTGTGGACATGGAGCATATAAGTTTTGAAGAATCTTTGGTGGTCTTTATAACTGAGCTTGTATTGCCTTGTATGAGTACATGTTTCTCTTTGAGCTTGCAAGAAAAATAAGGATGCAAGGCATACTAAAGTTTCAATGACAAGCAAAATTCCCCTCATATTATTTATCGATAGTTACTGCTCGAGAAGAGCAGAATCTTAGTTTGGGGAGGTTGATAAGTGGAATTTATGTACACTTTTATAGAAGTATTTTATGCATATCAACCACCCATCTCATGCTTTATCTAGCTGCAGTTATGCCAAATATGCATGGTTTCTGTTATTCATTCATTTTCATATGAGCTTTCATATTTAGTAGTTTAGGTAGAATTCTATCCCTCTTCCTTGTATTTGACATGTTTGTAGGTGTTGATGATGATTATGGATAAAACAAAGGCAAAAGGAACAAAGAGAGCATAATATGGAGGAGCTGAAGGGACCAAACTTAGCCATTTGAGGTGTTGAAAAAATTGAATTTTTACAACTACTCAAAATAAATATCCAAGACTATTGGGTTGTAGCCCTCGTCGAGACGAATCCAACGAGCCTAAGAACACCCAAAATGGATTTCGTATGAAGAAGTGGTGACCAAAATACAGAAGAGCCCAAAAGTTCAACGACCAACTATACGACTGGAGAAAAAATTCTGGTCGTATAGTTGCGCCCATATAGTTGCAAAAAGGGTAAAAAACGACGGGATTTCGCCCCCCATAAGCTCCAAACCTTACCTAAGTCATATGACGGTATAGGGGGAACCCTAGGGAACCCCCAAGGCCTATATAAAGGTGGGAGGAGTCAAGAAACATAATAATGCACCATATACAAGATCTAGATCCCATCTACCATCTCCACGGTGCTGCCCTGCCGCCTCCATAGCCTCTGCAGCTCCACAAAGATCTAGATCTCCATCAACACCATCAAGCCATCCAAGCAATAAGAGGATGAGAAGGAGGATGCCGCCATCATTACACCGTCATCACCATCTCCATCGCCACTACCCCTTCATCCTTCCCCATCATGGTCTCTGTGATGGGTTGTAATATGGCTTGAACCCCCTTTTATTAATGTTATGATGATTTGAGTAATTGAAGTGTGGTGTGTTATTGTTAATTAATATGTTTGTGCTTTCTCTTTACATTGTTCTATTCATGATATTATTCTAGTGATTGGAGACGTCCAATCCATTGTTGAGGAATTTACTAGGGATTCACGGTGTGTCACAAAACTTATCATTAGTCTATGCTCTTCCATGGGTAGAACTAATAGGCTATTTTCTATAAGTGATTTGCGGAAGCAATATCAGCTTAGGATGCACCGCCCAGAGTTCCCCAGGATCACTCATGATATAGATAGGTATAGTGTTGCGAATTGCTCAACCCAGAGTGACAGACGGGATATCTTGTGATTAGCACACTTGCTTAGGAGTACGGTTGTCCATAGAACTTAATGCCTTTGCTCTGGTCTTATTATCTTAATTGGTCTTGTTACCTTAATACACTATTATCTTGTGAGATGACCCATGTCCGAAGAGGGTGTGGACAATTGAGTTGTCTGGTTGCCACTTACCAATGGTGGGAGACAACAGTATTTGAGGGACCACCACAAGTATTGTTTATAACTATTCCATAAGCACTTATCATGCACACCGTTATACACAATATTACTTGAGGAATCGTAGCATTAATATTTTACTTCATTGCTTATCTACATTAATATTTAAACTCATTTCATTCACCTCTTTCTAGTTTTACTTTTGTTATAATTTTCTTCTAGTCCTAGTAGTAGTTGTTAAAAATCATCTTAAATTCATTTATCCTAGTAACTTATAGAATAGGCCATTTCCAAACCATGGTTTGGGTGCGAACATGGCCGCATTGACAACGTGGCTGCAGGGTCGTGTTGTTTCTGTTTGCCGAGCTCTCATCGGGACAAACTCTTTAAATATTTGCTGCTACAAGTACTGCAATAACTCTGTTGTTGGTGCAGGAATCCAGTCATCACCCGGCAGGGCAGAAAATCCCTGTTTTCAATGTTTTTGATGTTTTAGGACCTATACGAAGTCAAATGGACCTGCACTTTTGGGAATGCCATTATTTATCCATGATAAGCATCTGGAGCACAAGAATCCACCTAGGAGGGCTAGGAGGCCCAAGATAGCTTGAGTGGCGCGTCTAGCCCAGGTGGGCTCGCCACCCTCCTCGGCTGTCTGATCGGCTCGATTCTTTCACCCATGGAGTTCTCTTGACCAAAAATCCCTATATAAGGACCCCTAGGAGTCCTCGAGACGGATCACACCACAGACAAAAACACCACCAAACAGAGTCAGATCCAGCGAAGATTGGAGGGGTAAACTCCACTGGATCCACCTCTAGGGAGATCTCCACCCTCTCCAACATCTCCAGCATCATCACCATGATGAAGAGGGAGTAGTCCACCTCTGGGCTATGGGTTTGTGGTAGTATCTTCATCTATTTCTCTCTTGTCCTTCATATATCTAGTACCATCTGAGCTGCCCTACATGAGTATGGTCATATTTGTAATTCCTATGTGGTGGACCTTTGTTCTATGATTTGATATTTGAGATTGGAATCTATTTTGTGTAAGATGTTTTGATAGATGCATATCATGCACCCCCGTTCTTAATTGCTTATTTTTATCCAACTTGTATGCAATAACTTGTATGGGGAGAAGTGTTTGTTAGATGGAGTAACATGGTGATAGAGATTGAATTGTGACAAACAATATTCAAGATCTACTTTGGTTTTTACCTTTCTTTTGCAGCCTCACTAGGGATAAAATGAAATCATGTGCTATATTTATCATGTGATAGTGTGATAATCTTGTTAGATCAAGGTAATATTGTATTCCAAACAACATGTTATATTGCTTAAAGCTATACTATGATTTGTTCTTAATTCAAGATTGCATGCAGATTTCCCTTTCTTGAGGAGTATAAGAGAGATGTATTTCATCTCTATGTTAGAATATGATGCCCATATTAATTCCTTTATCAAGCACATATAAAATTTCCATGAATCTTTTCATTGATGAATTGTTTTGTGATCACTACAACTTAAAAAGAGAGTAGACAAGTGAATCCATGAACCCCAGTCTGATTTTTATCATAAGAAACACATTTCCATTTCATCTACCATCTTTTATATTTTTTGTAATTTAATATTTCGAAAATACAAAAATACTTTCTCTACTTGCAATCGCTCATAAAAACCCAAAAACAACTTTATCTTCACATATCTCATATAGTTTGCATTACTTTACTTTATTTACTTTAGTTTGTTTTATATTTTATTTCATATTACTAATACAAAACCTTGTGCTTTACAACCACTTGTTGGTGGAGTTGGGGACACAAGAATTTTTTTTTTACTTTATAGGTTGCTTGAAGAGGAGAAGACAAATACCCTTCCATAACCAGTTCTCCGAGAGTTCGATATAAACCCTCGAGTCACCCTTGTGGGGAAAAGAAGCTTGCTACAACACGTTGCACTTGGAGTCCCAATGAAAAGTGGCCATGTTTGTTGCCATCACGCCCGCGGCCTCTCCGCCAGCTTCCTCCCGCGGACCCTTGCTTTGCGCTTCAACCCCCGAGCCCCCTAGACGGTTCGGTGCCTTAGGATTCCTTATATTTTCAACCACCTCTTCACACTCCACTACCAGGACAACGCTTGATGTTTGCAGTATGGCAACTAGGTATAGTAGCAGTGGCTCGCGGAATTTGGGTGCCACCATGACAGGAGGGCTGGTGAGGTACCTCTTGAGGGCCTCAAACGCCTCGTCAGCCTCCAGAGTCCACTAGAACTTCCCTGTGAGCTTCATGATCTTGAAGATGGGGAGGGCCTTCTTGCCTAGCTTGGAGATGAACCTCCCTAGCACTGCCATACATCTCGCCAAGCGTTGCATCTCCTTAAGCCGTGTTGGTGGACGCATCTCCTCAATGCCCAGACCTTGTCGGGGTTGGCCTCGATTCCCCGATGCGATACTAGGAAACCGAGGAGCTTAACCGACGAAACTCCAAACACACACTTTCCAGGGTTGAGCTTGATGTTTACCCGGTGCAAGTTGGCGAAGGTTCCCGTCAGGTCCGCCACTAAGGTGTCATTCTGCTGGGCCTTTACCACGATGTTGTTGACATAGGCTTCTGCATTCCTTCTCATATGCTCGCCCACGGTGATGCGCATGAGCCTCTGGAAGGTTGCTCCGGCGTTCTTCAGGCTGAACGACATGCAGGTGTAGAAGTACACTCCGCATGGGGTGATCAAGGTCGTTTTCTCTTTGTTCTCTTTAACCATCTTGATCTGGTCGTACCTGGAAAAGGCATCCAGGAAGCACAGCTGGTCGTAGCTTGTCGTGGAGTCCACAATCTGGTATATCCGTGGGAGCGGGAAGGGATCCTTTGGGAAAGCCTTGTTGAAGTCGGTGAATTTGACGCAGAGCCGCCCGCCCCCAGTGGCCTTTGGTATTGTAGGGTTCATAGCATGGAAAACAAAAAAATTCTATTGCATGAACACACAAAACCAAGATCTAATCTATGGCAAAGCCAAGATCTAATCTACGAGGTCGGTGCAACGAGATTGTAGAGAACTAACCCACGTATATCCAAAGCATTAACGATATTAGATCTCGTGGTTAATGTAGTCGATCACTTGCCTATCTCAAGATCATGTAGATGATCCTTCTGGCGCCGTGTTCCGGCAGTGCTTTAGCAATCGGTCACACGTACGGAGTCGATGAAGACGTTCCTCTCCTGGTTCCAGCAGGGCAGAGGAGGTAGTAGATCTCCTCAGAATCCCAATAGCACGACGGTGTGGTGGTGATGTTAGAGGAGGAGATATTTATACAAGGCTTCGCCTAAGCTGGAGCAGGGTGGTGGAAGAGAGAGGGGTGACGCCTAGGGTTTAGGCGCGCGAGACAAGTTGCCAAGAGGGTGTGCCCCACCCTTCCTTATATGGGTGGGAGGCCGGAGTCCAAGGGCCTCCCTACCCTAGCCGAGTCCCCCCAACTCAGATAGCAAGGGGAGAGACCCTCCCCAACTCGTCTAGTAAGAGGAGAGGTGGAAACTTTCCTTTCAAGTTTTCCCCTTCCTTCCCAAACTAGGATTTGACTTTTCAAACTAGGGTTTGACCCTTTCTTCCTAGTCCTTGGACGGGTTGCCCTTGGTCTTGGTGCGACCAACCCCTTAGGGCATGTTGCATCCCAAGTGATCCCTCCCGGGGTGGTGGACCTTCTAGAACATTTTAGAAGCTTCCGGTCAAAACATCAAAATCATTTCCGAGCCCCGGAAATTGACTTTCCTTATATGAATATTATTCTCCGGACCATTCCGGATCTCCTCGTAATGTCCTGGATCCAATCCGAGACTTCAAACAACATTAGGTCTCCAACTCATATTCCATATATACTTAAACAACATTGACTCCTTAAGCGTGTCTCCCTACAGTTCGCGAACTATGAACACATGATCGAGACATCTATTTGGTCAATAACCAATAGAGGGATCTAGAAATCCATATGTGTAGGGGTTCGTAGCATGGAAAACAAAAAAATTCTATTGCATTAACACACACAAGACAATATCTAATCTACTAGACCGGTGCAACGAGTTGATAGAGTACTAACCCTCGAATATCCAAAGCGTTTAACGAGACCGGCTTCTCGTGGTTGATGTAGTCGTTCACTTGCCGATCTCAAGATCACATAGACGATCCTTCCGGCACTGCGTTCCGGAAGAACTTCCGCATTCGGTCACACGTTCAGTTGTAGATCTATCCTCGCGATTCCAACAGCACGACGGTGTGGTGGTGGAAGTAGAGGGGAAATTCCGTAGGTCTTTGCCTAAACTGGAGTGGGTATGGTGGATTAGAGAGGGCCTTGGAAACTAGGGTTTAGAGGCCAAGGGGTGGAGGTGGCCGGTTTCTAGGGTTTAGCTAGGCGGCGGTACTTTAGAGGGGATCTAGGGAGGCGCCAACTAGAGAGGGGGGCGGCGGCCAGCCTAGGGTTTTGGTGTGAGGGGTAGGGGCGCCCTACCCCTCCTTATATAGGTGGGGAGAGGCGGTTGGGGGGAGGGGAGTCCTCCCCCAACTCCTTTTCACGGCCAGTGGCAAGGGAGGGAGGGGAAATCTTCCCTAACTAGGTTTCATCTCCTCCCTCCACTAGGCAACCATGTTGGGATTTGACTTTTCAAGCTAGAGTTTGACTATTCAAACTAGAGTTTGATTTCTCTCTTCCCATTGCCCAGCCAAGTGACCTAGGACATGATGCAACCATTCCATGGTGGTATGACACATCCATGTACCCTTCCCACTCCATATCAGTGGACCTTCTAGACCCTTCTAGAAGATTCCGGTGAAAACACCGAAAACATTTCCGAACTCCAGAATTGGACTTTCCTTATATGAATCTTATTCTCCAGACAACTCTGGATCTCCTCGTGATGTCCTGGATCCTATCTGAGACTCCGAACAACATTCGGTCTCCAATTCTATACCATATCTACTAAACAACATCGAATCCTTAAGTGTGTCTCCCTACGGTTCGTGAATTATGCAGACATGATCGAGACTCTTCTTCGATCAATAACCAATAGAGGAATCTGGAAATTCATATGGCTCCCACATATTTCTATGATTACTTCATGATTGAATGAACCATTTACATTCGATACCAATTTCCCTTTGTACCGCGATACTTTACCTATCCGAGGTTTGATCATCGGTATCTCTACATACCTAGTTCAACCTTGTTACCGATAAGTACTCTTTACTCGTTTCCTGTGATATGTGATCCCTTGTGAAATAGTCACATTCTTGAAAGCCAATTGGATGACTGATGGTGCCTTAGAGCGCTTCGTCGGGAAACCCCAAGAGCAAGGTGTGAGGCAGCACGACATCAAGTCTTCCCTCGGTAAGAAAACGAGGTTATCGAACCAGTAGGAGGAAGGAAACATCTCAAAGGTGTTGCAAGCAACATGGAAACCTGCACAACACAAACTCAAGACTTTTCCCCAACGAACAGTGACGTTGTCAATCTCACCGGTTGCTGTAACAAAGGATTAACTGTATGGTGTGGAAGGTGATGGTGGTTTGCAGAAAGTAAACAGTAATAGTGGAAGATGTATCAATGGTAAATATTGGACCAGGGTCCATAGTTCACTAGAGGTGTTCTCCTTAGATAAACAAACATTGCATGCTGGGTAAACAAATTACAGCAGGGCAATTGACAGGACTAAGCAAGGCATAACAATGCAATACTAGACATCATGATCCTATGAGATTCGATTGGGAAATACAACAAGATACATATACCACCATCCAACTGCTTCTATGACTAGAAGTCCACCTTTGGGTTATCACCTAAACCCTCTCCAGTATTAAATTGCAAGCAATAGACAACTGCTTTAAGCAAAGTGTGTAAGGTAAACAATCCACTTGTTCCATGAACAAAAGACCGTTGTTTTCTCCCTAGTGGCAACAACACATCTACAACCTTAGAGATTTCTGTCACTTCCCTTGATTAAATAGAGGCATGAACCCACTATCGAGCATAAATACCCCCTCTTGGAGTCACTAGCAACTACTCGGCCAAGATAGCTACTAACAATGAAGAGCATGCAAGATCACAAACAACATAGACATGCTAGAATCAATAAGACAAAACCATTAATCAATCTGACATAGTAATCTCAATATCCATCGGATCCCCGCAAACACAACATGCATGATTACAAATAGATGAGATCTTGATCATGAACCGAGCTCACAAGATCTAGACATGAAAGTATAAAGGAGGAGATACAACCATCTAGCTACTACATGGAACCGTAATCCAAGGTGGAACTACTCACGCTTCATATTGAAGGCTGGCATGATGAAGAAGAAGGCCTCCGGGATGATCTCCCCTCCGGCAGGGTGCCGGGTAGAGCTTTATAT
The DNA here is from genome assembly GCA_023614405.1 of Avena insularis. Taxonomy (NCBI): domain Eukaryota; kingdom Viridiplantae; phylum Streptophyta; class Magnoliopsida; order Poales; family Poaceae; genus Avena; species Avena insularis. Next base: position 262,227,071 of record CM042695.1, read on the forward strand.
CCCCCTGATCTAGGGACGATGGTGGCGGCGGCTACAGACGGTTTCATGGAATATTTATCGGGTAATTAGGGTTTAGGCATCGGGGGCTTCTTATAGGCGAAGAGGCGAGGCAAGAGGGCGGCCAGGGGGCCCACACCCTGCCCAGGCGCAGCCTAGGGTGGGCCCGCGCCTGGGGGTGCAGCTGCCCTATGGCTCCCCTCTGTCTCTCCTCTAGACTCTGTGTTCTCCTCGGTGAAATATTGACTTTGGCTTTTGTCCCGTCCAAATTCGAGAATATTTCCTTACTAGCTTATTTGGAACCAAAAATAGCAGAAAATAGGCAACTGGCACTGTGGCAACTTGTTAATAGGTTAGTACCAGAAAACATATAAAAACACCTCAAAGTGTGGACAAAGCAAGGCAAAGTAGTGTAACATCCCAAAAATCATAAATTGTAAAGCTTGCATAGCATTCATGCATTCATAAGCATTTGATCTTTTTCAAATGAATTTCAAACATAAGAAACCATATTTTGCCTATTACTTATTCAAGTGAGGTAAAGTTTATATTTTATTTTCTATATGTTCTTAGTATTTGATCATTATTGTTTCGAAAGTAAATACAAGGCCACACAAAAGTTTTCAAAACAATCCAAATTTAAAACCATTCATATGCCTATTATAAATATTTAGTTAAGGGCATGGTTTTATATTTAAATTTCAAACTCAAAATGATTTTGAGTATAAATGAATGTTTTACACACCCTTGGACACAAGAATTACAGAATAAAATTCTGGAAGAAAGTCAAATTGAAACAGATTTGAAACACCCTTTCAAATTCAAATCAGAAAATCAAAACAGAAATAGAAAGGGAGAAAAAGGAAAAAAAATAAACCTAACTGGCTAACCAACCCAACCCACCCGCGGCCCAGAAAACCAGCCCACCTAGCCCACCCGGGAAACCCCTTCCCTCTCTCTGCTTTTTTCTCCCGCCCACTCCCACCACCGACTCGTGGACCCCCACCACAGCACGAGCGTCGTCAATCTCATATGAAGACCAGCTTCACGCTGCGTTTCCTCCCTGACGCAAATGCGCTTAATTGGCGTTGATTGCTCGCGAGATTCTCGCCCCTACCCTAGCTACTTATTCCCCACCCCTCTACGACCATTTCCCCTCACTCACCACTGCCTAAGAGTCACCAGGCTGCTCACAATTGAGCTCGAACCGCCGCTGCCCGAACACCTCCGGCGACTGAATCCAATGAGTCTTGACCGCCCCTTTGCCTCTGCTTCAAACGAGCGTAACCAGCATGTCCTTGTGCAACTTCTGATGCCTTTTGTTTGCCTGCTCGTGACCCAGGTCGCCGTCCCCGTCCACTCCCGTAAACGACCGAGCCACCGCTCAACTCCGTCGAGCAATCACGGTAATCTCCAAGCGCCCCTTGTCTTCTCCTTGACCCTGCCGTGTTCGCCGTGACCTTGCGCACCTCCTGATACCCTTGATTCATGCTAGGGAGATCCAGAACATCGACAACGTCATCGTCCGCAAGAACCCGACGCCGCCCGCAACTTCGACGAGCTCCTCCGGCCAACACAGCACGCCCTCGTCCACACCAGCGAGACGTTGAGCATCAACATGACCTCGCGAGTCTGGTAAGCACCTGTGCCAACCCCAGCCCCCTCTGTAGCTACCGTAACTCCACTGGCAGTGCGTCGCCGCCGCGCCGCCGTCGCTAGCACCGCCAGGCAATGATTGCTTGCTCAATAGCTGTCAGATCTAGATCTTGTGGTCACGAATAGGTCACTTAGCGAAGCGTTTTCTTTAGATCTGAACCACACAGCGTCACTTAAATCCTACGACTCTGGATGATCGATCCAACCAAAACGGTATCAGCAAATCAGACACGCCCACGTGTCTGGGGTTTTGATTTAAAATCTGTTTTTGAATCTATTAGTTATTCAAACTTGTAAATTCAATAACTTTTGTTCTGTTTATTTAAAAAATACAAATAATATACCATTGGAATCACAAAAATAAATCCTACACATCTGTAGGCTTGGTTTTGTAATTTTCTTCTGTTAAAATGGAAATTTATGCAGAGACATTTGTAGGCCTAAATTGTGTATAAATTTTTTTTTGGAAAATGTTTTTAAGGCCAAATTAAGTTTATTTGGAGTATAAATGTTTAGTTTATTGTTCAGTACTGTTTTACTTGTCTTCTTTGATTTAGAAAAATCATCACATGGCATTTGCATGCATTCATGTATTTTTGCTTGAATATTGAAATATGAATTTGGTGCTATCATTTTATGTGTAGATTTTGGTGCTAGTGGTGATTGTGACTGTGAGGATTGTTGTTACTCCCCCAACTACCAAGGCAAGTGGTGCTTCATATTTTTGTCCCAATATTTTGACTATGAATTAGTGATATTTTGTATAGGTCTTGCATGATAATCTTTGCTAAGTATCTATATGCTATGCTTGGGAAATCCTAGTAGTTATAGAATTGTTAGAATTTTCTCTAAGTTAAGATACTTGCTATTTCCATGCTTAGCCTAGCTAGTAGCAACCAAGGGTGTATTATATACATATGCTATGGAAAATTATTGCTAAGTCTTTGACTTGTGTTTTGCTTAATAAAACAACTAAGTGAATGAAACACCTGGGTGGAATGGTTGTTTGGGTTATGTTGAGTGGTTACACAAGGCCCATATCTATGGTCTACCTTGTGTATCACACTTGTGGAAAGCCACCCAGGAACAAAGGGATTTGAGATGACATATGTTAAGAAGCTTCTAGTGCAGCCACATGGCATTATGGGCTCTGCCTGGATCATATAGGTTGCAATAACTTAGACAAATGGACAGTTGGTGGTAGAGGGTGATAGGTTTGGAGCGCGTCCATTTCGGTCTAAGGGAAGGCTTCTGAAAGGTCTTGTCTTGATGAAAGTCAAGTCTTGTGGGGAAAGTGCACCACCTCTGTAGAAGGAAGAATCTAAGTACTTAGCCGTGTCCCCGGATATGGACAATTTGAGCATCAAGACATGGAAGCTATCAAGAATCTCCTCATCCCAATTTCTAAGTTAAAAACTTGTGGTTGAACAAGGGTAAAGGTTCACCAATGTCTATTAGTGGTTCCTTGGGAGTTTTTTCTAAACAAAAACTTAGGGTTTTCAACTGATAGGTAAAACTTATTTTGAGCAAAACAAGCCTAAGCTACACTTAGCCAAATTCATGTATTGACCCACTGTGGCTGTAACTTGTGATGTTGCAGGTTACTCTGATGAGGATTAGGGTTATGAGTCTACACTCAACATTCTTGCCTGTGGAACATGAAGATGAAGACTTTTATTTATATTGTTAAGTTAAACTCTTGTACCAGCCTATGGCTATGGAGTTGTAAAAGACTATGTTATCTCTAGAATGACGATGTAATAATGACCTTTGTTTCTGTGTACTTCATCTTAAACTGTGGATGCTAGCAATTGATCAGGGACTAGCAGTGCAATCACAGGGACCTTTACCTTTATAAAGGCGGGGTCTTACAGATGGTATCAGAGCACTGTGTTGCATGTAGTATTATGACCCTAGGATTGGATTAGACGAAGAAACCACTAAGAAAAAATTCAACACTTTGAAAAATTTCCACACTTGTCTTTTTCTTCTCGTAAACTTTTCTAATCTTATTTCTCATCTCTATTTGTAGATGAACTCCATCAACGAAGCCGTGAGGAAGGTACCACTCATGACCATGACTTTGGAGTGTGAGACTGAATTTCCCAAGGCACTCCAGAACTTTATGGTTACCATGGGGATAAATGGTGCAGCTGTGTACAAGGGATTCCCTGTGATGGATGAAGGAGAAGAGTATTGGTGGGTGCAACTTCACTTGTACAAAAACAAGGAAGACAACCACAAGGAGTCAGGATTCTACATGGTCACCAACTCTGAAATGCACACAACATTCTTTGACTCTGCAAGAAATGCAGCTTGGAATGCCATCAAGGTGCTTGGTGATAGACTCAAGTGCAGAATGCTCAACACCCAAAATGACCTTAGAGAAGAAAAGAAGCATACCCAAGAATTAGAGACTACCAACCAACAACTAAGGGGAGACATCATAGATTTAATATGGGAGTCTTGTGAACAAGATAGACAGATGGCTACTAAGGATGCCCTGATAGCTATTTTGTCTAGTGAGTGAGAGTTGTAACGTACTTCGTTAGTTGGACCACCACACCTATCGTTTTTACTTCCAAAAATTTGTATAAGTTCTGTTGAACCTTTGATGTTTGTAATGGATTTGTGTATGCCATGACTTGTGTGTTTGTTGCTAAAATATGTGCTTGTGATATTTTGTCTTGTGATTTTTCTCTACTTGTGTTGATTCTAACTTTTCTCTATCTTATAAAAATACATGCCTAATGTTGTTAACACAGAAGAGGAGTTCAAGGGAACTCGTTTTGGTACTCGTCTCATTGAGCTCACTAGTGTGCTCAACCTTCCACTTCGTAGAATCATGACACTTAAGCTCACCAAGTTTGAGAGGAAGGACCTATGGGGCTTCAGAGTCACACAGCTGGGATGCCAGGCAGATCCACCCATGGAGGCTATCACTTTCAAGCTGATGCATGACGAAAAGGAGAAAGGCTTAGATGTAGTCATGCAGGAGTTACTTGGGCGCCTGGTAGGGAGGCACTCCACCGAGCTTAGAGGTCTTTACTTTCACCCCTTCGGGAGACGCAACGAGGAGGGTGAGGCTATAGAGTACGAGGATGCTGCTAGAGAGACGATGGAGCCGATACGTCTGTACCTTCAGGACCTAGAGGGTCTTATTAGACACCTTGATACTGATAGGACCAACGTCATGCTTAGCAATGACGAGCTCCAGGTTCAGCTTCGAGAGAAGGACAAGCTCTTCGTGGAGCAAGACGAGATAGTCAAGGAAATGGAGGCCAAGTTTGAAATCCAGGACAAGAAGTTCAAGAGCCAGGAGAAAAGAGTCCAAGACAGGAACAAGAATATCCGGGAGATGAAGGAAGAGTTAGAGGCCAAGGAATTCGAGCTTGAGCACCAGCAGGGAGTGATCGAGAGGCTTCTCTCATAGAAGAGGGCTCTTAGGGCCAAGATTGAGGCCTTGACTACTAGTGTTGAGGAGTATAAGACCGCCATGGAGAATACAGGTCTTACCCTCGTTGATGTGGATATTGATGCGGAGGAGTAGCGTAGACTACTCGATTATCTTTCATCTACCGTACTTTGATTATTGAGTCGCAATGACCATCCAACATGTGGATGGCTTGCTATGGTGTGTTTGCATTTTTCAAAACTTGTTGTTTATGTCGTTCAAACTCTATGTTATTTTGATTCTTGGTTATTATGATTGTTCTATGTGATGTATTGTGCATGTTAAGCATCTATGGGTATCTTATTCTTATCCTTATTAAAACCACAGATGCCTCCTCGACGTGCCAACCCCAACCAAAACAACAACAACAATGTCACTCCCGAGATGCAACAGTTGATGACAGCGCAAGCTCAACTGATGCAGATGATGACAATGTTCATGCAAAACTAGAACCAGAATAACAACAACAACAACAACAACAATAACAAAAACAACAACTAGAATAATCCGCCAGGATTTGACATGCTCACCAGATTTCTAAGACTGAGGCCTGCAAAGTTCTCGGGAACCACTGATCCAATGGTAGCCAATGACTAGTTACGTTCAGTGAACAAGGACTTAGTGACTGTTGGCTGCACCGACGAAGATAAAGTCAGGTTCACAGCACATCTGCTTGAAGGGCCAGCAACAACCTGGTGGGACAACTTTCAGATCACCACTCCCATTGAGGATGTGACTTGGGCTATCTTTGAGGATGGATTTCGTACATCTCACATCTCATCCGGAGTGATGAATTTGAAGAAGGAGTTCCACAACCTGAAACAGCGTCACTGCAGTGTGGCTGAGTACGTTGAAGAATTCAACAATCTGGCGCGTTATGCACCGGATGAAGTTGATACAGATGCCAAGAGGAAGGAGAAATTCCTCGAAGGACTGAATGATGAGTTGAACCTGCAACTGTCTATTGCCTATGTTCCAACCTACCAATCACTGTGTGACAAGGCTACCATCTTGGAAAACAAGATGAAACAGGTTTAGAGCAGAAAAAGGAAGCATAGCTTTGATAAGAACAACTCGGGATCGTCTCACAAGCGTTCCCATCATGATGATAGTGGGAGTTCTAGATCCCACAAACATGGAAAGTACAACAACCACCACAACCAAAATCGTCATCATGACAACAAGCATCACCGCAGTCATGATAATGACAAGTATAAGAACCACAAGAGTGGACACAAGAGCCACCACAGTGGAGGTGGAAGTGGAAGTGGAAGTCAGCCTGTAAATAAAGATCTCAGTCAGGTTGAATGCTTCAAGTGTAAGAATATGGGGCACTATGCTAATGAGTGCCCAGAAAAGAAAGTTGATGGCGCCAACAAGCCCAATCCCTTCCAAAAGGGACAAGTGAACCACATCAATGTGGAAGAAATCTATGAAGAATCTGATGCTATGGCTGGTAAGTTCAAACTCAATTCTATTCCAGCACTTGTTCTTTTTGATACTGGCGCATCGCATTCATTCATATCAAGAGCATTTGTTGATAGAAATGGATTTCCAACTAAAAATATTGGGTGCCCTATAAAAGTAAGTTCTCCCGGTGGGGATATGATAGTAAGTCTTGGATGTCATGATCTAGTAATAGAATTTGGGAAGCATAAGTTTCCAGTTAGTTTGATAATCCTAGATTCCCAAGGATTGGATGTTATTTTGGGAATGGATTGGATGACCAAGTATGAAGGAGTACTAGATTGTGCCAATCGTACTGTCACACTCACAACCCCGGATAAGAAACGGATTAGGTTCAAGTCTAACTTTGAATCAAAAGGTAAGCTAAATTCTCTTAAGGGGGTTAGCATAGACAGTGTGCTAATTGTGAGGGAATATCCAGATGTGTTTCCGGAGGAGTTGCCGGGAATGCCACCAGATAGAGATGTTGACTTTCTGATTGACTTGCTGCCAGGATCAGGACCAAATAGCAAAGAGACCTTACAAGATGTCAGTTGATGAGTTGAAGGAACTCAAGAAACAACTTGGAGAACAGTTACAGAAAGAATTTATTCAACCCAGTTCTTCATCTTGGGGTGCACCAGTTTTTTTTGTTGAAAAGAAAGATAGAAGTCAAAGGTTATGCATAGATTATCGTTCACTCAATGAGGTGACTATCAAGAACAAGTATCCTTTGCCCAGAATCAATGACTTGTTTGATCAGTTAGAAGGAGCCCGTGTGTTCTCAAAAATTGATCTCCGGTCAGGCTACTTTCATCTAAAGATAAGGGAACAAGACATACCTAAGACTGCTTTCACCACTAGGTATGGATTGTATGAGTACACCGTGATGCCATTTGGTTTGACCAATGCACCAGCCTACTTCATAAATATGATGAACAAGGTGTTCGTGGAATTTCTTGACAAGTTCGTTGTCGTTTTCATCGATGACATTTTGATCTACTCCAAGAGCAATGAAGAGCATGAATAACATTTACGATTGATACTTGAAAAGCTTAGGGAGCATAAGCTGTATGCCAAATTCAGTAAGTGTGAATTCTGGCTGAATGAGGTTGGATTACTTAGACACATTGTGTCAGGAGATGGTGTAGCAGTTGATCCCGCAAAAGTGTAAGCTGTAACTGAGTGGGAATCACCTAAGTCAGTGAAAGAAGTTCGTAGTTCCCTTGGCTTGGAAGGAGACTATAGAAGGTTCATTGAGGATTTCTCAAAGGTAGCTAAGCCAATGACAGAGTTACTTAAGAAAGTGCGGTGACCTAGCATACCACTGCATGATGTAGTATACTATAGTCATTGAAATAACACCAATGAAACACCGTTCACTAGTATTACATCCCTCAGAATGGCACAATAGAAACACAGCGGGTCCAATACATGGCTAAAGGTTACAACTCACTCTTTTACATAAGATCCAGAGAACACTCTAGGTTTAAAGAGAGAGAAAGAACTTCTTACTGAGAAGAATCAAAGATAAACAACGTAAGAGCTAGTATACTAGTCTAGTATTCTGGCTAAGAGGTTGGCATTGCTGCTATGGCAATGCACTACAGAACTAGGTTCTTTGGCTGGAGATTATATCCCTATCTAATCTGTAACTTCGTCTTCTCTTGAGTTGATGAATATATTGACTTCTTTGACTTTATTGAAAAGCCTTAACTTTTGATGATTCCTGGGGCATAACTTGGTGTAGACATCGTCTTAATGGCTTCAGAATCTAGCAAGGGTTAAGAAGATACTTTGAGTACGAGCGTACTCAGCAAATTCACTAGAAAAGGAGTGTTTGCTGAACTATAACTATAGCCATAGACCGTAGGTCGTAGGCAATGCAATTTTTCATAAACATTTCTTCAAAGGTTGCTTTTATTCTAAAAATCTATGTCCGTCAGCCTTCACGGGTTTACCAAAACTAGCATGGAGTTCCTTTCCCACCGCGTTTGCAGCTCCTTCCCGGAACAGGGAGTAACAAGTTACAGTTCTTACACTCTACAAAGGTGCTTTACTTTACCCATGAGAGATGAACTCTTTGTTGCACAACTGAGCAGCTTATTCCCGTCCACAATTCGATGATGTGGGGCCCAGAAGATGATCCAAGCCAATCATTGCCCCCTTCGCGACCTTGCATGCCTCCTTGGTGTACACCATGCCCACATAAAGAATTACGACAATGGTTTGTACAAACCGTTAGATGTCAGAACTATCGTGGGACGTTGAGGGTTCCCACCCATATGCTGCATATCCTCAGCGAATTACCAATTAATATGCACGCTACGAGGATAACAGCCACGACCTACACATCCGGCTTCATGCGAGAGGAAGAAGATACAGCTGACTTCTTCGTCCCATTCCAAATCTCATGGTCAACGCGTAATATACGGCGCAAGAATCACTGGCGACATTGGTTGTTAAGTCCTAGGTGATATAGTTCTGAACGGTGGTATTCCAACTGTCAGATTTAATAGATTAGCTGATCACCCTGGATCAGTAACCAATAGTTCACATTATTATCAAAAATAGGGTTTTAAGACGTTTTTCAAATGCAGGTGATAACAACACTGGATTTGTAAAATACTTTATAGAAAATAAACAAAGTACATGAGCAAGTGTGAACTTGCCTTTTGTGATTGCAAGATTATGCACTCATAGTCTTCAGGTCAGTATAAGATCCAAAATCTGAAATCAGCATCATTGGTCCGCTAAGGACTAATTTTTAAAGAAACAATATGCTTTTATGCATAAGTAATGTGATGCACGTTCTAAGCGCAATTCCCGAGGATAACGTTGTCCTAGGGTTTGGATTCTGAAAATGGTTATTTTGGAATGTGTGGTCCTTTTAGATAAGTTTCACATTTGTGCTTTTATTAGAGCTTGTGAGTGCGTGTGAGCAACACATATTTATGTAGCAATAAAATATACACTTATGGAATGCTAGTCAAGATTGCTTATACAAGAGTTCTTGTTTGAAGTGGCAAGAAGGATAACCTTCGAAGAAAAGGTTTCTCTTCTAAGGTCTAAACAAACTTTGTGGTTAGTTAGTGGTGATTGATGTTATTGGTTTGCTTAAATTGTTTGGCTTGAGTTGCATTATAACTTAATTACTTCAGACCAAAGTTAACTATAAAACATATAATAAGTTTTATAGTGTTGTATTAAGATTCTGTAGTCTAAAGTTAACTTTAAAACAAAGATAGTTTGAAAGTATAATGCTTATGATATTTGTACTTTGTGTATCTGGAATGTTTTATTTAAGATATTTAAGAATGGTTATTCTTTTACTTGGTGTAATGGTTTCTTGATTCTATAATAGAGTAGTATCATTTATCTTTTATAAATGAGTGGTTATGGTTTTATAAACCAAAATATAATATTGCTTCACTACTAATGGACTTATTATAATGTTGGAGTAGTTTTTGGTAATCTGGTAGTTAACATGGCTGGAAAGGATCTTATTTATTCACAAGGTGTTCTTTAAGGTTTTTATCATGAATTGAAATACTTTGAGAATATAATCTTCACTTATGGTTGATGATAATTTAATTAAAAAAATATTTATAATGTTTTAAACCATTTAAGCTTCATTTTATTAATATTTAAGACTAATACTATTTATTAAACTTAATTTACTCATTTTAGGAATATTAATAAATTTTATTTATCCTTATATGAATTATTAATGAAGTAATTAAGTTTAAAGTTGAGTTATTAAAATATTTAATTTTTATTTAACTCAAAAGTAGAATATTAGATTTTTAACGTGTAGATATTATTTTTGTGATCATTTTGGTATATTACATTTATTTTTGTGATTTATAAATAATAAGATGCGATTTTTATAATTATTATTACTTTATAATTACTTAATAAATAATAAATATTTAATTAAGTGAAATAATAATAAATGATTATAGTTTTAAATTAGAATTCTTATTTTTCTAACATTTTTGGTATTTTATTTATATTATTAACATTTATCATTATAAAAGAATGAATTATCAAAGTTTTATTACTTATAAAACTTTTACTAAATAATATTTATTTAAATAATTATCATAATAATATTTGATAATAGTTTTAAGTTGTAGATTTTATTTTTCTGAAAATTTTCATATATTATACATATTTTTCTGAATTATAAATCAAAAGTTATTAATTAAACAAGATTTAATTCTTTATTAGATTTCTGGAATATTATTAATTGAATTATAACATTTTATTTATTTCCTAACAGAAAATACTTTTTTACACCGTACCAAGAGCTAGCCCCAGTCACTGACTAGTGGGCCAGTGACCACTTGAGCACGCGGTGTAAAGAAAATCCATTTATTACTGACCCTGCCTTAACCCCCAGTCAATGACATATGGGTCCAAGGCCATGTCATCAACCACGCGGGCAAAGACTGGTCAAACGAGCTGACGTGGTTCGATCATGAGGTGAGCATGACGCAGCGATGGCATCAGCACCACCACCGCCGTCGGTGAGTGGTCACCGGCGATGATCTATGGCGCCCCAGCAAATGAAACTAGTCTAGTGCGATTCAGCGCAACGTACTGAACTCTAAAGTGGCGGCGCCGCTCGGAAATGGTCATCGGAGCCTCGGGAACTCACCCCAATGATGATAGAGTGGTCGAGGAGACTTGGGGAGTCGTGATGACGGCGAATCGACGGTAATGGCCACGACGGCTGAGGAAAAAGAAACACTCCATTTCACATGATTCCCCGCGAGCGGGCCTCCGTGCTTGGTCCTAGATGGTTCAGTCCATGACGGCGCGTCTAATGGTGGCTATCACGAGGCAAGGTGTGGTCGGAGTTGGTCGGCATAATGAACTCCGACGAGCTAGGTTTTCGGGTGAAGGAAGGAAATGAGTCCGGGAAGCGAGATTGAGGATGAGGACGAGCAGAGTTGTCGCGGTGGCCTTCTTATCCTCTCCTGGCAGTGGCGGCGTTGATCTTGGTGCAACGACAACGATGACGGCATCAGGCGGCGACGAGCTCCGCCAGCGAGCTGTCTGTGTGCGTGACGATGACGACAATGGCTGTTTTGCGGATAACCCCCTGGCGATTCTTTCAGCTCAACCCGCAGTCCTCTCCTGACCCCACTTGTCAGTCATAGATAGGAAAGAACTGGGCTGGTTACTGGGCTGTTGTGGGCTGCATAGGGGCGTCAGATAGGTGTAGGGGTGTTGGGCCACGGCCAGGTAGTGTTTTTATTTGTTTTATCCTTTTTCTATTTTCTGTTTTCTTATTCAGATTTGAATTTTGATTTATATTTTGAACCTTTCTTTGTATGATTTATTTGCTTGATATTTGCAACAATACTAAAATATATTTTGTATCATTTTTGAATTTTTATTATATCATCTTTTTGTATTTCTTTTATTTACTCAATATGAACCCCCTTGTTAATAGTTTGTAGAAACTTTTCTTATTATTTTTCTCTCCTATTTTAGTTAGGGATTGCTTGAATGATATATTCTTATTTGTTTATAAACTTAACTCTAATTGGCTCATAGTTTGAATAGAAACTTTTATATGTATAATGAGCCTATATCACTATTTGATGCATGAAATATAAAAGACATTGATATGGTTATTACTACTCCCATTAATTTGGAAAATGTCAATGTATCTATTTTATTATGATAAATAAAGAGGTTTAGGATTTTTAAATTATGATGATTTACCTTTGGGTTTAGGGTTTCTTTTCTTAAAATACTTAGACTCCTTTATGGATGTGGTTAAAGATTCAATAACTAAACATATGGTTTTCTATTTGGGATATTTGTTGACATCACCTTTAGTACTTTAAAGTTATATCTTGAATGTTTTATAGAGAGGAATTGATAAAGATATACTTAAGCACATATAGTTATGATGGTTGGAATTAACAGAGATGTGCTTATGTGATTTGCTCTTGAAAAATATTTCTATGAAGTAATATGAATATAAGATGATAGATCAATCACATGAAATGGATATTATGTTTGGCTTAAGATATAAAGTTGGTTGTTTACTAATAATTACTATCTTCCATAATTCATAATTCTAGACTTCTTATTAAAGAATTCCTTTCTTAGATATACTACCCTTTTCTATCTATCATCATGATTAACATGATGAGGTTTACTTCATAGTACTATTCTCATTCACTGATTAACCTTCTAAACTCATGGATGAATCAAATGAGTTTGATACTAAAATATTTCCTAACTTCCACGTATCCTTGCTTGATTGCACCTACTACTCTACTGTTGATAGCCTTCCATCCAACAAATAGTTCCTTCAAACTCCACTCATAATCTTCCTTAATTATTCATTAATAAAGTATCTCTAATTGGTGTATGCATCCAACTACCTTTCTCTGAAGTTGACTATTCTTTAAAATGACTAACACCACTTCTAAAACTCTATGCTACACTAGCTTTACTTGAATAATACCATCCTATATTCACTTTACTTCAATACTAATTAAATTTATGTGGCTTGCAATGACTACTCTAGGGTAACTTATCTCTAATAAGGTTCCAATCATGTTCTACCCATCAGTATTACTTATACTAAATATAAGCATTCAATATTGGTGGCCAAAGCATTACCATTATAATCCTTTAATCATTTATTGCTTAAGTTCTTAGTTGGCTAAGCAAGGCTTTATCAATCCTACTTTTCATTGTCTTCAAATTAACTTCTTAGGATCTCATATTGGATTAAAGTTATTAATGGACTATGCCCCCTTTAAAAGATTTAAGTAGATGTCATGATGAGATCAAGAAATAGTGGATCAATGATTGCTAGTTAAATAATTTGTGAATCAATGGGGAATTATCCAACATTGATGAACAACAGATATTAATATAAGTTCCATAAAGATTGCTATAGAAATAAAGATATATAGTGGATGATCTTGACTAGGTATTACTATGATACTCATAGTAAGAATAGATAAAAATAAGATAGGTCAGCATTAATAAATGCATTTTTTATTATTCTAGTGGTAATCTTAACTTAGTATTCATAGGTTGGTATGATGAATAGTATGATATGATCCCTTAAGGATCATATATGAATCATTTACTCAATGTATTACGAGTGACATTTTATGATATCTAGTCTACCCTTAGACCAAATCATGTTTAACTGTAGAGGTCCCAACCTTTAATAAGGTAGAGATCCCTGTGTTTACAATGCTAGTCCCTGGATCAATAGCTAGCATCCATAGTTAAGATGTAATATCAAGAAACAAAGGTCATAATACAACTTTATAACCAGGAATAAAATAATTCATTACATCTTACATAGCTCATTTGGCTATCTCGTTACAATGCATCAGAATAACTATATAGCATGGAGTCCTTCATCTTCAAAGTGCCACAGGCAATCATGTTGGTTGTAGACTTGTAATCCTATTCAACACACTTCACTAACATCAAACAAACCTGCAACATAATAAGTTGCAGCCACAAGGGTCAATACATTTGAATTGTATTGGCAAGTTTCACTATTATGTAGAAATAAGTGGAACCTATCAATATATGCATATTTGGCTAAGTAGGGTTTAGGCTCATTTGAAGAAAGCAATATAGTTTTATCCTACCTTTTCAAAATAGTTTTGATCTTTTTGTCAAATCTTTCTGAACTCCTTGGAAAACTCCAAGTGCTTCTAATCCCTTGTTGACACCATCAAGTTTTACTTTGAGAAAATTGGAATGTCGAGAGCTTCCATAGCTTCAGGCCTTAGTTGCTCAGAGTTGTTCATAACCGGGGACACGGCTAAGTACTTAGAATTTGATCTTCTGCAGAAGTTGTACACTTTACCCACATGACACAATCTCGTCTTGATGCCACCAGTGGCCACTGGATAAGTACTCACCAAAATGGAATACTGGCATATCGAGAATGTGACAAAGTCTTTCCATAGAAGTCCTCCCAATACACAATGCTAGCTTGTCTACCAGGCACCAATGTAGGGATAAATTTCCCATAAATAATTCTAGTTAACCTGAAGATGCCAATGCAAGGGTCCTCCACTATGTAGTTGACTAAGCCAAAGCCCATTTAGCATGTAGCTGTACACGGAAGCCACTATACGAGAAACATGTTCAATCTCTAAGTCCCTGGGTGGTTTTCTTCTAGTGAACATACAAAAAGATAGCCATATAAACATGGTTCCCTTTGTTGCCACCTTGTACAAAACTTGAGTATCCTTTTCCACCCAGGTGGTTCATTGAGTACTTGTTTTATTATATAAAACATATATCTTTCCAACTCTTCATATAATCATATCATGTATCCCATCCCAAATATATAGCAGGGCTAAGCTTACTACAGCTACAATGTTTTCACTAAAGAAGATATAAGGGTATCCTATTAGGATTTAGCATAGCATAAAATATACTAGTCCTTATCATGCATGTTACAAAAATCCACTAAGTGTAATGAAAATAGTAGGACATGGATGATAGTGTCACTTGCCTTTTTAGTAGAGAATGTTGGTTCACTTCTTGATCTTGCAAATATTACACTCTTCTAACTTCACTACAACTCAATCAAGCAAACACAAATTCAACTAGCATTCAAACCATTTCACCACATAAAATAACAAAAACATGGCCATGCATGCAAGCATGCAAAAGATGGTTTTATTTGGAGAAGTGGTTTCTACTAGGCTCTAAATATTTTAAGGCTCAAAGTGGTCATTTACTAAAGTGGTAAAACCATTTGCAAAAGGTTTCATCTCATAAACCAATTATTATGCTAAGGTGATATTTTATGTTGTTGAAAATATCTTTTAGCAAAGTAATAACTTTATATGGTTCATCAAATATGTTCTTAATCCCAAAACTTGGAGTTTAGGGTCAGAGAGTTTAATTAAAATCATTTCCCAAAGATTTTACTCAAAAAACATTTTTAACACATAAACACTATTTTTATTTGACTATAAATGCTCTAATTCAAATATTTATTCCTTAACTTCACAAAATACATTTTTAAATCCATAAGTTGGTTCCTAGGGTCAGTAGGTTCAATACAAACCATTTAGCAAAGATTTCACCTTAAAAATTAATTCTAGAACAAATTTTATATTAAATTATGCCTACACAAGTTTCTGCAATTTCAACCAATTTTCCAGAAGAAAAACATTAAACAAAGTGCATGGTTGGAAAGTACATGTTCTTCTGATTCCATTGATATAAAATTTGCAAAATTTGGACATGTAGAATTAAAGTTATGAATTTTGCAAGTTTGGATATCTAATAGATTCTAATTTCTATTTTAAACCAAACCTTGTCCACGTGTCTTAATTTAACTGGCTGAAAACGGTTCACGCGGATCGCTCTCTGTGAGTCGTTGGATCTAAATAAGATCATGCGGCACAGAGCACATGATACCCCTTCGATTAATGAATCTATCGCAGCGCTTGGATCTAAAGCCTACGGTTCACAGCAGCTCGACCAAGATCTGGCGGCGCTGGCGCGGCGGCAAGCGTCGGAGCGCTCGGACGGTGGCGTTGGCGACGATTCAGGAAGCGAGGGATAGGGAGGAGTAGCTCACCGTGCTCGCAGAGGTGCGGCGAAGCTCGAGGTGTGGTCGGCTTGTAGAGGGGCGCAACAGAGCAGCGGCGATTGCTCGTCGGAGTCAGTGGCCGCGTCGGGTTCGTCTGGTTATCGTCGGAGGCGGAGTTTGCGAGCGCGCTAAGACAAACGGAGCATGCAAGTGGGCTGGTGGTGGAGGGAGGGAACTCCTCCCCAAGTAGGTTTCCTACTTCCCTTCCACCTCACAAAATAGCCGTTTGACTTTTCAAATTGGCGTTTGACTATTCAAACTAGGATTTGATTAAACCCTTTATTTTGTTCAGCGATGACACCTAGTACATGATGCAATCATTCCAACTTGATATGACACATTCATGTACCCTTCCCCTCCGGAGTGCCAGACATGCCGGAACCTTCTAGAACATTCCCGATGAAAACACCGAAACCATTCTCCAACCCCGAAACAGGACTTTCCTTATATGAATCTTATTCTCCGGACCATTCCAGATCTCCTCGTGATATCCCGGATCCCATCTGAGTCTCTGAACAACATTCATTCTCTTACTCATCATTCCATAACTACTCAAACAACGTCGAATCCTTAAGTGTGTCTCCCTACGGTTCGTGAATTATGCGGACATGATCGAGACACTTCTCCAAACAATAACCAATAGAGGAATCTAGAAATTCATATGGCTCCCACATATTTCTACGATTACTTTGCGATCGAATGAACCACTTACATACGATACCAATTTCCCTTTGTCTCACGATAGTTTACTGATCCGAGGTTATGATCGTCGGTATCTCTGCATACCTAGTTCAACCTCGTTACTTATAAGTACTCTTTTCTCGTTCCCGTGATATGTGATCCCTTGTGAGCCAGTCACATGCTTGCAAGCTAATTGGATGACATTCCACCGAGAGGGCCTATAACATCCCTAAAATCATGTTTCAAACTCATGCATATCATCCATGCATCCATGATCATATAGAATTCATTTCAAACAAAACAATTCAAAAACAGGAGCATATGAGCTCATTATTTTATGTGATCATCATTTGAAACAAATGCTACTCTTTCTATGAGAGATTGTTGTTCTTGAAACCAAACCTTGTGCCTTATTGCTTTCAGAATGAGTTGCTAGGTTGCTAAGACCTAAACCCAAGTTTTCAAAGCAAATACAATTTGAAAACCAAATTCAAAACCAATATAAAACAAGTGCTATAGCACTGCTTATTTTGTTTGAACAAAAGGACCAAGCTAATTCAAAGTGACCACTTGGTTTTATGCCCAAATTTGTGACTGTTGCACACTGCAAAAATCCTGAAAAGATTTGAATTCAAATAGCTTTTGAATTCATTTGAAAATCATTCCAGAAAATCAAATCAGAAATAGAAAAGGAATAAAGAAAAGGAAAAAAGGCCAGCGCTAGGGTTCGAGCCCATCAACAGATCCAGCCCAGCTAGCCCACCCGGGTTCCCCCTCTCTCTCTTCCACTCACAGACGCACCCACAGAGTCACTGACGCCAGGACCCCACCTCCCCTCTGTTTATTTCGCTGACAAATGGACCCGTGACCCCGTCGTCGTCGTCGTCAATCACGCGCTCCTGCGCCGCTCATGCCGCCGTTACTCGCCGCAGTCACTGCCGCGTTGATTCCCATTGATTCCGCGAGGAACTCCACGCCCAGCTCTGCCTACTTAAACCCCTCCCCCTCGCGACCATTTCCCCTCACTCAATTTTCTCTCCACGCCGCCAGGCTGCTCACAACTCGCCAAACACCGTCGCAGCTCCGACGACCTCCGGCGTGCGATTCCGGTAAGACCCCGTCGCCCCTTGCTGTCTAAGTTGGCCAGAATGATCACAACATCCATGCACATCTTCTCAACGTATTGGTGCATGCTAGGACCATCTGGAGGCTCGCCAACAACGACGACTGCAAGCACCCGATGCCTTCTTCTTCTCCGGCGATCAATTACGGTAAGAACTGAGCTCCCCTTGACCTCTCTCGCATAAGACTAGGTTCGCCTTGTCCTTGCGCAGCTACTGATGCCTCTGGTTGATGCTAGGAAGGCCCAGAGCATCGGCAACAACTCCGTCTGCAACCACCCGACGCCGTGCACAACTCCGACGAGCTCCCTCGGCCACTCTAGAACGCCCCTTGCCAAACCACCGCCACCTTGAGCATCAGCAACTCTCTGCGATTCTGGTAAACCCCTTCTCCCTCTCCCGCGCGACCTAGAACGCCAGCTCCACCACTGACAGACGCGCCGCCGCCTGTCGCCGTCGCTAGCGCCGCCACTAGATGGTCAGGCTGCTCAGGAACGTTGGATCCAGATCGTGCGGATAGGATAGAACGCGAGCGAAGTGGTAAGATTGGATCTGAGCCGCGCGTTTAAGTTAGATCCAGCAGCTCAGAAGCGTGATCCGACGTGAACCGGTATGCGCCAGTAAGATTAAGACGCGTGGCAGTGAGATAGGTTTAAAAACAGAATTTGAATCAGATTATTGTTTGAATTTGATTTAGCTATAACTTTTGATCCCCACGTTAGATTTTGACAAATTTTATACCGTTGGAATCAGGAGAGCAAGCCCTTTCAGAATATGCAATGTGTTTAAAGTTTTGCTTCTGTTAAATAGGATTTATTTGCAGAAACATGTGTAGGGCTTATTTGAGTATATGAAATGTTTAGAAATTGTTTTAAGGGTTAAATAAATTTGGTTTGGAAAGTTTTTGACTTGTTTAGGATTCAGTACTATGCACTTGCTTGGTTGAGTTTAAAAAAAATCATCACTTATCATTTTGCATGCATGCATATATTTTTGTTTGTATATGTTTTGTGTGTAATTTGTTGCTACCAATCTTTGTTGTGATTTTGGTGCTAGTGATTGTGATTGTGAGGAGTGCTACTCTCCCAACTACCAAGGCAAGTGGTACTTCATGAATATTATCATTCCTATGTTTTCTACTAAGCATTAGAAATATTTTGTTAGACTTGCATGCTATATTTTGCTTATATGCCATGTTGGGAAATCCTAGTAGTTGTAGAAATGCTAGGCAGTTTCTAAGTTAAGTTGCTATCTATGCCATGCTTAGCCTAGCTAGTAGTAACCAAGGGTTGGTGAAATATATACATGCTATGAATGAAAATATTTCTAAGTCCTTTGGACTTGTGTTTTGCCTAATAAAACAACTAAGTTAATGAAACACCTGGGTGGAATGGAAGGAAAGGTTTATGTTGAGTGGTTACACAAGGCCCATATCTATGGTTTACCTTGTGTATCTCACTTGTGGTAAGCCACCCAGGAACAAAGAGATTTTAGAGGCCAAGTGTTAAGAAGCTTCTAGTGCAGCCACTTGGCAATATGGGCTCTGCCTGGATCACATAAGTTGCTAGAACTTAGCCATTTGGACAGTTGGTGGTAGTGGGATGATAGGTTGGAACGCGTCCATTTGGTCTAAGGGAAGGCTTCTGAAAGGTCCTGTCTTGGTGAAACCAAGTCTGGTGGGGAAAGTGCACAAGCTCTGCAGATGGAAAAACCTAAGTACTTAGCCAAGTCCATGGTAATGGACAAATTGAGCATCAAGGCATGGAAGCTATCAAGAATCTCCTCATCCCAATTTCTAAGTAAAAATTTGTGGGTGAACAAGGGTGAAGGACCTCAATGTCTATTGGTGGTTCCTGGTAAAAGTTTTGACAAAGAAAAACTTAGTGATTTCAACTAATAGGAAAAATCTATTTTGAGCAAAGCAAGCCAAGCTACACTTAGCCAAATTGCATATAGTATCTAGTCCACTTACAATTTACTAAGCTATCACTTGCCAATACTATTCCAAAGTATTGACCCACTATGGCTGTAACTTGTGATGTTGCAGGTTACTCTGATGAGGATTAGGTGTCATGAGTCTACACTCAACATGTTTGCCTGTGGCACATGAAGATGAAGACTTTTGTTTATTTACTTATTCAAACTCTTGTATTAGGCCTGTGGCCTTGGAGTTGTAAAGACTATGTTTATCTCTGGAATGGATGTAATAAATGACCTTTGTATCTGTGTACTTCATCTTAAACTTTGGATGCTAGCAATGATCCAGGGACTAGCATTGCAATCACAAGGATCCGTTTTCCTTTATAAAGGAGGGATCTTATAGGGCCCAGAGTATATCTATCCGTCATATGGATGGACAAATCCCACTCTTGATCCATGTGTCTCAACCAATACTTTCCGAACACTCAATGCCACCTTTATAGCCACCCAGTTACGGTGTGGTGTTTGATGTCATCAAAGCATCCTTCCGGTGAAGGTGATATGCATGATCTCATGGTCGAAGGAATTAGGTTACTATGTATCAAAAAGCATATAGCAATTGAACTATTAAAATGACTTGATCTTTATGCTACGCTTATCTATAGGAGTATGTCCACCATATCATTCTCCTAACGATATGATCTTGTTGTTAATAACATCTCAATGTTCATGATAGGGAAACCATAGTCATTTATTAACCAACAAGCTAGTATTATAAAGAGGCTTTACTAGGGACTCTATTTTAGTTTACAAATCACACAAGTATTAATGTTTCCTTGTTAATACTATTATAGCATGAATATAAACATTTATCATAAACACAAAGATATAATAATAACTATATTTATTATTGCCTCTAGGGCATATCTCCAACACTTCTATCTCTTCAAGGTTCCCATCCATGTCAATATGGTTCACATGTCCTTTCTGGGTCACACTGGAGTCATTTCCATTGGATCTTCTAGCATCCTTTTTCTTTTTCTTTTTCTTCTCAGGACAGTCTGATGCATACTGTCCAAGTTCCTTACAATTATAGCACTACAACTGGCTAATATCTTTCTTCCTGAAAGTGTCATGTTGGTTCTGACCAAGGTCATCACCATTGTCAATATCATTTCCATTATTATCACTTCCATTGTTGTTGTGGTGATACTGATGTGGTTCAGAATCTTCATTGATCTTTTTGAATGAACGCTTCTTTTGTGATGATCCTGAGTGATACTTGAGTTTATGCTTCCTCTTTCTATTCTCAACTTGATTCATCTTGTTTTCCAAAATGGTGGCTTTGTCACAGAGTGATTGATAAGTTGGGACATAGGCAACAACTAGCTGCAGGTTCAACTCATCATTAAGTCCTTCAAGAAATTTCTCCTTTCTCTTAGAATCTGTATCAACTTCATCCGGTGCATAGCATGCCATATTGTTGAATTCTTCAATATACTCAGCCACACTGAGGTGACGCTGTTTCAGATTGTGGAACTCCTTTTTCTTCAAGTTCATCACTCCAGCTGAGATGTGAGATGTACGGAAACCATCCTCAAAAATAGCCCAAGTCACATCCTCAAGGGGAGTGGTGATCTGAAAGTTGTCCCACCATGTTGCTGCTGGTCCTTCAAGCAGGTGTGATGCAAACCTAACTTTTTCTTCATCGGTGCAGCCAACAGTCACTAAGTCTTTATTCACCGAACGTAACCAATCATTGGCTACATTGGGCAGTTGTTCCAGAGAACCTTGCAGGCCTTAGTTTCAGAAACCTGGTGAGCATATCATGTGCTGGAGGGTTATTCTGATTGTTGTTGTTGTTGTTTTGATTCTAATTTTGCAAGAACTGTGTCACCATCTGCATCAGTTGAGCTTGTCCTGTCAACATCTGCTGTATCTCAGGAGTGATGTTGTTGTTGTTTTGGTTGGGGTTGGCACGATGGGGAGGCATCTGTTGGTTTGATAGAGATAAGTAATGACAGATAGGCATAAGGAAGTTCTAACACACAACTCAAAACAACCAAGTTTAATCAAACAATCAATCAATCAACAAGCAACTATCCACTTAACAACTTATGAGCTTAACTCATGAGTTGAAGGAAACAACAAGTTTTCTTGAAATGATTAACTTGGCATGGTCATACCTCATAGGTCAATATGATCCATACACTAACATGATATCAATGTTTTGGTAGGCAATCTAATGTCTCTTGGTTCTCACTTGTAGTCCTTAGTGAAATCCTTGCTGAAACTAAAATTGAAGTCATTGGTCATGGTGAAGGCTTTGTCCATCAAGTTGAAAAGGAAGAGATGTAGAATCAAAACCAAAAGGTTGAGGAAAGAGTTTACAAGATAGTTTGTAAATAAGTTTTGGAACAAATACAACTCCTATTTTTCTAAGAGGTTTTGTCCAATCCTAGGGTTACAATCCTATAGGCAACACAGTGCTCTGATACCATCTGTAGAGGTCCCAACCTTTAATAAGGTAGAGATCCCTGTGTTTAGAATGCTAGTCCCTAGATCAATAGCTAGCATCCACAGTTAAGATGTAATATCAAGAAACAAAGGTCATAATACAACTTTATAACCAGGAATAAAATAATTCATTACATCTTACATAGCTCATTTGGCTATCTCATTACAATGCAGCAAAATAACTACATAGCATGGAGTCCTTCATCTTCAAAGTGCCACAGGCAATCATGTTGGTTGTAGACTTGTAATACTATTCAACACACTTCACTAACATCAAACAAACCTGCAACATAATAAGTTGCAGCCACAAGGGTCAATACATTTGAATTGTATTGGCAAGTTTCACTATTATGTAGAAATAAGTGGAACCTATCAATATATGAATATTTGGCTAAGTAGGGTTTAGGCTCATTTGCAGAAAGCAATATAGTTTTATCCTATCTTTTCAAAATAGTTTTGATCTTTTTGTCAAATCTTTCTGAACTCCTTGGAAAACTCCAAGTGCTTCTAATCCCTTGTTGACACCATCAAGTTTTACTTTGAGAAAATTGGAATGTCGAGATCTTACACAGCTTCACGCCTTAGTTGCTCAGAGTTGTCCATAACCGGGGACACGGCTAAGTACTTAGAATTTGATCTTCTGCAGAAGTTGTACACTTTACCCACATGACACAATCTCGTCTTGATGCCACCAGTGGCCGCTGGATAAGTACTCACAAAAATGGAATACTAGAAGATCGAGAATGTGACAAAGTCTTTCCATAGAAGTCCTCCCAATACACAATGCTAGCTTGTCTACCAGGCACCAATGTAGGAATAAATTTCCCATACACAATTCTAGTTAACCTGAAGATGCCAATGCAAGGGTCTTCCACTATGTAGTTGACTAAGCCAGAGCCCATTTAGCATGTGGCTGTACACGGAAGACACTATACGAGAAACATGTTCAATCTATAAGTCCCTGGGTGGTTTTATTCTAGTGCACATACAAAAAGATAGCCATATAAACATGGTTCCCTTTGTTGCCACCTTGTCCAAAACTTGAGTATCCATTTCCACCCAGGAGGTTCATTGAGAACTTGTTTTATTATATAAAACATATATCTTTCCAACTCTTCATATAATCATATCATGTATCCCATCCCAAATATATATCAGGGCTAATCTTACTACAGCTACAATGTTTTCACTAAAGAAGATATAAGGGTATCCTATTAGGATTTAGCATAGCATAAAATATACTAGTCCTTATCATGCATGTTACAAAAATCCACTAAGTGTAATGAAAATAGTAGGACATGGATGATAGTGTCACTTGCCTTTTTAGTAGAGAATGTTGGTTCACTTCTTGATATTGCAAATATTACACTCTTCTAACTTCACTACAATTCAATCAAGCAAACACAAATTCAACTAGCATTCAAACCATTTCACCACATAAAATAACAAAAACATGGCCATGCATGCAAGCATGCAAAAGATGGTTTTATTTGGAGAAGTGGTTTCTACTAGGCTCTAAATATTTTAAGGCTCAAAGTGGTCATTTACTAAAGTGGTAAAACCATTTGCAAAAGGTTTCATCTCATAAACCAATTATTATGCTAAGGTGATATTTTATGTTGTTGAAAATATCTTTTAGCAAAGTAATAAATTTATATGGTTCATCAAATATGTTCTTAATCCCAAAACTTGGTGTTTAGGGTCAAAGAGTTTAATTAAAATCATTTCCCAAAGATTTTACTCAAAAAGCATTTTTAACACAGAAACACTATTTTATTTGACTAGAAATGCTCTAATTCAAATATTTATTCCTTAAATTCACAAAATACATTTTTAAATCCATAAGTTGGTTCCTAGGGTCAGTAGGTTCAATACAAACCATTTAGCAAATATTTCACCTTAAAAATTAATTCTAGAACAAATTTTATATTCAAATTATGCCTACACAAGTTTCTGCAATTTCAACCAATTTTCCAGAAGCAAAACATTAAACAAAGTGCATGGTTGAAAAGTACTTGTTCTGCTGATTCCATTGATATAAAATTTGCAAAATTTGGACGTGTAGAATTAAAGTTATGAATTTTGCAAGTTTGCATATCTAATAGATTCTAATTCCTATTTTAAACCAAACCTTGTCCACGTGTCTTAATTTAACTGGCTGAAAACGGTTCACGCGGATCGCTCTCTGTGAGTCGTTGGATCTAAATAAGATCGTGCGGCACAGAGCACACGATACCCCTTCGATTAATGAATCTATCGCAGCACTTGGATCTAAATCCTACGGTTCACAACAGCTCGACCAAGAACTGGCGGCGCTGGCGCGGCGGCGATCGACGGAGCGCTCAGACGGTGGCATTGGCGATGATTCAGGAAGCGAGGTAGAGGGAGGAGTAACTCACCGTGCTCGCAAAGGTGCGGCGAAGCTCAAGGTGTGGTCGGCTTGTAGAGGGGCGCACCCGAGCAGCGGCGATTGCTCGTCGGAGTCAGTGGCAGTGTCGGGTTCGTCTAGTTGCGTCAGAGGCGGAGTTTGCGAGCGCGCTAACACAAACGGAGCATGCGGTTAGATGCGTACAGGGCTGGGGATCCTGGGAGCATCAACAAGAAGGTTCGGGGCAGTATGTACTCACCGGGGTGCTTGCCGGAGCGATGGCAGACGCGGCGGCGCTCAGATGTCGTGGTTGCCGAGCCTCTAGGGCGTGCGCGGGCAAGGGGAAGGTACCGGGAGGTGCGCCTGGTACTGGGGATCTCACTCGTTTGCTCTAGGGGGTACGGGGCTGGCGGTGTTGGCCGAAATTGGCCAGTGGAGTTCGTCGGGGCAGAGAGGTTCGAGCTCGCGATTCTCACAGCCTGGAGGCAGAGATGAGGTGTGGCTTGGGGGGAATGGAAGAGGAGAGCGTGGCGTTTAAAGGCGCGTGGTCGCTGGCGAGATTTACTCGCGGTGTTATGCCAATTCAATGGCATTCATCGCCGGCAGAAACGGCGAGAGGGAACGGTCGAGGTGGAGACGACGACTGACGACGTGGGACCGTGTTGTCTGCGAGAGAGAGAAGAAAGGTGGGGCCTCTGCGTCAGTGACTAGGCGGGTGCGAGGTTGAGTGGAAAACGTTTCGCTGCGGGAAGGGAAGCTGGGTTAATTACTGGGCCTGCTGGGCTGGGCCAGATGGGTTGGGTTAGTTTCATTTTTTTATACTGAATGCTTTTCTTTTTCTGTTTTGAATTTCTGTTTTGATTTTATTTCAAACAATTCAAACTCCAATTAAATTCAAACTTCTACCAAACTTTAGGTATAGTTTAATTCTGTTTAACAACATAATCCAAAGTCCAAAATAAAATAATTCTTTTATTTTTTTTGGATCCATTAATAATTGAATAAATAGACATTAGTGTTTAATTCAAATAGGTTTTAATATATTTTAAAAATTCTATTTGAAATCTAAATTTCTACAAAAATATTTTCAGTAGGTTTTATTAAAAACATAACACTTTGAAATATAATTTAAAATACTTTAATAAGTTTTTAATGATCATTCAAAATAGGAAAATGTCTATACTTGAATGAAATTTGGATATAAATAAATCTTCATGGTTTTATTTAAATAAACCTTTACTATTTTTATCAAACAAAATATTTTTATTTTTAAATGCTTGGCGAAGATTAATTTGGTTCTTTTTAAAAATAGTCCTGGTTCATATTTCTACCTTTGCTTTTGAAAACCATAACTTTTTATTAAAAGATCCAAAAATGGTGATTCCAACTATTATAACTTCATTTATTCTTTGTTTATCTTTTTAAATCCCTTTAGGATTCTATTTGATCAAAATAGGTTTTGATGTTTCCAATTGGAAATCAAAAAGTTTCTTTTCACCCTAAATTTCAACAAAAAAAATTTTGTTTATTTATTTTTCACATTTCAAAATTTGGAAATTTTTGGGATGTGACATTAACCAAATAAGGTTTTAGCAGAGGTCATATGGAAACTTATCGCAGTTAACTTGATGATCTAATTCCATTCCATCAAGTTAAGAGAAGCTCCAATCACTTTGACCAGTTTTGTTTAAAAGCGCGAAAATTATTCGGATTTTCTATGCATGAACGCAATGCACACATCTGGGTTCAGCTTATTTCTAAGCTCTAATGCTGGGATGTTACAGACTCTCGCCCTTAAAATAAACTTCGTCCTCGAAGTTCGCAAACTCTCATGTTTCGAAGTAAGGAATTGACTTGTAGCGGTTGCTACATTCTCCCCTTCATGATGACCTTAAATGGAATTAATTGGAGTATTCCATAACCTGATTAGATATCCTAATCCAATTCTTGTTATTTAATCATCAAACTTTATTACTATTTTAAGTATAGTTTAGAGGTCTCCTTAAATCAATCTTTAAGTTTCTATATGCCTGTTTGTGGTTAGAAGACTATATTTCTATTCCTGTCATAGAATAGTTGATACTGGTACTCCTTCCCAGATTGGATTTGAACTCAATTTGTCCATACCCATTGGAATTTTTTTATTCTCAACACTTGCCCAATTAGGTATTCTATATTACTTCCTAAGGGTTACTTAAAAGTTGTTTCTTTTAGAATTGGTCATTTAATGTATCCTTTATCACCTTCAAGTTTATACCTTCTTAGGGTTTTTAAATATCCTTTCCTTATTACCTATAGTATTTTCTTCAACTTTCATTCATAATGTCTACTCTCCCCCCTTAGGTTTTACTAACAGTCTTTAAATTACATACATAGAGACCATTGGTTCTTAATCTAGAATGTTGGTCCCTGTTTAGCTTATATTTTTACCGGTTTAGGGTCTGATGAAAGATTATACGGTGTATCCACATAATTGTGGATCTCCAAAGCAAATCTTTCAGCACTAAATGTCGTATTTACCATGGACATTTTCGCTAGGATAAAACTAACTTTGCGAAGCCTCTCGAAAGACGATCGCCTTTAAATTTTTATACTTCCTTAGGTTTTACTTAACTTAGGCCAAATTTAATGCTCTTTATGAAACTTTTAAGATGATTTGGTTAACTATGTCAACCAAATACCAGCTGCGGACAGAATACTGACTGCGGATCAGAATGCCGACAAGGGATTAGGTACCCAAGGTGGATCATTCTGGGTGGTAGGTATTATCTTACGGTTTCTGACCTACGAGTTACATTCTCTCTGAGTTGTCAGAGCTTGAATACCCTTTTGGTTCCAAGGCATCTTCTTGGTACTTTTTCATGATACTTCCATGAACTTGGTACAACTCTTTCGTTAACTTCTTAGCATCTTACCTACTTTGAATGAACTTTCAGTTTATCATATCTTGTTGCTCCTTACATCTTCTACACCATGCTTTCTTCCTAAGCTGGCCAAAAATGTGACTTATGTTCTATCTATCCTCCAAATGGTGTTAATATCCCTTCTATCATGCTACATCCTTCAAGTTAGTCTTCCTTATGATCTTCGAAACTCGTCACTCCCTTACACGAATTCCCGTTTCTATCTAGTTCTATAACATCAAGTAATAACTAGGTGTTACATCATGCATTTGCACACCTAATTAAACTTCATGTACAAATTTAGTCAATCAAGAAGAATAAAAAAATCCAAAAGTCGATAAATAACAAAGCATATACCTTGTATTATACATAGGTTTTAATAATTTACAAATGTACTAGGTGTTCCAACGGTTTGCCCCAAACCTATTTACACAACTATCTTACAAGAATCTCTTGTTCTCGGGGATATATCCTCACTTATTTCGGCAAGCCCTTCAAACTACAATACACATTACCCTCTATATACATTATTCAAGCCCTCATCCCTTGGGATGTCGTTCCTTTATTATTTTCATCTTCCTCTAGTGCTTCCTAGAGTTCCGTCCATGATGACGTGAAGTCCTACGACTGCCTTCTGGAGCATAAGAGCATCCAGGAGGTGCGTATTCTTGATTAGAAGTACCGAGACTGAGATTAGTCATTGAACAATGACTAGAGTTGGAGTAATCTTCCAACCAATAGTCCGGGTTTTCTGGCAACACTTCCTCATAGTAAGTTGGTTCCTTAGCTTTTTCTTGGATCCAGTCATATATATTGGTATAATAGCTATCAGAGTACTCTTCTAAGTTGATTGGATTCGTATTACCCCCATATGGTCCATAAGGCTCTCTATGGTTATAGTTGGTCTCTTCTTCAATACCTGTATCACAAGGTATAGGATTTCCTATAGTTCTACCTTGAGATTCTATTTCCCATCCATATTTGTTAGGCTCAGGATTATTTGGAATAACTTTATTCCATTCCTGTTGTTCGGAGTTATATTTGGTCCATAGGTCTTCAGGTGGCTTGAATTCATTTTGGTAATAGGCATAATTTTCTGAGTTTGGGTCATCAAACTCAGTTTCCTCAAACACCTCTCCTGAAGGTATGTATTTAGGATGCCTAGATTCTTTATCTAGCTTCTTCCTACGAGCCATTGCTTTATCAGGATCAGTAAAATCCTCAATGACCGTATCCAGTTCTTGGACTAAGACTTGGTGAGTGTTATGATAAGTGTTTAGCAAAGACCGATAACGATCCATATACTCTACAGCTAGAGTAGGTTCAGCTTGGACTAAGGTAGAGTGATCTAACTCATGTTCTGAGTTTGAGGTTTCATGTGGTATAATGGTGTGAGTACTACCTTCTATAGCTTGGGATTTATGCTCTCGGATCATAGTTATGGCTGCTGCTACAGCAATCTGATATGCAGATGCCATGCACCTTGCCTCTCCTGATGGCATTTCTCCCTTAAGTCCTAACTTCTTGGGTAACATGATCATGGCACGGTATTTAGCTAATACCTGCCCATCATAGTAAGTGTAAATCTTGACCAAAAGTCTTGATTCACATTCCAAACTCCATAGAAGTTGTTGGAGATTGTCTGTCCAATCCCCTCCGTAGTCATCCAACGTCCTGTTCATCACTTGAACATTCTGGGGTGGATATCGAGGTGCCATGTGGAACTGTGGATAAGAAATTATCATCAGTCACATAGAGTTAAAACTCTTGGGTAATGATTGGAAATTGCAATCATATAAAAGAGTTATCGCACTAGTAACATAACATGATTATTCTCAAGTGAATATCCCTCATATTACTAAAGAACTCTTTCTTATTACTAGGATGTGTCCTACAGGTTCTACCCATTTACTAGGTTTCCAACCTAAGGTTAAAGCATATGCTCTGATACCAATCATGGTGACCCAAAGATACCAGCATGATGTAGTATACTATAGTCATTGACATAACACCAATGAAACACCGCTCACTAGTATTACATCCCTCGAATGGCACAATGTAAACACAACACGGGTACAATACATGGCTAAAGGTTACAACTCACTCTTTTACATAAGATCCAGAGAACACTCTAGGTTTAAAGAGAGAGAAAGAACTTCTTACTGAGAAGAATCAAAGATAAACAGCGTAAGAGCTAGTATACTATTAAGTCTAGTATTCCGGCTAAGAGGTTGGCATTGCTGCTATTGCAACGCACTACAGAAATATGTTCTTTGGCTGGAGATTATATCCCTATCTAATTTGTAACTTCGTCTTCTCTTGAGTTGATGAATATATTGACTTCTTTGACTTTATTGAAAAGCCTTAATTTTTGATGATTCCTGGGGCATAACTTGGTGTAGACATCGTCTTAATGGCTTCAGAATCTAGCAAGGGTTAAGAAGATACTTTGAGTACGAGCGTACTCAGCAAATTCACTAGAAAAGGAGTGTTTGATGCACTATAACTATAGCCATAGACCGTAGGTCGTAGGAAATGCAAGTTTTCATAAACATTTCTTCAAAGGTTGCTTTTATTCTAAAAATCTATGTCCGTCAGCCTTCACGGGTTTACCAGAACTTTCATGGAGTTCCTTTCCCGCCGCGTTCGCAGCTCCTTCCTAGAACAGGGAGTAACAAGTTACAGTTCTTACACTCTGCAGAGGTGCGTTACTTTACCCATGAGAGATCAACTCTTTGTTGCACAACCAGGCAGCTTATTCACGTCCACAATTCCATGATGTGGGGACCAGAAGATGATCCAAGCCAATCATTGCCCCCTTCGTGACCTCGCATGCCTCCTTGGTGTACACCATGCCCACATAAAGAATTACGGCAATGGTTTGTACAAACCGTTAGATGTCAGAACTAACGTGGGACGTTGAGGGTTCCCACCCATATGTTGCATATCCTCTACGAATTACCAATTAATATGCACGCTATGAGGATAATAGCCACGACATGCACATCCGGCTTCATGCGAGAGGAAGAAGATACAGCTGACTTCTCCGTCCCATTCCAAATCTCATGGTCAACGCGTAATATACGACGCAAGAATCACTGGCGACATTGGTTCTTAAGTCCTAGGTGATATAGTTCTGAACAGTGGTATTCCAACTGTCAGATTTAATAGATTAGCTGATCACCCTAGATCAGTAACCAATAGTTCACATTATTATCAAAAATAGGGTTTTAATACCTTGTTAAAATGCAGGTGATAACAACACTGGATTTGTAAAATACTTTACATAAAATAAACAATGGACATGAGCAAGTGTGAACTTGACTTTTGTGATTGCAAGATTATGCACTCACGGTCTTCGGGTCAGTATAAGATCCAAAATCTGAAATCAGCATCATTGGTCTGGTAAGGACTAATGTTTAAAGAAACAATATGCTTTTATGCATAAGTAATGTGATGCACGTTTTAAGCGCAATTCTCAAGGATAACGTTGTCCTAGGGTTTGGATTCCGAAAATGGTTATTTTGGAATGTGTGGTCCTTTTAGATAAGTTTCACATTTGTGCTTTTATTAGAGCTTGTGAGTGCATGTGAGCATCACATATTTATGTAGCAATAAAATATACACTTATGGAATGCTAGTCAAGATTGCTTATACAAGAGTTCTTGTTTGAAGTGGCAAGAAGGATAACCTTCGAAGAAAAGGTTTCTCTTCTAAGGTCTAAACAAACTTTGTGGTTAGTTAGTGGTGATTGATGTTATTGGTTTGCTTAAATGGTTTGGCTTGAGTTGCTTTATAACTTAATTACGTCAGACCAAAGTTAACTATCAAACATATAATAAGGTTTATAGTGTTGTATTAAGATTCTGTAGACTAAAGTTAACTATAAAACAAAGATAGTTTGAAAGTATAATGCTTATGATATTTGTACTTTGTGTATCTGGAATGTTTTCTTTAAGTTATTTAAGAATGGTTATTCTTTTACTTAGTGTAATGGTTTCTTAATTCTATAATAGAGTAGTATCATTTATATTTTATAAAGGAGTGGTGGTGGTTTTATAAACCAAAATATAGTATTGCTTCAATACTAATGGACTTATTATAATGTTGGAGTAGTTTTTGGTAATCTGGTAGTTAACATGGATGGAAAGGATCTGATTTATTCACAAGGTGTTCTTTAAGGTTTTTATCATGAATTGAAATACTTTGAGAATATAATCTTCACTTATGGTTGATGATAATTTCATTAAAAAGATATTTATAATGTTTTAAACCATTTAAGCTTCATTTTATTAATATTTAAGACTAATACTATTTATTAAACTTAATTTACTCCTTTTAGGAATATTAATAAATTTTATTTATCCTTATATGAATTATTAATGAAGTAATTAAGTTGAAAGTTGAGTTATTAAAATATTTAATTTTTATTTAACTCAAAAGTAGAATATTAGATTTTTAACATGTAGATATTATTTTTGTGATCATTTTGGTATATTATATTTATTTTTGTGATTTATAAATAATAAGATATGATTTTTATAATTCTTATTACTTTATAATTACTTAATAAATAATAAATATTTAATTAAGTGAAATAATAATACATGATTATAGTTTTAAATTAGAATTCTTATTTTTCTAAGATTTTTGGTATTTTATTTATATTATTAACATTTATCATTATAAAAATAAGAATTATCAAAATTATCATAATCGAACCACGTCAAAATATATATTATTAACATTTATCATTCTACTAAATAATATTTATTTAAATAATTATCATAATAATATTTGATAATAGTTTTAAGTTGTAGATTTTATTTTTCTGAAAATTTTCATATATTATACATATTTTCTGAATTATAAATCAAAAGTTATTAATTAAACAAGATTTAATTATTTATTAGATTTCTGGAATATTATTAATTGAATTATAACATTTTATTTATTTCCTAATAGAAAATACTTTTTTACACCGTACCAAGAGCTAGCCCCAGTCACTGACTAGTGGGCCAGTGACCACTTTAGCATGTCGTGTAAAGAAAATCCATTTATTACTGACCTTGCCTTGACCCCCAGTCAATGACATATGGGCCCAAGGCCATGTCATCAACCACGCGGGCAAAGACTGGTCAATCGAGCTGACGTGGTTCGATCATGAGGTGAGCATGACGCATCAATGCTGTCAACACCCGAATTTTTAATCCCAGATGCCTGTTGTGCCATACATCGCAATCCCAGGATTACCATTTTTGCGAGACATAACAGAATTGGATACCACAGTACATCATCTATTACACACCATACATAAGGTCTTACACAAATAAGGATCTCATGATCTAGTCCTTAATACAACTCAAGCAGCGGAAATACGTAATAATAACGGTAGCGTAGGCGAAGCTCCATCTTAGGGGTCACATGCAATGCTGACGATGGGAGATGATCCTAGTTGTCGTAACCTTCCTGTGGTCTATCATCCTGGTACTCCTCTCCATAGTCTGGCCACGGGAATAGCCAGGGACAAAGCCATGAGTACTCTTTAAGTACTCGCAAACTAATACTAACAAGTGAAGGGGGTTTTTGTGGTAGGATACTGAGCTCTAAGGTTGTTTTGCAAAAAGCCAGATTTACCTCTACTAAGTTCAGAAGCAAGAGAATGCTAGTCAAATTTTATAACACCTAAGTGGGAAATTGTATCTCATGCCACAACTCTGTTGTGGTCAAGTCAAAGTCTCAAGTCATTTCACAAGTCATTTTGAAAACATCTGACGGGGGAACAGTATGGCCACTCCAACTGTCCATAACCACGGACACGGCTATTCGAATAGTTTGACACTCTGTAGAGATTGTACACTTTCACCACAACATTCGATACATCCGTCAGGAACAAATCCTGAATTCACCATACTCAGTATGCGGATAATCAATCCTAACCTTTTAATTACACACCCTAGTATGAGCACCTCTCCTGTGAGTTTGGCCTCCCAACCATGACCAACTGTCATCTTGGGTATTGCACAGGTGGACAATCTTCACAAGGTAGCCTCAGCTCAGACCTTGGCCGTGAGGGAACCAATACTAAGGTATATAAGTTTCCAGTCAATCCCTACCCAATCTTCGGGTATTGTGCTTGTACGGTAAAATTGGAATGGTATCGCATCCAGACAACAATTAGTTTTATAAAGGGCTAAGGCTCATGCCTCAACATTTTCATCACCAAAATCATCTGGTGTTTGGAAACACATGTCAAAACATCTCAGTAGAATGATCCATCATTCTAAGGTTTTCATAACCATTTTCACCAAGTATTCCCATCTAAAGTTGATCAAGTTTTATGCTTAGCACTAGCATCTACATGACATGGTTATACCCTACGGGTACATGACTTCAGCATACCTGGTCCAGCCCAAGGAAGGCCCACAACAGATATACGCTGGCCCATGAAGATTTTCGGGTGGCCAAGGCCCATGACGCCTTCGGATCCTTGGAGAGCAAGACTAGCGGAGATAGGAAATTCAAAGGGGTAAAACCCTAGAACTTGTAACCGACTAGGACTATGCCCGGGACCTGCCTAAGTCTATATAAAGGCCAGGAGGGCACGTCCTAGATCTCTTAACTCATACTTTCGCACACGCATCCACGCCAGATCGAATTGCGGCACCTCAGAACCTTCGGTTCCGCCGTAATCAAGAGCGCATAAGCAGGAGTAGGGTTTTTCTCCGGGCCCGAACTCGGGTAAATCTCGTGTCCTCGTTGCTTGTCCGTTAACTGCCATGATCTCCAGCATCCCCATCTTCTCCAAAACCCAAGTCCATAACACGGGCATTGACGATTAAACTCGCCAATTGGCGCCGCTCAGGAATTGGGGCTGCTGATTGTGCGGTCGTGACGGTTCCGACCCGATCGATCTACAACTCCGCGGCGACGAGAATCACCTCCTCTTCGGCACCTTCGACTTCACCACCCACTCACCGGCCACCATGAAGGATTTCGAGCCCGTAGGCGACGGACTCGAAATTTTGTTCGGAGCTTCGCCTGTGTGGGACAACCGCACCTCCGCCTCGAGCGGGTGCCCTTGCCGTCAATCAGGCCCGCCTCATGGGCTCCACACCGTGCTACGACGCCGCCATCGACAGATGAGTTCTACAGCAGCTGTCGCAACTCCGATTCAGGCGATCCACCTTCGGATGAATGAACCTACGGTTTCGGATCCGAAAGCTGCGGCAGCACCCAACCAATCTGCAAGAGCTATCTATGCGCCGCAGTCATCCAAATCGACGAGGAAGCGCCTAACCCGCCGCCCAACCGAAACAAAAACGGCGAAAATGTAAGAAGCCGCCCCCACCCAACAGTGGAAAACAACGCCACGTCATCCAACTTAGCAAAGAAGGATGGGTGCAGCGCGCAGCGACGCCGCCTTTACCAGCAGACGCCTCACGTGACCATCGATGGCATACCACTACCTCCTCATCGAGGAGCACAAGAAACAAGTCAAGATGCAGGAGACGCCGACAAACGCAAGCAAGCAGCCTCCGAGTTCAGCGACGAAGCCGCGCTTCCGCCATGGCACCCGGCTCTAGCACAAACGGAAACCAGGGAAACAAGCATCGCTCTCGGGTGGAGAACATGGATCCCAAGGAACGTCGTGACGTGACCCGAACTCTCCACACATCGTTCATGGATATGGATGCCGACGGCAACATCATCCCGAAGACGCCACAAGCTGCGATCATGGCAGCCACTGAGTATCTCGTGGCTCACCCACCTCCGGAGGGGGACCCTAAAAGGGCCATGCATAGGTCCGCACTTACCGGACTAGGACTAATCGGAGCTGCGCTCCACGAAGACGCTCCTGTGGAGCCGAAGAAGAAAGCTCCGGCCAGGCGTGACCGGAGCCCCACCCCCTCATCCGAAGAGGAAGAGGAGCACGATCTTCCTCGAAGGAAGAAGAGCTCGCACCGCCATAAACGCGACTACGACGCCAGAGACAATCTCACACAGCGCAAGATCGACAAAGCACGCGCCAAACGCGCATGCTCGTCTGAATCTGAGATGGATGAAGACGGCGAGAACTCTGGAGCTCGATGTTTCAGCAGATCCGTTCGGTGAACACAGATGCCACGCAACTTCAAGCTTCCTTCGGATACTCCGAAGTTCAACGGCACGCAAGATCCAAAGTCCTGTCTCAGCGACCATCTGTCATCCGTCAAGCTTCACGGAGGCAACAAAGAAACCGCCATGCAATGCCTTCAGCTGCAGCTGACAGGCGCGGCGCAGGTCTGGCTCAGCAGCCTATCATCAGTATCCATCCGAAGCTGGGAGGAGCTCGCTTATAGATTCATCCGAAATTTCAAAGGCACCAGCAAGAGGCCCTCCTCAATCGAAGAATTGCGAGCCTGTACTCAGAGAACGGGTGAATCTATTCGCTCGTACATACTACGCTGGTCTACAACCAAGAACTCCACAGCACACATCTCCGAAGAGCGGGCCATCGACGCCTTCAGGGACGGCGTCAAGCGCCCAGACTTCAAGGAGGAACTTGGGCGTGTAAAGCCCAAGACACTCGACCACCTCATGGAAATCGCCAACAGCTAAGCAGACGAAAGATTGCATCCAGCAAGCGTAATCGACGAAGAGGACGACCACGGTCAAGACGTGAACGCCGCAAAGAAGAGGAGATCGCTGCTCACGAGGACCGCGACCCCGATGGTCGCCGGCTACGCCGACCGTCATAACGACAACAGCCGCAACAGCGGAGGATACCGCAGCGGAAACTTCCGCGACAACGGACGACCAACACAGTCGTGGCAACGCCACGACCGCGACAATGGACACTCAGCATTCGACAAACTTTCGGGTCCATGCACCATCCACTTCTACATCGAGAAACAGGATGGCAAAAAGAAAGCCAGCCACATGCTCAAGGACTGCCGCGAGTTCCAGAAACTCAGCGAAGGCATGGTGCAGATGAGGCAACAAGCCCCGATCCCTGTGTTTGGAAACGCACCTGCGTCAGGTGAAATAGCACACGGAGCTCCTCCACCGCCGCCTATCGGAGGCCCAAATCAACCAGTCGCACCAACACAAAACAATGTCGGCGTCCCATACCTCCCACCAAAGGGAGCACTAAATATGATTCAGAAGGGACGCCCCACCAATAGGGTGCAGAAGAAAATCACCCGACAAATCAACTTGGCCGTGGCAACTCCGCCTGCAATCCCTGAGTACCTCAGTGGATCGGAGTCCTGCATCACATTCACTCGCGCGGATCACCCTTGCCAGATCCCTCGCCCAGGTCATGCTGCCCTGGTGCTGGAGGCGCAGATTGGAGGCTTCGAGATGAGTCGCGTCCTCATGGACGGCGGCAGCGGCATCAACCTAATGTTCGCAAGCACTCTAGCAGCTATGCGGATCCCGCAATGCAGCCTGGAACAATCAGACACAATGTTCCACGGCATCGTCCCAGGGAAAGGCATATTCCCCCTGGGCAAAATAGGGCTCGACGTCGTCTTCGGGAAGCCGGACAACTTTCGGCAGGAGCGCCTAGAATTCGAAGTGGTGGACTGGCCGTCGCAATACCACGCCATCTTGGGGCGCGTAGCATTCGCAAGGTTCCTGGACGTCCCACACTACGCATACCTACTACTCAAGATGCTAGGACCAAGGGGAGTCATCATAGTCCACGACAGTCTTTTGGCATGCAAGACGAGCTTGTAAGGCTCCGCGAGGTGACGGACAATGGGCTACCCCCGTCACAAGGCAGAACGCACCTGACATGTCCTTCGACCCCAACGTCAACACCAAGAAAGTGCAGGTACATCCGACGGACGCCTCCAAGACGGCGCTGATCGCCAATGACCTCAAAGATCAAGATAGGAAGGCGTGCTCGGATTCTCCGTGAGCGATGGAAATCTTCCGGTGTCCCGCGGACATGCCAGAGTTCCTGTGGAATTCGCCGAGCATGCACTCAATGTCTTTCCAGACACCAAGCCAGTCAAGCAATCCATCCGAAGACTGTCGGAGCCACGAGCCGAAGCTATCGGCAAGGAAATCAACAGATTACTCGCAACAGACTTCATCCGGGAAATCAAGGAAAGCGAGTGGCTGGCAAACACGGTGATGGTCCCAAGAAGGACACGGACATCCCGGATGTGCGAGACTTCACGCCACTAAACAAACATCGCCCAAAGGACCACTTCCTCTTCCTCGGATCGATCGATCATCGATTCGACCGCAGTTGTGAGAAACTCTCCTTCCTCGACGCCTACTCAAAGTTATAACCAGATTCACTCAAGGTCGAAGATCAAGAGAAAACGGCGCTCATCACACCGCTTGGAGTATACTGCTACAACACAATGCCCTTCGGCTAAAGAACGCGGATGCCACGCATCAGCCGGCGCATGCAGGCCCCGCCTCAAAGACCAGATCAGTCGCGAACGCCCAAGTCTATGTCGATGACATAGTAATAAAACCAAGGAGGCAAGGACACTTATCGACGATCTCCGCGAGACGCTCGACAACCTTGATCGCCACAGATCAAGCTCAATCCAGAAGTGCGCTTCAAGGCGCCCCTCGCCAGCTGCTCGGATACTTCATCTCTCAAAGAGGGATTGAGGCTAACCCAAGAAAATCAGAGCCATCATGACAATGGAGAAGCCGAAAACCTCAAGGGCGCCCAAAGAGCTCGCAGACGAGTAGCGGCACTAAGGTGTTCATCGGCCGTATGGGCGAGAAGGCCCTACCATTCTACCAGTCGCGCAAAGGCGCACAAGTTCGAGTGGACACCAAGTCGATGATGCATTCGAAAGCCCTGCCGCTACTTCCACCTCGCCAGTTTTGGTCACGCCAAAGGAGCGACCCCTGTTGTACATAGCAGCCACACACCGGTGGTCAAGACTGCACTGCGTGGTCGAACGACCAAGAAGGCAAGACTCACGGAGTCCAGCGCAATTTACTACCTCAACAGGTTCTCACTCCAACAAAATAGCGGTACCCGCAGTGTGGTTAGCCACGGGCGTGTTCATGACGGCTCGACGGCTGAGCCACTACTTCCGTGGAGCATCAGTGATGGTCGCCAACGAGGCACCCTCAACAAAGATCCTGAATAACCCAGAGGCCACAGACGCGTGGCCCGTGGGGCATCGAACTATCACCCTTGGACATCGCTTCACGAAGTTTACACGCAATAAAATCTCAAGTCCTTCCGGACTTCCTGGTGCACTGGATGGAGCTGCAGCTGCCAGACACCCCAGACATGTCGTAGTCCTGGACAATGCATTTTGACGGCTCAAAGCGCGAGGCCGGAGCAGGGGCAGGAGTCATACTGACCTCCCCGCAAGGTCACAAGATGAAGTACGTTCTTGGGATGAAATTCAGAGCCTACAACAACGAGGCCGAATACGAAGCCCTCATCCATGGCATGAAGATGGCAAAAATTTGCGGCGCAACGCGCCTGGTCATCTACGGTGACTCCAACCTCGTCGTCCAGCAGACGATGAACGAGTGTGACGCACACGCCGAAAACATGATCGCGTACCGCGCGCTCTACAACGCACTTGAAGGAGAATTCGACGGCTGCGAGCTTCTGCACGTCGGAAGAGAAAGCAACGAGGAAGCCGATAGACTCGCCAACATCGGATCCACTTGCGCAAAGGTGCCACCAGGTGTGTTCCTCGAACAAATCTGCGTGCCATCCATCAAGCGAAAATTCCCCAAGGGATCACCCGAAGAAGCAGAACACTCGGGGGCTACGCTACCCGAAGGTCATGAAGGACCCGAAAAGTTGGACACCGAAGTGGCCATGGTCAACCTGATTCAGGTCATGGCAGTCGAGGAAACTTGGACGAGACCATACCTATAGTTCCTGATAAACGGTGAACTACCTGACAGCCCGACAGATGCCCGGCGCATATCTCGTCGGTCAAAAGCCTTCACCATCATCAACGGCGAACTGTACAAACACAGCATCATGGGTGTACTACAACGGTGCGTCACCATCGACGACGGCAAGGCCATACTCCAAGACATCCATAGGGGCATCTGCGGCCACCACGCAGGCAGCCGCTCCCTTGTCGCCAAAGCTCTACGAGCAGGATTCTACTGGCCAACGGCCATGAACGATGCAAAGGACATCGTCCGAAGATGCAACGGGTGCCAATGGTTCGCAGATAAACCGCACGCACCTGGGTCCGAACTTAGACCCATACCCATAGCTTGGCCTTTTGCTCAATGGGGCCTCGACATGATCGGCAAACTGCCAAAGTCCTCGAAAGGAGGACACGTCTTCCTCCTGGTCGCAGTCGACAAATTCACCAAGTGGATCGAGGCCATGCCAGTCACCAACCAGAAGGGCAAAACCGCCGTCAAATTCTTCGAATACATTGTCTACAGGTTCGGCGTACCACACAGCATCATCACCGACAACGGATCGAACTTTATCTCCGAAGAATTCCAGGACTTCTGCGAAGGCCTCGGAATCAACATCACATATGCCTCAGTGGCACACCCGCAATTAAACGGGCAAGTGGAAAAGGCCAACGGCCTAATCGGCGCCGGCATCAAAAAGTGCCGCATGAGCTCACTCGAGCACAAAGCTGGAAACTGGACGAAAGAGCTACCGTTTGTCCTGTGGAGCTTACGTACTACGCCAAACAGCTCCACCGGCTAAACACCGTTCTTCATGGTGCACGGAGCTGAGGCCGTGCTCCCAGCCGAAGTACGCCACCAGGCTCCACGAGTCGTCGCTTACAGCAAAGCCGAGTCCACGATCGCACTCAAGACGCCCGACACACTCGACGGCTGGATATAGCAGCAGCTCGATCAGCGGTGTACCAGCAGAGTCTCCGCAACTATCACAGCCGCCGGCTGCGCCCAAGGTCCTTCGTCGAAGGAGACCTCGTCTTGCGACTCAAGCAAAAGCGACCGAACAAACTCGAGTCACCATGGGAAGGACCCTACGTCATCACCGAAGTCATCCCAGGTGGCGCCTATCGCCTCAAGCACGTGGAGTCTGGAGTCGCATACTCCAATCCATGGAATATCTCGCACTATTTATCGATTCTACCCGTAGCAATCTACCCCCTTTTACTTTCAATAAGGCTTTCAGCCAAGGCTACCCAGCCGAACCATGTACCTCCTCCATTACGATATAAATAAAGCTAAGTGTCTCGCCCCCAACCTTCGGTTGACTATTTTCTGCAACTTTATTACATGCTACAAACGCACTCGGGCTCCCCACCTCACGATTTCATCGACTGAGGACCAAACGTGTACACCTGAGTAGCTGACCACGTCAGGCAAACGAAAAGGACACGTAATCAATCAAAGCATTACGTGCTCACAAACAAGAAAACCTTTACAACAAAGGGCACAAACACGCCCAAATAAATATACAAAATTTACATCTCTGTCTATTTTCAGGTCCTACCTATTCTGAAGAATAACCTGAGCACGCTGCTCAAACAAATCTACAACCTGTTCGGCATACTGCCTTATAGCCGCGTAATGTGGACGCATGTCCCACTCGCCACCATCCGGTCGAAGAGGTGGCCCAGCCACAAAGACCAAATCTACGTTAGGCGTGCACCCTCACAAGAGACAAGGCAGCCTTCACTCCTGCGACGTTGCTGCCGCACAGCTCCTTGACATTGTCGGCACAAACCTCGACGTAAGACCTGCGAGGGTCGTCGCACAGCATCCAAAGGAAACATGACGGCAGACCGAGGAAAGTGATGTTCGCATC
This sequence comes from Avena insularis, assembly GCA_023614405.1. NCBI lineage: Eukaryota > Viridiplantae > Streptophyta > Magnoliopsida > Poales > Poaceae > Avena > Avena insularis. The sequence goes on from CM042695.1 coordinate 262,268,500, forward strand.
GGCGGAGCACCCGCGAAACCTGATAGACACGATCCGCACCGCCGTAACCATGGCACGGTCGCGATCCATCCGTAAGAAGCCGCCGCCTCCATGTCCTGTTGAGTCAAGCAATTGACTCGAATAGCGACACGCCCTTTTTCTTCCTCGAGCAAGATTGGCACCGCGATAACCGCAGACAAAACAAGAATAAGGCCAGCAGGCTCACCAAGAATCGAGCTACAGCCCGAAAGAAGGATCTACTTACATTGCAGTTGCTCGGATAGCGGACCCAGCTCCGCCATCAAATACTCCTCTCTGGCTGCACCATGATCTGCCTTGGATTTCCAAACGTCGGTCGCACAGAACCGAGAAAATCCCTTCCAAGCTTGCGACGTGATCTCAAGAAAGCGAGCACGAGGAATCATCCAATGATGGTCGCAAGGGCCTTTCGGATGAAGTGTCAATCGGTCAGCACCAAGGAACCTATAGCAGAAAAAAGAAAGAAACACAGACATTCAGCCAAGGATGGAGTCCAACTCGGAGAAATTCATTAAATATATAAGGCCACTGTGTGGCACAAGGATGGTACTACAAAAGATATTTACAACAAAAGTAAACTACATACTACCCTACATCTACTATGCCTAAGGCGCAGGACACTGAGTCGCCTCAGAGCTTTAGTTTAGCCTTCTGCTGGCCCTCGCAGCTGCATCGCAGCAAGAAGTCAATGAGCTTGGGCGCATATCGTTTGCAGCGAGCGGAGTAGGCAGCGAAGGCTACCTCGGATCCATCCGCAGCCGTCGGCATCCGAGAAGTGATCTGGGGCAAGTCCAGCTCCGCCCCAGCCGCCATGGCCATCGCCAGCCCGACAGACGCGCCGATGCCCTTCGCTATGCGCTTGTATACCGCAGCGCCGCTGACAGAGCCTCTGCCAGGGCATCCACATCTTCAAGGGATGCGCCCTTCGGGAAGAGCTCCTGGTAGAAGCGACCAAGGACCTCTTTCGCCTTGGCAAGGGAGTTGACGACGGTGCTGCAGCGGTCTTCGACCGCCACAGTGGCATCATCTAGAGCACTCCCGTGCTCCAGAGCACCGCGGTCGAACTCGATGCCTGCGGCATCTGAGACAAAAATGAAGAAAAACATGAAGAAAGGCAGCATAGAAGGAGATCCGTAGAAAAAGAAGCAAGTACGAAAGCTAGCACTCACCCGAAATTGCCTTGGTAGCAGCCATGAGCTTCGACGCCACCCCTCTTTCACGAGCAGCCGCAACGGTGGCCAGCTGCTCCTCACGATCTGTGGCCCCTTGCTGCAGACGCTCCTTCGCTTCGGCTGCCTTCGACAGCTCCAGCTCAAGGCGCTCTTTTGCGCCAACGGCGGCTTCGGCCTTCTGCTCCGATTGGCCAAGGCTCTTTTTAAGAGCGTCGACCTCACGGAGAGAGTCGTTATGCTCCTCTGCATTTAAGACAAGCAAGTGTCAAAGAACAGGACAAGATAAACATGAGAAGTACTAAAAGGCAGACGAATACCTTGAAGCTGCCGCAGTTTCGCCTCCAGCGTCAGGCGTTCTTCCACCAGTTGCTTGGCCTCTTAGATAAAAGGCTGCAGAAAAAGGCAATAGCAGTAAGAACAGGACTTGGGGGCTACGTCCAAAACAAAGAAGCAAAAACAACATCAGCACACGAAGACACTCGGGGGCTCCCCCCGTGACAGGAAGCAGAAAACTTACGTGCTCCGAAGGCGAGCCCGAAGGCCCGCTGAAATTTGAGGCGCAACCACCAGCCTCTCCCGCACAGGAGGATCTGGAGCGGCGCCACCCGAAGTCGCCACCGTCTGAGGAGGAGGCGACGCAATGTTCGACTCCCCCATCATCTCCCCCGTGCCATCACTAGAGCCGTCGGAGGATTGCCTGCATACAAACCAATCAGCACAAGAACAAAAAAATCATGAAGGGAAACGGACAACAGTACAACAAGAAAACTTACGAGCCCAATGCGCTCAGGTCGAAGATAGGAGAAGCCCTTCGGGCCCTCTTCTCCTCTTTCTTCTCTTCCTTCTTCTCCTCCTTCTTTCCTTCCTTCTTCCGCTTTGCTGGCGGGTGCGGAGAAACAGCTCGCACAGGAACGGCAGGAAGGGGAGAGGAAGAACCTCCATGACCATCACTATGACGCTCAAGGACCAGAGTGACATGGTTATACCCTACGGGTATGTGACTTCAGCATACCTGGTCCAGCCCAAGGAAGGCCCACAGCAGATATACGCTGGCCCATGACGCCTTCGGATCCTTGGAGAGCAAGACTAGCGGAGATAGGAAATTCAAAGGGGTAAAACCCTAGAACTTGTAACCGACTAGGACTATGCCCGGGACCTGCCTAAGTCTATATAAAGGCCAGGAGGGCACGTCCTAGATCTCTCAACTCATACCTTCGCACACGCATCCACGCCAGATCGAATCTGCGCACCCTGTAACCTTCGGTTCCGCCGTAATCAAGAGCAGACAAGCAGGAGTAGGGTTTTCCCTCCGGGGGCCTGAACCTGGGTAAATCTCGTGTCCCCTGGTTGCTTGTCTGTTAACCGTGCCACGATCTCCAGCATCCCCATCTTCTCCAAAACCCAAGTCCATAACAATGGGCATTGACGAGATTAAACCTCGTCAATTGGCGCCGTCTGTGGGAATTGGGGCTGTTGATTGTGCGGTCGTGATGGTTCCGACCCGATCGATCTACAACTCCGCGGCGACGGAGAATCACCTCCTCTTTGGCGCTTTCGACTTCACCGCTCACTCGCCGGCCACCATGAAGGATTTCGAGCCCGTAGGCGACGGACTCGAAATTTTGTTCGGGAGCTTCTGCTTCCAGGTGGGACAAACTGGCACCCTCCGCCTTCCTGAGCGGGTGCCCGTGCCGTCAATCAGGCCCACCTCATGGGCTCCACACCCCGTGCTACGCACGTCGCCATCGACAGATGAGTTCTACAGCAGCAGCAGCTGCAACTCCGATCTGAGCGATCCACCTTCGGATGAAGGGACCTACGGTTCCGGATCTGAAAGCTGCGGCAGCAGCCAACCAATCTGCAAGCGCTATCTATGCGCCGCAGTCATCCAAACCGACGAGGAAACGCCTAACCTGCCGCCCAACCGAAACGGCGAAAACAGAAGAAGCCAGTCCCCCCCACCCAACAGGGAAAACAACGGCCACGTCATCCAACTTAGCAAAGAAGGATGGGTGCAGGCGCGCCGTGCTGTCGCAGGCGACGCCGTCTTACCAGCAGACGCCTCACGTGACCTACTGATGGCATACCACTACCTCCTCATCGAGGAGCACAAGAAACAAGTCAAGATGCAGGAGACGCTCGACAAACACAAGCAAGCAGCCTCCGAGTCCAGCGCGCGACGAGCTGCGCTCTCCGCCATGGCACCCGGCTCTAGCACAAACGGAAACCAGGGAAACAAGCACCGCTCTCGGGTGGAGAACATGGATCCCAAGGAACGCCGTGACGTGACCCGAACTCTCCACACATCGTTCATGGATATGGATGCCGATGACAACATCATCCCGAAGACGCCACAAGCTGCGATCATGGCAGCCACTGCGTATCTCGCGGCTCACCCACCTCCGGAGGGGGACCCGAAAAGGGCCATGCATAGGTCCGCACTTACCGGACTAGGACTAATCGAAGCTGCGCTCCACGAAGACGCTCCTGCGGAGCCGAAGAAGAAAGCTTCGGCCAGGCGTGACCGGAGCCTCACCCCCTCATCCGAAGAGGAAGAGGAGCACGATCTTCCTCGAAGGAAGAAGAGCTCGCACCGCCATAAACGCGACTACGACGCCAGAGACAAACTCACACAGCGCAAGATCGACAAAGCACGCGCCAAACGCGCATGCTCGTCTGAATCTGAGATGGATGAAGACGAAGGAGAACTCTGCGGAGCTCGATGCTTCAGCAGATCCGTTCGGCGAACACAGATGCCACGCAACTTCAAGCTTCCTTCGGATACTCTGAAGTTCAACGGCATGCAAGATCCAAAGTCCTGGCTCAGCGACCATCTGTCATCCGTCAAGCTTCACGGAGGCAACAAAGAAACCGCCATGCAATGCCTTCAGCTGCAGCTGACAGGCGCGGCGCGGGTCTGGCTCAGCAGCCTATCATCAGGATCCATCCGAAGCTGGGAGGAGCTCGCTTATAGCTTCATCCGAAATTTCAAAGGCACCAGCAAGAGGCCCGCCTCAATCGAAGAATTGCGAGCCTGTACTCAGAGAACGGGTGAATCTATTCACTCGTACATACGACGCTGGTCTACAACCAAGAACTCCGCAGCACACATCTCCGAAGAGCGGGCCATCAACGCCTTCAGGGACGGCGTCAAGCGCCCAGACTTCAAGGAGGAACTTGGGCGTGTAAAGCCCAAGACACTCGACCACCTCATGGAAATCGCCAACAGTTGGGCAGACGGCGAAGATTGCATCCAGCGAGCGCAATCAGACGAAGAGGACGACTACGGCCGAAGACGTGAACGCCGCAGCAAGAGGAGATCGCGCGTCTACGAGGACCGCGACGGACCCGACATGGTCGCGGCCGGCTACGCCGACCGCCGTAACGACAACAGCCGCAACAGCGGAGGATACCGCAGCGGAAACTTCCGCGACAACGGACGACCAACACAGTCGTGGCAACGCCGCGACCGCGACAACGGACCCTCAGCATTCGACAAACTTTCGGGTCCATGCACCATCCACTTCTACATCGACAAACAGGATAGCAAAAAGAAAGCCAGCCACATGCTCAAGTACTGCCGCGAGTTCCAGAAACTCAGCGAAGGCATGGTGCAGATGAGGCAACAAGCCCCGATCCCTGCGTTTGGAAACGCACCTGCGCCAGGTGAAATAGCACATGAAGCTCCTCCACCGCCGCCTATTGGAGGCCCAAATCAACCAGTCGCACCAGCGCAAAACAATGTCGGGGTCCCATACCCCCCACCAAAGGGAGCACTAAATATGATCCAGAAGGGACGCCCCACCAACAGGGTGCAGAAGAAAATCACCCGACAAATCAACTTGGCCGTGGCAACTCCGCCTGCAATCCCTGAGTACCTCAGCAGATCGGAGTCCTGCATCACATTCACTCGCGCGGATCACCCGTGCCAGATCCCTCGCCCAGGTCATGCTGCCCTGGTGCTGGAGGAGCAGATCGGAGGCTTCGAGATGAGTCGCATCTTCACGGACGGCGGCAGCGGCATCAACCTAATGTTCGCAAGCACTCTAGCAGCTATGCGGATCCCGCAATGCAGCCTCGAACAATCAGACACAATGTTCCACGGCATCGTCCCAGGGAAAGGCATATTCCCCCTGGGCAAAATAGGGCTCGACGTCATCTTCGGGAAGCCGGACAACTTTCGGCAGGAGCGCCTAGAATTCGAAGTGGTGGACTGGCCGTCGCCATACCACGCCATCTTGGGGCGTGTAGCATTCGCAAGGTTCCTGGCCGTCCCACACTACGCATAGCTACTACTCAAGATGCCAGGACCAAGGGGCGTCATCATAGTCCACGGGAGCTTCACCCGATCGGACCAATGCGACAGGGATTTCAAAAAAATCTCCCAGTCTTTCGGCATGCAAGACGATCTTGTAAGGCTCCGCGAGGTGACGGACAATGGGCTACCCCCCGCACAAGGCAGAACGCACCTGACATGTCCTTCGACCCCAACGTCAACACCAAGAAAGTGCAGGTACATCCGACGGACGCCTCCAAGACGGCGATGATCGCCAATGACCTCAGCACTGCATAGGAAGGCGCGCTCGTCGAATTCCTCCATGAGCGCTGGGAAATCTTCGCCTGGTGTCCTGCGGACATGCCAGGAGTTACCAGGGAATTCGCCGAGCACGCACTCAATGTCTTTCCAGACACCAAGCCAGTCAAGCATTCCATCCAAAGAGTGTCGGAGCCACGAGCCGAAGCTATCGGCAAGGAAATCAACAGATTACTCACAGCAGACTTCATTCGGGAAATCAAGGAAAGCGAGTGGCTGGCAAACACGGTGATGGTCCCGAAGAAGGACACGGACATCCTGCGGATGTGCGTAGACTTCACGTCACTAAACAAACACCGCCCAAAGGACCACTTCCCTCTTCCTCGGATCGATCAGATCATCGATTCGACTGCAGGTTGTGAGAAACTCTCCTTCCTCGACGCCTCCTCAGGCTATAACCAGATTCGACTCAAGGTCGAAGATCAAGAGAAAATGGCGTTCATCACACCGTTCGGAGTATACTGCTACAACACAATGCCCTTCGGGCTAAAGAACGCGGGTGCCACGTACCAGCGATGCATGCAGGCCTTCCTCAAAGACCAGATCGGTCGCAACGTCCAAGTCTATGTCGACGACATAGTAATAAAAACCAAGGAGGCAAGGACACTTATCGACGATCTCCGCGAGACGTTCGACAACCTTGATCGCTACAGGATCAAGCTCAATCCAGAAAAGTGCGCCTTCGGCGTCCCCTCGGGCCAGCTGCTCGGATACTTCATCTCTCAAAGAGGGATTGAGGCGAACCCGAAGAAAATCAGAGCCATCATGACAATGGAGAAGCCGAAAAACCTCAAGGGCGTCCAGCAGCTCGCAGGACGAGTAGCGACACTAAGCAGGTTCATCAGCCGTATGGGCGAGAAGGCCCTACCATTCTACCAGCTGCTGCGCAAGGCAGACAAGTTCGAGTGGACACCAGAAGCCGATGACGCATTCGAAAGCCTCAAGCGGCTACTCTCCACCTCGCCAGTTTTGGTCACGCCAAAGGAGCACGAACCCCTGCTGCTGTACATAGCAGCCACACACCAGGTGGTCAGCACCGTACTCGTGGTCGAACGACCCAAAGAAGGCAAGACTCACGGAGTCCAGCGCCCAATTTACTACCTCAGCGAGGTTCTCACTACAACAAAACAGCGGTACCCGCACTACCAGAAGCTAGCCTACGGCGTGTTCATGACGTCTCGACGGCTGAGCCACTACTTCCAGGAGCATCAGGTGATGGTCATCAACGAGGCACCCCTGAACAGCATCCTGAATAACCCAGAGGCCACAAGACGCGTGGCCCTGTGGGGCATCGAACTATCACCCTTGGACATCGTCTACGAGAAGCGACACGCAATAAAATCTCAAGTCCTTCCGGATTTCCTGGTGCACTGGATGGAGCTGCAGCTGCCAGACACCCCAGACATGTCGTAGTCCTAGACAATGCATTTTGACGGCTCCAAGCGCGAGGCTGGAGCAGGGGCAGGAGTCATACTGACCTCCCCGCAAGGTGACAAGATGAAGTACATTCTTCAGATGAAATTCAGAGCCTCCAACAACGAGGCCGAATACGAAGCCCTCATCCATGGCATGAAGATGGAAAAAATTTGCGGCGCAACGCGCCTGGTCATCTATGGTGACTCCAACCTTGTCGTCCAGCAGACGATGAACGAGTGTGACGCACACGCCGAAAACATGATCGCGTACCGCGCGCTCTACAACGCACTCGAAGGAGAATTCGACGGCTGCGAGCTTCGGCACGTCGGAAGAGAAAGCAACGCGGAAGCCGATAGACTCGCCAACATCGGCTCCACTTGCGCAAAGGTGCCACCAGGTGTGTTCCTCGAACAAATATGCGTGCCATCCATAAAGTGAAAATTCCCCAAGGGATCACCCGAAGAAGCAGAACACTCGGGGGCTACGCTACCCGAAGGTCATGAAGGACCTGAAAAGTTGGACACCGAAGTGGCCATGGTCAACCTGATGCAGGTCATGGCAGTCGAGGAAACTTGGACGCGACCATACCTACAGTTCCTGATAAACGGTGAACTACCTGACAGCCCGACAGATGCCCGGCGCATATCTCGTCGGTCAAAAGCCTTCACCATCATCAACGGCGAACTGTACAAACGCAGCATCACGGGTGTACTACAACGGTGCGTCACCATCGACGACGGCAAGGCCATACTCCAAGACATCCATGAGGGCATCTGCGGCCACCATGCAGGCAGTCGCTCCCTTGTCGCCAAAGCTCTACGAGCAGGATTCTACTGGCCAACGGCCATGAACGACGCAAAGGACATCGTCCGAAGATGCAATGGGTGCCAACGGTTCGCAGATAAACCGCACGCACCTGGGTCCGAACTTAGACCCATACCCATAGCTTGGCCTTTTGCTCAATGGGGCCTCGACATGATCGGCAAACTACCAAAGTCCTCGAAAGGAGGACATGTCTTCCTCCTGGTCGCAGTCGACAAATTTACCAAGTGGATCGAGGCCATGCCAGTCACCAACCAGAAGGGCAAAACCGCCGTCAAATTCTTCGAATCCATTGTCTGAGTTGGCGTACCACACAGCATCATCACCGACAACGGATCGAACTTTATCTCCGAAGAATTCCAGGACTTCTGCGAAGGCCTCGGAATCAACATCACATATGCCTCAGTGGCACACCCGCAAACAAACGGGCAAGTGGAAAAGGCCAACGGCCTAATCGGTGTCGGCATCAAGAAGCGCCTCATGCGATCACTCGAGCACAAAGCTAGAAACTGGACGAAAGAGCTACCATCTGTCCTGTGGAGCTTACGTACTACGCCAAACAGCTCCGCCGGCTACACACCGTTCTTCATGGTGCACGGAGCTGAGGCCGTGCTCCCAGCCGAAGTACGCCACCAGGCTCCATGAGTCGTTGCTTACAGCGAAGCCGAGTCCACGACTGGACTCGAAGACGCCGTCGACACACTCGACGAAGCGCGGGATATAGCAGCAGCTCGATCAGCGGTGTACCAGCAGAGTCTCCGCAACTATCACAGCCGCCGGCTGCGCCCAAGGTCCTTCGTCGAAGGAGACCTCGTCTTGCGACTCAAGCAAAAGCGACCGAACAAACTCGAGTCACCATGGGAAGGACCCTACGTCATCACCGAAGTCATCCCAGGTGGCGCCTATCGCCTCAAGCACGTGGAGTCTGGAGTCGCATACTCCAATCCATGGAATATCTCGCACCTGCGACGATTCTACCCGTAGCAATCTACCCCCTTTTACTTTCAATAAGGCTTTCAGCCAAGGCTACCCAGCCGAACCATGTACCTCCTCCATTACGATATAAATAAAGCTAAGTGTCTCGCCCCCAACCTTCGGTTGACTATTTTCTGCAACTTTATTACATGCTACAAACGCACTCGGGGGCTCCCCCCACCTCACGATTTCATCGACTGAGGACCAAACGTGTACACCTGAGTAGCTGACCACGTCAGGCAAACGAAAAGGACACGTACTCAATCAAAGCACTACGTGCTCACAAACAAGAAAACCTTTACAACAAAGGGCACAAACACGCCCAGCCGAAATATACAAAATTTACATCTCTCTGTCTATTTTCAGGTCCTACCTATTCTGAAGAATAACCTGAGCACGCTGCTCAAACAAATCTACAACCTGTTCGGCATACTGCCTTACAGCCGCATAATGCGGACGCATGTCCCACTCGCCACCATCCGGTCGAAGAGGTGGCCCAGCTGCCACAGCAGCCAAATCTACGTCAGGGCGGTGCACCCTCACAAGAGACAAGGCAGCCTTCACTCCTGCGACGAGCTGCTGCCGCACCAGCTCCTTGACATTGCTGGCACTCCGAAACCTCGACAGAAGACCTGCGAGGGTCGTCGGCACAACATCCAAAGGAAACATGACGTGCAGCACCGAGGAAAGTGATGTCTGCACCTGGCGGAGCACCCGCGAAACCTGATAGACACGATCCTGCACCGTCGCCAGAACCATGGCATGGTCGCGATCCATCCAGAAGAAGCCGCCAGCCTCCATGTCCTGTTGAGTCAAGCAATTGACTCGAACAGCGACACGCTCCTTTTCTTCCCTCGGAGCAAGATTGGCACCTGCGACAACCGCACAAAACAAGAATAAGGCCAGCAGGCTCACCTGAAGAACTGAGCTACAGCCCGAAAGAAGGATCAACTTACATTGCAGTAGCACGGACATCAGACCAAGCTCCGCCATCAAATACTCCTCTCTGGCTGCACCACGATCTGCCTTGGATTTCCAAACGTCGGCGCGACCGCGTAACCCGAGCAAATCCCTCTCCAAGCTGCGCACGCGATCTCGAAGAAAAGCGAGCTGCGAGGAATCATCCAATGATGGTCGCAAGGGCCTTTCGGATGAAGTGTCAACTGGGTCAGCACCCGAAGGAACCTATAGCAGCAGAAAAAAGAAAGAAACACAGACATTCAGCCAAGGATGGAGTCCAACTCGGAGAAATTCATTAAATATATAAGGCCACTGCGTGGCACAAGGATGGTACTACAAAAGATATTTACAACAAAAGTAAACTACATACTACCCTACATCTACTATGCCTAAGGCGCAGGACACTGAGTCGCCTCAGAGCCAGACTGCCTAGCTTTAGCCTCGCCCTGCTGCCGCAGCGCGTACTCAGACAGCAAGTCAATGAGCTTGGGCCCATATCGTCTGCAGCGAGCGGAGTAGGCAGCGAAGGCTACCTCGGATCCATCCGCAGCCGTCGGCATCCGAGAAGTGATCTGGGGCAAGTCCAGCTCCGCCCCAGCCGCCATGGCCATCGCCAGCCCGACAGACGCGCCGATGCCCTTCTGCTTGCGCTTGTACGCCGCAGGCGCTTCGGTTGACAGAGCCTCTGCCAGGGCATCCACATCTTCAAGGGCTGCGCCCTTCGGGAAGAGCTCCTGGTAGAAGCGACCAAGGACCTCTTTCGCCTTGGCAAGGGAGTTGACGACGGTGCTGCAGCGGTCTTCGACCGCCACAGTGGCATCATCTAGAGCACTCCCGTGCTCCAGAGCACCGCGGTCGAACTCGATGCCTGCGGCATCTGAGACAAAAACGAAGAAAAACATGAAGAAAGGCAGCATAGAAGGAGATCCGTAGAAAAAGAAGCAAGTACGAAAGCTAGCACTCACCCGAAATAGCCTTGGCAGCAGCCATGAGCTTCGACGCCACCCCTCTTTCACGAGCAGCCGCAACGGTGGCCAGCTGCTCCTCACGATCTGCGGCCTCCTGCTGCAGACGCTCCTTCGCTTCGGCTGCCTTCGACAGCTCCAGCTCAAGGCGCTCTTTTGCGCCAACGGCGGCTTCGGCCTTCTGCTCCGATTGGCCAAGGCTCTTTTTAAGAGCGTCGACCTCACGGAGAGAGTCGTTATGCTCCTCTGCATTTAAGACAAGCAAGTGTCAAAGAACAGGACAAGATAAACATGAGAAGTACTAAAAGGCAGACGAATACCTTGAAGCTGCCGCAGTTTCGCCTCCAGCGTCAGGCGTTCTTCCACCAGTCGCTTGGCCTCTTGGACAAAAGGCTGCAGAAAAAGGCAATAGCAGTAAGAACAGGACTTGGGGGCTACGCCCAAAACAAAGAAGCAAAAACAACATCAGCACACGAAGACACTCGGGGGCTCCCCCCGTGACAGGAAGCAGAAAACTTACGTGCTCCGAAGGCGAGCCCGAAGGCCCGCCTGCGAAATTTTGAGGCGCAACCACCAGCCTCTCCCGCACAGGAGGATCTGGAGCGGCGCCACCCGAAGTCGCCACCGTCTGAGGAGGAGGCGACGCAATGTTCGACTCCCCCATCATCTCCCCCGCGCCATCACTAGAGCCGTCGGAGGATTGCCTGCATACAAACCAATCAGCACAAGTACAAAAAAATCATGAAGGGAAACAGACAATAGTACAACAAGAAAACTTACGAGCCCAATGCGCTCAGGTCGAAGATAGGAGAAGCCCTTCGGGCCCTCTTCTCCTCTTTCTTCTCTTCCTTCTTCTCCTCCTTCTTTTCTTCCTTCTTCCGCTTTGCTGGCGGGTGCGGAGCAACAGCTCGCACAGCAACGGCAGGAAGGGGAGAGGAAGAACCTCCATGACCATCACTATGATGCTCAAGGCCGAGAGGATTTCTGGGAGTCGGAGGAGTTGAGGCATCCGAAGACTCGCTCGAGCTCCGTGATCGCTTGCGCGTATGGTCCTCACTCGACTCATCGGCATCCTCCGCCGGAGATCGCGCCGAAGGAACCTCGGACACGGAATCAACCACCTCATTATCCGGGGCATTCGGATATCTTTCGGGCAATGGTGGTACCATGCCCGGTACTTTGAAGCTCTACAAGATGAGAAGAAACTTTGTTAGCAAACAAAGGAAACAAAAGCACACTCAACAAAAATAAAAGGGAAGCACTACGTGCACAAATCTACACCTTCGGCACGACCAACATCGAAGAAAAGGGAGGAGTCAGCGACTTCCCCGGGATTTCTTCTCCGGCCTTGAACTTCAGCAGCACGCGAAGATCCTTGTCAAGATTCCCCTCGGAGATTTTCTCACTCGAAACCCTCGTCGGATCCCGGCGCCCGGAATAAAGAAACATCGGGTGCGCCCTAGCTTGGAGAGGCTGCACCCGACGCTCAAGAAACGTCCGGATGATGTCCACGCCGTTCACCTCGTTCTCAGGAATCAGTTGGAGATCCTCCACCCGACGGTAAAGGGCCTCTATCTCCTCCACCTCACCGTCTAAGATTTGGTTTTTCCAAGACCTTTTCTTCTCAATCTTTTGGGAGGGGTCAAAGGGAACAAGACCAAAATCTTGCCCAGGCAAAACGGAGTCACGGATGTAAAACCATCGCCTCCGCCAGTACTGGACAGACTCGGACATGGAAAAGGAAAAGAATTGCACATTAGGACTGAGAGAGATGATGAAACCCCCAATGGGATACACACCATCCGAACTAGACTGCCTCTTCACGGAATAAAGCTTCCGGAAGAGGCCAAAGTGCGGCTCAATGCCAAGCCAACACTCGCAAAGTGTGATAAAACATGCAATGTGGAGCAGAGAGTTGGGAGACAGATGATGGAGTTGAACCCCATAGAAGAAGAGCAGTCCACGGAGGAAGACGTGGACCGGAAAAGAAAACCAGCGAATCACGAAGGCAACAAACATAACCCGGTACCCAGATGGGGGACGGGGGATTACCTCATTGCCGGGGAGTCTCACGGCCGTCGTGTCCTGCGGGATCAGGCCCCGCTCGCGCAGTTTGCGGAGATCGCTCTCTCGCGTTTCTGATCGCCGCCAGCCACCATCGGTGACGCGAGCAGCGGCGGTGCCCTTCTTGCCTCCGGCAGCGCTGGTCCCAACCGCAGATGAGGATTTCTTTGTTTTACCCATGGCGCTACGGCGGTGGTGGCGTTGCCAACAAAGAAAGACGAAGGAAATGTGGAAGAAACTCTCAGCGCGCAGCAAGAATAGCTCAAGAAAGAGGAGGCAGTGAATAGATGAACTGGTGCGGTGAAAGACAAACTATGATTTCACCAAGGATTATAACAGCGGAGACGACGCACGCTGGCTGTCCATCGAGAAGACCTAACGCCAACGGTAGATCTGGCCGTACACGTGTCAGCACCAAAACAAACCGTCGTTACCATGCTGTCCACTACGCGCGGAAATCGAGGAGACGCCGTAATCATCTCCACGCCGCGCGAGACCAGTCAATTCAAAGTCAGCAAGTGGGACCCACGCTTCGTCCAGTCAAGTCATCTCTGGCGCAGCAGACGCTTGAGGTCATCGGTCGTAAGCACTGACGTCATCAAAAGCTATACTAGCACCACTTCGGCTCTACAACTAAGAGTACTCACTCGAATCTACGATTCGACTAAATACTGGGGGGCTACTCCTATCGGGCCGCTGGCGCTTGCACAGACAAATGAGGACAAAATTACTTCTCTGAGTCCTACGTCGAGTCTACGACTCCACTACGGACTCGGGGGCTACTCCCATAGGGAGGATGGATTTAAGCATCCGAAAAATTTTCGAGTCCTTCGGACTTAACGACTGAAACAACGCTTGAACTAAAGTCTCCGTTCGAGTCTACGACTCGAACAGACACTTGGGGGCTACTCCCATAGGGAGTGCTGGTCGTGCACCCTATGAAATCTTCGACTGCGATCTTCCGGATCAGCACGCAAAAACTTTTTGGCAACTCTGCCCCAACAAAAACGCTAAGTGAGCAACAAATCTCCTTGGCCACCCGAAGCACCTCCGCGGTGACAAACATTCGGATGCTGTGTCTGCGACACAAAGATAAGACCTACAGATATCATCTGATGGCCTGGCAACGCACCTGACTGCGCTCTGCTAGTATGAAGCCGTATCAGCAGGTACGATGAAAAATCCCGACGGACGCGTTGGGTACACCAATTAAAACCACTGGAATTCCACTCCTGTAAGTCCTCCGTGGCCTGAGTCGAATTACGCCAGCATATGTTCCAGGTCCGGGTTGAGGAACCCGAACCTGAAGAAGATCGTGTCGTTTCGTCCTAAGACAGTTAACTGACCCTGATCCGTCGGGTGAGTCAGGCACACGCATCAACAATCCCTACGCTCATATACTATTAAAACATAGTTGCACCCGAAGAATGGAAGAGTCCTCAGCCGAATCTACTATTCGAATGATCACTCGGGGGCTACTGACATGGTTATACCCAACGGGTACGTGACTTCAGCATACCTGGTCCAGCCCAAGGAAGGCCCACAGCAGATATATGCTGGCCCATGAAGATTTTCGGGTGGCCAAGGCCCATGACGCCTTCGGATCCTTGGAGAGCAAGACTAGCAGAGATAGGAAATTCAAAGGGGTAAAACCCTAGAACTTGTAACCGACTAGGACTATGCCCGGGACCTGCCTAAGTCTATATAAAGGCCGGGAGGGCACGTCCTAGATCTCTCAACTCATACTTTCGCACACGCATCCACGCCAGATCGAATCTGCGCACCCTGTAACCTTCGGTTCCGCCGTAATCAAGAGCAGACAAGCAGGAGTAGGGTTTTCCCTCCGGGGGCCTGAACCTGGGTAAATCTCGTGTCCCCTGGTTGCTTGTCTGTTAACCGTGCCACGATCTCCAGCATCCCCATCTTCTCCAAAACCCAAGTCCATAACAATGGGCATTGACGAGATTAAACCTCGTCACAGAGGATTTCTGGGAGTCGGAGGAGTTGAGGCATCCGAAGACTCGCTCGAGCTTCGTGATCACTTGCGCGTATGGTCCTCACTCGACTCGTCGGCATCCTCCGCCGGAGATCGCGCCGAAGGAAGCTCAGACACAGAATCAACCACCTCATTATCCGGGGCATTCGGATATCTTTCGGGCAATGGTGGTACCATGCCCGGTACTTTGAAGCTCTACAAGATGAGAAGAAACTTTGTTAGCAAACAAAGGAAACAAAAGCACACTCAACAAAAATAAAAGGGAAGCACTACGTGCACAAATCTACACCTTCGGCACGACCAACGTCGAAGAAAAGGGAGGAGTCAGCGACTTCCCCGGGATTTCTTCTCCGGCCTTGAACTTCAGCAGCACGCGAAGATCCTTGTCAAGATTCCCCTCGGAGATTTTCTCACTCGAAACCCTCGTCGGATCCCGACGCCCGGAATAAAGAAACATCGGGTGCGCCCTAGCTTGGAGAGGCTACACCCGACGCTCAAGAAACATCCGGATGATGTCCACGCCGTTCACCTCCTTCTCAGGAATCAGTTGGAGATCCTCCACCCGACGGTAAAGGGCCTCTATCTCCTCCACCTCACCGTCTAAGATTTGGTTTTTCCAAGACCTTTTCTTCTCAATCTTTTGGGAGGGGTCAAAGGGAACAAGACCAAAATCTTGCCCAGGCAAAACGGAGTCGCGGATGTAAAACCATCGCCTCCGCTAGTACTGGATAGACTCAGACATGGAAAAGGAAAAGAATTGCACATTGGGACTGAGAGACATGATGAAACCCCCAATGGGATACACACCATCCGAACCAGACTGCCTCTTCACGGAATAAAGCTTCCGGAAGAGGCCAAAGTGTGGCTCAATGCCAAGCCAACACTCGCAAAGTGTGATAAAACACGCAATGTGGAGCAGAGAGTTGGGAGACAGATGATGGAGTTGAACCCCATAGAAGAAGAGCAGTCCACGGAGGAAGTCGTGGACCGGAAAAGAAAACCCGCGAATCACGAAGGCAACAAACATAACCCGGTACCCAGATGGGGGACGGGGGATTACCTCATTGCCGGGGAGTCTCACGACCGTCGTGTCCTGCGGGATCAGGCCCCGCTCGCGCAGTTTGCGGAGATCGCTCTCCCGTGTTTCTGATCGCCGCCAGCCACCATCGGTGACGCGAGCAGCGGCGGTGCCCTTCTTGCCTCCGGCGGCGCTGGTCCCAACCGCAGATGAGGATTTCTTTGTTTTCCCCATGGCACTACGGCGGTGGTGGCGTTGCCAACGAAGAAAGACGAAGGAAATGTGGAAGAAACTCTCAGCGCGCAGGAAGAATAGCTCAAGAACGAGGAGGCAGTGAATAGATGAACTGGTGCGGTGAAAGACAAACTACGATTTCACCAAGGATTATAACAGCGGAGACGACGCACGCTGGCCGTCCATCGAGAAGACCTAACGCCAACGGTAGATCTGGCCGTACACGTGTCAGCACCAAAACAAACCGTCGTTACCACGCCGTCCACTACGCGCGGAAATCGAGGAGACGTCGTAATCATCTCCACGCCGCGCGTGACCAGTCAATTCAAAGTCAGCAAGTGGGACCCACGCTTCGTCCAGTCAAGTCATCTCTGGCGCAGCAGATGGTTGAGGTCATCGGTCGTAAGCACTGACGTCATCAAAAGCTATACTAGCACCACTTCGGCTCCACAGCTAAGAGTACTCACTCGAATCTACGATTTGACTAAATACTCGGGGTCTACTCCTATCAGGAGCGCTGGCCGCGCACCCGACAGACAAATGAGGACAAAATTACTTCTCTGAGTCCTACGTCGAGTCTACGACTCCACTACGGACTCGGGGGCTACTCCCATAGGGAGGATGGATTTAAGCATCCGAAAAAATTTCGAGTCCTTCGGACTTAACGACTGAAACAACGCTTGAACTAAAGTCTCCGTTCGAGTCTACGACTCGAACAGACACTTGGGGGCTACTCCCATAGGGAGCGCTGGTCGCGCACCCTATGAAATCTTCGACTGCGATCTTCCGGATCAGCACGCAAAAACTTTTTGGCAACTCTGCCCCAACAAAAACGCTAAGTGAGCAACAAATCTCCTTGGCCACCCGAAGCACCTCCGCGGTGAAAAACATTCGGATGCTGTGTCTGCGACATAAAGATAAGACCTACAGATATCATCTGATGGCCTGGCAATGCACCTGACTACGCTCTGCTAGTATGAAGTCGTATCAGCAGGTACGATGAAAAATCCCGACGGACGCGTTGGGTACACCAATTAAAACCACTGGAATTCCACTCATGTAAGTCCTCCGCGGCCTGAGTCGAATTACGCCAGCATATGTTCCAGGTCCGGGTTGAGGAACCCGAACCTGAAGAAGATCGTGTCGTTTCGTCCTAAGACAGTTAACTGACCCTGATCCGTCGGGTCAGTCAGGCACATGCATCAAAAATCCCTACGCTCATATACTATTAAAACATAGTTGCACCCGAAGAATGGAAGAGTCCTCAGCCGAATCTACTATTCGACTGATCACTCGGGGGCTACTGACATGGTTATACCCTATGGGTACGTGACTTCAGCATACCTGGTCCAGCCCAAGGAAGGCCCACAGCAGATATACGCTGGCCCATGAAGATTTTCGGGTGGCCAAGGCCCATGACACCTTCGGATCCTTGGAGAGCAAGACTAGCGGAGATAGGAAATTCAAAGGGGTAAAACCCTAGAACTTGTAACCGACTAGGACTATGCCCGGGACCTGCCTAAGTCTATATAAAGGCCAGGAGGGTACGTCCTAGATCTCTCAACTCATACTTTCGCACACGCATCCACGCCAGATCGAATCTGCGCACCCTGTAACCTTCGGTTCCACCGTAATCAAGAGCAGACAAGCAGGAGTAGGGTTTTCCCTCCGGGGGCCTGAACCTGGGTAAATCTCGTGTCCCCTGGTTGCTTGTCTTAATGCGGATTTATCTCCAGCATCCCCATCTTCTCCAAAACCCAAGTCCATAACAATGGGCATTGACGAGATTAAACCTCGTCACTACGAGTGGGGTGAGTACTAATGAGGGGTGATAAACAAGTGGAGTTTCAACTAAGTACCACCTCATGTCTTAGGATGATATCAAGGTTTTCTAGCTTAGGCCAAATTTTATGCTCTTTATGCAACCTTCAAGTAACTTCCTAGAATCTACAAGTCACTTAAGTAACTCTAAAAGAAAGCTTTGATAAAGACCTAAAGTAAAAAGTTGCAAGTAAAACTAGGAGGGGGTTATCAAGTGGGTATAACCACATATGCTTAAGGCATATGGTTGGCATGGTAAGGCTTGCTAAAGTATAATATCTTGCAACTGTTAGCTTGCACATTCAACTAGTAGTATTAGGCTTGCTAAGTTAATAGCTTGCAAGTATTGGCTTGCCTTGTGCAGAGCAGTGGTTAAAGTTCTCCTCGGCTTCTTCTTCATAGTATCCTCCTTCCTCCTCGTATCCTTGGTCGGTACTAGTGTCTATGAATAAATATGAGGTACACAATCACCAAACAATACTTAACTACTTGCAATCATCACACAAAGGGGTTCTATAGATGATCTAGCATCATCACTAACATTACAAGACTAGAGCATTTGACTTAATGATTTTAGTTTTAGAAAAGTAATTTCTACTCATTGAAAAACTACTTAAGAATTAATATTCTCCAAACCAAACATGGGATCATGTAGACACATATCATCACCACATATTTTAGTCCATGGGAATGTGATTTAAAGTGGTGTCACAATTTAATAAGTTTTTACCCTTTTATTTTAAATAAAAAATAAGTGACTAGAAATGCCTATGTGGCATTCTTTTATTACTTGTACATTATTTCTGTAATTAAACCTAGATATTTTTATATATTTAGAAAGGTCTTATCAAATGTGATTTTTGAGAGTTGGAATCAACTCAAAAGCTATTATGGTTTAAATTTGAAAAATGTTTGAATGCAGAAAAGCTTCTGCCTTGTTATTTTTACCAAGGGTGATCTACAGATCCAAATGATTTAAATCCAACGGGATTGGATTCAGCATTTCAAGACCTTTCTAACAAAATCGGTTTCACTCAATTTGGTTCAACGAATCAAGCTGGGTTGATTTTTGAAACTAGGTACAGAACTGTGTTTGAATGAAAATGGAAAAATCCAAATTCAAACGAGTGGGCTGCGCGGGAAACAATACTGGGACGGCCTGCTAAGCACAGTGCTTAAGCGCGCTGGTTAAGTTGCTGTCCCCACGCGTCAGTGAGACAGGGGGTGTGAAGCGGTACGGGGCAACGTGGTGTGTTGGATTAGAAGTAAGATCAACGGATGAGGGTCGTCGTCGACGATGAACTAGTCACCAGCGAGCTCGAACCCTAGCGGCTCAGTGGGGGTCCTGGGAGGCTCACCGGGGCTCAGACGAGGGTCGGCGATGCGGGTGAACGACGAAGTCCACGATGGCGAACCTCCTGGTACCGACAGCTTCTCCTGGGGTGGACGAAATCGACGGCGCCCTTCTTCTCCAGAGGTGGCCTGCTCCAACGCAATTCTGGCGATGCGCTGCTCGCCTTGCTTTGGGAACAAGGTGGAATGATCAGTGAGGAGAGGGGAGTGAGATGGTGTGAAGTGTTTGAGTGGGGGAGGCCTCTATTTATAGTCTCGACGACGGGACCGAACGGGATGGGTAAGCGACGGTGGCGACATGGCTACGGGCTGCTAGAGGCATGGCCGGCGGTGGCGATTGACCGGTGGTCTCCTGGCGATGCTCTATCGCTTTAATGCGCGTGTAGGGGTGGTGGCAAACGGTCTGGAACATGCGATGCTCTGTGCGGCAGAGGCGGCGTCTTCGACGGCGAGCGGTGGCTGTGAGGCATAGGGCGGCGAACGGGGATGTCTGGCGGTCTCCTGGGACGGTGGTGATCGCGTATGCACGCGGCAAGGGCGGCGCACGGTCTGTGGGCGTGTGTCGAGGGTGGCGCTCTGGTGCGCTCTTGGCATGCGCTTAGAGAAGCTTGGCATGGCTTGGGCGTGTGGTCCAAAGCTGGCAGGGGTTCGAAAGTGCTAGGGGGGGTATGATGGACGGTGGGTTGTGTCCTAGACATGGTGTTTAGGCTTGGTGCTTGCTCTGGCTAGCTAGCCATGGTCGGCTGGCAAGGGGGTGCTCGGATTGGCATGGTATGGGTCAAAGGGTAGGGGCTAGGGTTTGTCCAAGCACTGGTTGGCACTGAGGGAGACAAGGGTGATCAATGGTGAACATTGCTTAGCCAAATTACTGCTCAAAACAGTGAAGTTTGGCCAGATTGATTTGTTGCCTCCAAGTGTTTGATGAAATGGCCGCAAGAACACAAGTTTTGAATTTTGAAAATATTTTTGGTGGGTGTGCTAGGCATGTGCTGGTGAGTCTGTGGATGCTTGGGTTTTGAAAGTTGAGCTTGTTTGAGTGGTTTTTGAAAAAGTGGGATCTTCCCATATGATAAAGATTCAATTTTGAACTGTCCTTTAAACTATGCATTCAAATGTTTTTGGATGATCACAAGGTGGTCCTTGGTACTTTGTTATGAGTACTATCAAGGGGTGCAAAGATCCAAACAATTTTCTGTTAAGTTTTGAAAGTTAGAGACAACCAAAGTAGGCATGGGAGTTAAATTGGCCAAAATGACCATTCCCTTATTTTGTTTGTTCTGATTTATTTGTCTTTGGGAAATGTGTGGGGATTGTTTAGATGATGTTTATTTCACCTAAGAATCCTTTTACAAGAAAAGAAACACATAAACAAGGCAATTCAAAAGAATCCAAATTGCAATGCATACACACATGCATGCTTTCATATTTATATTTAGAAAAGTTTTTGTTAACCCTAATTTTGAAGATTAGAGTTTGATGATCCAAGTTTAGTATTTTTGGAATGTTACAGAAGCCGTCAGCACTACCACCGCCATTGGTGAAGTGGTCGCCGGCGACGATCTACGGCGCCCCAGCAAATGAAACTAGTCTAGTGTGATTCAGCGCAACGTACTAAACTCTAAAGTGGCGGCGCCGCTCGGAAATGGTCATCGGAGCCTCGGCTTCGACGAGCTCCGACGGTGGCCGATGATGGTACAACGTGAAACGGCGATTTACAGTGAGATCGGACGATTGAAGATTACTGGAAGGTTCAGGAACTCACCCTGATGATGATAGAGTGGTCGAGGAGGCTTGGGGGGCGTGACGACGGCAAATCGACGGTAACGGCCACGACGGCCGAGGAAAAGGAACGCTCGATTTCACATGATTCCTGGCGAGCGGGCCTCTGTGCTTGGTCCTAGATGGTTCAGTCCATGACGGCGCATCTAATGGTGGCTATCACGAGGCAAGGGGTGGTCGGAGTTGGCCGGAATGATGAACTCCGATGAGCTAGGTTTTCGGGTGAAGGAAGGAAATGAGTCTGGGAAGCGAGATTGAGGATGAGCAGGGTTGTCGCGGTGACCTTCTTATCCTCTCCTGGCAGCGGCGGCGTTGATCTTGGCGCAACGACGACGATGACGGAATCGGGCGGCGGCGAGCTCCGCCAGCGAGTTGTCTGTGTGCGTGACGATGACGATGATGGCTGTTTTGTGGATAACCCCTGGCGATTCTTTCAGCTCAACCTGCAGTCCTCTCCTGACCCAACTTATCAGTCACAGATAGGAAAGAACTGGGCTGGTTACTGGGCTATTGTGGGCTGCATAGGGGCGTCAGATAGGTGTAGGGGTGTTGGGCCACGGCCAGGTAGTGTTTTTATTTGTTTTATCCTTTTTCTATTTTCTGTTTTCTTATTCAGATTTGAATTTTGATTTATATTTTGAACCTTTCTTTGTATGATTTATTTGCTGGATATTTGCAACAATACTAAAATATATTTTGTATCATTTGTGAATTTTTATTATATCATCTTTTTGTATTTCTTTTATTTACTCAATATGAACCCCCTTGTTAACAGTTTGTAGAAACTTTTGTTATTATTTTTCTCTCCTATTTTAGTTAGGGATTGCTTGAATGATATATTCTTATTTGTTTATAAACTTAACTCTAATTGGCTCATAGTTTGAATAGAAACTTTTATATGTATAATGAGCCTATATCATTATTTGATGCATGAAATATAAAAGACATTGATATGGTTATTACTACTCCCATTAATTGGGAAAATGTCAATGTATCTATTTTATTATGATAAATAAAGAGGTTTAGGATTTTTAAATTATGATGATTTACCTTTGGGTTTAGGGTTTCTTTTCTTAAAATACTTAGACTCCTCTATGGATGTGGTTAAAGATTCAATAACTAAACATATGGTTTTCTGTTTGGGATATTTGTTGACATCACCTTTAGTACTTGAAAGTTATATCTTGAATGTTTTATAGAGAGGAATTGATAAAGATATAGTTAAGCACATATAGTTATGATGGTTGGAATTAACAGAGATGTGCTTATGTGATTTGCTCTTGAAAAATATTTCTATGAAGTAATATGAATATAAGATGATAGATCAATCACATGAAATGGATATTATGTTTGGCTTAAGATTTAAAGTTGGTTGTTTACTAATAATTACTATCTTCCATAATTCATAATTCTAGACTTCTTATTAAAGAATTCCTTTCCTCGATATACTACCTTTTTCTATCTATCATCATGATTAACATGATGAGGTTTACTTCATAGTACTATTCTCATTCACTGATTAACCTTCTAAACTCATGGATGAATCAAATGAGTTTGATACTAAAATATTTCCTAACTTCCATGTATCCTTTCTTGATTGCACCTACTACTCTATTGTTGATAGCCTTCCATCCAATAAATAGTTCCTTCAAACTCCACTCATAATCTTCCTTAATTATTCATTAATAAAGTATCTCTAATTGGTATATGCAACCAACTACCTTTCTCTAAAGTTGACTATTCTTTAAAATGACTAACACCACTTCTAAAACTCCATGCTACACTAGCTTTACTTGAATAATACCATCCTATATTCACTTTACTTCAATACTAATTAAATTTATGTGGCTTGCAATGACTACTCTAGGGTAACTTATCTCTAATAAGGTTCCAATCATGTTCTACCCATCAGTATTACTTATACTAAATATAAGCATTCAATATTGGTGGCCAAAGCATTACCATTATAATCCTTTAATCATTTATTGCTTAAGTTCTTAGTTGGCTAAGCAAGGCTTTACCAATCCTACTTTTCATTGTCTTGAAATTAACTTCTTAGGATCTCATATTGGATTAAAGTTATTAATGGACTATGCCCCCCCTTTAAAAGATTTAAGTAGATGTCATGCTGAGATCAAGAAACAGTGGATCAATGTGTGCTAGTTAAAGAATTTGTGAATTAATGGGGAATTATCCAACATTGATGAACAACATATATTAAGATAAGTTCCGTAAAGATTGCTATAGAAAGAAAGATATATAGTGGATGATCTTGACTTAGTCTCTTTCCAACTCCAACTCATTAAAGAGTTTGAGGTTAGGTATTACTATGATACTAATAGTAAGAATAGATAAAAATAAGATAGGTCAGCATTATTCATTGCATTTTTATTATTCTAGTGGTAATCTTAACTTAGTATTCATAGGTTGGTATGATGAATAGTATGATATGATCCCGTAAGGATCATATATGAATCATTTAAGAAATGTATTACGAGTGACATTTTCTTATATCTGGTCTACCCTTAGACCAAATCATGTTTAACCAAATAAGGTTTTAGCAGAGGTTATATGGAAACTTATCGCAGTTAACTTGATGATCTACTTCCATTCCATCAAGTTAAGAGAAGCTCCAATCACTTTGACCAGTTTTGTTTAAATGCGCGAAAATTATTCGGATTTTCTATGCACGAATGCAATGCACACATCTGGGTTCAGCTTATTTCTAAGCTATAATGCTGGGATGTTATAGAAAGACAAGAAATTTAATTGGACTGAAGGATGTGAACTCAGTTTCCAAGAGTTGAAGAAGAGACTAGTGACAGCACTAGTCTTATGTCTGCCATATTTGGAGAAAGATTTCCAAGTATATTGTGATGCATCTCACTAAGGATTAGGTGCAGTTTTGATGCAAGAAGGGAAAGTTGTGGCTTATGCCTCGAGACAACTCAAAACTCATGAAGTGAATTATCCTACTCATGATTTGGAGTTAGCCTCTGTTGTCCATGCACTCAAAACATGGAGACATTATCTTTTGGGAAAGCGATGTGAAGTGTTCACAGATCACAAAAGTTTGAAGTATATCTTCACTCACAAAGAAATCAACATGAGACAAAGAAGATGGCTAGAACTCATCAAGGACTATGACTTGAGTTTGCAATACCACCCCGGTAAGGCAAATGTTGTAGCAGATGCATTAAGCCGTAAGGTTTATGTGAATGGCCTTACTAAGGGAGAATTGCCAGATGATCTGTGTGCCCAATTCAAAGATCTCAGATTGGAGATAGTGCCTGAAGGACATCTCATGTCATTGGATGTTCAACCCACATTGTTGGACAAAATCAAGGAAGCCCAAAAGATAGACAAGGAAATTGAAGAGATTAAGGAAAGGATTAGCAAAGGGAAAGCCAAAGGATTCCATGAAGACGAACAGGGTACTTTATGGTATGGAAAATGTATCTGCATTCCACAAGATCCGGAGCTTCGGAAACTGATTCTACAGGAAGCACACAACTCACCATATTCCATTCATCTGGGTAACACCAAAATGTACATGGATGTGAAGGAAAGATTTTGGTGGAATAATCTCAAGAAGGACATCGCTGAACATATTGCTTTGTGTGATGTATGTAGTAGAGTGAAAGTGGAACATCAGAAACCAGCAGGATTGTTACAACCACTACCTATTCCTGATTGGAAGTGGGACAAGATTGGCATGGATTTCATCACTGGACTGCCAAGGACTAGATCGGGATATGATTCCATTTGGTTCGTAGTAGATTGCCTAACTAAAGTGGCTCATTTCATACCCGTGAAGACAACCTATACAAGTGCTAGGTTAGCCAAGATTTATATGAATAGGATTGTGTGTCTGCATGGAGTACCCAAGAGTATTGTGTATGATAGGGGAACTCAATTCACTTCCCATTTTTGGAGGCAACTGCATGAGTCATTGGGAACGAGATTGGAATTCAGCACTGCTTTTCATCCCCAGACTGATGGATGCATGAAAGGACCAACCAGATTTTAGAGGATATGTTGAGGGCATGTGCCCTAGATTATGGAGCTAGTTGGGATGAAAGTCTGCCTTATGCAAAATTCTCTTACAACAACAGCTATCAAGCCAGTATTGAGATGGCACCGTTTGAGTTTCTCTATGGGAGAAAGTGTAATACACCATTGCTATGGAATGGTGTTGGAGAAAGAAACTTGTTCGGGCCAGAACTAATCAAGGAAGCTGAAGAGAAAGTCAAGTTGGTAAAGGACAGATTGAAGATAGCACAGTCCTGACAAAAGAGCTACGCAGATCCAAAGCGTAGAGAAGTCACCTATGAGGTGGGTGATAGAGCTTATCTTAGAGTATCACCACTTCGTGGAGTGAAGAGGTTTGGAGTCAAAGGAAAATTGGCACCAAGATATGTTGGGTCATTCAAGATTCTGAGCCGTAAGGGAGAAGTAGCATATGATATTGAATTTCCTGAATCATTGTCTGCCGTTCACATTGTATTTCACGTAAGTCAGCTAAAGAAATGCCATCCGGAGATGGAGGATACTTATTTGAAAGATACTATACCTTTGGAAGAGGTCCAATTGGAAAGTGATCTCACTTATGAGGAAAAACCTATCAAGATTCTTGAGACTGCAGAAAGAGTTACACGAACAAAGACTATCAAATTCTACAAAGTTCAGTGGAACCATCATTCCGAGGAAGAAGCAACATGGGAAAGAGAAGATGATCTTCGGAAAGACCACCCTCACCTATTTGCTATCCAATCCGAATCTCGAGGGCGAGATTCACCTTAAGGGGGTTAGATTTGTAACATCCCAAAAATCATAAATTGTAAAGCTTGCATAGCATTCATGCATTCATAAGCATTTGATATTTTTCAAATGAATTTCAAACATAAGAAACCATATTTTTCCTATTACTTATTCAAGTGAGGCAAAGTTTATATTTTATTTTCTATATGTGCTTAGTATTTGATCAGTATTATTTTCAAAACAATCCAAATTTAAAACCATTCATATGCCTATTATAAATATTTAGTTAAGGGCATGGTTTTATATTTAAATTTCAAACTCAAAATGATTTTGAGTATAAATGAATGTTTTACACACCCTTGGACACAAGAATTACAGAATAAAATTCTGGAAGAAATTCAAATTGAAACAGATTTGAAACACCCTTTCAAATTCAAATCAGAAAATCAAAACAGAAATAGAAAGGGAGAAAAAGAGAAAAAAAATAAACCTAACTGGCTAACCAACCCAACCCACCCGCGGGCCAGCAAGCCAGCCCACCTAGCCCACCCGGGAAACCCCTTCCCCCTCTCTGTTTCTCACCGCGCGCGCCCGCACCCACTCACTGACTCGTGGACCCCACCACAGCGACAGCTCAGCGTCGTCAATCTCGCGCAGAAGACCAGCTCGTCGTGGCCGTTTCCTTCCCAACACAAATGCGCTTAATTGGCGTTGATTGCTCGTGAGATTCTCGCCCCTACCCGGCTAATTATTCCCCACCCCTCTGCGACCATTTCCCGTCACTCACCGTTGCCTAAGAGCCACCTGGCTGCTCGCAATTTAGCTCGAACCGCCGCTGCCCGAACACCTCCGGCGACTGAATCCGGTGAGTCCTGACCGCCCCTTTGCCTCTGCTTCAAACGAGCGTAACCAGCATGTCCTTGTGCACCTTCTGATGCCTTTTGTTTTCCTGCTCGTGACCCAGGTCGCCGTCCCACTCCTCAAGAACGACCGAGGGCCATTAACTCCGTCGAGCAATCACGGTAATCTTCGAGAGCCCCTTGTCTTCTCCTTGACCCTGTCGTGTTCACCATGACCTTGTGCACCTCCTGATACCCTTGATTCGTGCTAGGGCGATCCAGAACGTCGGCAATGTCATCGTCCGTAAGAACCTGACGCCGCCCATAACTTCGACGAGCTCCTCCGGCCAACACAGCATGCCCCCGTCCACACCAGCGAGACGCTGAGCATCAGCGTGACCTCGCGAGTCTGGTAAGCATCTCTGCCAACCCCAGCCCCCTCTCAGAGTCCGGAATGCTGGCGGCTTGCCGCAATATGCGCCGCTAGCTCTACCAGGCAATGATCGCGTGCTCAATAGCCGTCAGATCTAGATCTTGTGGTCACAAATAGATCACTTAGCAAAGCGTTTTCTTTAGATCTGAACCACACAGCATCACTTAAATCCTACGGCTCTGGATGATCGATCCAACCGAAACGGTATCAGCCAATCAGACACGCCCATGTGTGTGGGATTTTAATTTAAAATCTGTTTTTGAATCTATTAGTTATTCAAACTTGTAAATTCAATAACTTTTGTTCTGTTTATCCAAAAAATACAAATAATATACCATTGCAATCACAAAAATAAATTCTACACATCTGTAGGCTTGGTTTTGTAATTTGCTTCTGGTAGAACAGAAATTTATGCAGAGACATTTGTAGGCCTAAATTATGTATAAATGTTTTTTTGGAAAATGTTTTAATGGCCAAATTAATTTTATTTGGAGTATAAATGTTTAGTTTATTGTTCAGTACTGTTTTACTTGTTGTAACATCCCAAAAATGTAACACAAGGATCATCAAACTCTAATCACTAAAATTAGGGTTAACAAAAACTTTGATTAATTAAAATCATATGAATGCATGTGTGAATGAAATGATTTGACCAATACATGAATGGACTTGTGTGATTAACCTAAATAGCAAGAATTAGTTTAAAGATGAAAATAACATCATATAAAAATTTCCATGCAGAAACAAATCAAAAGAAAATCAAAAACAAAGCAAATGGTCATTTTTGCCAATCTTGCTCACTAGATCACTTTGAGTGCTTCTAGTCCAAGATTTCAAACAGAAACTTTCCCAATTCTTTTCACCCCTTGATAGAACTAGTAAATGTGAATCAAGGCCCACCTTTCAAACTTGCAGAAACATTTGGCAACCCCATTCAAATCACAATTCAAAATTGAATGTTATTCATATGTGAAGATCATCCATTTTCAAAATCCAACCAAACCAATGCCCCTTGACTAATCCAACTAACCAGACACTCCCTAGTATGTGCCTAGCAAACCCATCAAGTTTGAATCCAAAATTCAAATTTAATCTTCTTGCGGCCATTTTATCAAACACCTTGCAGATTCAAATCAAACAAACATCTAACACTATAGTGTGCAGTAAAATTGGCCTAACTTGTTCCCTCTCTAGTGTCAACCACCCCTTAGTAGATCATCTAGCCCCTTTAACAATCTTTAGCACCACTATGAGCAAGCCTAGCCATTAATGGCAAGTATGCCGAGAGCACCATTGCCACCCCAGTGTTGACAACAAGCTAGAGGACGCACTAATCCTAGCCAGCATGTCTAGCAAGCACCCCACCGTCCACCGCCACTCTCTGTCCCAGCCCCGAGCAATGCCAGCCCCTAGACCACACGGCACGACCATGCCAAACCTCTCTGTGCGCGAGCCGAGAGCGCGCCATTCTCGACTAGCACCCACAGACCACGCGCCGCCCTCGCCGCTTGCAGGAATGATCACCAGCACCCCGCCAGACATGCCCGTTCACCGCTGCGCAGACCACACGCGTTGTGCGACATTAAAACCGCCGTCAGACCCGCTCAGAGCACCGCGACGGTTCCGACCGATCAGCACCGCCCCACGCCGCAAGACCACGCCATTGAGCTTCGCCAGGGAGCACAGCACCGTCCCCTACCGTTACCCATGCCAATAGGTGCATGTGCCGTCGACCATGACGATCTCAGCCCGCGCCCATCGGTCCCCTTCCGCCACTATAAATAGAGGCCTCCACCGCTCGTTTTCGCCACACCAGTTCACTCCCCTCTCACCCAGAGCCACCCCACCGCACTCCCGGAGCAAGGCGAGCAGCGCATCGCCGGAATTTGGCCGGAGCCCGCCGCTGCTGGAGAAGAAGGAAGTCGTCGATTGGAGTCGCCCCAGGAGAAGCTGCCGGTACCAGGAGAACCGCCGTCGTCGACTTCGTCGTTTGCCCCCGTCGCCGACCCTCGCCTGAGCCCCGGTGAGCCTCCCACGACCCCCACCTGCCGCGTTAGGGTTCTGTCTCGTCGACGCTGCCCGAAGTGGACGATGAACCGTAGTCGTTCGATTAGAGTTAGATCGTGCGGTTCACAGTGCCCCGTACCGCTTTGCTCCTCCCCGTCTCACTGACGCGTGGGGATAGCCACTTAACCAGCCCGCCCAGTAAAACATCTCGCGCGACCCAACAATTCAAATTAAGCTTTATTCATTTAATTTCAAACATAGTTCTGTACCTAGATTCAAAAATCAACCCATCTCGATTCACTGAACCAAAATGCATGAAACCAATTTTGTTAGAAAGGTACTGAAATGCTTAATCCAATCCCGTTGGATTCAAACCATTTAGATTTGTAGATCAACCATGGTAAAAATAACAAAGCAGAAGCTTTTCTGAATTCAAACATTTTTTAAAATTCAACCATAAAAGCTTTTGAGTTGATTCCAACTCTCAAAAATAACATTTGATCATACCTTTCAGAATATATAAAAACATATGGGTGTACCTACAGAAATAATGTCCAAGTAATAAAAGAATGCCCCATAGGTATTTCTAGTCACTTTATTTAATTAAAATAAAAAGGTTAAACCTTATTAAATTTTGACACCACTTTAAATCACATTCCCATGTACTGAAATATGTGGTGATGACATGTGTCAACATGATCCCATGTTTGAGTTGGAGAATATTAAATCTTAAGTAATTCTTCAATGAGTAGAAATTACTTTTCTAAAAGTAAAACAAATTAGGCAAGTGCTTAAATCTTGTAATATTAGTGATGATGCTAGATCATCTAGTGTGAACCATTGTGTGATGATTGGAAATAGTTAAGTATTGTTTGGTGATTGTGTACCTTGTATTTATTTATAGACGAGGATACGAGGAGGAAGGAGGATACTGCAAGGAAGAAGCTGAGGAGAACTTCAACCACTGCTCTACTCAAGGCAAGCCAATACTTGAAACCTTGCAAGCTAACACTTGCAAGATACCCTACTTATGCAAGCATTACTACACAAGTTGACCTATGCAAGCTAATACTTGCTTGTTGCCATGACAACTATATGCCTTAAGCATATGTGATCATATCCACTTGATAACCAATCCTAGTTTTACTTGCAAGATTTATACTTTATTTCTTTATCAAAGCTTTCTCTTAGAGTTTACATAGTGAATTGTAGATACTAGAAGAATATTGGAAGGTAGCATAAAGAGCATAAAATTTGGCCTAAGTTAGATAATCTTGATGTCATCCTAAGGCATGAGATTGAACTTAGCAAATCTCCACTTGTTTACCACCCCTCATTAGTGTTTACCACCACTTGTAGATGCTAGTGCTAAGTACAAAACTTGATCAACTTTAGATGGGAATACTTGGTGAAAATGGTTATGAAAACCTTAGAATGATGAGTCATTCTACTGAAATGTTTTGACATGTGTTTCCGAACACCAGATGATTTTGATGATGAAAATGTTAAGGCATGAGCCTTATCCCTTTATAAAACTGATGGTTGTCTGGATCCGATACCATTCCAATTTTATCGTACAACCACAATACCCGAAATATGGGTAGGGCTTGACTGGAAATTTATATTCCTTAGTATGGTTTCCCTCGCGGCCAAGGTCTGAGCTGCGGCTACCTTGTGAAAATTGTCCACCTATGCAGTACCCAAGATGACAGTTGGTCAAGGTTGGGAGGCCAAACTCGCAGGAGAGGTGACTATACTAGGGCGTGTAACTGAAAGGTTAGGATTGATTATCCGCATACTGAGTATGGTGAATTCAGGATTTGTTCCTGATGGATGTATCGAATGTTGTGGTGAAAGTGTACAATCTCTGCGGAGTGTCAAAATATTGAATAGAGCGTCGTGATTATGGACAGTTGATTGGGTGGCCATCTTGTTCCCTGTCAGATTGTTTTCAAAATAACTTGTGAAATGATCTGTGACTTTAACTTGACCACAACAGAGTTGTGATATGAAATTCAAATTCCCACCTAGGTGTTATAAAATTTTCAACTAAATTTATTGCTTCTGAACTTAGTAGAGGTAAATCTGGCTTTTTGCAAAACAACCCTAGAGCTTAGTATATCCTTTTCAAAAACCCCTTAACCTGTTAGTATTATTTTGCAAGTATGAAAAGAGTACTCATGGCTTTGTCCCTGGCTATTCCCGTGGCTAGACTATGAAGAGGAGTATCAGGATGACGGACCGTAGGAAGGTTACGACAACTAGGATCGTCTCCCATCGTCAGCATTGCCTGTGATCCTGAAGATGGAGCTTCGCCTACATTATCGTTACTATTACGTTATTATGCTGCTTGTATTGTATTAAGACTGGATCATGGGATCCTTATTTGTGTAATACCTTATGAATGGTTTGTAATGGATGATGTACTGTGATATTCAAATCTGTTATGTCTCGCAAAAATGGTAATCCTAGGATTGCGATGTATGGCATAATAGGCATCTGGGATTAAAAAGCCGGGTGCTGACAAGTTGGTATCAGAGCCATCCTGACCATAGGAGACCCTAGTTAGAATGGACATTTGAATCAAAAACCTAGTTTCAAAACCAAGGGAAGTGAGTATTTACAAAAACTTATTCTCATTCTTATCACTTGGATTCTTTCATGAAAAATTCATGTTCCTCAAAAATTCTTGCAAACTTACATTAAATTTGACACACTTGATCACTCTACTAACTTACTCATCCTCTATTCTTATAGATGGATGTGAAGTACAACAAGTTTTATCAGTTGGGGAATGGAGGAGACCTCATCTTTGAGCATGACTTGGACCAGCTGTCGGAGTTGCTGGAGCATCCGCACCCCGAGTTCTTCGAAGCTCAGCTCAATGATCATGAAGGAGAAGATCTGCAGTGGCTAGTTGTTGCAAGTCTCTGAGGAAAGATTGAACCTCCCACTGCCGAGGGAATTCAGTTCACCTTAAGAGAGAACAACTGGCTCGATGGACTGGCCAGGGCAATGCAGGAAGCTCTTGCCCGTCTGTGTGGGTAGAGTATCAATCAGATCAAGGGTACCCGCTTTGAGTTCTACCCAAGGCGTGATGTTATGGGACAGCCACTGGAGGCCCCACATCATCCCGATCTGAAGACTCGGTTGGACCACCTCAGCTTCATGATGTACGACCGTCAGAAGGAGTTGATCAATGCCCGTGCCTACGCCAACCACAAGTATGCCATCGCCAAGAAGAAGGATCAGACCCTAGCCATGCTAGTGAAGGATCGCAAGTCTCGTCGCCGTCGGCTCGACAAGAAGGAGCGCATCATTGCCCATCTTCGCCACCGGATCACGGATTTGGAGGAGACCATACATGCAGTTGGAGGAAAGGGAGAATGCCTGAGAAGACCTTCGTGGAGACCACTACTCCTATCTCAGCGATGATGATGACTTTCTAGAGGATCAGGCCATGGACTTCTTCACCGATGAGGATGATTTCTCCTTCATCGATGATGATGATGATGTGGATGATGAGTACACTGACTCCGAGGAGTAGTAACACTTGAGAACTAGCGTTAGTGAGTTGTAGTTAGCCCCACTGTATCGTAGCTTCACAGAATGATTCTTAAAACCATCTATTTTTCTTTGTTGTGGTGTGTGTTGTATCATGTGCTATGAATGAATGAATGAAAAACAAGTTGCTGGAAAAATCTGAATCAACGCTTGAAGACTTTAAAAACTTTTCAAAATTCCTGAACCTTAGAAATTTCCCTCTTTTCTCATGATCTATCTCAATCTTCAGATTCCTCACAGAGGAAGTGGCTTAGCCCCGGACCCGATTTTGCAACTCTTGCAAACGATGGTTTCGGACCGTGAAGCTGGAAGAGTCAAACGTCAAGCCAACCTAGCCACCCTTCAACAGATAGCTCAGATGGCCAACAACAACCAAGCCCATGGAAATCAGGACAACCATGGATCTAAGATCAAGAATTTCCAAAACACCAATCCACATGTTTTCACTAAGTTAGAAGAACCCCTAGATGCAGATGATTGGCTGCAAACCATGGAGAACAACCTGGAAGTTGCAGGGGTAGAAGCTAACGAGAAAGTTCTGTTCGCCACCCACTATCTGTCCGGAGATGCAAGAGCATGGTGGAACAGCGTTCGTGCAATGACCAGAGGTCAGATGATGACTTGGGATGAATTCAAGGTCAAGTTCAGCAGAACCCATGTGCCACCGGGTTTAATAAAGAGGATGAGGGATGAATTCAGAGAACTGAAGCAAGGAAGGATGACCGTAGTGGAATACCGTGACAAGTTCTTGTCATTAGCTAGGTATGCCCCGGATGAGATCGACACTGAAGCCAAGAAGAAAGAGAGATTCCTGAATGGTCTGCACGATGAGATGCAGACAGTGTTAGTCAATATCCCCTTTGCTGATATTGAAGCCCTCATCGACTCTGCCATCCAGATGGAAGGAAAGATCAACCAAGCCAATGAGAATCGCAAGCGCCGCATGATGCATCAACCAGGAACCCACCAAACACCAAAGTATCGCCCCAACCCATCTCCAGGATTTGCCCCAAGAAACAACAGACCCCCTATGAACCGTCCAACCTATCCCAACCGTGGAAACCCAAGGCCCGGAGGAAACCACAACAACCCCGGAAACTCTAGTAATTTCAACCGTGCCCCACCCAAGTTCAACAACAACAATGCCGCCACCAACACCAACACTGCCCCAAGGACCGGAAGCAATGTTGTGTCTGTTGCAGCAAAGGACAAGTCGCAAGTAACTTGTTATGAATGTGGAACCAAGGGTCACTACTCCAATGAGTGCCCCAAGAAGAATGCCACAGCCCCCAATGCAAATGCCCCAGCTCAGCAGCAGCGTCGTGTTCAGACCGGAAGAAGGTTTGCCCTAGGGAATTCGCTCAACCGCAACGGCCGTCTTTTTCTCATGCATGCTGAAGAAGCTCAGGAAGCGCCAGACGTCGTGCTGGGTATGTTTTCTGTTAATCAGTACTTGGAAGAGTGTTGTTTGATTCTGGAGCATCGCACTCATTTGTCACTGAAGAATTTGCATGCACTAGTAAGATTCAACCAACCAAATTGAAGCTTGTTATGATTGTTCAAATCCCCGGTTCAACCACCAAAGCTAGACAAATTTGCAAAGCCGTCCCTATCTGAATACATGGCATAGATTTTTATGCTAATCTAATAGTACTCAGAACTAAAGGTTTGGAAGTAGTACTAGGAATGGATTGGATGTCCAAACACAAAGGATTAATTAACTGTGCCAAGAAAGCCATAACAATGACCAGTACAGCCGGAATATCAGTCGAGCATGTATCTGAAACCTTGCCTTGTCAATTCAAGTGCAACAAGAGTATAGCCCAGCCCACCATTGACCAAGTCCGGATAGTCTGTGAATACCCCGATGTATTTCCAGATGTTTTGCCTGGTATGCCCCTAGATTGGGATATCGAGTTCATCATTGAACTAATACCTAGAACCGGACCCATAGCCTAGAGACCATATAGTATGAACCCGTCTGAACTAGCCGAACTGAAGAAGCAACTGGATGCCATGTTGGAAATTGGATTGATTCAACCAAGTGCGTCACCATGCAGATCACCTATTTTGTTTGTGGACAAGAAGGATGGAGGTAACCGTCTGTGTACGGATTATCGGAAGTTGAATGATGTCACTATCAAAAACAAGTACCCCTTGCCGAAGATCGAAGATTTGTTTGAGCAGTTGACTGGTGCCAAAGTGTTTTCTAAGATTGATCTTATAACTGGCTATCATCAACTCAAGATTCGCGCAGAGGATATTCCAAAGACTGCCTTTACCACCAGATATGGATTATACGAGTATATTGTCATGTCTATTGGATTAACCAATGCCCCCGCTTATTTCATGAATCTCATGAATAAGATTTTTATGGACTTTCTGGATAAGTTTGTCGTTGTTTTCATCGATGACATTCTGATTTATTCCAAATCAGAAGAAGAACATGAGATACACCTAAGGGCCATTCTTGGAACCCTTAGAGCGCATCAGTTGTATGCCAAGTTTAGCAAATGTGAATTCTGGTTACAGGAGGTAGGATTCCTCGGACATATCGTATCAGCCGGAGGAATTGCCGTTGACCCTGCAAAGGTGAAATATGTTGAAGATTGGCAAGCCCCAACCACTCAAACCCAAGTTCGTGCATTTCTCGGATTAGCGGGATACTACCGCAAGTTCGTCGAAGGATTCTCGAGTATCGCCAGACCCATGACCCAATTGATGAAGAAAGACAAGAAGTTTGAATGGACGGACAAATGTGAAGCGAGTTTTCAAGAAATCAAGAGGAGATTGATTTTGGCCCCCATCTTGATCATGCCGGATATCACCAAGCCCTTTGATGTGTATTGTGACACATCCAAGATCGGCCAAGGATGTGTGCTAATGCAAGAAGGCAAAGTTATATCTAATTTATCCCGACAACTGTAGCAGCATGAACAGAATTACCCAACCCATGACCTCAAACTCGCAACCGTAGTTCTAGCCCTGAAGGCATGGAGGCATTACCTGATGGGAAACCGTTGTGAGATTTATTCGGATCACAAAAGCCTAAAGTATATATTCACTCAGAAGGAGCTGAATATGAGGCAGAGAAGATGGATTGATCTAATCAAAGATTATGATTTGGACATTCACTTTCACCCCGGTAAAGCCAATGTGGTAGCAGATGCCCTTAGCAGATTGCCGTGCCCCTTGAACTCCATGATTTTGAAGGAGCAACCAAGTTTGCATAAAGAGATGGAAGATTTCAGAATGGAATTGGTAAGTGAAGGATTTTTGGCTAGCATAGAACTTAAACCCACTTTGATCAACCAGATCAAAGAGGTGTAGAAAGGAAATGCTAGTATTGACGGAATAAAGCATCGTATTGGTACAGGCAAAGTACCCGGATTCACCGAAGACGAAGAAGGATTTATGTGGTACAAAGGACGCCTTTGTGTACCAACAGATTCAGAATTGAAAGAAGTGATTTTGAAAGAGGCCCATGATACTCTTTATTCTATCCACCCCGAAGGAACGAAGATGTATTAGGATTTAAAGGAACAATTCTGGTGGCATAAGATGAATAGAGAAATCGGAAGCTATATCGCCAAGTGTGATATATGTTAGAGAGTCAAGGCGGGCCATCAAAGACCCGCTGGACTGTTGCAACCTCTACAGATTCCGAAATGGAAATGGGATTCAGTTAGAATGGACTTTATCACCGGATTGCCTACTTCTAGTAGGGGAAATGACTCTATTTGGGTCATAGTTGACAGATTGTCCAAAGTAGCCCATTTCCTACCAGTCAAGACCACATACCATAGTTCGAAGCTAGCCGAGTTATACATCACTAGAATCGTCAGTTTTCACGGAGTCCCCAAGAACATCGTATCGGATCGAGGAACCCAGTTTACCTCGAGATTCTGGAAGAAATTCCAAGAAGGTTTAGGAACCCGACTGGATTTCAGCACAGCGTATCACCCTCAGACCGATGGACAAACGGAGCGAGTAAATCAAATACTCGAAGATATGTTGAGAGCATGTGTGCTAGAGTATGGATCTAAATGGGAATATTGTCTGCCTTTCGCAGAATTTTCTTACAAGAACAGTTATCAAGCTAGTCTACAAATGGCCCCATTTGAGTTTATGTATGGAAGGAAGTGTCGCACCCCGTTGAATTAGTCGGAAGTAGGAGAGAGTCAGATTTTCGGACCCGACATCCTACGAGAAGCAGAAGAGAAAGTTCACAAGATTCGTGAGCACCTCAAGACCGCTCAGTCAAGACAGAAGAGTTACACCGACAAGAGACGTCGAGACTTCGCATTCAATATCGGAGATTTCATGTATCTTAAAGTGTCGCCTAAAGGAATGCATCATTTCCAGCTGAAAGGAAAGTTAGGCCCTATATATATCGGACCCTTCAAGATTTTGAATCATCGAGGACAAATATCATACCAATTGGAACTACCAGAGGAAATGTACGCAGTGCACAATGTGTTTCATATATCGTTACTTCGCAAATGCCTTGAAGTTCCGGAGAAGACTGAAGTGTTCAAGAACATTGATCACCGGACCATAGAGATCAACGATGACCTGACCTATCCTGAAGTACCCATCCGTATTTTGGAAGAAGCTTTCAGAACCACCAGGACCCGAAGCATCAAGTTTCTCAAGATTCAGTGCAGCAACCACACTGAAGAAGAAGCTACCTGGGAGCGCGAAGATCACAACAGGACGGAGTTTCCCGATCTCTTTAAATCCTAGGTAATCTTTTTTCGTCCTTTTTCAAATCTCGGGATGAGATTTTGTCTAAGGGGGGAAGGTTTGTAACATCCCAAAAATATAACACAAGGATCATCAAACTCTAATCACTAAAATTAGGGTTAACAAAAACTTTGATTAATTAAAATCATATGAATACATGTGTGAATGAAATGATTTGACCAATGCATGAATGGACTTGTGTGATTAACCTATATAGCAAGAAATAGTTTAAATATAAAAAAACATCATATAAAACATTTCGATGCAGAAACAAATCAAAAGAAAATCAAAAACAAAGCAAATAAAGCAAATGATCATTTTTGCCAATCTTGCTCACTAGGTCACTTTGAGTGCTTCTAGTCAAAGATTTCAAACAGAAACTTTCCCAATTCTTTTCACCCCTTGATAGAACTAGTAAATTTGAATCAAGCCCCACCTTTCAAACTTGCAGAAACATTTGTCAACCCCATTCAAATCACAATTCAAAATTGAATGTTATTCATATGTGAAGATCATCTGTTTTAAAAATCCAACCAAACCAATGCCCCTTGACTAATCCAACTAACCAGACACTCCCTAGTATGTGCCTAGCAAACCCACAAAGTTTGAATCCAAAATTCAAATTTAAACTTCTTGCAGCCATTTCATCAAACACCTTGCAGATTCAAATCAAACAAACATCTAACACTATAGTGTGCAGTAAAATTGGCCTAACTTATTCCCTCTCTGGTTGCAACTAGCCCTTAGTAGATCGTCTAGCCCCTTTAACAATCTTTAGCACCACTGTGAGCAAGACTAGCCATTAATGGCAAGCATGCCGAGAGCACCATTGCCACCCCAGTGTCGACAGCACGCTAGAGGCCGCACTAAGCCTAGCCAGTATGTCTAGCAAGCACCCTACCGTCCACCGCCACTCTCTGTCCTAGCCCCGAGCAATGCCAGCCCCTGGACCACATGGCACGACCATGCCAAACCTCTCTACGCGCGAGCCGAGAGCGCGCCATGCTCGACCAGCACCCACAGACCACGCACCGCCCTCGCTGCTTGCAGGGATGATCACCAGTACCCCAGCACCCCGCCAGACATGCCCGTTCGCCGCCGTGCAGACCACACGCGCTGTGCGACATTAAAACCGCCGTCAGACCCGCTCAGAGCACCACGATGTTCCGACCGAACAGCACCGCCCCACGCTGCAAGACCACGCCGTTGAGCTTCGCTAGGGAGCACAGCACCATCCCCTACCGTCACCCATGCTAGTAGCTGCCTGTGCCATCGACCACGACAAGCTCAGCCCGCGCCCGTCGGTCCCCTTCCTCCACTATAAATAGAGGCCTCCACCGCTCGTTTTCGCCACACCAGTTCACTCCCCTCTCAACCAGAACTACCCACCGCACTCCCAGAGCAAGGCGAGCAGCGCATCGCCAGAATTTGGCTGGATCCCACCACTGCTGGAGAAGAAGAAAGTCGTCGATTGGAGCCACCCTAGGAGAAGCTGTTGCTACCAGGAGAACCGCTGTTGTCGACTTCGTCATTCGCCCCCGTCGCCGACCCTCGCCTGAGCCCCGGTGAGCCTCCCACGACCCCCACCTTCCGCGTTAGGGTTCTGTCTCGTTGGTGCTGCCCGACGTGGACGATGAACCATAGCCGTTTGATTAGAGTTAGATCGTGCGGTTCACAGTGCCCCGTACCGCTTCACCCCTCCCGTCTCACTGATGCATGGGGACAGACACTTAACCAGCCCGCGTACGCGCTGTGTGTAGTGGGCCGGTCCAGTAAAACATCCCGTGCGACCCAACAATTCAAATTAAGCTTTATTCATTTAATTTCAAACATAGTTCTGTACCTATATTCAAAAGTCAACCCAGCTCGATTCACTGAACCAAAATGCATGAAACCAATTTTTTTAGAAAGGTACTGAAATGCTTAATCCAAGCCCGTTGGATTGAAACCATTTAGATTTGTAGATCAACCATGGTAAAAATAACAAAGCAAAAGCTTTTCTGAATTCAAACATTTTTCAAAATTCAACCATAAAAGCTTTTGAGTTGATTCCAACTCTCAAAAATCACATTTGATCATACCTTTCAGAATATATGAAAACATATGGGTGTACCTACAAAAATAATGTCCAAGTAATAAAAGAATGCCCCATAGGCATTTCTAGTCACTTTATTTAATTAAAATAAAAAGGTTAAACCTTCTTAAATTGTAAAACTACTTTAAATCACATTCCCATGTACTGAAATATGTGGTGATGACATGTGTCAACATGATCCCATGTTTGAGTTGGAGAATATTAAATCTTAAGTAATTCTTCAATGAGTAGAAATTACTTTTCTAAAAGTAAAACAAATAAGGCAAGTGCTTAAATCTTGTAATATTAGTGATGATGCTAGATCATCTAGTGTGAACCATTGTGTGATGATTGGAAATAGTTAAGTATTGTTTGGTGATTGTGTACCTCGTATTTATTTATAGACGCTAGTACCGACCAAGGATACGAGGAGGAAGGAGGATATTACGAGGAAGAAGTCGAGGAGAACTTCAACAACTGCTCTGCTCAAAGCAAGCCAATACTTGAAACCTTGTAAGCTAACACTTGCAAGATACCCTACTTATGCAAGCATTACTACACAAATTGACCTACGCAAGCTAATACTTGCTTGTTGCCATGACAACTATATGTCTTAAGCATATGTGATCATATCCACTTGATAGCCCAATCCTAGTTTTACTAGCAAGTTTTATACTTTATTTCTTTATCAAAGCTTTCTCTTAGAGTTTACATGGTGAATTGTAGATACTAGAAGAATATTGGAAGGTAGCATAAAGAGCATAAAATTTGACCTAAGTTAGATAATCTTGATGTCATCCTAAGGCATGAGATTGAACTTAGCAAATCTCCACTTGTTTACCACCCCTCATTAGTATTTACCACCACTTGTAGATGCTAGTGCTAAGTATGAAACTTGATCAACTTTAGATGGGAATACTTGGTGAAAATGGTTATGAAAACCTTAGAATGATGAGTCATTCTACTGAAATGTTTTGACATGTGTTTCCGAACACCAGATGATTTTGATGATGAAAATGTTAAGGCATGAGCCTTATCCCTTTATAAAACTGATGGTTGTCTGGATGCGATAGAATTCCAATTTTATCGTGCAACCACAATATCCAAAATTTGGGTAGGGATTGACTGGAAATTTATATACCTTAGTATGGGTTCCCTCGCGGCCAAGGTCTGAGCTGAGGCTACCTTGTGAAGATTGTCCACCTGTGCAGTACCCAAGATGACAGTTGGTCATGGTTGGGAGGCCAAACTCACAGGATAGGTGCCTATACTAGGGCGTGTAACTGAAAGATTAGGATTGATTATCCGCATACTGAGTATGGTGAATTCAGGATTTGTTCCTGAAGGATGTATCGAATGTTGTGGTGAAAGTGTACAATCTCTGTAGAGTGACAAACTATTCGAATAGTCGCGTCCGCGGTTATGGACAGTTGGAGTGGCCATACTATTCCGCCATCAAATTGTTTTCAAAATAACTTCTGAAATGATCTATGACTTTGACTTGACCACAACAGAGTTGTGATATGACATTCAAATTCCCACCGAGGTGTTATAAAATTTTCAACTAAATTGCTTGCTTCTAAACTTAGTAGAGGTAAATCTGGATTTTTGCAAAACAACCCTAGAGCTTAGTATATCCTTTTCAAAAACCCTTAACCTGTTAGTATTAGTTTGTGAGCACTTAAAGAGTACTCATGGCTTTGTCCCTGGCTATTCCCGTGGCCAGACTATGAAGAGGAGTACTTAAAGAAACCATATTTTGTCTATTACTTATTCAATTTAGGCAAAGTTTATATTTTATTTTCTATATGTGCTTAGTATTTGATCAGTATTGTTTGGAAAGTAAATACAAGGCCACACAAAAGTTTTCAAAACAATCCAAATTTAAAACCATTCATATGTCTATTATAAATATTTAGTTAAGGGCATGGTTTTATATTTAAATTTCAAACTCAAAATGATTTTGAGTATAAATTAATGTTTTACACACCCTTGGACTCAAGAATTACAGAATAAAATTCTGGAAGAAATTCAAATTGAAACAGATTTGATACACCCTTTCAAATTCAAATGAGAAAATCAATACAGAAATAGAAAGGGAGAAAAAGAGAAAAAAATAAACCTAACTGGCTAACCAACCCAACCCACCCGCGGATCAGCAAGCCAGCCCACCTAGCCCACCCGGGAAACCCCTTCCCCCTCTCTGTTTCTCACCGCGCGCGCCCGCACCCACTCACTGACTCGTGGACCCCACCATAGCGACAATAAATCGTCAATCTCAAGAAGACCAGCTCTTCAAGCTTTCCTCCAGCCAAATGCTCTTAATTGGCATCGATTGCTCGCGATATTCTCGCACCTACCCCGGCTACTTATTCCCCATCCCTCTGCAACCATTTCCCCTCACTCACCACTGCCTAAGAGCCACCAGGCTGCTCGCAATTGAGCTCGAACCGCCGCTGCCTGAACACCTCAGGCGACTGAATCTGGTGAGTCCTGACTGCCCCTTTGCCTCTGCTTCAAACGAGCGTAACCAGCATGTCCTTGTGCACCTTCTGATGCCTTTTGTTTGCATGCTTGTGACCCAGGTCGCCGTCCCCGTCCACTCCTGCAAACGACCGAGCCGCCACTCAACTCCGTCGAGCAATCACGGTAATCTCCGAGAGCCCCTTGTCTTCTCCTTAACCATGTCGTGTTCGCCGTGACCTTGCGCACCTCCTGATACCCTTGATTCGTGCTAGGGCGATCCAGAACATCGGCAACGTCATTGTTCGCAAGAACCCGATGCTGCCCGTAACTTCGACGAGCTCCTCCGGCCAACATAGCATTCCCCCGTCCACACTAGCGAGACGTTGAGCATCAGCGTGACCTCGCGAGTCTGGTAAGCATCTCTGCCAACCCCAGCCCCCTCTGTAGCCGCCGAAACTCCACTGGCAGTGCGTCGATCTAGATCTTGTGGTCACGAATAGATCACTTAGCGAAGCGTTTTCTTTAGATCTGAACCGCACAACGTCACTTAAATCCTACGTCTCTGGATGATCAATCCAACCGAAACGGTATCAGCCAATCAGACATGCCCACGTGTCTGGGATTTTAATTTAAAATCTATTTTTGAATCTATTAGTTATTCAAACTTGTAAATTCAATAACTTTTGTTCTGTTTATCCAAAAAATACAAATAATATACCATTGGAATCACAAAAATAAATCCTATACATCTGTAGGCTTGGTTTTGTAATTTGATTATTTTAAAATGGAATTTTATGCAGAGACATTTGTAGGCCTAAATTGTGTATAAAATTTTTTTTGGAAAATGTTTTAAAGGCCAAATTAAGTTTATTTGGAGTATAAATGTTTATTTTATTGTTCAGTACTGTTTTACTTGTCTTGTTTGATTTATAAAAATCATCACATGGCATTTGCATGCATTCATGTATTTTTGCTTGAATATTGAAATATGAATTTGGTACTATCATTTTATGTGTAGATTTTGGTGCTAGTGGTGATTGTGACTGTGAGGATTGTTGTTAGTCCCCCAACTACCAAGGCAAGTGGTGCTTCATATTTTTGTCCCAATATTTTCACTATGCATTAGTGATATTTTGTATAGGGCTTGCATGATAATCTTTGCTAAGTATCTATATGTTATGCTTGGGAAATCCTAGTAGTTGTAGAATTTTCTCTAAGTTAAGATACTTGCTATTTCCATGCTTAGCCTAGCTTGTAGCAACCAAGGGTGGATTATATACATATGCTATGGAAAATTATTGCTAAGTCTTTGACTTGTGTTTTGCTTAATAAAACAACTGAATGAATGAAACACCTGGGTGGAATGGTTGTTTGGGTTATGTTGAGTGGTTACACAAGGCCCATATCTATGGTCTACCTTGTGTATCACACTTGTGGAAAGCCACCCAGGAACAAAGGTATTTGAGATGCCATATATTAAGAAGCTTCTAGTGCAGCCACATGGCATTATGGGCTCTGCCTGGATCATATAGGTTGCAATAACTTAGCCAAATGGACAGTTGGTGGTAGAGGGTGATAGGTTTGGACGCGTCCATTTTGGTCTAAGGGAAGTCTTCTAAAAGGTCCTATCTTGATGAAAGTCAAGTCTTGTGGGGAAATTGCACCACCTCTGCAGAAGGAAGAATCTAAGTACTTAGTCGTGTCCCCGGATATGGACAATTTGAGCATCAAGACATGGAAGCTATAAAGAATCTACTCATCCCAATTAATAAGTTAAAAACTTGTGGTTGAACAAGGGTAAAGGTTCACCAATGTCTATTGGTGGTTCCTTGGGAGTTTTTGCCAAACAAAAACTTAGTGTTTTCAACTGATAGGTAAAACTTATTTTGAGCAAAGCAAGCCTAAGATACACTTAGCAAAATTCATGTAGAAGTTAGATACCATTATTCTACTAAGGTATCACTTGTCAATACTATTCCAATGTATTGACCCACTGTGGCTGTAACTTGTGATGTTGCAGGTTACTCTGATGAGGATTAGGGTTATGAGTCTACACTCAACATGCTTGCCGGTGGCACATGAAGATGAAGACTTTTATTTATATTGTTAAGTTAAACTCTTGTACCAGCCTATGGCTATGGAGTTGTAAAAGACTATGTTATCTCTGGAATGATGATGTAATAATGACCTTTGTTTCTGTGTACTTCATCTTAAACTATGGATGCTAGCAATTGATCCAGGGACTAGCATTGCAATCATAGGGACCTTTACCTTTATAAAGGTGGGGTATTACAAGTAGATACTAAACAAGCATGGAACATAAAAAATTATAGATACATTTCCGGCATATCAAGCATCCCCAAGCTTAACTCCTGCTCGTCCTCGAGTAGGTAAGTGATAAAAAGAATAATTTTTGAGGTGACATGCACCATCATAACCA
The DNA here is from genome assembly GCA_023614405.1 of Avena insularis. NCBI lineage: Eukaryota > Viridiplantae > Streptophyta > Magnoliopsida > Poales > Poaceae > Avena > Avena insularis. The sequence continues at coordinate 262,313,017 of CM042695.1, forward strand.
AGATCAAACCATTTGCAAGCAATGAAAGCTGGGATCAATGAACTCTAAACATGAGCATGAAATATGGAGTTCTAACAGTAAGACAAAGTAACTATGTATGCAACATGAAAGGTTACAAACAAAGATCATGAATAACATGCATTGAAAAATGTTTGTTTTTTTCACATATAGAAACCATAGCATAGTGGCATTCAGGTTGTCCCTCATAGAGTAGCAAATAGTTGCATAGGACACCTTCAAAGTTCATAAGAGTGACTAGATACAAATAGCACAAGAACAAGTAATATCAACAATATGCATCAATTAATAAGTTTTGGGACAATGCACATAGAACTAAGAATGGCAACTATGCTCTCCTAACTGGTTCCTAAAGGTAGAAGGTGGAGACTCAATATAATGGTGGAAGAAAGGCCCTTCACAAAGGGAAGCAAGGATTTCAAGTTTCAAAAAGATCTTCCAAAAATTATGGTACTTGTTAGTTTTCAGCCCTCATTGCCCCTATCATAAGCATCTTGAAGTGATTAAGGTTAAAGTGAACAAACTATGGAGTATATGCTTGACAAAGTATAAGTTGGCAATCTCATGTCCCTTGAATATGAGGGCCGCTCCTCATGCTACTCAACTTTAGTCACCTATAAGTTCTTGTCATAGTAAGTACATGTGTATCATAGAGAACCGCCAACGGGGTACCCCTTGCACATGGTACAGGAGATATCACATAACCAAAATGACAAGGCAAGCAGACAATGAGCATCTTAGCAATCTTTTTATTTGCTATTTGCATAGGTTTTTATTGAGGATGCTTCACAGATTGATCATTATGGTGATGCTGCAATGTTCCACCATGATTAGGAATGGGTTAGGCTAGCGGCCCAGGTGTTTCTCTAACACAAAATGCATAACTCCATGGACTTACAATCTCCCCTTTTATTTCACACCGACGACATCCATAGACAAAAGAGCATGATATCAACTGTGTACAAAGTACAGGTGCAATGTTGAAAGCGTTCCCCGTGATAGCATGGTTCTTCTAATTCCAACATATAAGTGCAAGCATATACAACATAGATGACACAATGGTTCAAGTTTATTAGGGCAAGGAGTAAAGTGTGCCATCAAGTTTGTGAGAACTTTAATCACTAAGTTTTCACATAAAAAATACTTTTTAATTGGAAGATAGATGAAAACAAGAATATACTTGGAATGGTGTAACACACCATGCATAGGAATTTATAGTGGACACTTTGGAATAACTTGGTTTCTTGGGAGTTGGAAGCATGAGTAGAACTTACTCATTCAAGTGGAGGTTAGCAAAAGACTGGGAGCAACCAACTAAGAGAGCAATAATGGCCATAATCATGCAGAGCGACAAAACATTACTAATCAAAGCATAGAGTGGTACTACAAGTCAAGTACTAAATGATCATAGAGGCTATGGTGACTTTTTCATAGTCATAACATGGTGTGAGCATGTGCCAAGTCAACCCAAACAAAGCATCAAAGGAGAAAACCACAATACTATGCTTTTGCATGCTAAAACAACGCATGATTTTTTTCAAGGCACACTAATCAATCTCAATTGTTTGTAACAAGTCATGCTACAGCAATAATCACTAAGCATAAGGTCAAAACAACACCTAGCATGACATGCTAAAGTCTAAGTCACAGTCAAAGCAAGCACCTCTTGCACTATTCAAGCAAGAACTTTCTACTCCTTTTCAACACCAATCAACTTATTTGAAACAACACAGAGAGAACGGGGGTCCAAACTACTTTATTCAAGCAAACTAAGCAAAGCAAACGAAAACTAAGATTCTTCAAGAACAACACAATAGTGCATGAAACAATAAAAACGAAGTGTCTAAAAAGACCTGAGCTTTTTATTGATGAAGAAGGGGATGCCTTGGGCATCCCCAAGATTTGACGCTTGTAACTCTTGGATATTTCTTGGGGTGACACCAGGGTGGTATCCCAATCTTGAGCTTTTGTCCATTCTTCATCTCATTACATCATTCTCTCTCTACACCTGAAAATTTTCCTCCATACAAAACTTCACACAATCTTCATTAGCAACATTAGTGTATTCAAAAGATAATAGACCCTTGGGTTTAGCTTTGGAACAGAAAAACTTTCACTAAAAACACAAGATACTGTATCAACTCCTTAAAAAAGCTCAATTTCCCAAAAAGAACCCAAAAAGGAATCAATAAGAAGCAAATGCGAATAATGGCAGAAATCTGTCAAAACAGACAAGCAGGTAGAAACCGATTTTTTAGAAGACCTTATGTCGCTCAAATCAAAACGTATTAAACTAACGAAAGTTAGCTAACATACTAGGGGATTTATTCGTAAATTTTCAGCTCAGTCCGACTTACATAGACTCCTCACTAATTTTTTTGGTGGAGCACATAAATCTGTTTTGGGACAGCAACTCCCCAAATCTTACTTCCCTCTCATTAGAGGTCATTCTTGGCACAAAAAGCAAACAAAAAGGATAAAAGGAGAGGTCATTATTGAAGTGATAACTTCCAAGACTCAATAAAACTCTTGGGTTATCTCCCAACAAGTACTTTTCTTTAACGCCTTTAAGTTAGGCACAAGAAGCAAGAAATCAAGTATTTTCAAATGAAGAAGCATTAACATCGATACTTTCAAACTCTTCAACTATGAAGGGTATCTCATCCAAATGAGTTTTGGAGGATCCCTTCTCGTCTCTCCTTGGTTTACTACTTTCATCAAAAGGATTTTCAGGAACAATCCAATCAAAAAAAATTTCAGAGGCTTCATGCATTCCTACAAGTTTAAACGGTATGGGTATCTTGAATTCCTCTCTAGGTTTGGTTTTATCTAGAGTACCCATAACATCTACACAAGAGCCTAGCATATTAAAATGTTCAAAGGACTTTTTGGCTTCCTTAGCAACATCATTGAACTCTTTTAGTAAAGTTTCAAAGATAAATTCTCTCTTTTCAGTATCCTCTTCTTATTTTAGTTTGAAAAACAAAATTTGCATCATGGGGTTAAGGTTAACAAACCTAGCTTCCAACATATGAACTAAAAAAGCTGCAGCAATTTCATAATTAGGAGCAAGTTCTGCTATAGATCTATCCTCAATATCCACATGCTTGCTAACATGATTAAAGAATTCTTCAATATTTTCTTTCCTAATTATAGAGCCACTACCTATCGAAAGGTCTTCTAGGGTGAACTTGGGGAAAAACATGGTGAGCTAGAGCAAGGTGACAACTAGAGTGGGAACTAATTTTTTTGTGTTTTTGATAAGAGAAAGCAAACCAAACTAAACTAATTTTTTTGATTTTTGATAAAAAGAGGCAAACAAAACCAAGCAAAAGAATCTAAGCAAAACAAAAACAAAGTAAAGAGAAAGGTTGAGAAGGACTCCCCTTGTGAAGACGTCCTTAGCCTCCCCGGCAACGGCGCCATAAAACTTGTTGATGGCGCCTGAGAGCGCTTCATTGGGAAACCCCAAGAGCAAGGTGTGATGCAGCATAGCAGCAAGTCTTCCCTTAGTAAGAAACCGAGGTTATCGAACCAGTAGGAGGAATTAAACGTCTCAAAGGTGTTGCAAGCAACATGGAAACCTGCACAACACAAACTCAAGACTTTGCCCCAACGAACAGTGAGGTTGTCAATCTCACCAGTTGCTGTAACAAAGGATTAATTGTATGGTGAGGAAGGTGATGGTGGTTTGCAGCCAATGGATGGCCACCTCCCCTCCCTTGCTCCCCCATGGTCATGGTCTACCATAAACCATACCACCCCGGTTTATAAGACTCCCCCCACTCCAGCTCCTCTATCTGGCCTCATCCCCCCCCCCCACACACACACTCCCACCTACCACATCTCGAGCCCAGATCCATCTCTCTGTCTCTCCCTCGCAAGGTTGAAGGGACATCTTCCTCCTCGGGTTGAAAGGAGAAACTCGATGGTGCCGAGGCTATGCTGCACCATTTCCCCTCATTCTTGTTCTGGCAAGGTCGCCTCTTCAATCCATTTCTCACCCTTTCCTCCCTTTCGTGCAGGACTTCCACTACCGCTGCCGCCACTAAGGTCCCGAGCAAACCCGTATGCGTGCGGCGGTGGAGCCTCGTTCTTGCATCAAAATGGCCACTGCCGCCCATCCCCGAGATCCCCGGAGTGCATCGTGTCTCCCTGGAGCCTTCCCCCTCGCTAGAAACCCCTTAGGTGAGCTCCCCATCCCTGCCCCATGCGACCTAGGGTTTCCACCAGCTCTCAGGTTGCGAGGAAGGAGAGACAGCCCAGGCCGTCAGATCCATTCTAATCGCACAGTCATCGTTGCTCCTTACCCCTTCATTTCAGGTGAGCAACCGACAGGCGGGCCCGTCCCCGCGGTTCGAATCTTCGGCCTCCCGTGCATGGATCTGGCGCCAGCGAATAGCTGCCGCGCTGCATAGCCCCCACCCACTGAAATCGGCCTAGTAAGCCCTTCTCTCCCCTCTCTTTTAATAGTTAATCCCAGATCTGCAAGGTTGCCCTCGGGTTAATTCGAAATAAAAATGGAAAACCCCTTAAATTGGCCAGATCTAAAATTTCCCATATGCCCACTTGTTCTGTGCAACATGCAGCACTGGTGTTTCTCCAAAACTAATTTCCCTTTTTCAAGAATAACTTAAATCCCCATATGTACCCTTTTATCTATTAAAATATTTCTGGGAGTTACACATCCCCAAATGTTATAAACCATGTTTTAAAAGAAAGGTATTGGTGAGTCCTTTCATGTCCCCTTGGCCCCACATAAATTTGCTTCCTAGATTACCTGTAGCAAAAATGATAAAAACAAGGCTTTTCTGACTTTAGAAAATTCCCTAGGTTAAACCAAATGAGGTTTTGACCTAATTCCAACTCCCGGTAAACCTATATACCAATAAGTACCAAAACCCAGGAGCCCAAAATGTATTGAGCTCCCTTTCAATTTTTATGAATTATTCCTCTACGTGCATGTGTAATTCACCAATAAATTCATATCTTTAGTTCTGTAAATCCAAAAAGGCTGATTCCATTTTTTGCAGATTGGTAACCTAAATACCTAACATGTGTCCTTGGAATCACATCAAAATCTTCTGTAGTTTAAACATGATGAAAAAGACAAATCCCATCCAGTACTGTCTTTGGGAATTTCTCAAGGGCATTCTGGTAAATGTTTTGAGGTGATTCCAACTCCTCTTGATTGAGTCCATCCAACACTACCCCAATCACCCAAGGAAATGATTTTTGGAACTACATAGAAGTTCTGGTGAATTATTTCCGAAGACTAGAGTTTTACCCACTATAAAATCCATTATAAATCCAGGGCAAATTGATAAAATAGTGAAACCACTTTTGTTGGCTCCATTTTATCAATACCTATCTGATGGTATCATTTTATACAATGGTATCATACAGATCAGGTCCTTCTCAAAAACCCCTCCCTTAGGTAGATCCAAAACTAGAAATCCAAAGGGATCGTTCACCTAATGCCTCCAAAATCTTCTCCCAATCCAATCAAATCAAACCACCAACATCCTATAGATCTATATATTGTAGTTATCCTTTACTTGTTGTATGGTTTGATGGTTGTATGCCTTGTATTGATTGTTGTATTGTTTGTTTGCATGTATGCTCGATAACGGCGATAGTTGCGATTGTGTGACACCGAGAAGAAGGAAGGATCGGGTTATTCTTATTATTGTTATTATTGGTATTCTGGCGATTTAACTCCGTCAAGGGACATCTTGCTGGTCACAGGCAAGCCACCTTCTTGCTCATACACCTTGTCCTACTATTTTACCTATGCATGTTTTACCTACCCGTTTATGCAAAATGCATCGTTTCACTATATTATATTATGTGGGGAATGTTTGGCTCCTCCAAAATATTACCCCTTAGTACCACTGGGTACAACCCATCTTGATGATACCTACCCTCCCTTAGTATGATAGATGGTGTTTAACACCATAACCCCTTTGTCGGGGGGATAACCTCCGGTAGGGTCACGAGAGGTGAAACATAGCGCAGCTTGGCTAGCTCGGAGTAAAGAAAGAACCAGGCCGGGTAAGAACGACCGGGTAATATAAGCATGAACGGCCGAAATATAAATTATGTCGGCCCGCATAAGACAAAGTTGTAATTCTTGCAGGAACCGACGAGCCGAGTCTACCGAGGGCCGAGTCAAGTAGGACACGTGGCACCTTTCCGAGTAAGGATCAGGAGGGACCATGGTAAAGCATGGTCAAAAGAGAAGGGAGACGCCGGGTGACACAAAAGGATCCGGGTGACGCCCAAAGCATACGCTGACGTACAAAGTTACAGCGTGACGCCAAAAGGGAACAGGAAGCAGCATACCAGAAGACCGTTAGCTGTCAAGCTTTGAGGACTGGGCCATTGGGCCTAGGGCGAGCCCATGACCCGGCCCACATCGTAGGGACCAAGATCCAAACAGTAAACCCTAGAACCCAAAGGGGTACGAGCTAGCTAGCACTACCTATATAAGGAAGGACATAGATGTAGTAGAAGGAGGTTGGACCAAGTAGTGAACTAGTGCACTGAACCCTAGCTTATACAGCTCAAGGAGCACTTGTAATCTTTGGGTATCAATCAAATTGCTAAGTCTGGAGATTTCTTCTTGTTCTTCGTGCATGGCTCGACCGTGCACTCCCTCCCCAGTGACCACAAGCACCCATTCGTCCCCCAACTTAAGCCTACCCATGGCATGTGCCGTGCCACCACCACGATACCCTTGGAGACCATGTTTATCCTAAGCAAAAGTTTAGGATGGGAAGACCCCGGGAAAAAGGTTTACAAAAATGTTTTATGAGAAAACCTTGGTGAGGCTTGGCCTACCAAGTGGTTTGGAAAATGAGAAAGGTTTTGGTTTTACAAAATGGTCCGGCAACGGATGGAGTAAAAATGTTTAGGAAAACATGCTGGGATGTACAGTTTACTATGCTGGAACAATTAAACCGTGCAACCACATTACTCTGGAATGGGACGGGGCTAGGCTGGAAGTTTGTCTAATCCGGTATAGGTGTCTCAAACTACTACGGGGAAGAACAAATTCCCGGATTCTAGGCTTTCCCCTGTAAAGGCCCATGTGAGACATCGGTTTGGGGAAGGTAAATACCGTCTAATGGCGGGCAGACGATACTATGAGCCCCTCATTGAAAGCGCACACCCTGCGGGGTGCCAAAACGTGCTCCGGTTGGCTTGTGACTATATAGGGTGTCCCGGTTTTGAGGGGATTAACCTCATAGGGTAGGCACTTGTATCGGAGAGGGCATTCGGAAGGTCTTGACCGGTTATTCGACCCATGATCGGTGTAGATCCAGAACGGGTAATCGGATGGTGTGGGTACAATGTACAACCTCTGCAGAGTGTAAATCTATTCGAATAGCCGAGTCCTCGGTCATGTACAGTTGTGCTAGCGGCTGTACGGCGGGTGATGGTTTTGATTTCAAAAAGGACTTCGGAAAAGCAATGGCTTGAAAATGTTTTGACCATGGGATGGTCGGGAAAATGGAGGAAGGAGTTTGGTCATGAGATGACCGGAAGGAAAAACAAAGGGGTGACCCAATCCTAGTGTTTTCTTAAAAACTTTTCAAAAAGGTTTCCAAAATGCTTTACAAAAGTTTTTCAACAAAGATATAGAGACATGCTATATCTACAAGAGAAATTAGTTTATAAAAGAACCTCTCTTGGAGCCATCCTACCACAGCCATATTGCATATCCTTTTTTTGTTTTTCTCGTAAGGTGGTTTGCGAGTACATTCAAAGTACTCATCGGCATTGTCCCTGGCTATTTACTTGGCCAGACTTTCAGAAGCAAGTAGAACGATGGAGTTTCCTGACGTCTATGTGAGCTAGGTCGTCTTCCCAGTCAGTTGCCTGTAGGTTAAGGCATGACATGGGCTCTGCGTTTGAAGACTTCTGTTGTTGATCTTGTATTGCCATTATGGCACAAATGTAAGTACTTGTATTCTTTAATTATGGATGTTGTATTGATACTTGTCGGTTATGCTCATGGCTCACTAATCATGGGAACATGAATTGCAGGCATAACGGGTATTCTCAGACCAAAAATCCGGGGTGCCACAAACAAGAACCACAATGTTGATACAAGTATTTTCAAGTGCTTGTTGTAAATTGAATCTTCACTATGGTGGGAGAGACACACACCCGCAAAGCCACTTATGCAATACAAGTTGCATGTCGAGCATTGAGAAAGTCACATGAACGATGTCATGTAAGGTTATCCCGGGCCGCTTCATCCCACCATCCCACAAGATGCAAAGTACACAAAAAGCAATCGACAACAAAAGCATCAATGCCCACAATAACCATTGTGTTATACTCGTGCAACATATCTATGCATAGACATGACTCTGATACCGAGGTTGTCAATCTCACTGGTTTGCTAAAAACAAAGGATTAAACGTATAGTGTTGAAGATAATAGTTGCTTGTAGAAAGTAAATGGTAACAATAGGTAATGTATCAATGGTAAAGATTGGAATGGGGTCACAGTTCACTAGAGGTGTTCTCCTTAAGATAAATAACATGCTGGGTGAACAAATTACAGCGGGGCAATTGAAAGGACTTGAGCAAGGCATAACAATGCAAATACTAGACATCATGATTCCTATGAGATTTGATTGGGCATTACAATAATATACATAGACCGTCATCCAACTGCATCTATGACTAATAATCCACCTTCAGGTTATCATCCGAACCCCCTCTAGTATTAAGTTGCAAGCAATGGATAATTGCATTAAGCAATGTGTGTAAAGTAAACAATACAATTGTTCCATGAACACAAGATTGTTGTTTTCTCCCTAGTAGAAACATCACATCTACAACCTTAGATATTTCTGTCACTTCCCCAGATTTACTAGAAGCATGAACCCACTATCGAGCATAAATACTCCCTCTTGGAGTCACAAGCATCTACTTGGCCAAGATAGCTACTAGCAACGGAGAGCATGCAAGATCACAAACAACACAAACATGATAGAATCAATAATATAAAACCATTAATCGATCTGACATAGTAATCTCAATATCCATCGGATCCCCGCAAACACAACTTGCATGATTACAAATAGATGTGATCTTGATCATGAACGGAGCTCACAAGGTCTAAACATGAAAGCACAAAGGAGGAGATACAACCATCTAGCTACTACATGGACCCGTAGTCCAAGGTGGAACTACTCACGCTTCATACCGGAGGCTGGCATGATGAAGAAGAAGGCCTCTGGGATGATATCCCCTCCGGCAGGATGCCGGGAAGAGCTTCAAATCCCCCCTGATCTAGGCATAATGGTGGCAGCGGCTATAGGCAGTTTCATGTAATATTGATTGGGTACTTAGGGTTTAGGCATCGGGGGGTCTTTATAGGCGAAGAGGCAAGGCAGGGGGGTCGCCAGGGCGGCCGCACCCCCCCCCCAAGGTGTGGGCCCACCTTGGCTGCGCAGCCAGGGGGTGTGGCCCCCCTGGTGGCTCTCCTCTGTATCGTATTCAGGCTTCATGTTCCCCACGCTAAAATATTGACTTTGGCTTTTGTTCCGTCCAATTCCGATAATATTGATTTTCTGCCTTTCTAGAACCAAAAACAGAAGAAAACGGGCAACTGGCACTGTGGCATCTTGTTAATAGGTTAGTACCATAAAACATATAAAAGCACCTCAAAGTGTAGACAAAGCAAAGTACATACTAAACAAGCATGGAACATAAAATATTATAGATACGTTTCCGACGTATCAAGCATGCCCAAGCTTAACTCCTTCTTGTCCTCGAGTAGGTAACTGATAAAAAGAATAATTTTTGAGGTGACATGCACCATCAAAATCAATATCAAATCATTTGCAAGCATTAAAAGCTGGGATCAAAGAAATCTAAACATGAGCATGAAAGATGGAGTTCTAACAGTAAGACAAAGTAACTACGCACGCAACATGAAAGGCTACAAACAAAGATCATGAACAACATGCATTGAAAAAACGTTTTTTTGTTCCACATACAGAAAACATGGCATAGTGGCATTCAGCTTGTCCCTCATGGATTAGCAAATAGATGCATAGGACACCTTCAAAGTTCATAAGAGTGACTAGATACAAATATCACAAGAACAAGTAATATCAACAATATGCATCAATCAATAAGTTTTGGGACAATGCACATAGAACTAAGAATGGTAACTATGCTCTCTTAACTGGTGCCTAAGGATAGAAGGTGGAGACTCAATATAAGGGAAGCAGGGATTTCAAGTTTCAAAAAGACCTACCAAAAATTATGGTACGTGTTAGCTTTCAGCCCTCATTTCCCCTATCATAAGAATCTTGAAGTGATTAAGGTTAAAGTGAACAACTATGGAGTATATGCTTAATAGAGTATAAGTTGGCAATCTCATGTCCCTTGAATACGAGGGCCGCTACTCATGCTACTCAACTTTAGTCACCTGTAAGTTCTTGTCATATTAAGTACATGTGTATCATAGAGAACCGCCAATGGGGTACCACTTGCACATGATACAGGAGCTATCCCATAATCAAAATGACAAGGCAAGCAGCCAATGAGCATCTCATCAATCTTCTTATTTACCATGGGAATATGGTGCTTTTTTCTCTCTTCCCTCTTTTCAATATGTCTCTTGTTTATATAAGAAGAAAGCTTCATAGATGTCATTATGGTGATGCTACAAGTTTCCACCATGATTAGGCATGGCTTAGGCTAGCGGCTCAGGCGTTTCTCTAACACACATACAAAACTCCATGGACTTACAAGCTCCCCTTCCATTTCACACCGACGACATCTATAGACAAAAGAGCATGATATCAATTATGTACATAGTACAAGTGCAATGTTGAAAGCGTTCCCCGTGACAGCACGGTTCTGCTAATTCCAACGTATAAGCGCAAGCATATAAAATATAGATGACACAATGGTTCAAGTTTATTAGGGACAAGAAAAATAAGTTGTGCCATCAAGTTTGTGAGAGATTTAATCACTAAGTTTTCACATAACAAAATACTTTTTAATTGGAAGATAGACGAAAACAAGAATATACTTGGAATGGTGTAACACACCATGCATAGGAATTTATAGTGGACTCTTTGGAATAACTTGGTTTCTTGGGAGTTGGATGCATGAGTAGATCTTACTCAATACAAGTGGAGGCTAGCAAAAGACTAGGAGCGACCAACTAAGAGAGCAATAATGGCCATAATCATGCAGAGCGACAAAACATTACTAATCAAAGCATAAAGTGGTACTACAAGTCAAGACCTAAATGATCATAGATGCTATGGTGACTTGTCCATAGTCATAACATGGTGTGAGAATGTGCCAAGTCAACCCAAACAAAGCATCAAAAGAGAATACCATAATACTATGCTTTTGTATGCTAAAACAACGCATGATTCCTTCAAGGCACACTAAGCAATCCCAATTGTTTGGGACAAGTCATGCTACAGCAATAATCACTAAGCATAAGGTCAAAACAACATCTAGCATGACATGATAAAGTCTATGTCACAGTCAAAGCAAGCTCCTCTTGGACTACTCAAGCAAGAACTTTCTACTCCTCTCCAACACCAATCAACTTATTTGAAACAACACAACAACTTGTGCATGAAAAAATAAAAAATAAAAACTAAGACGCTCCAATGAACACCACAACTTGTGTATGAAACAATAAAAAACGAAGTGTCTAGAAAGACCTGAGATTTTTATTGATGAAGAAGGGGATGCCTTGGGCATCCCCAAGCTTTGACGCTTGTACCTCTTGAATATTTCTTGGGGTAACACGGGGTGGCATCCCCAAGCTTGATCTTTTGTCCATTATTCATCTCATTACATCATTCTCTCTCTACACCTAAATTGTTTCTTCATACAAAACTTCACACAATCTTCATTAGCAACATTAGTTTATTCAAAGGATAATATACCCTTTTGTTTAGCTTTAGAACAGCAAAACTTTTAATAAAAACACAACCTACTGTAGCAACTCCTTCAAAAAGCTTAATTTCCCAAAAATAACCCAAAAAGGAATCAATAAGAAGCAAATGCAAATAATGGCAGAAATCTGTCAAAACAGACCAGCAGGTAGAAACCGATTTTTTCGAAGACCTTCTGTTGCTTAAATAAAAAAGTGCTGAACTAACGAAAGTTAGCTAACATATTGGGGGATTTATTCACAAACTATCATCTCAATCCGACTTACTTTAACATCCCAAAAATATTGAACAATGATTATCAAATTCCAATCACTCAAAATTAGGGTTAACAAAAACTTATGTTAATTAAGTCATATGAATGCATGTGTGTATGTGATGATTGTATGAATGCATGAATGGACTTGTGTGATTGTTCTAAATAGCAAGGAATGGTTTAAAGATGAAAACAACATCATCTAAAACATTTTCAAGCAGAAACAAATCAAGAGAAAAAATCAAAAACAAACAAAACAAGCAAATGGTCATTTTTGCCAATCTTGCTCACTATGCCACTTTGAGTGTTTCTAGTACAAGATTTCAAACATAAACAATTACATTTATTTTCACCCCTTGCTAGACCAAGTAAAATTGAACCCAAGCCCACCTTTCAAACTTACATAAACATTTGGCAACTTGATTCAAATGACAATTCAAAATTGAACCTTTATCATATGTGAAGATCACCATTTCTCAAAACCCAACCAAACCAGTGCACCTTGACAAATCCAAACAAACAGAGACTACCTAGTATGTGACCAGTATACTCACCAAGTTTCATCCAAAAATTCAAATATGAATTTCTTTCGGCCATTTCATCAAACACCTTGCAAACACCAAACAAACAAACATCAAACACTATTGTGAGCAGTGATTTGGCCTAACTTGTTCCCTCTCTAGCTCACAGCACACCCTTAGTAGATCATCTAGCTCATTTAACAAGCTTTAGCTCACTGTAAGCTAGGCAAGGTCATCAATGGTGAGCATGCCCGAGCTCAACTTGCCACCCCATTGTCGACAGCAAGCTAGGAGAAGCTCTAGCCTCGCCAACCTTGTCTGGGACGCTGGCCACCCCCTATCCAACGCCAATGCACTGCCAGCCCCTAGACCACTCAGCCCGAGAATGCCCAGCCTCTCTGCGAGCATGCCGAGAGCGCGCCAGAGCGTCGCACTTGACATAGACCGCGTGTCGCCCTTGACTCGTGCAAGCATGATCACCACCATCCTAGGAGACCGCTAGACAACCCCGTTCGCCGCCTCGCGACCATGCCATTGAGCTTCGCCAGGGAGCACAGCAACGCCCCCTACCGTCGCCCATGCCAGTAGCTCGTTGTGCCGACGACCAAGACAAGCTCCACCTGCGCCCTTCGGTCCCCTCTTGGCACTATAAATAGAGTCCACCCCCGCTCGAATTCTTCACACCAACACACTCCCCTCTCTCTCAGAACCACCCCACCTCACCCCCGGAGCAAGGCGAGCAGCACATCACCCGAATTTGGTCGGAGTCTGCCTCGGAGGAGGAAGATAGGAGCCAGCGATTGGAGCCGCCCCAGGAGGTTCTGCCGGTACCAGGAGGTTCGCCGTCATCAACTTCGTCGTTTGCCCCCATCGCCGACCCTCCCTGAGCCCCGGTGAGCCCCCATAGACCCCCAATGGCCGCGCTAGGGTTCTGTCTTGCTGGTGTTGCCCGACGGAGACGATAGGTTGCAGCCGTTCGATTAGAGTTTGATCGCACGGCCTAGATCACCATGTACCGCTTCGCACCCCCTGTCTCGCTAACTGGTAGGGTCATCCACTTAAACTCACCCGCGTGCACGCTGTGCTCCGTGGGCCAGCCCATTTACATTCCCGTGTGACCCAGTAGTTTGAATTTAGGTTTATTCTTTTAGTTTCGAAACTAGTTTTGTACCTAGATTCAAAAATCAACCCAGGTCGATTCACTAAACCAAAATGAATGAAACCAATTTTGTTAGAAATGTACTGGAATTCTTAATCCAAGCCCGTTTGATTCAATTCATTTGGAATTGTAGATCACCTATATAAAAATAACAATGCAGAAGCTTTTCTGCATTCAAACATTTTTCAAAATTCAACCACAAAAGCTTTTGAGTTGATTCCAACTCTCAAAAATCACACTTAACTAGACATTTCTGAATATATAAAAATATCTAGGTTTACTTGCAAAAATAATGGACACGCACTAAAAGAATGCCCATAGGCATTTCTAGTCACTTTAATTAATTAAAATAAAAAAGGTTAAACCTTATTAAATTGTGACACCACTTTAAATCACATTCCCATGTACTGAAATATGTGGTGATGACATGTGTCAACATGATCCCATGTTTTAGTTGGAGAATATTAAATCTTAAGTAGTTTTTCAATGAGTAGAAATTACTTCTGTAAAATAAAAGAAATAAAACTATTGGCTTAATCTTTGTGATATTTGTGATGATCCTAGATCATCTAGTGAAAACCTTGGTGTGATAAATAGAAGTAGTTAAGTATTGTTTGGTGATTGTGTACCTCGTATTTATTTATAGATGCTAGTATCGACCAAGGATACGAGAAGGAAGGAGAATACTATGAGGAAGAAGCCGAGGAGAACTTCTACCACTTCTCTACTCAAGGCAAGCTAACACTTGCAACTTAGCAAGCTAATCCTTGCAAGCTTATACTAATATCTTAGCAACCTACTATCTTAGCAAGCTAAGCTGAACCATGCAAGTTTTACTTGCAAGCTTACATCACTTGATACCCAATCCTAGTTTTATTTGCAAGCCCAGTTATTTTATTTCTTTATCAAAGCTTTATATTTAAGCTTACTTAGTGAATTGTAGATTCTAGAAAGATATTTAAAGGTAGCATAAAGAGCATAAAAGTTGGCCTAAGTTAGACAATCTTGATGTCATCCTGAGTCATGAGATTGAACTTAGATCATCACCATTGGTTTACCACCCCTCATTAGTGTGTACCACCACTTGTAGATGCTAGTGCTAAGCATTAAACTTGATCAACTTAGATGGGAATACTCGGTGAAAATGGTTATGAAAACCTTAGAATGATGAGTCATTCTACTAAAAAATTTTGACATGTGTTCTTGAACACCAGATGATTTTGATGATGAAAATGTTAAGGCATGAGCCTTAGCCCTATATAAAACTGACGGTTACCTGGATGCGATACCATTCCAATTTTACCGTACAACCACAATACCCAAAATTTGGGTAGTGGTTGATTGGAAATTTATATACCTTAGTATGGGTTCCCTTGCGGCCAAGGTTTGAGCTGAGGCTACCTTGTGAAGATTGTCCACCTCTGTAGTTCCCAAGATGACAGTTGGTCATGGTTGGGAGGCCAAACTCATAGCAGAGGTGTCGATACTAGGGCGTGTAATTGAAAGGTTAGGATTGATTATCCGCATACTGAATATGGTGAATTCCGGATTATTCCTAGCAGATGTATCGAATGTTGTGGTGAAAGTGTACCACCTCTGCAGAGTGTCAAACTATTCGAATAGCCGCGTCCGCGGTTATGGACAGTTGGAGTGGCCATACTGTTCTGTCGTAAGATGTTTTCAAAATGACTTATGAAATGACTCGTGACTTAAATTGACCACAGCAGGGTTGTGATATGAAATTCAAGTTCCCACTTAGGTGTTATAAAACCTTCAACTAGATTTATTTGCTTCTGAACTTAGTTAAGGTAAATCTGGATTTTTGCAAAACAACCTAGAGCTTATTATCTCCTACTCAAAACCACTTCACTTGCTAGTATTAGTTTGCGAGTACTTAAAGAGTACTCGTGGCTTTGTCCCTGGCTTTTCCTATGGCCAGACTATGAAGAGGATTATTAGGAGGACAGACAGCAGGAAGGTTACGACAACTAGGATCATCTCTCATCGTCAGCATTGCCTGTGACCATGAAGATGGAGTCTCGCCTATGCTATCATTATTATTACGTTATTCCGCTGCTTGAATTGTATTAAGACTGGATCATGAGATCCTTTATTTGTTGTAAGACCTTATGTATGGTTTGTAATGGATGATGTACTGTGATATCCAATCTGTTATGTCTCGCAAAAATGGTAATCCTAGGATTGCGAGGTGTGGCATAACAGGCATCTGGGATTAAAAATCTGGGTGTTGACAAGTTGGTATCAGAGCCATCCTGACCATAGGATACCCTAGTTTAGAATGGACGCTTGAATCAAAAACTTAGTTTCAAAACCAAATAAGTGAGTATTTATGAAAACATATTCTCATTCTTATCACTTAGAGTCTTTCATGAAAATTCATGTTCATCAAAAAATTGCAAACTTACATAAAATTTGACACACTTGATCACTCTACTAACTTACTCATCCTATATTCTTATAGATGGACGTGAAGTATAGCAAGTTTTATCAGTTGAGGAATGGAGGAGACCTCATCTTTGAGCGTGACTTGGACTAGCTGTCGGAAATGTTGGAGCGTCCGCACCCCGAGTTCTTCGGAGCTCAGCTCAATGATTAGGAAGGAGAGGAGTTGCAATGGCTGGTTGTCTCAAGTCTCCGAGGAAAGATTGAAGCCTCCACCTCAGAGGGAATTCAGGTCACCTTGAGAGAGAACAACTGGCTCGATGGACTTGCTAGGGCCATGCAAGAAGCTCTTGCCCGTCTATGTGGGCAGAGTATCAACCAGATCAAGGGTACCCACTTTGAGTTCTATCCAAGGTGTGATGTTATGGGACAGCCACTGGAGGCCCCGTACCACCATGAGCTGAAGACTTAGTTGGACCACCTCAGCTTCATGATGTATGACCATCAGAAGGAGTTAGACAATGCCCTCTCCTACGCCAATCACAAGTACGCCATCGCTGCCAAGAAGGATCAGACCATTTCCATGCTAGTGAAGGATCGCCAGTCTCGTCGCCGTCAGCTCGACAAGAAGGAGCGCATCATTGCCCGTCTCTGCCATAGGATCACAGAGTTGGGGGAGACTATCCACGAGAGGGACATGCAGCTAGAGGAGAGGGAGAATGCAGGGGAAGACCTTCATGGAGACCCCTACTCCTATCTTAGTGATTATGATGACTTTCTAGAGGATCAGGCCATGGACTTCTTCACCGATGAGGATGACTTCGCCTTCATTGATGATGATGAGGATGAGGACATTGACTCTGAGGAGTAGTAGCACTTGAGCACTAGAGTTAGCGAGTTGTATCCGGTCCCACTATATCGTAGTTTCACAGAATGGTTCTTAAAACCATCTATTTTCCTTTGTTGTGGTGTTTGTTTGTATCGTCTGCTATGAATGAATGAATGAATGAATGAATGAATGAATGAATGAATGAATGAATGAATGAAAAGCAAGTTGCTAGAAAAACCTGAGTCAAACTTTGAAAACTTTTCAAAAACAAAACCCGAAACCTTAGAAATTTCCCTCTTTTCTCATGATCTACCTCAATCTTCAGATGCCTCGCGGAGGAAGCACTTCATCCCCGGACCCGATGTTGCAAATCTTGCAAATGTTAGTTTCTGACCGCGAAGCTGAAACTGCCAAATGTCAAGCCAACGTATCCACCCTTCAACGGATATCTCAGATGGCTAACAACAACCAAGGCCATGGAAATCAGGACAACCATGGATCCAAGCGCAAGAACTCTCAGAACACAAATCCACCCATCTTCACTAAGTCTAAAGAACCCCTAGATGCCGATGATTGGCTACAAACCATGGAGAACAACTTAGAGGTTGTATGAGTGGAGGCTAACGAGAAAGTATTGTTTGCCACCCACTATCTGGCAGGAGATGCAAGAGCATGGTGGAACAGCGTTTGTGCCATGAATGGAGGACAGATGATGACTTGGGATGAATTCAAAGTCAAGTTCAGCAGAACCCATGTGCCACCGGGTTTGATCAAGAGGATGAGAGATGAATTCAAAGAACTGAAGCACGGGAGGATGACAGTGGTTGAGTACCGTGACAAAAAAAATCATTGGCTAGGTATGCACCTGATGAGATTGACACTGAAGCCAAGAAGAAGGAGAGATTCCTGAATGGTCTACATGATGAGATGCAGACAGTGTTAGTCAACATCCCATTTGCTGATATTGAAGCCTTAGTGGATTCCGCCATTCATATGGAAGGCAAGATCAACCAAGCTAATGAGAACCGCAAGCGTCGCATGATGCATCAACCAGGAACCCATCATACCCCAAAGTATCGCCCCAACCCATCTCCAGGATTTTCCCCAAGAAACAATAGACCCCGATGAACCATCCAACCTATCCCAACCGTGGAGGAGGAAACCCAAGGCCCGGAGGAAATCACAACCACCCCGGAAACCCCAGCAATTTCAATCATGCCATTCCCAAGTTAAACAACAACAATGTCGCCACCAACACCAACACTGCCCCGAGGACTAGAAGCAATGTTGTGCCTATTGCAGCAAATGACAAGTCTCAGGTGACTTGTTATGAATGTGGAACCAAGGGTCACTATTACAATGAGTGCCCCAAGAAGATTGTTGCAGCCCCCAATGCAAATGCCCCAGCTCAGCAGCAGCGTCGTGTTCAGCCTGGAAGAAGGTTTGCTCCAGGGAACTCGCTCAACCGCAATGGCCGTCTCTTTCTCATGCATGCTGAACAAGCCCAAGAAGCGCCAGATGTCGTGCTGGGTATGTTTTCTGTTAAATCAGTACTTGCAAGAGTGTTGTTTGATTATGGAGCATCGCACTCGTTTGTTACCGAAGAATTTGCATGCACTAGTAAGATTCAACCCACCAAATTGAAGCATGTTATGATAGTTCAAATACCTGGTTCAACCACCAAAGCTAGACAGATTTGCAAAGCTGTACCTATCCAAATCCATGGCATAGACTTTTATGCTAATCTAATAGTACTCGGAACTAAAGATTTGGAAGTAGTACTAGGAATGGACTGGATGTCGAAACATAAAGGATTAATCGACTGTGCCAAAAAAGCCATAACCATGACCAGTACAGCCGGAATATCAGTAGAACATGTATCTGAAACCTTGCCCCGTCAATTCAAGTGCACCAAGAGTATAGCCCAACTCACCATTGACCAAGTTAGAGTAGTCTATGAATACCCCGATGTATTTCCAGATGTTTTGCCCGGTATGCCCCCAGATCGGGATATCGATTTTATCATTGAACTAATCCCTGGAACCGGACCCATAGCCCAGAGACCTTATAGTATGAACCCGTCTGAATTAGAGGAGCTGAAGAAGCAATTGGATGCTATGCTGTAGATAGGACTGATTCAACCAAGTGCTTCGCCCAGGAGATCACCTATGTTGTTCGTTGACAAGAAAGATGGAGGTAATCATTTGTGTACGGATTATCGGAAGTTGAATGATGTCACCATCAAGAACAAGTACCCATTGCCAAAGATAGAAGACCTGTTTGACCAGTTGACTAGTGCCAAAGTGTTTTCTAAGATTGATCTTAGAACTGGCTATCATCAACTCAAGATTCGCAAAGGATATTCCAAAGGCTGCCTTTACCACCAGATATGGATTGTATGAGTACACTATCATGTCTTTTGGATTAACCAATGCCCCAGCCTATTTCCTGAACCTCATGAATAAGATTTTTATGGACTTCCTAGATAAGTTTGTTGTTGTTTTCATCGATGACATTCTGATCTATTCCAAATCAGAAGAAGAACATGAGCTACACCTAAGGACCATCCTTGGAACCCTTAGGGAGCATCAGTTGTATGCCAAGTTTAGCAAATGTGAATTCTGGTTGCAGGAGCTAGGATTCCTCGGACATATCGTGTCAGCCAGAGGAATTGCTGTTGACCCTGCAAAGGTGAAGGATGTTGAAGATTGGCAGGCCCCAACCACTCAAACCCAAGTTCGTGCATTTCTCAAATTGGCGGGATACTACCGCAAGTTTGTAGAAGGATTCTCAAGTATCGCAAGACCCATGACCCAATTGTTGAAGAATGATAAGAACTTCGAATGGACGGACAAATGTGAAGCGAGTTTTCAAGAACTCAAGAGGAGATTGATTTCAGCCCCAATCTTGATTATGCCGGATATCACAAAGCCTTTCGATGTGTATTGTGACGCATCCAAGATCGGTCTCGGATGTGTGTTGATGCAAGAAGGCTGTAACATCCCAGCATTTAGGAACTAACAAAGGGTAGATTTAGGAATTTGGAATGTTGCATGCATTTATCTGTGAAAATGTGGGTAAAATTTTCGCCAAATAAAAACCTAAAGTGATCAAGGTTTCCTTCATACTTTGAGATTAGGTTTAGTCTTAAAGGATGATTGCTATAAACTTTGATATGATCTTTGAGGAATTATGTGTTTGGAAAGTGGATTTGAATTTTAAACTTGAGTGTTTAAATTATAATTCAAATGAATTTGGAATAAGTTTTGAATCTTAATTTAATTAAGAGTTAACTATTATAACTTAAACTTTATCCAAAGAAAACAATTAAGAATATGAAAAATTATTTCATATTTTCAATACATAAACAAGTTACAAAAATGTAACTTATTGAAATCATCTCCAAACTTCACAATAACAAAAGAATAAAGAATAAGAATATTTCTTTATTGAAAATTATATAATCTTTATTAGAGAAGAATAAAATGAAGATTAAAAAATAATAAAATGAAAATTACAAAAGAATAAGAAGATTACATTAACTATTCTATAAAAGAAAACCTAAACTAAAATCTTCATCTTCAAATCTGTACCTTCAAGACAAACACTAATAAAACAAGAATAAGGTTAGAGTTAGAATTGTTTTTCTCTCAAACATGTCAATGAGGTGCACTGAACAAGTTCATCATTGAGAAATTATAAAAGGGGAAAGTTTCACCAATATGAAAGAATTTATCTTTCATAAATTTTAAGCCAAAAAGGGGTCAAATGGACAGCAAGGAGGGGCAAGTTCACTAGCCAGGTAAAAGTAATCTGATCAAAGTAACTTTCAAGTCCAAAGCATATCCACAAGTGCATAGCAAGCACACAAGCAGGACACACAACTAAATGCATGTGATGTGCTGTCAGCTTCACAGCACAGCCCCAAACTCACAAAACCATCAGCACAGCCGTGGAGAGGAACTAGTGCATCTCTTCACTGCTTACACACAAGAACAGCCAGCAGCTAACCAAGCACAACAGCCAGCAACCAAACCAACCAAAGCCATGATCTCATCACCAGGATGGTAACATAAGGAGGGGGGAGTATCAGGTGGACAGCAAGATCAAGTCCAGGAGCTAGGAGGAGCAGGCTAGCTCAAGGTCAAGCACAGGAGCTCAGCAAAACAAGATCAACATCACCACCTTACTCCACAATCATCAGATTTTGTGGTGAGCATCATAACACCCTCACATGATCTAATCATATTATCTAGACAGAAGCATGTGTTGTTTCATGAAACAAACTCTCAGAAAGCATCCAAGTGGGGCGAATCCATCATAGAGATTTTAAAGTCTAAAAGCAAACAGCAAAGTACAAGGATCCAACCAGAGCTCAGAACAACATCATTGCTTTGGTTGTCAAGCTATATATTACAACTCAAGCATAAATATAGCTAAGATCTAATTTCTAGGCACATCCCTAAAGTAAGGGTAGCACCTTAGAAACTAATCTTTTGGATCCAGATAATGATCAAGCTTACTATCATTTTTACCAAGCTTTGATTCGAAAAAAACAATAGCTGGTACCACTACCAGGACTATCTATATGAATCAATTAGATAAGGCCTAAAACCCTAAGCCTCAGACCAACATCATTGATCTTAGGGATTTTAGAGAAGAACATTTCTATTTATCTTATAAATCCAAGCGTGTCTTAAGCTTAAACCAACCCAATCAATGGATTAGAATCAATCTTGCGTGCCATACCAAGAGGGTGTCATAAGAACAATTCTACATGAATCGGGATAAACATTTAATGATCACAGATTCAATCAATTAACTTACTAATCATTTTCCTGTTAATATAGGAATCATAACTAGGATATTCCTATGTTAATCTTCACTGTTTGAGATCATGATCTCAAACCACACATTAATTATCAAGCTAACAGCACTAAGACAGTGTTTCATCACACCATAACCATGATCCTAAACCATGAAATGACAGTGGAAAGTTATCAAGTCACTGACTTTACCAAGCATGGATTCCAAAGCAACTATACCATCTGAATCATATGCAAACCAAGCATAAAAATCATCTAATAAGCCACCAGAACCATTATAGTTCATCTCAAGCAACAAGCCTCAGGCTAATAACCATTTAGCATGTTTACAGACCATCCACACATGATCTAATTCATCCAGTACATGATCAATCACATGATAAGAACCCAAAAGGAAATAAACCATCCTAATCAGGACTAGACAGTCACCAGAGAGGTCATTGCCAACATCCAGCATGGGATGAGCGAGCACAGAGAGCACAAGGGGAGAGGAAAAGAACTCACCGTAGGTCCTCGCTGGAGATTAGAAGAGGAAGCAGAGTGGCCGACGTCCATGGCGGCACGGGGAGCACCCCAGGAGGGGCGCTCCAACCCATACAGCGCCACGGCGGCGACCATGAACACGCATAGAGGTGAGGAGCATCACCACGACGCACGACGGTAGTGGCAGCACCAGGATCCATGCCAACCCCAAACCCTAGGGTTCTGGACGGCATCGATCCATCGCAGGAGAGCCCCATACTCAAATCCAGTTGGATAGAAAGGATGGGCGTCGTCTACAACCTCCTATTGCACCACGGCGGTGACCAGAACGGCCCACGGTGGCGGGAATCACCGGCGGCGACATCACCGACCACGGGGTCGAGGTCAGAGGAGGAGAGGAATGAGCTCGAGGGAGAGAGGCAGCAGGGGAGAGAGGCACTTGTTGGGTAATGCCGTTACTCATTCTTTCCTTTGATCCCTTGCTTAGACTCTAAGGATCCAGAAGACGTGCCAATGTATGCAGCCGAATGCCAAGAAGATGTGTTCTACGAGGAACCTGATCTGTCCGGAGGTGTTGAAGGAGTGGATTACGAAATCCGCTACGGTGTCGATGATAACGAGTCCAACGAAGTATCCCTAGTTAGTAGTAACCAACGGAGCCGAGCAGCATGAACTCTATAGAATAAGCTGCTGAGCTCAACTCGTAGTCGGAGTTGCTACTTTTAAATTCCGCTGAAACACTTTATATTTTGGTTTGTAAGTTGAATCTTTTGGAAGTCTTGAACTTCCGATATTGTAATAATAATAAGGTGTGTATATTTGTAATATGGACCATAATGTTTCATTGTACCACTCTGAGAGATGTGATATTTACAGAACGGTGTTTTGTGGATGTCATGTCAACGACTATAGTATACTACACATGCAGTGGTATGCTGGGTCACCGCAGTTGGTATTAGAGCAAATTGCTTTGACCTTAGGTTGGAAACCTAGTAAAGGGTATTACCTGTAGGAAAATTAGCAACAATAAAGAATTCTAAAAGTAATATAATGGGTATTCAAATGAGAATATTCCGTTATATATTTTAGTGTGATAATTCTTTGTTATGATGCAATATATCATTGGATACTAATCAAAATTATTTTTTTGATATACAGAGATATGGCACCAAAGTTTCCAAAAAAGACTTTGGTAAGGAAAGAGGAGACTCTTGATGATTATCAAGGATCATTCACAGACCAACTTCATCAACTTTTAAAGCTCTTTAGTTGTCCAACTAGAATACCAGTGAACACTATCACTTACCTTGATGGCCGGATGTTATCCAAGGATCGTGTGACTATCCAACTTCCAGAGAATCTTGGATTATATCACGATCTACCCATAGGAGAAGGTAGGAGTCATTTAGCAGCATATCATGTTGCTGTTGTGGAGGCAATAGCTAATATCCGGGAGCAGAAAACCAAGGAGTTAGAAGGTAGCACATTCTCTGTGATACCTCATGATTCTATAGACTCGAAGCCTATACCGGATCATCTTACTTTGGTTAAGAAGTATCCTAAGTTAGCTTCCAAGTTTATGGATAGATATCGAACACTCGTTGCGTCTTTTTATAAGACCCATCAAGTGATTGTTGAAGACAAAAATGATATTTTAGAGGATCTAACTGATACGGAAAGGAGGAAGTAGTTAGCATTCCAGTTAGAGAAGGAAGCAAGTAGTAGTGCAATACCTATAGATCCTGAATCTTTTATGCCATATCCTTATTCACCAAGACCTGAACCTATACATGATCCTACTATGGATATGAGGTAGGAAGTACCACAGGGCTTAGAGGATGGTTCTGACTCAGAACTTCCTATTGAGAATTCGGATGGTTGGACAATGGGATCATATAATGGATCTCATGAACACCAGATGTCCACAGATGGTTCAGACAGAAATGTTGGACAATCTAGTTGGGTGGGTGCAAGGATGAATCCTAATAATAATAGTAGAAATACCATGTCAATAGATAATCAAGATGAAGAAGAAGATCCTGAGGAGAGAGTGTTTGAATCATCAACATCTTCTCAAAACCCAGGGAATATACATTATCCAGGGTTTAATTATCTTGTCCAAGAGAGCACCTAGGAAGCAGCAGGATCTGCGTATCCTATTGACAACTCAAGAAATGAAGCTCAGGAGATGCAGGCTGGAGATAATATTGAATATGTTTCTGAAGACTTTTCAGTTGAGCTGGAGGGAGTCAATGCGCTCAGATTGAGTAATGACTCAAGTCCTGACACTTCAGATACAGAGTATGTTCCTTCTAGAAGGCCATATGTTCCACAAACTGCGCGACGAACAACACGTCATCACGGTTGGACATCAGGCATGTACGATGAGCGTAGTTACCACTAGAAGGAGGCAATTAGTTAGTGATATCAAATACCGTGTATTGTACCTCAAGAAATAAAATAGTGAGATGAATAAGGTAGTTTTGTGATTATACCTATATGGTATATGTTGTAATGACTTCGTATTATTATGATAGTATGCATCATATGTGAAATGCACATTTGGAATTTTCTTTGGATCTTCATTGTGTGACTAGTTTTGTGCGTAAAGTCGAGCTCAGAACACATGTGCATGATGTAATTATGAGTATTCGCTTTATGTTGCAGGACTAGAGGGTCATGGATACGGGTGTAGAAATGGAAATTGAGCAGCAGCGGATGGAGCGAGAGGCCAAGGAGAAGGCCGATGCAGATGCAGCAAACCAAGAAGCATTACCACCACCACCAATGAGGCCATTAATGGAGCAAAATTTTATGCAATGTATGCAAATGATGGAAGAGACCCAGAACAAGTTTATGGAAGAGTTGCTGGGGCGAGCAAATCAGAGGGCACCTGAAGGTGGAGGAGTGAGTCTATCTAATTTCCAGAATGCAAGACCGTTACATTTTGCATCAGCTCCTGAACCAATGGATGCAGAAGACTGGCTAGCAGATACTGAAAGGAACTGTAGGTTGCAATGATGAGGAGAAATTGAGGTATGCAACTCATCTGCTGATTGGACCTACAGCATCATGGTGGGAAAATCAGTTAGCCATGCAAAAACCAGGAAGGGAGTTTACCTGGGAAGAGTTCAAGCAGAGATTCCGTGAATATCATGTTCCGGAAAGTGTTATGGAGTTGAAGCTAAGAGAATTTGAGGAGCTTCAGCAAGGATATACTAGTGTTATGAAGTACATCCGGGACTTTAGTCGACTGTCTCGCTATGCTGAGGAGGATGTCAACACTGAAGAGAAGCGGAAGAAGAGTTTCCTGCATGGATTAAATCCATTTGTGAAGATGCAACTAAGGTTAGCCAATAAGCAAACTTATTAGCAGTTGTTGGATTCAGCCATTAATTTTGAAGATGATTATAAGAATGTCCAAGAGGACCGGAGGAAGAGAGCTAAGAAGGAAACCAAGAGAATTCAGGCAAGCAAACCTAAACCCAACCTGGAGTTCAAACCTCGGAATAGGAATTATGGCAACAATAACAATAACAATAACAAGGGCAGTGGTGGAAATCAATCCAATCCGAGAAGGAATGTTATCTGTAACAATTGTGGAATTCCAGGGCATTTCCAGAGGGAATGTAAAAATCCTGTAGTGATTTGTTATGGTTGTGGTCAGAAGGGGCATATCAAGCCAGATTGTCCAAGCAAACCACCTGGAGGTTGGCCTACCAAGGGAGGAGGACAAGGCAGTGGAGGAAATGGACATCCCAATAAAGGAGGAAATAATGGCAAGAGTAATTGACCTACCGGGAAACTGAACTGTGCAAACCTCGAGGAGGTGGATAATTCGGAGCATGCAGTGATAGGTACGCTCAATATCCTTACCAATCCCGGCAAAGTTCTATTTGATACTGGTGCAACTACTTCATTCATTTCTGAAGAATTTTGTGATAAGTTCGGGATTAGAAGGGCAACATTAGAAATTCCTATGACCGTAGTTACGGCAGGAGGGAATGTGATTGTACGCCACATAAAACAAGATCAGGTTATATCGATATGTGGTTGTACATATTTCGTAGACCTTTATGTGATTCCTTTGAAGGGAATTGCAGTAGTGCTGGGAATGGATTGGGTGATGGAACACAGAGCTCAGATAAATTGTGAGGATAGTTTACCAAGCAGATAAGCACAGTCATAAGGTGGTGGATCTGCAGTTGAACTCAATGAAAGAGGTCAAATTGGAAGAGATTCCTATAGTTAATGAATTCCAAGATGTTTTTCCAGCAGAGCTACTGGGAATGCCACCAGACCGGGAGATATAGTTTACTATTGACCTAAATCCTGGCACAGCACCAATAGCTCAAGCACCATATAAAATGGGACCCAAAGAGTTAAAAGAACTAAAGGAGCAAATTGATGAGTTAGCCGGAAAAGGATTTATTCAGGAAAGTGTATCTCCATGGGGAACACCAGTAATCTTTGTGGATAAGAGAGATGGTGGAAGACGGATGTGTGGAGATTATAGAAATCTGAACAACATGACTATCAAGAATAAGTATCCTTTACCAAGAATTCAAGATTTGTTTGATCAAGTGAAAGGAGCTGGAGTATTTTCAAAGATCGATTTAACATCTGGATACCATCAAATAAAAATCAAACCGGAAGATGTTCCAAAGACAGCATTTGTCTCAAGATATGGACACCATGAGTATCTGGTAGTACCATTTGGTTTGACCAATGCACCGGCAATATTCATGAATCTGATGAACAAGATCTTCATGCCATATTTGGACAAGTTCGTCATAGTCTTTATTGATGATATTCTGATATATTCCAAGGATAAGAAAGAGCATGCTAATCATTTGAGAATAGCATTGAAGACTTTAAGAGAACACAAACTTTATGCTGAGTTCAGTAAGTGTGAATTTTGGCTTGATGAGGTAGAATTCCTCGGTCATGTGATCAGTAAATATGGAATTGTTGTAAATCCATCTAAGGTTCAGTCAGTACTAGAGTGGACTGCACCGACCAATGTGAAGCAAATTCGGTTTCTTAGGAATGGCTGGTTATTATCAGAGAACCATTGAAGGTTTCTCCAAAATAGCCGGACCAATGACCAAATTATTAAGGAAGAGTACACCATTCAAGTGGGATGAGAAATGTGAAGCAAGTCTTCAAGAGTTGAAGACTAGATTAACCACAGCTCCAATCTTAGCAGTTCCGGAAACAGGGAAGGACTTCACCGTATACTGTGATGCGTCTAAAGAAGGTTTGGGTTGTATATTAATGCAAGATCGGAAAGTGATTGCTTATGGTTCAAGACAACTGAAACCACATGAAGTCAACTATCCAACTCATGATTTAGAGTTAGCAGCAGTAGTTTTTGCGCTGAAAGGATGGAGGCATTTTCTTTATGGAGCCAGATGTGAGTTATACACTGACCATAAAAGTCTCAAATATTTCTTCACTCAAAAGGAATTGAATATGAGACAGAAGCGTTGGTTGGAACTAATCAAGGATTATGATTTAACAATCAACTACACCACAGGGAAAGCAAATGTTGTAGTAGATGCTTTAAGCAGAAAGAGTGCAGATATTCAGCATAGTAATCAGGAGTTACCAAAAGAGTTACAAATGGACTTGGAAAGATTAGAACTTCAATTTATTAGAACAGAGGTTCTTGGAGGATTAGCTACTATGCAGGTAGTTGCAGAGCAGGACAGTGATCTTAAACAAGAAATTTTTAGACATCAAGCAGAGGATCCTTTTATTGCTGAGGAAATTCGGAGGATATCTCAAGGGCAAAAATCAGTTTTTCGCCTTGGGGATTATGGGTCTTTATGGTTTCAAGACCGTCTATGTGTTCCAGATGTGACTAAGATTCGTGATATCATACTCAGAGAAGCACATGAAACTCCATATTTTATACATCCAGGGAGTACTAAGATGTATATGGATTTGAAAGAACTATTCTGGTGGAATAACATGAAAAGAGATATTGCTAAATATGTATCTGAATGCCATACTTGCCAAAGGGTGAAGGCTGAACATTAAAGTCCAGCAGGACCATTACAACCCTTGGAAATTCTTGAATGGAAGTGGGAGGAAATAGGTATGGACTTCATCACAGGATTGCCCATGACACCAAAAAGGAAGGATATGATATGGGTAATTGTGGACAGACTCACTAAGAGTGCACATTTTATTCCAGTGAATCAAAAAGATAATGCCGAGAAGTTAGTTGAGGTGTATGTCAAAGAGATAGTAAGTAAGTATGGAGTACCCAAAAAGATCATAACTGATAGGGGATCAATGTTTACTTCAACATTTTGGAAGCAATTGCATTAAGCACTTGGTTCAAAGTTAGAATTCAGCACAGCATATCATCCTGAGACAGGAGGTCAAACTGAAAGAACAAATCAAATACTAGAAGACATGTTCAGATCTTGTGCACTAGATTTTGGAGGAACATGGGAAGATCATCTACCATTGGCAGAATTTTCTTATAACAATAGCTATTAGAGTAGTCTGAAGGCAGCCCCATACAAAGTTTTGTATGGAAGGAAGTGTAGATCACCAATATGTTGGTATGAGCCTGGAAGAAGCAAAGAATATGCACCAGATTATATCAAGGAAAGACAAGACATCATTGATAAGATCATGGATAGACTGAAAATAGCTCAAAGTAGGCAGAAAAGTTATGCGGATCAAAGTCGAAGATCATGGCATCCAGAAGTGGGAGATATGGTCTATTTGAAAGTAAGTCCCATGAAAGGGGTAAAAAGGTTCGCAGTTAAAGGAAAATTAAGTCCAAGATACATCGGACCATTCAAGATATTGAGTCAAAACAGAACTATAGCTTATGCTTTAGAGTTACCATCAAGATTAGCTCAAGTGCATAATGTTTTCCATGTGTCACAACTTTGTAAATGTTTGAAAGTTCCGAATGATGCAATCACACACCAAGAGATAGAACTACAAGCAGACCTGACCTATATTGAAAAGCCCTGTAAGATTCTGGAAGAAAACTGGAAAAGATTAAGGAACAGAGCAATCAAATATTGCAAGGTACAATGGTAACATCACCCTGAAAGGGAAGCCACATGGGAGAAACAAGACGATTTAAGAAAAGCCTATCCAGAACTATTCAGGTACATCTCCGCAAACTTCGGGACGAAGTTTAATTTAAGGGAGGAAGTCTGTAACATCCCAGCATTTAGGAACTAACGAAGGGTAGATTTAGGAATTTGGAATGTTGCATGCATTTATCTTTGAAAATGTGGGTAAAATTTTCGCCAAATAAAAACCTAAAGTGATCAAGGTTTCTTTCATACTTTGAGATTAGGTTTAGTCTTAAAGGATGATTGCTATAAACTTTGATATGATCTTTGAGGAATTATGTGTTTGGAAAGTGGATTTGAATTTTAAACTTGAGTGTTTGAATTATAATTCAAATGAATTTGGAATAAGGTTTGAATCTTAATTTAATTAAGAGTTAACTATTATAACTTAAACTTTATCCAAAGAAAACAATTAAGAATATGAAAACTTATTTCATATTTTCAATACATAAACAAGTTACAAAAATGTAACTTATTGAAATCATCTCCAAACTTCACAATAACAAAAGAATAAAGAATAAGAATATTTCTTTATTGAAAATTATATAATCTTTATTACAGAAGAATAAAATGAAGATTACAAAATAATAAAATGAAAATTACAAAAGAATAAGAAGATTACATTAACTATTCTATAAAATAAAACCTAAACTAAAATCTTCATCTTAAAATCTGTACCTGCAAGACAAACACTAATAAAACAAGAATAAGGTTAGAGTTAGAATTGTTTTTCTCTCAGACATGTCAGTGAGGTGCACTGAACAAGTTCATCATTGAGAAATTATAAAAGGGGCAAGTTTAACCAATATGAAAGAATTTATCTATCATAAATTTTAAGCCAAAAGGGGTCAAATGGACAGCAAGGAGGGGCAAGTTCACCAGCCAGGTAAAAGTAATCTGATCAAAGTAACTTTCAAGTCCAAAGCATATCCACAAGTGCACAGCAAGCACACAAGCAGGACACACAACTAAATGCATGTGATGTGTTGTCAGCTTCACAGCACAGCCCCAAACTCACAAAACCATCAGCACAGCCGTGGAGAGGCACTAGTGCATATCTTCACTGCTTACACACAAGAACAGCCAGCAGCTAACCAAGCACAACAGCCAGCAACCAAACCAACCAAAGCCAAGATCTCATCACCAGGATGGTAACATAAGGAGGGGGAAGGATCAGGTGGACAGCAAGATCAAGTCCAGGAGCTAGGAGGAGCAGGCTAGCTCAAGGTCAAGCACAGGAGCTCAGCAAAACAAGATCAACATCACCACCTCACTCCACAATCATCAGATTTTGTGGTGAGCATCATAAAACCCTCACATGATCTAGTCATATTATCTAGACAGAAGCATGTGTTGTTTTATGAAACAAACTCTCAGAAAGCACCCAAGTGGGGTGAATCCATCATAGAGATTTTAAACTCTAAAAGCAAACAGCAAAGTACAAGGATCCAAGCAGAGCTCAGAACAACATCATTGCTTTGGTTGTCAAGCTATATATTACAATTCAAGCATAAATATAGCTAAGATCTAATTTCTAGGCACATCCCTAAAGTAAGGGTAGCACCTTAGAAACTAATCTTTTGGATCCAGATAATGATCAAGCTTACTATCATTTTTACCAAGCTTTGATTCAAAAAAAACAATAGCTGGTACCACTACCAGGACTATCTATATGAATCAATTAGATAAGGCCTAAAACCCTAAGCCTCAGACCAACATCATTGGTCTTAGGGATTTTAGAGAAGAACATTTCTATTTATCTTATAAAGCCAAGCTTGTCTTAAGCTTAAACCAAACCAATCAAAGGATTAGAAACAATCTTGTGTGCCATACCAAGATGGTGTCACAAGAACAATTCTACATGAATCAGGATAAACATTTAATCATCACATATTCAATCAATTAACTTACTAATCATTTTCCTATTAATACAGGAATCATAACTAGGATATTCCTATGTTAATCATGATGATCTCAAACCACACATTAATTCTCAAGACAACAACACTAAGACAGTGGTTTCATCACACCATAACCATGATCCTAAAACATGAAATGACAGTGGAAAGTTATCAAGTCACTGACTTTACCAAGCATGGATTCCAAAGCAACTATACCATCTGAATCATACGCAAACCAAGCATAAAAATCATCTAATAAGCCACCAGAACCATTATAGTTCATCTCAAGAAACAAGCCTCGGGCTAATAACCATTTAGCATGTTTACAGACCATCCACACATGATGTAATTCATCCAGTACATGATCAATCACATGATAAGAACCCTAAAGGAAATAAACCATCCTAATCAGGACTAGATAGTCACCAGAGAGGTCATTGCCAACATCCAGCATGGGATGAGCGAGCATAGAGAGCACAAGGGGAGAGGAAAAGAACTCACCATAGGTCCTCGCTAGAGATTAGAAGAGGAAGCAGAGTGGCCGACGTCCATGCCGGCACGGGGAGCACCCCAGGAGGGGCGCTGCAACCCATACAGCGCCACGGCGGCGACCATGAACACGCATAGAGGCGAGGAGCATCACCACGATGCGCGACGGCAGCGGCAGCACCAGGATCCACGCCAACCCTAAACCTAGGGTTCGGGATGGCATCGATCTGTCGCAGGAGAGCCCCATACTCAAATCCAGTTGGATAGAAAGGATGGGTGTCGTTGACAACCTCTTATTGCACCACGGCGGTGACCAGAACGGCCCACGGCGGCGGGAATCGCCGGCAGCGACAACACCGACCACGGGGTCGAGGTTAGAGGAGGAGAGGAATGAGCTCGAGGGAGAGAGGCAGCAGGGGAGTGGGTTGCGTTGGGCCAGACCCTTTCAGAGTGGTTATTTTGACTATGTCTAATGGGCCACTAGGGCCCAATAAGATTAAGCCAGCCCAGAAATCTTTTTAGGCGTGTTTTAATAAATAGGAAAAGACCAAAATACCCCTGCACTTAATTAAATTCTAGAAAATAAAATAAAATTCCAAAAATTATAAATAAAATATTTTTAGATTCACAATAATCCACACTACCCAAATAAAATAAGATATAAAATTTTAGACATTTAAATTTTTATAAGAATTTTGTAATTTATATATTCCTTATGGAATTTTACAAAATTATTGAAAGATGATAAAAATAAATAAAAATAACTTTCATTATATATTAATATTGTAGTATTTATGAAAATACTAAATAAATATTTACTAATAATGTTTAATCTTTAAGTGATAATTCCTAAAAGAATTATTAAATCAATAAAAGTCAAATAAAGAGGAAATAAAAGAAAATAATTCAATATATGTTATAAATATTAAAAAGTAATATTTATAAATCCTTTATTATTTAAAAAGAATTATTATAATAATGGGTAAACTGCATATCAAATTAAATAATGCATTACATTACTTGCATAATCATTTTGCTTCTTTAAATATTGTCCTTACCAGGCAATAATGATGTTTTTGTAGACATAGAAGCTCAAGGTCCAGTGCAAGCATCAGACTTCACTACCTTGCCATCACAAGGCAACTTCATCACTTGCTCATGTCCTTTGAAGAGTCTTTATCCAAGTATTTGCAAATTGTGTGTTATCATATATGCTATAAAAGAAAGAAATATTATTTTCATAAATAAAGAAATCATAGATATCGTCCTAAGTGGTGATATAATGGAGCAATAGAACTTAGGGTTCTATTTGCAACAATGATGATCAAGTAGGGACTTAATAACCCCTGACATCAGTGATTCTAGCGCCGTATATTACGCGTTAGCCATGAGATTTGGAATGGGACAGAGAAGTCAGCTGTATCTTCTTCCTCTCGCATGAAGTCGGATGTGCAGGTCGTGGTTGTTATCCTTGTAGCATTCATATTAATTGGTAATTCGTAGAGGATATGCAGCATATGGGTAGGAACCCTCATCGTCCCATGATAGTTTTGGCATCTAACGGTGTGTACAAACCATTGCCGTAATTCATTATGTGGGCATGGTGTACACCAAGGAGGCATGCGAGGTCGTGAAGGGGGCAGTGATTGGCTTGGACCAACTACTAGGCCACACATCATGGAATTGTGGATGGGAAAGTACGCCCGGTTGTGCAATAAGGAGTTGATCTCTCATGGGTAAAGTAACGCACCTCTGCAGAGTGTAAGAATTGTAACTTGTTACTACCTGTTCCGGGAAGGAGCTGCGAACGCGGTAGGAAAGGAACTCCATGAAAGTTCTGGTCAACCTGTGAAGGCTGATGGTCATAGTTTTTCAGAATAAAATCAATCTTTGAAGAAAGATTTACAAAAATTGCATAGTGCCAAGTATTTATAATCTGAGGTGGTAGTTAGAGCATCAAACTTCCCACCTTGCATATAATGAACTTGTTGGGTAACGCTGCTACTCATTCTTTCCTTTGATCCCTTGCTTAGACTCTGAGGATCCCGAAGACGTGCCAATGTATGCAGCCGAATGCCAAGAAGATGTGTTCTACGAGGAACCTGATCTGTCTGGAGGTGTTGAAGGAGTGGATTACGAAATCCGCTATGGTGCCGATGATAACGAGTCCAACTAAGTATCCCTAGTTAGTAGTAACCAACGGAGCCGAGCAGCATGAACTCTATAGAATAAGTTATTGAGCTCAACTCCTAGTCGGAGTTGCTACTTTTAAATTCCGCTGAAACACTTTATATTTTAGTTTGTAAGATGAATATTTTGGAAGTCTTGAACTTCCTATATTGTAATAATAATAAGGTGTGTATATTTGTAATATGGATCCGCAATGTTTCTGTTGTACCACTCTGAGAGATGTGATATTTACAGAATGGTGTTCTGTGGATGTCATGTCAAGGACTATAGTATACTACACATGCAGTGGTATGTTGGGTCACCACAAAGGCAAAGTTATATCATATCTATCTCGGCAACTGAAGCAGCATGAGCATAATTATCCTACTCAAGACCTTGAACTAGCAGCCATAGTTCTAGCCCTGAAGACATGGAGGCATTACCTTATGGGAAACCGATGTGAAATTTATTCAGATCACAAGAGCCTGAAGTATATATTCACTCAGAAGGAGATGAATATGAGGCAGAGAAGATGGATAGAGCTAATCAAGGACTATGATCTAGACATTCACTATCACCCCGGTAAAGCCAATGTGGTAGCAGATGCCCTTAGCAGATTATCGTGCCGCTTGAACTCCATGATTCTGAAGGAGCAACCAAGTTTTCACAAGGAGATGGAAGATTTCAGAATGGAATTGGTAAGTGAAGGATTTCTGGCTAGCATAGAACTTCAACCCACTTTGATTAGTCAGATCAAGGAGGCGCAGAAAGTAAATGCTAGTATCGAAGGAATCAAACGTCGTATCGGTACAAGCAAAGTACCCAGATTCACCGAAGATGAAGAAGGAGTGTTGTGGTACAAAGGACGTATCTGTGTACCAGCAGATTCAGAGTTGAAGCAAGCTATTTTGAAAGAGGCCCATGATACCATTTATTCTATCCACCCTGGAGGAACGAAGATGTATCAGGATCTGAAGGAGCAATTTTGGTGGCATAAGATGAAGAGAGAAATTGGAAGCTACATCGCCAAGTGTGATATCTGTCAGAGAGTTAAGGCAGGACATCAGAGACCCGTAGGACTGTTGCAACCATTACAGATTTCACAAATGGGATTCAGTTGGAATGGACTTTATCACCGGACTACCTACTTCTAGTAGGGGAAATGACTCTATTTGGGTCATAGTTGATTGACTGTCCAAAGTCGCTCATTTCTTGCCAGTCAAGACCACTTACCAGAGCCCGAAGCAAGCGGAGTTATACATCGCTAGAATCGTCAGTTTGCACGGAGTCCCCAAGAACATTGTGTCAGATCGAGGAACTCGGTTTACCTCGAGATTCTGGAAGAAAGTCCAAGAAGGATTGGGAACCCGATTGGATTTTAGAACAGCTTATCACCCTCAGACCGATGGACAAACGGAGCGAGTAAATCAAATACTCAAAGATATGTTGAGAGCCTGTGTTCTAGAGTATGGATCTAAATGGGAAGACTGTCTGCCTTTCGCAAAATTTTCTTACAACAACAGTTATTAAGCTAGTTTGCAAATGGCCCCATTTGAATTCATGTATGGAAGGAAGTGTTGTGCCCCTTTGAATTGGTCTGAAGTAGGAGAGAGTCAGATTTTTGGACCTGACATCCTACGAGAGGGAGAAGAGAAAGTTCACAAGATTCGTGGGCACCTCAAGACCGCGCAGTCAAGACAGAAGAGTTATTCTGACAAGAGATGTTAAGACCTCGCTTTCAATATCGGAGATTTTGTGTATCTCAAAGTGTCGACTTTGAAGGGAATGCAGTGTTTCCAGCTCAAAGGAAAGTTAGCCCCCAGATATATCGGACCCTTCAATATTCTGAATCATCGAGGAGAAGTATCGTATCAACTGGAACTACCAGAGGAGATGGCAGCAGTGCATAACGTCTTCCATATATCGTTACTTCGCAAATGCCTTGAAGTCCCGAAGAAGACTGAAGTTTTCAAGAACATTGATCACCGCACTATAGAGATCAAAGATGACCTGACGTATCCCGAAGTACCCATTCGTATTTTGGAGGAAGCTTTCAGAACCACCAGGACCCGGAGCATCAAGTTTCTCAAGATTCAGTGGAGCAACCACACTAAAGAAGAAGCTACCTGGGAACAAGAAGACTACATCAAGGCGGAGTTTCCCGATCTCTTTAAATCCTAGTTTTATTTTTCTTCTTTCTAAAATCTCAGGACGAGATTTTGTTTAAGGAGGGAAAGTTTGTAACATCCCAAAAATATTGAACAATGATTATCAAATTCCAATCACTCAAAATTAGGGTTAACAAAAACTTTTGTTAATAATGTCATATGAATGCATGTGTATGTGATGATTGTATGAATGCATGAATGGACTTGTGTGATTGTTCTAAATAGAAAGGAATGGTTTAAAGATGAAAACAACATCATCTAAAACATTTCCAAGTAGAAACAAATCAAGAGAAAAAACAAAAACAAACAAAACAAGCAAATGGTCATTTTTGCCAATCTTGCTCACTAGGCCACTTTGAGTGTTTCTAGTCCAAGATTTCAAATAGAAACAATTCCATTTATTTTCACCCCTTGCTAGACCAAGTAAAAGTGAACCCAAGCCCACCTTTCAAACTTACAAAAACATTTGGCAACTTGATTCAAATGACAATTCAAAATTGAATCTTTGTCATATGTGAAGATCACCATTTCTCAAAACCCAACCAAACCAGTGCACCTTGACAAATCCTAACAACCAGAGATTACCTAGTATGTGACTAGTACACTCACCAAGTTTCATCCAAAAATTAAAATATGAATTTCTTTCGGCCATTTCATCAAACACCTTGCAAAAACCAAACAAACAAACATCAAACACTATTGTGAGCAGTGATTTGGCCTAACGTGTTCCCTCTCTAGCTCATAGCACACCCTTAGTAGATCATCTAGATCATTTAACAAGCTTTACCTCACTGTAAGTTGGGCAAGGTCATCAATGGTGAGCATGCCCGAGCTCAACTTGCCACCCCATTGTCGACAGCAATCTAGGAGAATATCTAGCCTCGCCAACCTTGTCTGGGACACTGACCACCGTCCATCGCCATCCCCTGTCTAACGCCAACGCACTGCCAACCCCTAGACCACTCAGCCCGAGCATGCCCAGCCTCTTTGCGAGCATGCCGAGAGCGTGCTAGACCGCCGCACTCGACACGCGCCCACAGACTGCACATCGCCCTCTCCGCATGCAAGCGTGATCACCACCATCCAAGGAGACCGCCAGACAACCCCGTTCGCTGTCGCGCGACCCGTAGCCGTGGTGCGCCATTAAAATGCCCGTTGGACCCGCCCAGAGAACCGCAACGTTCCCACCGTCTCGCGCCACCCCACGCCTTGCGACCATGCCGTTGAGCTTCGCCAGGGAGCATAGCACTGCCCCCTACCGTCGCCCATGCCGTTAGCTCGTTGTGCCAACGACCACGACGAGCTCCACCCGTGCCCTTTGGTCTCCTCTTGGCACTATAAATAGAGGCCATGCCCGCTCGAATTCTTCACACCAACACACTCCCCTCTCTCTCAGAACCACCCCACCTCACCCCCAGAGCAAGGAGAGCAGCACATCGCCGGAATTTGGCCGGAGTCTGCCGCAGAGGAGGAAGAAAGGAGCCAGCGATTGGAGCCGCCCCAGGAGGAGCTGTCGGTACCAGGAGGTTCACCATCGTCAAATTCATCGTTCGCCCCCGTCGCCGACCTTCGCCTAAGCCCCGGTGATCCCCTGTAGACCCCCACTGTCCGCGCTAGGGTTCTGTCTCGCCGGCGTTGCCCAACGGAGACGATAGGTCGCAGCCGTTCGATTGGAAATTGATCGCATGGCCTAAATCACCCTGTACCGCTTTGCACCTCCTGTCTCGCTGACTGGTGGGGTCATCCACTTAAACTCACCCGCGCGACCATGTCGTTGAGCTCGCCAGGGAGCATAGCACCGCCCCCTACCGTCGCACATGCCAGTAGCTCGATGTGCCAACGACCACAACGAGCTCCACCCGCGCCCTTCGGTCCCCTCTTGTGTAGGGTTCGCAGCATAGAAAACAAAAAATTTCCTATGATGGGAACAACTATGTACCAAGATCTATCTATTAGATACAAACAACGGGCGGATGTATATCCATAGAGAACATACCCTTGAAGACCGACAAAGCTTAACGAGTCCAAACTCGTGGTTGATGTAGACGATCTCTTGCCGATCTCAAGATCGAGAGGAAGTCCTAGCGCCGCAATACAGCAGCGCATCCGTGCTCGCACACACGTTCGAGGAACCGAGCAACCTCCGCCTCCTCGCTCCAGCGGTGCAGCGGAAGCACAACTCTTTCTTGCCGAATAGCCACTAGGAACATGTATCTCGCTAGTCCGAGACCATGGGGAATAAATTCTAGAGGGGGAGAGAGATCCTTCACGAGGAGGTGTGAGTGAGAGAGAGGGAGGGGGGCTCCTTTTATAGGGAGAGGGGGGAACCCAAGGGACCATGCGCCCAGCCATGGGGCTGCCCCCACCTCTTCCACATTCATGTGGGTGGACACTCCACTCACTCAAATGTCTTTCAATTCCCTCCACTCAAAAACCCACTCAAATTCCCATTAAATTTCCACCGAATTTAATGCAAACTCTCATTAAATAAAACTCCTTTTATTTATTCAGAATTTTGTCAATTACTTTAATAACAAACATTCACATATAACCCCTTGCTAGTATTTCATTTCACATGCAGAAACACTTTCTGCAATTTCACCCGAAAACCCGTTTCAGTATCTAGTGAAATAAATTCCTGCGCTTGTTATTCTTTTCGGCATGAAACTTTTGCTCCAAATGGATGTCGGTGTCTCTTAAGTGTGTCACCCTATGGTTCACGAATAATGCGGACATGATCGATACCCCTCTCGGATCAATAATCAGAAGCGGGATCTGGAGACCCATACTGACTCCCACACATTCAACGATGACTTTCTTGTGATCGTCGGAACCTTTTACGCTAGTATCTTAATCCTTTTGTTTCGCGATATATTACATGTCCGAGATTCTATCATCGGTATCTGCATACCTTGTTTGACCTTGTTACTGACATGCACTCTTTTCTCGTTCCCGTGATATAACATTCTAATGATCAAATCACTTGCTTGCAAGATAACCAATGTAATATCACCGAGAGGGCCCAGAGCATATCTATCCGTCATCGGGATGAAAAAATTCCACTCTCGATCCATGGGCCTCAACATAACACTTTAGTAGTTCTGAACCCATCTTTATAATCACCCTGTTACGGTGTGACGTTTGATGTTATCAAGGAACTCTTCCGGTGTTACTGATTGACATGATCTCATGGTCTAAGGATTAGGATCACTTCGTAAGTTGTTATAGCAATATAAACTCAATGACTTTGATCGTAATTCTATACTTCGGATGAATGTTCATCACACCATTACACTAATGTTGTGATCCCGTTATTAACAACATCCAATGTCCATGATCAGGAAACCTTGATCATCTTGTTAATCAACGAGCTAGTTTATGAGAGAGGCATAACTAGGAACTTTCTGTTTGTTTATTAAACACACATGTATTAACGTTTCCGTATTAATACAATTGTAGCATGCAAAATAAACATTTATCATAAACAAGGAATACGATAATAACCACTTTATTATTTCCTCTCGGGCATATTCCCTTCAGTCTCCCACTTGCACTAGAGACAATAATCTAGTTTGAAAACTTTGCGTATTGAACACCTGTGGCTTTCTGGTGTTCCATATATGCAATTGCAAGTGGTTAACATAATCTACGGATCTGACGCTTCAGGTCCATGTGTATTTGCATGTCTTTGCGTCTTCACGCATCACTCATTCTCCAATGAGATGGCATTGTATAAATTTGGTCTTTCGGTGAGACCTTTAGTTCCTTGGGGTTAAATCATGTCGATACTATTGTCATACAATATATCTTTAGTGTTAGCCCATTGCGAACCACACCTTAGTTTGATAACAAACTTCTTGACACAAATTCCCTCCTTTGCTGCTACTATAGCAGTCATATACTTAGCCTTTTGT
This sequence comes from Avena insularis, assembly GCA_023614405.1. Classification (NCBI taxonomy): domain Eukaryota; kingdom Viridiplantae; phylum Streptophyta; class Magnoliopsida; order Poales; family Poaceae; genus Avena; species Avena insularis. The sequence continues at coordinate 262,353,218 of CM042695.1, forward strand.
TGTAGTATTCGTCACAATGTCTTAACTTTGGAACTCTTCCAAATCCATCATGGAAACTCCTTTCCATTACATTGTGCCACCCATAGTTTAAATTGAGATAAACTTAATTTGTATCGTCTGACAAAACTAGTATCAATGTAACGCTTTACAATGAACTATTTGTAATTGTTTGTCACCTCTACACAAATATATTCTTAGTTCTTTCAAAAAGATCATAAGAATATCCTCACTATCGTCCAATGATCATTTTATGATTCATTCTGGTATATGCTCATAACACTTAGAGCATAGGACATATCTGGATGTGTACATATCATGGTATGATTGATCAAAACATTCTCGTGATTTCACTCATCAAGTGTCAAAGCACTTGAATCTTGTTTCACTTATCAAGTGTCGATACACTTGAATCTTGATTCAATTCCTTTCCATGCGACAAGAACGGTTTCTTGTCGTTTCTATATTGAACTCCTTCAGTATCTCATATATGTATGTTTGGCACAACCATATTGGCGTCACAGTCTATCCACTATAGACATTCACGCTAAATATTCGGGTTTTGCCTAAGTATTTCATCGAAATGAAATTCTCAACCTTTGTCAATAAAAGATACATCATTTCTAATCAACAAGATGTCCTACACATAATGTATTAGAAATATGTCTCAGCGCTCCCACTTAATTTCTTGCAAATGCAAGCATCTTCATCGTCTCCTGATGAAAAACTCATTTTTCATCATGGTGAAGATTCCAACTCCGCGATGCTTACTTCAACCATTGAAGTTGGCATGCCCTTTTAGCATCCTTTGAATTTAACAAAACCCTTTGGATCGTGTCATGTACACGTCCTAGGTAACCATTCTATTAGAAGAACTTTTTTTGTTTATTCATTTACCATATAACAAATTATATGTAGTGGTTGCTTCTTTAATCCGTACAGACTAAATATTGCTATGAAAGATCAAATCTTGTCATAGTCAACTCCTTGAACAATTGTCATAAAATTTACGACATGTCGACTATTTCATAGATGTGAAACATCCATGTCTGTTTCTTTATAGATCCAAATACGACCGATAGGTTTTTACACCTTTCCGGAGGGTCTTCCAAGTTCAAAACTTGATTTCTTGTGTATGGAACTATCACGGATTTTATGTCTTCAAGCCATTTTACGGAATCAGGGCCCATCATCACTTCTTTGCATATAGTCGGTTCATCATTGTCAAACAATAATGATTTACTCTCAAATCTTAGTATTTGATTGTTTATCCGACCGACTTGGTTCAATCAGAACTTAGACCTTCGTGACCACAACCTTTGAGGCACGTGAGCCATGAGCATTTTGTCTGCCTCCAGAACATTTTCCGGCGCTGCGCAACTCAGCACATATAGCTAAGGTTCGTTAACCTTATCAAAGTTCTATTGTCCTCCCACTTAACATTTATGAAAAATTTCTTCTTCAAGAAACTTCATGTTTCAAGCGACAAACCCTTTTTTCCTTGGTGTTATGGAGGAATAACCAATTGTTATTCGAAATAACCTACAAAGACATGCTCATCCGACTTCGGTTGTAAACATCTTACTTATGTTTAGTGAAGCGATCCAACCCGTTAAGAATTGGATCCTGTGTTTACAGTGCTAGTCCCTTGGATCGATTATCTAGCACACACAGTTTTGATGAATAAAAGAGTATCAATGCGTCACGTTATTACAACGATTGATCCAAGAAAATAAATATTACAAAGTTTCTTAGCTCACAGCTAGCTCAAATAACATAGTTCAACAAATAAACAATAGATAAAGACTCCATCACGCCACAGGCGACTCGCTGAGTGGAGATTCGCAACCTAAACGATAACCTTACTTGTCGTCGAAAATACCTGCAACATCAAAAGTTGTAGCCACGAATGGTCAATACATTTGAATTGTATTGGCAAGATGTCACTGTTATGTGGACACAATTGGCAACCTGTCATATACATGCACACTTTGGCTAGTGGAGTTTAGGCTATTTGCATAAAGCAGCATTTTCTCCTACATTTTAAATAAAGTTTTAGTTCTTCAAAATAACTAAGAACAACTCGAGTCACTCGAGAGCTCCTAAATCTATGGACACATTGAGTCACTCAAGTGCTCATATAACCCATTAAGTTCACCCATCAAGTTTTATTAGAGAAATTAGAATGAATGAGACTTTTCAACTGTGCCAAGAGAAGTTACTCATAATTGTCCATTACCGGAGACACGGCTAAGTACTTAGTTCATAAACCATCTGCAGAGGCTAGTACACTTTACCCACAAGACCCGATCAACCCCTTTTGAGAGAAGACCAGGACAAGACCTTTGGGAAACAGAATCATGAGCCTAACTCCGGACCGTACCATCCTAACAACACCTACATCTGCTAGTCACGGTAGGACATGATCCCATAACTTACTCAGTCAAGTCAGAGCCCATATGACATGTGGTTGTACATGGAAGTTACTAATCAAGACCGCCTATTATCTCTTTGAAGCCTGGGTGGCAATCCCCACCAAAATCCACACTCGATGACCCAATCAATGCCATTCCACCCAGGTGATTCATTGATTAAGTGGTTTTCATTTAAGCAAAACATAATCCTTCTCATACACATATGTATCATGAAAACCACCCACGCAACTAATAGCATGGCTAAGCATTTACAATACGATGGCTATCAAGGAATCAACTAGGGTCTATGACAATTCTATTGGGTACTCACACCATAGCATAGCATATATAATATAAAACATTTTCTTCAATGCTAGCTACTGAAAACTAAATGCATAATAAAAAAATAGGAGATTCATGATAGTGACACTTGCCTCAGTTGTAGTAATCGTTCACACAGTCGTCGCAATCACAATTATCGCACTCCGGGCAATCTATCGCGCAAAACAATAATTACAATCAATAAGACAGTAGCACAATACAACAAAACAGTATGTATGCATTTTAGAAAAGAAAAACATGATCAAAAGCATTTCATAGGCATTTTCTATTAATCAAATAGGCTTAAAATAGGCATTAATAAATTCTGAATACTTTCGGTACAGAACAGTTTCATAAAATTATGAGAACCATCCTACTGGATAGGTAATGTTCATATCTTTCATTTACCACCGGTTTCACCTTAAAATGATTTGTAGATTAAAAGTTATAGCCAAAATACCAATTCAAGTAATTTAATCATAGATAATTATTTTGTATTGTACCAAAATCAACCAATGATACAGTGATGTGGATTACAATTTTCTGAATCCATAGACACCAAATTTGCCAATTTTGAACTTGTGGATATTTTCCTATGAATTATTTACCATTAATGAGATTTAAATAATACAGACAATATACATTGGTCAAATTACGAATTTTATTGCATGATAAAATTGTACACATTATTCTGAATCCAGGGATATATAATTTGTATTTTTCTAACCAATATTCAATTTTCTACGAATTTTACAAGTTCTGCAAATATTCTGGCTATTTTAAAACTGGATTACACAGTGAGCCGACAGGGAGCGACACGCGGCGCACTGTGAATGGATGCGCGGCTGACTAGGCGCTGACTCAGCACATGCTGACGCGGAGTGCCAAGTGGCGCATTTCACTGGCCGGTACCCCTTCGTCAAGGGATCTAATCCTGGGCGTCGGTGGTGGATCCGACGGACGGGGAACGGGGCATCGGTGCTCACCGATGACGACGGCGAGGCGGCGGCGGACGGCTCAGGCGATGATGGTGGCGGCGGCTCCGGCGATCTCCGGCGTCGGCGATGTGGTCCAAGTGAATCGGATGAGTATGGGGGTCCGTATGGTGGTCTTCGATTGGCTCCTCTCCTCCTGGTTCAGCGGTAAGCAGCGGCCGGAGTGGCTCGAGCTCGATTTAACTCCGGCGAGCAATCGGGGGTGCTCTAGTAGTCCTGCGAGGGGGAAAACAGCGCGGGTTGAGGCGGTGGAGCACGGGGATCATAGGAGGCAGAAAAAGGGGCGAGAGGGGCGTCGGACATCACGGTTCGGAGCTCGATCTGTAGCTCCCTGAAGCGGCGGCCGCGAAGAACTCCGATGGCCTCCGTTTTGGTGCTAGGGTTCACAAAACGTAGAAACAAAACGACGTACGGGTGCGGGGGAATTATAAAGGAGGAGAGGCGTGCGATAGGGGAAGAGGGGACGAACAAAATCACGGATTCCGCGGGAGGGGGTGGTTCCAGAGCGTGTTCGACGCGGTTTCCGTCGTGAGGAGGGAGATGACGGGGTGGACCCCGCATGTCGGTCGCACAGGGGAGGGAAGCGGGCTGAGGCGTGCTCCTTGGGCCGCTGGTGGGCTGGCACTGGGCGGCAGAGAAGGGCTGGGCCAGCCTGGTGGCCGCCCGGTTAGAGTTAGCCTAGGTTTTTTTTCTGATATCTTTTATAACTTTTGAAATATAGCTCCAAATGAGCTCAAACCAATTTGTAAATTTTTCTAAAAATTCAACACATCATCTTAGGACTACTAGGGAACTTATTCCTGTCCATTTAAAATATTCAAACAATAGGTTTTGTTTAGAAATCCTATAGATGCATAAGGGGTTTCAAATAGAGTTTTTCTCAAATGGTTTTGAATTTGAGATTTTTGCAATAAGCCATGATGCAATGCACATGAATCCTATGAACTTTCCCATTCTAAAATTCTGGGATGTTACATTTAGCATACCAAAATTTAAGAAATGACAACTTGGGTTTTACCCCAAACCATAACTTCCATGGTGTCATTTAAACGGATCAAGATGGAGCTCTTTTCAGTGTAAAAGCGGAAGTCTCTAAAGCCTTAATCTTTTAAAACATAATGGCAGTTTTATAAATAACACCTTTGATCCAACCATGTCAAACAAGGTTTCATTACAGATCTCAAACACTCCATATTCCTATGGTGTTTCGGGAGATGTAAATCTAGGTGTTTTGCTAAACTTGAAACTCAAATAAATCCCTTTATGATAAATCATAATTTATTTATTTTTCTTGTTACACTTGTAACTCAAATAAATCCCTTATGATAAAATCATAAACCATTTATTTTCTTGTCACAATGATTTTCACTTCATCTTGAAAGTCTTTGAACATTTTCAAATATTTCACACTTCTTTCTCATTAAGTGAATAATCACTCAAATTTCTGGAGAAAGTATATGAAGTTGAAACCCATCGCTTACGACTACACATAATGGACTACATACATCGATATGTATAAATTCCAATATTTTAGTCGTTCGTTCTTCTTTGGCCTTTGAATGAAGTTTTAATTATCCCGAGGAAAGTCTCACAAGCGTCACTTGATCAAATCAAAGACTCCAAAAATCCATGAAAATGGAGTTTCTTCATGTTTTCTTTCCAATATAATTTAAATGGCGATGTCACTTCGTAAGTGATCTTCCAATCATTTGTCTTGCGACATTTTAGCATTAGGCTTTATGGATGTGATTTATCCAACTAGATTTGTAAATCATCCATCTTATATGGAATACGGTAATTATTTGAACAACCTTTGTTCTCATAATACCTGATTTAAATAAAAATTATTAAAACAAATCTTGAAGTCAAGCTTTGATGTCAACGAGAAATACAAACAACGGTTTGTTTGTTTCAATGAACATCATCACATATTCTCTTGCTAGTTACTTAGGCCATTGTGGTTCATGAATTGCGTCGTTCCGTATGAAATTTCATACCAACCAATTCGGTATCCAATACCCAAGAACCACATTGTTTAACAAGCAAAGAATACAACCATAACATGTATATCATATATATACCTAAATTGGATATTTCCAATCTTTTCTTTTCTGCCAAATATATTTTATAAATTCTCTTTCAGCATTTCCTTTTCCTTTTTAAAAGAATCTATCAACATCAAAAGTGGCGCCATATACATGACACATAGTCCAAAGCGTGTATATTCAAATAATAATACCTTTGGACTTGCACTTTGAAGTAGATCACCATCATCAAAATGATCGTTATTCTTTCAAAATCCATTCTTTAGTAATCTTTTAATGTAGTAAACATTTTACATACATTTTCTATTCACCCTTATCATGACGACTTTCATGATCAAGCTACTTTAGCTTATAAAGGCGAATCGTGAGTATAACATTACTTTCCAAAACCCTTTTGGATGATTAGGATGTCTAGCATCTCCAACCTTCGTAAATTCTCATCCAATATGAGAACATATATTATACTCTATCATATTGCGACCAAAACATTGTTTCAGATATCGTTATATCTGCCACACATGATGATTTCTGAAATAATTCTTTCAGCTCCTCGATAACTTGATATTAAAACAATCATGAATCATGGAGGCAAACATGATACTTAAGATACTAACACTGGAATTGTTACTCTTGATTTAATACCAATTATTAAATTTCACGAAGTAAATAGAGTTTGCTGAAAGTTTGCAATAGGACTTAAACTTTAGATTGACACTCAACACAATACGATACCAGTTCGTAAAGTATATATCCAGAATTCTATAGTTCTATTATCTCAATTACAACTAAGCATAAGGTGGTGAACGAATGCCAATAACTATAACAAATTATGCAAATTCACTTTGATTTAATTTATGATAAATTGAGTTCTACTAAACCAAATTAGAAATGAACTCCCACTCAAAAACGACATCCCTCGTGTCTTTTTGGTGATTACATGGACCAAATTCACTACACCAAGTCCGATCATCACGGGAGTCGGTGTAGCTTCAAAGGCGAGCATCCATATGGTCATCATATCAAAACATATGACTCATGCTTAACCTTTCAGTCCGTGTTCCGAGGCCATGTCTGTACATGCTAGGCTCGCCAAGTAAGAACCTTAGTATTCGCGTGTGTAACTGTCTTACACCCGAGATATGCTCATGGATTCAAGTACACCCGATCATCACGTGATGTCTTGAAGCGACGAAACATTGTCGGTGCATACTTAATGAAGAACACATTCTTATCTTGGTATCTAAATGAGGGATCATCTTATTATGCTAATAAAACGCCAAACAAGAAATATAAGATGCAATCAAAACATCACATGTTTATTAGTGGAATGATATGGTTCCCGCATATGATCTCTATCATGTGCATCGTGGTATGATCACTATCATACCTATATGTGTAAGTCCAAGGTCTATGGAGATTACACGTTATGTATGTTGTAAGAGTATCATCTCATACTTCTACTTACAACATCATCATATCATAACACTAGCCCAGCAACAATCTAAACTAGACGCCTCTAATTTATCCATTGCAAATTTTACGTGGCTTAGGGCTTTCGAAGATAGAACAGTTCTTACCTACGAACATGAACCACAACGAGGATAACCAAATTGTTGACAACTCGTTGCAAATTAGATATTGACTATAGTAGGAGAGACAGACACCCGCTAGCCACTTATGCAAAACTAGTTGCATGTCAAGCGTGGAATAGGTCTCATGTGCGAGGACATGTAAAGTTTCTCCGGGCCGCTTCATCCCACTATGCCACCAATATCCAAAGTACAACTAAGAAGCAATAAAATGATCATCATCGCCCACATACTCATATGTGTACTACCCGTGCAAAATATCTACGCATAGATCCGGCTCTGATACCACTGTAGGGTTCGCAGCATAGAAAACAAAAAAATTCCTATGATGGGAACAACTATGTACCAAGATCTATCTATTAGATACAAACAACGGGCGGATGTATATCCGTAGAGAACATACCCTTGAAGACCGACAAAGCTTAACGAGTCCAAACTCGTGGTTGATGTAGACGATCTCTTGCCAATCTCAAGATCGAGAGGAAGTCCTAGCGCCGCAAAACAGCAGCGCATCCGTGCTCGCACACACGTTCGAGGAACCGAGCAACCTCCGCCTCCTCGCTCCAGCGATGCAGCAGAAGCACAACTCTTTCTTGCCGAATAGCCACCGGGAACATGTATCTCGCTAGTCCGAGACCATGGGGAATAAATTCTAGAGGGGGAGAGAGATCCTTCACGAGGAGGTGTGAGTGAGAGAGAGGGAGGGGGGCTCCTTTTATAGGGAGACGGGGGGAACCCAAGGGGCCATGCGCCCAGCCATGGGGCTGCCCCCACCTCTTCCACATTCATGTGGGTGGACACTCCACTCACTCAAATGTCTTTCAATTCCCTCCACTCAAAAACCCACTCAAATTCCCATTAAATTTCCACCAAATTTAATGCAAACTCTCATTAAATAAAAATCCTTTTATTTATTCAGAATTTTGTCAATTACTTTAATGACAAACATTCACATATAACCCCTTGCTAGTATTTCATTTCACATGCAGAAACACTTTCTGCAATTTCACCCGAAAACCCGTTTCGGTATCTAGTGAAATAAATTCCTGCACTTGTTATTCTTTTCGGCATGAAACTTTTGCTCCAAATGGATGTCGGTGTCTCTTAAGTGTGTCACCCTACGGTTCGCGAATAATGCGGACATGATCGAGACCCCTCTCGGATCAATAATTAGAAGCGGGATCTGGAGACCCATACTGACTCCCACACATTCAACGATAACTTTCTTGTGATCGTCGGAACCTTTTACGCTAGTATCTTAATCCTTTTGTTTCGCGATATATTACATGTACGAGATTCGATCATCGGTATCTCCATACCTAGTTTGACCTCGTTACTGACATGCACTCTTTTCTCGTTCCCGTGATATAACATTCTAGTGATAAAATCACTTGCTTGCAAGCTAACCAATGTGATATCACCGAGAGGGCCCAGAGCATATCTATCCGTCATCGGGATGAACAAATTCCACTCTTGATCCATGGGCCTCAACATAACACTTTAGTAGTTCTGAACCCATCTTTATAATCACCCTGTTATGATGTGACGTTTGATGTTATCAAGGAACTCTTTCGGTGTTAGTGATTGACATGATCTCATGGTCTAAGGATTAGGATCACTTCGTAAGTTGTTATAGCAATATAAACTCAATGACTTTGATCATAATGCTATACTTCGAATGAATGTTCATCACACCATTACACTAATGTTGTGATCCCATTATTAACAACATCCAATGTCCATGATCAGGAAACCTTGATCATCTTGTTAATCAACGAGCTAGTTTATGAGAGAGGCATAACTAGGAACTTTCTGTTTGTTTATTAAACACACATGTATTAACGTTTCCGTATTAATACAATTATAGCATGCAAAATAAACATTTATCATAAACAAGGAATACGATAATAACCACTTTATTATTGCCTCTCGGGCATATTCCCTTCATCTTGGCACTATAAATAGAGGCCACCCCCGCTCGAATTATTCACACCAACACACTCCCCTCTCTCTCAGAACCACCCCACATCACCCTCGGAGCAAGGCAAGCAGCACATCGCCGGAATTTGGCCAGAGTCTACCTCGGAGGAGGAAGAAAGGAGCCAGCGATTGGAGCTGCCCCAGGAGGATCTGCCGGTACCAGGAGGTTCGTTGTCATCAACTTCGCCATTTTCCCCCATCGCCGACCCTCGCCTGAGCCCCGGTGAGCCCCCATAGACCCCCAATGGCCGCGCTAGGGTTCTGTCTCGCCGGCGTTGCCCGATGGAGACGATAGGTTGCAGCCGTTCGATTAGAGTTTGATCGCACGGCCTAGATCACCATGTACGGCTTCGCACCCCCCTGTCTCGCTGACTGGTGGGTTCATCCACTTAACCTCACCCGCCTGCACGCTGTGCTCTTTGGGCCGGCCCATTTACATTCCCGTGTGACCTAGTAGTTTGAATTTAGGTTTATTCTTTTAGTTTAAAACTAGTTATGTACCTAGATTCAAAAATCAACCCAGGTCGATTCACTAAACCAAAATGCATGAAACCAATTTGGTTATAAATGTACTGGAATTCTTAATCCAAGCCCGTTTGATTCAATTCATTTGTAATTGTAGATCACCTATAGTAAAAATAACAATGCAGAAGCTTTTCTGCATTCAAACATTTTTCAAAATTCAACCACAAAAGCTTTTGAGTTGATTCCAACTCTCAAAAATCACATTTAACTAGACCTTTCTGAATATATAAAAATATCTATGTTTACTTGCAAAAATAATGGACAAGCAATAAAAGAATGCCCCATAGGCATTTATAGTCAATTTAATTAATTAAAACCAAAAAAGGTTAAACCTTATTAAATTGTGACACCACTTTAAATCACATTCCCATGTACTGAAATATGTGGTGATGACATGTGTCAACATGATCCCATGTTTTAGTTGGAGAATATTAAATCTTAAGTAGTTTTTCAATGAGTAGAACTTACTTTTCTAAAATAAAATAAATTAAACTATTGCCTTAATCTTTGTGATGTTTTTGCTGATCCTAGATCATCTAGTGAAAACCTTGGTGTGATAAATAGAAGTAGTTAAGTATTGTTTGGTGATTGTGTACCTCATATTTATTTATAGACGCTAGTACCGACCAAGGATACGAGGAGGCAGGAGAATACTACGAGGAAGAAGCCGAGGAGAACTTCAACCACTGTTCTACTCAAGGCAAGCTAACACTTGCAATTTAGCAAGCTAATCCTTGCAAGCTTATACTAATATCTTAGCAAGCTACTATCTTAGCAAGCTAAGATGAACCATGCAAGTTTTACTTGCAAGCTTACATCACTTGATAACTAATCCTAGTTTTATTTGCAAGCCCAGTTATTTTATTTCTTTATCAAAGCTTTCTATTTAAGGTTACTTAGTGAATTCTAGATTATAGAAATATATTTAGAGGTAGCATAAAGAGCATAAAACTTGGCCTAAGTTAGACAATCTTGATGTCATCCTAAGTCCTAGTTTTACTGTACAACCATAATACCCGAAATTTGGGTAGGGCTTGACTAGAATTTATATACCTTAGTATGGGTTCCCTCGTGGCCAAGGTTTGAGCTGAGGCTACCTTGTGAAGATTGTCCACCTGTGCAGTTCCCAAGATGACAGTTGGTCATGGTTGGGAGGCCAAACTCATAGGAGAGGTGCCAATACTAGGGCGTGTAATTGAAAGGTTAGGATTGATTATCCGCATACTGAATATGGTGAATTCAGGATTGTTCCTGATGGATGTATCAACTGTTGTGGTGAAAGTGTACCACCTCTACAGAGTGTTAAACTATTTGAATAGCCGCGTCCACGGTTATGGACAGTTGGAGTGGCCATACTTTTTCGTCATCAGATGTTTTCAAAATGACTTATGAAATGACTCATGACTTGACTTGACCACAACAGGATTGTGATATGAAATTCAAGTTCCCACTTAGGTGTTATAAAACTTTCAACTAGCTTTCTTTGCTTCTGAACTTAGTTAAGGTAAATCTGGCTTTTTGCAAAACAACCTAGAGCTTAGTATCTCCTACTCAAAACCACTTCACTTGCTAGTATTAGTTTCTGAGTACTTAAAGAGTACTCATGGATTTGTCCCTAGATATTCTTGTGGCCACACTATAAAGAGGATTATCAGGAGGACGGACAGCAGGAAGGTTACGACAACTAGGATCATCTCCCATCGTCAGCATTGCCTGTGACCATGAAGATGGAGTCTCGCCTATGCTATTGTTATTATTACGTTATTCTGCTGCTTGAATTGTATTAAGACTCAGTCATGAGATCCTTTATTTGTTGTAATACCTTATGTATGGTTGGTAATGGATGATGTATTGTGATATCCAATATGTTATGTCTCACAAAAATGGTAATCCTGGGATTGCAAGGTGTGGCATAACAGGCATCTGGGATTAAAAATCCGGGTGTTGACACTTACATAGATTCCTCACGAATTTTTACGATGGAGCACAATAATCTATTTCGGAACAGCAACTCCCTAAATCTTACTTCCCTCTCATTAGAGGTCATTCTTGTCACAAAAAGCAAACAAAAATGATAAGGAGAGGTCATTACTGAAGTAATAACTTCCAAGACTTAATAAAACTCTTGGGTTATCTCCCAACAAGTACTTTTCTTTAATGCCTTTAAGTTAGGCACAAGAAGCAAGAAGCAAGTATTTTCAAATGAAGAAGCATTAACATCAAACCTTGCTTTCAAAGGAGGAGCAAAAAGCAACTTCTCTCTCCTCAAAGGGAAGTGTCCAATACCTTTCTTGAATGGAAATTGATATTTAATGGTCCTTTTTTGTATCAATGATGGCACCAACAGTTCTAAGAAAAGGTCTTCCCAAAGTAATAGGACAAGAAGCATTGTATTCAATATCCAAAACATAGAAATCAACAGGGACATAAGATTTGTTAACCAAAATAAGAACATCATTAACACTCCCCATGACTTTCTTCTTAGCATTATCATTGAGTGGGACATCCAAATAACAAACTTCCAAAGGTGGCGAATCAAGCATTTCATAAATCTTTCTAGGCATAATAGAGACACTAGAACCAAGGTCACTGAAGCTTTGAGATCAAAGTCATTCACTTGCATATTAATAATGGGTTCCCAAATATCTTCTACTTTCCTAGGAATAGAGGCTTTGTGTTTCAACTTCTCTTCGTTAATTTTAATAAGAGCATTTGTAATGTGTTTGGTGAAAGCTACATGCATATCACTAGCATCAGGACTTCTAGCAAGCTTTTGTAGGAACATAATCACTTTAGAAATATTGCAACCATCAAGATCAAAATCAAACTTAGCATCACTAGTAGTAGGCTCATTGGGCTTAGGCATTGTGGTAGGAGGAATAGGGACTTCTTGTGGTTTAGTGGCATCCATATTGGTAGTGGTGATAGTGCACACACTATTGTTTCTACCAATTTCAGCTTATCTTTCCCACTTAGCATGAAGTTGGGCTAACAGTCTAACATTTTCATCAATAATAACTTGTATGGCATGAGTAGCAGTAAAGGTACTTTCCAAGGTTTCAGGTTTAGCATCCATTTTATTAATCAAAGAGGACTGTGATTCAGACAAAGAGGAAATATTTTTCTCAACATTCAAAAGCTTTTCCTCTACAGTCTTGTTGAAAGTGGTTTGTTTACTAATAAATTCTTTGAGCATGACTTCAAGTTCAGAGGGGTCACTTTTAGAATTGTTGTAGGTGTTCCCATAGGTATTGCCATTATTAGTAGGATAAGGCCTATAATTGTTGTTACTACCAAAATTATTCCTATAGGCATTGTTGTTGAAATTGTTGTTTCTAATGAAGTTCACATCAACTTGCTCTTCTTGAGCAACCAAAGAGGCTAAGGGAACATTATTAGGATCTAAAGGAGCTTTCTCATTAACAAGCATAGCCATGATAACATCAATCTTATCACTCAAAGAGGAGGTTTCTTCAACAGAATTTACCTTCTTACCATGTGGAGCTCTCTCAGTGTGCCATTCAGAATAATTAACCATCATATTATCAAAGATTTTTGTTGCAACACCCATGGTGATGGTCATAAAGGTACCTCCGGCATCTAAATCCAACAGGTTTATTGAGGAGAAGTTCAAACCTGCATAAAAAGTCTGGATAATCATCCAAGCAGTAAGTCCATGAGTGGGACAATTCTTAACCAAAGATTTCATTCTTTCTCAAGCTTGAGCAACATGTTCATTATCAAGTTGTTTAAATTTCATAATATCACTTCTCATAGATATAATCTTAGCAGGAGGTTAGTACTTTCCAATAAAAGCATATTTGCACTTAATCCAAGAATCAATACTATTTCAAGGCAAGGATAGCAACCATTCTTTAGCTTTCCCTCTCAAGGAGAAAGGAAACAACTTGAGCTTAATAATATCTCCATCTACATCCTTATATTTTTGCATCTCACAAAGTTCAACAAAGTTATTGAGGTGGGCAGTAGCATCATCAGAACTAGCACCAGAAAATTGCTCTCTCATCACAAGATTCAACAAAGCAGGCTTAATTTCATAAAAGGTAGCATCAGGAGCAGGTGGAGCAATAGGAGTACTTAGGAAATCATTGTTGTTTGTGCTAGTGAAGCCACACAACTTTTTGTTCTTAGCAGAATTCATTTTGCCAAAAGTGGAGCAAGCCAACAGCAGCAGCAACTAGAGCAGGAACTATTTTTTTGTGTTTTTTATAAGAGAAAGCAAACAAAACTAAACTAATTTTTTGGAGTTTTTGATAAAAATAGGCAAACAAAACCAAGCAAAATAAACTAAGCAAAACAAAAACAAAGTAAAGAGAAAGATTGAGAAGGAATCCCCCTGTGAAGACGTCCTTAGCCTCCCCGGCAACGGCGCTAGAAAACTTTTTGGCGCTTTGTTGACGTGGGAGTTTCTTCTTCTTTGTCCCACGGCAACGGCGCCAGAAAACTTGTTGATGGCATCTGCAAGCGCTTCATTAGGAAACCCCAAGAGCAAGGTGTGATGCATCATAGCAGCAAGTCCTCCCTCAGTAAGAAACTAAGGTTATCAAACCAGTAGGAGGAAGGAAACGTCTCAAAGGTGTTGCAAGCAACTTGGAAACCTGCACAACACAAACTCAAGACTTTGTCCCAACAAACTGGGAGGTTGTCAATCTCACCGGTTGTTGTAACAAAGGATTAACTGTATGGTGTGAAAGGTGATAATGGTTTGCAGAAAGTAAACAGGAACAGTGGAAGATGTATCAATGGTTAAGATTGGACCGGGGTCCATAGTTCACTAGAGGTGTTCTCCTTAGATAAACAAACATGGCATGCAGGGTAAACAAATTATAGCAGGGCAATTGACAGGACTGAGCAAGGCATAACAATGCAATACTAGACATTCATGATCCTATGAGATTTGATTGGGCAATACAACAAGATACATAGACCGCCATCCAACTGCATCTATGACTAGAAATCCACCTTCAGGTTATCATCCAAACCGCCTCCAGTATTAAGTTGCAAGCAACGGATAACTCCTTTAAGCAAAGTGTGTAAGGTAAACAATCCACTTGTTCCATGAACAAGAGACTGTTGTTTTCTCCCTAGTGGCAACAGCACATCTACAACCTTAGAGATTTCTTTCACTTCCGTTATATTAAATAGTGGCATGAACCCACTATCGAGCATAAATACCCCCTCTTGGAGTCACTAGCATCTACTTGGCCAAGATAGCTACTAGAAATGGAGAGCATGCAAGATCACAAAAAACACAGACATGATAGAATCAATAAGACAAAACCATTAATCAATCTGACATAGTAATCTCAATATCCATCGAATCCCCGCAAACACAACATGCATGATTACAAGTAGATGATCTTGATCATGAATGGAGCTCACAAGATCTAAACATGGTAGCACAAAGGAGGAGACACAACCATCTAGCTACTACATGGACCCGTAGTCCAAGGTGGAACTACTCACACTTCATACCGGAGGCTGGCATGATGAAGAAGAAGGCCTCCGGGATGATCTCCCCTCCGGCAGGGTGCCAGGAAGATCTTTAGATCCCCCCGATCTAGGGACAATGGTGGCGGCGGCTACAGACGGTTTCGTGGAATATTGATCAGGTGTTTAGGGTTTCTGTATCGGGGGGTCTTTATAGGCGAAGAGGTGAGGTAGGAGGGCAGCCAGGGCGGCCGCACCCCCCCCTCCCCCCCAGGCGCGGGCTGGGCCCAGCCGCGTGGCCAAGGGCGTGGCTCCCCTCCGTCTCGTATTCTGGCTCCGTGTTCCCCACGGTAAAATATTGACTTTGGCTTTTGTCTCGTCCAATTCCGAGAATATTGATATTCTGCCTTTCTAGAACCAAAAACAGAAGAAAACAGGCAACTGACACTATTGCATCTTGTTAATAGGTTAGTACCAGAAAACATATAAAAACACCTCAAAGTGTAGACAAAGCAAAGCAAAGTAGATACTATACAAGCATGGAACATAAAAAATTATAGATACATTTCCGACGTATCACAGACCATAGGCACGGATCCCACCATGCGGGTGGAGCTCAGATGGTACACGACGCCGAAGGTGATCGACTGCTACGACCACTTGAGAGAGGAGGCGGTAGCGCTGGGCCTTGACGTCGCTAGCCCGCGGGAGAACTGCTTGAAGTGCCTCCTAGAGGCGGGAGCCTGGGAGACGCCCAGGATGAAGGAAACCATCCCGGGCCTTCCCCAACGCGAGGCGCTTCCCCGGCAGCCCCTGTGGACGAGCTCGTCACCATGGCACCAACCACGGGGAGGATCTCAAAACCATGCCTCAACCCCCTACCTGGCGTGCCAAAAACAGATATTTGTCCCGTGAAGGAAACTAGGGTCCGACGATCCCTTGGTTCGAGAGGGGGCTGAACACACAGTTCCAAGGGGCCTCGGCGATAGTGGCAATAGCGGAGCAAAGCACACGACAGAGAGGTGTCACGGGGTTTTTTACCCAGGTTCTGGGCCCTCGTGAGAATGTAAATCCCCTATTCCTGCTTTGTTGTATTGCTCGCTTGCTTCGCGAGGGTACAATGGTGGATGCAAGTCTAGGGTTTTAGATCGATGAGGATTTACCTGTACTAAGGTAGGAGGATGACTCCTTATATAGGGCGGCGTCGGACCTCTTCCCCAAACATTAGGCGGGAAGGGTTACCACAGCGCCACTCCTCGAGGACCCAGTCTATGATACTAATTTATGTGGAGCGGGTCTACTCTGCCCCCCTGGCCTTCAGTCTTTCCCCGAGCTTCTATCAGCCCTGACGTCTTGGCACGCCTCCTTTTGTCTTCGTGTGCCAAAGCAGGGGAGTCGTCCGTCCAGTTGGGTCCTATCTGCCCCGCCTTTGACCGACCCCCTACCTCGGGGATGCTTTGGGGTGGCATCCAATGCCACTGTTGAACTTGTCGTATTCCCTTGAGAGATGCGACACACCGTGCCGAGGAGACATTTCCGATCCGGACCCTTCCAAGGGAAGCGGCCCGTCCCGACCCTTCCTCACATTGGCCTCCCGAGGTAGTATCACACGGCGATCCTCTCGAGGAGGCCTCATGTCCCCTCGTGAGGCCTGACTAGCCATCGGTAGGCAAGCCAGTCATGGATGGATCAGAGTACCCCCTGTGCTAGGTATCTGACAGTTTCTTCTCACCCTTTTTCTTCCTTTTAGGAGCTTGTGAGATCCTGGTGCATGGCTTAATAGGATGTATAGGATACCCATACCAACAAGTTGCAACTTATTTTCCAGAAGCTCATCTGAAAAGAACTCTGAGGTTAAGTGTGCTTGGTCTAGAGTAGTTTTAGGATGGGTGACTAACCGGGAAGTGGGTATCGGGTGCGCATGAGTGAGTACAAAGTGCGCAGAAAAGAGTAGTGTTGGTTCACGGGGCCAGTCTAGAGATCCTAGTTAGCTGCCAGGAGCGAGAACCCGGTGAAAGATCACGGATGTCGCCTAGAGGGGGAGGGGTGAATAGGCGGTTAAATACTTTTTATGAAATGGGCTTAACAAAGGCGGAATAAAACCAGCGTTTTATTTTGTCAAGCACAAAGCCTATATATACTAAGGTTCACCTATGTGACCAACAACTTATGCTAAGCAAGACAAGCAAGAAAGTGATAGCAAGATAGATTACTTCAAGCACGAAGGCTACCACAATGTAAAGTGCAAAAGTAAAGAGCTCGGGTATATAGATAACCGAGGCACGCGGGGATGACGATGTTTTACCGAGTTCTTCCCTACAAGGGAGTACGTCTCGTTGGAGGGGTGGGCGATACTAACACCACCAATTCCACAAAAGGCCTCACCCTATTCTCCCGAGCACCCGCCGCAGGGCAAGCATCCGATACACTATGGGACACTTGAGGGCAGTCACCAAACCCATACAAGATTAGCGAAATATCCACAACTTAATTGGAGGCTCCAATAATCACTGATGCGCTCAGATCAATGTAGATCTTCGTTGGGAGACCACAAGAGAAAGGTATGATGAGCAAAGCAACAAGTCTTCCCTCAGAAAAAAACAAAGGTTATCGAACCAGTAGGCTAGCATGGTGATGAAGAAGGCCTCCGGGATGATCTCCCCTCCGGCAGGGTGTTGGGAAGAACTTCAGATCCCCCTGATCTAGGGACGATGGTGGCGGCAGCTATGGACTATTTCGTGGAAGATAGGTCGGGTACTTAGGATTTTGGTATCGGGGGATTCTTATAGGCGAAGAGGCGAGGGTGGGCCAGGCCGCACTCTGTGCCAGGGGTGTGGCCCCCTGGTGGCTCCCCTCCGTCTCGTGTTCTAGCTCCGTGTTCCCCACGGTAAAATATTGACTTTGGCTTTTGTCCCGTCCAATTCCGAGAATATTGATTTTCTGCCTTTTCTGGAACCAAAAACAGAAGAAAACAGGCAACTGGCACCGTGGCATCTTGTTAATAGTTTAGCCCAAAAAACATATAAAAATACCTCAAAGTGAAGACAAAGCAAAGCAAAGTAGATACTAAACAAGCATGGAACATCAAAAATTATAGATACGTTTACGACGTATCAAGCATCCCCAAGCTTAACTCCTGCTCGTCCACGAGTAGGTAAGTGATAAAAAGAATAATTTTTTAGGTGACATGCACCATCAAAATAAAGATCAAACCATTTGCAGGCATTGAAAGTTGGGATCAAAGAACTCTAAACATGAGCGTGCAAGAAGAAGTTCTAACAATAGTACAAAGTAACTATGCATGCAACATGAAAGGTTACAAACAAAGATTCATGAATAGCAATGCATTGAAAGCCGGTTATTTGTTTCACATATAGAAAACATAGCATAGTGGCATTCAGCTTGTCCCTCATGGAGTAGCAAATAGATGCATAGGACACCTTCAAAGTTCATAAGAGTGACTAGATACAAATAGTTCAAGAGCAAGAAATATCAACAATATGAATCAATCAATAAGTCTTGGGACAATGCACATAGAACTAAGAATGGCAACTATGCTCTCTTAATTGATGCCTAAGGATAGAAGGTGAAGACTCAATATAATGGTGGAAGAAAGGCCCTTCAAAAGGGAAGCAGGGACTTCAAGTCTCATAAAGAGCTTCCGAATATTATGGTACTTGTTAGCTTTCAGCTCTCATTGACCCTATCATAAGCATCTTGCAGTGATTAAGGTTAAAGTGAACAAACTATGGAGTATATGCTTGACAAAGTATAAGTTGGCAATCTCATGTCCCTTGAATACGAGGGTCGCTCCTCATGCTACTCAACTTTAGTCACCTGTAAGTTCTTATCATAGTAAGTACATGTGTTTCATAGAGAACCGCCAACAGGGTACCCCTTGCACATCATACATGAGATATCCCATAATCAAAATGACAAGGCAGGCAGACAATGAGCATCTCAGCAATCTTCTTTTTTACCATGGGAAAATGGTGTCTTTTCTCTCTTTCCTCTTTTCAATTTTTTTCTTTTTTTATAAGAAGAAAGCTTCATAGATTTCTCACTATGGTGATGCTGCAAGTTTTCACCATGATTAGGCATGGCTTAGGCTAGCGGCCTAGGCGTTTATCTAACACACATACATAACTCCATGGACTTACAAGATCCACTTTTATTTCACACTAACGACATCCGCAAACAAAAGAGCATGATATCAACTATGTATAATGTACAAGTGCAATGTTGAAAGTGTTCCCCATGATAACATGGTTCTGCTAATTCCAACGTATAAGTGCAAGCATATACAACATATATGACACAATGGTTCAAGTTTATTTAGGGGAAATAAAATTAAAGTGTGCCATCAAGTTTGTGAGAGCTTTAATCACTAAGTTTTCACATAACAATATAACTTTTTAATTAGAAGGTAGATAAAACAAGAATATACTTGGAATGGTGTAACACACCATGCATAGGAATTTATAGTGGACTCTTTGGAATAACTTGGTTTTTTGGGAGTTGGATGCATGAGTAGAGCTTACTCATACAAGTGGAGGCTAGCAAAAGACTAGGAGCGACCAACTAAGAGAGCAATAATGGCCATAATCATGCAGAGCGACAAAACATTACTAATCAAATCATAAAGTGGTACTACCAGTCAAAAACTAAATAATCATAGAGGATATGGTGACTGGTTCATAGTCATAACATGGTGTGAGCATGTGCCAAGTCAACCCAAACAAAGCATCAAAGGAGAATACCACAATACTATGCTTTTGTATGCTAAAACAACGCATGATTCTTTCAAGGCACATTAAGCAATCCTAATTGTTTGGAACAAGTCATGCTACAGCAATAATCACTAAGCATAAGGTCAAAACAACATCTAGCATGACATGATAAAGTATAAGTCACAGTCAAAGCAAGCTCCTCTTGTACTATTCAAGCAAGAACTTTCTACTCCTTTCCAACACCAATCAACTTATTTGAAACAACACAGCGAGAATGGGGTCCAAAATACTTTATTCAAGCAAACTAAGCAAACAAAAAAACAAAAACGAAAACTAAGATGCCCCAATGAACACCACAACTTGTGCATGAAACAATAAAAAACGAAGTGTCTAGAAAGACCTGAGATTTTTATTGATGAAGAAGGGGATGGCTTGGGCATCCCCAATCTTTGACACTTGTACCTCTTGAATATTTCTTGAGGTGAGACGGGGTGGCATCCCCAAGCTTGAGCTTTTGTCCATTCTTCATCTCATTACATCATTCTTCCTCTACACCTGCAATTTTTTCTTCATACAAAACTTCACACAATCTTCATTAGCAACATTAGTGTATACAAAAGATAATAGACCTTTGGGTTTAGTTTTAGAACAGAAAAACTTTCACTAAAAACACAAGCTACTATAGCAATTCCCGCAAAAATCTCAATTTCCCAAAATAACCCCAAAAGGAATCAATAAGAAGCAAATGCGAATAATGGCAGAAATCTGTCAAAATAGACCAGCAGGTAGAAACCGATTTTTTTGAAGACCTTCTATTGCTCAAATAAAAAAGTGTTGAACTAACGAAAGTTAGCTAACAACCTGGGGGATTTATTCAGAAAATTACAGCTCAATCTGACTTATAGAGATTTTTACACGAATTTTTACGGTGGAGCACAAAAATCTATTTCGGTACAGCAACTTTCCAAATCTTACTTCCCTCTCATTAGAAGTTATTCTTGGCACAAAAAGCAAAAAAAGGATAAGGAGAGGTCATTACAAAAGTAATAACTTCCAAAACTCAAAAAACTGTTGGGTTATTTAAAGACCAAAGGACGCTGCCTAGAGGGGGGGTGAATAGGCTTTTAAAATTAGTATGGTTTAGGCTCAAATAAATACGAAATAAAACTAACGTTTAATTTATTGAGCACAAAACCTAACCACTAGGTTCACCTAAGTGTACCAACAACCTATGCTAAGCAATACAAGCAACAAGGTGATAGCAAGATATAAATACTTCAAGCACGATGGCTATCACAAAGTAAAGTGCATAAGTAAAGGGCTCGGTTGAGAGATAACCGATGGACGTGGAAACGAAGATTTGTTTCCCGAAGTTCACTTCCAAAGAATCTACGTCTCCGTTGGAGAGGTGCGGTGGCGCAATGCTCTCCGAACGCCACAAATGGCTCACCTCGAGGTGTGGTGGATCGATGCTCACCCAACGCCACACAAGGCCTCACCCTGGATGCGGAAGCACGCACTCACCGACGCCACAAAAGGCTCACCCTATTCTCCTGAGTGCGCACCACAAAAGGCGGGCACTCACTCCACTATGGGACTCTTGAGGGCGGTCACCGAACCCGTACAAGATTGGGGATATCTCCACAACTCAATTGGAGGATCCCAACAACAAAGCCACAAAAGGCTACAATGCCACAAAAGTCCAACAAAGCCACAAAAGGCTACAAGACCGCAAAAGGTCAACAACCCAACCACACAACCGTCTAGGGTTCCAAGAACCCAAGAGTAACAAGCCCACAAGCTTGTACTCGCCGAATCTCCAAGGAGAACTCAAACCTATGCAACAAATGCAAGGGCAAGTCCTTCACTCCCAAATTCCAACAAAGCTACAAAAGCTATTGGGGAAATAAGGGAGGAATAACACAAGAGGAGAACACAAAACTCTCCAAGATCTAGATCCCAATGATTCCTTCACAAAGAAGGGACTTGATTTGGTGGGATTGTAGATCTAGATCTCCTCTCTCAAATCCCTCAAAGAGATGCAAGAATCATGGGAGGGATAAGGGAAGAGGGAAAGCTTTTAAAGGTCAACAATAGAGGAGAGAGAGTGGAAGATCTAGCAAAAATGGCCTCCAAAGTTGGGGAAACAATAGGGAAGAGGGGGCCTTAAAAGGGGCAAGAGAAATCTGCCCGTTTGGGCCATATTCGTGCACCACCGGAACTTACGGTAAATGAAAACACAAGTTACTGAACCTGACTGAAACTTGGGTCGGAACTTGGGCCGGAACTTCCGCTCAAACAAAAACACAGGACAACATTACATGAAAACTTCAATAACTTTTGATTTTGGACTCCGTTTTTGATGATCTTGGGATCATTTTGAAGAGAACGAAAATATCTATAGGATTATGCAAAGAAACATCATATTACAGCATGGAAGGATAAAACCAAATTGAGAAAGGTATGACCTCTCTAGAAGCGATGAATCGGTAAAACCTCCAAAATCCAAAACACAAGAAGTTGAGCTTGAAAACTCTGATTGGGTTAAACCAATTTTGTTGGAAATATAAAACCAAGTAGAACCCAACAAAATGTTAAATATTGGATACCACAAAGGGAGAAAATATCAAGTATATATATGTGAGATATCTCCTAAGGTGTGGAGCCGGAAAAACCCGCACGATCAAGAATGCAATAAGATATGCGGAAAATCCTTATTTGATGAACTAGAGATTGTTATGATGATAACCACAATCTCTAGATCCTCTCATGGAAAGGAACCAAATAACAACCAAGAAAGATGATACTATGAATGCAAAGGTTTGAGCTCTCTCCGAACAATGCGATCGAGACACCCGCTTAAGAGCCCCTCTTGATAGTACGACTATCTATCCTAAACCCGGTCTCCCAACAACACGAGACCGGCAAAAGAGAAGCCCTATCAATATCATACCTTTGCCTTGAGCAATCCACTTGAACTTTATGTAGATCGTCTTGTTCTTCTCAAGTGGGAACACCTTTCTTGATTGCTCTTGCTTGATGAAGATGAGGACTTGCAAATTTATCCCCCATACTCTATTGGGAAACTTGTTCTTTGAACTTGTCTTCATCACTCCATGATCACGAGGATGGAAAGCTTCAAGCATGAGGTCTTCTAGAGATGGCGCATCTTGAGCTTGCCCTTCTTCATCCCTTCTTGAGGTTGATCCATCTTGATGCAACTCTTTGCACTTGTCTTGATCAACCTTCAAGCTCCTTCTTTCTTCATGATTCAACCTTGAGACCAACACATGTCCCAAGAGATGCCAATGGACAAACCTACAAGTGAAACTCAATTTACACATTAGTCCATAGAGATTGTCATTAATTACCAAAACCACACATGGGGGCATACATGCCCTTTCAATCTCCCCCATTTTGGTAATTCATGACAATCCCTTAGCAAGGGTTTAAATATGACAAATAACAACCAAAGTGGTTGCCCCAACATCAAATACTACACAAGTATGTGATGTTGGTACAACCACAATATATAGAGCAAACTCCCCCATAATCTATGCATGTGTGATGAACTTGAATTTCATTGCATAGATTGCCAACCATTACCGTTGGTTGAGTTTCCTCTATATATTCGACATGCAAAGCAACCACAAAGATGCAATAGCATGAGAGGCAAATGCTTAATAACACACTCAAAGCAAAGGCCAAATTCCCTTAAACCCTCCAAAACTTCACTCCCATTGGCATCGATTGCTAAAATGGGTGAAAAGTCCTAGACGGCCAATATAGTGAGAATTCCTCCAAAGGTGTTCATATGAAGAGAACTTGAGAGGAAGTAAAACTATATTGAAGACCCAAAGATTGCAAAAAAATATAAACTTCAACAAATGAAGCGAGCAACCAAAAGATCCAAAAGGACCAATTGAAAAACCAGCAAATGATATCAAATGGAAACAACAACAAAATGTTTAAATGAAAATAGAGAAGCTCCCCAAACTTTGTGCAAAGTTTAGAATACTTGTATTTAAATAAGATATGCACAAATATGGAATCCTCTCTCCCCCCATAAGCATTTAAACCACAAGAAATGAGAAGGAAGGAGATTGTGCACTCTTAAATGAATTAGAGAACCTCCCCAAATATTGTGCACCAATTATAGTAATTGTATTTGGAAACAACGTGCACAACCATGTACTCCTCACTCCTACAAACTCATTTAACAATGCACTAAAAGGTCAAAAATTTGGAAGCCATCGAAGAATCAAAAATAAATAAGAGGTGGTTTCCAAGAAATGCAAAAACAACCAAAGAATGATCTTATCTTGTGTGTAGAAATTTCTAGGTGGAAAATATCACAAAGACAAATGCCCACAAATAAACATACATACACAAAATAGATACACATGAAAGCATATGAAAGGCAAAACGGAATTCATCGAATATACCAATAAGATGTTTTGCTTGAAAGAATGCCCAAGGGCTCAAATATATATTATTGTACATCGATGAGCTTCAAACACCAACATACTCCATACATTACTACTATTACCAAGGGGAAAAGGGATAGAAGGAATATATGGATAAAATAAATAAGTATCACAAAATAGAAATCAACTTTGTAAAAATACTCACTATTGCACATGAGAGATACTGAGGAAATGATATGCAACAAAATTGCTAGATTGACATATTTGGGATTGGTGAATCATGAGCATGATTTTGTATAGTCCCCATTTTATGCACTCATCTCAACATACACACATTTTCAATAGAGATAACTCTTCAAAGTCAAAGCAAGAAACCCAACATATGCAAGTACACAAATTCATACCGACAAGCAACCTATAAATGTTTGGGAACAAGATATGTATGCATGAGAGACAAAGATACTTGTTACTGAGATATAATTGGTAGGACGAAGAAGATATGAATTCGTTGATCATCCTAGCTTGCATCCATTTGACATGTAGACGCCATTTCTTCCTTGTTCAAGATACAAGCACCCAATATATATCCCAATGTACCTAAAACATAATTAAGTACACTATGGTCCCCAAACAAATTGGGTCCAAAGTAGTTAGTGCAACTACAATACATAGGAGAGCCTCCAAATAAACATGTGCATATTGATATGAAAATGAATTTCATTCACATCTTAGCCCATTAGGATTTGGTGGAGTTTCCCTTATATATTGGATCAAAGAAAGCAAGCATGCCATAAAATATATATGAAGTAAATATGCATGCATAAGACTTTCAAGAACCAAAATGAGATACAATTTGAACAAAAACACCAAGAATATCAATAAGACACACACAAAAGTGTGACTTGACAAACGGTGTCCAAATTGTATCAAAGAGCCAAATCAACACATGAAAGAACACAAGATCAACAAATGAACTAGAAAGATCCAAAGAGATAAAAGATAGACAAAAACACCAACGCTCAAGTATTTATCTCATCCTAAAAGATCAAAAAGTGACAAAGAATGAGATAAAACCAACTCCCAAAGAGAGTAAGGTTACAACAACCAAAACAAACTCTTCACACTTTTCATGATGGCACGCAAAGTACCAACACCAAAAGGTCGAGCTTCCAAGCACTAAATAGAACAAAATGAATCAAATCAAGAAGCAAAAAAAATGTTATAGATAATATATGATAGCTCCCCCCATAAGTAGAGCATTATATAGAATTTTTCCTTTGAATGCAAAATGCCCACAAATGAGATCATCACTACTACCTACACTAAATAAAACACAAGGGGATACCAATAAAACAAGAAGATCCACAAGAGGCAAGGAAATCTTGGGAGCAAGAAGAAAAACATTTTCTTGGCCAAAGATAAGGCAAATAAGAAAAGGCCAAAACGAATATGATCAATGAATTCTACCATATATCAAATACAAATTATCCAAGGACAAAAAGTAATGGGATAATTTTCTTGAGGTAGTTTGCAAGGATGTCCAAGATCACATTCACACAAAGAAGCATATGACAAAACATAAGAATTAAGCTTGATGCTTTGAAAGAGATTCTTGATAGATTCAAATAGTCACACAATCACTAGTTATTAGAGTAACTTGAAGCAAATGGTTCCCATGAGAATTTATAGTTTCATATATGAGGAAACACATACCAAGACTCACTCTCACAAACAAGATCCAAAATATGAGCAATAAAAACATTCAAGCAAATTGGAACTTGTATGAGTAATTGTTCCACAAAGGTGCTAGATAATTTAATATCAATTCTAAGTGGCACTACCTCAAATGTCCACATTTTCTAGGTTTGTGATAGCACAAAGCATATGACTCCCCCATAATGTGATAAACCAACAAATCTCAACAAGAGGCAAAAAAAAGAAATATAGGTACTAATGGACGTTTATGGAAATGAGTTTATCATGAGAAAGACATACCCCATAGAGACTAGATAAACATACAATATAACTATTAAGTGGTTTTCCTCATGTACACACATTTTAGGATTGTGGAATGCCCAAGCATGACACTCGCCCAAAACAGAATAGTCCATTAATCCTTCATAGGAGCCAAATAAGATACCAACTAGAAACAATAAAGGCTCCAAACCAAGAAACACAAATACATGGTGTGCCAACCAACATACACAAAAATACATCATAGGTCAATATAAGTAAGTGGGAAGCACACCATGTACAAACACATGCAAGGTACAAAACCAACACATACATGCACAAGGGAGCAAGTAACTATTAATGTAAATGAGTTAAGCACAAGTTACCGCAAGGAGGAGCATTGTATGTATGATAGAAGCATGATAACCCAAATGACTTGAATTTGATAAAAAGGCATTGATGAATATCCCTCAATTCTTCATAAGGTAGCCAAGTCTCCAATGCCCTCCAACAAAATCTATTGATCAAGGTTTAGCTTGTTGGTCCCCAACCAAGATGGGTCCTAAGAAGTTAGTCACAATAGGCTTGGTCACCCAAATGGTTCTTTTCTTGACACCACTTTGGGCACCAACAAATTTGGCAAACACATTGCCACCCTCATCCTTATGAAGAGAATAAGCATCATCAATCAAGATAGGATGGGATGAGGAGTTACCCATGGTGCATGAGGAAGAAAGGTGCCCCTTCTCACGGCATATGTAGCAAGATATTCTCTTTCCATCTTTCTTTTCTCGGGAGGAGCTGCACCATGAAGAAGAGCTTGAGGCTCCTTGGGAAGTGGCCCATCTTGAGCTTGTGGAGGAGCTTGAGGCCTCTTTCCTCGTTGCTTCTCACTAAGAGGCTTCTTCTTCAATGGGCAATCCCTCACATGATGCCCTTCTTCCTTGCACTTGAAGAACACAATGTTGGCCGGATTCTTCACTTGTCCTTGGCCCTTCTTCTTGTAGCCCTTGTGCTTCAACATGTTAGTGGGATTGTTATTGATGTTGGAGTTGAATCCAAGCCCACTCTTGTCACTTGGGGGATGTCGCACACTTAAAATTTTCTTGAGTTTGGTCTTCCCTTCATGACACCTTTTCAAGTCATTCTTCAAAGAAGTGACTTAAGCCTTGATGAAAGGATACGGATGTCGCCTAGAGGGGGGTGAATAGGCGATTAAAACTTTTCCTAGAGTGGCTCAACAAAGGCGGAATAAAACTAGTGTTTACTTTGTTAAGCACAACCTAGAACAACTAAGGTTCACCTATGTGCACCAACAACTTATGCTAAGCAATACAAGCAACAAAGTGATAGCAAGATATATATTACTTCAAGCATGAAGGCTATCATAATGTAAAGTGCATAAGTAAAGAGCTCGGGTATAGAGATAACCGAGGCACGCGGGGACAACGATATTTTACCGAGTTCCTCCCAACATGGAGTACGTCTCGTTTGGAGAGGGGGTGGTATCAAACCACCAACGCCACAAAAGGCCTCCCTTATTCTCCGGTGAATCTCACCCCAATGGGATCGATCCACGCTTCCACTATCGGTACACTTGTCGGTGGCAACCAGAACCTCTCACAAGGTTGGGGCACTTCTCCACAACTTAATTGGAGGCTCCCAACAAACGCCACCAAGGCCACAACGCCACCAAGGCCACAAACCATCTAGGGTTCCAAGAACCCAAGAGGGACAAGCTCCAATGAGTAACACAAACTGAATCCTCCGAGGAGAACTCAAACCGATGCACCGAATGCAAATGGCAAGAACACCACAAAGATGCTAATCCTCACTCGAGTTCCAACAAAGCTACTAAAGCTATTGGGGGAACAAGAGAGGAGGAATCAAAGAGGGACACAAAATCCCCCAAAATCTAGATCCCCAAAGATACACTCACAAAGAGATGAATCGGTTAGGTCAAAACGTAGATCTAGATCTCCTCTCTCTTCCACTCAAATAAGGGCAAGAATCATTGGAGGGGAAGAGATTAGGCAAGCTTCAAAATCTAGAGCAAGTGTGGAAAAAGGTTAGCCTAATAGAATAAGAAGGAACTTACTAAACTGAAAACGGGCAAAGCCTTAAATAGGGGCCCCAAAAATCTGTCCATTGGAGCTAATTTTTCGGAACGGTCCGGTACTACCAGATTTAACCGGTAGTACCGTAAGCTCCAGGAAAAGATGAAGCAACAGCGCAGCAGGCGATCAACACGGTCAACGCAGCGCGGGCGGCAGGTGCAAGCGGGCCCAGTGGCCAGCAGCGCATGGGGCGAGGCGCGCGCGCGCTGCATCCTGGGCGAGCGGCGGCGCGCGGCAGTGCCCAAGTCAACGCGGGCCCACGGGGCAGCAGAGCTGACGCGGCACAGCGTACGCGCGCGCGAGGGAGCAGCAGTAGCGCACGGGGCACAGCGCAGCGAGAGAAGCGAAGCGGGCGCGCGATGCGAGGCAAGGCAGGCGATGCGGCAGCAGAAAACGCGGCAGCGCCAGCGGGACCTAGGCAGCAGCGGCGGGGCTAGACAGGGCAAGCGGGGCCCATGTGCGCGGGGCAAAGCAGCTGGCGGCGCGCGGGCAGATGATTTTGGCTAACCTGGGTCGGTTGGTAGTACCGGCCCACCCGGGCGGTACTATCGGGCCGTCCGGTAGTGTCGGATTATGCAACCGGGCCAGGCAGAAAATAGTTACACGCTGCCAGATGCGGGCGGTAGTACCGGCCCGTCCGGGCGGTACTACCGCTCGGCCAAGAAAACAAAATTCTTTTTTTCTTTTTAGAATAAAATCGGCGAATATTCAAACAGTCATAACTTTTGAATGGTGACTCCGATCGATCCGATTTCAATTGCGTTGGAAAGAGGACGACAATAGCTACCCTATAAAATATTGTTTATCACCAAGTGAGAAAGTATCAAGGAGAATAATGTGGGATACCTCACTTGGTGAGAAACCGAAAAACCGCCAAGATCAAAATCGCAACAAGATACAAACGGAAGATCCGATTTTGATGAACAAGAACTTGTTATGGAGATTAACACAAGCTCTATATCCTCACATGAATAAGACCAAATAACAACCAAATATTATGATGCAAGTATGCAAAGGTTTGAGCTCTCTACAAAAGATGTGACCGAATTCCTCATTCGAGAGCCCCTCTTGATAGTACGGTTATCTATCCTAAACCCGGTCTCCCACACACAACATGAGACCGGCAAAAGGGAAAACCTATCAAGATTATACCTTTGCCTTGATCATTCCACTTGAGCTCGATGTAGATGATCTTGTCCATCTCAAGATGGAACACCTTTCTTGATTCCTCATCATCGATCCATGATCACCGAGGATGGCAAGCATCAAACATGAGATCTTCTATAGATGGCGCATTTGGAGCCTGCACATCACATCTTCTTCTCATTTCATCGACCTTGAAGCCAACACATGCTCCAAGTGATGCCAATGGACAAATCCTACAAGTATAACTTAATACACACATTAGTCCATAAAGATTATCATTAATTACCAAAACCATACATGGGGGCCCGCATGTTCTTTCACTTGAGCTCTTTGATTTCCTCTACATGGTTAGTATCAACAACAATACTAAAGGAAGTAGATGCTTCATTGTTAGAGCAACAAGGAAAAGAATGCAATTCATCACAAGATATAGCATGGTTGTGAGTGGATGAATTACAAGGACTAGCACATGGCAATATAACATTTGGAGTAGATATGGTGCTAATGTCCACATGAGGCCCACTAGATGTTACCTTTGACACAATGTCCTCATGAGATAACTTTAGCCTACCATGGAAGACTAGAAGATCCTCATGCGAGATCAAGAGCTTCACATGACTTTCTTCTAATTTCCCATAGTTGCTAGTTAGCAAAGAAAGTTGAGCCTTTAGCTCAACATTCTCCTTCAAGATAGATGCTTCACAATAAATAGAGTTAGGAGCACAAGCATCATCATAATTAGCAAGAGGTGAGGGCAACTTGCAAATCTCTTTAGAATATAAAGCTTTAAGTTGCTCATGTGACTCGGTGAGTTTGATGAGCTCACCCTTGATGACCCTAGAGCCATTGTTGAGGTGTTCAAAATCCTCAAGGAGTTTAGCATAAGCAACTTCAAGTTAATCATTTTTAATTTTAAGGGCACTTGCCACCTCAAGATCTCTATCATGATATTTCTTCACTCTAAATAGCTCTAGAGCAAAGGTCTCCTAAAGAGATTCCTTAGTGGTTTGTTCCTCTTCAAGAGATTCATTTAGATTTGCAATTTCATTAGCATACTCACACTCAAGACTACTTATTTTATCAATTGTGTCCTCATGCTCATATATTAGTTGCTTACTTTCAATAACACAAGTCAAGATTTCAATGAAAGTAGAGCAAGCATTTTTATTAGGATGAAGAGCACGAAGGACTAGCCCCCCCTTCTCTTTTAAAGAAGAAACATCATCATCTACTTCTACATGATCAACATTCACATCATCATGAGGTATATTGGTGTCCAAAGGAGAGGTTACCTTTGAACCATTAGCCATGAGGCACAAGTGAACATTGGGAGAACGTGATGATGGGGGAACACATGAAGCTCCAATTGCAACCTTGCCTTGGCCCAAGCATTCTTTGATTTCCTCCACATGGTTAGCAACACAAGTACTAGAGGAAATAAAAGCATATTTATCATGGCAACAAGGAAAAGCAAGCATATCATCATGAGACATATTCAAGGCATTTCTACATTATATGCAAGGGAAATCAACACTAGGATGTAAATCACATATGGTCCTACAAGTGTTCATGCCCAAAGATACAACATTGCAATGAGATAGAGACAAATGATCATGAAAGAAAATCTCACTATCTACATTGCAAGTTTTATCACCACTCACCATATCATTGCCTTGAGACAACTCATATGTTGATGAAGTGGAAGAAGATGAGAACTCATCACGGCCGGAGGTGGAGGGAACACAATCATCCTCATTATTTGGACACATCATATTTTGCTTGAAGCTTGGTCCAAATATCATGAGCATTCCGGAAAGGCATGATTGAAGAAAGAACTACAAAGCTCACAACATTAACAAGCACATTAGATGCTTGAGCTTCGAGATAAGAGTTTGTCTCCTCCTCCAAAGATAGATTTTGGGGATCCTTAGGAGGAGACAAGCCCATATCTAGAATTCACTCAATATTTGGGTTAATGGCCCGGAAATGACTAAGCATGTGAGTACGCCAAACATCATAATGAGTGACAACAAATGTAAATGTGTGAGAGTGCACTAAACCCCTAGGAGACATCTTTACTCTCGAGGCGGTGAAGCCTAAGAAGCGAGAGACCTCGCTCTGATACCAATTGAAAGACCAAAGGACGCCACCTAAAGGGGGGTGGATAGGCTTTTAAAATTATTATGATTTAGGCTCAAATAAATGCGGAATAAAACTAATATTTAATTTATTGAGTACAAAACCTAACCACTAGGTTCACCTAAGTGCACCAACAACCTATGCTAAGCAATACAAGCAACAAGGTGATAGCAAGATATAAATACTTCAAGCACGATGGCTATCACAAAGTAAAGTGCATAAGTAAAGGGCTTGGTTGAGAGATAACCGATGGACGCGGATATGAAGATTTGTTTCCCAAAGTTCACTTCCAAAGAAGCTACGTCTCTGTTGGAGAGGTGCGATGGCGTAATGCTCTCCGAACGCCAAAAATGGCTCACCTCGAGGTGTGGTGGCTCAATGCTCACCCAACGCCACACAAGGCCTCACCCTGGATGCGGAAGCACGCAACTCACCGACGCCATAAAAGGCTCACCCTATTCTCCCGAGTGCGCACCACAAAAGGCGGGCACTCGCTCCACTATGGGACTCTTGAGGGCGGTCACTGAACCCGTACAAGATTGGGGATATCTCCACAACTCAATTGGAAGCTCCCAACAACAAAGCCACAAAAGTCTACCACGCCACAAAAGGCCAACAAAGCCACAAAAGGCTACAAGACCACAAAAGGTCAACAAGACCACAAAAGGTCAACAATCCAACCACACAACCGTCTAGGGTTCCAAGAACCCAAGAGTAACAAGCCCACAAGCTTGTACTCACCGAATCTCCAAGGAGAACTCAAACCTATGCAACAAATGCAAGGGCAAGTCCTTCACTCCCAAATTCCAACAAAGCTACAAAAGCTATTGGGGAAATAAGGGAGGAATAACACAAGAGGAGAACACAAAACTCTCCAAGATCTAGATCCCAATGATTCCTTCACAAAGAAGGGACTTGATTTGGTGGGATTGTAGATCTAGATCTCCTCTCTCAAATCCCTCAAAGAGATGCAATAATCATGGGTGTCGTGGTATTTCCGACGAGTACGCCATGGAAGGGTCCTCACAGTGCGTGTTTAGAGACGTGGGGTAAGGCGGACGGTTGACGGGTACGAGGTAACACAGCTTAACTAGGTTCAGATCCCCCAACGGTGGCGGAATCCTACTCCTGCTATAAATCACTATAAGGGCAATACGCCGAGTTACAGGGATTGGTTCGCTGTTCGAGGTGTATGCTAATCGCTACTCGATTGTCTGAAGTTGTCTATGATCGTGCCCTAAAGGCTCCCATAGGCCCGACTTATATAGTCGCCAGGTCCTAGGGTTACAGGGAAAAGTCCTAGCCGGACAGGTTACAGAGTCCTACACCGTCTATTACTAGTCTTGTGTATCTTGCACTCCAAGGCTCCGGGTACGTCGGTGACTCCAACCGTAGCCTTCCTTTATACGGCATGGGCCTCCCTTCTAGATCCATCTAACTGGGCCGCCCAGCAGGCCATAGGCCATGCTACCAACTATGGGCCACCCGGGTTAGGCGGATAAGAGACATGCTATAGGGATACCCATATAGCATATCCCCAATAGTAGCCCCCGGAGAACTCCGAGATCTTGCGCCGTCTTGCCTCTTCATGTGGAATGCTCCGTCTAGATGGATGTCGGCAAATCGTCAAGCAACATCTTGTAGTCCTCCCAAAGAACCCTGCAAGGCTTTCTCCGTCTTCAACTTTGTAAGCCAGAAAAATGCTGAATCTTCCATCGTACTCTTCCGTAGTCGGATTGAACCCATCTATGTCAGAATCTTCGATGCGACGGCTCATCTACCCATGTCAGCTAGGATGATGTAGGCTTAGGTCAGCGACGCATCGTAACTCACACATGCAGAGAACGTAATCATATCCGATTTTCCCGTGCGAGCGATACGAACCGTTGGTGGCGACGGTTGGAGACGTGGCGAAATTTCCGCGCACGTTCGCGAACACGTCGTCTATGCGGCAGCCGTTCAATCAAGCCGCACGAATCTTGACGCCGAGGATGATAAATAACAACCATGGGGAAATTTCCACTTTTTACCTCATTCTCCTTGCATCATCTTCTTCCTCCAGCTGCGCGTGTCCTCGAGATCTCCGCGAGAAACCTCGAAAAAACCCTAGCTCCCATCTGCACCAGTCGCACCCAATCTTCACTCCATGGCTAGCAGCATCACCTCCCCATCAATGGCGGCGTCGAGCGAAGCCGCGGAGAAGCCGGCGAGCTCCGTCGTCGTGCCCCCAGAAGGTTTGGTCATCCCTGCATCGGCGGTGATCGAATCCACCGGCGGCGACCCAAATTTGGCGGCGCTAGAGCCACTGGATGAGGAGGAACCAGACTCGCACAAGGGCGACTGGCGCGGCTCGGACATCACCGACCGCGGTATCCAAGAGATGGTCGCCGAGGGCTACCTCCCCGCGACGGAGGGGCTTGCCTGGCGGGCGGCACCGGCCGGCGAGGTGACACCTTCTCCCCAAGCCGGAGAAAAGGTGTACCTCAAAGCTCAACTGGTACGCGGCGTCTTCCTGTCCATCTCCAACTTCTTCCTCTCCGTCTTAAACCACTATAGGGTCCAGCCCCAGAACCTTTCCCCCAATAGTATCTTAGTGCTTAGCAACTATGCGGCACTTTGCGAGGGATACTTAGGAATAAGGCCTAGGTTAGACATCTTTGTGTACTTGTTCACCGTCAAACGTGAAGCCGGACATAGCAAGGAAGAGCTCAGGAACTGCGGCACCATAAGCTTCAAGATTCGACCTGGCCGGCGGTTCGCCGACATCGTCGGGCACGAGTCCTGCAAGAATTGGCAACGGACGTACTTTTATGGCCCAGACATTCCTCTGGCTAGCCGAGAAGTAACGTACCCGGACTTCGTGGACGGAGCCGCCGCTGAAGTTTCCACATGGAGATCCCAAGCCTCCCTTCCCTCCGACCTTGACGCTTCTCGCGCTATAAGGCAGATTGAATGGTTTGTAGAGACGGGTTTGACCGGCTTGGATCTATCTATGTCCTAGTTCATCAGGCGAATCCAACCTATGCAGCATCACGTGAAGTACATGCACGAGTATACCAGCGACAGAAGGGATAGTCTCCGCATCTCCGTGGACAACTTCTCGAGCGACTCTGTCAAGCTCCGCATCAAGGACATCGTCAAGGTGAAGTATAAGAAGCGTGGCTTCACCATCACCTACGACATGTTCGTAGACGGCAAGTGCCCAAAGGTAGGTTTTTATTTTCCGTGTACGACATATGCTCCAGTTTTCCCATCTTGCCAATACCATCTTATCTAACACGGTGATTTCTTACTTAACAGCTTAGCGATCTAGATGAGGGCAACCTGGCTGCCCAAATCTACGATCCAAAGATGAAGGAAGTCACGGTCGTGTCCGACGACGATGTCCCGTTGGTGCGAAAGCGGAAGAGCTCCACCTCTGACGCTGCCGACGGAGGCAAGAAGAAGAATACGGAGGGTGGAGCCTCCAAGAAGACTACCGCCGCCCTTGAGGCGGAAAAGAGAAGAACCACTGGGATTTTTGCCAAAGCACCCCCACTAGTGTAAGCTTCTCATTCTCTGACATTGTCTATTTATCTGTCTTGCTCCTGTACTTATGTATTTCTCACGTTTTAGGAAGAAAGCCACGACCAGCCTCAAGAAGACCTCCAAAACTTTGGGGGCTTCTCGAAATATCAAAGATATGCTGCATCGCGACGCCTCTCCCGCCATCGCCCCTGCCACTCCTGTCGTCAAGCCCTCGTCTGCCCCGACAAGCTCTCAGGCTAAGGATGCATCAGGCCCTTCCGCCATGGAAGTGGACTCTGGCGCCTCTACTGAGCTTGCTATTGTCGGCGAGTAGGCAACGCAGGAGAGTACCGCCCATCAAATGGCTGAAGCTCCGGCTAAGGATGCCATCGGTGGCGGCAAGGCTGTGGTGGAAGCTGGTACTTCTGCCGAAGGCGGCGCCCTTGCTCCCTAGAAACCCTTTGAGTTTCCAAAGATAGTCTACCCGGCACTTACGCCGAGTAGCACAACTCTGGTTCCTAGAGGAGTACCGACATCTCCGACGTGCGATCTTGAGGAGCTCCTCCGACAAGCAGACATCTTGCGAGGAAACAGCACTTCCTTTGGCAAGCTGCTGGCCGAGAGCGCTACCAATCTCAAGATCATTGCACTGGTAAGTTTTATTTGCCTTTTTGCATTTCATATGAGTATCCCACTGTAGCCCCCGAGGATGTAGACGGAAAACCATAGGCCTTTGCGTCTAGATGCTCTAAGAGTGACTAAGCTAGAAAACTTCTCACTGTAGCCCCCAAGCATTTAGATGGAATGGAATGTTCCGACTAGATGCTTTAAGAGTAACATACGCAGTGTTTATAAATTTCAGTACTGTAGCCCCCAAGCTTCTAGTTGTAACTGAATTAGTTCCGACTAGATGCTCAAAGAAA
Organism: Avena insularis; assembly: GCA_023614405.1. Taxonomy (NCBI): domain Eukaryota; kingdom Viridiplantae; phylum Streptophyta; class Magnoliopsida; order Poales; family Poaceae; genus Avena; species Avena insularis. The sequence continues at coordinate 262,389,477 of CM042695.1, forward strand.
GCTAAGCATATAGCTGAGTTTAAAAAAATTATACTGTAGCCCCCAAGCCTCTAATCAAAAACTGAATTAGTTCTGACTAGGTGCTCAAAGAAAAGCTAAGAATGTTGCTAAGTAAAAAACTCTCGCGGTAGCCCCCGAGCGTCTAGGTGGATGATTTCCGGCTAGATGCTCCAAGCATACTAAGCAACGTTTTAACTTTATCCTTTTTTCCACATAACGAGAATGCTCGGAGGGGCATGGCCAATGATAAGTACCAGAAGATGCGTGCAGATCTTGAAGCCGAAAAGGGTAAAACTACCTTCTTGAAGGAACACATCATCAAAAACAAGAGTCTGTTTTCTTTTTGCGCATTCCGTCTTGTTTTTGTGCCTACATTCTCCGAGTACTCACTGTGTACTTTGCTTTCTCCGACTTTGCAGAACATGTTGCCAAGGCCAAGGACATTGTCGAGCAGTCCAAGCACATCCAGCAGCTGGACAGCGAGAATAAGATCCTTAAGGAGGAGAGGAAAGACATGCTAAAAATGCATGAGGATTCGATGAAAGCCCTGCAGGACTCCGCCACCACGGAAATCAATCGCTTGAAGGAGGAGCTTGCGATCTTAAAAGATCAGCAGCAAGCTACCGATGAGCAAAATCAACGCCATAGCGAGGCGTATAAGCTCCTCCAACAATAGAAAGAATATTTGGCGGATATCCTCTGGCAAGCTGAAGCCAGCATCTTCAGTAAGTTTTCTCTGTCTTGGATTTTCTGTAGTCAGGATACTTTGAATTGTTTGAACTCATGCACTCTTTGTTGGAATTTTCAGCTCCTCTGGGTTTGACCCGTTCACCTCCTCTAGCCAAGAAATGCATGGTTCTTGCCGGCAACTTTATCAACACTTCCATCACGCAAGCCAAGGAGATCGCCAAGCCCCTCCAGATAATATCAAGGCATCTGACTCTACGGTGAAGTACTCGGAGATTCTGCGCCGAGCCCCCGAGCGTATCACGAGCTGGAAAGCTTCTTGTGTACGGGCTGGCGCAAGGATGGCGCTGTCGATGGTGAAGGCACACTATGAGGATGCCGACATTGACACGGTGACCTCTGGCATTCCCGACGCCGACGATGATGGCAAAGAGATTAATCATCAAGCCATCTTGTCATCGCTCGCGGGTTATGACACCAGAGTTGCCGAGTTGGTGGATGTCGACGTCTTCGTGCCGATGAACACCATTTATAGCGGCAACCACAGCTCCTCCGAGTCACTTAACACCGCCGACTTTGAGGGTGGTTCTCCTGCTACATATAAAGTTGTGTCCAAGTCGCCTGCGCCAAAGGAATGAAAAACAACTTTGTAATATTTGTTTCACCTTTGGTGCGCATGTGGAAAAACTATGTATGTAACTTAAGGCGGAAAACAATGTTGCATGTCCTACTACTTAAGAACTAGTTTCCAGCATGTATATATTCTTTAAGCAAGTGTTGGCTTATCCATTACTTTGGTTCTTATGCTTGACTTTTCGTGAGTCGGAAGACTCGTTGTCGGAACCATGCGCTTAGGTGATGATTCCCAATGGCACCGTCAATAACCCGATAACAAAATCGCCGACAATAACTGCCAAAAGTCACTACTCCAGAATTCACATAAAAACGACAAAGAACGTGTAGACCAGAAAACTTAAGCTAACGCCCGTAGGCGGAATTTTCACAAGTGCAAACGCAAGACTTGTGCATAAAGGTTTTACATGATCCAAAAATGAACACTAAAGGAGGTAAAAGACTCAGAAATATGAGTGAATCAGAGAGCTTTATTTCATTGATCATATAAGAGATACACAATTAGATAAAAAATTCTAAGTGTAAAAAGGACGTAGCTGTGCTATGTTCCATGGACGATCAAGCTCCGGGTAGTCATCATCCAGGTCACGTCGCTTACGCTTATGATCCTTGTTGGGTCTATCCTTTAGTTCACGATTGTCAACAAGGTAGTAATACCCATTGAGTAGCGCCTTGCTTATGATGAACGGTCCTTCCCATGGCGGGGATAATTTGTGTGACTTCTTCTGCTTAAGTCGGAGCACCAAATCCCCCTCTTTAAACGAGTGATGCCGAACGCAGCGACTATGGTAGCTGCATAACTTCTGCTGGTAGATGGCGGATCTTTGGCATGCCAAAACGCTCTCCTCCTCGAGAAGGTCCACATCTAGGCGTCTGGATTCTTCAGCGTCATCCTTGTCATAGGCGGCAACTCTTGGTGCATCGTGGAGGATGTCGGAAGGCAGGATGGCTTCTGCTCCATATACCATGAAGTAAGGGGTGTAGCCGGTGGATCTGTTGGGTGTAGTTCGTAAACTCCACAGCACAGATGGCAATTCTTCCGCCTAGGCTCCAGCTGCTCTATGTAGCGGTGCCTCAAGACGTGGCTTGATTCCCTGCAGAATTAATCCATTGGCTCGCTCAACCTGACAATTAGATTGTGGGTGTGCCACAAATGCAAGGTCAAGTCGGATGCCTTTGTCCCAGCAATAAGCCTCCACTTCTCCAAGTGACAAGTTGCTTCCGTTGTCGGTGATAATGCTATGTGGGGGACCAAATCTCACCACTAGATCCCGGACAAACCTGAGGGCAGTTGCCCCATCAAGCTTTATAATGGGTTTAGCTTCTATCCATTTGGTGAATTTGTCAACTGCTACAAGCAGATGCGTAAACCCACAAGGTGCCGTCTGTAACGGTCCCACCATGTCCGGCCCCCAGACTGCAAACGGCCAAGTTATTGGTATTGTTCGCAGTTCTTCAGCAGGAACATGTGGTTATCGGACGTAATACTGGCATCCCATGCATGTCTCAACTAGCTTGTCGATTATGCGTCGCCTTGATCAAGAGAATCCTTGCCGGAAGGCTTTCGCGACCAACGATCGAGGAGCGGCGTGATGCCCGCAATCTCTGAGATGGATTTCACGTAGGATTTCCATACCTTCTAGCTGGGAAACACACTTTAGGTATACACCAGTAGTGCTCCTTTTGTAGAGTTGCCCATTGATTATGGTATAACCCTTTGCTCATCGTACTATTTGCCGTCTTTCGACTTCATCGTCGGGCAAAGTTCCGTGATCGAGGTATTCCATGAACGGTTTTGTCCAAGCCGGAGGGACCTTAGTCACCATGTTGATGAAAGAGTCAGCTCTATCCGGGTTGTCGATGTCGGCCCCCTTCACGGATGGTGTGCGCAGGTGCTCTAGGAACACTCCTGGCGGAATTCGCTTACGCCCTGATCCAAGCTTAAACAGCAGACCAGCCGCCTCGTTTTGTTCCCTAGGTACATACTTGACTTCGTAGCCCAAGAAGCTCTTGGCTATCTCGTCTACTTCGTCTCGATATGCGCCATCATAGGGTTCCGCGCATTCCAGGTGCCAGCCACCTGCTGGGCAACCAAGTCGGAATCTCCACAGAAAACTATGCGCTTGATGCCAATATCCTTGGCTACACGCAATCCGTGAATGAGTGCTTCATACTCCGCCATGTTGTTTGTAGCCTCGAAGTGGATTTACAGAACGTAGTGTAGCTTGTCTCCTATTGGTGACTGTAGCAATACACCAGCCCCCTAGCCGTTGAGCAGCTTTGATCCGTCAAAGTGCATCACACAATACTCAGGTTCCGGCAACGGAGTAACATCTGGCACCTCCGTCCAATCTGCAACAAAATCCGCCAAGGCTTGTGACTTGATAGTGTCACGTCTCTTGTAGGTGATCTCGAAGGCGGCAAGTTCAATGCCCCACTTCGCGACCCTTCCTGTAGCGTCGCTGTTATTGATAATGTCGGACAGTGGAGTCTTTCTCACCACTGTGATTGGGTGCTCCTGAAAGTAATGCCTCAGCTTCCGAGAAGCAAGGAATACTCCATAAGCTATCATTTGGTAGTGCGGGTAACGCTGCTTGGACTCCGTCAAGACCTTGCTCACATAGTAAATTGGTCGTTGAACTCCGTGCTCATAGCCTGGTTCCTTCCGCTCTACCACGACGACGATGCTGATAACCCAGTTGGTTGCTGCCATGTAAATTAATAGGGGATCTCCAGGCTCGGGTGCTGCAAGGATGGGAGATGAGGAAAGAATCTCCTTGAGCTGCTTCAATGCTGCATCTGCTTCGTCCGTCCACGTGAATTTGTCCGCTTTCTTCAGCAACTTGTACAGTGGCAGGGCCTTCTCTCCAAGTCGGCTGACGAACCGACTAACTGCTGCAACACAACCTGTTAGTCGTTGAATGTCCTTTAGGCATGTCGGACGGTTTATGTTTAAGATGGCCTTGATTTTCTCCGGGTTGACCTCGATTCCACGTTGGGAAACGATGAAGCCCAACAATTTGCCGGCTGGAACCCCGAAGACGCACTTCTTAGGGTTAAGCATCATGTTGTATTTCCGGAGATTATCAAAGGTTTCTTTTAAGTTGGAGATTAAGTCATTTGACTTTTTAGACATCACCGCGATATCGTCCACATAAGCGTGAACATTTCGACCAATTTGGTCGTGGAGGCAACGTTGCATTGTCTGCTGGTACGTAGCACCTGCGTTTTTCAGCCCAAAGGGCATCGTGACGTAGCAAAACGTGTCGTATGGGGTAGTGAATGAAGTGGCCAATTGGTTCGACTTCCTCATCTTGATCTGGTGGTATCCTGAGTATGCATCGAGAAAACACAAAAGTTCCGAGCCAGCCGTCGAGTCAATGACTTGGTCAATGCGAGGCAAGGCAAACGGATCCTTGGGACATGCTTTGTTCAAGCCGGTGTAATGAACGCACATTCTTAATTCATTGGTTCCCTTTTTGGGGACAAGTATAGGATTGGCCACCCATTGGGTGTGAAGGACTTCTCAAATAAATCTAGCCTTAAGTAACCCAGCTATCTCTTTGCCAATGGCGCGTCTCTTCTCATCTCCAAATCATCATAGAGGTTGTTTCACTAGTTTACATTTTGGATCAATGTTTAAGTTGTGCTCGGCAAGTTCCCTAGGTACACCTTTCATGTCGGCAGGTTGTCAGGCAAAGATGTCCCTATTCTCACGGAGGAACTCGACGAGCGCGCTTTCCTATTTGGGATCCAGGTTCGTCCCAATGGCGACGGTCTTGGAGGCATCGCCTACCACAAGTTCCACCGGCTTGGTCTCGATGGCGGCCTTGAACGCAGGAGCGGAGTCGAAGATCTGCTTCTTCGACGCGGGCATATCTGAGTCATCGACCTTGCTCTGGATCTCTTTGAATTCTTCGATGTAGAGGACAGCTTCTACAACGGCTGCTTCATTGATCTTGCAGTCCCTTGCCTTGGTAAAGCTTCCGGATACGGTGATGATACCGTTTGGTCCGGGTATCTTGAGTTTGTTGTAGACGAAGCATGGCTTGGCCATGAATGTGTGGAATATGTCGCGGCCGAATATGACATGGAGGGGACCACCTCGAAGGTCATGCACTCTTGGCGGTAATTATTAACATCGCCAAAGGCAACCTGAAGTGTAATGCACCCAAGGGACCGAGCCTCCCGACTAGGAACTACGTCGTGGAAGATGTTGTTGGTCCGCCTTAGGTTTGCCTCCGTCAAGTTCATCTTATGCAGTGTATCCAGGTACATGATGTTGATGTTGCTTCCACTATCCACCATACATTTGGTGAACTCCACACCGTCAATCAAGGGGTTGATGACCATGGCGTACTGGTTCTCCGTAGGTATGAGGTCTGGGTGGTCCGTCCTGTCCCAAGTTATTGGAACCTCCGACCAGCGCAGGTACTGGGGACTGGGGGAGAGTGGCCATCAGGATCCTCGGAGAGGTCTTCTGTTGTCGGACGGTGGGGGTGCCAAGGAAAGTGTGGTAGACTGGAGCCTTCTTTGCGAAGGGGTTCTTGCCCTTGCCGTCGCTCTTGGCGGCGTGCTTGGGGTCAACATCTTCGTCCATGTCACTTGAATCCTTGGACTCCTCCTTCTTCTTCTTCCCCTTGCCCTTGCCTCGCGGTCTGTTCTTCCGACTTTGCTTGTAGCCGGACTCCGGGTCTTCCTTGAGGTCGTTGACGAACTTGCAGTGTCGATTGGTATGGGTGGCCTTGCCGTTGGCATCGAGGTGTACGAGGCACGGCATATCGCGGTACTCTTTGTAGGTTTGGGGAACGCGGAGCGGCCGCGAGGTGGCTTCACTTCCTCGTTGCTGCCCACGACCAGCTCCCCTTCCTCGGCCATGTTGTCCGCCTTCTCCTCGTCCTGCAAAAGTCATAGCGACCATGTCGATAGATTGCTTTTCTTCTGGGGCGGTTTTCCGCTTTGTACTGATGTTCCTCCGAGCTTGGGTTGGAATGGCTGTTGCCGGCAAGGAGCCACGAGCATCGTCGTTGGCTGCTGCGAACTCGCTAGCCAACTGAATCATCTGGTTCAAGTCAAGCTGGTGGTTGTCCTGCAAGCGCTTCAGCTTATGTCGGAGCATCGTGCCCCTTTCCAACCCATCGATGAAGGCGGCCATGGCGGTCTGAGCGTGCACTCCTGCGCAGGAATTCTTCATATCCAGCCAGCGGGAGAGGTAGGTGCGAGATGTCTCGTCTTTTTCTTGCACGCACCGTTGTAGATCGCCCACAGTGCAGGGACGCTTGTATGTACCCTCAAAGTTCTTGGTGAATGCTTCTTGCATGTCCAGCCAGTTGTAGATAGATTTCTCCGGCAAGTCGTCGATCCATTGACGGGCCGTGCCCGCCAACATTAACGGGAGGTACTTGACGGCGACGTTGGGGTTGCCTCCGGCAATCTCCACCGCGTTGTCGTAGTCCTGCAACCATGTGGCTGGCTTGGCGGTGCCGTCATAGGGCTTGATGTTCTTGTCAATCCGGAAACCTTTGGGGTAAGTTGCGGACCGTATTGCAGGTCCAAAGCAACGTGGTCCCAGGTATGGTCCTTCCCGGGCCTCGTGGATCTTATCGATCCGTGAACGTGCATCGTACGGATTCGGGTTCTTCTTCTTTTTGTCAACAGGGGATGGGATGCGTGAATGACGCGGGCCTCCTCCGCCATGGTGACTGTTTGGTGGTGACGGAGGCGGAGGTGGCGGTGGGTTAGCCTTCTTGCTGTTACCCTCCTGCGACACCTCACGCTTGTCACGGTTACTTGTCGAACGTGGAGGGTCATGGCGTGACCTGCTCTTGTGTCCTTGGTTGCGCTCTTCGTCATGACGGGTCTGCTCCGCGTTGTTACGGGTGACGATGCCGCATTGCTTTGGTGGGGGCATATCCGCACGATGATGAGTCTTGTAGTCTTCACGATGTCGGGGGGATCAGGGCGGTGGCGATGGGCGACGAGGTTGGGCCTTTTCTCTGTGGTCGGAGGATATGGGGATAGCATCCTTCCTGTTGCGTGCATCCCTCCGTCTTCGTTATGATGAGCCCGTCTAGGATCCAACATCAAGAGGAGATCTGTCCCTTGGCGGCTTGTACTAGCTAGATTGGCAGAGCGCTGGGTCGGACTCAAGCCTCTGAGAGGTGGCCTTTTCCTGCTGCTTCACCGCCTTGGCCACTAGGTCATAGACCTGTTCCACTGCCTCAGGCGATCTATCCTGCTCCAGAAGGGTCTTGGCGACGGCGAGGTTAAGGAGTGGGGTAGGCATCACCTTCTTGCCTTCATTGTCAATGTATGGCTTGGCCTGTTCCGGCTTCGAGGGAGCCCATCCTAGGTTGCGCCGTACACCAGGATCGTTGATGACGCGAGCCGGAGCTTTCTGAGCCTTCTGCTGCTGTAGCAAAGTCTTGTACTCGGCCTCCATTTCTCTAGCTTTCTCTATGGACTTATGCGCATTGACCAGATCTCGATCTAGTTTAGCGCCTTGCTCCGCGATGGCCTGTGCTTCCTCCAGCAGCTGTTGGCGCTTCTCGTCAAGCTGGGTCACGTTCCGGATATGAGCAACAGTTAGTGGCTCGATGAGGAGATTGCCATACATCACTCTATCAGCTGGAGCAACTTGGGCTGCTGCAGACGTAGATGCTAGAGGCGGCAAGTTTGCGGTGTTATTGTTGCTCAGGCCGGTGCCGAGTTCCTGCGGCTACTGCACTGGGTTAGGCGGAGGAGGCATGACTTTTGCGCGATCAACTTCAGCCGCATCAAGTGGCCCCTTCCCCTTGTCCAGTGTTGTAGGCGGAGCTCGTCCTGGTTGATCTTCATCCATCGCCGTCCCAATGGTGACAAACACCCCTCGAGATGTGACGGCGTTGTTGGCTTGCTCGTCGCGCGAGTACTCCTCCATCTCCTGCATAGCGGTGTCTAGCTCTTCTGGACTGAAGTCTATCTCCTCTGAATCTGCACTGAAATCAGCATAAAGCACGTCAATGACAGAGTCAGAGGGTGCCAGGACTTCCTCGATGACGGGTGGTGGAGGTGCAACGGCCTCGACGATGACTGGAGGTGGTGGTGCTGCTGCGACGATGGCGGCAGGAGGTGGTGGCGGCGGCGGCTGCTGAATCGGAGGTTCTCCGTCTCTGAGCGCAAGCTCCATCTGGGCTGCTGCGTCAGCTTCCGCATAGCTGTTGACGGTGCTCACCATCTCCTCGAGGGTAAGGCGGCATGTTGCCTACTGCCGTCTTAAAGAATGTTGGAGAAGCGTGCCACGGTCCAGTCCTTCCACGAAGTGATACAAAGCGTTATCATCGGGGTAGTGGGCTAGATCGGCTCATATGCAGAGCCACCTGGCCAGGAAATCGCGGGGGTTTTCGCCTTCTCTCTGAACGCAGCGCGCCAGATTGAAGATGGTAACCACGCCGACGAACTTGGATCTCTGCTGTCCGGGCCTTGCAGGCGAAGCGGATTTGCAGTGATCTTCCACCTTTATATCCTGCACAGGGGCGGTTTGGGTGGGCCTTGAATTTTCCGATCTTTGTCGGCAAACTCCGAGGAGAGGTCCGACATTGATCCTTCCGCAAACGTATCCTGCCCATAGGCGGTCCGTGCGGGCCTTGGTGCTTTCTGATCTTTGCCGGCAAACTCTGAAGAGAGATCCGGCATCGATCCTTCCGCGAGCGTATCCACCCCGTAGGCGGTCCGTGCGGGTCTTGATGCTCCTACGAGTCCCAGGGAACTAGTGCCCGAGTCGGTTTCGCCGATGAAGAGGTGGATGTCTCCGATAGGAACGATCGAACACCGCATAGGGTTCGTCTTCGCCGGGATCCAGAACTCGTCAGGAGGGACGATCGGAACGTTGCCGGAGAAGAGAACGCGACCAATGGCTACGGTTTCGCCGATTCCCGCGAAGATCTTGGTCCTCGCCCGCTGAAGATCCTAAAGCGCCTCTTGCCCCACGGTGGGCGGCAATTGTCATGGTATTACTGACGAGTACGCCATGGAGGGGTCCTCACAGTGCGTGTTTCGAGACGTGGGGTAAGGAGGACGGTTGACAGGTACAAGGTAACACAACTTACCTAGGTTCAGATCCCACAACGGTGGCGGAATCCTACTCCTGCTATAAATCACTATAAGGGCAATACGTCGAGTTACAGGGATTGGTTCGCTGTGCAAGGTGTATGCTAATCGCTACTCGATTGTTTGAAGTTGTCTATGATCGTGCCCTAAAGGCTCCCATAGGCCCGACTTATATAGTCGCCAGGTCCTAGGGTTACAGGGAAAAGTCCTAGCCGGACAGGTTACAGAGTCCTACACCGTCTATTACTAGTCTTGTGTATCTTGCACTCCAAGGATCCGGGTACGTCGGTGACTCCAACCGTAGCCTTCCTTTATCCGGCATGGGCCTCCCTTCTAGATCCATCTAACTGGGCCGCCCAGCAGGCCATAGGCCATGCTACCAACTGTGGGCCACCTGGGTTAGCCGGATAAGAGACATGCTATAGGGATACCCATATAGCATATCCCCAAAAATGGGAGGGAGAAGGGAAGAGGGCAAGCTTTTGAAGGTCAACAATGGAGGAGAGAGAGTGGAAGATCTAGCAAAAATAGCCTCCAAAGTTGGGGAAACAATAGGGAAGAGGGGGCCCTTAAAAAGGGCAAGAGAACTCTGCCCGTTTGGGCCAGATTCACGCACCACAGAAACTTCCGGTAAATGAAAACACAAGTTACTGAACCTGACAGAAACTTGGGTCGGAACTTGGGCCGGAACTTCCGCTCAAGCAAAAACACAGGATAACATTACATGAAAACTTTAATAACTTTTGATTCCGGACTCCATTTTTGATGATCTTGTGCTCGTTTTGAAGAGAACAAAAAGCTCTACAGGATTATGCAAAGAAACATCATAGTACATGTAACACCCTCGCCTGATAAGGCTGAGTTCATGTGTATAGTGTCAGTCCCTGGATCGGTTCACTGGCACACACAGTACAAAATGATAACAGATATAACTGTGCATCATCAATAACACAAATATGATCCAGAATTTACATTATATTACACAAGTACACAGTGGAAACAATAACAAGGTAGATCTCCATTCTTCAAATGTGCCACAGGCGAACAATCGTTGAGTGAAGTCTCGCGACCTATAACGATCACTCAGAAACGATATAACCTGCAACATGAAACGTTGCAGCCACGAATGGTCAATACTTTGAATGTATTGGCAAGTGTCACTAGTATGTGGATATCAAATGGAACCTATCAATTACATGCATATTTGACTGAGTGGAGTTTCAGGCTCATTTGCATAAAGCAATAGTTTTATCCTATCATTTCCAAATAGTTTTAATCCTTTCTGAAAATTGTCTGAACACGTTGTCCAACACCAAGTGCTCCTAATCCCTTGTTCAAACCATCAAATTTTATTAAGAAATTGGAATGTCGAGATCATCTATAAGCTTCAGGCCTTAGTTTATCAATATTGTCCATAACCGGGGACATGGCTAATCAATTAGATTTATATCTTCTGTAGAAGTTGTACACTTTACCCACACGACACAATCTCACCTTGACGCCACCAGTGGCCGTTGGTTTAGTACACACCAATTGGTATACCGGCAGATCGAGAATGTGACGAAGTCTTTCCATAGAAGTCCTCCCAATACACAATACTAGCACGTCTAATAGGCACCAATGCAAGGATATAACCTCCATTGCACAATTCTAGTTAACCTGAAAATATACCAATGCAAAGGGTCTTCCTCTATGTAATTAACCAAGCCAGAGCCCATATTAGCATGTGGTTGTACATGGAAGCTACTGTACGAGAAACATGTCAATCTCTATGATGCCTAGGTGGTCTTCTTCTAGTGCACACACGAGAGAGGTAGCCAAAGATACAGTCCCCTTCGTTGCCACTTCTTCAAAACTCAACAACAACAGTATTCCACCCAGGTGATTCATTAAGTACTTGTTTTGTTATATAAAAACATAGCTTTTCCAATAACTCACAATACTCATAACATGATATTCCATACCGAATCTATAGCAAGCAAGGCTAAGCATACTACAACTACGATGTTTCCACTAAGAAAGATACAAAAGGGTATCCTAAATAGGACATAGCATAGCACATAGTGCAAAATATTCCTACACATGCACTGTTGGGAATATGCCCTAGAGGCAATCATGTATCATGATATTTCCCATTGTATTCATAAAGATATTAAGTTGTCCTTGTGTAAACATCTTATGTGTATCATTGAATATGTGATTCGGTTGTGGAACTATGCGTTCATATTGTTTGTACTAAATATCCTTGGTCACTGAGGTTGTGCTGGACACACAACTTAGACCAATGTGAAAGTTGCCTTGATGACTCGGTTACACTTGTCATGGGCATGGAGATGCTATTCCAACTTACATAGACTCAGCTAAAGAGTTTAGCGAGTCGGATTGACCCATATTGAGGTACAGTGAACAAGTTGTCATTTGTATATCTCAATCAATGTAATCCTTAGACCTGAGGTTATTGCATAGTCCGAGTTGAGGATCACCGACTTAGGTTCTGTCAAACGCTGATCCATAATGGCTTATAAAGGCGAGTTCGGTGTTGAGAATCAAGCTGCGTGATGTGAATAACCAAGATGGGATTTTGCCCCTCCACTTGGAGAGATATTCTCTGGGCCCTCTCGTGATATATGATTCGGAAAGCATGGTCATGCACGACTCAGTTAAGTGTTAACCGAGGCGATCGACTATGAGTTAGTCGGGTGAATCACTTATCTCGGATCGAGAAGAGAGTCAGACTATTTAAGGGATGACATATATTTGCCTATAGTCTGACAAGGAATATCATGGGGAAAAAGGGACTCGGACGTAAGTCGCATTGGAAAGGCAAGTCGTCATGACTCTTTGGTACTTGGGAGTCGGCACGTTCTTCTAGGAGCCGCTGCCGACTGATCGATTGTGAGTTGGACTCAAATCGTGTCCGAGTAGCCATGAGCCTGCCAGGTCACACACTTAAGAGAGGGAGCAAGTTCGGATTGGATCTGATCCAGAAATCCGGCCGGGTTGGACCCGAGCCAGACTAGGACTGAGTCAGTGAGTCGGACTCACGGTGACTAGTGTTGTATGGGCTTTAGTGAATGGGCTGCGCGAGAAGAGCCCACGTTCACTCCCTATATATAGTGGAGCACCGTAACCCAGAAGGGTTAATCGTTGTTCGGTTAGGTCATTCCATGTGTTGGAAACCCTAGCTCCACAGCAGTCCTGCCGACGAAACGAATCTAGCAGTTCGCCGTCGACGCTCCTCCTTGTACGTGTGGATACCAGCGGAGGTGTTGTACGATCAGCACCAGGACGATTGGATCGCAAAGGACTGCACTGCATCAACTGACACGCTTTATCAGTAATCCGCAACTGCACGTCTAGTGGTAAACCTTGTGGCCTTCTACCTCGGCTAGATCTTGGGATCACCACGTTAGAGGAAAAAGTGTTGTTTTATCTCTGCGTGGCCCAACAGTGGTATCAGAGCGATATCTTCTGGTTTTAGGCTCGAGATCTCGCATATGTGATATGCGGTAGGCTGTAGATGAGATCTATATGCTGTTTGGTGATTGATCTATGAGATAGATCAGTTTTGTACGAGGTTGATTGGATCAACTGTACTCGGGGAATGGTAGATCTGATTTCCGTGATCATACTGCTGAGGTCGTGGAACGACATACCCCTATCGGTCGGCTTCGCCCTGTCGTAGCGCCTTAGATGTCGTTGCGAGTTTCACAACGCCGGTAGATATTGTATCTATGCATAACTTGTTTTTGCAGGAAGTTGTGAATGGTATGGTTCATGTGCATGTGATGTATGTGTGTAATCCATACGTGATCTGCGAATCACGGTTTTTGTCAGCCGGCTGGAGCCTAGGTGCTATCATTTTATTATATAACGACCTGCGTGTCGGATTCTCCTTGTAATTTACTTTACTAAGCTAGTGTAGCTGTTTGGAGAACCCGGAAGGCATGCAAGGCGATGTACATGTCGGTGACATGGAGTAAGACGACAAGTGACAAGAGTTGGCACGAGTCGGATTACAGGCTTGTGGAGATGGAGATCGCCATGAAGAGAGCCATACCATTTCACATTATAATTACTTTATTTTGTGTTATTGTTATGTCTCTGTTTTACCTCTATTAGATAGTCGGTAAAATTTAATCCCTCAAAGAAGTTCTAGTAGGTTTTCCCGCCAGTGTTTGCACCATCACAAGTCGGACATTTTTGGTAGTGGGCTCATAAAATTGAGGTGCTGCCAGTTCTTTCCGACTAGGTGGGTTCGAGTCGGACTCTTACTGCGGAAACACTCGGTAAACTAGACGGGTCTATCACAACGGTTGTGGGGCTCGGGGAAAAGTCGGATGGGAGCCGGGGCATGTGATGCCACCCGTCCAACAGGAGTCGTATGAGATGCGATTGACAAGGAGTTGTCTACCTAGATCACTTGGCGGCTAGCGGTGATGCTAAAGCTCACTAGCCGACTTGCTTATTTAGGGTCCTGAATCACTAAGTAACCATCGGAGGGATGTTGGTTCTAGTGGGAGCATAAAATATTAAAGTATTTAATATGCTTGCTCTTTTATGAATACATGTCTTAAGTGTTTTGCATATTTTCTGTTGTAGATCATGGCACCAAGTAGTAGTCACTCTCAGATATCCGGTTTTGCTTTGAGAACTATCCTTGAGAAAGATAAGGTGAACGACACTAATTTTACCAACTGGTATCGAAATCTGAGAATTGTTCTCAAACAAAAAAAGAAGGACCATGTCCTAGACAATCCACTTCCAGATGAGCCGAATGAGAATGCGACTGTCGCTGCCACCAATGCCTACCGTCGGGCTAAGGATGAGTCCACGGATATTAGCTGTCTTATGCTTGCTCACATGGAACCGGACTTGCAAAAGCAATTCGAGCATGTTGAGGCCTACGATATGATCGAAAGCCTCAAAAGTATGTTCCAGGCTCACGCGAAGACTGAGAGGTATCAAGTCTCTCAGGCTTTGCTGAGTTGCAATCTTAAGGATGGTGATCCATTGAGTCCGCATGTGATCAAAATGGTTGGTTACGTGCAGTCTCTGGAGAGGCTTGGCTACCCCATAAGCGAAGAGTTCACTACAGATATAATTCTGAACTCTCTTCCTAGTGCATATGGGCAGTTCATTTCGAACTACCACATGCATGGTATGGATAAGAAGCTCACTGAATTGCATGGGATGCTCAAGCAGGCAGAGGCGGATCTCAAGAAGGGCGCCAGTCAAGTGTTGATGGTGCGGAATAAGGTTAAGTTCAAGAAGAGTTTTTGGACTAAGAAGAAGGCTAAGTCAGGAGCAAAGCAGGCTCAGGACCCGGTCCCAAGCGCTTCCTCAGGGACTAAGGCATCTCCTTCAGCCGGATCCACTTGCTTCTACTGTAAGGCGGATGGCCACTGGAAGAGGAACTGCAGCAAGTACTTGGCCGACAAATCCAAGAGTGGAGGTATGACTTTCGACTCAAGTACACTTGTTTGCAATGTTATAGACATATATCTTGCTGATGCACCTAATAGTTCTTGGGTATATGATACCGGGTCAGTTATTCACATCTACAACTCGTTGCAGGGACTGGTAAGAACCAGGAGCGCAGCAAGAGGCGAGGTTGATATTCGAGTCGGCAACAAAGCAAGAGTTGCTGCATTGGAAGTCGGCACGATGCAGCTTCATTTACCTTCCGGATTCATTATGGAACTAAATAATTGTTTTTATGTTCCAATGCTCAGTCGAAACATTATTTCTGCTTCATGTTTGATGAGGCAAGGCTATGAGTCGAATATCAAGAATAATGGTTGTTCTTTGTATTTGAATGATATGTTTCACGACTTTGCACCCGTCCAGGACGGGTTATTTATTTTGAATCTTGATGGTGAGTCGGTTTATAACATAAATGCTAAAAGGTTGAAACCAAATGATCTGAATATGCCTTACTTTTGGCACTGTCGGCTTGGTCATATAAGTTGGAAACGCATGAAGAAGCTTCATGATGATGGACTCCTAACTTCGTTCGACTTGGAGTCGTTCGAGACATGCGAATCTTGCCTACTCGGCAAAATGACCAAGACACCTTTTGCAAAGAGTTGCGAAAGGGCATCTGACTTGTTGGGACTAGTACATAGTGATGTATGTGGACTAATGAGCACGACAGCCAGGGGTGGTTATGAGTACTTCATTACCTTCACTGATGATTTGAGTAGGTATGGCTATATCTACTTGATGAAACATAAGTCAGAAGCGTTTGAAAAGTTCAGAGAATTCCAGAATGAAGTACAGAATCAACTTGGCAAGAAAATAAAGTTTCTTCGGTCGGACCGAGGAGACGAGTACATGAGCCATGAGTTTAATGACCATCTGAAAAGTTGTGGAATAGTTCCTCAACTTACTCCGCCAGGAACGCCACAAAGGAATGGTGTTTCGGAAAGGCGGAATCGAACCTTGTTGGACATGGTACGATAAATGATGAGTCAGACAGATCTGCCTTTATCATTTTGGGGTTATTGTCTAGAAACAGCGGCGTTCACACTAAACAGAGGACCATCAAAATCGGTAGAGAAGACACCGCATGAGATGTGGACAGGCAAAAAGCCGAGTTTGTCTTTTCTTAATATTTGGGGTTGTGAAGCATTTGTCAAGCGACTTCAGTCGGACAAGCTTACAGCCAAGTGGGATAAGTGTATTTTCTTGGGGTATCCGAGGGAAACCTTGGGTTACTACTTCTACAACCGAGAAGAGGGCAAAGTGTTTGTCGCTCGAAATGGTGTCTTCCTTGAGAAAGAGTTTCTCAGTCAGGGAGTAAGTGGGAGCATGGTGCAGCTCGAAGAAATTTGAGAGGAACCGGCTAGTAGCGAGTCGGCAAAAACCTTGGAGGTTGAGCCGGTCGTGGCAGCTGAGCCGGCAGCAGCACCTGTACAACGAAGATCGGCAAGATTACGAAGTGTTCGTGATGTTTTACTGTTAGACAATGATGAGCCGGCAAATTATTCGGAAGCGATGGTGGGATCTGATTCCGAGTCATGGCTTGGAGCCATGAGATCCGAGTTAAAGTCCATGGATGAAAATCAAGTTTGGAACTTGGTTGATCTGCCAGATGGTGCAAGACACGTCGAGTGCAAATGGGTCTTTAAGAAGAAAACTGATATGGATGGAAATGTTTCCGTCTATAAAGAACTCCTTGTCGTGAAGGGGTTCCGACAAGTTCAAGGAGTTTATTACGACGAGACTTTCTCGCCCGTAGCGATGCTTAAATCAGTTCGGATCATGTTAGCTATAGTGATGGGGATATGCCTAACGGGGTATACCCAGCAGGACGTTTCTGACTGGCCCAGGAACTGGCGAGTAGGCCTGCAGGACGGCGACTGGATCAAGACCTGGCGTGGACCCAAGTGACTAAAAGCTGAAGGCCCAGGAGAGTAGATAGGCCCAGTCGGATTAGGTTAAACGAGTACCGAAACCTTAACTGATTCGGTTGAGATATGTAAACCCTAGGGGGGTGAGTCTATATAAACCTCCCTACAGGGCGTGTAGAGGATACGTTCCACCATCCACCCAAGCGACTCGCCGCCTAGCCGTCGAGCTCGCCCCATTGTACCTTCATCATAATACAATCTAGCAGGAGTAGGTCTTTACCCTCCGGGGGGCGAACCTGGGTAAAACCCTGTGTCTCCGCCCTCATCTCGCATCGTAGATGGCTGGCCGTCCTTGCCCTTCGTTCTACTACTCGCTGCCGATTGCAGCGTCTGCCGTGGTCATTCCCACGACAGTGGCGCCCACCGTGGGGCCTGGCCGGTCTGGCCGGTGTTCTGCGGCGAGATCCAATCTACCTATCAATGAGTCGGTCGCCACCGGCCGCATGATAGCGATCAGCGAGATGCTCCAGATCTTGCCGAGCAGCTACGTCCCGGCGGCGTGACCCGTCACGCACAGCATGATCTTGCCAGTCGGCACGATCAGCCTCTTCGTCGGCCTCACCGACGTCATCATCTCAGAGGACTCGGCTCGCATCCGCGAGTCGCCGCCACGTGACCGGCTCTCCGAGATCCAGGTCCGCACGATCCATCGCCTCGCCTCCAAGTACAACTCGGCCCACAGCGACGTGGCCGAAAACACCGCGGCCCGCGGAAGACGCGGCCCTCAACGACGACGCCGACTTGGCGACTCTGGCGTCACTCGCCGGATCCATCACCGCGGCTTCACCCGCAGGCTCCATCACCCAGGTCTCCAACGTGGGAGACTTCGAGGATCCCTCCATCCTTGGGATTTTCGACTTCGACTCCGGATCGGAAAACTCCGCCGATCTCCGTGACGGGACCGGTCGCCACGCCGCGACCTACATGGCGACTGGCACCAATCCGCCGGAGGATCCCTTCTCCACCCCGATCCCTCCCAACGCAACGGCAACGGAGGTCGAGGAACTCCGCCTGAATCTGGCGGAGGCAGTCCGCAAGGAGCAAGCCGAGCGCGAAAAATTTCGCCTCGAGCAGGTGACGGTGCAGGAGCTGTCACGTTACCACCAGCAGCGAATCAGGTCGCGCTTGAACCCCACCGTCCAAGGGCACGCCCTGAACTTCGACGACGAGAACGACCCGGCCCGCATGGCCGAGCGCGCGATCTGCGAGAACGCGCCACCCGGAGGAAGCGCCCGGCCCCCGCCAGGGTCGACGGCGAACGGCGCCCCACCTCCACCCAACTGCGCACCCCCAGGGACCAGCCGCGGATCCTGGTCTCCTCACCGGAGCGAGACGCGAATGGCCTACCACTATTCTCCACCCTGATGGACAACCTCGTGGCGGGCCGAGCAGCAGCCGACAACATCACGGCCACCGGTGACGGCGCCCTATAGATCCAGTACGTCAAGGCCCTGCTCGCAAAGGCGGTCGAGCAACAAAACGCAGGCGTCGACTCACAGGGCCGGATGTACTCGCGTTCGTCGGGCGGCAGGGCGGCCTCAACCGGCCGTCCATTAGCAGCAAACACCCTCAACTGCCCGCCACCCGAACCACTGCAGCTCCAACACCGACCCGCGAACGCGGCACTCTCCACCAATGACCCCAGGCCGGCGACCAACTTCGTCGCCGCCAACGGTCAGCCCGTCGACGCCCGCACCCACATCATCAACAACCAAAGTTGGCGCACATGCCAGCCCGACGACCTGCGACACACCCTAACCAATCGCCGCGATGGCGAGCCGATGGGGTCGCTAAGCCGACTCAGGCCCCGGTGCTTCGGACCGATGATCCGAGGCGAAAAATACCCGGCGAACTTCAAAGCGCCGAAGGAAATAGAAAAGTACGACCCTTCGTACGACCCCTTCGTGTGGCTGGACACCTACCTCATGGCGATGGGGATCGCAGGCCACACCGACCTGCTAGCCGCCCGCTACCTCCCCCTGATGATGGAGGGAGTGTGCAGGCAGTGGATCAACACTCTCCCCCCGGATAGCATCGACTCCTAGGAAGAGATGCGCGATGCCTTTGTGAGGCACTTCGAGGGTTCCTACACCCACGCCACCACCATTGAGGACCTAGAGCGATGCATCCAGGGACCCCGCGAGTCGACCCGAATCTGGGTCCAACGGTGGCAAGAGCTATGGTACAACGTGGCCGGTATCCACCCGGACACCGCGATCCACTGCTTCAAGACCTCGTGCCGCTACGATCCCTTGGTCGCCAAGCTCAAACGAGCATATCACACACTCGACAACATACCGGACCTCCTCGAGATCGCCAAAAGATACGCGGAGGAAGACCCCAACCAGGAAACCGACGACGAGTCGGGAGGTCAACACCGCACGAACGGCAACGACAACGGACGACGGTCTGACCTACGCTATAGAAACACTCGCCTCACCGGCAAGCGCCGCAGTGACGGGCGAGTCGACTTCGTCGCCAACGCTAGGCACGCGCAGCGCGAGCCCAAGAGCTTCCGCCGTGACGGAGGACAACGCCGCGACGGCGGCAACTACAAGGCGAAACCAAGGTTCGACCCTGCGGCCCTCCTTAACCAGCCTTGTGCGTTTCACAGCAGGGAAGGGAAGCCCTCCACGCACATGACCGCCGACTGCCACTCTCTCAAGGAGATCGAGAAGGCACGGCGAGCACGGGAGGACCCCGACAACAACCCGACAAACGGCGGAAAATTCGGCAGTGTGGCCGGCTCGCTCCACACCTTCACAGGCTTCAACACGAAGCGCGAGAAGAAGGTCATCGCCCGCGCCGTCGCCGTCAACGCGGTGGCCCAGGTGGACGTTCCCCAGTTCCTCAACTGGTCGGAGCAGCCCATCACCTGGAGCCGCCAGGACCACTCGCCACGCATCGAGTACCCAGGCCGAGTCGCCCTAGTGGTCAAGCCCAAGGTGGGAGATTACTGACTCCCCAAGACATTGATGGACAGCGGCAGCTCCATCAACATCCTGTACCTGGACACCTTCAGGCGACTGCGGCTCCCGCAGTCGATGGTCGAGACGACCTACACCATGTTCCACGGCATCGTCCCCGGTCGGAAGGCGTACCCGATCGGCAAGGTCATGCTGCCAGTCACCTTCGGCACACCAGCAAACTTCCGCACCGAGCGGATCGTCTTCGAGCTGGTACCCTTTGACAGCCCCTACCACTGCGTCACAGGCGCGCCGTTCGCCAAGTTCATGGCAGCGCCCCACTACGCGTACAACGCGATGAAGCTCCCCGGGCCGTGCGGCGTCATCACCATCAACGGCGACCCCGACATGGCCACCGAGTGCGAGGCCAAAGGAGCTGAACTCGCCGACGCCGTCATCACGGCAGAGGCCAACCACGCCGACGAAATCGCCAAGTACGCGAGCGGGGTCAACAACGACGACCCCACCATACTCAAGAAGCCCAATTCAGAGGGCGCCAACACCTTAGCCTTCGAGGCAACGACGCACACCCGCACCGTCGAGCTAGTCCCAGGTGACTCCAGCCAGACGGTGATGATCGGGACGGGCATGAGCCCAGCATAGGAAGGCGCGCTCATCGAGTTCCTCCGTGAGAACAGGGACATCTTCGCATGGAAGCCCTCTGACATGCCTGGTGTCCCTAGGGAACTCGCTGAGCACAAACTCAACGCCGATCCCAAAGTGCGACCCGTCAAGCAGTCGTTGCGTCCCTTCAATGAAGAGCGCCGCCGAGCCATCGCCGAGGAGGTGCAGCGTCTACTCGCTGCAGGCTTCATCCGGCCAATCAAATACTCCAAGTGGCTGGCAAAACCAGTCCTGGTCGAGAAGAAAAACGGGACCTAGAGGATGTGTATCGACTACACAAACTTAAACAGCGCCTGCCCGAAGGAGCAATTCGTCCTCCCGCGGATCGACCAAATAATCGAATCCACCGCAGGCTCGGAGTCGCTGTGTTTCCCCGACGCCTACTCTGGGTACAACCAGATCAAAATGGCTGTCGAGGACGAGGAGAAGACCGCGTTCATCACGCCATACGGAGCCTTCTGCTACACCGCCATGACCTTCGGCCTCAAGAACGCCGGGGCAACCTACCAGCGGTGCATGCAGGAATGCCTTGCGAGCCAAATTGGCCGCAATATCCACGTCTACATCGACGACGTGGTAGTGAAGTCCGCTCGCCAGGGCGATCTACTCGTCGACTTGGTGGAAACATTCGCCAACCTGCGGAAATACAAGATAAAGCTTAACCCAGGCAAATGCACCTTCGGTGTACCAGCAGGGCAACTACTGGGGTACGTCGTCTCCAAGCGCGGGATCGAGGCAAACCCCACCAAGATCGACACGATCGCTCGACTCGGCAAACCTGAGTGCCTGCGCGACATCCAGAAGCTGGTCGGGCGAGTCGCGGCTCTCAGCCGCTTCATCCCCCGATTGGGCGAAAAGGCGATGCCCCTATACCGCCTAATGCGGAAGAACCCCACCTTCCAGTGGGACAAGGAGGCGGACGACGCACTCCGTGACCTCAAGACGGTGCTACTCGCAGCACCGCTACTCGCCGCCCCCGTCGACAAAGAACCCATGCTGGTCTACGTCGCGACTTCCGAGCGCGTCGTCAGCGCCATCATGGTCGTCGAGTGGCCAGAGGAAGGAAAGGAGCGCCCGGTACAATGACCGGTGTACTATATCAGCGAGGTCCTCACCGAGTCGCGCCAGCGGTACCCGCAATACCAGAAACTGGTGTACGCGATCTTGAGCACAACGGCGATCGCCAGACTACTTAGGAGCACCCGATCACGGTCGTCTCCTCAGCACCGTTGCAGGACATCATCCGCAACCGTGGCGACTGGCGAAGTCGCCAAGTGGGCCGTCGACATCGGCGTCCACAACATCAAGTATGAGCCACGAAAAGCGATCAAGTCGCAGGCTCTCGCGGACTTCATCGCTGACTGGGAAGAGGCCCAGCATCCGGAAAAGCTGTCGTACCTCCACTATTGGAGCCTGCACTTCGACGGCTCCAAGAACGCAGACGGCGCAGGAGCAGGGATCGTGTTGACTTCCCCGAAGGGCGACAAGCTCCGCTTCGTCCTCTGCCTCGACTTCACCCCATGCACCAACAACATGGCCGAGTACGAGGCACTACTCCACAGCATGCGAGCTGCCAAGGAGATGAACGTCAACCGCCTACGCTGCTACGGAGACTCCGACCTCGTCGCTGGGCAAGTCGCTGGCACCTACGACGCCGTCTCTCCCACCATGGGGGCATACCGCCAAGCAGTGGACAAGCTGGGCGGACACTTCGCAGGCTACTCCGTCGAGTGGATCGACAGGCGGAAGAACGAGGAGGCCGACTCACTCTCTCGCATCGGGTCGGCTCGACTCGTACCACCCGCCGGCGTCTTCCTCGACATGATCACCAAGCCATCCGTCTCTCCCCCAAGGGAGATTGACATCGGGGTCCCGCTGCAACCAGAGGCAGCCTTGGTTGCACTCATTGCCGAGCCAGAAGACTGGACTAGGCCGTACATCGCCTACCTAGAGGGAGGCACCTTGCCGGCAGACGAAACAGACGCCCGGATGATAACGCGACGCTGCAAATCCTTCGTCATAATCGACGGCGAGCTCCACAAGCGCAGCGTGACCGGCGTGTTCCAACGCTACGTCCAACCCGCCGAAGGACGCAAGATCCTCCACGACATCCACTCCGGTGACTGCGGCCACCACGCCGGAGCCCGCTCTCTGGTCGCAAAGGCTATGCGACACGGCTTCTACTGGCCCACCGCACACGCCGACGCCGTCGACATTGTCCAGCGGTGCGCCGGGTGCCAGAAGTACGCCAACCAGACACACGTGCCGAGCTCAGCGCTCAAGACAATCCCCATCACCTGGCCATTCGCCGTGTGGGGGCATGGACATGGTAGTCCCTTTCAAAAAGGCCCCCTCCGGCTTCACCCACCTCCTGGTCGCGGTCGACAAATTCACAAAGTGGGTGGAGGCCAAGCCAGTCCGAAAATGCGACGGAAGACCGCCACCAAATTCCTACGCGAGCTCATATATCGCTACGGGTTCCCAAACAGCATCATCACGGACAACGGCACCAACTTCGCCAAAGGAGCCATGGCCGAGTTCTGCGAGGAACATCACATCCGACTCGACCTCGCGTCGCCGCCCCGAGTCCAACGGCCAGGCGGAACGGGCCAACCAGAGCATCCTCCACGGCCTGAAGCCGTGGCTCCAAGTACCACTCGAGCGCACCGCCGGGTGCTGGGTCGAGGAGCTACCCTCCATCATCTGGGGTATCCGCACCTCAGTCAACAGGTCGACAAGGTTCACCCCCTTCTTCATGGTGTATGGCGCCGAGGCAGTCATGCCCACCGACCTCGAGCACGACTCGCCAAGGGTCGTCCACTACACGGAGGCTGCGAACAAACTCGCACGTCAGGATGGAGTCGATCAAGTCGACGAGGCACGCGACCTAGCTCGCTCACGCACTGCCATCTACCAGCAAGGACTCCGCCGCTACCATAGCCGGCGGGTGAAAACTCGCACCTTCCAGGAAGGCGACCTGGTGCTGCGCCTCATCCAGGACAAAAAGGGCATGCACAAGCTCTCCCCCCCATGGGAGGGACCATTCGCCATCGGGCGAGTACTTGGCAACGATGCCTACTACCTCACCAACGTCCGCGGAGACGGAAAACTCGACGTCAAGCAACCATGGAATGTAAACCTCCTACGGAAGTTCTACTCCTAGAACTCCACATATGTATCCTCCAGTCGCTAAGAAATAAAACATATTGGTTACCGCAAATTGTGTCTACTCTCCGTGTCTTGTGCCACTCGCACTCGTAGTAACAGCACCAAGCTAACTGCAGGATTCAACCTCTGGTACAGCGATCGGCGCGGCCAAGTAGTGCGCTACGAGGGCACTGGGTTACCCCAGGACTCGTAACATCCACGAAAAACGCCTACCCGGAGCCCCATTGGAGTCGCCTAGCTCGACTGGCTTAACGAGCCAAGACAACTTCCTTCGCTCCTTACAGCGACCATGATCCTCTGCATCCTCGACACAGCGACTCGAACGGCCAAGTACCACGCTCGGGGACTGACGACCAGTTCAGCGCGAGCGACTAGGGAAAAACGCTAAGTACGAGAGCGTGCCCAGGACTCGCCATGCGACTGACCCAACAGGCCAGGCAGGAGTGATGCGCTCACTCTGACGTGACCAATCCTCACCCACCCTAGAGCTACGACTAGAACCACCAAGTACCACGCTCGGGGACTCGGCTACCCGACCTCGTTCGCGCAAGGGAAAGCGGTGAAGTAAAGAGCACTCATGGGAGTCGCCCTGCGACTGGGTTTCCAAGCTCGGGCGAGTCGACCTCAATAACAAAACGCTCAAAACCACCAACACATAAACAAACGAGGTAAACCCCATAAAAAGGGCGGACGCGCTCGGGGACTCGT
Source organism: Avena insularis (assembly GCA_023614405.1). Classification (NCBI taxonomy): domain Eukaryota; kingdom Viridiplantae; phylum Streptophyta; class Magnoliopsida; order Poales; family Poaceae; genus Avena; species Avena insularis. Next base: position 262,413,766 of record CM042695.1, read on the forward strand.
TCAATCCTCAATCTCAAACGCAAGACAATTCACAAAATAACACGATATCCCATTATAGCAGATCAAAGTTGTTACAAAATACATGTTGCGCCTAATGGCCGAACTGCTACTAACGCCCCAGGGTACAAAGTTTTACTCCGCAGGCTTCGACGACGACTCGCCGCCACCCTTGTGGTTGCGAATGAAGGGAGTGTACGGGTTCGACGGGTACGTCGTCAGCTCACCCGCCATCGCCGCACGGAAGGGCTGCTTGATCTTGAAGTCTCGGTGCGGCTCGGTTCGGTCGCGCGACGATCGTCTCCTGATAAGGAAGGAGATCGCCCATCGCCCAGACACGATCGGAGTATACCGCGGCACGGTCCGTCAGCTTCAGCACTTCGGCAATCTCCACCGAGCCCGTAGACGATGGGTAGCCACTCGTCACGTTGTCCAGATCGAAGTCCTCCGGGAAGTGGGCGAGCCCAAGGCTGAGCGCCGTCGCCGCCCCACGCTGGAATGCCGACCGCGTCATGAACTCGACGACCGATGGCGCCTTCTCCAAGTATCGCCACACTTCGACGAGGTCGCTGGGAATCACTTCCGTGGGCGACATCTCCTAAAGATACGCCCGAATGCAAGCCGCAGACAAAGTGGCTGAGTCGACCAGAGTGGCCACATCGCCGCTGCGTCGTCATCGCGCCTCCTCCGAGCTGTCGATGATCCGACCTGTGAACAGAGGGTGGCAGTGAGTACAACAAAGATCACGCAATGCAAATATTACAAGCAGAGGCAGGCACGCTTACCAATCAAAGGACGAGCGAGATCCGTGATGAAGCTTTGAAGGGAGGATTAGTCGTCTTGTAGCCCAGCAACAAGGGCGTCAGAGACCTTACGCTCCTCAGCGGCGGCCGTGACAGCAGCCTTGGCCAGCCCATCCGCTGAACTCACCTCCTCCTTCGCTTCCTTAAGCTCGCGCTCAAGGTCGGCGATCCGATTCTCAGCCGAGCTCAACGCAGATTGAGCCGCCGTCAATTCACTTGCCAGGACAAGGCCCTGGCGTACCTCCTCTTCCTTCGCAGCAATCGCCTGGAGTCCCTTGTTCGCCTCTTGGACGGCGACAAGTTCCTTCTCCGCGCGACACTTCGCAGCAAGCCGATTGGCTGATTCACGCTGCAAACCCTGTGCACAAGTCAAACAGTCAACAAAAACGAAATCCTAAGTGCCCACCCGCTGAAAGTCAGCGACTGACCACTCGGGGACTGGAGATCAAAAATCCTAAGTGCCCATCCGCTGAAATTCAGCGAATAAACACTCAGGGACTGGATATCAAAAATCCTAAGTGCCCACCCACTGAAATTCAGCGACTAGACACTCGGGGACTGGGTGCGAGAAATAAAAACAAAACACCAAAAGAATCTGACCACTTCAACTCAGTGTCCCGATCCTCGAGGACTGGACATACCTGGATGGCTGCGTCAAGCATGCCATGAAGCTGTAGCGCGTCCACGGATGCGAGAAGAGCCGGAGTGTGCCCGCGATGCTGCTCGACCTCCGTTTCGGCGACCCCATGTACGCGGCTCGATGGCGTGGTACCACTCGCCGTAGCCGCTTTGGCCATGAAGCGGGGGAAGGTCGCGATGGATGCGCCGGCACCAAAAGAGGCTGGCTCGGCCATCCCAGGCGAGGAAGCACCCTCCTTGATCGTCAAGGCCGCCACCACCGTAGGATCACTCGGAGCAATCGTCGTGTCATCCGACACCGTGACGACATCGTCGCTCTTGGCCTTCTTGGCACTGTCTGTGGGGGCAGCGACCTCATCAGCCTTCCTCTTCCGAGAAGGGTCTTCCTCGGCGACGACTGGTGGCACTTTGGCCACGGACGGGTGGCCTATCTTTTTAACCCCAGTCCTGCAAATTTATTACATGAGCAAAGTGGTCTGAGTACAACGAAAAGTAAGGCAGGTGAATAAAACTCACTTGGCGACTGGTATGAACCGCAGCCCCGTGCGGATGTTAGCCGGCTTCTCCAATTCGGGGCCCAGTTTCCGACTGAGGCCCATCTCCAGGACATCATGCGCCCAAGACACGGACGGCCTCTTTGTTGACGAGGCCGCGACAGGAGCCTCCACAACGTTTTCGGCAGGAGCTCTCACAGGAGGCGGTTGCCGGGCGGGCCTGACCCAGACCGTAGGCTGGGCGAATGCGGGAGCAATCGAGGCAAGAGGTACCTCACTTAGGACGGCGGTGACATCCGGTGCTGCCGTCGTCTATGGCGCTTCATCCCTGGCCAGGCTGGTGGCGTCGGAACTACTCGCCAAACGAGACGGAGATGCCTGTCTTGCTGGCTTCGTCTTCCTCTTCGGAGGGGCCTTCACTTCCTTCTTCTTCTTATTTTTCGACGGAGTGGCCTCGCGACGCGAGGTGTGCTTGGGGAGCTCGTCGTCGTCATCGTCATGATGTTCAAGACTTCTACTCGCCTCGAGTTCGCGCTGACGCTGCCCGCGAGTTTTGCGAACCAGTGGGGCGGCCTCCTCCTCGGACTCGTCGTCATCGTCACTCCTGTCGCTCTCAGCACCGCCCTTGGCGGGAGGCAACTCGCCCCCGTCCTGGACGGACGAGCTCGAGTTCTCGTCGTCCGCGGGTGGAAGCCACCCTTCCACCACTTGAAATAACTGCAGCAAGCATGAAGTAATATCAATATAACTGCGACAGCATCAACTGCGACTACGAATGGTAGAAAGTGACTTCGCGTCCAGGTACGCCGCTTGGGTAATCTTCTTCAATGCCGGGACGTAGTCCTCGTGTTTCCACTCGGCGAGACAGGACTTCGTGGAGTCTTCCCGGCCCGTGTACTCGTACATGTAATAGTCATGGCGGGCTAGGGGAACGAGTCGCCGCCCAAGCCAACAGTTGTACAAATTGATGGTCTGAAGACCCTTATTCTTCAGGCCGCGGATGGTTTGAAGCATCTCATCCACGACCATCCGCTGGTCATTAGAGCTTGCCGACTTGGAGTCGGCGTGGTTCGGGCCGGTCGGCGGAATACCTTGGGATCGCCACCTCGCCGTCTGGAGTCGCCTCGGTGACGTAAAACCAGGACTTCTTCCACTCGCTTGCCGTCTTGGCAGGTAGCATCAGGTCGAAGAAGAAGGCTTTCGACTTGAGCTGGAACGTCAGGCCACCCGCCGCCAGCATTGGGCCGCCTGATTCTTCACGACTAATCCTCCCGTGGAACAGATCTTGCCGCAGGGGGAAATAGGGCCTGCAGCCTAGGTAGCACTCGCAGAATGCCACAAAGATGGCGAGCTGCTCGATGCTGTGTGGGCCCAGGTCCGATGGCTGAATCCCGTAGTAGGCATAGAAGCGTCGGAAGAAGAGAGATGTGGGAAACCCCAGCCCCCGCTCCAGGTGGCTGGTGAAGCAGACGAATTCTCCCTCGCACGGGTCCGGAGTCACCTCTCCGGCCACGGGGATGCGCCACCTGCCGGCGCGCAGGATCCCGGCTTCCTCGAAAGACGCCAGTAGCACTCTCGTGCACTTGGACCTGCCCCACGGCTCGGCGGAGGGGGCCATTGGCGGAAAGGTTCGAGGAGGTCGGAGGATTTTGGATCGATTGGATCGTGATGCAGAGGAAAACGGAGATGCGCGAAATCGGTGGAAATGACGAGAGGGTGGTTCTCCGATCGCCTACCATTTCCTTTATATAGCAGTTGTTACCCGCCAAATCAGGGAGCCATTACTATGTGGTGATTACGCCAAAAGTTACTGCTGGATTACTCCAACAGCTAGTTTTGACTGCGTCTGACGGTCCAACTTCATCCATTCGACTCGCCGACCTTATCACTACAACAGTGACTAAATATTTCGCCGACACATTACGAAGCTGCGACCGAATGACTAGTTTTTCCTTTATTCAGAGCCCGCCACCGATTCGATCGGAGTCCGCATTGGACCGAATGCTCGATTGCCGGCAACCACTGCGCCAATCGACGGCCTCGGGGACTACTGCTGGGGATATGCCTACCGGGTATACCCAGCAGGACGTTTCCGACTGGCCTAGGAACTGGCGAGTAGGCCTGCAGGACGGCGACTGGATCAAGACCTGGCATGGACCCAAGCGACTGAAAGTTGAAGGCCCAGGAGAGTAGATAGGCCCAGTCGGATTAGGTTAAACGAGTACCGAAACCTTAACGGTTGAGATATGTAAACCCTAGGAGGGTGAGTCTATATAAACCTCCCAACAGGGCGTGTAGAGGATACGTTCCACCATCCACCCAAGCGACTCGCCGCCTAGCCGTCGAGCTCGCCCCATTGTACCTTCATCATAATACAATCTAGCAGGAGTAGGTCTTTACCCTCCGGGGGGGCGAACCTGGGTAAAACCCTGTGTCTCCGCCCTCATCTCGCACCGCAGATGGCTGGCCGCCCTTGCCCTTCGTTCTACTACTCGCTGCTGATTGCAGCATCTGCCGTGGTCATTCCCACGACATATAGCAGCCTATTTCGACTATGAGATATGGCAGATGGATGTCAAAACGACTTTCCTTGACGGAAATTTAACCGAGGACGTGTATATGATACAGCCCAAGGGTTTTGTCGATCCGTCTAATGCTGACAAGGTGTGCAAACTTCATAAATCCATTTATGGGTTGAAGCAAGCATCTCGGCGTTGGAATATTCGCTTTGATGAGGTAGTCAAATTGTTTGGCTTCATCAAGAGTGATCATGATTCTTGTTTATACAAGAAGTTTGGTGGGAGCAAAGTAAACTTTCTAATCTTATATGTGGATGACATATTACTGATTGGAAATGATGTCCAGATGTTGCAAGAAACCAAGGAATCATTGGAAAGGAGTTTCTCAATGAAAGACTTGGGTGAGGCAACATACATCCTCGGAATCCGGATCTATAGAGATAGATCAAGGAGGCTCATTGGATTGAGTCAGAGTACTTATTTGGACAAAGTGTTGAAGAAGTTCAACATGGAATCATCTAAGAAGGGGTTCTTACCGATGTCCCATGGTGTAAAACTTAGCAAGACTCAGTGTCCTTCAACAACTGATGAGCGAAGTCGGATGAGTGCGATTCCGTATGCTTCTGCGGTCGGATCCATCATGTACGCCATAATTTGTACTAGGCCGGAGGTTTCATATGCTCTAAGTGTTGTGAGCAGATACCAGGCTGATCCTGGAGAAATCCACTGGACAGCGGCTAAAAATATCATAAAGTACTTGAGAAGGACTAATGATATGTTCTTGGTTTATGGTGGTGAGCTGAACTCAGTGTAAAGGGTTACACGGATGCGAGTTATCTTACCGACTCTGATGATTCTCGTTCGCAATCCGGATACGTGTTTATTATAAATGGAGGTGTTGTGAGCTAGAAGATTTCCAAGCAAGAGGCGTATGCGCATCTACAATGAGGTTGAGTATATTGCCTCGGAGGCAACAAAGGAGGCTGTTTGGATGAGGAATTTCCTCATGGATCTTGGTGTGGTTCGGCTCCAATCCATTGGACGTGTATTGTGACAACAATGGTGCTATTGCACAAGCCAAGGAACCTAGACAACACCAGAAGAACAAGCACATACTCATGCGGTACCACCTGATTCGCCAGTTTGTGGATCAGGGTGATATCAAGTTATGCAAGATACACACGGATGCAAATATTACGGATCCGTTGACAAAGCCATTACCACAGCCGAAGCATGAGGTGCACCTGAGAGCCATGGTCATTAGATGCTTAGACATGTGATGTTGGAAGATTGACTCTAGTGCAAGTGGGAGACTGTTGGGAATATGCCCTAGAGGCAATCATGTATGATGATATTTCCCATTGTATTCATAAAGATATTAAGTTATCCTTGTGTAAACATCTTATGTGTATCATTGAATATGTGATTCGGTTGTGGAACTATGCGTTCATATTGTTTGTACTAAATATCCTTGGTCATTGAGGTTGTGCTGGACACACAACTTAGACCAATGTGAAAGTTGGCTTGATGACTCGGTTCCACTTGTCATGGGCATGGAGATGCTATTCCAACCTACACAGACTTGGCTAAAGAGTTTAGCGAGTCGGATTGACCCATATCAAGGTACAATGAACAAGTTGTCATTTGTATATCTCAATCAATGTAATACTTAGACCTGAGGTTATTGCATAGTCCGAGTAGTGGATCACCGACTTAGGCTCTGTCAAACGCTGATCCATAACTGGGAAGTTATAAAGGCAGAGTTCGGGTCGACTGAGAATCAAGCTGCGTGATGTGAATAACCAAGATGGGATTTTGCCCCTCCACTTGGAGAGATATTCTCTGGGCCCTCTCGTGAGATATGATTCGGAAAGCATGGCCATGCACGACTCAGTTAAGTGTTAACCGAGGCGATCGACTAAGAGTTAGTCGGGTGAATCACTTATCTCGGATCGAGAAGAGAGTCGGACTATTTAAGGGATGACATATATTCGCCTATAGTCCGACAAGGTATATCGTGAGGCAAAAGGGACTCGGACGTAAGTCGCATTGGAAAGGCAAGTCGTCATGACTCTTTGGTACTTGGGAGTCGGCACGTTCTGCTAGGAGCCGCTGCCGACTGATCGATTGTGAGTCGGACTCCAATCGTGTCCGAGTAGCCATGAGCCTGCCGGGTCACACACTTAAGAGAGGGAGCAAGTTCGGATTGGATCTGAACCGGAAATCTGGTCGGGTTGGACCCGAGCCGGATTAGGACTAAGTCAGTGAGTCGGACTCGCGGTGAATAGTGTTGTATGGGCTTTAGTGAATGGGCCGCGCGAGCAGAGCCCACGTTCACTCCCTATATATAGTGGAGCATCGTAACCCAGAAGGGTTAATCGTTGTTCGGTTAGGTCATTCCATGTGTTGGAAACCCTAGATCCACAACAGTCCTGCCGACGAAATGAATCTAGCAGTTCGTCGCTAGCGCTCCTTCTTGTACGTGTGGATACCAGCGGAGGTTTTGTACGATCAGCACCAGGACGATTGGATCGCAAAGAACTGCACTGCATCAACTAATGTGCTTCATCAGTAATCCTCAACTGCGCGTCTAGTGGTAAACCTCGTGGCCTTCTACCTCGGCTAGATCTTGGGATCACCACATTAGAGGAAAAAGTTTTGTTTTATCTCTGCGTGGCCCAACATGCACTTCTACTAAAAACAACTACAATGCATAGGAAAATAAGTAGGACATTTATGATAGTGCCACTTTCCTTTGTTGTTGATGTAGTCATTCAAACAATCCTCACAATTGCAATCGTTGCACTCGTCACAATCACAAACGTTGTACTCCTCGCAATCTATCGATTAAAACAAGTGCGTAACAAACATACCATTCAAAACATTACAATTATGCACAATACAACAAAACAATGATGAACAAATGCATGCATGACAATTTAATATGTAACAATGGTTGTAATTAGTTCTCTGAACAATATTAGATTACATGATGCATGTAGGAGACCATTTAATGCAATAGGGTATTTATTATTAATTCTTGATTGCCATTAGAGAGGTTTTAATAGTTCTGTTGGAACTTTTGCACTAATTGCCATATTAAATTTATATCTGAAGTGTACTGGATAGAGATCATTATTACGAACCAGTAGCAATTGGATTCACCCTAAACGAAGCTGTAAATCTTTTCTTATGATTTAATTACTATTTAGTAAGGTTAAAATCATTTAAATAGTTTAATTTGTCTAAAATTAAAACTATAATTATATCTGTAATCTACACGATATTGTGATTCGAGAGACATATTATTTATATTTTTCTGATCTACAAAAGATTTGTTGTGAATTTAATAACCTAAAAGGCCATTAAAACTATTTAAATCTCTATAGTAATTCTACACTATAAAAGTTGTATCTAATAGTATATTAATATTTTATATGACATTAGGAATCCATAGATACTTTATTTGTATTTTTCTGATATACAGATAATTTACTATGATTTATTATGTCTAAAGTGTCTATAAACTATTTAATTTATTACAGTAAAACTATACTGTACAAGTCAGGTCTAATAGCATATTAATATTTTACACAATTTTATGAATCCATAGGTATATTACTTTCTATTTTTGGATGTCCAGATCTTTTATTATGATATTTACAAAATTAAATCAATTTCTGCCAAGAAATTCAATTTCCATAATCAATTATTAAATAAGTGTTGACTGGCAGTTGACAATGGTGACGTGGCTGCTGACCTGGGCGATGACTGGGTAGACATGTGGCACGATCTTGTTGGTCGATACCCCTTTGGTTAAAGGATCTGTTGTGGGGCATCCAGATCGGATCTAACGGCCGAGAATAATAGCTTCGGGCTCACCGGCGGGGTCAACGACGACGGCGGCAGATGGTCAGGTGGCGAGTTTCGGTGGTCAACGGCGGTGACTAAGTAAACAACGGTGTTCTCCTCCTCCTCACGGTCACGTACGAATGCTCTGTGACAACCTTTCTCTCATAGAACAGCAAGGAACTGCAGCTGCACATGCTCGGTTTCGGCGAACTTCGGCGAGAAATCGGCGGCGATTGGCTGTGTCATAGAGTGGGAAAACAATATGAGATGATGCGGTGGTTCGAATAGATCAAAATAGAGAAAAAGGGGAGGAATAGGAGCTCGAAATCGACCCGTGCCCTTGATTTTCGAAGCTCCAGCGAGAAAATCTGGTGAGATCGGAATTGATCTAGATTAGACTGTTTATGGCCGGAATCAGGCGAGATTTTTTTAGGAAAAGAGGAGACAGAGGTCGGAGATATTTATTTGATACTTATATTGGCCAGGGGCAAGCAAATCGACTCGGAATCGCTGGTTTTACCCGCAGTTTGAACGAACTGTTATGGCGTTCGTTTCCTGGAGTGTTGGCAACAAAGAGGACAAGCGGTGGGCTTCATTTGGCAGGGAAAGGAAAAAAATGACAAACGTAGAGAGGCAGGGAGCTCGTTGCACGCTCGCCTGGTGTGCTGCGCGTACTCCCGTGCTGGGCCGGCCCGTTTGGCTGGTTTGGCGCATTAATCTTTTTTTTCTTTTTTTTGTATTTTTAATAACTCTTTTATACTAATTCCAAAAGGAGTGAATTTTGTTTTCAATTTTTTCTAAATTCAAGTAGATCATCATATGGTGGTAGTTTGGCATTACTTTGCCTATTCAAAATACTGGGTTTATATAATCCTTATTTATTCCTCACATAGGAACAAAATAGCACATAGTATTTAGGGTTTTAGGTCTTCAAATTCAATCCTTGCAAATTTTTGCTTGTATGCAATGCAATGATCATGAATGACATGTAATTTTTTTCTTTTATAGTCCCAATTTCTAAAATATTGGGATGTGACAGTACAACATGGAAGGATAAAACCAAATTAAGAAAGGTATGACCTCTCTAGAAGCGATGAACCGGTAAAACCTTCAAAACCCAAAACACAAGAAGTTGAGCTTGAAAACTCCGATTGGGATGAAACCAATTTTGTTGGAAAGATAAAACCAAGTAGAACCCAACAAAATGTGAAATGTTGGATACCACCAAGGGAGAAAATATCAAGTATATATATGTGAGATATCTCCTAAGGTGTGGAGCCGAAAAACCCGCACAATCAAGAATGTAATAAGATATGCAAGGAAAATCCTTATTTGATGAACTAGAGATTGTTATGATGATAACCACAATCTCTAGATCCTCTCACGGAAAAGAAACAAATAACAATCAAGAAAGATGATGCTATGAATGCAAAGGTTTGAGCTCTCTCTCTGAACGATGTGATCGAGACACCCGCTTGAGAGCCCCTCTTGATAGTACGGCTATCTATCCTAAATCCGGACTCCCAACAACACAAGACCGGCAAAAGAGAAGCCCTATCAAGATCATACCTTTGCCTTGAGCAATCCACTTGAACTTGATGTAGATCGTCTTGTTCTTCTCAAGTGGGAACACCTTTCTTGATTGCTCTTGCTTGATGAAGATGAGGACTTGCAAATTTCTCCCCATACTCTATGGGGAAAGTTCTTCTTTGAACTTGTCTTCATCACTCCATTATCATGAGGATGGCAAGCTTCAAGCATGAGGTCTTCTAGAGATGGCGCATCTTGAGCTTGCCCTTCTTCATCCCTTCTTGAGGTTGATCCATCTTGATGCAACTCTTTGCATTTGTCTTGATCAACCTTCAATCTCCTTCTTTCTTCATGATTCAACCTTGAGAACAACACATGTCCCAAGCGATGCCAATGGACAAACCTACAAGTGAAACTCAATTTACATATTAGTCCATAGAGATTGTCATTAATTACCAAAACCACACATGGGGTCTTACATGCCCTTTCAGTTATCTCCCAAGAAGTACTTTTATTTAATGCCTTTAAGTTAGGCACAAGAAGCAAGAATCAAGTATTTTCAAATGAAGAAGCATTAACATTAAACCTTGCTTTCAAAGGAGGAGCAAAAAGAAACTTCTCTCTCCTTATAGGGAAGTGTTCAATACCTTTCTTGAATGGAAATTGATATTTAATGGTGCCTTCTTTCATATCAATGATGGCACCAATAGTTCTAAGAAAAGGTCTTCCCAAAGTAATAAGACAAGAAGCATTGTATTCAACATCCAAAACATAGAAATCAACAGGGACATAATCATTGTTAACTATAATAAGAACATCATTAACACTCCCCATGAGTTTCTTTTTAGCATTATCATTAAGTGGGACATCCAAATAGCAATCTTCCAAAGGTGGCAAATCAAGCATTTCATAAATATTTCTAGGCATAATAGAGACACTAGAACCAAGATCACATGAAGATTTGAGATCAAAGTCATTCATTTGCATATTAATGATAGGTTCCCAACTATCTTCTACTTTCCTAGGAATAGAGGCTTTGTGTTTCAACTATTCTTCCTTAATTTTAATGAGAGCATCTGTAATGTGCTTGGTGAAAGCCACATTCATATCACTAGCATCAGGACTTCTAGCAAGCTTTTGTAGGAACATAATCACTTCAGAAATATTGCAACCATCAAGATCAAAATCAAACTTAGCATCACTAGTAGTAGACTCATTGGGTTTAGGCATTATGGTAGGAGGAATAGGGACTTATTGTGGTTTGGTGGCATCCATATTGGTGGTGGTGCTAGTGCACACACTATTATTTCTAGCATTTCAGTTTATCTTTCCCACTTAGCATGTAGTTGGGCTAACAATCTAACATTTTCATCAATAGTAACTTGTATGGCATGAGTAGCAGCAAAGATACTTTCCAAGGTTTTAGGTTTAGCAGCCATTTTATTAATCAAAGAGGACCGTGCTTCAAACAAGGAGGAAATATTTTTCTCGGCACTCAATTTTTTTGACTGTAAACTAGGAATCTCTCTATTCAAATTCTCAAGTTGATGACTAATAATTTTCAAGATGGCAGATTGTTCTTCCATAGTTTTAGTGAAAATCTTGTTTTGATCATATTGCATTTGCATAAAGTTTTTAGTGGATCTCTCAACTTCTAGAATCCTATCTGCACTAGGCATTCCAGATCTACCATGAGAAGTATTACCATTATTAGGAGGATAAGGCCTATAGTTATTACCATAAGCATTGTTGCAAAAATTATTATTCCTAATGAAGTTCACATCAACTTGCTCTTGTTGAGCAACCAAAGAAGCTAGGGGAACATTATTTGGATCAATTTGAGCTTTTCCATTAACAAGCATAGCCATGATAACATCAATCTTATCACTCAAAGAGGAGGTTTCTTCAACAGAATTTACCTTCTTACCATGTGGAGCTCTCTCAGTGTGCCATTCAGAATAGTTGACCATCATATTATCAAGGAGCTTTGTTGCAGCACCCAAGGTAATGGTCATAAAGGTACCTCCAGCAGCTGAATCCACCAGGTTTCTTGAGGACAAGTTTAAACCTGTATAAAAAGTCTAGATAATCATCCAAGCAGTTAGTCCATGAGTGGGACAATTCTTAACCAAAGATTTCATTCTTTCCTAAGATTGAGCTGAAGGGATACGGGTAGGCTACACTAGTGCAAATCAAATTTTCTACCGCGTAAACCTGGATTACTATTGTTATAGATCACGGGATTACCACTAGACGCGTAGTTGTGGAACTTGATGAAGCGCGTCGAGGCAGTGCAGACATTCTACGTCTCCTCCTTGTCCTCGTCCCATGAGCATCTCCCCTTTCGCGGCTCGTCCAAGTGCTATAGCTATAGCACCTCCGAGGTATCCACACTTACAGGGTGGAAGCATCAGACGCCGGACTGCTAGGTCCACGCGTGCAACACAGGCGTGAGGAGTGGTGACTAGGGGAATCATCTAACTCTGGTCAGCATGTCCCACCCTCTCTTATATAGGCGTCCCTAGGGGGCTTCTACATTAGCAGCCCATTAGTATCCTAAGCCTGGTCTAATTCGGATCTAATCCTCATTAGGCTTCCAGCCCCTTAAGTGTGTGACCCTATAGGTTCATATACTTATAGACATGACACAAATACAATTATTCTGTCAATAGTTGGTAGCGGCCTCTAGCAAGACGTGTCAACTCCTAAATGCATACAAAGATCATATTGGACGAACCATCACAAGGTTTAGTACATGTTTTTCCCTTTGCCTCATGATATTTCGTCTAGCTCCAAGCTGACCTCCCTTCTCGATACTGTGATTTGGAATCCCTTTACTAGGTTAAATCTTAACCTTATGTAGCACGGCCATGCATTTCTGGATCCGATCACTCGAGGGACCCAGAGATATCTCTCTCAAGTAGAGATGTGCAAATCCCATCTTGATTGACCATTCCTTGCAGCATGCTTCAGGACAAACCCGAAAGCTACCTTTATAACTACCTAGTTACGGAGTAGCGTCTGATAGCCCCAAAGTAGGTCGATCCACATCTCAAGCACATGCGACAATCTCAGGTCTAAGGACAGAATGTACATGATGTGTAGAGAGAGTTGCAAGTCTAATTGTCAATCTCAAGTTGGGTCAGTCCAACCCCATGTTCATAACATGTGTCCACATCATTGCTTTGACATCTCCATGTCTATGACTTACGAAACATAGTCATCAACCAATCGATGTGTTGGTCTATTATTCACGTGTGTCCTCACATGAACTCCGACTAGGGACAACTATTAAATAACCATACAAGTTTAGAGTTTCACAAAAAATTCACATAATTGCCAATCAATACAAGTTGTCTGATATGGATATTCAAGGAACATTACAATAACTCATGGATACACAAGAAATATAATCATCTCTATGATTGCCTCTAGGGCATATTTCCTTTAGACTCCCACTTGCACATCAATGTAGATTGTATCTAATACCTATTGCTCTTGCCTGCGCCTCATGCGCAGGCTGCGGGAGTGGCTTTGTAAAAGGATCATCAACATTTGAGTCCGTATGTATTTTGCATATCATGACACTACCATCCTCAACGAACTCACGAATCTGATGGTAACGCATGCGAATATGTTTGTTTTTCTGGTGTTGTCTAGGCTCCTTGGCTTGTGCAATAGCACCATTGTTGTTACAATAAACGTCCATGGGATTGGACGCGCCCTGAACCACACCAAGAGCGATCAGGAAATTCCTAATCCAAACAACTTCCTTTGCAGCCTCCGAGGCGGCAATATATTCAGCTTATGTTGAAGAGGAGGCCATCGTATCTTGCTTGAAACTTTTCCAACTCACAGCACCACCATTCATGACAAACACATAACCAGATTGCGATTTGGAGTCATCTGAGTCGTTAAGGTAACTTGCATCTGTGTAACCCCTTACACTGAGTTCATCCTCACCTCCATAAACTAGGGACACATCCTTAGTCCTTTTCAAGTACTTAAGGATGTTCTTTACCGCTGTCCAGTGACCTTCACCTGGATTATCCCGGTATCTGCTTGTAACACTTAGAGCATAGGAAATATTTGGGTGAGTACATATCATTGCATACATGATGGATCCAATAGCCGAAGCATATGGAACCATGCTCATGCGCTCACGCTCATCAGTAGTCGAAGGACAGTGAGGCTTGCTGAGTTTAATGCCGTGAGACATGGGCAAGAACCCCTTCTTAGCCTCTTCCATGCTGAACTGTTTCAACACTTTGTCAATGTATGTACTCTGGCTTAATCCAATTAGCCTTCTTTATCTATCTCTATAGATCTTGATGCCCAGAATATACGCCGCTTCTCTTAAGTCCATCGAAAAACTATTTTTCAATGAGGTCTTAACAGACTCGAGCATAGGAATGTCATTTACAATCAGCAATATGTCATCTACATATAAGATTAGAAATACAAGCACTTCCCACTTTCCTTCTTGTAAACACAAGGTTCTTGTCCGTTTTTTATGAAGCCAAACTCCTTTACAACTTCATCAAATCGAATGTTCCAACTCCGAGATGCTTGCTTCAGCCCATAAATAGACTTTAGAAGTTTGCATACCTTTCCATCATTGTTTGGATCGGCAAAACCTTCGGGCTTCATCATATACACGTCCTCAGTTAGGATTCCATTTGGGAAAGCCGTCTTGACATCCATCTGCCATATTTCATAGTCGAAATATGCAGCAATGGCTGGAATAGTCCGTATAGATTTAAGCATCGCTACGGGCGAGAAAGTCTCATTGTAGTCAACTCCTTGAACTTGTCGAAAACCGTTTGCAACAAGTCGAGCTTTATGGATGTGAACATTTCCATCCATATCAATCTTCTTCTTATAGATCAATTTGCATTTGATGGCTTTAAAACCATCAGGCAGGTCAACCAAGTTCCAAACTTGATTGTATCCCATGAACTCTATCTCGGATTTCATGGCGATCAGCCATTTCTCAGAATCTGGGTCTACCATCGCTTCTGCATAGTTCGCAGGCTCATCATTGTCTAACAATAATAATTTCCGCGCTTCGCGGAGCCTCGCCGACCTTCGTGGTTGTGGTGCTTCTATTGCCACGGGTTCCTCAACTTGTTCTGCTACAATAGCATCACTCGTAGAAGCATCCCCGACTGGCTCATCTTGAACTTCTTCAAGTCGCACCGATCTTCCACTCGTTCCTTTTGTGAGAAACTTTTTCTCTAGGAAAACACCGCTACGAGCGACAAACACTTTGCCCTCTTCTCGGTTGTAGAAGTAATACCCTAAGGTTTCCCTCGAATATCCCACAAAAATGCAATTATCCATTTTGGGTGTTAGCTTGTCCGACTGAAGTCGCTTGACAAATGCATCACAACCCCAAATCTTTAGAAAAGACAAACTGGGATTCTTTCCAGTCCACATCTCATATGGTGTCTTAACTACGGATTTAGATGGTACCCTATTAAGTGTGAAAGCTGCCATTTCTAGAGCGTATCCCCAAAATGATAATGGTAAATCCGACTGGCTCATCATCGATCGAACCATGTCCAACAAAGTTCGATTGCGCCGTTCAGAGACCCTGTTTCTTTGAGGCGTTCCAGGCGGCATGAGTTGTGGAACAATTCCGCAACTATTAAGATGATTGCTAAATTCATGACTCAAATATTCACCTCCACGATCAGATCGCAATGCCTTTATTTTCTTGCCACGTTGATTCTCTACCTCACTATGAAACTCCTTGAACCTTTCAAAAGTTTCAGACTTATACTTCATCAAGTAGACATAACCATATCTACTAAAATCATCAGTGAAAGTAATGAAGTAGTGATATCCTCCTCTGGCTGTCGTGCTCATTGGTCCACATACATCAGTATGTATGAGTTCCAACAAGTCTGTCGCTCTATCGGGTAAACCCGAAAAAGGCGACTTGGTCATCTTTCCAAGTAAACAAGCCTGACATGTCTCATATGATTCAAAATCAAACAAAGTTAGAAGACCATCACCATGGAGCTTCTTCATGCGCTTTTCACTTATATGCCCCAAACGACAGTGCCATAAATAGGTAGGACGAAGCCTTTTAGCACTAACATTGTAAACAGTTGCATCATCAAGATTTAAAATAAATAACCCATTCACAATGGGAGCATTAGCCATAAACATATCATTCTTAGAGATTACACAACCATTGTTCATACTCGCAAATGAATATCCATCCCTCATCAAACATGAAGGTGATAAAATGTTTCGACCCATAATTGGAATGTAATAACAATTATTCAACTCCATAATAAATCCTGACGGAAGGTGAAGTTGCATGACACCGACGAACAATGCAGCAACCCTTGATTTATTTCCGACGCGAAAATCCACTTCGTCTTTCTGCACTTCTCTAGTCCTTATTAGCCCCTGCATCGAATTGCAAATATGAGCAACTGATCCGGTATCAAATACCCAAGAGTTAACATAGGAATCAGCGAGAAGAATGTCCACAACATTTACAACAAGCGTACCTAAGTGGGAAGTACTCTTACTTCCACTCTTCCTCAAAGAAGCCAGGTACTTGCTGCAGTTTCTCTTCCAGTGGCCATGTTCATGACAAAAGAAGAACTCAGTGTCTTCTACAGGTCCAACCTTTTGCTTGGGTGCAGGCTTAGGGATCGTATGCTTAGCCTTGCCCTTATTCTTCCAATAAGTACCCTTTTTCTTGAAGCTAGTCTTGTTCTGCACAACCATCACATGGCTATGCCCTGCACACTTCTTCATGTCACTTTCTGCTATTTTTAGCATCCCGCATAACTCATTAAGGCCCTTCTCCACCCCATGCATATGGTAGTTTGAAATGAACTACCCATAGATAGATGGAAGAGATGCCAAAATGAAATCAGTAGCCAACTCTTGGCCTAGTGGAAAACCAAGTTTTTCCAAAGTCTGACTGTAACTAACCATTTTGATCACATGGGGGCCTACACCTGCTCCCTCTGCTAGCTTGCATTCCACAAAGGACTTGGCGAAATTGTACCTCTCAGTCCTGGCCTGAGTCTGGAACATGTCCCTAAGCGCGACGATCATATCGTATGTTTCCTGATCCTTAAACTTCTTTTGGAGTTCAGGTTCCATGCATGCAAGCATAAGACAGCTAACCTCAAGAAAATCATCACATGCTCTCTTGTAGGCATTTTTAAGGGCAACAGTTGCATTATCAGCAGGTTCATTGGGGATTGGGGTATCCAGAACCGTTTCCTTTTTATCAGACCTGAGAACAATTCTCAAGTTATGGACCTAGTCCGAATAGTTTGTTCCATTTAGTTTATCTTTGTCAAGAATTGAACGCAAAGAAAAAGGTGATGTAGTGTTTGGTGCCATTGATCTACAACAGAAAACATGCAAATACTAAGCCATGTAACCATGAAAGAGTAAAACATATTAAACAATTTAATAGCATATACTCCCACTTAAATCAATATCCCTCTATTGATACAAAGTGATTCAAGATCCACAATTAACAAGTCGACTAGTGAGCTTTAGCATCACTGCTAGAAGACAAGGTAAATCGGTAAGCAACTCTTGCTAATCATATCACATATGGCTCTTGTTGTTGGGTGACATCTCTATGTCAAAACCAGGCACCCAACCTTTATGCCCCCAAGGTCCTTAACTGTTAAGATGACCTTGCCAAGATCACCAACCCTTATGCGTGTAGGTATCCGATACAAACCCATCCAGCCAAGGAAAACCATGGCACCCTAACTTCATAGGCCCACCAACGGTTGTACAGGGCATAGGATGGTGCAAGGTTTGGTTGGGAGGGCATGTTTAACTTAAACTTTGTGAGGGATCGTTCTACTTCTATCATCTAAGCATGCATAGTAGTAAAACGCATAAGAATAGCATTCACATAGATGTGACACGGTATGGCCCATTTTCTCATGGTGATCTCCATCGCCATAGAACATGTTCACCATGATGATCTCCATCTTCATGTTCCATGCGAGCCATCCTCCAAGTGATGAGTCCTCCAAGAAATAATACAAGCTATTACTCCTAACAGCTAGTAATCAAAATTACATAGTATTGGGATCATCACAAGTTGGCACGCAGGCCATTACAATAATTGACAACACATATGGCTCCAGCGGTGTTTCCCTACTCACGACATGCAGGTCATGAAAAATTTCATACATGCATCACATACATATATGGGCCATACTGATCACATACATCATGCAAAAACAAGTTATGCATAGAATCGCATTCTACCGGATCATGTGACATCATAGCACCTAGTTACCTTAACGAGATACAAAAGGGGCTATGACTAAGGGGGGTCTAGGGGTCTCCCTCATGGGTTCAAGGCGCCTATCATGTATCTATGAGAGATCGAATCTATACAATTTTATTTAAGGATTTTGATCGACAAATCAAATTTACCATAAACCAATTATTGTTACAATTCGATCAAACTCCTTTGATCATGATACATCGATTTTAGATCTAGGTTCCGATTCGATCAATCATATTGATCTTCGCATGATTCAACAGGATTTATGTGTCATTGTCTACCCCGATGGCGGAAACCGACTGGTAGGGTAAGTCATTCGACAACCTCAGAATCACGATCACGGAAAGCAAGATCATAGATCAATCCTGAACCACCACAATACAAATGATCACATCATTCATATCAATCTGCATATCACCATATGCAAACATCCTGAACCTAAGACTGAACAACATCGGCTCTGATACCACTGAAGGGATACGAGTAGGCTACACCAGCGCAAATCAAAATTTTCTACCGCGTAAACCAGGATTACTGTTGTCATAGATCACAGGATTACCACTAGACGGTAGTTGCGGAACCTGATGAAGCGCGTCGAGGCAGTGCAGATGTTCTACGTCTCCTCCTTGTCCTCGTCCCACGAGTAGCTCCCCTTTCGCGACTTGTCCAAGTGCTACAGCTGCAGCACCTCCGAGTTATCCACACATACAGGGTGGAAGCGTCAGATGCCGGACTGCTAGGTCCGCGCATGCAACACAAGCGTGAGGAGTGGCGGCTGGGGGAATCGTCTAACCGTGGTCAGCACATCCCACCCTCTCTTATATAGGCGTCCCTAGTGGCTTCTACATTAGCAGCCCATTAGTAGCCTGAGTCTGGTCTAATTCGGATCTAATCCTCATTAGGCTTCCAGCCCCTTAAGTGTGTGACCCTATAGGTTCATATACATATAGACATGACACGAATACACTTATTCTGTCAATAGTTGGTAGAGGCCTCTAGCAAGACGTGCCAACTATGGACATTCAAGGAACATTACAATAACTCATGGATACACAAGAAATATAATCATCTCTATGATTGCCTCTAGGGCATATTTCCTTCATGAGCAACATGTTCATTATCAAGTTGTTTAAATTTCATTATTTCACTTCTCATAGATATGATCTTAGCAGGAGGATAGTATTTTCCAATAAAAGCATATTTGCACTTAATCCAATAATCAATACTATTGCTAGGCAAGGATAACAACCATTCTTTAGCTTTCCCTCTCAAGGAGAAAGGGAACAACTTGATCTTAATAATATCTCCATCTACATCCTTATATTTTTTCATCTCACAAATTTCAACAAAGTTATTGAGGTGGGCAGCAGCATCATCAGAACTAGCACCAGAAAATTGCTCTTTTATCACAATATTCAACAAAGCAGGCTTAATTTCATAAAAGGTAGCATCAGGAGCAGGTGGAGCAGTAGGTGTACTCAGGAAATTATTGTTGTCTGTGCTAGTGAAGTCACACAACTTGGTGTTCTCAGCAGAGTTCATTTTGGCAAAAGTGGAGCAAGCCAACAGCAGCAACAACTAGCGCATGAACTATTTTTGTGTCTGTTTTTGATAAGAAAAGGCAAACCAAACGAAACTATTTTTTTTTGGAGTTTTTGATAAAAGGAGGCAAACAAAACCAAGCAAAAGAAACTAAGCAAAACAAAAACAAAGTAAAGAGAAAGGTTGTGAAGGACTCCCCTTGTGAAGCCATCCTTAGCCTCCCCCGCAACGGTGCCAGAAAACAGCTTGACGCGCTCAGATCAATGTAGAGCTTCGTTGGGAGACCCCAAGAAGAAGGTATGATGAGCATAGCAGCAAGTCTTTCCTCAGAAATAAACCGAGGTTATCGAACCAGTAGGATGAAGGAAATGACCCAAAGGTGTTGTAAGCAACTTGGAAACCTGCACAACACAAACTGAAGACTTTGCCCCAACGAACAGTGAGGTTGTCAATCTCATCGGTTTGCTAAAAACAAAGAATTAACTGTATGGTGTGGAAGGTAATGATGGTTTGCAGAAAGTAAACAGTAGCAGTAGAAGATGTATCAATGGTAAAGATTGGATCGGGGTCCATAGTTCACTAGAGGTGTTCTCCTTAAGATAAACGAACATGAGATGTTGGGTAAACAAATTACAGCGGGGCAATTGACAGGACAGAGCAAGGCATAACAATGCAATACTAGACATTCATGGTCCTATGAGATTTGATTGGGAAATACAACAATATACATAGACCGCCATCCAACTGCATCTATGACTAGTAATCCACCTTCAGGTTATCATCCGAACCCCCTCTAGTATTAAGTTGCAAGCAACGGATAACTGCTTTAAGCAAAGTGTGTAAGGTAAACAATCCACTTGTTCCATGAACAAGAGAACGTTGCTTTCTCCATAGTAGCAACAATACATCTACAACCTTAGAGATTTCTGTCACTTCCCCAGATTAAATAGAGGCATGAACCCACTGTCGAGCATAAATACTCCCTCTTGGAGTCACTATCATCTACTTGGCCAAGATAGCTACTAGAAACGGAGAGCATTGAAGATCACAAACAACTCAGACATGATAGAATCAATAAGATAGAACCATCAATCAATCTGACATAGTAATCTCAATATCCATCGGATCTCCACAAACACAACATGCATGATTACAAATAGATGATCTTGATCATGAACGGAGCTCACAAGATCTAAACATGGTAGCACAAAGGATGAGAAATAACCATCTAGCTACTACATGGACCCGTAGTCCAAGGTGGAACTACTCACGCATCATACCGGAGGCTGGCATGGTGATGAAGAAGGCCTCCAGGATGATCTCCCCTCCGACAGGGTGCCGGGAAGAACTTCAGATCCCCCCGATCTAGGGACGATGGTGGCGGCGGCTACATACTGTTTCGTGGAAGATTGATCAGGTACTTAGGGTTTTGGTATCGGGGGCTTCAGCAAAGAGGCGAGGCAGAGGAGCACCCAGGGTGGCCGCACCCCCAGGTGCGGGCCAGACCAGGCCGCGCGGCTAGGGTGTGTGGCCCCATAGTGGCTCCCCTCCGTCTCGTGTTCTGGCTCCGTGTTCCCCATGGTAAAATATTGACTTTGGCTTTTATCCCGTCCAATTATGAGAATATTGATTTTCTGCCTTTTCTGGAACCAAAAACAGAAGAAAACATGCAACCGGCACTGTGGCATCTTGTTAATAGGTTAGTCCAGAAAACATATAAAAATACCTCAAAGTGAAGACAAAGCAAAGCAAAGTAGATACTAAACAAGCATGGACCATAAAAAATTATAGATATGTTTACAACGTATCAATTACCACCAAGGCCACAAACTTTTGGAGATCTCCACAACTTAATTGGAGGCCCCAAGAACAGACCACAAAGGCCACACACCGTCTAGGGTTCCAAGCACCCAAGAGTAACAAGCTTCTTGATTTCACCAACCAAGTCCTCCGATGAGAACTCAAACCGATGCACCTAATGCAAATGGCAAGAACACCACAAAGATGCTCCAATCCTTCACTCTCAAAATCCAACAAAGCTACTAAAGCTATTGGGGGAATAAGAGAGGGAAAACAAAAGGAGAACAGCAAATCCTCCAAGATCTAGATCCCAAAGATTCACTCACAAAGAGATGAACTGGTTTGGTCAAATTGTAGATTTAGATCTCCTCAATATTTCTCTCAAATAGATGCAAGAATCATTGGATGGGGAGAAATAAATCAATCTCAAAAGATGTCAACAACAATGGTGGAGCTTGAGGGAAAAGAGGAAGAAGAAGCACTAAAAAAGAGAGAGGGGGAGGGGCTTAAATACGGCCCCAGGAATTTCTACCCGTTGGGGGCCAATTTCCGACCTGGTCCGATAGTATCGCTAGTGGGCTGGTAATATCGCCTGGCAAGTAAGCAGCACAAAGGAAATGCACGGGCGACAACAGCTAGTGACATGGCGAGCGACGCGGGAGAAGCGAAGGGAATCAGGGGCGCAAGCGAGCGAGGGGAATCGAGCGAGTGCAAGCAAGCGCGTGCGAGAGGAAGGGCCCACGAGCGAGCGGCAGCGTCCGGATCTGGCCAACTGGGATGGGCGGCCCGATAGTACCGACTAGGCTGGCGGTAGTACCGCGTTGGGCCGGTACAACCGGTCTTGGACCCGAAACACATCCGGGCAGGGCAGAGACCTGAGCAATGCTCAGTAGTGGCCGGTAACAGCATGCGGTAGTACCGCTTGGCCCAGAAACTATTTTCCTTTTTCTTTTTCCCTTTTAAATCAAATAAAAATCAAACTTCAAATTGCAATAACTAGAGCTTGAAAACTCCGATCGAGCCGAAATATTGGATACCACCAAGTGAGAATATATCAAATATTATAATGTGAGATTCCTTCCTTGGTGAGAAGCCAAAAAACCTCCAAGATAAAAAAACACAATAAGTTATAAAAGGGAAATATGTTTTTATGAACTGGAGCTTGTTATGAATTACCATAAGCTCTAGAACCTCATATGGATAAGATTCCAACCAAGAAAGATGATCTAAGTCTGCAAAGGTTTGAGCTCTCTTCGAAAGATATGATCGAGTTACTCACTCGAGAGCCCCTCTTCATAGTATGGCAATCTATCCTAAACTCGGTCTCCCAACTAACAACATGAGACTGACAAAAGGGAAAACCTATCAATATTATATCTTTGCCTTAAACATTCCACTTGAGCTCTATGTAGACGATATTGTCCTCCTCAAGAAAAAACACCTTTCTTGATTGCTCTTGCATGCACTTGCTTGATGAAGACTCGTAACTTGCTCCCCATACACCATGGGGAAACCTCTATTTTGACATTGTCTTCATCGATCCATGATCACCGAGAATGGCAAGCATCACACATGAGATCTTCTAGAGATGGCGCATCTTGAGCTTGCACACCATTTCTTCCAACTTCATTTGGATGATATCTTGAAGAAACACATGAGGAACTCCCATTTTCTTCTTCAAGACACACTTGATCTTCTTTTCTTTATTCTTCTTCTTCATTTCTTCTACCTTGAAGCCAACACATGCTCCAAACGATGCCAACGGATAATTTCTACAAGTGCAACTTAATACAAGCATTAGTCCATAAAGATTGTCATTAATTACCAAAACCACACATGGGGGCCCACATGCTCTTTCACCCAGGCACGGAGAGTTCGGGGTGTTACAGGGCTGGCATGGCTGCCACCGATGGACGGGGAGCTTGGTACTTTTTCGGTGGCATGGCATCACATATCACGTATGGTAGGGGTAAATGGTGAGAGTGGACGACGAGGAGGGGGAAATGATGTGATGTGGAGGGAAAAATGCGGGAGTGGGCAGAAGAAGGAGGGGAACTAGGGTTGTCTGCTGACAAGGATGGTCCATCCACTTTTTTAGTTCTATCCAGTGGCCCAGCTAGCCCCCTGAGTTGGGGTCAGCCTGGGGGCGCCAAATGATTAGTTGGGCCATGTCGATGCCAAATCTGTTTTGGGAGGGGGGCGGGGCGACTAGGCGAGTTTTTTTTGCTTCGAAGCCCCCTTAGCCCGCTTAGGCCTTGTTTTGTACATGGGCATTTTAGTATACAAGGGAGTATTTATCCCACGTGGATTTGGTGAAACTATTCCGTTCACCCAAAACACGAGCTAACCCCCGTCAAGCCAGCCAGCGGCAGAAAATCGAGTTAGACTAGCGTTTCAATACATGTGTGTATCAGAGGTTTTCTACGGGGTTTGCCAGGGCATCTGGGATTTGGCCCATCCAAAAACGACCAACAAAACAATCTAGAGAGGATTTATCGGGATCTTATGCTGAGCTGGAAAAATACTCCCTGGTGCCCCAAAACCTCCGTGCAAACGAGGCTTTAGGGGGCCTTAGAGCATCTCTAACAGTTACCGTAAAAGAGGGAAACCCATAAAATACCTGCTTTTTTAAGGGGTTCATTTCCAAAAAAGGTGCCGATCAATTACTGAAAACGGGACAATCCGAATTTTTATGGGCTCCACAAAAAACCGCACTTTGGCCCGTGCATTCAAGGTCAGGAGGGCGACCTGAACGAGTGACCCGCACAAATCGCGCGCTGAAGTTTCAGCTTGCCACCCGCTCCCTCTCCCCCTTCCACGCACCGCCACCACCCTCCATTACCATCGCCCGTTCCGCCAGATTCGGCCAAATCCGGCGACTCCAAGCTCCCCTCCGTTGCTCCGCATCCAGCCCCTGCCTTCTCCCTCGCTTCCACGGTCTGCCCGCCACCGCACTGTCCGAATCAAGGATGAAATCAACCGAGGAGTTCAACAAGGTCGATCTGTCTGATTCGTCCTCCTCGGACGATTCCGACATCGAGGACCTGCTCCACGAGGATGACGACAACGAGACCACCATCATCATCCTCGTCGTCAAGGAGATGGAGGACCGCACGCGACTGCTGGGTCGGAGGCGCAGCTCGGTGATGTCAACACCAAGATTTTTAATCCCAGATGCCTGTTATGTCATACATCGCAATCCCAGGATTACCATTTTTGCGAGACATAACAGAATTGGATACCACATTACATCATCCATTATAAACCATACATAAGGTCTTACACAAATAAGGATCTCATGATCCAGTTCTTAATACAACTCAAGCAGCGGAATACGTAATAATAACTGTAGCGTAGGCGAAGCTCCATCTTCGGGGTCACAGGCAATGCTGACGATGGGAGATGATCCTAGTTGTCGTAACCTTCCTGGGGTCCATCCTCCAGGTACTCCTCTTCATAGTCTGGCCACGGGAATAGCCAGGGACAAAGCCATGAGTACTCTTTAAGTACTCGCAAACTAATACTAACAAGTGAAGGTTTTTTTTGTAACAGGACACTAAGCTCTAGGGTAGTTTTGCAAAAAGCCAGATTTACATCTACTAAGTTCAGAAGCAAAGAATGCTAGTTAAAGTTTTATAACACCTAAGTGGGAACTTGTATCTCATATCACAACTCTGTTGTGGTCAAGTCAAAGTCTCAATCCATTTTCACAAGTCATTTTGAAAACATCTGACGGGGGAACAGTATGGCCACTCCAACTGTCCATAACCGCGGACGCGGCTATTCGAATAGTTTGACACTCTGCAGAGATTGTACACTTTCACCACAACATTCGATACATCCGTCAGGAACAAATCCTGAATTCACCATACTCAGTATGCGGATAATCAATCCTAACCTTTCCATTACACGCCCTAGTATAAGAACCTCTCCTGTGAGTTTGGCCTCCCAACCATGACCAACTGTCATCTTGGGTACTGCACAGGTGCACAATCTTCACAAGATAGCCTCAGCTCAGACCTTGGCCGTGAGGGAACTAATACTAAGGTATATAAGTTTCTAGTCAAGCCCTACCCAATTCTCGGGTATTATGGTTGTACGGTAAAATTGGAATGGTATCGCATCCAGACAACCATCAGTTTTATAAAGGGCTAAGGCTCATGCCTCAATAATTTTCATCACCATAAATCATCTGGTGTTCGGAAACACATGTCCAAAACATTTCAATAGAATGATCCATCATTCCAAGGTTTTCATAACCATTTTTCACCAAGTAATCCCATCTAAGTTGATCAAGTTTTATGCTTAGCACTAGCATCTACAAGTGGGGGTAAGTACTAATGAGGGGTGGTAACTAGTGGAGTTTAACTAAGTTCAATCTCATGCCTTAGGATGACATAAAGATTATCTAGCTTAGGCCAATTTTTATGCTCTTTATGCAACCTTCAATTATCTTTCTAGTATCTACAAATCACTTAAGTAAGCTCTAAGTAATAGTTTTCATAAAGAAAAATATAAAGCTTATAAGTAAAACTAGGATTGGTTTATCAAGTGGTTATGATCATATATACTTAAGGCATATAGTTGGCATGATAACAAGCAAGTATTTGCTTGCACATTCAACTAGTGGTATTAGGCTTGCATAGGTATAGTATCAGCTTGCTAAATTGCAAGGGTTAGCTTGCCTTGTGCAGAGCAGTGGTTGAAGTTTTCCTCGGCTTCTTCTTCGTAGTATCCTCCTTCTTCCTCGTATCCTTGGTCAGTACTAGTTTCTATAAATAAATATGAGGTACACAATCACCAAACAATACTTAGCTATTTTCAATCATCACACAAAAGGGTCCTATAGATGATCTAGCATCATCACTAACATTACAAGATTAAAGCTTGGTTTAATTCCTTTTATTTTTTAGAAAAGTAATTTCTACTCATTGAAAAACTACTTAAGATTTAATATTCTCCGAACCAAACATGGGATCATGTTGACACATGTCATCACCACATATTTTAGTCCATGGGAATGTGATTTAAAGTGGTGTCACAATTTAATAAGGTTTAACCTTTTATTTTACTTAAATAAAGTGATTAGAAATGCCTATGTGGCATTCTTTTATTACTTGAACATTATTTCTGTAAGTAAACCCAAATGTTTTTATATATTCTGAAAGGTATGATCAAATGTGATTTTTGAGAGTTGGAATCAACTCAAAAGCTATTATGGTTTAAATTTGAAAAATATTTGAATGCAGAAAAGGTTCTGCCTTGTTATTTTTACCAAGGTTGATCTACAGATCCAAAAGATTTGAATCCGACGGGCTTGGATTCAGCATTTCCAGACCTTTCTAACAAAATTGGTTTCATTCTATTTGGTTCACTGAATCGAGCTGGGTTGATTTTTGAAACTAGGTGCAAAAGTATGTTTGAATGAAAATGGAAAAATCCAATTTCAAACAAATGGGCTGCGCGGGAAACGATACTGGGCCGGCCTGCTAAGCACAATGCTTACGCGGGCTGGTTAAGTTGCTGTCCCCACGCGTTAGTGAGACATTGGGGTGCGGAGCGGTACGAGGCAATGTGATCCATGGGATCTTGTTCTAATCTAACGACCCTGGTTCATCGCTCACGTCGGGCAGCGCCGGCGAGACCGAAACCTAACGCGGCAGGTGGGGGTCGTCGGGGGCTCACCGGGGCTCAGGCGAGGGTCGGCGAGGCGGTGACAGCGAAGTCGACGACGGCGAACCTCCTGTACCGGCGGCTTCTCCGGGCAGCAATCGTTGGCTCCTTCTTCTCCGATGAAAGGCAAGCGATGCTCGCCTTGCTCGGGGAACAGGGTGGAACGATCGGTGAGGAGAGGGAGTGAGATGGTGTGCTCAATTCGTGGGGTGGCCTCTATTTATAGTGGCGAGAGGGGACCGACGGGCGCGAGGTGAGCTTCGTCGTGGCGGTGATGTGCTCCCTGGCGAAGCTCAACGACGTGGTGGCGAGGCGTGGGGCGGTGCGGATTGGTCGGAACGCGGCGGTGCTCTGCGCGTTCCCGGCGGAAGTTTTTATGGCGCACAGCGCGCGTGGTCATGTGGCGGCGAACGTGTCTGCGGGGTTCTTTGGGACGATGGTGATCACGTATGCACACGGCGAGGCGGCCATGATGCTGGCGTCTGTCGGCGTGGCGCCGGGCGGCGCTCTCGGCATGGTTCTTTGGCGAGCTTGGCATGGTTCATGCGTGTGGTCGAGGCGACAAGGTTCGGGCTGGGGCCGAGTGGCGGTGGGGTGTTAGCTTGCTCCGGACATGTTGGCTAGGCTTGGTGCTTCTCCTAGCTTCATTGTCGACTGTGGGTGGCAAGGGTGCACTCGGCCTGCTCACCATTGATGACAATGGCTAGCTTACAGTAGTGCTAGAGATTAGTTTAGGTTGTTAGATGATCTACTAAGGCTAGTGGTGTCTAGAGAGGGAACACGTTAGGCTCAAATCACTGCTCCAAATAGTGTTTATATTTTGTTTGATTTGTATCTGCAAGGTGTTTGATGAAATGGCCACATGAACTCAAGTTTTGAATTTTGAAAAGATTTTTGATGGGTGTGCTAGGTTGGTGCTGGTGAGTCCGCAGATGCTTGGATTTTGAAAGTTGAGCTTGTTTTGAGTGTTTTTTGAAAAAGTGGGATCTTCCCATATGATATAGATTCAATTTTAAACTGTCTTTTAAACTATGCATTTGAATGTTTCTGGATGATCACAAAGTGGGCCTTGATACTTTGTTATGAGTACTATCAAGGGGTGCAAAGATCCAAACAAGTTTCTGTTAAGTTCTGAAAGTTAGAGACAGCCAAAGTAGGCATGAGAGTTAAATTGGTCAAAATGACCATTCCCTTATTTTGTTTGTTTTGATTTATTTGTCTTTAGGAAAAGTGTGGGGATTGTTTAGATGATGTTTATTTCACCTAAGAATCCTTTTACAAGCAAAGAAACACATAAACAAGGCAATTCAAAATAATCCAAATTGGAATGCATACACACATGAATGCTTTCATATTTTTATTTAGAAAAGTTTTTATTAACCCTAATTTTGAAGATTAGAGTTTGATGATCCAAGTTTAGTATTTTTGGGATGTTACAGGTGATGGGCCGCACCTATATCCAGCGGAACCGCGCCCTCGGCCACGCCACTCTCATGGATGACTACTTTGCAGAGGTACCGACATACCCGACTCATCTATTCCGTAGGAGGTTTCATATGAGGCATAGTTTGTTCGTGAAAATCATCAAGGCTTGCGAGGCAAACTCAATCTATTTCAAGCAACATAGAAATGCCGCCGCCAATATGGGTTTTAGTGCGTACCAAAAATATTCAGCTGCATTGAGGGTGATTGCATATGGGGTTCATGCGGATTACATCGACGAGTATATTCAAATTGGTGAAGATACAACCATCGAGTCCGTGCGTAGGTTTGCTAGGATGATTATTTAGTTGTTCGGGCAAACCTATCTGCGAGCTCCCAATGAAGAAGATACTAAAAGATTGATGCAGGAAAATGAGAAAAGGAGTTGGCCAGAAATGCTAGGTAGTGCTGATTGTATGCATTGGACATAAAAGAATTGTCCAAAGGCATGACATGGCATGTAATGTGGCAAAAACAAAGATCCTACGATTATGCTTGAGGTCGTGGCATCATAAGATTTGTGAATTT
This sequence comes from Avena insularis, assembly GCA_023614405.1. Classification (NCBI taxonomy): domain Eukaryota; kingdom Viridiplantae; phylum Streptophyta; class Magnoliopsida; order Poales; family Poaceae; genus Avena; species Avena insularis. The sequence continues at coordinate 262,442,921 of CM042695.1, forward strand.
GGCATTGTTTCTTTGGATTGCCTGGAACACTCAATCAATGTGTTACATAGATCCCATTTATTTACAAAACTAGCAACTGGAGATGTCCCCACTTGCAATTACAAAGTTGAGGATAATGAATATACGATGGGATACTATCTAATCGATGGCATTTATCCTGAATGGGCAACTTTTGTCAAGTCTGTCAAGGATCCCCAAGACAACATAGATGCTGTTTTTGACAAGGCACAAGAGGCAGCCCACAAGGACATTGGGAGGGCATTTGGTGCTTTGCAAGCAAGGTTTGCTATTGTTCGAGGTCCAACTCGGTTTTAGGACAAAAAAACCCTTGTGAACATCATGACTTATTGTGTGATTCTTCACAACATGATCATCGAGGATGAGAGAGGATTAACATTGCCCTGTTTCTATGACAATGTTGGCACCCGAGTGCAACCCTAGAGGAACCCTGATCGCATAAAAGTTTTCCTTGAAACACATAGATAGATTGAAAACTCAGCAACCAATGCACGACTTGTTTGGATCTTAAAATGCACCACTCGCAGCTGCATGGTCGTCGCTCATGATATTCCCTCCCATTTTTCCCATTAACTTCTTGTATGTGTGAGATGAGCCATTCAAAAACAGTTGTTTGTTTCTTTATTTATTCAGAAAACTATTGTTGTAATTTGGTTGAGACGTTGTTGTAATAATTTGGATGATTATTGTATGCATTATTTGTGCTCAGTTGTTGTATGAGTTTTGTGTTTGTGTTTGATCAATTTGCATATGAAAACTATGAAAAAACCTGAGTTTACGGGTTTGGATGCAAGTGGCGCGGAACAATTGAATTAACCAAACCTGCAAAACAAAATATTCTGTTTTTCAATTTTGATTTACGGGCTGTGTTCTGGGCTGTGTTCTGCATCAGCGTTTTCTGGACAATAAAACACGAGTTTAGTGTCTGAACTCGTGTTTTATAGGTCGTCCTTTTACTAGAACTGTTAGAGATGCTGTTAGGAGAGGGAAGGGTGAAGATGCTCTCTAAGTTTGGAAAAGAGAAAATGCAATTCCGCGTTTTCAATTTTCAAGAAGAAAAATAAAGTGAACGAAAAACTATCTCCTCGAGCTTGGAGCCATATATTTTGGCACAATTAGCGTTGACCTGCAAAGAATCTTGTGTTGAATAATGATGATTCTTACTCCTAAAGACGAAGAGAAACGAGAATTAGATGGCAATCACCCGGTAGATGTAGCGTTACTCGTTTCTCCACTGCGGTCGCTCGCTGAAGTTGCAGAACCACCTCAGCGATCTCCTTTTGCATGCCGACCCTGGCCAGATCATGGCGACCGACGCGCCGGAGCCGGACCCGTGCCGAGCCAGGTCCAAGTCCAACGCGCGCCGAACCTAACCTCCCCCGCCCGCGGCGCGCGCGGCCTAAATTTTCCGAACGCGAGCGCGCGCAACCCACGAGGGCTTTCCGCCCCCCTCGCGTCTCTTTTGGCTCCACCGTGACGCGCGGCGCGTGACGCCCACAAACCAGAGAGACGAACACCGCACCCCTCCCCCTACCCATTCCACCCTCCCCCACGGGCCACACTCCCCGCTCCAGAAGGGCGATCTGGGAAGAAGCGGCGGCCGTCCCGCGGCGAGGTTTGCGCTCCCAGCCCTACCTCTCCCCTCCGTCTCGCCGCCCCGTCTGAAGATTTTGGCCCCCGTAGCAATCTGGGACGCGAACCCACTACCCCTGAGGTGAGGGGAGGATCCCGCTAAATCTCCTCCCCGGTTCGGCTTACTGTTTCTAGCGTAGAGCTGGATCCCCATTGTTAAATCCTGATGATAGATTCGTCGTTCCCAAGATTTTAGCTGAACCCAGAACCCTCGTCATAGGCTTTGGCCCTATTTTCTTTGCACTTCCATTTGGGCCATCCCCTCTAAATTCGAGGATTTGGTTGTCGTTTTTATGCGCGTGTGAAGGATACCGCGGAATTATCTCGTAACATCGACTTCACATTTTGTGCTCTGATTTTTTTCTGCCCAAGATCGGGAGGATTTCCATCTCTGAAACCATCGATCTCATCCAATTCCATACCGGACATGCATCGCCTGGCGCCTACTGCTTGATTTATCACCCAAATCTTTTGTTAGCTCCTAGGGCACGACATTGATTTGCTTCCCGCGGTCCTGTATAAGCTGGGTACAACCATGTATTACAATTCCCAAATGACAAACCCTAGCTCTATGTACTCCATTTTTTCCAACACTATATAAATGCATCGCTTACATTGTATTTTCTTTGTGAATTGATGAATGCAGTTGCATTACAAGGTTGTCTTCAACAGTTTTGCTGTTAATTTTGGCAAGTTGGTGGGTATCTCGAACTTGCAATGTCTGAAAACACTCAGGGCACTGTCCGGCGAGCGCTTGGGGACTTGACAAATGTCCTGGGCAAGCGGCCAGCCTTGTGTGATCTGGAGAAGAATGCAGGTGGTGTTAAGATTAGTCGGGTTGAAAAGGTCGTTGACCCTAGGAAAGGGTCTGATGAAAATGCAAAGACCACTGGTAGGGCATCAGGAAACATTGTTGAAGTTTTGGTTGATGGTATTGGTAAAGAGGATTTTGCAAGGGCTTCAGTTTTCCGTGGGGCTAAGGTTCAGCACATGGCTGCTGAGGTAGCTGGGCTGCTATCCAAGGAGGATGCTGATGTGAGAAACCGTTGCTTGCCACTGGATTCTTCTGGCCTGAATGACAAGGAAGAGTCTTCGTTGGAATCAGAGGGTGGCTGTGAAGACGAAGACGGTGATGACACTGATAGCGAGTTGCTGCCATATGCGAGTGAGATTAGTAAAATTGCAACTAACGACAGGACTAATGAGGGTGAATGTCTGACTCAAGATGAGATGGTTGTATCATCAGGAAATCAGAACCCACAGTCTTCGGTTGATGTTACAGCTCGAGGTGACATTCCATGTACTAATGTTCAGCATCCTCCAATGGGGGTTGGTGGCTTGGAAGAATCATGTGCTACGAAGTCTTGCACATGTTCTTTCTGTCTTAAGGGTATGGTTACATACTTGCTTCCGCTTTTATTGTGTTTGTCATCATGATGCCATGTGAACACACAACTTACTTATCTATTCCTGTTTGAACAGCTGCTTTTATGTGGACTGATCTCCATTATCAGGATGCCAGAAGCCGGCTCGGTGGTAATTCTCTGCAGATTCTGTTCTTTTTTTTCTCTATAAGCAGTACACATAGGGTGGTTTCTTCTTCATTTGCTGCTGATCATTTTACTAATACTGATTCCATCTCTGCCAAACCTTGTGTAGCACTCAAGAAGAGCATAAAGTTTGCTAGGTCGCTAGAGGCAAAAAGGCAAGGAAATGAATATCCTTCCAATGCAGGCCTATACTCGAAAAGAGCTGTACAGATGGGATTCGAACTATCTCAACAACAGAGATCACTCTTTCTTCATACTGAAAATGCCCTTGTTCGCGAGTCTGCACAGCTCGTAAGTTGTTTTGTCCACCTCCAGTCTTCCAACTTAGTCAAAATTCTGCTGATAGTGTTAGCATCAATTTGTACAAGTCTACCTGCATGTATTAGCTAAGTTGTTTTTATCACAGTTTACTCACTTTGTAAGTAGCTGTCTGGTTGTGTTGGTAGATTTCAGGGGACCGTCGGTTCTTTAGTTTGCAAGTGATCTGTGATGATTTAGCTCTGCTGTGGAACTCAGTGGTTTTGCCTTTAATTTTTTTGTTAGATTTTTGGGGCTATCATAATAGGTGAATACTTTTTTTGACCACTCATGCATTTATGACCGGCGAGAAATCTTAGGCCTGTTTGGCAACTCAGTTTTTTCTCTGTATTTCAAAGATACCACAGTTTTCTAAAATGCTACAGTTCGCAATACTTTGAGTTATTTGGGTACAATAAAATACGAGAAGTTTTAAAACTGTAGTGTACCAAAAACTGAGCTATTTTCACACTATAATAGAAAGACCTCTGTTCAAAAACTGTGGTTTTATGAAAACTAAAGTATCCCATGCCCAGGCGCTGAAAAACCATGTTTTTTTTAATACTTTGGTTTTACAAAAAACAAGCTGCCATACAGAGCCTTAGATATTTTTAAGATGCTCTAGTACTTAATATTTATTAGTACTATTTAGGCATCTTATGCGGGAAGTTGCTACCATTTTTTGCTACTTATTTGTTGGTCTATGTTACCATCTACTCACTCCATTCCCTTGATTAAGGTGTTAAACTTCCAGAGCGAGGATTAAGGAGAGCCACAAACCATGCAGTTTTCCTGTCGTGCCCCTGATGAATAGCTCCTCACATTTATTTCTCTCTCTTGTTTGTTGGGCAGCATCTCCTCAAATCTAGCTATCAGCCAGCCAGCCAATCACCATGCACATGCACGAGCAGCGTCTCTATTCCGGCACGAGCGAGGGGCAGTTCTGGGTTGTTAGCTATTCTACACCATCTGCGCCTTACTTTCTGGTGATTTTTGTCAAAAAAAAAAATTACGCCTTACGGGAACGGAGGGAGTATCTTTTCTCCTGTATTTGCTAAAACATAATTGCTAGGATTCTTTCAAGTTGGCCAACTGTTGGGGCAAACTATTGATGTTTCTTCTGCTATCTTTGTTTCCCCTATTATGGCTTTTCTTAAAGATTTCCTTTGACCAATAAACTTGGCAATCAACGCACATGGTATTCACATCATCCATATGTTTCTTTATTCGCTTGACATCTGTTCGTAGTGTTGTATTTTAAAATTTGTCAAATCTTTCGAATAAGTAACTCCTAAAATGAATTTGTGCAAGCAAACAGCCTTTGCGCGAGTGGTGTTCTTATGTATAGTGCTAGATTTCTTTTCTATGTACTAGATTATGAACAGGCTGCACAGGCATATCTTATAGATTTTTAGTTTTTACTAGCTAGATATCCATTTGTTTTTATGGAACAACATATATAAAAAATAGTCACATTTGCCAGAGCTTCAGCTTGTCAACGTTTTATACTCCCTCTGTCCCAGGTTAGATGTCTCAACTTTTTCTAGATTCGCATGTATCTAGGCGCATTTTAGTGTGTAGATGCATGCAAATCTAGACAAAGTTGAGTCAACTAATTTGAGACGGAGGGAGTAAGAAAAATGAAGAAATCGCATAACATTCTTTGGCGAGAGCGACCAGCTCCACCATCTCATGCCTTATTCTCCACCTCTTCTGTCACATGCTCACACGTTGAACTTCCAAGCTGTATTCAAACAAACCACCAAAGAATTCAAAATTGCTTTCTTCGAATGACAAACATATGCGGTCTAAAAAATCTACACATTCTATTGTCACAAGGTGCATCCATATTAAAAGCCCTCATCACTTTATCTCTCTTTTTTCACTTCTGTGACCAGAACAAGGACATGGAGCTTTTAATAAAAACAACAGTGAGTATGAGAATTGATCTAAAAGCATCTCAACCATTTTAGCTGGAACACCACTGTTTCATATATAGCCATGCCTTATCAAGTCACAAAGCATGGATAAGCACTCAAAAAAATTACTTGTCCAGTGATCATATCGGTACTTCCGCAGCAGCTCTGATTTTTATCAAGACCATAGATAGCACCTCTTATGACTTGCAACCAAGGTTCAATATGTAAATACAGTATGCTGTATGCACATGTTAAATATTGCCCGGCAGCCAGCAACTCAAAGAACGCACGAAAGATCTCTGGGTAAATAAGAGAAAATAACCCAAAAAAGAGGTAGAGAAACCGGAGGGGAATGAGCTCATGAGGGCCCTGGGCCTGTTGCTTTTGGTCTTGAGAGGTCGGCTGTGGTTGACGGCACTGCTGAGGAAAATCCTAGATTGCTCTGTGTGTTTGCTCTAAATGATTGAAGGTCAGAGGACAATGGGTGGCGACAGATGTTGGCGGTTGCCCTGCTCTGCTTTACATACCTAAGTACTAGGGTGTCAGCTTTGCTCATCATTTTGTGGCAGCTTGACTGCCTGGGGAACCGGCGGCTCAGTTAGTGGTTCATGTGTGACGGTGTGAGTGTGTCTTGTTCTACTTGTTGGCAGAGATGTGAGGGCGAGGGTGGGGACGTGGTTGTGTTTTCTCGCCCAAGTTAGCTGGGTGTAGCCGGCCTAGAACACTTGGAACAGAGAAAACCAGGGACCAAATCAGCACGAATGGGTGGGGACCAGATGGACAGATGCGTGGATATCGTAAAACCCGGGAGGGGAAGCAGATGCCTTCAGATTGAGTTGAATGATGAACCACCACCATCACCAACTCCACTTAAATCTAGTAAAGATTGTTACATGCTAATTCTGTTCACTTCATTGAATTACGTAGCATCACTCCATAATGTGATTTAGTGCCCCTTGTGTCATTGCTAACAAATAGAGAAAATGCTATAATCTTTAATCTTAGCTGAATGTATTCAACTATCGTCAACCTGTGATGATCATGTGCCCTTCTATGATTGTGTCATTGAAAGTCTCATGGGCCATTTTGGTCTAGCAGTAGAATTAGGATACAAGCTTATGAACTAAAATCTGCTGTTGTCAGACATGCTTGCAATTTCACCTGAACATTTCAGTGTGAATATTTTTGGTTGGTGCTGCTAGAGTAACTTGGGGTTTGAATTTGTGCAAACCAGATTATGTTGTACTCAGTACCTTGCCTGAGACATGCTTGCAACGATTTTCTGCTCCGATAAGAATTTTATTATCCAGATTTGACTATGTGGTCATCTGTTATGCTAGCACAGGGTACTTATGTGAACAACCTTTTTCTTTTAGTTTCAAGATTAGTTTTCTGTACCTTTTTTCACTGCATATCTGCAATGCATGTTGTGCGGCATGACTTCCCTTATTTCTTTGGTTAATTGCATTGTCAATATGATGATGTGCTAATATTTCAAATCCTATTTGTTCAGCATTCAGCTGTTGTGAAGTTGAAGGACTTGAGAGACAACTGCAAGACAGATCTAAAGATCTGATCCTCAATTCTTTGTCTTGAAAAGAAGTCCTGCTAGCTGGATCTATTGGATTCAAGATGTGTACGGTTTTTGGTTGTCAACTAGGAAGTTAGGGGGTTATCAGTTAGGAGGTTTGGCTGTAGTGATTACTCCTATCTAGAAACATTGACCAGCATCTTAGGCTCCAATGATCATCCGAGGAAATGCTTTTGTAGAAATCTTAATTGGTAGTATAGTTCAGTTGGGAACTGTAGGTTTGTGAGAGGAGCCCTTTCAGTAGGTTTGTGGCTGTGAGATTGCACCATATGAAGATTATGTTGTTTGCTGCCTGGCCAAAGAGCAAACCAGGAATGGAAAATAATGCGTTTGACTACTTTCCAGTATCTGCTGCTGATGTTTCCACCATTTCGTGGTCCATCCTGGGAGAACTGCATTTTTTTGGTGTTGAAGCATGCGAATTGGTTGCTCAGTGTTTTTGTTTGCCTCTACAGAATTTGTTAACTTTGCTCTCCTTCTGATGACTTCTAGCAAATGCGTGCTAACCTTTTATGTGTGGGTTTCGTTCGGCCAATGCCTCGTTTGCCTTTTATTTTTTAATATCAAGGGAAGGGCCCTGAAGGACCTAGGAACTGCATTTGCTTTCTAATGTCAGCAAGAATTTGGTAGAACCAATTCAACTTCCATGCACAATAGTGCATACGGAGAATTTCTGGCTGTAAGAGCAACTCTAACAGATCAGGTAAAAGAGGATCCTAAAACGCGTATGAAGGGTACTGAACTTTGGATAATTTAAAAACTTGATAAATTTGTGTTTGCAGAAAAATTCAGACATAGGTTTGATCATACTTAAACCTGTGCATAGACGGTTTGAGCGGGTTTCACTGGTTTAACAACCCGGCAAAATACTCTGCAGTTTCAACAGGGTTGGTTTGGTTTAAGCAGGTTGGCGTCAGGTACACACGTGGGTTGGTTTGAGCCGGTTTCACAGTTTATACGGTTTGGCACCGTGAGATGGAACTACCTACACGGCGGCAGACAATGTCGAGCCATATTTCTGTTGGCGGCTCCACGACGCGTCCAGCTCGCCGGCTACCCTACGTCGTCCGCCTCCGCTCACCTGGCCGTGCCTCTGCCCACCGCCTCCGTCCACTGCCTCCAACTGCTTCTAGGGCGGCGGCAAGGGAGAGCGCGCTGGCCCACACGAGCTGGCGAGCAGCAGCGGCGTGCACACCGCGAGTACTCTCTCTGTCTTCTCACTCGCAGCGGTGGCGCTCTGTATGGCGCCGGATATGTGATGGAGTCGTCGCAGCGCAGGATGATGTGAGTCCTTCAGCTGCCCGGCTCTCGCCGGCGTCCAGTTCCTGGCCGTGTCCAGCTCGGCATCGTCCGATGGTGTCGGGGCCGCGCAGGAGGTTGGAATTTTTCGTTGTCCCGCTGGTCGTGTGCCAGCTGCTGAACCGAGGTCAGCTCCTGGCCGCGAACGTCGAACCGCGTTCAGCTCGCCGGCGTCTAGGAAGGCGTCACTGCAGGACGTTAATCGTGGGTTTGTTCTGTTGCATATAACTAGGACGGGTTGAACGGTCTCCTCAGGTTCAAACTGCTCAACCCAACTAACCTCTATTATTATGCGGTTTGAATTTACAAACTGGGATAAACCGAGCTGAACTGGCACAACGGTGCGGTGCGGGCTGGGTTCGTGGTTTAACTGGTTTCGAACCAAACTTTGAACTGGCTTACATACTTGGGTCATATAATTTACATACTACTGGTAAATCAAAAGATGCACTACGCATCTGCAACTAAACCCTAGCATCTGAATTGGCCCTGGAAAAGCTCACTGGAGCTGCATGGCGTGATGCTGATGCGGCTGACGAGTTCGTCAGTTGGAGTCGAGCTCGATGATCTCCTGCTTGATCCGGCCTGTAGCTAGCTCCTCTTTGCCCATGTGCGCTGCCACTTCCATGATGACATTGTGCTTGAGCTCCGTGACGGCTATGGAGGCAACGTAGTTGGTCACGCAGAGCCGAGTCGTGGCAGCCGCAGCAGCGCGTTCTAGCGGTGGTGGATGGCTGCTGCGGCGGCGCAAGGGGGGAGTGCTTAGTGAATGCCATGGAGGCGACGCTAGTTGGTCACGCAGAGGCGTGGTGTTAGGGCGGCGTGCTTGCAGGGAGGCAGGCATGTCCTGGTGGTGGTGGTGGTCGTGGTATAATCTCGCGAAGTGGCATCGATCATGAGATGTGTGACATTTCCGATCCACTTGTGCCGATAGTGGCTGTTCATCTGAGCCTCTCAACAACCATTTCTCGCTGGTGGGAGGCAATTAACTCCCCAACAAATTTTGTCCCACGATATCCTTGCCAGGACAGAGGCTGTTCTGCAAACGGTACATCAGTGACTCGAAATGAAACGTAAATCAAGTTCTGGTTTCCTAAATTGCATCAGCAAAAGTGCAAAAAAGGGGCATCCTGATCGTGATACTGTTCCTTACGCGTCAAGGCTAAGCAACTCCCATGCGATGCCTCCAATAAATGTGCGGATAAATGATCAGAACGGCCTGAAATATATGCGTGGAAGCATCGTTGTTGCTTTGTGTGCGATGTGGCGCATTGAAACTCTCCAACGGATCGGATAAAAGCACTCGATAAGTCGTCAACTTTGTACCCCGCCGTGGCGTTCGTGCCAAGCTATCCTTTCGTAGTACTCCAACCAAATGGGCATGCATCTATATCCTTGTGCTCAACATGAGTGTATGTTCCATGTTGCTGTTACGCCTCGCATCCCGGTCAGTCATGATCTTTAGCCACAGCTCACGTCCATGAGCACGCTGACCGTCGGCCCAATCAACAGGATATTATTATTATTTTGGGAGATAGTGGGATGGATGTAAAGCGCGAGATCTGCCTGCCACTGCGAGCATTATATGGAGAAAGAATTGCATAAACAAATGTGACCGAAGTTTCGTTTACTTTATCAGAACACAAATATGAACGATCGGGCCCTTGCATGCTTGGTCGTAGATCGACACGGCACCCCCCCAGACATTCTCACCAACTCTTGTCCGCTGAGCGAAAAAAAACCGAATCTACTTCCTAGGCACTGTAAATTAATCAGTCAAATTAGAGCCTTGGCGGCCTGTAAATCTGCCCACGGGGGGTGGCTCACAGGCGGTTGGGGCTGCCTCTTCCTCGACCACTACTAGGCAGGGTGGTTCGGCGCAGCCGCCTACCAGGCAGGGTGCTCTGTTGGACTGTTCAGTGCCTTCGGATCCTGTGCTACTGTATGCTGTCACTCCTTTTAATGCTAACCCTGCCACTCCCCGCGGTAAGGAACTTTTGGAGGCGCTTCCGTTGGACTCTCCCCTGCGCGGTTCTGGACCGGTGTTATGTTCTCCTCGTGTCTCTCCTTCACAGCTTCAGGAGGCTTTGCATGTGGCTTGTGGTTCTTTGGAGACGACTTGTGTTTCTTTGCTTCCGGCTTCTCCCACGCGCGGGAGACCTAACATGATGGGTCGTTCTATTCCCACGCGAGCAGAGCCAGTGCTACAGGAGGTGGTACCGGCTGTGCAGGAGGGCGTCTCTAGGTCTTCGGCGCGGGGGCGGGCCCAGGTGGGGCTCGCCGACCGCGGGGCGTTTGGGTTGGCTGTCGGGGTGCAGGGTACCTCACCTATGCCCCTGGCGGTTCAACCCCCTTCGACGCTGACGCGGGATGCTGGAGGCCCCTCCCATGGTGCTTGTCCAGCGGACATGGAGGGGCGCTCTAGCTTGGATGGTGGACCTGTGACCAGGGGGATTGACCTGACCCAGGACGGGTTGGGTTTGTCCCCAGCTGCAGATGGTCCTATCTTCGTGGCCGGGACCCCAGCTCGCAGGAGCTCTCGTCATGGTGTTGACACTCAGGGGGCCTCAGTCACGGATGAGGACTCCTTGGGCAAGGCAATGCGGAGGAAGCCGGAAAAGAATTTGGACATCCCTGGTATATCTTCTAAATCCTTTATTTCTTTCTCCAACAACTCTATTATGGATAAGCTGGCTAACGTTGGTGTTAGTTTGGGGAGATCTGTAAGTGAAGTTAATCTTTCTAGTTCTGTTTTGAGACATTTGTAGGTTGACCGTCTAACTGTTACGCCTAAAATCTCTGTTGTTCCCGACTCTTCACCAATGGAGGAGGAGGAGTTGTATGCCACAGTAGATGGTCAACTCTTATCTCACTTAGTTGGTGAAGTATCAGAAGTGGGTTTTGATGAGACTGGGCTGGATTCATTATATGATCTTACAGCTTCTAGTCGGAAATCAAAGAGCCAAAGGTCCCGTAAGAGGTCACATGTATCTAAATCTCCAATTGTTTCTCAATGAATGGCATGTTCTCAAATAGTAGAGGTCTTCGTGACTTGGCTAAACATTTGTTCTTTGCCGATTGTGTGAGAGATTATAAGTTAGATTTTTTGGATATTTCTGAGACTGGTAGACGTGATTTCTCACAAAGTCAACTCAATCGCCTTTCTAGTGGAGTGGATTTTTCATGGGTATCACGTCCGCCGCGGAGGAGATCCGGGGGAATTCTGTTAGGCGTCAGAGATGAGACTATGGAAATCTTAGCCAGTTCGGTTGGAGATTTTTTTATTAAACTCCATATCCGGAATAAGGCTGATAATTTCATTTGGGCGACAGTCGCCGTATACGGGGCTGTCCAGGATGTTTATAAAGATGGTTTTTTACGTGAGTTGGTAAATCTAGCTAAGGATAATCCCTATCCTATCCTTATAGGAGGGGATTTCAATTTGCTAAGATTCCCTCATGAAAAAAGTCGGGGCAGGTTTGATGAATATTGGCCTTTCATGTTTAATGCTGTCATTGACAGCTTAGACTTAAGAGAGGTTACAATGTTAGGAAGACAGTTTACTTGGGCTAATAGTCTTCCAGAGCCTACATACGAAAAATTAGATAGGGTGCTTATGGATACCGAATGGGAAGATAAATTTCCTATGGTAACTGTTCGCGCTCTAGAGCGTATTGAAGCTTTGTCGGATCATGCTTCATTACTGTTATTTGTCGGAATACCACCACGAAAATCCAAAAACAGTTTCAAGTTTGAACTGGGATGGATTGATCGTGATGGTTTTTATGAACTGGTGAAGGCTATTTGGGAAAAACCAGTTAGTGGTCGCACACCCATATAATGTTGGAACAACAAAATGCGTGCCTTGTGCAAATTCCTCCGTGGTTGGGCTAGACATACTGCTGGTATTCTTAAAAAGAAAAATTACGTCTTTCTGCTATTATTAATGATTTGGAGGCCTTCGCGGAGGTTAGGTTATTGACTGCACAAGAGATTGGGCTTAAAAAGCAATCAAATGCAGAAATTGCCAGACTTCTGCGTGAGGAAGAACTCAAGTGGTACCAACGTTCTAAAGCTAAATTCATCCTTGAAGGAGATGCGAATACAAGATACTTCCATGCTGTTGCAAATGGCAAGCATAAGAAGAAACTTATTTACTCTCTAATTCAGGATGAAGGAACGATAGAAGGACAACAACATCTTAAATCTTATATTACCAATTATTACAAATCCTTGTTTGGGGCACCACCAGAAAATTCCTTTTTGTTGGATGAGTCCCGGACGTAGGATATTCCTCAGGTTTCTATTGAGGAAAACAAATTTCTGACTGCCCCTTATACTGAGGAGGAGGTTAAGAAGGTTGTCTTCCAAATGGAACATACCAAAGCGCCAGGTCCTAATGGCTTTGCAGCAGAGTTTTATCAAAAATTCTGGAAAGTTATCAAGGTGGATTTGATGCGCTTGTTTGAGTTTTTGCAAGTTGGTCAGCTGGACCTATTCAGGTTAAAGTTTGGCAACATAATTTTACTACCTAAGGTTAACAATACAGAACGTATACAACAGTATCGTCCAATCTGCCTTCTTAACGTTAGTTTTAAATTTTTTATAAAGGTTGCTACGATTAGACTGAATTCAGTGGCTGATCATGTTGTTCGCCCTTCTCAAACTGCTTTCATGCAAGGGAGAAATATCTTAGATGGAGTTGTAATCCTGCATGAAACGATACATGAACTGCACTCTAAAAAACTAAATGGTGTATTGTTCAAGATTGATTTTGAGAAGGCATATGATAAAGTTAATTGGTCTTTCCTACAGCAAACACTCCGTATGAAAGATTTTTCAGAAGAGTGGTGCGCTCTTATACAGTATTTTGTGTTTGGTGGAAGTGTTACCATAAATGTCAATGATGACACAGGTAATTACTTCTAGACCAAAAAAGGGCTGAGACAAGGGGATCCACTATCGCCTATACTATTTAATAGTGGCAGATATGCTGGCTATCCTTATTGAGAGAGCAAAGACTGATGGGCAAATTGAAGGATTGGTTCCACATCTTGTTGATGGTGGACTATCTATTCTTTAATACGCCGATGATACAATACTATTTATGGAACATGATCTGGAGAAAGCCAAGAATCTGAAATTAATACTATCAACATTTGAGCAGCTCTCTGGATTGAAAATAAACTTCCATAAGAGTGACTTGTATTGTTTTGGCGAGGCTAAAGACGAGGCCCACCTGTATGCCGATCTCTTTGGCTGTGGTCAGGGGCATTTTCCAATCAATTATCTGGGAATAACGATACATTATCGGCGTCTCACGATTGCTGAATGGAAGCTCGTCGAGGAAAGACTTCAGAAACGTCTTAATAGTTGGAAAGGTAAATTGCTATCCCTCGGTGGAAGACTGGTACTCATTAATTCAGTACTCACCAACATGGTACTGTATATGATCTCATTCTTCCAGTTACCAAAAGGTGTCTTGTCAAAAGTGGACTATTTCCGCTCAAGATTCTTTTGGCAGGGGGATAGTGAGAAAAAGAAATATCGACTGGCCAAATGGAATGTTGTTTGCCGACCCAAAGAATATGGTGGATTGGGCATACATGATTTAAAAGTCAAAAACACCGCATTACTGGGTAAATGGTTATACAAACTTCTTATCGAAGAAGGGGTATGGCAAACCATTCTATGGAGGAAATATGTTGGCTCAAAAGCGGTGTCTAAACTGGTTTGGAAACCAGGTGACTCACACTTTTGGGCTGGGCTAATGGCTTTCAAAAAGCATTTCTTCCGTTTTGGAAATTTTAATATTAAGGATGGTTCACAGATTAGGTTCTGGGAAGATAAATGGCTTGACCAAAATTCTCTTCGTGAACAATATCCAGCTCTATACTCAATTGTTAGGCACAAAGGGAATACTCACGCTGAGGTAATGGAAACCAATCCTCCTAATGTGTCTTTCAGAAGAAGTCTCTTAGGTCCTAGACTGGTGTCTTGGAATAATCTTTTAGTGAGATTATCCAGGATACAACTATCTGAGGGAATGGACGAATTCAAATGGAAATTACTACATAGTGGTAAATTTTCTGTTGATTTATTTTATAGAGTTTTGATCCAACCTAATATTCCAGTCGATGACAATAGTAAATTTTTGAAAATAAGGATACCCCTTAAAACGAAGATATTCGCTTGGTATCTCCGTAAAAGAGTGATTCTCATAAAAGATAATCTTGTTAGGAGGAATTGGCATGGTAGCACTGAATGCGTATTTTGTCATCGTAATGAGACAATACGTCATTTATTCTTCCATTGTAAATTTGCTCGTGCTATATGGTCAATCGTCCAAATAGCCTCTGGTTTATCTCCTCCTCGATCGGTAGTCAATGTATTTGGCAACTGGATGAATGGGATTAAGGATAAATATGAGACTTTATTTTGGGTGAGAGTGCTTGCCATTATTTGGTCGCTTTGGCTATGTAGAAATGACAATTTTTTTAATAATATTGTATCTTCCCCCTTGCAGGTTATCTATCGAGTTACGGCTGTCCTTCGATCATGAACTTCTCTACAACGAATGGAGTTCCACGACTTGTTTGCAGAGGGTTGTAGGCGGCTGGAGGATACGGTGCGAGATATCTTCTCCCGACATGGATGGTAGCAATCGCTGCGGATAGATCTTTCTTAGCTAGTTTAGAGAACTGTGTTTTTATTTACATTATTTTGTAATCATGTTTTTATTATCTTGGTCCGAGACTATGTGATTAATCGGCTGTGTGCATCCTAACTATGCAGAGGCCGGGTGTAAACAGTAATAAAGCGCCCGTTTAAATTTTTTTTTGAAAAGCACGGATCCTGCGAAACCAGGGAACAGTACCACGACATGTCGAGCACAGCACTCAAGCAGAAAACGAGGCTAGAATTAATGTCGCGATTTTCTACTCTCTTCCATGCGTCTTTCGCGTTTAGAAAAAAAGAATCCCACTACGAGTAGCACACTAGACTAGAGGACAGAGGACACGGCCACGAGCGAGGAGCAATCATGGATGGCGCTGGCCGAGTGCGTGCGGCGCGGTGACCTGGAAGATGGGTGTTTTCCCCGGCGTCTCATCCGATGGTCGATGATTGCCCGAATCATGCAACAGCGCGCGCCGACGGACGCATGTGCAGCTGGATCTTCTTCATCCCCAGAGAGCTAGCGCAGAGGCAGGGTACCTTGTTGTTAGCGTATGGACGCACAGTTTCCAGATCCAGGAAAAGCCCGAACGCATGCAAGGAAACAAATGCTGCTGAGTTGCCCGATCGATTTATCCTGCGAGCGAGTGTTGCTAGGATCGATCTGGACCAGACCAATGGCGAGTGATCTAGCTACTGCCTAGTACTAGCTTAGATCTTCACGGTCGATCGGCCGGCCTTAACCTTCGCTTCACCGGAAAAAGTGACATCCCTGGGCTACAAATGTCTTGGCGTTCTCTGCGGAGCACGCTTATGAGGAAATAATGGTGGTGGTTGGAGGAACTCGTCGTAATTAAGTAGAAGTAGGCTTTTAGCTAGCTACCCCCCCGTACTGCGCCACAAAGCATGCATGCATGGATCAATCAAGAATATACTAGAGTACTACATTATATGCGAGTTTTAGATTTCAGAAGCTGCTCCGCAGAATAAACCCCGTGAAACCTGTGGTTTGGCCACTGGAACACTTGCAAGACCCACCTAATCGCCACCTAACTCGATCCACTACTAAGTCTCGTTGTTTTTTATTGTCTACGCTGGAACAGCATGCATGAGAACAAACCTACCATAACCACCCAATCCTGAAAATGCAGACGACGACTTTAATTATGCTACACATGAATGGGATCATAACTACCACCAAGCTAGTAGCACATCACGATACATGCATGTTGCAGCAATCAGAAGCAAACAAGCTAGAGTCGGCGCCGATTGCCCCGTTATGGCCGGACCTTTGGTCGCAAGTCTTATCGTATCGCTTGGAAATATTCCAACTCTACAAACAGCCATCGCCTCCCTCCGTCCTAGCTAGAAGAAGACTAGACGTCGACCGATCGCCCTTGTAAATCTTGACGATCTCGACGTGTTTCTCGATCCACTACAGGAATGGGAAGCTACGCCGACGGCCAAACGTCGGGGCCGTCGGCGTAGCCATCGTCCAGGCCAGTCCCGCCAAGCAGCCGTCGGCGTAAAATTGCCTTCGGCATATTCTATGCTACGCCGATGGCTGCCCTCGGCGTAGCTATTTTTTATTTTATCTTATTAAACTTTGAAAAATCATAACTAAATCATTCTAATTCGGAAAAATACAAATAATATATCAAAATTTGCAGAAAAATAATACCTATCTATCTACACTCAAATATTACACATTTATAAATAAAAATTAAGTAAAACATAAAACATTATATATAGTTTAAAACGGGCATAAAAAAATTCAAAAACGATCAAAACAATGCAAAACCTTCGCGTGGTGTTATATTATGTGATATAGTTAGAAGGAAAAATATCAAACTTGGTATATTGATTATGTCTAAAAGAAACCTTCATAAAATGACCTATCTCATTCGAGGTTTCTTGACTTTCGGATCAAATGACCAATGTTATGGCTAGAATCAAGGCATAGTTTGTGATAATGTGCTCATATTGTGCATACGCATGCATCATGGGATGACGAACAATGTTGCAGGAGAAAGTTTTCCTTTTCGTCGCACCAAAAAGCCATTTCCCATTTTCCGAGCATAAAAAACGGACGGTTTTGTGAAGCAACCACCAAATGGCTAATTCAAAATACTACCACCATATTTTACAAAAATACTATACCACCTTATATGGACAATGTCCCAACAGGGGGATCCGAAACCTTTTCGTCCACCTTTGGTGAAAAAGACAAATTCCTGCCGAATCGATAGGAAGTGGGTCAGATATGAACTATAGGTACATGATCCGATGCTCATGTTTTTTTACAAAAATCATTTTTAGGTTCACAATATGCTATTTTATCAAAGATCCAATGAAAGTTTAGCGAGGATCGGCCCCGAGCTAAGAATCTTTATGTGCGTCGTTCGACAAAGTTTGACGATAGTTTAAAACGGGCATAAAAAATTCAAAAATGATCGAATCAATGCGAAACCTTCGCGTGGTGTCATATTATGTGACATAGTTATAAGAAAAAATATCAAACTTGATATATTGATTATGTCTCAAAAAAACCTTCACAAAATGACCTATCTCATTCGAGGTTTTTTGGCTTTCGGGTCAAATGACCAATGTTATGGCTAGAATCAAGGCATAGTTTGTGATAATGTGCCCATAT
The DNA here is from genome assembly GCA_023614405.1 of Avena insularis. NCBI lineage: Eukaryota > Viridiplantae > Streptophyta > Magnoliopsida > Poales > Poaceae > Avena > Avena insularis. The sequence goes on from CM042695.1 coordinate 262,460,555, forward strand.
TGTGCATACACATGCATCATGGGATGGCGAACAATGTTGCAGGAGGAAGTTTTCCTTTTCGTCGCACCAAAAAGCCATTTCCCATTTTCCTAGCATAAAAACGGACGGTTTTGTGAAACAACCACCAAATGGCTAATTCAAAATACTACCACCACATTTTACAAAAATACTATACCACCTTATATGGACAATGTCCTAACAGGGGGATCTGAAACCTTTCCGTCTACCTTTGGTAAAAAAGACAAATTCCTGCCGAATCGGTAGGAAGTGGATCAGATATGAACTACAGGTACATGATACGATGCTCATGTTTTTTTACAAAAATCATTTTTAGGTTCACAATATGCTATTTTATCAAAGATCCAATGAAATTTTAGCGAGGCTCGGCCCCGAGCTAAGAATCTTTATGTCCACCGTTCGACAAAGTTTGACGATAGTTTAAAACAGGCATAAAAAAATTAAAAAACGATCGATACAATGCGAAACCTTCGCGTGGTGTCATATTATGTGACATAGTTATAAGAAAAATTAGCAAACTTTATATATTGATTATGTCTCAAAAAAACCTTCACAAAATGACCTATCTCATTCGAGGTTTCTTGGCTTTCGGGTCAAATGACCAATGTTATGGTTAGAATCAAGGCATAGTTTGTGATAATGTGCCCATATTGTGCATACACATGCATCATGGGATGGCGAACAATGTTGCAGGAGGAAGTTTTCCTTTTCGTCGCACCAAAAAGCCATTTCCCATTTTCCTAGCATAAAAAACGGACGGTTTTGTGAAGCAACCACCAAATGGCTAATTTAAAATACTACCACCACATTTTACAAAAATACTATACCACCTTATATAGACAATGTCCCAACAGGAGGATCCAAAACCTTTTCATTCACCTTTGGTGAAAAAGACAAATTCCTGCCGAATCGACAGGAAGTGGGTCACATATGAACTACATGTACATGATCCGATGCTCATGTTTTTTTACAAAAATCATTTTTAGGTTCACAATATGCTATTTTATCAAAAATCCAATGAAATTTTAGCGAGGCTCAGCCCCGAACTAAGAATCTTTATCTCCGCCGTTCGACAAAGTTTGACGATAGTTTAAAACGGGCATAAAAAATTCAAAAACGATCGAAACAATGCGAAACCTTAGAGTGGTGTCATATTATGTGACATATTTATAAGGAAAAATAGCAAACTTGATATATTGATTATGTCTCAAAAAACCTTCACAAAATGACCTATCTCATTCGAGGTTTCTTGGCTTTCGGGTCAAATGACCAATGTTATGGCTAGAATCAAGGCATAGTTTGTGATAATATGCCCATATTATGCATACACATGCATCATGGGATGGCGAACAATGTTGTAGGAGAAAGTTTTCCTTTTCGTCGCACCAAAAAGCCATTTTCTATTTTCCGAGCATAAAAACGGACGATTTTGTGAAGCAACCACCAAATGGCTAATTCAAAATACTACCACCATATTTTACAAAAATACTATACCACCTTATATGGACAATGTCCCAACAGGGGGATCCGAAACCTTTCCGTCCATCTTTGGTGAAAAAGACAAATTCCTGCCGAATCGGTAGGAAGTGGGTCAGATATGAACTGCAGGTACATGATCCGATGCTCATGTTTTTTTACAAAAATCTTTTTTAGGTTCACAATATGCTATTTTATCAAAGATCCAATGCAAGTTTTCCTTTTCATCGCACCAAAAAGACATTTTTCATTATCCGAGCGCAAAAAGGGAATTTCTAAAGCAACCACCAAATAGCTAATTCAAAAACGGAGGGTTTGTGATTAGTTGATATGGATATCATATTTGGATTCCTCTCATTTTTCTGATCAATTTAGACATATTATTTGTTGAATTTCGATTTACAGATTTAAAGATATTAATTATTCTATATTAAATAGAAAAATACAAAAAAATAAAATTATTATATTTTTATTTGAATTCAATAATATTTTTACTTATTCATTAATATTTACTTAAATAATTGTTTGTAATTTCAAAAAATACAAACATGTGACATGATGATATAAGAGTTAATATGATTGATATCATAGTATTGACACCAATGTATGAATTACTTTGCGGAAACGGATTCTGAAGGAACGAGGAAGTTAAGCGTGCTGAAGCTGGAGTAGTATTAGGATGGGTGGCCTGCTGTGAAATTTGACTAAGACTAGAATTTAATCAAATATTAAGTACAATTAGTGTTAAAAATGTTCAAAGTAGGAGATTAACAAGTGAAACAATTCAAAGAATAAAAAAATTGAGAAAAAAAATAAAAAATATTTTTTTTTCAAAAAAAAATATTTTTGCAACCGGCCGACAGGCTATGCCGACGGCCGCTACGCCGACGGCATTTCGATACGCCGACGGCTTGAGTGTGCTCCGCCTAGGGAGATCTTTGCCGAGGAGGTTACGCCGAGGGCAGCCCTCGGCGTACCATACGCCGAGGGTATTTTGGCCTACGCCGACGGCCTTTTGCCCTCGGCGTAGCGCGCGCGTCCCATAGTGATCGGTTCTGAACATTGAACGCTTCAACAATCAACATAAACTCACAGTGGCAGGCCAGTCCAGTCCAGTCCACTGGCGGATTGCTGCTATTCAGCACCTTCCAATAGCGGCGTCATCCTATCGCCCCCCGTTAGATCGGTAATGTTGGAAATAAGCAATAATCCATATAATTTAATCCAAATAATAAATTGATAAAGCATAATCATACAAACGCTACTAAAATCAATTATACAGATCAACAAAGTAGATAAACAGATTACATCTATAGAAGATAAACTTTTACACCAAACGCTAGAATAAAGAACTCTAGCATAATCCGAAAAGTCAGTTGAGGATTACATATAGTGTAGGCTGAATAGCAGCCGCAGCGGTCGTAGCAGCGTCGCCCATGTTGAGGTTGTCGAAGAGATTGGTAACGTCTGAAAAGAAGTCGTTGTTTGGGAACTCGTCGTCGGACGACGTCGTAGTTGCCAGTAGTCGCGCTTGAGCGCTCCCCAAAAACCTGATCGCCCCTCACCCGTACAGGTTCACGAGAGGCGGGGTTCCGGAGGCCTACTGTCCCGATCTGGGGTGCACGCCGCAAGCCGGGATGGGGAAGACGAAAGCGGCGGCACAAAGTTCTGGAGGTAGAAGCGTGTGTTTATTGATTCACCGATTAGGTTTAGCACAGACGCTTATATAGTACATGTTAGGAAGATCGTGGGGCTCAGCCCACGTCCGAGTCGGTAACAGTCCACGTCCATAAAAACTGGAAACGACTGTAATTAACACGTCTATTAATGACTCATAATCAGTTTTTCCAACCAGCAAAATAAAGCTCGGCTCGAGGAGATTCTCGCAACCCACGGCGCGAGCGTCGTGACGAGGCGAGGCGAGGCGGGCAGCGTCAGAGGAGGAGTGCGCGAGGGCTACTATTCTTGTCACACCTTAGTGAGTGGTGCAACACTCTACTATATAAGGTGGTCCAACTCCCCTTCAACTAGCAATGTGGGCCTAAACTTTAGCACCACTAGCACAGCCATATGCTGCCATATACAAGTGGGCCAAAGAGAATTTCAGAATTTGTCTAATGGGCCAACAATCCAAAACTCACCAAATTCCAACAATCCCCCACAAAGTCTCATTGGCACATCACATCACTTTTATTCCAGAACATTGTTTTATATACCGGTGTGTAGTGGAGACTGTTAAGTTGAACTTCCACGTTAAACTTCATGCTACACTAGCTAGCAACTTAAATAGTGGACTATGCCTTGAACTACAAGTTTTCTACGCGCTAGTTTCACACAAAATTTAGATTGGTACATGGCTACCGTCGGCTTCCCCGCGGTTTGGAGCTTATGCGTCATACTCCAGGGCCTTTCATGAGTTTATTAGAGAGCACACAACTCTCACAGACTGCGACGTTTGACAGTCAGACTCATATAGTTGTGTTCCTCAAGAGATGTTCTGCAGGACAACATCTCCGCTTATAAAAGCCATTTGGAACACATTAAGATAAATATCAACCTGCCATGCAGATTAAGAGAGTATTGCATCTTTATGGAGATGTAAATATAATATGGGGATACTCTCCTCTCAGCTGACCAACAACTTGTCTCTCAGCTCTAATTCACGGGATCTCCGATCACATAGAGTGGGTTGCCACTGGGATCAACTCCTAACGTGGGTCTCAAACCCATATCCCTCGATGCATTATCTATCACATTGCGTGATAAACCCTTTGTGAAGGGATCTGCCAGATTCTTAGATGTTTGGATGTAATCCAACGCAATAACTCCGGAGTTTCTTAGTTTCCTGACAGATTTTAATCTCCTCTTCACATGCCTTGATGACTTCATATTATCCTTAGAACTGTTTACTTTGACGATCACAATTTGATTATCACAGTTCATCGGGATGGCGGGTATTGGTTTTTCAACCACAGGTAAGTCCATCAAGAGCTCACGGCCACTCGCTTCAACAAAGGGTCGTGTCTAATGCTGTGAGTTCTGCTTCCATTGTTGACCTCGTTAAGATGGTCTGCTTGCAAGACTTCCAGAAAACAGCGCCACCACCAAGTGTAAACAAATAACCACTTGTGGCCTTAATCTCATCAGCATCAGATATCCAGTTTGAATCACTATAACCCTCAAGTACCCGTGGATACCCAGTATAGTGAATACCATAACTCGCAGTGCCTTTCAAATAGCACAAAACTCTTTCAAGAGCATGCCAATGATCATCTCCAGGATTTGACACAAATCGACTCAGTTTGCTTACAGCAAAGGAGATGTCAGGTCTAGTAGCGCTGTCTAAATACATGAGCGAGCCAATGATTTGAGAATATCTCAATTGATCTTTAGCATTCCTTCGATTCTTTCGAAGTAGCACACTTGGATCATAAGGCGTTGGAGAAGAATTGCAGTCGCTATACCTGAAGCGACTCAATATCTTTTCCACATAGTGAGACTGAAGCAATGTAATCCCACCATTGTCATCCTTTAGTAGCTTGATGTTTAAGATTACATCAGCCACTCCCAAGTCCTTCATCTCAAAGCAACGAGATAGGAACTCTTTGACCTCCTCGATAACAGTGAGGTTGGTCCCGAATATCAATATGTCATCAACGTAGAGACACATAATAACTCCCTCGCCCCCACCATGGCGATAGTACACACATTTGTCAGCTTCATTTACAACAAAGCCTTCAGCAGTTAAAGTTCTTTCAAACTTCTCGTGCCACTGCTTAGGATCTTGCTTAAGACCATACAAATACTTCACTAACTTACACACCTTTCCTTCTTGACCATCTACTACAAATCCGTCAGGCTTCTCCATATAAATTTCCTCATCTAGCTCTCCATTTAGAAAAGCTGTCTTAACGTCCATTTGATGAACAAGAAGACCATGTGAGGCAGCCAAGGAAAGTAGTACTCTAATAGTGGTCAATCTAGCTACAAGTGAGTAGGTATCAAAGAAGTCTTCACCTTCCTTTTGGGTATAACCCTTAGTCACAAGACGTGCCTTGTACTTTTCAATAGTACCATCAGGTCTAAGCTTTTTCTTGAACACCCATTTACATCCTACAGGTTTACACCCATAAGGACGATCAGTGATTTCCCAAGTACAATTAGCTAAGATGGAGTCCATCTCGCTTCGGACAGCTTCCTTCCAGTAGTCAGCATCTTGAGATGCATAAGCTTCTGAAATAGAAGTGGGAGTTGTTGGAGATATGCCCAAGAGGCAATAATAAAGTGGTTATTATCATATCTTCATGCTTATGATAAATGTTTACATACCATGCTATAATTGTATTAAACGGAAACATTAATACTTGTGTGATTTGTAAACATAAAAGAGTCCCTAGTAAAGCCTCTTGTTAAACTAGCTTGTTGGTTAATATATGATCATGGTTTCCTGATCATGAACATAGAGATGTTATTAACAATAGGGTCATATCATTAGGAGAATGATATGATGGACATACTCCTATAGTTAAGCATAGCATAAAGATCAAGTCATTTAATATAGTTCATTTGCTATAAGCTTTCTGATACATAGTAACCTAATTCCTTCGACCATGAGATCATGCTAATTACCATCACCGGAAGGATGCTTTGATGACATCAAACACCACACCGTAACTGGGTGGCTATAAAGGTGGCATTGAGTGTTCGGCAAGTATGTGTTGAGGCACATGGATCAAGAGTGGGATTTGTCCATCCATATGATGGATAGATATACTCTGGGCCCTCTCGGTGGAATGTCATCCAATTATCTTGCAAGCATGTGACTGGCTCACAAGGGATCACATATCGCGGGAACGAGAAAAGAGTACTTAGTAACGAGGTTGAACTAGGTATGCAGAGATACCGACGATCAAAACCTCGGATAAGTAAACTATCGTGAGACAAAGGGAAATTGGTATCGTATGCAAATGGTTCATTTGATCGCAAAGTAATCGTAGAAATATGTGGGAGCCATATGAATTTCCAGATTCCTCTATTGGTTATTGATCGGAGAAGTGTCTCGGTCATGTCCACATAATTCACGAACCGTAGGGAGACACACTTAAGGATTCGATGTTGTTGAGTAGTTATGGAATGATGAGTAAGAGACCGAATGTTGTTCGGAGTCTCGGATGGGATCCGGGATATCACTAGGAGATCCGGAATGGTCCGGAGAATAAGATTCATATAAGGAAAGTCCTGTTTCGGAGTTGGGGAATGATTCCGGTGTTTTCATCGGGAATGTTCTAGAAGGGTCCGGAATGTCCGGCACTCTGGAGGGAAAGGGTACATGAATGTGTCATGACAATATGGAATGGTTGCATCATGTACTAGATAACTTGGCTGGGCAAAATAAAGGGAGAAATCAAATCCTAGTTTGAAAGTCAAACGCCAATTTGAAAAGTCAAACGGCAAGTTTGCTTGGTGGAGGGAGAGTAGGAAACCTACTTGGGGAGGAAGTCCCACTCCCTCCTACCCGCCGGCCATGAGGAGGAGTTGGAGGAGGACTCCCTCCTCCCCAAACCGCCTCTCCCCTCCTATATAAGGAGGGGTAGGGCGCCCTCCCACACCTCCAAACCCTAGCCTAAGGCGCCACCACCACCACCAGTGTCAGCCGCCGCCACCACCTAGGGATCTCCTCCCAAGTCGCCGAGTTGGGGTATCCCAAACCCTAGCCGCCGGCTACACCTCTCCCCTTGGTGCCCTCTAAACCCTAGATCACCAAGGCCTCTCTCATACTCCACCATACTCGCTCCGGCTTAAGGCGAAGCCCTGCGAGATCTCCCCTCTACTTCCGACACCACACCGTCATGCTGCCGGAATCACGAGGAGAGTGCTACAACCTCTGCTGCCTGCTGGAACAAGGGAGAGGAAGGTCTTCATCGAGTAACGAACGTGTGACCGATCATGAAGCGCTACGAACGCAGCGCGGAAGGATCGTCACGCGATCTTGAGATCAAAGTGTACAACTACATCACCCACGAGAATCGCTCGTTAACCGCTGGATCTTCGAGGGTTAGTATTCTATCGACTCGTTGCTACAATCTAGTAGATAGATCTTGGCTTGATCATAGATTAGATCTTGATTGTGTGTTCATGCGGTAGAATTTTTTTGTTTTCCATGCTACGAACCCCTACAGTGGTATCAGAGCCGTGTCTATATGTAGATCTGTTGTACGAGTAGAACACAATGGTCATTGTGGGCGTTGATGCTTTTGTTGTAGATTGCTTCTTGTGTACTTTGCATCTTGCAGGATGGTGGGATGAAGCGGCCCGGGCTAACCTTACATGACATCGTTCATGAGACTTGCTCCACGCTTGACATGCAACTTGTATTGCATAAGTGGCTTCATGGTGCTGCTTTCTCCCAACATAGTTAAGATTCAATTTACAACGGGTGATTGACAATACTAGTATCAACGTTGTGGTTCTTGTTCGTAAGTTAGAACGACACTTATTGAAATCCCCAAACCACGTAAAACATGCAAAGAAAATTAGAGGCGTCTAACTTTGTTTTGCAGGGGTGTGCTGTGATGTGATATGGCCATGATTGTGATTATATATGATGTATGCAATGTTCCTTATTGTAAGTTGGCAATCGGCAGGAGCCATATGGTTGTTTCCGTTTAGTCCTGCGCGTCTATTATTCAAAGTAGTTGTAATAGTTGATGCTGGTGGAAGACAACCATGAAGCGGCGCCATTGACCTTGACGCCACACCGGTGATGATGGAGATCATGTTCGTGCTTGAAGATGGAGATTGGAAGCACAAGAAGAAAGGCCATACCATATCACATATTATGAATTGCATGTGATGTTAATCCTTTCATGCATCTTGTACTGCTTAGTTCACGACGGTAGCATTATAAGATGATCCCTCAAGCACACAATTTCAAGTTTTAAAGTGTTCATCCTTAGTAAGCACCGTTGCTAAAGCTCGTTGTTCTGAAGCATCACGTGATGATCGGATGTGTTAGATTCTGCGAGTGTATACAACGTGAGCAAGCCAGATTTGCTCATGCGGAAGCTAAGATTTGATCTTTACGAACCTAGCATGTACAAACATGGTCTCGGAACACGGATCACCGAATGGTAAAGCATGAGTCATATAGTAGATATGATGAACATGTTGATTGTTCGCCATTGAAGCTACATCAACTCTCGTGATGATCGGTTTTGATGTGGTGGATTTGGTTCGTGTGATCACTAAAACAATGTGAGGGATATTGTTTTGAGTGGGAGTTCAACGGCAATATGATTAAAAGTTGAACACTATTTATCATAAATTAAATCAAAGTGAATTTGCATAGTTGTTGTAGTCATTGGCATCTGTTTACCACCTTGCGCTTAGTTATAATTGAGATAATAGAACTATAGAATTCTGGTTAGTTACTTTATGAATTGGTATCGTATTGTTTTGAAGTGTTAATCTAAAGTTTAAAAGTCCCATTGCAAACTTTCAGTAAGTTTCAATTACTCTGTGAAGTTTAATAGTTGGTATTAAATCAAGAGTAACAATTCTAGTGTTAGTATATAAGTATCATGTTTATCTCCATGATTCTTGATATTCGAAAGATAGTTTCAATATCAAGGTAATCTAGGAGTTGAAAGAGTTGTTTCAGAAACCATCATGTATGGAAGATATTGCGATATCTGAAATGATGTTTTGGTTACAACATGATAGAGTATAATATGGCAAAGTTTATGTTCTGATATTTGATGAGAATTTACAAAAGGTTGGAGACACTAGTTGTCCTAATCCTCCAAAAGCTTTTGGAAAGCAACATTATACTCGCGATTCACTGTTATAAGCTAAAAGTAGCTTGATCATGGATAATTCCATGATAAGGGTGAATATTTGATGTAGGTAAAATATTTACTACACCAAGAGATTACTAAAGAAATGAATTTGAAAGAACACCAAACATTTGATGATGGTGATCTACTTCAAAGTGCAAGTCCAAAGACATTGGTATTTAACTATACATGCTTTGGACTATGTGTCATGTATATGGCTCCACTATTGATGTTGATAGATTCTTTCAAACAGAAAAAGAAATACTGAAAGAGAATCTCATAAATATATGGCAAAAAAGAAAAGACAAGAATTTTCCAGCTTAGGTATATAGAGGATATACATGTTATGGTTGTATTCTTTGCTTGTTAAACAATGTAGTTCTTGAGTATTGGATACTGAATTTGTTAGTATGGATCGTCATACGAAACAACACAATTCATGAACTACAATGGCCTAAGTAACTAGCAAATGAATATGTGATGATGTTCATCGAGAACAAATAAAAGGTTATTGTGTTGCTCGTTAAACATTAAAGCTTGCCTTCAAGATTTTTTTATCAGGTATTATGAGAACAAAAGGGTTGTTCAAATAATTGCCGTAATCCATAAAAGATGGATGATTTACAAATCTCGTTGGAGAAATCACATCCATAAAACTAATGCTAACAATGTTGAAAGACAAATTGATTGAAAGATCACTTAGGAAGTGACATCGCCGTTTAAATTATATTGGAAAGAAAACATGAAGAAACTCCATGTGGATGGAATTTTGGAGTCTTTTGATTTTTGATCAAATGACGCTTGTGAAACTTTCCTAGAGATAATTAAAACTTCGTTCATAGGCCAAAAGGGAACGAATGACTAGCTTATTGGAACTTGTACATATTGTTGTATGAAGTCCATTATGTGTAGTCAAGAGCGATGGATTTCAACTTCATATGCTTTCTCCGAAAATTTGAGTGAATATATGAATATTTACTTAATAAGGATGAAGTATGAAACATTTGAAAAGTTCAAAGACTTTCAAGATGAAGTGCAAAATCATTGTAACAAGAATATAAATAGTTTATGATAAGATCATAAAGGAAGATATTTGAGTTACAAGATTAGCATAATACCTAAGATTTAAGGAATCGTTCCGTGGATTTGCATTTCCCAAAACACCATAAGAGTATGGAGCGTTCGAGATATGTAATTAAACCTTGTTTGACATGGTAAGATCAAAGGTGTAATTCATAAAACTGCCATTATATTTTAAAGATTAAAAGCTTTAGAGACTACCGTTTTTCCACTGAAAAGAGCTTCATCATAATCCGTTGAAATGACACCATATAAAGTTATGGTTTGGGATTAAACCCAAGTTGTCCTTTCTTAAACATTGGTATGCTATGCATAAGAAAGATGTTTGCAACCAAAGTCAGATGAACCTGTCTTTGTATGTTATTTTGAATAACTGTTAAATATTCCTCCATAAAATCAGAGACAAAAGTGTTTGTCGCTTAGAACGTCAAGTTTCTTTGAGAAGGAATTTTTCGTGAAAATATAAGTGGGAGGACAATAGAACTTTGATAAGGTTAAAAGAACCTTAGCTATATGTGCAAAGTTGCGCAGCGCCAAAAAGTTTTCAAGAGGCAGCAACAATGCTCATGGCTCACGTGACTCAAAAGATTGTGGTTACGGAGGTCAAAGTTTCTATTGAACCAAGTAGGTCGGGTAAACAATCAAATACCAAGATTTGAGGGTTGAATCATTATTTGAGAATAATGAACGGACTACATGCAAAGAAGCGATTATGGGCCCTGACTCCGTCAAATGGCTTAAAGCCATAAAATCCGTGATAGTTCCATACACGAGAAATCAAGCTTTAAACTTGAAAGGACCCTCGATAAAGGTGTAAGACCTTACAGTCGTGTTTTGAATCTATAAAGAAATAGACATGGATGTTTCACATCTATGAAATAGTCGACATGTTGGGAAAGAGTTCACAACAATGTTCAAAGGTTGACTATGACAAGATTTAATCTTTCATAGCGATATTTAGTCTAGACGGATTAATATAGCAACCACTACATATAATTTTGTTATATGGTAGTTGAATAAGCAAAACAAGTTCTTCTAATAGAATTGTTACCTAGGACATGTGCATAACATGGTCCATAGGGTTTTGTTAATTCAAAGGATGCTAAAAGCATATACAAACTTCAATGATTGAAGTAAGCATTGCGGAGTTGGAATCTTCACTATGATGAAACTGTTAAAGGAGTTTAAATTCGTCAGAGACGATGAAGATGCTTGCATTTGCAAGAAATTAAGTGGGATCGCTAAGACATGTTTCTAATACATTATGTGGAAGACATATTGTTGATTGGAAATGATGTATCTTTTATTAACACATATTAAGAATTTCATCCCGATGAAAGAATTAGGCAGAACCCGAATATTTGGCATCAAAGTCTATATGGATAAATTATGACGCCAATATGGTTGTGCCAGAAGTACATAGGTGAGATATTGAATGAGTTCAATATATAAACTACATGAAAGGTTCTTGTTGCACAGGAAGGATTGAATAAATATTTAAGTATTTTGATACTTGATAGACAAAATCACAAAGAGTATTTTATCAATCATGCTATGATGTGTACAAATCCAGATATGTCCTATGCTCTAAATGTTATGAGCATATACCATAATGATTCATAAGATGATCATTGGACGATAGTAAGGATATTCTTATGATCTTTTGGAAGAACTAAGAGTATATTATTTTGTAGAAGTGGCAAATAGATGGTTAGTTCATTGTAAAAGTTCTACATTGATACTAGTTTTGTCACAAAGTACAAATTAAGTTTATCTCAATCTAAACTAAGGGTGGAACAATATAATGGAAAGTAAGTTCCATAATGGATTTGGATGAGTTCCAAAGTTAAGACATTGTGACAGATACTACAACAAAAGGCTAAGTATATGACTGCTATTATAGCAGTTAAAGAGGGCATTTGTGTCAAGTAGTTTGTTATCAAACTAGGTGTAGTTCACAACGGGATAATACTATGAGAATATATTGTACGACAATATTATAAACATGTTTTAACCCCAAAGAACTAAAGGTCTCACCAAAGGACCAAATTTATACAAAGCCATCTCATTAGAGAATGAGTGATGCGTAGAGACGCAAAGACATGCAATTACACACGGACCTGGAAGTGTCAGATCCGGAGATCAGTTGACCACTAGCAATCGTGTACATACAACACCAGAAAGCCATAGGTGTTGAATACACAAAGGTTTGAAACTAGATTATTGACTCTAGTGCAAGTGGGAGACTGTTGGAGATATGCCCAAGAGGCAATAATAAAGTGGTTATTATCATATCTTCATGCTTATGATAAATGTTTACATACCATGCTATAATTGTATTAAACGGAAACATTAATACTTGTGTGATTTGTAAACATAAAATAGTCCCTAGTAAAGCCTCTTGTTAAACTAGCTTGTTGGTTAATATATGATCATGGTTTCCTGATCATGAACATAGAGATGTTATTAACAATAGGGTCATATCATTAGGAGAATGATATGATGGACATACTCCTATAGTTAAGCGTAGCATAAAGATCAAGTCATTTAATATAGTTCATTTGCTATAAGCTTTCTGATACATAGTAACCTAATTCCTTCGACCATGAGATCATGCTAATCACCATCACCGGAAGGATGCTTTGATGACATCAAACACCACACCGTAACTGGGTGGCTATAAAGGTGGCATTGAGTGTTCGAAAAGTATGTGTTGAGGCACATGGATCAAGAGTGGGATTTGTCCATCCATATGACGGATAGATATACTCTGGGCCCTCTCGGTGGAATGTCATCCAATTAGCTTGCAAGCATGTGACTGGCTCACAAGGTATCACATATCGCGGGAATGAGAAAAAAATACTTATCAGTAACGAGGTTGAACTAGGTATGCAGAGATACCGACGATCAAAACCTCGGATAAGTAAACTATCGTGAGACAAAGGGAAATTGGTATCGTATGTAAATGGTTCATTCGATCGCAAAGTAATCATAGAAATATGTGGGAGCCATATGAATTTCCAGATTCCTCTATTGGTTATTGATCGGAGAAGTGTCTCAGTCATGTCCGCATAATTCACGAACCGTAGGGAGACACACTTAAGGATTCGATGTTGTTGAGTAGTTATGGAATGATGAGTAAGAGACTGAATGTTGTTCGGAGTCTCGTATGGGATCCGGGATATCACGAGGAGATCCGGAATGGTCTGGAGAATAAGATTCATATAAGGAAAGTCCTGTTTCGGAGTTGGGGAATGATTCCGGTGTTTTCATTGGGAATGTTCTAGAAGGGTCCAGAAGGTCCGGCACTCTGGAGGGAAAGGGTACATGAATGTGTCATGACAATATGGAATGGTTGCATCATGTACTAGCTAACTTGGCTGGGCAAAATAAAGGGAGAAATCAAATCCTAGTTTGAAAGTCAAACACCAATTTGAAAAGTCAAACGAGAAGTTTGCTTGGTGGAGGGAGAGTAGGAAACCTACTTGGGGAGGAAGTCCCACTCCCTCCCACCCGCCGACCATGAGGAGGAGTTGGAGGAGGACTCCCTCCTCCCCAAACCGCCTCTCCCCTCCTATATAAGGAGGGGTAGGGCGCCCCCTCTCCCTACACCTCCAAACCCTAGCCTAAGGCGCCACCACCACCACCAAGTGCTGCTGCCGCCACCACCTAGGGATCTCCTCCCAAGTCGCCGAGTTGGGGTATCCCAAACCCTAGCCGCCGGCTACACCTCTCCCCTTGGTGCCCTCTAAACCCTAGATCACCAAGGCCTCTCTCATACTCCACCATACTCGCTCCGTCTTAAGCCGAAGCCCTGCGAGATCTCCCCTCTACTTCCGACACCACGCCGTCGTGCTGCCGGAATCAGGAGGAGAGTGCTACAACCTCTGCTGCCTGCTGGAACAAGGGAGAGGAAGGTCTTCATCGAGTACAAACGTGTGATCGACTGCGGAAGCGCTGTCGGAACGTAGCGCCGGAAGGATCGTCTACGCGATCTTGAGATCGGAAGTGTACGACTACATCACCCACGAGAATCTGCTCTCGTTAACCGCTTTGGATCTTCGAGGGTTAGTATTCTATCGACTCGTTGCTACAATCTAGTAGATAGATCTTGGCTTGATCATAGATTAGATCTTGATTGTGTGTTCATGCGGTAGAATTTTTTTGTTTTCCATGCTACGAACCCCTATAGGAGTATCATCCACAAGGTACACAATGAAATCATCACCAAATGACTTTGCAGTCCTTTGTCTCTTGCTCCTTTTGGGAGCTTTATTGTCATCCTCCACAGGATCATCAGAGTGTTTCATCGGCATAGTGGGTTCAGGAATTATAGAAAATTCCTGACTAGATGAACTAGTCATCTCCTGATTTGATGAGCTAGACATACCTTTCATAGGAAAGATGTCCTCAAAGAAATTTGCATCATTCGACTCTATAATTGTACCAACATGCATGTCGGATACCTCAGATTTTACTATCAAAACTCTATAGCCAATACTATGAAAAGCATATCCCAGAAAAACACAATCAACGGTTTTTGGTCCAAGCTTTCGCTTCTTGGGTATTGGAATATTGACTTTCGCCAAACAACCCCAAGTTCTCAAGTAAGAGAGTTTAAGCCTTTTGTTTCCCCATTCCTAAAATGGAGTCATGGTTTTATCCTTTACAAGAACACGGTTTAGGACATGACACGCGGTCATTAGCGCCTCCCCCCACCATTCCTTGGAAAGAACCGATGTATCTAACATGGCGTTAACCAAATCAGTTAGAGTGCGGTTCTTTGTTTCGGCCACCCCATTTGACTGAGGTGAGTAGGGAGGCGTCCTCTCATGTATAATACCATGTTCCATACAGAATAAATCAAATTCGTTTGAAAAGTACTCTCCACCACGATCCGACCTTAGCCGCTTGATTTTAAGATCAAGTTGGTTTTCTGCCTCAGCTTTATAGATTTTGAAGTGGTTCAAAGCTTCATCTTTAGATTTCAGAACATAAACATAGCAGTATCTAGTGGAGTCATCAATCAACGTCGTAAAGTATATTTTTCCACCTTTTGTCAACACACCATTCATCTCACAAAGATCTGAATGTATAAGTTCCAGCGGTGCTAAGTTTCTCGGTTCCGCAGCCGTATGAGACTTGCGGGGTTGTTTTGCTTTCACACAAACTTCACACTTAGAACCTTTGATAGTGGTAAATTTCAGAATTAAACTCATATTGGCTAGCCGCGTCATGCAACCAAAGTTAATATGACAGTGTCGTGAATGCCAAACATTGGACTCATTATCATTGCAAACATGATTAATAACTTTAGTACATGTGTGTGACAAAGACAAGCGGAACAGACCTCCGCACTCATAACCATTTCCAAAAAATTGTATATACTTAGAAATTACAACTTTATTGGACTCAAACACCAACTTAAAGCCATCTCGACATAAAAGCGAACCACTAACGAGATTCTTATTGATGGAGGGAACGTGCTGCACATTCTTCAGCTGTACGGTCTTCCCCGAAGTAAACTTCAGATTTACCGTACCAACACCATGAATAGAAGCACGTGAGCCGTTTCCCATCAGCACGGAAGAGGTCCTTGAGACCTGATAAGAGGAAAACATGGAAATATCATAACATACATGTGTATTAGCACCCGTGTCTATCCACCAATCAGGAGAATGACATACTGAAAGGATAGTAGTGTAACATCCCAAAAATATTAAACTTGGATCATAAAACTCTAATCATCAAAATTAGGGTTAACAAAAACTTTTCCAATTAAAAATATGAAAGCATTCATATGTGTGTGTATTCAAAATTTGGATTCTTTTGAATTGCCATGGTTCCGTGTTTCTTTGCTTGTAAAAGGATTCTTAGGTGAAATAAACATCATCTAAAAAATCTCCAAACTTTTCCCAAAGGCAAACAAGTCAAAATAAACAAATCAGAGGAATGGTCACTTTGGCCAAATTAACTCCCATGCCTACTTTGGCTATTCCTAACTTTCAGAACTTAACAGAAACATGTATGGATCTTTGAACCCCTTGATAGTACTCATAATAAGGTACCAAGGCCCACTTTGTGAACATCCAAAAATATTTAAATGCTTAGTTTAAATGACAGTTTAAAATTGAATCTATTTCATATGGGAAGATCCCACTATTTCAAAAACCACTCAAACAAGCTCAAATTTCAAAACCCAAGCATCCACAGAACCCTCAACACATGCCTAGCACACCCACCAAAAATCTTTTCAAAATTCAAAACTTAAGTTCATGCGACCATTTCATCAAACAGGTTGCAGATTCAAATCAACAAAATCAAAAACACTATGTTGAGCAGTGTTTTGGCCAACCTTGTCCCCTCTCTGGTTACAACTAGCCTAAGTAGATCATCTAGCAACCTTAACTAACCTCTAGCACGAGCAGGCCGAGAGAACCCATGTCACCCCAGTGTGGACAGCAAGCTAGGAGAAGAACTAGCCGTGCCAACCTTGTATAGCATGGAGCCCATGCCTCACCGCCCCTCTCGACCAGCCCTAGCTCGGAGACAGCGACCAGAACCGCCAGGAACGCCGCGCCCGTGCCACTGTCGACCATGCCGACGCGCACCGCAGAGCACGCGCCGTTCCCACGCCACCCGACCACCTCGAGCCCTCGCCGCCCTCCAGCATGCACCCCACCGTCCCAGGAGACCAACAGACATGCTCGTTTCACCGTCCGTACCCCGTAGCCACCGCTCGCCACGGAGTTCGCCGCCTCTGCCTCGCAGAGCACCGCGCGTTCCCGACCATTTGCCACCGCCCCTACACGCGCATTTAAGCTCTAGAGCATCGCCAGGAGACCACCCGTCGATCGCCAACCTCGGCCATTCCTCTAGCCGCCCGTAGGCGTGTCGCCACCGTCGCCTGCCCATCCCTCTCGGTATCACCGTCGAACCTATAAAAGGAGACGACCCTCGCTCGATTTCTTCACACCATCTCACTCCCCTCATCTCACTGATCATTCCACCCCTTAGCCGGAGCACGAGGAGCAGCAGTTCGCCGGAATTGCGCCGGAGCAGGCCGCCTCTGGAAAAGAAGGGAGCCATTGATTTCGACCACCCCCGGAGCTGCCGCGACCACCCCTGAGTTCGCCGTCATCGACTTCGTCGTTTGCCTGCCTCGCCGTCGTCACTGGAGCCCCGGTATGCCCCCTATGCACCCCCACCGAGCCGCTAGGGTTTGAGCTCGCCGATGACTTGTTCATCGTCGACGACGACCCTCAGCCGTTGATCTCACTTCTAATCCAACGCACCACATCGCCCGTCTTGCCCGCGTTTATGAGCCTTGACGATGAACCCCACTGTCAATTGCGCCGCGTGTGAGTGACACTGGGCCGGCCCAATAGCCCTTCCCGCGCAGCCCACTCGTTTGAATTTAGCTTTTTCTTTTTAAGTTCAAACATAGTTCTGTACCCAGTTTCAAAAATCAACCCAGCTTGATTCAGTGAACCAAATTACATGAAACCAATTTTGTTAGGAAAGTATTGAAATGCTTAATCCAAGCCCATTGGATTCAAATTATTTGGATCTTTAGATCAACCCTGGTAAAAATAACAAGTCAGAAGCTTTTCTGCATTCAAACATTTTTCAAATTTCAACCATAATAGCTTTTGAGTTGATTCCAACTCTCAAAAATCACATTTGATCATACCTTTCAGAATATATAAAAACATATGGGTTTACTTAAGAAATAATGTTCAAGTAATAAAAGAATGCCACATAGGCATTTCTAGTCACTTTATTTTATTTAAAATAAAAGGGTAAACCTTATTAAATCGTGACACCACTTGAAATCACATTCCCATGTACTGAAATATGTGGTGATGACATGTGTAAACATGATCCCATATTTGAGTTAGAGAATATTAAATCTTAAGTAGTTTTTCAATGAGTAGAAATTACTTTTCTAAAAATAAAATAAATAAGACAAAGGCTTTAATCTTGAATGTTAGTGATGATGCTAGATCATCTATAGAACCCTTTTGTGTGATGATTGAAAGTAGTTAAGTATTGTTTGGTAATTGTGTACCTCGTATTTATTTATAGATGCTAGTACTGACCAAGGATACGAGGAGGAAGGAGGATACTACGAAGAAGAAGCCGAGGAGAACTTCAACCACTGCTCTGCACAAGGCAAGCTAACAATTGCAAGATACTCTAATTTAGCAAGCCTATACTGATACTGATGCAAGCTAATACTTGCTTGTTACCATGACCACTAGATGCCTTAAGCATATGTGATCATACCCACTTGATACCTCCTCCTAGTTTTACTTGCAAGCTTTATACTTTATTTCTTTATCAAAGCTATTACTTAGAGTCTACTTAAGTGACTTGTAGATTCTAGGAAGATAATTGAAGGTTGCATAAAGAGCATTAAATTTGGCCTAAGCTAGATAATCTTGATGTCACCCTAAGGCATGAGATTGAACTTAGTTAAACTCCACTTGTTTACCACCCCTCATTAGTACTCACCCCCACTTGTAGATGCTAGTGCTAAGCATAAAACTTGACCAACTTTAGATGGGAATACTTGGTGGAAAATGGTTATGAAAACCTTAGAATGATGAGTCATTCTACTGAGATGTTTTGACATGTGTTTCCGAACACCAGATGATTTGGATGATGAAAATATTAAGGCATGAGCATTAACCCTTTATAAAACTGATGGTTGTCTGGATGCGATACCATTCCAATTTTACCGTACAACCACAATACCCGAAAATTGGGTAGGGCTTGACTGGAAACTTATATACTTTAGTATGGGTTCCCTCACGGCCAAGGTCTGAGCTGAGACTACCTTGTGAAGATTGTCCACCTGTGCAATACCCAAGATGACAGTTGGTCATGGTTGGGAGGCCAAACACACAAGAGAGGTGCTTATACTAGGGCGTGTAATTGAAAGGTTAGGATTGATTATCCGCATACCGAGTATGGTGAATTCAGGATTTATTCCTGACGGATGTATCGAATGTTGTGGTGAAAGTGTATAATCTCTGCAGAGTGTCAAACTATTCGAATAGCCGCGTCATGATTATGGACGATTAGAGTGGCCATACTGTTCCCCTGTCAGATGTTTTCAAAATGACTTATGAAATGAATTGAGATTTTGACTTGACCACAACAGAGTTGTGATATGAAATACAAGTTCCCACTTAGGTGTTATAAAATTTCAACTAGCTTTTCTTGCTTCTGAACTTAGTAGAGGTAAATCTGGCTTTTTGCAAAACCACCCTAGACCTTAGTGTCCTACTACAAAAACCCCCTTCACTTGTTAGTATTAGTTTACGAGTACTTAAAGAGTACTCATGGCTTTGTCCCTGGCTATTCCCATGGCCAGACTATGAAGAGGAGTACCAGGACGAAGGACCCCAGGAAGGTTATGACAACTAGGATCATCTCCCATCGTCAGCATTGCCTGTGACCCCGAAGATGGAGCTTCGCCTACGCTACTTTTATTATTACGTTATTCTGCCGCCTGAGTTGTATTAAGAACTGGATCATGAGATCCTTATTTGTATAAGACTTTATGTATGGTTTGTAATGGATGATGTACCGTGGTATCCAAATCTGTATGTCTCGCAAAAATGGTAATCCTGGGATTGCGATGTATGGCATAACATGCATCTGGGATTAAAAATCCGGGTGCTGATAAGTAGGTAAAATACCGTACTCAACATCCTTCATCTCAGTATCGCTAATAACAACATTCGCGGTCTTGCCGCTGTTCCCATGTTGACGATTGTCAAAGCGATTAGGGCAACTAGGAGCCCAATGGTCAGGATCACCACAGACGTGGCAAGAGCCTTTTCTCTTATCATTTTTCTTCTTGAAGTTGGTTGAGTGCGTGGCCTTGTTCTTGCCATCGAACTTTCCTTTTCCTTCAGTTTTGTTCTTATTCTTAAACTTGTGGGATTGGAAATTTTTCCTCTGCACTAAATTGGCAGTAGAACCTCCCTCAAGTCCTCGAGCAGTTTTGTCCTTTGCTCTCGCCTTCTCTTCCACATGAAGAGTCCCAATGAGATCCATAACAAAAAACTCTTATCTCTTATGTTTCAAAAAAGTAGCAAAGTTCCTCCACGAAGGAGGAAGCTTGGCAATAATGCCACCAGCCACAAATTTGTTCGGTAAGGAACACTTGAACTGCTCAAGTTCTTTGGCATGTGATTGTATCTCATGAGCTTGCTCAACGACGGAGTGCTCATCAACCATCCTGTAGTCATATTGCTCCATGACATACAGCTCAGTGCCAGCGTCCGAGACCCCAAACTTGTCCTTGAGCGCTTCCCACGCGTCCTTGCCATTATCAAATGACATATAAGGGTCAATAATATTGTCCCCAAGAACACTGAACAAAGCCGCCATAAACATGGTATCAACTTTCTTAAAGTTCACTTCCTGCTCAACAGAAAGATCTCCTTCAGGCTTGCCAAGAGTGGCGCTATAATAGTTTAGGTTTTCAAACCAAAGAACTGCTCTCTTGCGCCATCTCTTATAGTGCATGCCATCAAAAGGAGGCGGCCTAGTAGCCGTGGCTACACCGGTGTAATTCAGTTGCCTATAATCAGGTTTTTGGATTGTTGTAAATATAAGCAATAATCCATATGATTTAATCCGAATAATAAATTGATAAAGCATGATCATACAAACCAAACGCTACTAAAACCAATTATGCAGATCGACAAAGTAGATGAACATATTACATCTATAGGAGATAAACCTATCACATCTACACCAAACGCTAGAATAAAAAACTCTAGCATAATCCGAAAAAGGCAGTTGAGGATCACATACAGTGTAGGCTGAATAGCAGCCGCAGCGGTCGCAGCAGCGTCGCCCATGTTGAGGTTGTCAAAGAGATTGATAACGTCTGGAAAGAAGTCGTCGTCCGAAAACTCGTCGTTGGACGATGTCGTAGTTTCCAGTAGTCACGCTTGAGCGCTCCCCAAAAACCTGATCGCCCCTCATTCGTACAGGTTCACGAGAGACAGGTTCCGGAGGCCTACTGTCCCGATCTGCGGTGCACGCCGCAAGCCGGGATGAGGAAGACGAAAGCGGCGGCGCAAAGTTCTGGAGGTAGACGCGTGTGTTTATTGATTCACCGATTAGGTTTAGCGCAGACGCTTATATAGTGCAGGTTAGGAGAGATCGGCGGACGGCGTTGAAGGAGGAGTGCGCGAGGGCTACTCTTGTCACACCTTAGTGAGTGGTGCAACACTCTACTATATAAGGTGGTCCAACTCCCCTTCAACTAGCAATTTGGGACTAAACTTTAGCACAACTAGCACACTCATATACTGCCATATACAAGTGGGCCAAAGAAAATTTCAAAATTGTCTAATGGGCCAACAACCCAAAACTCACCAAATTCTAACAGGTAACCCCGGACTTTGCTCCGGTTTTCCTTCTCCCCGCCAAAATTCATGATCCATATCCACATTCGCCGCTGATCTCTGTCAGCTTCTCTGTTTTTCCAAAAAAAATGAAAATAAACTGAAGTGTACTGAACATGCGCATGTGAATAAGAAATCCGCACATTTTTTTTGTTGACCTGCAACTGTAGCAAGAGGTTGCAGGACTGTGTTGATCATGAAAAAGAACTGAAGTATAGTGAACATTCACATGTGAATGCATGCAGCAGGAAGCTCACTGGAGACATCACATCAGTGACAGGTACTGTTCGTCGCCATCTGATAGTTACAACGATGTAAACTTGTGTGATGTTGCAGATGGGCCACGTACAGGGAGGCTCACTCACCACGAGAGTGCAGAAACAAAAAAAAAGGAGGCTCCCAAGCTCTGAATGTGTGTGTATGTGGTTAATCGTACACGCTGGGTATGGACGTACGGCCAGCCGCGCGCCCGTAAGACGAATTTACGCAGACACTGGGCACTGGCGCGTACGCGGACCAGTCGGGTATTTTGGCATCGCATACTACGGATCCGGTCGGTCTTTCTTTAGCCCCACGCATGATCCGACGGCTCCGGCGCTGCTGTTGCGTGATGTTACTCTACGTCGGTGTGCCGGTCCTAATTCTAGTCACTTGAAAATGCGGCGGGAATCGCGCGCCAGCGGCGGACCTGGAATAGAATCTAAGAAGAGGCCAAACTGCATAGTAGCAAGCCTATATTTTTTAAATAGGTAGTCAAATTTCTGAGAAAATCGCCCGTATAAATTGGGACTACACTTGTTTAGAGATAAACAGTTGGACAAACAAATTGCTACAAGATTGATATATAGAGTAGACTCCAATCGTAGCAAATCTGTTGTTTTGAGAGGGAATGAACGTCATTAAGCTTTATTTAGAGGGATAAATGAACATTGAACTTCTATCATCTTTTCTTGCTAATCCATACACACCCATAATGTAGATTTTCTTAGGAAAGCAAGCTCACGTTGTAAAGGAACATTTATCTACTCACAAATGGGCTAGAACTTTTTTTGGATGAGCCGATGGGGTCAATAGTAGCAAGACGAGCTGGGAAGGTGAGAGATGCTCTGATGGCTGGATGGTGTCACTTTCACATGCACCGAATGGTCAAGTAGTTCCAGGCCCATGTAATGCGCTAAAATTACTAGTAGCTAATGAAGAAACTTCATTTTTGTAGGGGGCTATCGCTCAGGTTTGCCATGAAGGGAATATGCCTTAGAGGCAAATAATAAAAGGTTTATTATTGTCATATTCTAATAAATTTGTAATAGTTTTATATCATGCTATAACTGTATCAAGTGGAAACATTGATACATGTGTAATATGAAACAGAAGTCCCTGGTAGCCACTATTCATACTAGTTTGTTGGGCAATCGATGATCAAGGTTTCTTGATCATGAGTGGTAGTACCAGTTGACAACAAGGTCATATTATTGATGAATGATGTGATAGACATTTTTCAAAGATTGCGATACGATCAAGTCACAAAGTTCATCGTTGCAGTAGTCAGAAACAAAGTCTCCTTCTTCTTAGACCATGAGATCATATTAATCACTGTCTCCCGAGGCTGCTCTGACTGCATCAAACGCCACTCCGTGAAACGGTGATTATAAAAGTGTATGTTAGGTATCCAGAGGAGCAGGTTGAGGCCTATGAATTAACACCGGGATTTGTTCACCCAGTGACGGGTTAGATATAGTTAGGCCGACTTGGTGAGATTACATCCATATGTTGGGAATATGCCCTAGAGGCAATCATGTATGATGATATTTCCTATTGTATTCATAAAGATATTAAGTTATCCTTGTATAAACATATAATGTGTATCATTGAATATGTGATTCAGTTGTGAAACTATGTATTCATATTGTTTGTACTAAATATCCTTGGTCATTGAGGTTGTGCTGGACACATAACTTAGACCAATGTGAAAGTCGGTTGATGACTCGGTTCCACTTGTCATGGACATGGAGATGCTATTCCGACTTACACAGATTCGGCTAAAAAAATTAGCGAGTCGGATTGACCCATATTGAGGTACAACGAACAAGTTGTCATTTGTATATCTCAATTAATGTAATACTTAGACCTGAGGTTGTTGCACAGTCTGAGTTGAGGATCACCGGTTTAGGTTCTGTCAAACGGTGATCCGTAACTGGACAGTTATAAAGGAAGAGTTCGGGTCGACTGAGAATCAAGCTGCGTGATGTGAATAACCAAGATTGGATTTTGCACCTCCAGTTGGAGAGATATTCTCTGGGCCCTCTCGGATGATATGGTTCGGAAAGCATGGCCATGCACGACTCAGTTAAGTGTTAACCGAGACGATCGACTAAGAGTTACTGAGATGAATCACTTATCTCGGATCGAGAAGAGAATCAGACTATTTAAGGGATGACAGTTATTCGCCTATAGTCTAACAAGATATATCGTGAGACAAAAGGGACTCTGACACAAGTCGCATTGGAAAGGCATGTCGTCAAGACTCTTTGGTACTTGGAAGTCAACACGTTCTGCTAGGAGATGCTACCGATTGATCGATTGAGAGTAGGACTCCAATCGTGTCCAAGTTGCTATGAGTCTGCGGGGTCACACACTTAAAAGCGGGAGCAAGTTCGGATTGGATCTGAACCAGAAATCTGGTTGGATTGGACCTGAGCTGGATTTGGACTGAGTCAGTGAGTCTGATACGTCCAAAACGTATCTATTTTCCCGAACACTTTTGCTATTGTTTCTCCTATAAACTTGTATGATTTGGATACAACTAACATGGACTGACGCTGTTTTCAGCAGAATTACCTTGGTGTCTAGTTTTTATGTAGAAAATCAACTATCGGGAAAAATCCCGGAAAATATGCCAAAAATCCTATTTCACCAGAAGATCCACGAAGCCAGAGTACAAGACGGAGTGGAGGCCTGGGGGCCCACACTTCGCCAGGCGCCGGGCTGGCGCGCCTTAGGGGTGTAGCCACCCAGCACCTCGGCCTCCCTCTTCGCCTGTAAGAAGCATCTTGACCTAAAAACCGAGGGGGTTCATCTTTTTCCAGAAAGAGTTCCGCTGCACCGCCACCACCAGAAGCCGCGATTCGGAACCAGAAACTCCGTTCTGGCATCCTACCGGGATGGGGAATTTGGGGAGGATCATCGCCATCGTCATCACCAACGCCTCTCCATCAACCATCAATGTTTCCTTCATCCATGAGTGAGTAATCCCCCGCTGTTGGCTATGGGGATGATAGGGATTGGATGAGTTCTATCATGTAATCGAATAATATTGTTAGGGCATAGTGCCTAGTATCTCTATTAGTGCTATTTGACTTTGTTGCAACTTTTTGTGCTTAATGCTTGTCACTAGGTCCCGAGTGCCATGATCTCAGATCTGAACTTATTATTGAATCATTATGATAGTATTGTTTGTGATCTTATCTGCAAGTTGTGTACACATATCATAGTCCGGATCCAAAGGCCCCGAAGTGACAGAAATTGGGACAGCCGGAGGGGATGGCTGTGATGTGAGGATCACATGTGTTCATGGAGTGTTAATGCTTTGCTCCGGTGCTCTATTAAAAGGAGCACCTTAATTGCTAGTAGTTCCCTTGAGGCCCCGTTGCCACGGGCTGACAGGACAAAAGATGTTGTGTAAGTTCTCATTGCGAGCACGCATGACTATATATGGAGCACATACCTAGGATTGTTTAGTACTTGGATGCTTATTCTTATTTATCTGCAATTGCCCTAGATCTTGAAGTTACATGTTTAGAATCGTCCATGAAATGCCCGTCCATCCATCCCTATGCCTACCGCACTCATATCCTCATCGTACTATTGCTCTGTTTTTTGATCTTTGTTGCTTTCTTTGTTACTCTTGATAAAATTCTGTGAGCAAGAACTATTTCCAGGTGCAGCTGAATTGACAACTCAGTTGTTAAGGCTTGCAAGTATTCTTTGGCTCCCCTTGTGTCGAATCAATAAATTGGGTAATACTACCTGCGAATACTGTTGCGATCCCCTATACTTGTGGGTCATCAAGACTATTTTGTGGTGTCGTTGCCGGGGAGCATAGCTTTATTTGTAAGTTCACTTGGATCTATTATTGTTCACTACTACTCCTTTCATTATGGGGAAGTCTCGTGATGGAAAGTTTCCTATTTTACCATCCACTACAAGAAGAGGTACAGTCCTAAACACCTCTACTGCTCTAGATTCACCGTCTGTTATAAGTAAGCTTGTTACACCACCACCACATACTCATGCTACACACACTGCTACTACCGCTGAATCTGAAACTGCTTTTGATACTCATGATGTTACTTCTACTGTGTTTGATGCGAGTGGTTCATTAGGTCCTTTCCTAGATGCTACTATGGCTGGTCTAGGAAATACTGAAACTCCTAGTGAAGACATTGTTACACATGTTAGCTCACCTGAGCCTAGAGAGAGTTATGATATTAATGATGGCTACATTGAGTTTACGGATGATTTTGTTAAAGAGTGCCGAAACACACATGGTGCTAGTGCTATTAAGAGTCTCCTTGCAAGACGTACCATTATTCCTAAACTGTCCTCTGATCCTAAGTTTGCCACCTCTCCCATAGATATCAAAGATAAAAATTATGATTTCTCTCTTGATTTATCCTATTTAGACATTGTTGAGAAAGAACCTTTTTGTGGGACTGAAAATGAGAGTGCTGTGGCTCATATGAATGAGCTTTCTACTATGAGTGCTTTATTCTCTGATGATTTTAAGATGCGTAAGTACTTTGTTACTAAGATCTTCCCTTTTTCACTAAAAGGAGAAGCTATGGCTTGGTTTAATAGATTACCTCCTGGTTCCATTGATAGCCCTGATTGTTTGATTGCTTCTTTCTTCCAGAAATATTTTCCTCCCAGTGCTAGACATGCTGCTTTGCAGAAACTTTTTGATTTTAAATAGGGAGAAGAAGAGAAATTGCCTGAGTCATGGACAAGGTTCTGTGCCTTGATTCATGCACATCCTGGATGTCCATTACCTAAAAATGAGCTTCTTGATATTTATTATAATGGACTAACTGATGATTCTAGGACATACCTAGATAGCTTTGCTGATTGTGTTTTCAGGAAAAGAACTCCTACAGATGCAGAAGAATTAATGGCTAAAATAAGCAAAGAAATATGATGATTGGACTTTAACTGAGCTAAATACTCCTGAGCCTATTACTCCTGAACCAGTTGCAATACCAACACCAAAGAAGAGGGGAGTTATTGCATTAAATGATGAAGTGATGAAAGAAGCTAAGAAATGTCTTAAGGAGAAAGGTATTAGAGCTGAAGATGTGAAGAATCTACCTCCTATAGAATAATTATGTAAGCCAATTCCCCACTCATCTACTATTGACGTACACTCTCTCCACTTTGATGAAGGTGATATTCCCTATGGTAAGCCTCCTGATCAATGTTTAGAGGAACTTGAAACATTTATTATTAAACAAGGTAATTTTAATAAACAAGTTCAAAATCCTTTATTAGAAAACTCTAGAGATATTAAGGAGTTGAAAGATATTGTGGAAAGAACTTCTAATGATGTTAAAATGCTTTGTAAACACTTTCAAATGGTTCAAACCCAACTTGATCAACTTGCTAAGGTACAAAAATATATGCTAGTTAATGCCTCAGGAGATAAACATGCTTATGGAATTAGAACTAGGAGTGGTATAGCTACTCAAGATCCTTTATATCTTGAAGGACACCCTAAAAGAATTGAGCAGGATTTTCAACAAGGTGAGAGTAGTGGTAGTCCTCGTAAGAGAAAGAAAAAGAAACATAAGATAGTTGAGGAACCACTTAAACCTGCTGTAGATCCTAATAGTATATCTGTCTCTGATGCTGAAACTGAGAGTGGTAATGATAAAAATGATGCTCCTGATAAGGAGGAAGTTGAGGAAGAGCCTGAGAAGCACACTAAGAACACCAGGTACACTAAGGAAGATTTTATTGATAAGAGACATGGTAGTGAGAGAGAACCTTGGGTGCAGAAACCTATGCCTTTTCCAGGTAAGAAACACAAGTCAAAAGAGGAAGAACACTACAACAAGTTTTGTGAGTGGATGAAACCTTTATTTTTACAAATTCCTTTGAATGATGCTATTAAGTTGCCTCCTTATTCAAAGTATATGAAGGATATTTTCTCTAATAAAAGGACGATTCCTAATGAGGAAATTTCTACTTTGCTTGCTAATTACTCCTTCAATGGTAAGGTTCCAAACAAACCTGGTGACCCAAGTATACCAAATATTCCTTGCTCTATTAAGAATAATTATGTTAGAACTGCTTTATGTGATTTGGGAGCTGGAGTTAGTGTTATGCCTTTTTCTCTCTATAAGAGACTCCATCTAGAAAAGTTGATACCAACTGATATATGTTTGCAAATGGCTGATAAGTCAACTACTATTCCTGTTGGTATATGTGAGGATGTTCCTGTTCAAGTGGCTCATAATTGGTTTTAACTGATTTTGTTGTGCCTGAAATGCCTGAAGATGATAATATGTCTATTATTCTTGGGAGACCTTTTCTTAATACTGCAGGTGCTGTCATCAATTGTAATCAAGGAAAAGTAACATTCAATATTAATGACAGAGAGCATACTATCTATTTCCCCAAGAAGTTTGCTAAAAGCTATTGCCTGAATTCCATTGAAAATATTGAGAGCATCAAGGTTGGAGAAATATATTGTCCCATTCAACAAGAATTTTTTTAAACTATTATGATTGATACCATTGCTATCAAGTTTGAGGTAACATAATCACCTTGTGGAATGCAAAGTTTTGTTTCATATAATATTGTTTTGGTAACAAGACTTGATCAACCTTGTTGACAAAAGGATTTTAATGAACAAAATAATGTTTTCACTGTGGTTATACTTGCTTTCTTCTACTTTTCTCCTTCCTAGTCTTTGTCCTTTCCGTTGCTAGCTTTGGTTTTATTAGTTGTTTGCTTGTTAGAGTGTATTAGAACTTTTGTAGTTTGGTTTTGGTTTTCTTTTGCTTCTTCTAAAAAACTGTTTCTGCGAGAAAATCAATTTTCATACCCTGAAAATTGGCCAAAAATAAAGTTTCCCGAAAAATCCCAGAAAATTCAAAATAAACTTTTCCTCGAAAAAAGGGGCAGAGGGACACCTGGTGTGACCCAGGGGGCCACCCCAGGCCAGCACACCCCTAGTGTGCGCGGCCAGCCCCCAGGTGGCGCCTGGCTAGGGTGTGGCCCACCTGGGCCCCTCCAAGGTGCCTCCTCCCACACATCTTCTTTCTCTCTCCCGAAAAACACCAGAAAACTTTCTCAAGCTCGAGTTCCTACTGTTCTTGCTCGTGAATTTTGATCTCCTTGCTCAGCCCATCTTTGTTGCTGATTTTTGGAGGGATTGCTCCTTGGTATGTGCCTCCTCCGCTTGTCCAATTAGATTTGTGATTGGTAGATTGTATCTTGAGTATTTTGCTGCTATAGGTGACAGGTTGTGTGAGCTTGCATGCTTGTTCTATGCTTAGAGATTTCATTTTTATGCATGTGTTGCCCTCTAGCAAGTTCCTATAGTAGTTTCTCATCATTTATCAACTTGAAATCACTTGGTTTGATGTTTATATAATTTTTTTAGAAAAAAAGAGGTCATTTGAGAGTGATGCACCTAGAAGGGCAAGGCCTTCAAGATCATCCTCCCAAGCTAGGCCCTCATACAATGAGGATCTCATTACACCGCGATTTGGCGACGAGGGAGATGAGGGGGATGCGCACCCTTCCACCTTTCCTTGCCTAACCTTTTTGTGGGCTGCTGGCATTCTTGAGGATTTTCTAACCTTGGTTCAGAGGGTTGGACTAACAAGCTATATGCAGGATGAGAGCGTGCAATATGCTACGCTCACTAAAACATTTGTGGAGAGCTTCTCTTTTACTAACAGCTTGTTCAAGCCAGATGTTTCTTTCAAAATTTATGGCAGGCCTTACACCATGACATTGAAGAAATTTTGTGAGGCCCTGGGACTTGGTACAGCTGGGTCGGCGAAGAAGATTCCAGCTCAACCCACTGATCTGTTGGAGCTCTACCGCGGGATAACCAATGATGATGACCACAAAGCCCAACGGGGAAAGATAAGAAATATTCAACTCCCAGCCATCAGGTACTTTGCTTACTATCTTGCCACTAGTGTTCTTGGTACGGAGAACACTAGTAATATTTCCAACTATCATTTAGCCTTCATAGCTACTGCGCTCAACAATGAAACTAAGTACAATCTTGGTTCTCTCATTGCTCGTTGCTTAGCTGCTAAGGGACCCATTTATGGGGGAATTATTGCTGCACGTGTTGTTGTAGCCTTGGACCTTGCTGTTGATCCAAATAATACAGTTTTGGCTCCTCAGAGGCTTGATCTTGATGCCATGAAGGCGCATCACTTTGTCACTAGTGGATCTACCCTTGAGAGCCTGGTTTATAAAATGCTTTTTACTGACGGGGAAGAGAGAGAGAGAGATCCCTCTCCCCCAAACCACTTTGTTCAATATTTCCCAGGGACCTTTGTCAAGCTCCAAGGAGGAAATGGATGACAAGCTGCGCATTCTTGGCTTCCATGGACACTATCAGGGGGACGCGCCCTCATACGACCCCTCTGTACACTACACAGGGGAGTCCTCGAGCTCGTACTAGGATGAGGAAGCCTCCTCGACGTACTACGGAGGTGCACATACTTGGTCACCATGGAGTTGAGCCCCACTTAGGCAAAAAGCCTAAGCTTGGGGGGGAGGTATACTGACATCACACTCACCTATATATCATGTTTCGTCGGTTCTTTGTATATCCATTGTTTCGCTTTATTTTTGGTTTTTGTTCCTGCTTTCCCTAAACACAAAAATACCAAAAATATTTTCGTTGTTTCTCTTGGTTTTTTTCTTTGCTTTTTTAGCTTTGGTTTGCCTTAAAGAAAAAATCCAAAAAGATTTTGTTTGTTTGTTTGTTTTTTCTTTGTTTGCTTGTTTTAAAAAAATTCGAAAACACCAAAAAAATTTGTTGTTCTTCTTTGGTTTTGTGAGTTCTTTGCAGGGTTCAGCCGTCCGTAGTGGATTTTTGGTTTCATGTTATTATTCAAGTCACACAAGTGAAGGGCAATAATGAAGATTAAGACAACTTGAGGTGTGGTAAGAGGCTGGTAACGAACTCTATTTGTTTTTATTTTTGTACATATACTCATCATGGTGAGCATGCTTAGTCTGTTCATGTAAGGTGTATGTTACTGATGGATGCTTAGTAGTTCCTGCTTTCTTGTGATTAGCTCCAGCTTGCTAATAGTTTGTAGCATGTCATATGAATGTTTGCTTGCATGTTCTATTCATAACTTGGTATGATATTGTGGTATCCTCCTCTAAATGTTTCATGTGAATCGACTTGGCACATGCTCACGCATGCATATGACTAAACAATAGTCAGTAAGCCTTGATGATTTATTTTGCCTCAGAGTTCTTGTATCACTTTCATGCTATAATTAGTCATGTTTTGTTGCAAGCATGATTATGACAATTATTGCTCTCTCGTTTGTCGCTCCCTCTCTATTGCTAGCATGCACTTGCACTGAGTATGAAATCTACTTCTGCATCCAACTCCCCAAACCAATATTGCCAACAATGTCCACCATACCTACCTGTTAGCATGATTTGCTATTCAGTGCATATTCATTATGCCTTGTTTTCTTTCAAATAAAATGTTTGACTGCTTTGAGAAAGTTAGTTAGTAAAGCTCTCACGAACTTGATGGCACACTTTATTTCTTGCACTTAATAATCCTGAACCATTGTGACCCGTCCATGAAAGTTATATGCTTGCAAATTATAGGCTGGGAGTTAGCAGAACCGTGCTGTCAGGGGGAACGCTTTCAACACTTATGGATACATATCCAGTTGATACCTTGCTCTTTTGTTTGCGGATGTCGTTGTTGTGAAATAAAAAGGGGAGCTTGTGAGTTCATGGAGTATATATATGTGTTAGATAAACACCTGGGCCGCTAGCCTAAGCCATGCCTAATCATGGTGGAAACTTGCAGCATTACCATAGTGAGCATCTGTGAAGCATCCTCAATAAAAATCTATGCAGATAGTAAATAAAAAGATCATTGAGATGCTCATTGTCTGCTTGCCTTATCATTTTGATCACGGGATAGCTCCTGTATCATGTGCAAGGGGTACCCTGTTGGCGGTTCTCTATGATATGCATGTATTTATGATGACAAGAACTTACAGGTGACTAAAGTTGAGTAGCACGAGGAGCGGCCCTCGTACTCAAGGGACATGGGATTTCCAGTTTATAGTATGTCAAGCATATAACTCATATTGGACCTCACTTTCACCTTAACCATATAAAGATGCCTATGATAGGGGCAATGAGAGATCAAATCTAATGAGTACTCTACTTTCAACATTTGGAAGCCTTTCAAACTTTTAAAAACCTTTTCACTTCCTTGTTGAGTCACCACTTATTCTATGAGCACCTTCTTGAGAGCATAGTTGTCATTCTTGTGTTTGTCTCAAAACTTGGTTAATTATGTCATGACTTTGATGCTTGTATCTCTGATATCTTTACTTCTAGTCTTCATGTGAACTTCAGAGGTGCCTTGTCATTTATATTGTGCTCTACAAACAAAGGCAAGTGAGATACCACTCTATCATACCTTATTATGAGCATTGCAATGTTGCTTATGTTTATGTTCCATGCTACTTATTATTATTGAGTTGGTTTCTCTTCATAGCTTGCAATGACTATTGAGTAGACTTAGTTGCATACTTCTTATTATGAATGGTTTAAGTATCTACTCCTGTGCTGAGAATATGTACATCATATGAAGCAAATGTGATCGTGAAAGTTCTTTTATCGCACTCAGTTTTCAACTAAATTGCTTGAGGACAAGCAATAAGCTAAACTTGGGGGGAGTCGATACGTCCAAAGGTATCTACTTTCCCAAACACTTTTGCTATTGTTTCTCCTCTAAACTTGTGTGATTTGGATACAACTAACAAGGACTGATGTTGTTTTTAGCAGAATTACCTTGGTGTCTAGTTCTTGTGCAGAAAATCAACTATGAGGAAAAATACCGGAAAATATGCCAAAAATCCTATTTCACCAGAAGATCCACGGAGCCAGAGTATGAGACCGAGTGGAGGCCTAGGGGGACCACACCCCTGCCAGGCGCGGGCCAGGCCTGGTCGCGCCTAGGGGGTGCAGCCACCCCAGGAACCCCCTCAGCCTCCCTCTTCGCCTATAAGAAGCCTCTTGACCTAAAAACCGAGGGGGTTCATCATTTTTCCAGAAAGAGTTCCGCTGCGCCACCACCACCAGAAGCCGCGATTCAGAACCAGAAACTCCGTTCTGGCACCCTGCCGAGACGGGGAATTTGGGGAGGATCATCGCCATTGGCATCACCAACGCCTCTCCATACACCATCAATGTTTCCCTCATCTATGAGTGAGTAATTGTAGAGGGAGTGACCTTCAAATAAGGTAGAGTCCCCCGTGTTTACAATGCTAGTCCCTGGATCAATAGCTAGCATCCACAGTTAAGATGTAATATCAAGAAACAAAGGTCATAATATAACTTTATAACCAGGAATAACGTAATTTTATTACATCTTACATAGCTCATTTGGCTATTACATTACATTGCAGCGGAATATCTATAAGCATGGGGTCCTTCATCTTCAAAGTGCCACAGCGAACATGGTTTTGTAGACTTTGTAATCCTAATCATCAAACTTTACTAACATCAATCAAACCTGCAACATCACAAGTTACAGCCACAAAGGTCAATACATTTGAATTGTATTGGCAAGTGATACTATGGTAGTATAGTGGAGTCTATCATCTATATGCATTTGGCTAAGTGGAGTTGAGGCTTGCATTGCTCAAAATATAATTTTCCTTATCATTTGAAAATACTAAGTTTTTGTTTTGACAAAACCTTTTCCAAAGCATCTCTCAATCAAAGATTGAAGATTTCAATAATCCTTGTTCAACCACAAGTTTTACTTAGAAGTTGGAGTGATGAGATTCTTGATTGCTTCCATGTCTTGATGCTCAAATTGTCCTATACCAGGGACATGGCTAAGTACTTAGATTTTACACTCTGCAGAGGTGGTGCACTTTCCCCACAAGACTTGGTTTCCCAAGACAAGATCTTTCAGAAGCCTTCCCTTAGACCAAAATGGACGCGCTCCAACCTATCAAACACTACCACCAAGTGTCCATATGGCTAAGTTCTTGCAACCTATATGATCTAGGCAGAGCCCATAATGCCAAGTGGTTGCACTTGAAGCTTCTCAACATTTGACATCTCAAATCTCTTTGTTCCTGGGTGGCCATCCACAAGTGAGATACACAAGGTCAACCATAGACATGGGCCTTGTGAACCACTCAACCAAAAACCACCAAGCAATTACCAATCCACCCAGGTGATTCATTAACTTAGTTGTTTTATTAAACAAAAACACAAGTCCTCAGACTTAGAAACTTTTCCTTAGTAAGAATGTATAATCCACCCTTGTTTTCTATTAGCTAAGCTAAGCTTGATAGTAGTAGGAATCTTAACTTAGGAAAATTTATACTAAGGTTTCATCTACTAGATTTTCCTATAGCAAGGTTTATACTTAGCAAAATTCCATGCAAGCTTTACTTAGAGAAAACACTAATGCATAGTGAAAGTAATGGGACAAAAAGTATGAAGCATCACTTGCCTTTTTGGTAGAGGGTATAAGTTCACTCCTTGTCCTTGCAACAATCACACTCTTCAAGTCACTACAATTCAATCAAGCAAGGCACAAACTCAATCTATCAATCAAGCAAAACAACACATAAAATGACAAAGTCAAAGTAATGCATGCAAGCATGCCAAGCTTTGTTTTATTTGAAAAAGTGGTTCCTAATGGGTCATAAACATTGGAAAACACCTAATGGTCATTTTATAAAGTGGCAAAGTCATTTGCAAAAGGTTTCACTTTATAAACCATTTTCAAAACAAGGTATCATTTTATGTGGTGTAGAAATATTTTTGCTAAGGCATTAATCTATAGGGCTCACAAAATATGTTTTCAAACCACAAAACTTGGTGTTTGGGGTCAGAGAGTTTAAAACAAAACGTTTCCCAAAGGTTTTCTTCCAAAATCATTTTTAATAAATAAACCACATTTCTATTTGACTAGAAATGGTTTTAAATCAAAGACTCTTTCTTTTTCTTCACCAAATGCATTTTTGAAACCACCAAGTGTTTCCTATGGTCAGTAGGTTCAAATCAAACCATTTTCCAAAGATTTTATCCCCAAAATCATTTTAGAACAATTTTCACAACCCTAACAAGCATACAAATGTTTCTGCAAAAACAAACATTTTAACAGAAACTTTTTGCTAAACAAAGGGCATGGTTGGCTAGGGCTTGTCTTGCTGATTCCATTGGTATAAAATTTGTAATTTTTGGACGTGTGGTTTGAAAGTTACAGGGTTTTCAAAATGGCATCTAAATCTGATTTCAAAATCTGTTTTAAACAGACACTGGCCCGCAGCGTCGGTACCGCTTCGTGCCTGGGATCGATCGCTGGAGGCGTTAGATCAAGTGGGATCGCACGGCACAGATCGCATACCCCTTTGGTTTTAAGTGATCCTATCTAAGCCTCAGGATCAAGATCCAACGGTCCTAGTCTAATGACCTAGAAGCGGCGGCTGGATTACGGCAGCGGCGGCATGACAGCGCCGCGTGGCGTTGCGAGAAGCGAGAAGGAGAGGTGCCCACCTGGTTCGCTGAACGATGCTGATGCTCAACGTTGTGGCAGCTCGTCGAGGCGCCGCAGGTTAAATCTTTAATTGCTCACCGGAGTTGATCTGGGCCTCAGGTGCGGTCAGACGTCGACAGGGCGAGGCTAGGGGTCCTGCGCGACTAGTTGGCGAGTACCTGGATGATCACAAGGCATAGGCGGACAAAATGGGGTGAGGCTCTGGTCAAGGCGCGCCGAGGTTCAGCGATGTGGCTTCCGGAGTTGTCCATGACAGCGATCTTGTGATTGAGGTCGTTCTTTGGCATTTGTGAGGCAGCAGCGGCAGGGGAATGCGAAGAGATGCGCCAGGGCTTGGGGAGGATGTGAGCTTGGTCGGGGAGGAAAGGGGCGATGCGGTGCCGCCGGAATTTGGCCGAGAACCTCGTCGGAGACGGCGGCGGTGCAGAAGAAAATTGCGACAGCCTGGTGGCTCTCAAGGCGTGGTGTTTGGGGGGAATGGAAGAGGAGGAAGAGGGGATTTATCACACGTGATCACTGCAAGGTTTAATCGCGGCATTAAAACAAATTGACGACGCGTAATCAGTGGCAGAGACGGAAGAAGAACTAGTCGCGGGGTTGAAGATGGGTGAGCTGGCGGTGGGGTCTACCTGGCAGTGAGGAAGTGAGAGGGAAAGAGGTCCACCAGTCATTGGCTTAGTGGGTGTGAGTTCGAGTGAGAAAATGTTTCGCTGAGGAAAAGAAAGGTGGGCTGGAGTTGGGCCTAAACTGGGCTGCTGGGTTGGGTCGACCAGGTTCCTTTATTTTTTTTTGTCTGAAACTTTTTCTTTTTCCAAAACAATTTCTGTTTTGAATTTCAATCAACTATTCAATCATTCAAACAATTCAAACAATCACCAAACTTGTAATGAGTTTTTGGTTCTGTTTATCAACATAAACCAAATCCCAAAATAATATTTTTATTCTTTTTAGGATCCATTCATTAATTAAATAAAATGGACCTTTAGTTATTTAATCAAATAGGGTTTGATTTATTTAATAAAACTCCATTTGAAATCCAAATATTTTCAAAACAATTTCTGTAGGTTTTATTTGAAATTAAAGAATACTAGGAAAGCTTGTTTAAAATAAAATAACATTTTTGTTATAAGGTCCATTAATAATTAAATAAAATGGGCCTTAGTTATTAAATCTAATAGGATTTGTTTTATTAAAAACTTTATTTTGAAAACTAAAATAGTACCAAAACCATTCAGTAGGTTTTATTTGAAAATAATAAACACTTGGAAAACTTATTTTAAACACAAGTTTTGATGGTTTAGAAATAATAAAACCTTTATTAATAAAACTTGGATATTAAATCCTTATTACTTTATCTAAATAAACCTTTATTATTTTTATCAAAACAAAATGTTTTATTTTCAAAACCTTGGCCAAGGTTTAATTTGGCTCTATAAAATAATCTTTATTTATAATCCTTCCTTTTCATTTTGAGAACCAAATCCTTTTATAAAAAGATTTCAAAGTAGTAATAAAATATTTTTTTTCCTTTATTAAATATTTATCTTTTTAATCCCTTTAGGATTTATTTAACCCAAATTGGTTTGAAGGTTTCCAATTGGATTCAAAAGTTTCTTCTGGCCCTGAAAATCAACAAAGTTTTATTTTATTTATTTATTTTTCACATTACAAGATTTGGAAAATCTTGGGATGTGACAGGCTACCACCCTTAAAATAAATCTCGTCCCGAGATTTGGGGAGGCTAGGGTTACAAATTGGCTCAAAAGCATCTAGGGTACTACCACCCTTAAAATTTTCCAACGAATTTACATATTGGCCTTCTTGGGATCCTGGGAAATCTTCTCTGGGCAAACATCTGCATTGTGTCCTTAGTTTCCATGCTTGACTCATGGACCAAGGTTGAGTTTCTCCATAGGTTTGTTCAACTTGTTCTTCATCTTTTCTGGACAATTGCTTGCATAATGTCCTGGGTTCTTGCAATTGAAACAGTGGATATCCTTGAGTTCTTTACGTGGCTCTCGTGGACAAGTTGCTACATAGTGGCCTAGCTCTTTGCAGTTGTTGCACACTACTTGGCCAACTTCCTTATTCTTCGGGTTCTCTGTGCATTCACCGGAATAGTGTCCCATTTCCTTACATTTATGACATTACACATGGCTCTTGTCCTTCTTTTGCTTCTTGGGTTTCTTTTGTCCTTTGAACTGGGTTGTCTTGTTTGGAGGTAAAATGGTCCTTTTCCTTTATCATCAACCTTCTGGGTTGACTTGGATCCACCTTGTTTCCTTTGTTCAACAATGGAGTAGATGGGGCATTGGATAGGAATATGATTGTTTCCTTCACATAGGTAGCAGGTAGCTTGAGAGGTAGGACATTGTCCAACTGGATGTTTCTCATCACAATTGGGGCATTGATTTCCATGCTCCTTAGAAGTATGATCCTTGTCTCCACAAATAATGCAAGCTGGGGCTCCATCTAAAATAACATTTTTATCATCCTTGTTGTCACAAACTCTCTTGGAATTTTTTTCTTCCATATTGATCATTTGATCAGTCACCTTAAGCATCAGTTGGGATTGATCTTCCAAAAACTTTTGCAAGGCTGGATCTTTATCACTAGTGTTGGCTATGAACTGAGCTGTCATCTGGTTCAACTGGTGTTGGGTTGCTATGAGCTCTTTCATGTTGTCCCCTTGATTGGTGTTAGTGTCATCAACCTTGATGTTGGATTCTCTTGGAGTAGTCATCTGTTTGGGTTGAATGGAGATTAGAATAGGCAAGATGTTTCCAAGGAAATAATTCTAATCACTCACATCACAATTCACTCAAGCAATGTGCAAGCAATCCCAAACAAACATTCCATTTAAACAACAAGTCTCAAGCACATTTTTAGGCAACCAAAAATATTTTTGTTACACCACATAAGTTGGTGGGTTTGACTTAAACTAAATATGGTGGTCCATCTATATGGTTCACTTGAGATCTTTCCATCCTTCTTGGTTGATTCTTCTTGAACAAGATGTTTGTATCCTTAGAGAATTTCTTGCATCTTGGTCTCAAAATTTCAAGGTGATGATGGTTCCTTCTAAGTTGTGTTTCTTAGTCTTCAAGTCTTGGGCAATATTTCTTGTCTCACTTGTAGTCCTTAGTGGTATCCAAGTTGGAGGTCCTTGGTGAATATGCTGAAGATGTTGAAGTCATTAGAGTTGAAGATGTTGAAGAAGTCCTTTGCACATGGTGTAGTCTTGGCCATGGGGTAGGTTTTTCCATCAAGTTGAAATAGAAGAGATGTAGAATCAAAACTAAAATGGTTGAGGAAAGAGTTTACAAGATTGTTTGCAAATAAGTTTTGGAACAAATATAACTCCTATTTTCCTAAGGGTTTTTGTCCAATCCTAGGTTTACAATCCTACATGCAACACAATGCTCTGATACCATCTGTAGAGGGAGTGACCTTCAAATAAGGTAGAGTCCCCTGTGTTTACAATGCTAGTCCCTGGATCAATAGCTAGCATCCACAGTTAAGATGTAATATCAAGAAACAAAGGTCATAATATAACTTTATAACCAGGAATAACATAATTTTATTACATCTTACATAGCTCATTTGGCTATTACATTACATTGCAGCGGAATATCTATAAGCATGGGGTCCTTCATCTTCAAAGTGCCACAGGCAGACATGTTGGTTGTAGACTTTGTAATCCTAATCATCAAACTTTACTAACATCAATCAAACCTGCAACATCACAAGTTACAGCCACAAGGGTCAATACATTTGAATTGTATTGGCAAGTGATACTATGGTAGTATAGTGGAGTCTATCATCTATATGCATTTGGCTAAGTGGAGTTGAGGCTTGCATTGCTCAAAATATAATTTTCCTTATCATTTGAAAATACTAAGTTTTTGTTTTGACAAAACCTTTTCCAAAGCATCTCTCAATCAAAGATTGAAGATTTCAATAATCCTTGTTCAACCACAAGTTTTACTTAAAAGTTGAAGAGATGAGATTCTTGATTGCTTCCATGTCTTGATGCTCAAATTGTCCTTTACCAGGGACATGGCTAAGTACTTAGATTTTACACTCTGCAGAGGTGGTGCACTTTCCCCACAAGACTTGGTTTCCCAAGACAAGATCTTTCAGAAGCCTTCCCTTAGACCAAAATGGACGCGCTCCAACCTATCAAACACTACCACCAAGTGTCCATATGGCTAAGTTCTTGCAACCTATATGATCTAGGCAGAGCCCATAATGCCAAGTGGTTGCACTTGAAGCTTCTCAACATTTGACATCTCAAATCTCTTTGTTCCTGGATGGCCATCCACAAGTGAGATACACAAGGTCAACCATAGACATGGGCCTTGTGAACCACTCAACCAAAAACCACCAAGCAATTACCAATCCACCCAGGTGATTCATTAACTTAGTTGTTTTATTAAACAAAAACACAAGTCCTCAGACTTAGAAACTTTTCCTTAGTAAGAATGTATAATCCACCCTTGTTTTCTATTAGCTAAGCTAAGCTTGATAGTAGTAGGAATCTTAACTTAGGAAAATTTATACTAAGGTTTCATCTACTAGATTTTCCTATAGCAAGGTTTATACTTAGCAAAATTCCATGCAAGCTTTACTTAGAGAAAACACTAATGCATAGTGAAAGTAATGGGACAAAAAGTATGAAGCATCACTTGCCTTTTTGGTAGAGGGTATAAGTTCACTCCTTGTCCTTGCAACAATCACACTCTTCAAGTCACTACAATTCAATCAAGCAAGGCACAAACTCAATCTATCAATCAAGCAAAACAACACATAAAATGACAAAGTCAAAGTAATGCATGCAAGCATGCCAAGCTTTGTTTTATTTGAAAAAGTGGTTCC
Source organism: Avena insularis (assembly GCA_023614405.1). Classification (NCBI taxonomy): domain Eukaryota; kingdom Viridiplantae; phylum Streptophyta; class Magnoliopsida; order Poales; family Poaceae; genus Avena; species Avena insularis. Next base: position 262,501,099 of record CM042695.1, read on the forward strand.
TAATGGGTCATAAACATTGGAAAACACCTAATGGTCATTTTATAAAGTGGCAAAGTCATTTGCAAAAGGTTTCACTTTATAAACCATTTTCAAAACAAGGTATCATTTTATGTGGTGTAGAAATATTTTTGCTAAGGCATTAATCTATAGGGCTCACAAAATATGTTTTCAAACCACAAAACTTGGTGTTTGGGGTCAGAGAGTTTAAAACAAAACGTTTCCCAAAGGTTTTCTTCCAAAATCATTTTTAATAAATAAACCACATTTCTATTTGACTAGAAATGGTTTTAAATCAAAGACTCTTTCTTTTTCTTCACCAAATGCATTTTTGAAACCACCAAGTGTTTCCTATGGTCAGTAGGTTCAAATCAAACCATTTTCCAAAGATTTTATCCCCAAAATCATTTTAGAACAATTTTCACAACCCTAACAAGCATACAAATGTTTCTGCAAAAACAAACATTTTAACAGAAACTTTTTGCTAAACAAAGGGCATGGTTGGTTAGGGCTTGTCTTGCTGATTCCATTGGTATAAAATTTGTAATTTTTGGACATGTGGTTTGAAAGTTACAGGGTTTTCAAAATGGCATCTAAATCTGATTTCAAAATCTGTTTTAAACAGACACTGGCCACGCGTCGCGCCGCGATTGGTCGGTACCGCTTCGTGCGGATCGATCGCTGTGGAGCGTTAGATCAAGTGGGATCGCACGGCACAGATCGCATACCCCTTTGGTTTTAAGTGATCCTATCTAAGCCTCAGGATCAAGATCCAACGGTCCTAGTCTAATGACCTAGAACTGGCGGTAGCGGATTCGACAGCCAGCGGCCGCGATGGCGTCGCCGGTGTTGCAGGAAGCGAGAAGGAGGGAGAGGGTGCCCACCTGGTTCGCTGAACGATGCTGATGCTCAACGTTGTGGCAGCTCGTCGAGGGGCGCGCGGGTTCGTCTTTAATTGCTCACCGGAGTTGATCTGGGCCTCAGGTGCGGTCAGACGTCGACGGGGCGAGGCTAGGGGTCCTGCGCGACTAGTTGGCGAGTACCTGGATGATCACAAGGCACAGGCGGACAAAATGGGGTGAGCATCTGGTCAAGGCGCGCACGGGTTCAGGCGATGTGGCTTACCGGAGTTGTCCATGAGCAGCGATCTTGTGATTGAGTCGTTGCCGGCGATGTGAGGCACGCGCGAGCGAGTTGGGGATGCAGAGAGATGCGCCAGGGCTTGGGGAGGATGTGATCTTGGCCGGGGAGGCAAGGGGCGATGCGGTGCCGCCGGAATTTGGCCGAGAACCTCGTCGGAGACGGCGGCGGTGCAGAAGAAAATTGCGACAGCCTGGTGGCTCTCAAGGCATGGTGTTTGGGGGAATGGAAGAGGAGGAAGAGGGGATTTATCACGCGTGATCACTGCAAGGTTTAATCGCGGCATTAAAACGAATTGACGACGCGTAATCAGTGGCAGAGACGGAAGAAGAACTAGTCGCGGGGTTGAAGACGGGTGAGCTGGCGTGGGGTCTACCTGGCAGTGAGGAAGTGAGAGGGAAAGAGGTCCACCAGTCATTGGCTTAGTGGGTGTGAGTTCGAGTGAGAAAACGTTTCGCTGAGGAAAAGAAAGGTGGGCTGGAGTTGGGCCTAAACTGGGCTGCTGGGTTGGGTCGACCAGGTTCCTTTATTTTTTTTTGTCTGAAACTTTTTCTTTTTCCAAAACAATTTCTGTTTTGAATTTCAATCAACTATTCAATCATTCAAACAATTCAAACAATCACCAAACTTGTAATGAGTTTTTGGTTCTGTTTATCAACATAAACCAAATCCCAAAATAATATTTTTATTCTTTTTAGGATCCATTCATTAATTAAATAAAATGGACCTTTAGTTATTTAATCAAATAGGGTTTGATTTATTTAATAAAACTCCATTTGAAATCCAAATATTTTCAAAACAATTTCTGTAGGTTTTATTTGAAATTAAAGAATATTAGGAAAGCTTGTTTAAAATAAAATAACATTTTTGTTATAAGGTCCATTAATAATTAAATAAAATGGGCCTTAGTTATTATATCTAATAGGATTTGTTTTATTAAAAACTTTATTTTGAAAACTAAAATAGTACCAAAACCATTCAGTAGGTTTTATTTGAAAATAATAAAAACTTGGAAAACTTATTTTAAACACAAGTTTTGATGGTTTAGAAATAATAAAACCTTTATTAATAAAACTTGGATATTAAATCCTTATTACTTTATCTAAATAAACCTTTATTATTTTTATCAAGACAAAATGTTTTATTTTCAAAATCTTGGCCAAGGTTTAATTTGGCTCTATAAAATAATCTTTATTTATAATCCTTCCTTTTCATTTTGAGAACCAAATCCTTTTATAAAAAGATTTCAAAGTAGTAATAAAATATTTTTTTCCTTTATTAAATATTTATCTTTTTAATCCCTTTAGGATTTATTTAACCCAAATTGGTTTGAAGGTTTCCAATTGGATTCAAAAGTTTCTTCTGGCCCTGAAAATCAACAAAGTTTTATTTTATTCATTTATTTTTCACATTACAAGATTTGGAAAATCTTGGGATGTGGCAGTAATCCCCCGCTGTAGGCTATGGGGATGGTAGGGATTGGATGACTTCTATCATGTAATCGAATAAGATTGTTAGGGCATAGTGCCTAGTATCTCTATTAGTGTTATTTGACTTTGTTGCAACTTGTTGTGCTTAATGCTTGTCACTAGGGCCCGAGTGCCATGATCTTAGATCTGAACTTATTATTGAATCATTATGATAGTATTGTTTGTGATCTTATCTGCAAGTTGTGTACACATATCATAGTCTGGATCCAAAGGCCCCAAAGTGACAAAAATTGGGACAACCGGAGGGGATGGCTGTGATGTGAGGATCACATGTGTTCATGGAGTGTTAATGCTTTGCTCCAGTGCTCTATTAAAAGGAGCACCTTAATTGCTAGTAGTTCCCTTGAGGCCCCGTTGCCACGGGCTGGTAGGACAAAAGATGTTGTGCAAGTTCTCATTGCGAGCACGCATGACTATATATGGAGCACATGCCTAGGATTGTTTAGTACTTGGATGCTTATTCTTATTTATCTGCAATTGCGCTAGATCTTGAAGTTACATGTTTAGACTCTTCCATGCAACGCCCGTCCATCCATCCCTATGCCTATCGCGCTCATATCCTACTGTTTGCTACTACCATTACTATTGCTCCTGTTTTGCTCTTTGTTGCTTCATTGCTCTTGATAAACTTACGTGAGCAAGAACTACTTCAGTGTGACTGAATTGACAAATCAGTTGTTAAGGCTTGCAAGTATTCTTTGGATCCCCTTGTGTCGAATCAATAAATTGGGTAATGCTACCCGCGAAGACTGTTGCGATCCCCTATACTTGTGGGTCATCAGAGTCAGACTCATAGTGACTAATATTATATTGGATTTAGTGAATGGACCACAAGTGAGTGGAGCCCATGTTCACTCCCTATATATAGTGGGCCGCAGAAACCTAGGAGGGTTTAACGGTTAGGTCATTCCATGTGTTGGAAACCCTAGCTCCACAGTAGTCCAGCCGCCATACTGAATCTAGTAGTTCACCGCTGGCGCTCCCCCTTATACATGTGGATACCAGTAGAGGTGTTGTACGATCAGCACCACGACGATCGTTGATTGGATCAAGACCGCAAAGACTGGACTGCATCAATAGACGCGCTTCATCAGTAATCCGCAACTGCGCGTCTAGTGGTAATCCTCGTGGCCTTCTACCTCAGCTAGGTCTTGAGATCACCGCGTAGGGCAAAAAGTTTTGTTTTATCTCTATGTGGCCCAACAGTGGTATCAGAGCGATAGCTTCTGGTTTTAGGATCAAGATCTCCCATAGGTGATGTGCGGTTGGCTGTAGATTGGATCTATGTGCTATTTTGGTGGTCGATCTATGAGATAGATCAGTTTTGTACGATGTTAATTAGATCAACTGTACTCGGGGAATGGTAGATCTGATTTCCATGATCATACTGCCGAGGTCGTGGAACGACATACCCCTAGTGGTCGGTTTCCGCCATTGGTGTAGACTGTGACCACCGGCTTCGCCCTGTTGTAGCACGTTAGATGTTGTTGCGAGTTTCACAATGCCGGTAGATAGCGTATCTATGCATAACTTGTTTTGCAGTAAGTTGTGAATGGTATGGTTCATATGCATGTGATGTATGTGTGTAATCCATACGTGATCTGTGAATCACGGTTTTGTCAGCCGGCTGGAGCCTAGGTGCTATCATTTTATTGTATAACGACCCACGTGTCGGATTCTCTATGTAATTTAGTTTACTAAGATAGTGTAGCTATTTGGAGAACCCGGATGACATGCAAGTCGATGTACATGTCAGCGACATAGAGTAAGACGACAAGTGACAAGAGTTGGCACGTGATTGCAGCTCATATCACTGTAGAGCTTCGTTGGGAGACCCCAAGAGGAAGATGTGATGATACATCAATAAGTTCTTCCCTCAGTAGAAACCAAGTTTATCGAACCAGTAGGAGGAAGGAAACGACTCAAAGGTGCTGCTAGAAACTTGGAAACCTGCACAACACAAACTCAAGACTTTGCCCCAACGAACAGTGAGGTTGTCAATCTCACCGGTTTGCTGAAAACAAAGGATTAAACGTACGGTGTGGAAGGTGATGGTGGTTTGCAGAAGGTAAACCGTAACAGTGGAAGATGTATCAATGGTAAAGATTGGACCAGGGTCCACAGTTCACTAGAGGTATTCTCCTTAAGATAAACAACATAACATGCTGGGTAAACAAATTACAGCGGGGCAATTGACAGGACAGAGCAAGGTATAACAATGCAATATTAGACATTCATGATCCTATGAGATTTGATTGGACTTTACAATAATATACATAGACCGCCATCCAACTGCATCTATGACTAGTAATCCATCTTCATGTTATCATCCAAACCCCCTCTAGTATTAAGTTGGAAGCAACGGATAACTGCTTTAAGCAAAGTGTATAAAGTAAACAATACAATTGTTCCATGAAAAAGAGATTGTTGTTTTCTCCCTAGTAGCAACATCACATCTATAACCTTAGAGATTTCGGTCACTTCCCTAGATTCAATAGAGGCATGAACCCACTATCGAGCATAAATACTCCCTCTTGGATTCACTAGCATCTACTAGGCCAAGATAGCTACTAGAAATGGAGAGCATGCAAGATCTCAAATAACACAGACATGATAGAATCAATAAGATAGAATCATTAATCAATCTAACAAAGTAATCTCAATATCCATAGGATCTCCACAAACACAACATGCATGATTACAAATATGATCTTGATCATGAACGGAGCTCACAAGAGCTAAACATGGTAGCACAAAGGAGGGGAAACAACCATCTAGCTACTGTATGGACCCATAGTCCAAGGTGGAACTACTCACGTATCATACCGGAGGCTGGCATGGTGATGAAGAAGGCCTCCGGGATTATCTCTCCCCTCTAGCAGGGTGCCGGGAAGAGCTTCAGATCCCCCGATCTAGGGACGATGGTGGCAGAGGCTATGGACTGTTTCGTGGAAGATTGATCGGGTCCTTAGGGTTTGGGTATCAGGGGCTTCTTATAGGCGAAGAGGGAGGCCAAGGGGGTGCCCGAGGCGGCTGCACCCTCCACAGGCATGGGCCAGGCCTGGCCGCGTGGCCAGGGGTATGGCCCCCTCCTGGCCCTCCTTAGTCTCGTCTTCTGGCTCCGTGTTCTCCTCGGTAAAATATTCACTTTGGCTTTTGCCCCGTCCAATTCCGAGAATATTCATTTTCTGACTTTTCTGGAACCAAAAACAACAAAAAATAGGCAACTCGCACTGTGGCATCTTGTTAATAGGTTAGTCCCAAAAAACATATAAAAATACCTCAAAGTGTAGACAAATCGAAGCAAAGTGGATACTAAACAAGCATGGAACATCAAAAATTATAGATACGTTTTTGATGTATCAAGCATCCCCAAGCTTAATTCCTGCTCGTCCTCGAGTAGGTAAGTGATAAAAAGAATAATTTTTGAGGTGACATGCACCATCAAAATCAAGATCAAACCATTTGCAAGCATTGAAAGATGGGATCAAAGTACTCTAAACATGAGTATAAAAGAAGAAGTTCTAACAATAAGACAAAGTAACTATGCATGCAACATGTACAAACAAAGATTCATGAATAATAATGCATTGAAAGACGTCTGTTTGTTTTACATATAGTAAACATAGCATAGTGGCATTCAGCTTGTCCCTCATGGAGTAGCAATAAATGCATAGGACACCTTCAAAGTTCATAAGAGTGACTAGATACAAATAGTTCAAGAACAAGCAATATCAACAATATGAATCAATCAATAAGTTTTGGGACAATGCACATAGAACTAAGAATGAAAACTATGCTCTCTTAATTGGTGCATAAAGAAAGAAGGTGGATACTCAGTATAATAGTGGAAGAAAGGCCCTTCAAAGGGAAGCAGGGATTTCAAGTTTCATAAAGAGCTTCCAAAAATTATGGTACTTGTTAGCTTTTAGCTCTCATTGACCCTATCATAAGCATCTTGAAGTGATTAAGGTTAAAGTGAACAAACTATGAAGTATATGCTTGACAAAGTATAAGTTGGCAATCTCATGTCCCTTGAATACGAGGGCCGCACCTCATGCCACTCAACTTTAGTCACTTGTAAGTTCTTGTCATAGTAAGTACATGTGTATCATAGAGAACCGCCAACGGGGTACCCCTTGCACATGATACAGGAGCTATCCCATATGAAAATAACAAGACAAGCATACAATGAGCACCTCAGAATCTTATTATTTACCATGGGAAAATGGTGCTTTTTCTCTCTTTCCGCTTTTCAATGTCTCTCTTTTTTTATAAGAAAGCTTCATAGATTGCTCACTATGGTGATGCTGCAAGTTTCCACCATGATTAGGCATGGCTTAGGATAGCGGCCCAGGCGTTTCTCTAACACACATACATAACTCCATGGACTTACAAGCTCCCCTTTTATTTCACACCGACGACATCCAGAAACAAAAGAGCATGATATCAACTGGGTACAATGTACACGTGCAATGTTGAAAGCATTCCCCATGACAACATGGTTCTGCTAATGCCAACGTATAAGTGCAAGCATATACAACATAGATGACACAATGGTTCAAGTTTATTAGGGGCAAGAAAATAAAGTGTGACACCAAGTTTGTGAGAGCTTTAATCACTAATTTTTCACATAACATAGTGACTTTTTAATTGGAAGGTAGATAAAACAAGAATATACTTGGAATGGTGTAACACACCATGCATAGGAATTTATAGTGGACACTTTGGAATAACTTGGTTTCTTGGGAGTTGGATGCATGAGTAAAGCTTACTCAATACAAGTGGAGGCTAGCAAAAGACTGGAAGCGACCAACTAAGAGAGCAATAATGTCCATAATCATGTAGATCAACAAAACATTTCTAATCAAAACATAAAGTGGTACCACAAGTCAAAAACTAAATGATCATATATGCTAAGGTGACTATTTCATAGACATAACATGGTGTGATCATGTGCCAAGTCAACCCAAACAAAACATCAAAGGAGAAGACCACAATACTATGCTTTTGTATGCTAAAACAACGCATGATTCTTTCAAGGCACACTAAGCAATCCCAAATGTTTGGAACAAGACATGCTACAATAATAATCACTAAGCATAAGGTCAAAACAACTCCTAGCATGTCATGCTAAAGTCTAAGTCACAGTCAATGCAAGCTCATCTTGCACTTCCAAGGAAGAACTTTCTACTCCTTTCCAACACCAATCAACTTATTTGAAACAACACAGCGTAAGAGGGGGTCCAACTACTTTATTCAAGAAAACTAAGCAAACAAAAACCAAAAAATAAAACTAAGACGCTCCAAGAACAACACAACAGTGCATGAAACAATAAAAACGAAGTGTCTAGAAAGACCTGATATTTTTATTGATAAAGAAGGGGATGCCTTGGGCATCCCCAAGCTTTGACGCTTGTACCTCTTGAATATTTCTTGGGGTGACACGGGGTGGCATCCCCAAGCTTGAGCTTTTGTCCATTCTTCATCTCATTACATCATTCTTCCTTTACACCTGAAATTTTTTCTTCATACAAAACTTCACACAATCTTCATTAGCAACATTAGTGCATTCAAAAGATAATAGACCTTTGGGGTTTAGTTTTAAAACAGAAAAACTTTTACTAAGGACACAATCTACTGTACTAATTCCCTCAAGAATCTCAATTTCCCAAAGAGAACCCAAAAAGGAATAAAAAAAGAAGCAAATGCAAATAATGACAGAAATCTGTCAAAACAGACCAACAGGTAAAAACCGATTTTTTAGAAGACCTTCAGTTGCTCAAATCAAAAAATGTTGAACCAACTAAAGTTATCTAACAACCTGGGGGATTTATTCATAAAATTAAAGCTCAATCCAACTTACAGAGATTTTACACGAATTTTTACAGTGGAGCATAAAAATCTGTTTTGGGACAACAACTCCCTAAATCTTACTTCCCTCTCATCAGAGGTTATTCTTGGCACAAAAATCAAACAAAAAGGATAAGGAGAGGTTATTACAGAGTTAATAACTTCCAAGACTCAAGAAAACTATTGGGTTATCTACCAAGAAGTACTTTTCTTTAACCCCTTTAAGTTAGCCACAAGAAGCAAGAATCAAGTATTTTCAAATGAAGAAGCATTAACATCAAACCTTGCTTTCAAAGGAGGAGCAAAAGGCATCTGCTCTCTCCTCATAGGAGAGTGTTCAATACCTTTCTTGAATGGAAATTGATATTTAATGGTGCCTTCTTTTATATCAATGATGGCACCAACAATTCTAAGAAAAAGTCTTCCCAAAGTAATAGGACAAGAAGCATTGTCTTCAACATCCAAAACATAGAAATCAACAGGAACATAAGCATTGTTAACCATAATGAGAACATCATTAACACTCCCCATAAGTTTCTTCTTAGCATTATCATTAAGTGGGACATCTAAATAGCAATCTTCCAAAGGTGGCAAATCAAGCATTTCATAAATCTTTCTAGGCATAATAGAGACACTAGAACCAAGGTCACATGAAGCTTTGAGAGCAAAGTCATTCACTTGCATATTAATGATGGGTTCCCAACTATCTTCTTACTTTCCTATGAATAGAGGCTTTGTGTTTCAACTTTTCTTCCTTAATTTTAATTAGAGCATATGTAATGTGTTTGGTGAAAGCCACACTCATATCACTAGCATTAGGACTTCTAGCAAGCTTTTGCAGGAACATAATCACTTCAGAAATATTGCAACCATCAAGATCAAAATCAGACTTAGCATTACTGGTAGTAGACTCGTTTGGTTTAGGCATTGTGGTAGGAGGAATAGGGACTTCTTGTGGTTTGGTGGCATCCATATTGGTGGTGGTAATAGTACAAACACTATTATTTCTAGCAATTTCAGCTTCTCTTTCCCATTTAGCATGAAGTTGAGCTAATAGTCTAACATTTTCATCAATAGTAACTTGTATGGCATGAGTAGCAGCAAATGTACTTTCCAAGGTTTCAGGTTTAGCAGCCATTTTATTAATCAAAGAGGACTGTGCTTCAGACAAAGAGGAAATATTTTTCTCAACATTCAAAAGTTTTTCCTCCACAGTCTTGTTGAAAATAGTTTATTTACTAATAAAGTCTTTGAGCATGACTTCAAGTTCAGAGGGAGAACTTCTAGTATTGTTGTAGGAATTTCCATAGGTATTGTCATTATTGGGAGGATAAGGCCTATAATTATTGTTGCTACCAAAATTATTCCTATAGGCATTGTTGTTGAAATTGTTGTTTCTAATGAAGTTCACATCAACTTGCTCTTCTTGAGAAACCAAAGAGGCCAAGGGAACATTATTTGGATCAATATGAGCTTTTCCATTTACAAGCATAGCCATGATAACATCAATTTTATCACTCAAAGAGGAGGTTTCTTCAATAGAATTTACCTTCTTACCATGTGGAGCTCTCTCAGTGTGCCATTCAGAATAGTTAACCATCATATTATCAAGGATCTTGTTGCAACACTAAAGGTAATGGTCATAAAGGTACCTCCAGCAGCAGAATCTAACAGATTTCTTGAAAAGAAGTTTAAGCCTGCATAAAAAGTCTGGATAATCATCCAGGCAATCAGTCCATAAGTGGGACAATTGTTTACCAAAGATTTCATTCTTTCCCAAGCTTGAGCAACATGTTCATTATCAAGTTTTTTAAATTTCATTATTTCACTTCTCATAGATATAATCTTAGCAGGAGGATAGTATTTTCCAATAAAAGCATCTTTGCACTTAATCCAAGAATCAATACTATTTCTAGGCAAGGATAGCAACCATTCTTTAGCTTTTCCTCTCAAGGAGAAAGGAAACAACTTGAGCTTAATAATATCTCCATATACATCCTTATATTTTTGCATCTCACAAAGTTCAACAAAGTTATTGAGGTGGGCAGCAGCATCATTAGAACTAGCACCAGAAAATTGCTCTTTCATCACAAGATTCAACAAAGCAGGCTTAATTTCATAAAAGGTAGCATCAGGAGCAGGTGGAGCAATTAGTGTACTCAGAAAATCATTGTTGTTTGTGCTAGTTAAGTCACACAACTTGGTGTTCTCAGCAGAATTCATTTTTGCAAAAGTGGAGCAAACCAGCAGCAACAACAACTAGAGTAGGACCTAATTTTTTTGTGCTTTTGATAAGAAAAAGCAAACCAAATGAAACTATTTTTTTTTGTATTTTTGATAAAAATAAGCAAGCAAAACAAGGCAAAAGAAACTAAGCAAAACAAAATCAAAGTAAAGAGAAAGGTTGTGAAGGACTCCCCTTGTGAAGCCGTCCTTAGCCTCCCCAATAACGACGCCAGAAAAAGCTTTGATTGCAGCTCAGATCACTATAGATCTTCGTTGGGAGACCCCAAGAGGAAGGTGTGATGAGTACAACAATAAGTTCTTCCCTCAGTAGAAACCAAGGTTATCGAACCAGTAGGAGGAAGGAAACGACTCAAAGGTGTTGCTAGCAACTTGGAAACCTGCACAACACAAACTCAAGACTTTGCCCCAACGAACAGTGAGGTTGTTAATCTCACCGGTTTATTAAAAACAAAGGATTAAACGTACGGTGTGGAAGGTGATGGTGGTTTGCAGAAGGTAAATAGTAATAGTGGAAGATGTATCAATGGTAAAGATTGGACCGAGGTCCACAGTTCACTAGAGGTGTTCTCCTTAAGATAAACAACATAACATGCTGGGTCAACAAATTACAGCAGGGCAATTGACAGGACAGAGCAAGGCATAACAATGCAATACTAGACATTCATGATCCTATGAGATTTGATTGGGCATTACAACAATATACATAGACCGCCATCCAACTGCATCTATGACTAGTAATCCATCTTCACGTTATCATCCGAACCCCCTCCAGTATTAAGTTGCAAGCAACAGATAACTGCTTTAAGAAAAGTGTGTAATGTAAACAATACAATTGTTCCATGAACAAGAGATTGTTGTTTTCTTCCTAGTAGCAACAACACATCTACAACCTTAGAGATTTCTGTCACTTCCCCAGATTCAATAGAGGCATGAACCCACTATCGAGCATAAATACTCCCTCTTGGAGTCACTAGCATCTACTTGGCCAAGATAGCTACTAGAAACGGAGAGCATGCAAGATCTCAAACAACACAGACATGATAGAATCAATAAGATAGAATAATTAATCAATCTGACAAAGTAATCTCAATATCCATCGGATCCTCGCAAACACAACATGCATGTTTACAAATATGATCTCGATCATGAACGGAGCTCGCAAGATCTAAACATGGTAGCACAAAGGAGGAGAAACAACCATCTAGCTACTGTATGGACCCATAGTCCAAGGTGGAACTACTCATGCATCATACCGGAGGCTGGCATGGTGATGAAGAAGGCCTCCGGGATGATCTCTCCCCTCCAGAAGGGTGCCAGGAAGAGCTTCAGATGCCCCAATCTAGGGACGATGGTGGCGGAAGCTACGTACTATTTCGTGGAAGATTGATCGGGTCCTTAGGGTTTAGGTATCGGGGGATTCTTATAGGCAAAGAGGGAGACCGAGGGGGTGCCCGAGGCGGCTGCACCCCCCAGGCATGGGCCAGGCCTGGCCGCGCGGCCAAGGGGTGTGGCCCCCTCGAGGCCCTCCTCCGTGTCGTGTTCTGGCTCCGTGTTCTCCTCGGTAAAATATTAACTTTGGCTTTTGTCCCGTCCAATTCCAAGAATATTCATTTTCTGACTTTTCTGGAACAAAAAACAACAGAAAACAGGCAACTAGCACTATGGCATCTTGTTAATAGGTTAGTCCTACAAAACATATAAAAATATCTCAAAGTGTAGACAAATCAAAGCAAAGTGGATACTAAACAAGCATGGAACATCAAAAATTACAGATACGTTTTCGATGTATCAGCACGAGTCGGATTACAGGCTTTGTGGAGATGGAGATCGTCATGAAGAGAGTCATACCATTTCACATTATAATTGCTTTATTTTGTGTTATTGTTATGTATCTGTTTTACCTCTATTAGATAGTCGGTAAAGTTTAATCCCTCAAAGAAGGTCTAGTCGGTTTTCCCTCCAGTGTTTGCACCATCACAAGTCGGACATTTTTGGTAGTGGGCTCATAAAATTGAGGTGCTTCCAATTCTTTACAACTAGGTGGGTTCGAGTTGGACTCTTACAATGGAAACACTCAGGCAAGCTAGATGGGTCTATCACGACGGTTGTGGGCCTCGGGGAAAAGTCGAACGGGAGCTGGGACATGTGATGCCACCCGACCAATAGGAGTCGTATGAGATGCGATTGAAAAGGAGTTGTCTACCTAGATCATTTGGCGGCTAGCGGTGATGCTAAATCTCACTAGCCAACTTGCTTATTTAGGATCCTGAATCACTATGCAACCATCGGAGGGGTGTTGGTTCTAGTGGGAGCATAAATATTAAAGTATTTAATACGCTTGCTCTTATATGAATACATGTCTTAAGTGTTTTTTTGTGCATATTTTCTGTTGTAGATCATGGCACCAAGTAACAATCACCATCAGATATCCAGTTTTGCTTTGAGAACCATTCTTGAGAAAATAAAGTGAACGACACTAATTTTACCAACTAGTATCGAAATATGAGAATTGTTCTCATTCAAGAAAAGAAGGACCATGTCCTAGACAACCCACTTCTAGATGAGACGGATGAGAATGCGAATGTCACTGCCACCAATGCCTACCGTCGGGATAAGGATGAGTCCACGGATATTAGCTGTCTCATGCTTTCTCACATGGAACCGGACTTGCAGAAGCAGTTTGAGAATGTTTAGGCCTACGATATGATCGCAATCCTCAAAAGTATGTTCTAGGCTCAGGCAAAGACTGAGAGGTATCAAGTCTCTCAGGCTTTGCTAAGTTGCAAGCTTAAGGATGGTGATCTACTGATTCCGCATGTGATCAAAATGGTTGGTTACGTGCAGTCTCTGGAGAGGCTGGGCTACCCCATTAGCGAAGAGTTCACTACAGACATAATTCTGAACTCTCTTCCTAGTTCATATGGTCAGTTCATATCGAACTACCACATGCATGGTATGGATAAGAAGCTCACTGAATTGCATGGGATGCTCAAGCAGGCAGAAGCGGATCTCAAGAAAGGCGCCAGTCAAGTGTTGATGGTGCAGAATAAGGCTAAGTTCAAGAAGAGTTATTGGACTAAGAAGAAGGCTAAGTCGGGAGGCAAGGCTCGGAACCCGGTCCCATGCGCTTCCTCGGGGACTAAGCCATCTCCTTCAGCTGGATCCACTTACTTCTACTACAAGGCGGATGGCCACTGAAAGAGGAACTGCATCAAGTATTTAGCTGACAAAGCCAAGAGTGGAGGTATGAATTCCGACTCAGGTATACTTGTCTGCAATGTTATAGACATTTATCTTGATGATGCACCTAATAGTTCTTGGGTATATGATACAGGATCAGTTATTCACATCTGCAACTCGTTGCAGGGACTGGTAAGAACTAGGAGCATAGGAAGAGGCGAGGTTGATATCAGAGTCGGCAACAAAGTGACAATCGCTGCATTGGAAGTCAACACGATGCAACTTCATTTACCTTCCAGATTCATTATGTAACTGAATAATTGTTATTATCTTCCAGTGCTCAGTCGAAACATTATTTCTGCTTCATGTTTGATGAGGCACGGCTATGAGTCGAATATCAAGAATAATGGTTGTTCTTTATATTTGAATGATATGTTTTACGGCTTTGCACCTGTCCAGGACGAGTCATTTATTTTGAATCTTGATGGTGAGTCAGTTTATAACATAAATGTTAAAAGGTTGAAACCAAATGATCTGAATATAACTTACTTTTGGCATTGTCAGCTTGGTCATATAAGTTGGAAATGCATGAATAAGCTCCATGATGATGGAATCCTTACTTCGTTCGACTTGGAGTCGTTCGAGACATGCGAATCTTGCCTACTCGGCAAAATGACCAAAACACATTTTGCAAGGAGTTGTGAAAGGGCGTCCCACTTGTTGGGACTAGTACATAGTGATGTATGTGGACCAATGAGCACAGCAACCAGAGGTGGTTATGAGTACTTCATTACCTTCACTGATGATTTGAGTAGGTATGGATATATCTACTTGATGAAACATAAGTCGAAAGCCTTTGAAAAGTTCAAAGAATTCTAGAATGAAGTACAGAATCAACTCAGCAAGAAAATAAAGTTTCTTCGATCGGACCAAGGAGGCGAGTACATGAGCCAAGAGTTTGATGACCATCTGAAAGGTTGCGGAATAGTTCCACAACTTACTCCGTCGGGAACGCCGCAGAGGAACGGTGTGTCGGAAAGGCGGAATCGGACCTTGATGGACATGGTACGATCAATGATGAGTCAGACAGATCTGCCTTTATCATTTTGGGATTATTTTCTAGAAATTGCAGCGTTCACACTAAATAGAGTACCATCAAAGTCGGTAGAGAAGACACCGCATGAGATGTGGACAGGAAAAAAGCCGAGTTTGTCTTTTCTCAAGATTTGAGGTTGTGAAGCGTTTGTCAAGAGACTCCAGTCGGACAAGCTTATGGCCAATTAGGATAAGTGTATTTTCGTAGGGTATCCAAGGAAAACCTTGGGTTACTACTTCTACAACCGAGAAGAGGGCAAAGTGTTTGTCACTCGGAATGGTGTCTTCCTAGAGAAAGAGTTTCTTAGTTGGGGAGTCAGTGGGAGCATGGTGCGGCTCAAAGAAATTCGAGAGGAAACGGCTAGTAGCAAGTCGGCAAAAACCTTGGAGGTTGAGCCGGTCGTGGTAGCTGAGCCGGCAACGGCACTTGTACTATGAAGATCGGCAAAATTACAAAGTGTTCATGATGTGTAACTGTTAGACAGTGATGAGCCGACAACTTATACGGAAGCAATGGTGGGATCCAATTCTGATTCATGGCTTGGAGCCATAAGATCCGAGTTAAAGTCCTTGGATGAAAATCAAGTTTGGAACTTGGTTGATCTGCCAAACGGTGCAAGACCCGTCGAGTGCAAATGGGACTTTAAGAAGAAAACTGATATGGATGGAAATGTTTCCGTCTATAAAGCACAACTTGTCACGAAGGGGTTCCGACAGGTTCAAGGAGTTTACTATGACGAGACTTTATCGCCCGTAGCGATACTTAAGTCAGTCCAGATCATGTTAGCCATAGCAACCTATTTCGACTATGAGATATGGCAGATGGATGTCAAAACAGCTTTCCTTAACGGAAATTTAACCGAGGATGTGTATATGATACAACCCGAGGGTTTTGTCGATCCGACTAATGCTGACAAGGTGTGCAAACTTTATAAATCCATTTATGGGTTGAAGCAAGCATCCCGGAGTTGGAATATTCACTTTGATGAGGTAGTCAAATCGTTTGGCTTCATCAAGAGTGATCATGATTCTTGTTTATACAAGAAGTTTAGTGGGAGCAAAGTAAACTTTCTAATCTTATATGTGGATGACATATTATTGATTGGAAATTATATCCAGATGTTGCAAGAAACCAAGGAATCATTGGAAAGGAGTTTCTCAATGAAAGACTTGGGTGAAGCAACATATATTCTCGGAATCCGGATCTATAGAGATAGATCAAGACGGCTCATTGGATTGAGTCAGAGTACTTATTTGGATAAAGTGTTGAAGAAGTTCAACATGGAACCGTCTAAGAAGGGGTTCTTATCGATGTCCCATGGTGTAAAACTTAGCAAGACTCAGTGTCCTTCGACTATTGATGAGAGAAGTCAGATGAGTGCGATTCCGTATGCCTCGGTAGTAGGATCCATCATGTATGCCATGATTTGTACTAGACCGGATGTTTCCTATGCTATAAGTATTGTGAGCAGATACCAGGCTGATCTTGGAGAAATACACTGGACAACGGCTAAAAATATCCTAAGGTACTTGAGAAGGACTAATGATATATTTTTGGTTTATGGAGGTGATGATAAACTCAGTGTAAAGAGTTACATAGATGCGAGTTATCTTATCGACTCTGATGATTCTCGATCATAATACGGGTATGTGTTTGTTATAAACGGAGGGGCTGTGAGCTGGAAGAGTTCCAAGCAAGAGACCGTGTTTGCATCTACAACAGAGGCTGAGTATATTGCCAACTCAGAGGCAGCAAAGGAAGCTGTTTGGATGAGGAATTTCCTCATGGATCTTGGTGTTGTTCAGGGCTCGTACAATCCGTTAGACGTGTATTGTGACAACATTGGTGCTATTGCACAAGCCAAGGAACCTAGACAACACCATAAGAACAAGCACATACTCATGCGGTACCACCTGATTCGCCAGTTCGTGGATCATGGTGATATCAATTTATGCAAGGTATACACGGATGCAAATATTGTGGATTCATTGATAAAGACGTTACCATAGCCGAAGCATGAGGCGCACCCGAGAGCTATGGGCATTAGATGCCTAGACATGTGATGTCGGAAGATTGACTCTAGTGCAAGGAGACTGTTGGGAATATGCCCTAGAGGCAATCATGTATGATGATATTTCCCATTGTATTCATAAAGATATTAAGTTGTCCTTGTATAAACATCTGATGTGTATCATTGAATATGTGATTCAATTGTGGAACTATGCATTCATATTGTTTGTACTAAATATCCTTGGTCATTGAGGTTGTGCTGGACACACAACTTAGACCAATGTTAAAGTCATCTGATGACTCGGTTCCACTTGTCATGGGCATGGAGATGCTATTCCGACTTACACAGATTTGGCTAAAAAGTTTAGCGAGTCGGATTAACCCATATTGAGGTACAACGAACAAGTTGTCATTTGTATATCTCAATCAATGTAATACTTTGACCTGAGGTTGTTGCACAGTCCGAGTTGAGGATCACCGGCTTAGGTTCTGTCAAACACTGATCCGTAACTGGGCAGTTATAAATGCAGAGTACGGGCCGACTGAGAATCAAGCTGCGTGATGTGAATAACCAAGATGGGATTTTGCACCTCCAGTTGGAGAGATATTCTCCAAGCCCTCTCGGATGATATGATTTGGAAAGCATGGCCTTGCACGACTCAGTTAAGTGTTAACCAAGGCGATCGACTAAGAGTTAGTCGGATGAATCACTTATCTCGGATCGAGAAGAGTCAAACTATTTAAGGGATGACAATTATTCGCCTATAGTCTAACAAGATATATCGTGAGGCAAAAGGGACTCGGACACATGTCGCATTGGAAAGGCATGTCGTCAAGACTCTTTGGTACTTGGTAGTCGACACGTTCTGCTAGGATCTGCTACTGATTGATCGATTGAGAGTAGGACTCCCATCGTGTCCAAGTTGCCATGAGCCTGCGGGATCACACACTTAAAAGCAGGAGCAAGTTCGGATTGGATCTGAACCGGAAATCTGGTTGGGTTGGACCTGAGCCGGATTTGTACCGAGTCAGTGAGTCGGATTCATAGTGACTAATATTATATGGGCTTTAGTGAATGGGACACTAGTGAGTGGAGCCCACATTCACTCCCTATATATAGTGGGGCACAGAAACCCAAGAGTGTTAACGGTTAGGTCATTGCATGCGTTGGAAATCCTAGCTCCACAGCAGTCCATCCGCCATACTGAACCTAGAAGTTCACCGCTGATGCTCCTCCTTGTACGTGTGGATACCAACAGAGGTGTTGTATGATCAGCACCACGATGATCATTGATTGGATCGAGATCGCAAGGACTACACTGCATCAATAGACATGCTTCATCAGTGATCCGCAACCGCGCATCTAGTGGTAATCCTCTTGGCCTTCTACCTCATCTAGGTCTTGGGATCACCGTGTAGGGCAAAAAGTTTTGTTTTATCTCTACTTGTCCCAACACCATAATGTTCCAACATGTGACTAGGTCACGTGGATGTAATATCGCGGTAACAAGTGAAACAGTACTTATCGGTAATGAAATTGAATAAGGTATGGTGATACCTAACGATCGGATCTCGGACTTGTAGTATCAAAGAAACAAAGGGAAATGGACTCGACGTTTACGGTTCAGTCGACATCGTCATCTTGGAATGCACATGGATCATCATGGGCATCCTGGTCCCGCTGTTGATCATTGATGGAGATCATGTATGTGCCATTCCCGAGCCTAGAGGGGATCCACTTAAGGGTACGATGATCTAGAGATTATCCGTAAGTTGGAATCATAGTAGAGAAAGAGAAAGCCAAAATTGTTCCGTGGCGAGAGATCCAAAGTTGTTCGGAGAAAGAAAGGAAACCGAAAAAGTTTCGTGTGGGGACCGGAATTGTTCCGGGAAGTTCCGAAGTTGTTCAGAGGGTATCAAAGGGGAACTGGAAGGTGTTTCGGGTCAAATCGGGTTTTGTAATATGTATTTACATATTAATTAATGTAATTATATTAAATATAATATTAAAATCTAATTTGAAAGGGTATTCTACTAATGGGACAAACTTCCTAGGAAAAAGGGCCCATGAGGGAAAACCAAGAGAGGGGAAGGGCCCATGCGCCTAGGGCTTCCCCCCTTGGCCGCCGACTAGGGTTATGGTTTGGGGTGCCCTTGGACAGCCCCCTCCCTCCCTTGGCCACCGCCTGGTTGCCTTGGGGGAGGGGAAAGCCTACCTCCTCCACTCCTATATAAAGCCCCCCCTCTTGGAGGAGAGAACACACAACAAACAACAAAACCCATGAGTTGGGAACTCTCCTCCTCCTCTTTGTGCCTCCAACTCTCTCTAGTTGTCTCTACGCGTTGGCACGGTCCAGGACTGTTTACGCAAGAGACGACGCACCTGTAGCATGCCGTTGCGCTACGAGGATTCCAAGCCAGAGATCTACTTTCACACTCCCGGCAGAGATCAAGGAGCCGAAGGTATCATCGTACACCGTATGTGTACGAAGCCATGAGGTGCAACACTTGGGGCACTTTGGATGTCATGATCCGGACTACTGCACGGTGGTGGATCAATGGGTGACCTGCGAGGATCTTCGCGGCCTTAAGGTCATCTACGAGCATGACTACTTCAACCACGTTCCCCTTGGAATGTTAACCGCTTTCAGACTACAAGGGTATGTATCCGAAACCTATCGGCCATTACTGCTTTACTAATAGATAGATATTGGGCATTAGGCCGATCCGACGTAGGAATCTTTTTGTTTTCTGCACCGGAACCCCAACAGTGGTATCAGAGCTGATCTATGCGTAGTAATGCTATACGGCCAATACGCACATGAGTTATGCAGGCATATATGCTATATTTTTTACCCTCCCACGTGTACTTGTTTATATCGCGGTATTGTTTGATGAAGCGGCCCGAACCGACCTTATGCGTACTATTACGCGAGACTGGTTCCATGCTTGACATATGGCTTGTTCCGTATAAGTGGTTATCGGGTGTCTGTCTCTCTTACAATAGTTGATATAGCATTTATAGCGGAGGGCGTCGAAAAGGGTGTAGTACAGACAACTGTATGGATCCATGTTGTGGTTGTAAAGTTCGTAGATTATAAACGATTCTATAAAGAAAGCCCTAGCAACCATGTAAAACTTGCAAAAGATAAAGTAGAGGCGTCTAACTTTATTTTGTAGGAGGGCATGTGATTTGATATGGTCTTGGTCGTGACGAAGGTAAAGTAGTTTACTTTTATGTTACTAAGTTGTGTAGTAATATTCATCGTTTCGATGGACGACCTACTGGTGGCGCCATGGACTTGGCGTCAAACCGGTGGCAAGATGGAGATCATGCCAGAGCGCTCGATGGAGATCAAGGCGCGATAAGGACCATATCATATCACAATATACATGTGATGGTGATACTTGTCTTGCATCTTATTGTGTGCAAACACCAACAAAGTTCACCCTTATGAAGCCGACCATGACAATCGAGGGCTAGACATAACTACGTTCATGTATGGTGTGGGTTACAGGCCATGTATGTGCCACACAATACACTAAGGTTGAATTGGCGATCTTAGCATGTGCATACATGGCCTCGGAATATTGTGTTCTCTCTAATACCACTGATTGTGTTCTCCCTTAGTGGCTAACAGCAACAAAGTCTGTCGTTATGAAGCCGACAGTGACGATCGGGGGCTACACATAACTACGTTTGCATACGGTGTGGGTTACAAGCCATGTATGTGCCACACAATACACTAAGGTTGAATTGGTGAGCCTAGCATGTGCAGACATGGTCTCGAAACACAAGAGATCAAAAGATCAAGTATGAGTCGCATGGATGATGTGATTGACATTGGATAATGTCCACCTTTGAAGCTATGTTGCTGGCCGTGATGATCGGGGGTTGCTTTTTGAATTGGGACCGTGTGATCAATAAAATCGTCCAGGGGGTGACTATTTTAGTGGGAGCTCAATTATGAATGAACTCATATTATGAACTGAGTCTAAATGTCTATTTGCAAATATCTTAGTAGATCATGGCTCATCTCATTGAGGTCCTTTGTGACCATGAGAAATTTCTTGCTTGATAGGGAACTTAGTAGAAGGGTCCAACTTCGTAGATTAATACCCATGCCTGAGGGATATCCTCGTAATAAGATGATCTTCTCTTCTTGATACAATGACCATTAGGAGATAGTTCGATGACTCCACAACATTTATGTTTTCTCCATTGTCATCCAATAATCCATTCTACATTCAATGAAAAGTTGGGATGCAATTTTGTATTCCACAAAAGAAGGCACACAAAGTATGAGTCGTTGGATGAGTTTCTCTCCATGGTGGATGAAAACAGAATATTTGGAGAATCACTTAGCAATCTTGCATTAGAGTTAAGAACTCTCAGAAGGGCTTGATTATGGTGGAGGTAATGGATGAAAAATGTATATGTTAAATATACAAAGTTATAAATGTAAAACTTGTTGCATTTTACAAAGTATTGGATACTTATCCCATTTTGTGAAAACATGATGATATGCTTGAGAATTGCTGGAATTGAGACTTTATGACGGCAGGCAAACTAGTTGATGGCCAACATCACTCCTTCCCTCAAAGATTATCGTTTGGATTAGTGGACTTGACAATAATTTTATAATCCTTGTTTGTGTCTCTTGCTTTTAGCGAGACGATTATTCATATAAATAAGTTACAAGCCAGTTGTACTATTCTTATGAATAATACCTTTATGGTCACATTGAGATTATAAATTAGTTATTCTCATCACTATGTTAACAATAATAGGTCAAGCATTTAAAAAGGATTAGAATACTAAAAGACATCCAAAGGTTAATAATGAAATGACACTATTGTTTTAGTCATGATGGTTAGTGCATGTTTTTTCACTTAGATGAAAACCGGGGTCTTGGATATTTGATCTAGATACTTTGCAAAATCATGCCTTGTTTGGCGAAATGACTAAAAACTACGTATTCTGATAAAACAGTGATATGTGAATAAATGTTGAATTTTATACATGGTTATGTACCATATTTTCAACAAATAGTGGAAATCATTATTTCATTATGGAGTTAAGTGAAGAAGTGTATTTAATTAATGAAACATAAGTTTTGAAATGATTTGAATTGTTCAAACGAGTTCAAAGCAAGTGGGATATGAAATTAACAGGAATACAAAGTCTCTTTGATTTGATCAATATGACCAAAGTATTTAAGTTAAGTATTGGCATAAAAGAACTTGTGAAAAATGTTTCACAAATTATGATAATTGGACAGATTCATGGTGTTGATGTGTCTAAACATCATAATCATTTTGTATTAGATACATGTGGTCCAATATTATCTCTTATCAGGGTTATATTTATCATTTAGAGTTAAAGATCAAAATGAGCGAACACTCATTTGAAATACATAGGAACATCTAAAGTTTCGTGAAAACAACATCATAAGAGTTATGTCATGTTTGATTTTCTAGAGATTTCGGTAATTCAAAATCGTGGCGAATAAACAAGTCTTTGTAGTGTATTCCTAGGAAACTATGAATACATGTTCCACAAAGGGCAAACCTGTTGTTGTCCTAAGCTTATGTGTCTTGATGAAGATACATGTGGAAGAAAGTAAAAGTCCAAAAAAGGTATTTGACCTTACCTCCTGATTGTTGAGTGGCGCGGTGAAATTTGTTTCGTGAAACCGAACTCTACAAATAGAGGAGAAATTAATGATAATGATCATAAGTTTTAGTAAATACTTTTATTCAAGAAAGTAGGATTTAAGAATATATTCTGCAAGTTAGTGGAATTATGTTTTGATTCACCTATCATCTTATTTGAACAAGACATACATACGAATTACAAAGAAGCATGATGGACCTAAGTGCGATAAATGGCTAGGAATCATAAAATCCTATATTAAGTTACATTTAAGATTGCAAAGTAAGATGTTACTTGATCTTATTAAGTAAAGATGTTTACTTGATATTTCTAAATGACTGCAATGTCATAAGAAAGAAATGAAACTTAATGAAGGACATAAAGCTTGATTTGTCGCAAAGTATGTTTGGACAAATTCAAGGAGTTGACTACAAATGTAGTGATGCTTGAGTCTATTGGATTTACACCAACAATATATGGATATTGAGAACTCGCAGCTGGAATTCTCAATTTGATGATGATCAAAGAATTTTGGAATGTCCAAGATTATTTGAGTGGTAGCATATTGGCTTGGCTAAACCTTAATATGTAAAAGACATATTTTGAGTGGGAGCTAAGCGAAATCCCTGTATCTCATATATGGATGCCATATTTGAGTGGGAGCATGTCATGATTCTGAAATATGTGGGCGACATATATGAATGATGCGATTGGTATTAATAATATTTAATCTAGTAAATATGGATGAAGGTGAACAAGTTATTAAACAATGAAATCTATTGAGATAGATTGGTAAGTTTAATAAACATTATTGTCGTATGATTCATGGACTTGATTCTGAAGATGTTTAGAATGTCCTAGATGAGATTGTGAAGTAGTTCAGAATGGAACAAGATAATAAAGAAGTTCTTACTTGTATGAAGCATTGAGTTAGTCTCAATATTACAACTATAGAAAGAAAGAGATGTGTTGAATCTCCTATTCCTCAGTCATAGGTTCTTCCATATAACCATATTGTATACTCGACATAATATGACCCAAGAATCTGGTTGGAAGAACATGTCTTGAGGTTATTCCTGAGTTAATCACTTAACCAAAGTTAAGATTGTTCTTAAAAGGCAAGGAGCAAACTTAGGCACATAGTTTCATGTTATGCACTAGAATATACATAAAGATAAAAGTATATTTTGGCTAAAGAAGTTTGATTTCTGCTAAGTGTGTTTCCGAAGTTTACATGATAATAGTGAAAGTTAAATTGACTGATCGATAGTCATTGTAAAAAATAGAAACAAAGTCTCACTCTATCGCCAAACGAATACTTCAACCCATTATGAGATACTGGAGTGAATATCAATATTAGGAGGACATTAACGATTTGCAAAATATATACTGATCTGGTAAAACAAAACAGGGACAGGACGTTTCACATGAGCGTGCATGATCAATAAACACATATGTGATATGTTTTATGATTAGTAAATGCAATCTAGATTATTTGGACTCTTGTGCAAGTGGGATACTGAAGGGAATATTCCGTAGAGGAAAATAATAAAAGGTTTATTATAGTCATATCCTAATAAGTTCGTAATAGTTTTATATTGTGTTATAACTATATCAAGTGGAAACATTGATATAGGTGTGATATGAAACAGAAGTCCCTAGTAGCCTTTATTGATAGTAGTTCATTGGGAAATTGAGGATCAAGGTTTCCTGATCATGGGTGATAGTGCCAGTTGACAAGGAGGTCATAACATTGGTGAATGATGTGATGGACATTCCTCAAAGATTGCGACACGATCAAGTCACAAAGTTCATCATTTCAATAGTCAAAACAAAGTCTCCTTCCCCTTAGAGCATGAGATCATATTAATCACTATCTCCCGAGATGCTTTGACTGCATCAAACGTGACTCCGTGAAAGGGTGATTATAAATGTGTATGTTAGGTATCCAGAGGAACAGGTTGATCCCTATGAATCAAGACATGTATTTGTTCACCCAGTGATGGGTTAGATACAGTTAGGCCGACTTGGTGAGATTACATCCATAATGTTGCAACATGTGACTAGGTCACGAGGATGTAATATCGTGGTAACAAGTGAAATAGTACTTGTCGGTAACAAGATTGAACAAGGTATGGTGATACCTAATGATCGGATCTTGAACAAGTAGTATCGAAGAAACAAAGGGAAATGGACTCGATGTTTATGGTTCAATCGACATCGTCATCTTGGAATGCACAAGGATCATCATGGGCATCCCGGTACCGCTGTTGATCATTGATGGAGATCATGTATGTGACATTCCCGAGCCGTGAGGGTATCCAATTAAGGGTATGATGAGCTGGAGATTATCTGTAAGTTGGAATCATAGTAGAGAAAGAGAAAGCCGGAATTGATCCATGGAGAGAGATCCGAAGTTGTTCGTGGAAAGAAAGGAAACCGGAAAAGTTCCATGAGGGGACCAGAATTGTTCCGGGAAGTTCCGAAGTTGTTCGGAGGATACCGAAGGGGAACCGAAAGGTGTTTCGGGTCAAATCGGGTTTTGTACTATGTATTTACATATTATTAATGTAATTAATATTAAATATAATATTAAAATCTAATTTGAAAGAGTATGCCACTAATGGGCCAAACTTCCTAGGAAAAAAGGCCCATGAGGGAAAAACCAAGAGAGGGGAAGGGCCCATGCGCCTAGGGATGCCCCCTCTTGGCCGATGGCTGGGGTTAGGGTTTGGGGCGCCCTAGGTAAGCCCCCTCCCTCCCTTGGCCGCCGCCTGTTTGCCTTGGGGGAGGGGCAAGCCTACCCCCTCCACCCCTATATAAATCCCCCTCCTGGAGGAGAGACAACACAACAAACAACAGAACCCATGAGTTGGGAACTCTCCTCCTCCTCTAACTGCCTCCAATCTCTCTCTCTAGTTGTTTCCACACGTTGGAATGGTCTAGGTTTTTTCGCGCAAGAGACGACGCACCTGCAGCACGCCGTTGCGATGCGAGGATTCTAAGCCAGAGATCTACTTCCACACTCCCAGCAGGAATCAAGGAGCCAGAGGTCTTGTCGTACACCATATGTGTACGAAGCCACGAGGTGCAACACTTGGGGCACTTTGGATGTCGTGAGCCCGACTACTGCACGGTGGTGGAACAAGGGGTGACTTGCGAGGAGCTTCATGACCTTGAGGTCAGCTACGAGCACGACTACTTCAACCATGTTCCCCTCAGAACGTTAGTCGCTTTTGGACTACAAGGGTACGTATCCAAAACCTCTTGGTTATTACTGGATTACTAATAGATTGATCTTGGGCATTAGGGTGATCCGACGTAGGAATTTTTTGTTTTTTGCACCGGAATACCAACACGCCATGCTGAAGGTCCGCCGGTGCGCCGCGCTAAGGCCACCTAACAGCCACGACAAGGGCAAGCACGATACACCTTTTGAGCCATTTGGTTGTCTGCACACGGGTAAGCGGTGCAGAGTTTATTTGTTTGGATGCCTGTACGAGGGTTTGAGTCTTCACCTTAAGCAAACTCCAATCTTAATCCCCTCATAGTAGTGTTTGGAAAGGGACACAAAAAAACCATTTAGTGGACGTCAGACATGTGTCCGTGAATACCTTTTCCAGTGCACTTAGTGACACCCCTAAACATACACCTTCTAATATCCGTCTTGTTGGTATTTTTAATTCTAGTTTACTCTTCTATCTGAAATACATATCTTTTGTAGATAATTTTCAACAAACAAATAAATTATACGTCAATTCAAACATTCAAATAACATAGTCCATGCAATAATTTAAATTAAACATTGCCATTCCAAAAATAAATTGTACATTACAACACATGAACAAGAAAAGTATGTGTTTCCTCCGGAAATCAACATGCGTTTCAACTAGATCTTCTTAGAGTTGTTGATGAACACACTTGTCAAGGATTTCCCGATGCATCTCAAGATAATCTTTGAAACCGGAATGTGCATGCTTAGGCTCAATAAATGGGCCCCATGAAGTCCAAATCTAGATCATATATTTGATCATCACGCTAATCCTCTACAATCATGTTGTGTTTATATGATCACACAAACCTTCACGACACACTCACATTTGCTCGACATCCCATGCTCTAGCAGCATGCCGAACTTTTGTCCCATGATTTTGGAGCACATCAAAAGTACGCTCCACATCTTTGTCTTGTTGTCATGTAAAAAGCGGTCTTTTGTTACCTCAGGAGTTGAGGATTGTCTTCACAAATGTAGACCATTGCAAATAGATACTACCAGCTAACTAGGTAGTATCCCTTATTGTATTGTTATTTACTGATCTCATAGTTATACTTCATAGCATTGCGTTCAGCAAGTCTTGTAAACACGAGGGAGTGTTGAAGACATCAATGTCATTGTGAGATCATGCAATGCTAAAAAATGAGTGTCAAATTTGGAGATCATGTGGTGCATTGCTTAAAGTATGAGAGTGCACTTTCCAACACGTCCTTTATATTTCCTTCGTCAAGCAAATGTATATATCTTCCATTCTGAATGCATGAATGGATGCGTCCAACATCCTAGGAAAACCTCTAGCGTTCAAATAGCCAAGAGCCAGGATGTGCCCTGAGCGTTTAGTTCTATCAAGTATTCCTTGCCAAAAACCTTCACCATTGTTCCATAAAACTTGTACATGGCATCAAGGATGTGTATTCTCCAGTGCGAATCTACTCATCAATGCAATCTTCCAAATATCCATATGCAAGCATCCGAATAGAAGCATTGCATTTCTATATAGAATAAAACCCAAGCTAGACGGTGCAATCTCTCTTCAGTCTAAAATAGTCATCATGGTATTTTACACCCTCCACAATATGCATGATCACATACTTGGGCATACAAAAGCGTCTCCGGGAAGCTTGGATTAGTCATCCTGATATAGTCATTGTATAGGATAACATGACTGACAAAACTCGGTTACAATCAATCATGGCATATACCACTATCATCCCCTTCAATTTGGAAAATGCATTCTGTTGTTCCTCATTGAGTAAAAGAGTCGCGACGATAAAAATATATTCATTAACGTTGGATCAATCATCAGATGATCTTTCCATGAATTCTTTGTAGAAGAACTCATCACTATCCATGATATATGCCTAATGCAACAACGATAACATAAATGTGCATAGGTACTAAAGGAGAGCTTACAAAACATTTTACTTAAAATCTTTTTTGAAAAAACCACTGAACATCTTGTGTGTGGATGAGACGAAGCTGAAACTCGGGGCATTGGAGTAGTTGTGTTCGGTAATTTCGAGAAGCTATGGTCAGAGATGAAGGCAGAGGTGTTATCGCTCAAGATCACATCAAGTTTGCTTGGCTTCACACAACAGTGGTCCCAACGGGATGCACCACACATCTATGATCGATTATTGTGCTGCCTGAGCTTGACCGTGGCTAAGAAGTAGCAGCACAACAATGATAGCTACTCCTGGTCATCCAATGTTGGAGGGAAGAAGGTTGGTGTGGGTGTCCATGAAGAGAACGAGTACCCTCTATGCAAAGGACATAAGGGTGGTGGGTGGAATCAATTATGTGGTTGATGGGTGGGCCACAAGATGACATGGAGGCGGACAATGTCTGTTTGGCCCCAAACTAGCCCCAAATTTGGCGTCAATTTGGGCCCAAAGGACAAAAGCCAAATATATTATCTGTTTAGGGGCTCTGTTGGGGCCTCCATTTTTGTCCAAGGACTCAAGCGTACCGATGTCGGTTAAATGGGGAGGGGGATAGTATCTCTCAAACATCTCCACTAGAAATAATTTATTTAGTCATTTCTAATGGTTTGCTTGGACATAATGGGGGAAACACATTAATCAACATGATCCTAATAGAGATGGTGGGTGGCCACCCATTTTGGCGGCAAGGAAAAACTCACATCCCTCTAGTCCTTGCCTCGAGTCTGAAGAGTAGAGAAAAATCCTCAACTTCTCTTTAAGTTGTGGCAACGATAATTCTGACCCTCCTTGCCAGCACCGACTTAGCTGTTCTTCCTTATCTTTGGGCATGTACCTCCTCTTCGACGCAGATATCCTTTGTATCTGGATGCATCATGCCTGTGTCCTATCTTGCGGCTGTAGTTACACTAAATAAGCATATAAGATGGATCTTTTCATAGGTTTAAATCTCACAGCTGAAATCTAGGTGTGGATACTCTTTGTTCGCAATATGGCCAATGATCTCTCTTCCCTTAGGTAAGATTATACATATCACTATAAAACTAAGTTGTGGGGAGGATGTCAAATATGAATTACATATACAACTATAATGGTGTTGATTTTGATACTGGACATTTTAAAGACGAGAAGAGCCTATTTTTGCCATCTTATCAAAATATCTCTGGGTAGGGGTACTACATGATAGCATACTCATGAGTGTGGAGGAGCAAGTGGCAATGTTTCTTCATTGTGTTGGTTATAGCCAACTTTCTAGAGTGATTCCACTAGAACATAGCGACGCTATGGACATAGAGCAAAAGACCCTTCGACAACAGATAAATGCTACCTAGCCATATAGTATGGCTGATGTGAAGGCCTCTATGGCAATCAATCCAAAACGCGTTACTAATAAGGGGTATATTTGGCAACTGTTTCCTTGGAATGCCCGTTGCCTTATCATGTAGTTCATTGGTTACAATTGTTTCATTTTCACTGAGATTTGTTCTATGCCTAGGATATATTATTTTTAGCACCCTAAAATATTGCAGAACACAACAACTAAATAGTAGCATATTTTATTCATTGATATCACATAAGAGTCGTGACCATTACATCTCCATCACAAAATGAGCAAGTACATAGTCAACAGGACAACAAAAAATATCTAACTAAACTTATCGTTCACATTTTCATCATAATATGACCAAGTACAAATAGTCATGACCGTGCAAAGGAAAATGGCTCAATGTCTATGTAAAAGGGCGAAAAGAAATAAATGATTGTACCCTAAATTGATTCCGCCAATCCTCGCAAGAGTCTGGACAATATAGACAACCTGAACGTAAACAGATTACAACAACATATAAATATATGCAGCAATCTGAACAAGTGAATCTAGAAATATTAGAATAGTTACTTACCAAAGTGTTGAGCTGTCTCTAGATGAGGTATGTGAGAAGTCGATCCATGTCTTGACAACAACATTTCTTGCCATGAAATCAAATAACCAATTTGGTATTTTTATGCGGTGTCACCGAAACCAATGTGATACTTCGGTAACGCTGCATAAAATACTCTTACTTGAAAAATATTTATATAGTGTTATGAAACATAAAAATAGAGACGAGTGGGTGTTTATGTAGCTTCATGAATGAGAATAACTTGATATCTCTGTTTATATGAAAATAAAGAATCCAATTACTTCTATGATAATTTTGTTAATAAGATAATCATATATCTAAGAAAGGACAAACATTATGTTCATGCAAAAGTGCTGCTAAGTTGGTACACAATCATTGACTTTACTTGCAACAACTACATGCGTCCATAATTGCTATATGTCTTCTAGATATCAATTCTGGATGTGTAGTGTTTGTTCCCAGTCATTTTTTATGTAGTGTATTAGAAGTGGAATCCTATATTAAAACCAATGAGTTGCTTAATCAGTTTGATAATTATACCAAAAAGGAGCATTCACTATAACAGAACACCAATAATAACACAAACAACACATTCAGTATAACATAAACCGAATTATGTGGACAAGGCAATTATGAATAACCCTAAATATAACAAGAAATCTAAATAGAACAATCATAAAAAACAAAATATAAAATCATACTAATAACTAAACACAACAATGATACTATAACCTAGACCGATTAAAATCGATAATCCTAACTAAACCCTAGTTCATCAGCATGATGGTTAGTAACAAAAAGATTCATACCTTCGTGTTGGAGCTGACCTATACCACACGGGTGAGAAGGCGTTGAGGCCTTTCCGGAGGGAGCAACATAATGTTGTCTAGAAAGACGGACAAAGCACGGGGAAGAGCAATAGAAGTCAGATGCACGCCCAACATCATCATGATGCGCCCGATCCAGGATGAAAAAGCTTGATCTGGGACAGATGCACCCGATGCTAGGTACCACAGCCAACAAGCTTCTTCTTCGATATCTCCTGCCAAGGCACCTCCTATATGGCTTGAACAAATCTGGACAGACACGAGGAGCTGCGCCGTGCCTTGACAAGGCGGATGTGCTCTCTCGCGCACCTAGGGGAAGGATGGAGGACACGCCGCTGCATCCAGATTTGGTGAGAGAATAATAGGTAGGGTTTTATCGGAGGGTTACGAGGCTTTAAATAGAGGGGCCTAGCACATTGGCGATGGTCCGAGCAAAAAATTGTTTCAATAGAGTCACTTTCAAAGATGGGCCAGAGAAACAACTGTTACAACTTATTAGTAAAAAAGGCTAAACTTTATACATGGCCTACAATGTGTGGCCCGAACACTTGACCTTGATTTTTATATCAAGTTCAGATATGTCTTGGTAGTTGGAAAGGATCATCCCATGATGCAAACAATCTAAATGGCGACATCTATAAACGAGACATGATAAGTGTTCCTCAAGGTAATACCGTGGAATTTGACTTCTTATAGTGAATTATCACCATATTCATGTTTACTTCATAAGAAATCTCTACTTGGCAGATGCTTGATATTCTTGGCTTTTCCCCCACCTTTGAGAAGCACTATATACCATTTGAACTAGGAAATCCTCAGAATGATGAAGAACTCTTCAATTTCTAGTACGCAAGCTTTAGGGTGACAATTGAGAGGGATTTTTTTGCTCTCAAGATTAGATGTAAGATTCTAGATTATAAGTCGTTCGACCATTACCTACCCAAGTCTATATTGTTCTTGCATGTTGCATTCTCCATAAGTACATACTTGGGTTTGGTATTGATGAATGGGTACAAGAGGAGGAGGATGTGGCTACAAATGACTTGGTGATACACCAATTTATAATGTTTGTTCGACATGAAAGAGTAATTCGACTAAGGAAATATGGGAAAACAACGGTAACACAAGGATCTATTGATGATGACCATGATTACACTATTCATGCCATGGTTTTATGGACCGAGTAAGTAGTTGGAATACAATGGTTTAATTCGATACTTCTATCACATCTGGGTTCGACGGTAATTTGATTTGGTTGTGTGCAGCTTTGTTGTTACTTTGTTGATATCATATGTCGATATGGTCACCGCTCTTGATAATAAGTGACTACAAACATAGGCTACAACACTCTTCCATTGAATCTACCAAGCCAATAGACTCATATGAATTCAACCAAACATGAGAGTCAAAATGCTCCCTTCATGCAATGCATGCAACTAAATGTTAGTCAAAATGCCACTATGCTTGTCGCAGTCAAGACAATATGTCTTGGGTTGGGATGCAAAATATGTGCACTCAACCAACACAGCCCCTAGTCGACTATTTCTTTGGACCTCTATACACACACGAAGCGTTGATGTACTTATTTTTGGATGGAAGGATACCACTACATGTAGCTTACTACTCTAGAACTAGCCACCTACCAAGTGGCAGTGATGATGCATCTACGTGGTAGGAGTAGGAACTTTTCTTGGTGATCTGGATCACATAATTCTTCGTGGAATCAACTTTTTTATGGAGGATTTTCTTAGCTTCATTGATGAAACTTAAGCGAGGACATAATAGAGGTTCATGGTCCTAGAATGACATGTGGCGAATGAACACACATTAGCAGAACTTTATTTAGATTTTTATGTAGAGGAAGGACAAGCCTCTCAGCTTCTACATGCTTAGATGCATGCAACCATATATTCATAAACAAATGTTCTAAGCATTAACACCAAACTAACTAGCTTAGAAAATAGAACATAAAGAGAACCCCAAGACCAACATATGGTCCCATGACAATCCAACCCCTATCACAAACATATGAGTCAAAAAATCCACTAATAAAATAGTAAGAAACCTTAAAAGAACATGTTACTCAAAGACAAATTCTTAAAAAGAAATTGCCACCAATGTGTCGATGTTGCTGGATCTAGCCAAGAATAAGACATGGGGTTTTTGTATCCCATGTTTGAGAAAGTTGGTAGAACTTTACTTTGGTTTGTATCCCAACTCATGGAATATGGATTAACTTGAAGGTTCTATGAGATGGACCAAAAAATGTTATATGCAAATGTAACTCAAAGAAAAAGGGTAAACCCTGGTAATGTCATAAGAAATATAGTAGATGTACAATCTAGTATCTACTCTATTTCAAACATCAAAGGAACGTGTGTAAAAACCATGATATCTTACCCAACCACATTCTCATCTGACAGAGGCACATCCTTCTATGGTTCTAGGACTCAAGACGCTTGGTACCATAGTTTTCTCTAGCTAGGTTCTGTATGAGGTCGACCGAGAACAACCCTCGCATACCCTAGAAATTGGCCGAAGAAATGCTTGTGGAGTTCATGCTCAAGTGCACCATTTTTTTACAGAAAGATCAAGATCACCATTGTCACGCAAGAAGTACTCACCGTTGGCATTGATCTTGTCAGTGTCTAAATAGACAGAAACTATTACGCACAAACACCTCATCTGAATCTTCATTATGCATCTTTAGGCGTTCTGCATTTTCTACATACTTTACGTGACTAAAAATAGTAAAGCATAAATCATACAACACATAAGGAATTTTTTGAAGATGCTCCCAAATTCATTTGAACCGTTATTCATGTGAACATAATTTCTTGCAAGTGAAAAAACCAAACCATTACAATATATGCTATTTTAGAGTAAAATCTCTACAACGAGGTCATACACATTTTAAACATGGTTGTGACTAGTTATCGGTGGTATGACGTCATCAAATGATTTGCACTATCATTTTATTACATAGCATGAACTATTTTTTGTATTGCATATGTCAACATTGTGTGATCATTTTTTTCTCAGTTACAACCCACTTGTAACTAAAAAAATTCTTGGCCCCAACTCATAGGAGGCACACATCATGATGCAGATATAATAGTCCCGGAGTCGACCGAGCTCAAAGGTGATTGTTAGTCTATCGAGAACTAGCAAAAAATGAAGAAAATGCCAATAAGATAAAATATAATGAAATTGGTTAAATTCACTTTCCAGACACAAGGTACTTCCTTCATCCCAATTTAGACCGCACACACATTTCTCAGGATTAATGTTTGACTAAAATTTTGACTAATAAAACATGAAATATATGTCACATAAAGTTATACCATTGATTTGTATTTGAATGAAGTTTCTAATGATGTAGTAATTCTTATCACAAATAACACATATCATTGATCAAATTTATGGTGAAAGTTAGTGCATGCAATACTAAGACGCCGCATGCATTGTGAAGGATGTAGTATGTATGAAAGTGTTTTATGGCATTATTTTTTTGTAAATTCACTTTCTAGATACAATTATAGAAATTTTTATGGTGTTAGTTTTTTATGAATCCACAGCCAGAATTTTTGGAGGTGTTTTATGATTTTTTATCTATACTAAAGAGGCTAGTAAATTCACTTTCTTATACAATGTAAATATGAAAAGCGTTTCATGACATTAAAATTGGAATTGTATTTTTACGAATACATAGTCAGAAGTTTTGGCAGTGTGTTATTCATATTTACCATATACCAAAGAGGCAAGTAAATTCACCTTTTTAGATATAAGGTAAGTATGGAAGGGTTTTATGACATTAGTCGGATCGTCAAGAAGTTTCATCGACAGTTCATTCATTTTTTCGTCTTCGGAACATATATGGTCTTTTGGCCCGTTCAGCAACTTCCCGTCTGCAACCAACAATGTTTCGCCGGCTTAGGAAGGAGCGGCAGCGTGGCGCACCGTCGACATGGTCTGGAGGTTGAAGATAAAAGGCTTTTAAGGATTTTGATATAATTTTTGTTTTTATTGAGCTGCTTTGTACTATTCGATGTTCTTTTAATTCCATAGTCATATTCGTAGAGAAAAATATATATGCAGAATTTTTCTGAAGTGTTTTATGAATTTTGCTATGTACCGGAGAGGCAAGTAACAAATCCCTTTGCATTAGATTTTTCAATTTTTTTCTTTACCTGTAGTGGTATTTAATTCGGTGGTCAAGGATAATAAGTTAGTATTCCCTCCATTTTATAATATAAGATATTCTTGTTTTGTGAAAGAAGTGTATTTAGACCTTTTTTATTTTTTAAGTTTGGAATGAACCTACACAGTAAAACGGTCTAGATACCCTGCTTTCATAAAGTTAAAATATTTTATATTTTAAACGGAGGGAGTATTAAACGCGTTCCAACATTAACATGTGCGGATAGGATCGATTAGCAACATTGGGACAATTGGATTTACTTTTTTCAGATTCATCGGGACAATTGGATGGGTAGTATCGTCATAAGAAATGAACGACTCGTAGTAGCCCATACTTCCATGTGTTTGCGCGCGCCCTTTGCTTGCTTCATATAAACCCCCCTCGCGATAGCCAGGCCAGCCAGCCCGCCCGCCCCCACTCAGGCTTGAGAGCTTGACAGTGCGACACACGCAGACGCAGCCATGGGACGCCGCACACACATCGTCCCTGCCCCGCCGGCAGCGCTTCTGCTGCTCGTCTTCGTCCAGCTGCTGGCGTCGTCGTCACGCGTCGCCATGGCCGCCGACCCGCCCTTCTCCTGCGGCGCGCCGTCCAACGCGCCGTTCTGCGACCGGAAGCTGCCGATCGAGCAGCGGGCGGGCGACCTGGTGTCGAAGCTGACGCTGGAGGAGAAGATCTCGCAGCTCGGGGACGAGTCGCCGGCCGTGGCCCGGCTGGGCGTGCCGGCGTACAAGTGGTGGTCGGAGGCGCTGCACGGCGTGGCCAACGCCGGGCGCGGCGTCCACCTCGACGGCCCGCTCCGCGCCGCCACCAGCTTCCCGCAGGTCATCCTCACCGCCGCGACCTTCAACCCGCACCTCTGGTACCGCATCGGCCAGGTACGTGACGCACGCGCTTGATTACTATTGTTCCGTCTCATCACATGCAGCTATGTTTTGTAGAGAGATACTGTATGTCCCATTTCTTTGAGTTGCTCGAACACGGCATGAGTTCATAGGAGTCGCATCTGAGTGCTCGGTGGTTTACTAGGCGTAGTGTTTCTAGAGAGGCTCCACGAGTAGTTATCTTTGCACAATCATTTGGTATGTTGATGGCATTATGGTGATAGCCATGATGATTGAACGATAAGAGGGGTTTATGTAAGAACTAAGAACTGCAAAAAAGGTGTGCTTTTGGGCCTAAATTTTCAGTTCAGAAGGCAGGGGAATTAAGAATGCCGTGTAATGGCACGAGTTAGTCCACAAGTTGGTAAACCATCACCAACCAGGCATAACACTTTTGGACACCTACCTACTGATAGTAGTACGAACGTGGTAGGTGCATGCAGCTTTGGAGTTTGTCAAAACTCGAAAATGTCTGAAATTTGTTACTACTCAGCATAGTGGGATCCAGTGACCTTCTAGAACGGGGAACACCATAACGAGTAATAATAAAATAAGCCTGCTTAACGAACACCGATTCGCAACAGCAGAGGAGTATCTTCTGAACAAAATTAGCCTGCCTGCTTAACGAACACATATTCGCAGCAAGAACAGAGCAGTAGGTTCTGACCCTCTGGCTGGATGGACAGGTGATCGGGACGGAGGCGCGGGGCGTGTACAACAACGGGCAGGCGGAGGGGCTCACCTTCTGGGCTCCCAACATCAACGTGTTCCGGGACCCGCGGTGGGGCAGGGGCCAGGAGACACCCGGCGAGGACCCGACGATGACGGGCAAGTACGCCGCCGTGTTCGTCCGGGGCGTGCAGGGGTACGGCATGGCCGGCCCCATCAACACCTCCGAACTCGAGGCCTCCGCCTGCTGCAAGCACTTCACCGCCTACGACCTCGAGAACTGGAAGGGCGTCACCCGATTCGCCTTCGACGCCAAGGTACTGTAAGTCTATAACCGCTGTCCGCTGTCCGCTGTCCCGACGCCATTGAGGGCAGCTTGCTACGCACCCTGTTTTGTTCGTCTTCGTCGTCGTCAGGAAGCCTGAACTGATCATGCGTGCGAAAACTTGTTCAGGTGACGGCGCAGGACCTGGCCGACACGTACAACCCGCCCTTCAAGAGCTGCGTCGAGGACGGCGGCGCCAGCGGCATCATGTGCTCCTACAACCGCGTCAATGGCGTGCCCACCTGTGCCGACCAGAACCTCCTCACCAAGACCGCCAGGGGGGACTGGAGGTTTAACGGGTAAGAAGGTTCAGTAGGAATACTGTTACTTGAGAAAAGACTAGCCTAATTATTCAGAAAAGACTAGCCTAATTATTCAGAAACGACTGGAGTAGTAACTGACGCTTGCAAGTTTCATCTGTTTGACCAGATACATCACTTCAGACTGTGACGCTGTGGCCATCATCCATGACGTCCAGGGATATGCCAAAGAGCCCGAAGATGCAGTTGCAGATGTCCTCAAGGCCGGTATGAGCTTTTTCATCACCCAAGCTAGTTGTCAACAATAACATGTCATTCCCTTGCCCTGCACATGGTTCCTGTTGTTGTGACGTACTATCAAGATCAGAACACTTTGGGCAGTTAGGAGGACATCATAATAACTGAAAACTAAAGCATGATTCTTGGACACGATAATGTGGCAAATGTATAGAGGTTAGGTTAGGTCACTGAAATGCAACCAAAAGTTGATTTGGTGGTTTTAAAACAGTTTTGTTCTTCAGCGCACTGCTACAGTTTTTTGCTGATTTAGTAGTTACTTGAATCCAACAGAAACAATTCATGGCCGCATGCCACTGAATATCATGATATCATCCAGCTGTGAGCTGTCCCTTACAACAGGATGACCACCCTAGATGGCACAAGTGCACAAGTCAACAGTGACAGTCCAAATCGACCAAACAAATAATGCACCAGCATTATACTGCTCCAGCAAACATTAAAAAAACATCAAGGACTCACTTCATAAAACAAATACTGTATTAACCATGCTCAAAACTTCAGTAAGAAAAGTTAACTTCTGTAACCTGAAAACCTTTCAGGGATGGACGTGAACTGCGGCGGCTACGTGCAGACGCACGGCCTCTCCGCGATCCAGCAAGGGAAGATCACGGAGCAGGACATCGATAGAGCGCTCCACAACCTCTTCACCATCAGGATGAGGCTGGGCCTCTTCGACGGCAACCCCAAGTACAACCGGTACGGCAACATCGGCGCCGACCAGGTATGCAAGCAGGAGCACCATAACCTGGCCCTCCAGGCGGCGCAGGACGGCATCGTCCTGCTCAAGAACGACGGCGGCGCGCTGCCTTTATCGAAATCGAAGGTTTCGTCCATCGCCGTCGTCGGGCCCAACGCAAACAACGCGTCGGTACTGCTGGGCAACTACTTTGGCCCGCCGTGCATCTCCGTCACGCCGCTCCAGGCGCTGCAGGGGTACGTCAAGGACGTCAGGTTCGTCGCCGGCTGCAACGCGGCGGTCTGCAACGTGTCGAACATCGGTGAGGCAGTGCACGTGGCGAGCTCGGCGGACTACGTGGTCTTGTTCATGGGGTTGGATCAGAATCAGGAGAGGGAGGAGGTCGATCGGCTGGAGCTGGGGCTGCCCGGAATGCAGGAGAACCTCATCAACAGCGTCGCCGACGCGGCGAAGAAGCCGGTGATCTTGGTGCTGCTTTGCGGTGGCCCGGTGGACGTGACGTTTGCGAAGAACAATCCCAAGATTGGCGCCATCGTCTGGGCTGGGTACCCTGGCCAGGCTGGGGGCATCGCCATTGCCCAAGTCCTCTTCGGCGAGCACAACCCCGGTGAGACTTCTTTTCTTTCGCAGTTCCAGTCATTCGGAACAATTATTCGGCCAAATCTCATGGGGAGTAATTTAGCTGTACTGATTCTTGCCATCCTATGGTGGATCATCAGGTGGTAGGCTGCCGGTGACGTGGTACCCGAAGGAGTTCACGGCCGTGCCGATGACGGACATGCGGATGCGCGCCGACCCGGCCACGGGCTACCCCGGACGCACATACCGGTTCTACAAAGGAAACACCGTGTATAACTTCGGCTACGGTCTCAGCTACTCAAAGTACTCCCACAGCTTCGTCTCCAAGGGCAAAAAGTCACCATCCATGACCAGCATCGACGGCCTCAAGGCGATTGAGTCGGCGGCGGGCACCGTGAGCTACGACGTGGAGGAGATCGGCACGGAGGCGTGCGACAAGCTAAAGTTCCCGGCGATGGTGAGGGTGCAGAACCACGGGCCCATGGACGGCAGGCACCCGGTGCTTCTGTTCCTCCGGTGGCCGAACGCGACGGACGGCAGGCCGGCGAGCCAGCTGATCGGGTTCGAGAGCGTGCACCTGAAGGCGGCGCAGGCGGCACATGTGGAGTTCGAAGTGAGCCCCTGCAAGCACTTCAGCCGGGCGGCGGAGGACGGCAGGAAGGTGATCGATCAGGGGTCGCACTTCGTCGGCGTCGGCGAGGACGAGTTCGAGATGAGCTTCATGGCTTGAGCATACATACATGTTTGTGTGTTCACGTGGTATGATGCCCTCGATTATATACGCCCACAGTCTACGGGAAAGGTGTAATCACCTAGGTGTTTTATGTCTAACTTATCTGAAGACTAAAGTCTATTTTCAAACCTTGAATTCTACAGTTGGTCGGATATCAAACTCTGAACTCTTATAATCCCTCTAATCAACACTATATTCACGGATCGCAGACCATAGACTTGTTTGGCTCACCAGGAGAAAGGATAAAGGATGAGACTACATCCAGGTCGACTTAGATTTAGCTTATAACCATGTCGCTCCGACTAGGATTTTTTTCCTTTTTTGAACGCCGGAGGTCAGACAACTCACTAATATTTCTATTTTTTGGAATAAAAAAAACAAATGAGTGTTGTCTTTATTCTAAAAATGGATACACTACGCAGTCTTACTGCATGCACTTTATTCCATGTATATAATTACGAAATCCAAAAATTTGAAATGTTTTCTATCTCAAACCTTTTGTCCGATTCAAGATCTATTTTTACGGTTGGGCTTGTCGCGATGAGATTTTCAAAACTAGATCCCATGTCGATATGTTTCGACTATTATTTTAGAGGATGTAAGTTTGTGAAAGTTACATCCGATCAAAGTTACATCCTTACATCCTCTATTTAAAATTGTTCCTACCATCCTTGCATCCATAAAAACTGTCATCCTATCGGTTCCCCAGATTTTGAAGGGATCATCGCTACAGAAATTACATCCCAAAATGAACAACTACCATCCCTACATCACAAGTGAACAAATGGTATCTAAAAAACTAACAATTTTAAACTACCATCCCTGCATCACAAAATCTACCATCCTTGCATCCACAAAAACTGCCATCCACAAAATCTACCATCCTTGCATCCACAAAAATTGCCATCCCCGCATCAGAACTCAGTTCTCCAGATTTGGATGCCTGTGGTACACGTACCCCAGAAATGCTACATGCGAGATAGGCTGCGGGATGAGAGGTTCGCTGGGGGTCGTTCGATCGCGATCGCGCGGCATCAAGCTCCCCAGATTTAGATGCCTGTGCTACACGTACCCCAGAAATGCTACACGCGAGATAGGCTGCGGGATGGGAGGTTCGCTGAGGGTCGTTCGATCGCGATCGCGTGGCGTCAAGCCCTGACCTAGCTGTAGCCCAAATCCAGGTCGACTGATAGTTAGATTTTCTGAAGGATAAAACCTATACACCGAATCAGGTCGGCGCCAACGCGCGCACGGTATTGGCCGGCCTAGTCAGGCGTCATTTTTTTATTTTTATGTTTTTCCTTTTTTTTTCTTTCATTTTCATTTCCTTTTGTTTTCATGTTCATTTTTGGTTTTATTGTACTATACTTTTGTGATTTTATTTTTTCACTTTTTGAAAACTGTTTAGATCCAAAAAATGTCTATTTAAAATTGTTTAACTTTTTTTGTTCAAACTCAAAAATTATTCAGATCTCCAAAAAGTTTAATTCTTAAAAAAATAGATTTCAAATTTGTTTAGATTCAAAAATCATTAAAGATTTGAATATGTTTTGATTCGAAATTTGTTCAGATTTGGATATGCTCAAATTAGAAATTTGTTCAGATATTTCGAATTTGTTCCAATTAGAGACTTGTTCGGATTTAAAAAAAATGATTTATTTTTTTTCCAGTTTTTTCGACTAGTTTCAAAATTTGAAGGAAGCACTAACAAAGCAAACAGTTGAAAGAGCTAACCAATCGGTCAACAAACAAGCAACGAAGAACACTTGGGTGTATGCGGCATTGTCGGGCCCGCGCCGCTTAAAGCGGTGTATAGGACGTCTCGGGAGAAAGACACACCCGACCAGGATAACTCAGACTCACAATGACTACATCGGCCACTTTTCATATCCATCTCCTTAGAGCAATTCTAGACACAGCCAAAACTGTAAAATAATTGCTAGTTTGCAGCTTGAGACGGAAAAATGGCCCTGAGAAGATCTCGTAAACACGCCTGACCTGTTCTCACGGAGAAAACATCCCCCAACCTCTATATATGAGGGCTACGCGGGCAACCCTGTACTGGTTGAGCTGTTTGCGCGAGAGGGACATTTGAGCTCACCTCTTTCCTGACGTGAATGTATGTCCTATAGTCAAATGATATATATGTATTTGATATTCCTATTTATTCATGATTAGAGTTTATACTTCTTAGAAGTACATGGAAAGTGATAAACACCAAGTGTTCCTAGCCTTGTGGGTATGACTAGCTTATTATCAAAGTATGATCATATTCCGTGATTATGGTATGCGTGTACTCTTTAAAAATAAGATCATATTGTCGGTTATACAAGGATGTTGAACTGACCCAAGCCAAACGATCTACTTTAAGATAATAATCGTCTTGTTGTTGTTGGTATATCATTATTGTTGTTGTGTCACTTTGTCCTTTCACCATGAGGATATCAAATGTCCATCTTACTATAAGATATGTGTTTATCGCCATCCACGTTACCTTTCACCAAGTGATCATAATGGTGGTCGGTCACATATATTGGAAATGTATGTATGTGCACAAGATAGTCCAACAGTGGGATTTGCAACTCCGACGATGGAGAGATACTCTTGGGCCGATCTTGATATTATGGTATCACCTATAGTTTGGCCAGACACAGGGTGATATGATCACTAGATACCGGAATATATGAACGAGAGAAGAAGTCAAACATGTAACGAGGTCAACATGGTATAACGAGAATACCACCTTATCTTTCCATGGTGTTTTAATGTATCTTGATGTGAAAGGATAGTATACCACGTCAATAGGTTTGCTCGATTACTCCATGTGAAGGGTTCGCAGCATAGAAAAAAATTCCTACGATGGAAACAAAGCACCAAGATCTATCTACTAGATACAAGAAACGGGTGGATATACATCCATAGAATACATACCCTCGAAGACCGTATAGCGTTAACGAGGTTGTACTCGTGGATGATATAGTCGAACACTTACCGATCTCAAGATCGTGATGAAGTCCATCTGGTCCAGCCGGTCCAGCATCATCATGTCCAGCATCGCAAAGCAGTGGTGCATCCGTGATCGCACACACGTCCGGATACCCCGCCAACCTCCGAGCCCTCGCTCCAGCGAAGCAGCAGAAGCAACAAATCCTTCCAGAAAAAGTCACCCGGAACATGTACCTCGCTGATCCGAGACCATGGGGAGATTCTAAAGGGGGGTGAGATCCTTCGCGAGGAGGTATGCTTTGAGAGGAGGAGAGGGGGCACCCAAGGGGCTATGCGCCCAGCCATGGTGGGCTGCCCCCACCTCTTCCACATTCATGTGGGTGGAGCTCTCATTCAAAATGAAAAGCCTCCACTCCCATAAAAAAAGGCTCCACTCAAAAATCCACTCACATGCATTAAGTTTTCACCAAATTTAATGCACGCTCTCATTTA
Source organism: Avena insularis (assembly GCA_023614405.1). Taxonomy (NCBI): domain Eukaryota; kingdom Viridiplantae; phylum Streptophyta; class Magnoliopsida; order Poales; family Poaceae; genus Avena; species Avena insularis. Next base: position 262,543,799 of record CM042695.1, read on the forward strand.
AATAAAACTCTTTTATTTATTTATTCAGAATGTTGTTAATTACTCTAATTAACAAACATTCACATAAAACCCCTTATAACATTTCAATTTCACATGCAGAACCAGTTTCAGCAATTTCAACCGAAACAGTTCCGGTGTCTAGTGAAATAAATTCTCGCGTTTTCCTTTTTTTTCTCTGTCATATTATTTGCTTCAAATGGTGTCGGTATCCCTTAAGTGTGTCACCCTACAGTTCGCAAATAATGTAGACATGATCGAGACCCCTCTCTGATCAATAATCAGTAGCGGGACCTGGAGATCCGTACTGACTTCCACATATTCAACGATGACTTCTGTGATCGTGTGAACCTTATACGCATGTAACTCAATCCCTTTGTCTCGCGATATATTACATGTCCGAGATTCGATCATCGGTATCTCTATACCTAGTTTGATCTCGTTATCGACATGTACTCTTTTCTTGTTCCCGTGATATAATATTCTAGTGATCAAATCACTTGCTTGCAAGCTAACTAATGTGATATCAACGAGAGGGACAAGAGTATATCTCTCTGTCATCGGGATGGACATTAATCCATGAGCCTTAACATAACACCTTCATAGCACTGAACCCATCTTTATAGTCACCCTGTTACGGTGTGACGTTTGATGTTATCAAGATACTCTTCCGGTGTTAGTGATTGACATGATCTCATGGTCTAAGGACTAAGATTACTTCGTATGATGTTATAGCAATATAAACACAATGACTTTGATCATAATGCTATACTTCGGATGAATGTTCATCACATCATTCCAACAATGTTGTGACCTCGTTGTTAACAACATCCAATGTCCATGATCAGGAAACCTTTGATCATCTTGTTAATCAACGAGCTAGTTTATAAGAGAGGCATAACTAGGAACTTTCTTTTTGTTTATTAAACACACATGTATTAACGTTTCCGTATTAATACAATTATAGCATGTAAAATAAACATTTATCATAAATAAGGAATACGATAATAACCACTTTATTATTGCCTCTCGGGCATATTCCCTTCAGTCTCCCACTTACACTAGAGACAATAATCTAGTTTAGAAACTTTGCGTATTGAACACCTATGGCTTTCTGGTGTTCCATATACGCAATTGCAAGTGGTTAACATAATCTACGGATCTGAAGCTTTTAGGTCCGTGTGTATTTGCATGTCTTTGCGTCTCCACGCATCACTCATTCTCCAATGATATGACATTGTATAAATTTGGTATTTTGGTAAGACCTTTAATTCCTTGGGGTTAAATCATGTCGATACTATTGTCGTACGATATATCTTTAGTGTTAGCCCGTTGTGAACCACACCTTAGTTTGAGAACAAACTACTTGACACAAATGCCCTCCTTTGCTACTACTATAGCAGTCATATACTTAGCCTTTTGTTGTACTATCCGTCACAATGTCTTAACTTTGGAATTCATCCAAATCTATCATGGAAACTTTCTTTCCATTTTATTGTGCCACCCATAGTTTAAATTGAGATAAACTTAATTTGTATCTTGTGACAAAGCTAGTATCAATGTAACGCTTTACAATGAATTATTTGTAATTGTTTGTCACCTCTACACAAATATATTCTTAGTTCTTCCAAAAGATCATAATAATATCCTTACTATCGTCCAATGATTATTTTATGATTCATTCTGGTATATGCTCATAACATTTAGAGCATAGGACATATCTAGATGTGTATATATCATGGTATGATTGATCAAAACATCCTTGTGATTTCATTCATCAAGTGTCAAAGCACTTGAATCTTGTTTCACTTATCAAGTGTCGATACACTTGAATCTTGATTCAATTCTTTTCCATGCGACAAGAACCTTTTCTTTTCGTTTCTATATTGAACTCCTTCAATATCTCATATATGTACGTTTGGCATAACCATATTAGCATCACAGTCTATCCATGTAGACATTCATGCTAAATATTCAGGTTTTGCCTAAGTCTTTCATCGAAATGAAATTCTTAACCTTTGTCAATAAAAGATACATCATTTCCAATCAACAAGATGTCCTCCACATAGTGTATTAGAAATATGTCTCAGTGTTCCCACTTAATTTCTTGCAAATGCAAGCATCTTCATCGTCTCCAGATGAAAGCTCCTTTTCAACACGGTGAAGATTCCAACTCCGCGATGCTTACTTTAACCATTGAAGTTTGCATGCCCTTTTAGCATCCTTGGAATTTAACAAAACCCTTTGGACCATGTCTTGTACACGTCCTAGGTAACCATTCTTTTAGAAGAATTTTGTTTTATTTATTCATCTACCATATACCAAATTATATGTAGTGGTTGCTACTTTAATCCGTCCAGACTAAATATCGCTATAAAAGATCAAATCTTGTCATAGTCAACTCCTTGAACATTGCCGTAAAATATTTTTCCGACATGTCGACTATTTAATAGATGTGAAACATCCATGTGTGTTTCTTTATAGATCCAAATACGACCGATAGGTTTTTACACCTTTTCGGAGGTCTTCCAAGTTCAAAACTTGATTTCTCGTGTATGGAACTATCATGGATTTTATGACTTCAAGCCATTTGACGGAGTTAGGGTCCATCATTGCTTATTTGCATGTAGTCGATTCATCATTGTCAAACAACAATGATTTATTCTCAAATCTTAGCATTTGATTGTTTATCCGACCTACTTGGTTCAATAGGAACTTAGACCTCCGTGACCACAACCTTTGAGGCACGTGAGATATGAGCATTATGGCTGCCTCCGGAACGATTTCTGGCGCTGCGCAACTCAGCACATATAACTAAGGTTCGTTAACCTTATCAAAGTTCTATTGTCCTCCCACTTAACCTTTTGTGAAAAAATTCTTTTTCAAGAAACTTCACGTTTCAAGCGACAAACCCTTTTGTCCTCGGTGTTATGGAAGAATACCCAATGGTTATTCGAAATAACCTACAAAGACATGCTCATCCAACTTTGGTTGTAAACATCTTACTTATGCTTAGCATACCAAAATTTAAGAAAGGACAACTTGGGTTTTACCCCAAACCATAACTTACATGGTGTCATTTCAACGGATCAATATGGAGCTCTTTTCAGTGTAAAAGTGGTAGTCCCTAAAGCTTTTAATCTTTTAAAACATAATGGAAGTTTTACAAATAGCACCTTTGATCCAACCATGTAAACAAGGTTTCATTACAAATCTCAAACACTCCATATTCCTATGGTGTTTCGGAGATGTAAATCTAGGTGTTTTGCTAAACTTGCAACTCAAATAAATCCCTTTATGATAAAATCATAAATCATTTATTTTATTGTTACACTTGCAACTCAAATAAATCCCTTTATGATAAAATCATAAATCATTTATTTTCTTGTTACAACGATTTTCCACTTCATCTTGAAAGTCTTTAAACGTTTTCAAATATTTCATACTTCTTTCTCATTAAGTGAATATTCACTCAAATTTCCGGAGAAAGTATATGAATTTGAAATCCATCGCTTACGACTACACATAATGGATTACATACATCGATATGTATAAATTCCAATAATTTAGTCGATCGTTCTTCTTTGGCCTTTGAACGAAGTTTTAATTATCCCGAGGAAAGTCTCACAAGCGTCTTTTGATTAAATCAAAGACTCCAAAAATCCATAAAAATGGAGTTTCTTCATGTTTTATTTCCAATATAATTTAAACGGCGATGCCAGTTTGTAAGTGATCTTTCAATCATTTGTCTTGCGACATTTTAGCATCAATTTTTATGGATGTGATTTCTCAAACTAGATTTGTAAATCATTCATCTTATATGCAATACGGTAATTGTTTGAACAATCTTTGTTCTCATAATACCTGATTTAAATAACTATTATTAAAACAAATATTAAAGGCAAGCTTTGATGTCAACGAGAAATACAAACAACGGCTTGTTTGTTTACGATGAACATCATTACATATTCTCTTGCTAGTTACTTAGGCCATTATAGTTCATGTATTGCGTCGTTCTGTATGAAATTTCATACCAACCAATTCGGTATCCAATACCCAATAACCACATTATTTAACAAGCAAAGAATATAACCATAACATGTATATCATCTATATACCTAAACTGGATATTTCCAGTCTTTTCTTTTCTGGCAATTATATTTTCTAGATTCTCTTTCAGCATTTCGTTTTCCTTTTTAAAAGAATCTATCAACATCAACAGTGGCACCATCTACATGACACAAAGTCCAAAGCGTGTATATTCAAATACTAATATATTTGGACTTGCACTTTGAAGTAGATCACCATCATCAAATGATCAGCATTCTTTCAAAATCCATTCTTTAAATTTCAATAATCATTTCTTTTGTTTATTTATTTTTCACATTTCAAAATTTGGAAAATTTTGGGATGTGACAGGCTACCACCCTTAAAATAAATCTCGTCCCGAGATTTGGGAAGGCTAGAGGTTACAAGTTGGCTTTAAAACAACTAGAGTACTACCACCCTTAAAAGAAATGTTGTAGGGTTACATTGATGGTTCACTTGACTATTGGTTCAATCATTGATATCCAAACAAGGAATCCTTATTTGACTCAACTGAGTTAATTAATTCCTGCCATCCACATCATCTAATTCTTCAAGGGTTCCATACATGTCGATGTGGTTCACATGTCCTTTCTGAGCCACATTGGAATTGCTTTCATTAGAGTTTCTAGCATCCTTTTTCTTTTTCTTCTCAGGACAATCTGATGCATAGTGTCCAAGTTCCTTAAAATTATAGCACTGCAACTGGACAATGTCTTTCTTCATGGGATTGCCATGTTGGCTCTGACCAAGGTCATCTCCATTGTCAGTATCATTCCCATTATTATCACTTCCATTGTTGTTGTGGTGATGCTGATGTGGTCCAGAATCTCCATTGCTCTTTTTGAATGAACGTTTATTTTGTGATGATCCTGAGTGATACTTGAGGCTATGCTTCCACTTTCTTTTCTCAACTTGATTCATCTTGTTTTCCAAGATGGTGGCTTTGTCACAGAGTGATTGATAAGTTGGGACATAGGAAACAGACAGCTGCAGGTTCAACTCATCATTAAGTCCTTCGAGGAATTTATCTTTCCTCTTAGCATCTGTATCAACTTCATCCGGTGCATAGCGTGCCAGATTGTTGAACTCCTCGATGTACTCAACCACACTGAGGTGACGCTGTTTCAGGTTGTGGAACTCCTTTTTCTTCAAGTTCATCACCCCGGATGAGATGTGAGCTGTATGGAAACCATCCTCAAAAATATCCCAAGTCACATCCTCAAGGGGAGTGGTGATCTGAAAGTTGTCCCACCATGTTATTGCTGGTCCTTCGAGCAGATATGCTGCAAACCTAACTCTTTCCTCGTTGGTGCAGCCAACAGTCACTAAGTCCTTGTTCACCGAACGTAACAAGTCATTGGCTACCATTGGATCAGTTGTTCCAGAGAACCTCGCAGGCCTTAGTTTCAGAAATGTGGTGAGCATGTCAAGTGCTGGAAGATTATTTTGATTGTTGTTATTGTTGTTCTGATTTTGATTTTGCACAAACTGCGTCATCATCTGCATCAGTTGAGATTGAGATGTCATCAACTGCTGCATCTCGGGAGTGATGTTGTTGTTGTTGTTTTGGTTGGGGTTGGCACGACGGGGAGGCATCTATTGGTTTTAATAGGGATAAGTAATGATAGATAGATCTAAGAAGTTCTAACACATAACTTCAAACAATCAAGTTCAGTCAAACAATCAAGAAGCAACTATTCCCTTAACAACTTATGAGCTTAACTCATGAGTTGAAGGAAACAACAAGTTTTCTTGAAACAGCCAATCTAGTATAGTCATACCTCATAGGTCAGTATGATCCATACACTAACATGATATCAATGTCTTAGATAGTTGGTAGGCAATCTAATGTCTCTTGGTTTTTCACTTGTAGTCATTAGTGATGTCTAAGTTGAAGTCCTTGGTGAAACTATAGTTGAAGTCATTGGTCATGGTGGAGGCTTTGTCCATCAATTTGAAAAGGAAGAGATGTAAAATCAAAACCAAAAAGGTTGAGGAAAGAGTTTACAATATTGTTTGTAATAAGTTTGGGAACAAATACAACTCCTATTTTTCTAAGGGGTTTTGTCCAATCCTAGGGTTACAATCCTACAGGCAACACAGTGCTCTAATACCATCTGTAAAAGGTCCCAACCTGATAAGGTAGAGATCCCTGTGTTTACAATGCTAGTCCCTGGATCAATAGCTAGCATCCACAGTTTAAGATGTAATATCAAGGAACAAAGGTCATAATACAACTTTATAACCAAGAATAAAATATTATATTTCATCTTATATAGCTCATTTGGCTATCTCATTACAATGCAACAGAATATCTATATAGCATGGAGTCCTTCATCTTCAAAGTGCCACAGGCAATCTTGTTGGTTGTAGACTTGTAATCCTATTCAACACACTTCTCTAACATCAAACAAACCTGCAACATTATAAGTTACAACCACAAGGGTCAATACATTTGAAATTGTATTGGCGAGTTTCACTACTATGTAGAAATAAGAGGAACCTATCAATATATGCATATTTGGCTAAGTAGGGTTTAAGCTCATTTGCAGAAAGTAATATAGTTTTATCCTATCTTTTCAAAATAGTTTTGATCTTTTGACAATCTTTATGAACTCCTTGGAAAACTCCAAGTGCTTCTAATCCCTTGTTGACACCATCAAGTTTTACATTGAGAAATTGGAATGTCGAGATCTTCCATAGCTTCAGGCCTTAGTTGCTCAGAATTGTCCGTAACCGGGGACATGGCTAAGTACTTAGAATTTGATCTTCTACAGAAGTTGTACACTTTACCCACATGACACAATCTCGTATTGACGCCACCAGTGGCCGCTGGATAAGTACACACCAAATGGAGTACTGGCAGATCGAGAATGTGACAAAGTCTTTCCATAGAAGTCCTCCCAATACATGATTCTAGCTTGTCTACCAGGCATCAATGTAAGGATAAATTTCCAATACATGAATTCGGTTAACTTGAGTAGGTGCCAATGCAAGGGTCTTCCACTATGTAATTGACTAAGCCAGAGCCCATTTAGCATGTGGCTATACACGGAAGCCACTATACGAGAAACATGTTCAATCTCTAAGTCCCTGGGTGGTTTTCTTCTAGTGCACATACAAAAAGATAGCCATATAAACATGGTTCCCTTTGTTGCCACCTTATCCACAATTGAGTATCCTCATTCCACCCAGGTGGTTCATTGAGTACTTGTTTTATTATATAAAACATATATTTTTCCAACACTTCATACAATCATATCATGTATTCCATCCCAAGTCTATAGTAGGGCTAAGCATACTACAGCTATGATGTTTTCACTAAGGAAGGTATAAAGGATTTCCTAATAGGACATAGCATAGCATAGGAACATAGTAGCCATATCATGCATACTACAAAAATACCACTAAGTGTAATGAAAATAGTAGGACATGGATGATAGTGCCACTTGCCTTTTTAGTAGAGAATATTGGTTCACTCCTTGATCTTACAAATATCACACTCTTCAAATTTCACTACAATTCAATCAAGCAAGCACATATTCAAACTAGCATTCAAACAATTCACCGCATAAAACAATAAAATCAAGCAATGCATGCAAGCATGTAAAAGATTGTTTTATTTGGAAAAGTGGTTTCTAGTAGGATCTAAACATTTTAAAGCTCCTATTGGTCATTTACAGAAGTGGTAAAACCATTTAAATTCAAGTTGGTGAAAATGGCCATTTAAATCATTTTTGTTTTGCTAAAAATGATTTAAATCAAAGTAATATTTTGTAGTGTTAGTCAAATATATTTTTAAACACAAATGTTAGTGTTTATGGTCAAAGTGTTTAATATTAATCCATTTGCAAAAGGTTTCATCCAAATTCCATTTTTAATTAAAAGCAATATTTTATTCGCTAGAAATGCCTTTAAACAAAGTAATAACTTTACTAGGGTTCATCAAATATATTTTTAAATCCTAAAACTTGGTGTTTAGGGTCAGGGAGTATAAATCAACCCATTTGCAAAAGGTTTTACTCAAAAAGCATTTTAAACCATAATCAACATTTTATTTGACTAGAAATGCTTCTATTCAAGAATTAATTACTTAGTGTCACACAATATACATTTAAATCCAAAAGTTGGTTTTTATTGTCAGTAAGTTCAAAACAATCCATTTACAAAAGATTTTACCATAAAATCATTTTTAGAATAAATATTATAACCAAAATAGGCCTACACAAGTTTCTGCAAAAGCAATCAATTTTACAGAACCAAAATACTAAACAAAGTGCATGGTTGGAAATTTCACATTTTTCTGAATCCAATGATATAAAATTTGTAAAATTTGGACGTGTGGATTAAAAGTTATGAATTTTATAAAATCAAACATCTAATAGAACATTTCTGTTTTAAAACAACACCTAGGGCCACGTGGCTGTTTCTTACTGGCGCGTACCGGTTCATGCGGATTGCGCTCTGTGGATCGTTGGATTTAAATAAGATCGTGCGGCACAGAGCACACGATACACCTTTGTTTAAAATCTAATCTCAGCCAGGACATTTAGATCTAATGGCTACCAGCGCAATTACCAGGAACTAGCGTCGCTCGACGGCAGCGCGCGGCAGCGACGCTCTATCAGCGATGTTGCCGACGATTTAGGAGGCACGGGAGAGGGAGAATGACATTACCGAACTCGCCGTGATGAGGAGAAGCTCGAGGTGGTGTCTGTTCGTCGAGGGGCTCTCGGGAATAGCGGCGATTACTCGTCAGAGTTGACGGTGTCGTCGGGCTCGTATGTTTGTTATCGGAGGCGAGGATTGAAGGCTCGCTAAGACAAGTGGGGGGCACCGTTATATGTGAAGGAGTGTCACAAGCATAGGAGCATCAAAGATAGGGAAGGGGAGGTCAGGTTTTACTAGGGGGCTTCGCCGGAGAAGTGGCAGACGACGACGACGTTCAGGTGTTGAGCTTGCCGACGTTTCGGAGCACGCGCGAGAGAGTGGGTGGCGCTGGGAGATGCGCAAGAAGATGTGGAGCAGGTTCGTGGGTACTGGGAGGCAAGGGGAGGGTCGACATCGCCGGAATCGGCTGTTGAGTTCGTCGGAGCCGCGGGTGTTCAAGCGTAAAATTTGGGCAGCCTAGGGGCAGGGAGTGTCGTGGTATTGCCGACGAGTACGCCATGGAGGGGTCCTCACAGTGCGTGTTTAGAGACGTGGGGTAAGACGGACGGTTGACTGGTACGAGGTAACACAGCGTACCTAGGTTCAGATCCCACGACGGTGGCGGAATTCTACTCCTGCTATAAATCACTATAATGGCAATACGCCGAGTTACAGAGATAGGTTCACTGTGCAAGGTGTGTGTAAAATGATGCCCTAAAGGCTGCCATAGGCCCGACTTATATAGTCGCCAGGTCCTAGGGTTACAGGGAAAAGTCCTAGCCGGACAGGTTACAGAGTCCTACACTGTCTATCACTAGTCTTGTGTATCTTGTACTCCAAGGCTCCGGGTACGCTGGTGACTCCACCGTAGCCTTCCTTTATCCGGCATGGGCCTCCCTTCTGGATCCACCTAACTGGGCCGACCAGCAGGCCACAGGCCATGCTACCGACTATGGGCCACCCAGGTTAGTCGGATAAGAGACATGCTATGAGGATACCTATATAGCATATCCCCAACAGTAGCCCCCGGAGAACTCCGAGATCTTGCGCCATCTTGCCTCTTCCCGTGGAATGCTCCGTCTAGATGGATGTCGGAAAATCGTCAAGCAATGTCTTGTAGTCCTCCCAAAGAACCCTGCAAAGGTTTCTCCGTCTTCTATGAGTAAGTCAGAGAAATGCTAAATCTTCCATCATACACTTCCATTGTCGGATTAAATCCGTCCATGCCGGAATCTTCGATGGGATGGCTTATCTACCATGTCAGTATGACGACGTAGGCTGTAGGTCAGCGACGCCTTGTAACTCACACATGAAGAGAACACAATCATATCCGTTTTTCCTTGAGCATCTGAACCGTTAGCGGCGGTTGGAGACGTGGTGAAATTACCGCGCACGTTCACGAACATGTCATCTACGCGGCAACCGTCCGATTAGCTGCACGAATCTTGACGCAGAGTAAGATAAATAGTAACCGTGGGACACTTGCCACTTTTTCACCCCATTCTCTCGCGTCATCATCTTCTTCCTCCAGCCGCACGCCTCCTCGAGCCCTCCGCGAAAAAACTCGAAGAAACCCTAGCCTCTCTCTCTGCACCAGTCGTGTCCTCCCAGTCCTCCATGGACAGCAGCAGCTCCTCCCCTTCGATGGCGGCGTCGAGCGAAGCCACGGCGAAGCCGGCGAGCTCCGTCGTCGTGCCCCCTGAGGGCCTGGTCATCCCCGCGTCGGCGGTGACCACAATCTGGCGGCGCTGGAGCCTCTGGAAGAGGAGCCAGACTTGCACAAAGGCGACTAGCGCGGCTCGGACATCACCGGCCGCGACATCCAAGAGATAGTCGCCGAGGGCTACCTTCCCGCGACGGAGGGGCTCGCCTGCCGGGCGGCGCCAGCCGGCGAGGTGACACCTTCTCCCCAAGTCGAAGAAAAGGTGTACCTCAAGGCCCAACTGGTACGCGGCATTTCTCTGCCCATCTCCCACTTCTTTCTGTCCGTCTTGAACCACTTCAAAGTCCAACCCCACAACCTCTCCCCCAATAGCATATTAGTGCTTAGCAACTTCGCGGCACTTTGTGAGGGTTACCTAGGGATTAAGCCTAGGTTAGACTTGTTCGTGTACTTCTTCACCGTCAAACATGAAGCCGGACATAGTAGGGAGGAGCTTAGGAACCGCGGCACCATAAGCTTCAAGATCCGACCTGGCCGACGGTTCCCCGACATCATCGGCCACGAGTCGTGCAAAAACTGGCAGCAGACGTACTTCTACGGCCCCGACATTCCTTTGGCGGGCCGAGAAGTAACGTACCCGGACTTCGTGGATGGAGCCGCCGCTGAAGTTTCCACATGGAGATCCCATGCCTCCCTTCCCTCCGACCTCAACGCTTCTCGCGCAATAAGGCGGATCGAGTGGTTAAATGAGAGGCGGGTTTGACCGCTTGGACCTAGCCATGTGCTGGTTCATCGTGAATCCAACCCTGCAGCACCGAAGTTCATCTGCAGTACGGGTGATCAAAAGGATTCCCTTCGGATCTCCGTGGATAACTTCTTGAGCGACTCCGTCAAGCTCCGTCTGAAGGACATCGTCAAGGTGAAGGATAAGAAGCATGGCTTCACCATCACCTGCGACATGTACGTAGACGGCAAGTTCCCAAAGGTAGGTATTTATTTTCCGTGTATGACATTGCTCCAGTTTCTCCGTCTTATCATAGCCATCTTATCTAACATGGTGATTTCTTACTTAACAGCTTAGCGATCTAGATGAGGATAACCTGGCTACCCAAATCTACGATCCAAAGATGAAGGAAGTCACGGTCGTGTCCGACGACGATGCCCCGTTGGCGCGAAAGAGGAAGAGCTCCACCTCTGACGTTGCCGACGGAGGTAAGAAGAAGAAGACGGAGGGTGGAGCCTCCAAGAAGAGTACTGCCGCCCTGGAGGCGGAAAATAAGAAAGCCACCAGGATGTTTGCCAAAGTGCCCCCCTAGTGTAAGCCTCTCATTCTCCGACATCGTCTCATTTATCTGTCTTATTCCTGTACTTATGCATTTTGCACGTTTCAGGAAGAAAGCCACAACCAGCCTCAAGAAGTCCTCCAAGACTCTTGGGGCTTCTACAAATATCAAACATATGCTGCATCACGACTCCTCCCCCGCCATCGCCCCTACTACTCCTGCCGTCAAGCCCTCCTCTGCTCCAACAAGCTCCCAAGTCCAGGAGGCACCAGGCCCTTTCGTCATGGAAGTGGACTCTGGCGCCTCTACCGAACTAGCTGCTGCCGGCGAGCAGGCGACACAGGAGAGTGCTGCTCTTCAAATGGCTGAAGCTCCGGCTAAGGATGCCATTGGTAGCGGCAAGGCGGTGGTGGGAGCTGGTACTTCTGCCGAAGGCGGCGCCTCTGCTCCCCAGAAACCCTTCGAGTTCCCGAAGATTGTTTACCCGACACTCATGCCGAGTAACACAACTGTGGTTCCTGGAGGAGTGCCGTCATCTCCGACGTGCGGTCTTGAGGAGCTACTCTGACAAGCAGACATCTTGCAAGGAAACAACATTTCCTTTGGCAAGCTGCTGGCCGAGAACGCTACAAACCTCAAGATCATCACACTTGTAAGTTTTACTTTACCTTTTGCATTTTAAATACGGTATCCTTGTAGCCCCAGGATGTGAGCGAAAATCATAAATTTTGCATCTATATGCTCTAAGAGTGACTAAGTTAGAAAGAACTCTCACTGTAGCCCCCAAGCATTTAGATGGAAGAAATTATTCCGACTAGATGCTTTAAGAGTAGCATACATAGTGTTTATATTTTTCAATGCCGTAGCCCCCCAAGCCCCTAGTTGTAACTGAATTAGTTCCGACTAGATGCTTAAAGAAAAGCTAAGCATTTTCCGAGCTAAAAACTTTATACTGTAGCCCCCAAGCTTCTAATCGAGAACTGAATTAGCTCCGACTAGATGCTTTAAAGAAAAGCTAAGTATATTGATAAGTTTAAAAACTCTCGCTGTAGCCCCCGAGCACCTAGATGGAGAATCCCCGACTAGGGGCTCCAAGCAGACCAAACAGTGATTTAACTTTGCCACAGAATGAGAATGCTCGGAGGGGCATGGCCAACGACAAGTATCAGAAGATGCGCGCAGATCTTGAAGACGAAAAGGGTAAAACCGCCATCTTGAAGGAACAGATCATCAAAAACAAGGGTCCGTTTTCTTTTTGCGCATTTCCGTCTTACTTTTGTGCCCATAATCTCCGAGTACTCAATGTGTACTTTGTTTTCTCTGACTTGCAGAGCATGTTGCCAAGGCCAAGGATATTGTCGAGCAGTCCAAGCACATCCAGCTGCTGGACAGCGAGAACAAAATCCTTAAGAAGAAGAGGGAAGAAATGCTGAAGATGCACGAGGATTCCATGAAAGCCCTACAGGACTCTGCCTCCGCGGAGATCACTCGCTTGAAGGAGGAGCTTGCGATCCTAAAGGATCAGAAGCAAGCTGCTGATGAGCAAAACCTTAACGAAGCGTTTAAGCTCCTCCAACAAGAGAAGGAATCCTTGGCGGACACCGTCTGGCAGACTAAGGCCAGCATCTTCAGTAAGTGTCCTCCGCCTTGTAGTTCTGTAGTCTGGATACTTAGAATTTATTGAACTCATGCAAACCTTGTCGGAATTTTCAGCGCCCATGGGTTTAACCCGCTCGCCTCCTTCGGACAAGGAATGCATGATTCTTGCCGGCAAATTCATCAATACCTCCATCGCCCAAGCCAAGGAGATTGCCAAGCCCCTCCAAATTTATATCAAGGCCTCGGACTCCGTGACGAAGTATTCGGAGATTCTGCGCCGAGCCCCCGAGCGTGTCACGAGCTGGAAAGCTTCATGCGCACGGGCTGGTGCAAGGATGGCGCTGTCTATGGTGAAGGCACACTATGAAGATGCCAACATCGACACGGTGACATCTAGTATCCCCGACGTGGATGATGACGGCAAGGAGATCGATCACGAAGCCATCCTGTCATCACTCGCGGGTTATGACACTAGGGTTGCCGAGTTGGTGGACGTTGACGTCTTCGTGCCCAGGAACTTCATCGACAACGTCAACCAGGACTCCTCCCAGTCTCATCACAGTGCCGACGTCGAGGGTGATTCTCCGGCTGGCGATGATGCGGCCTCCAAGTCTCCTGCGCCCAAATAATGAAAAACATTTTGTAATATCTGTTTCACCTTTGGTGTGTGCACGGGAAAAACTTGTTGATGTAATCTTAAGGCGGAAAACAATGGTTGTCGTATCCTGCTACTTAAGAATTAAGTTTCAGCATGTATATATATTTTTTTAAGCAAGTGCTGGCTTATCCATTACTCTGGTTCTTATGCTTGACTTTTCATGAGTCGGAAGACTTGTTGTCGGAACCATGCGCCTAGGTGATGATGACCAATGGCACCGTCAATAACCTGAGCACAAAATCGCCGACAATAAGTGCCAAAAGTCACTACTCCAGAATCCACATAAAAACGACAAAGAATGTGTAGACCAAAAAACTTAAGCTAACGCCCGTAGGCGGAATTTTTACAAGTGCAATCGCAAGACTTGTGCATAAAGGTTTTATATGATCCAAAAATGAATACTAAAGGAGGTAAAAGACTCAGCAATATGAGTGAACCAAAGAGCTTTATTTCATTGATCATATAAGAGGTACGCGATTTAGATAAAAAATGCTAAGTGTAGAAAGGACGTAGCTGTGCTATGTTCCATGGCCGATCAAGGTCCGGGTAGTCATCATCCGGGTCACGTCGCTTACGCTTATGATCCTCGTTGGGTCTATCCTTGAGCTCACGATTGTCGACAAGGTAGTAAGACCCATTGAGCAGCGCCTTGCTTATGATGAACGGTCCTTCCCATGGCGGGGATAATTTGTGTGACTTCTTCTGCTTAAGTCGGAGTACTAAATCTCCCTCTTTAAATGAGTGATGCCGAACGCGGCAACTATGGTAGCTGCGTAGCTTCTGCTGGTAGATGGCGGATCTTTGGCATGCCAAAACGCGCTCCTCCTCGAGAAGGTCCACATCTAGGCGTCTGGATTCTTCAGCGTCATCTTCGTTGTAGGCGGCAACTCTTGGTGCATCGTGGAGGATGTCGGAAGGTAGGATGGCTTCTGCTCCATATACCATGAAGTAAGGGGTGTAGCCAGAGGATCTGTTGGGTGTAGTTTGCAAACTCCACAGCACAGACAGCAATTCTTTCACCCAGGCTCCAGCTGCTCTATGTAGCGGTGCCTCAAGACGTGGCTTGATTCCCTGCAAAATTAATCCATTGGCTCGCTCAACTTGACCATTGGATTGTGGGTGTGCCACAGATGCAAGGTCAAGTCGGATGCCTTTGTCCCAGCAATAGGCCTCCACTTCTCCGAGAGACCAAACCTCACCACTAGATCCTGGACAAACCTGAAGGCAGTTGCCCCATCAAGCTTTCTAATGGGTTTAGCTTCTATCCATTTGGTGAATTTGTCAACTGCTACCAGTAGATGTGTAAATCCACACGGTGCCGTTTGTAACAGTCCCACCATGTCTAGCCCCCAGACTGCAAACGGCCAAGTTATTGGTATTGTTCGCAATTCTTCAGCAGGAACATGTGGTTGTCGGGCATAATACTGGCATCCCGTGCATGTCTCAACTAGCTTGTCAGCGTCCGCCTTCACGGTCAGCCAGTAGAATCCTTGCCAGAAGGCTTTTGCGACCAATGATCGAGGAGCGGTATGATGCCCGCAATCTCCGAGATGGATCTCGCGCAGGATTTCCATACCTTATAGCTGGGAAACACACTTTAGGTATACGCCAGTAGTGCTCCTTTTATAGAGTTGCCCATTGATTATGGTATAACCCTTTGCTCGTCGTACTATTTGCCGTCGTTCGACCTTGTCGTCGGGCAAAGTTCCGTGTTCGAGATATTCCATGAACGGTTTTTTCCAAGCCGGAGGGATCTTTGTCACCATGTTGACGAAAGAGTCAGCACTATCCGGGTTGTCGATGTCGGCGCCCTTCACGGATGGTTGCGTAGATGCTCTAGGAAAACTCCTGGCAGAATTTGCGTGCGCCCTGATCCAAGTTTAGATAGTAGATCAGCCGCCTCGTTTTGCTCCCTAGGCACATACTTGACTTCGTAGCCCAAGAAGCTCTTGGCTATATCATCCACTTCGTCGCGATATGCCGCCATCATAGGGTTCCGCGCATTCCAGGTTCCAGCCACCTGCTGGGCAACCAAGTCGGAATATCCACAGCAAACTATGCGCTTGATGCCAAAATCCTTGGCTACACGCAGTCCGTGAATGAGTGCTTCATACTCCGCCATGTTGTTTGTAGCCTCGAAGTGGATCTGCAGAACGTAGTGCAGCTTGTCTCCTTTTGGTGACTATAGTAGTACACCAGCCCCCGAGCCGTTGAGCAACTTTGATCCGTCAAAGTGCATCACCCAGTACTCTGGTTCTGGCAGTGGAGTAGCATCTGGCATCTCCGTCCAATCTGCAATAAAATCCACCAAAGCTTGTGACTTGATAGCGTCGCGTCTCTTGTAGGTGATCTCGAAGGCGGCAAGTTCAATGCCCCACTTCGCGACCCTTCCTGTAGTGTCGCTATTGTTGATAATGTCGGACAGTGGAGTCTTGCTCACTACTGTGATTGGGTGCTCCTGAAAGTAATGCCTCAGCTTCCGAGAAGCAAGGAATACTCCATAAGCTATCTCTTGGTAGTGCGGGTAACGCTGTTTGGACTCCGTCAAGACCTCGCTTACATAGTAAACTGGTCGTTGAACTCCATGCTCGTAGCCTGGTTCCTTCCGCTCTACCACGACGATGATGCTAATAACCCGGTTTGTTGCCGCCATGTAAATTAACAGGGGCTCTCCAGGCTCGGGTGCTGCAAGGATGGGCGCTGAGGAAAGAATCTCCTTGCGCTGCTTCAATGCTACATCTGCTTCGTCTGTCCATGTGAATTTGTCCGCCTTCTTCAGCAACTTGTATAGCGGCAAAGCCTTCTCTCCAAGTCGGCTGACGAACCGACTAACTGCTGCAACACAACCTGTTAGTCGTTGAATGTCCTTTAGGCATGTCAGATGGTTTATGTTTAAGATGGCCTTGATTTTCTCCGGGTTGACCTCGATTCCGTGCTGGGAAACGATGAAGCCCAACAATTTGCCGGCTGGAACCCCGAAGACGCACTTCTTAGGCTTGAGCATCATGTTGTATTTCCGGAGATTATCAAAGGTTTCTTTTAAGTCGGAGATTAAGTCGTTTGACTTTTTAGACATCACCGCCATATCGTCCACATAGGCGTGAACATTCCGACCAATTTGGTCGTGAAGGCAACGTTGCATTGTCCGCTGGTAGGTAGCACCTGCGTTTTTCAGCCCGAAGGGCATCGTGACATAGCAAAATGTGCCGTATGGGGTAGTGAACGAAGTGGCCAATTGGTCCGACTTCCTCATCTTGATCTGGTGGTATCCTGAGTATGCATCGAGAAAACACAAAAGTTCCGAGCCAGCCGTCGAGTCAATGACTTGGTCAATGCGAGGCAAAGCAAACGGATCTTTGGGACATGCTTTGTTCAAGCCGGTGTAATCAACGCACATTCTTAATTCATTGGTTCCCTTTTTGGGGACAAGTACAGGATTGGCCACCCATCGGGTGTGAAGGACTTCTCGGATAAACCCAGCCTTGAGTAACCTAGCTATCTCTTTGCCAATGGCGCGTCTCTTCTCATCTCCGAAGCGTCGTAGAGGTTGTTTCACTGGTTTACATTTTGGATCTATGTTTAAGCTGTGCTCGGCAAGTTCCCTAGGTACACCTTTCATGTCGGCAGGTTTCCAGGCAAAGATGTCCCTATTCTCACGGAGGAACTCGATGAGCGCGCTTTCCTATTTGGGATCCAGGTTCGTCCCAATGGCGACGGTCTTGGAGGCATCGCCTACCACAAGTTCCACCGGCTTGGTCTCGATGGCGGCCTTGAACACAGGAGCAGAGTCAGAGATCTGCTTCTTCAACGCGGGCATCTCTGAGTCATTGACCTTGCTCTGGATCTCCTTGAATTCTTCGCTGTAGAGGACAGCTTCTGCAACGGCTGCTTCATTGATCTCGTAGTCCCTTGCCTTGGTAAAGCTTCCGGATACGGTGATGACGTCGTTCGGTCCGGGTATCTTGAGTTTGTTGTAGACGAAGCATGGCTTGGCCATGAACGTGCGGAATATGTCGCGGCCGAATATGACGTGGTACACGCTCTTGAAGGGGACCACCTCAAAGGTCATGCGCTCTTGGCGGTAATTATTAACGTCACCGAAGGCTACCTGAAGTGTAATGCACCCAAGGGACCGAGCCTCCCGACCAGGAACTACACCATGGAACACGGTGTTGGTCCGCCTTAGGTTTGCCTCCGTCAAGTTCATCTTCTGCAGTGTATCCAGGTACATGATGTTGATGCTGCTTCCACTATCCACCATGCACTTGGTGAACTCCATGCCGTCAATCAATGGGTTGATGACCATGGCGTACTGGTTCTCCGTGGGCACAAGGTCCGGGTGGTCCGTCCTGTCCCAAGTGATTGGAACCTTCGACCAGCGCAGGTATTGGGAAACTGGGGGGAGAGTGGCCATGAGGATCCTTAGAGAGGTCTTCTGTTGTCGGACGGTGGGGGTGCCAAGGAAAGTGTGGTATACTGGGGCCTTCTTTGCGAAGGGGTTCTTGCCCTTGTCGTCGCTCTTGGCGGCGTGCTTGGGGTCAACGTCCTCGTCCATGTCACTTGAATCCTTGGACTACTCCTCCTTCTTCTTCCCCTTGCCCTTGCCTCGTGGTCTGTTCTTCCGACTTTGCTTGTAGACGGACTCCAGGTCTTCCTTGAGGTCATTGACGAACTTGCAGTGTCGATTGGTATGGGTGGCCTTGCCTTTGACATCGAGGTGTACGAGGCACGACATATCGCGGTACTCCTCGTACATTTGGGGAACGTGGAGCGGCGCCGAGTTGGTTTCACTTCCTCGTTGCTGCCCGCCGCCTGCTCCCCTTCCTCGGCCATGTTGTCCGCCTTCTCCTCGTTCTGCAAAAGTCATGGCGACCATGTCGGTAGATTTCTTTTCTTCTGGAGCATTTTTCCGCTTTGTGCTGCTGTTCCTCCGAGCTTGGGTTGGAACGGCCGTTGACGGCAAAGAGCCACGAGCATCGTCGTCGGCAGCTGCGAACTCACTAGCTAACTGAATCATCTGATTCAAGTCAAGCTGATGATTGTCCTGCAAGCGCTTTAGCTTATGTCGAATGCGTGCCTTTCCAATCCATCAATGAAGGCGGCCATAGCGGTCTGAGCGTGCACTCCTGCACAGGAATTCTTCATGTCCAGCCAGCGGGAGAGGTAGGCGTGAGATGTCTCGTCTTTCTCTTGCACGCATCGCTGTAGATCACCCACAGTGCAGGGACGCTTGTATGTACCCTCAAAGTTCTTGGTGAATGCTTCTTGCATATCCAGCCAGTTGTAGACAGATTTTCCGGCAAGCCGTCGATCCATTGACGGGCCGTTCCTGCCAACATTAACGGGAGGTACTTGACGGCGACGTTGGGGTTGCCTCCGGCAATCTCCACCACATTGCCGTAGTCCTGCAACCATGTGGCAGGCTTGGCGATGCCGTCATAGGGCTTGATGGTCTTGTCAATCCGGAAACCTTTGGGGTAAGTTGCGGACCGTATTGTAGGTCCAAAGCAACGTGGTCCCAGGTATGGTCCTTCCCGGGCCTCGTGGATCTTATCAATCCGCAAACGTGCATCATACGGCTCTGGGTTCTTCTTCTTGTTTTCAACAGGGGACGGGCTGCGTGAACGACGCGGGCCTCTTCCGCCATGGTGACTGCTTGGCGGCGACGGAGGCGGAGGTGGCGGTGGGTTAGCCTTCTTGTTGTTACCCTCCTGCGACGCCCGCTTTATCACGGTTGCTTGGACGCGGAGGGTCATGGTGTGACCTGCTCTTATGTCCTTGGTGGCGCTCTTCATCATGGCGTCTGCATGCGCGTTGTTGCGGATGACGATACCACACTGCTTTGGAGGGGGCATATCCGTACGATGGTGAGCCTTGTAATCTTCCTGACGTCGGGGGGATCGGGGCGGTGGCGATGGGCGACGAGGTCGGGATTTTTCTCCGTGGTCGGAGGATATGGGGATAGCATCCTTCCTGTTGCGTGCATCCCTCCGTCTTCGTTCTGATGAACCCGTCTGTGATCCGACATCTTGAGGAGATCTGTCCCTTGGCGGTTTGTACCGGCTAGATCGACAGAGCGCTGGGTCAGACTCAAGCCTCTGAGAGGTGGCCTTTTCCTGCTGCTTTACCGCCTTGGCCACTAGGTCATAGACCTGTTCTACTGCCTCAGGCGATCTATCCTGTTCCAGAAGGGTCTTGGCGACGGCGAGGTTAAGGAGTGGGGTGGGCATCACCTGCTTGCCTTCACTATCAATGTATGGCTTGGCACGTGCGGCTTCGAGGAGCCCATCCTAGGTTGCGCCATACACGGGATCGTTGATGGCCTTGAGCGGAGCCTTCTTAGCCTATACGCTGCAGCAGAGTCTTGTACTCGGCCTCCATTGCTCTAGCTTTCTCTATGGACTTCTGCGCGTTGGCCAGGTCTCGATCTAGTTTAGCGCCTTGCTCCGCGATGGCTTGCGCCTCCTCCAGCAGCTGCTGGCGCTTCTTGTCAAGCTAAGTCACGTTCCGAATATGATCAATGGTTAGTGGCTCAACGAGGAGATTGTCGTACATCACTCTATCAGCTGGAGTAACATGGGCTGCTGCCGACGTGGATGCTGGAGGCGGCAAGTTTGCGGTGTTGTTGTTTCTCGGACGGTGCGAGTTCTGCTGTTCTTTGCCTTTGGTTTAGGCGGAGGAGGCATGACTTTTGCGCGATCATTGTCGGCAGCAATAAGTGGCCCCTTCCCCTTTTCCAGCGCCGTAGGCAGAGCTTGCCCGGGTTGATCTTCACCCATCGCTGTCCCAATGGTGAAGAACACCCCTCGAGACATGACGGTGTTATTAGCTTGCTCGCCGCGCGAGTACTCCTCCTCCATCTCCTGCATAGCGGAGTCTAGCTCTTCTGGACTAAAGTCTATTTCCTCTGAATCTGCACTGAAATCAGCATAAACCGCGTCAATGACAGAGTCGGAGGGTGCCAAGACTTCCTCGATGACGGGAGGTGGAGGTGCAACAGCCTCGGCGATGACTGGAGGTGGTGGTGCTGCTACGACGATGGCGGCTGGAGGCGGTGCTGGTGGTGGCTGAATTGGAGGGTCTCCGTCAATGAGCGCTGTTTAAGCGCTTGAGCCGCTCAGCCTCGCGTAGTTGTTGGCGGTGTTCACCATGCCTTGAAGGTAGGCGTCACGGCGCTGTTGCCGTCTTAGAGAATGTCGAGAAGCGTGCCATGGTCAGTCCTTCCACAAAGTGATAGATAGCATCATCGGTGGGGTAGTGGGCGGATCGGCTCGTATCACGAGCCATCTGGCGTAATGTGAGGTTTTCGCCTTCTCTCTGAACGTAGCACGCCAGATCGAAGATGGTAACCACGCCGACGAACTTGGATCTCTGCTGTCCAGACGCACGGACAAAGCCGGTGGATTTGTAGTGATCTTCCACCTTTATATCCTGCACAGGGGCGGTTTGGGTGGGCCTTGAACTTTTCCGATCTTTGCCGGCAAACTCCAAAGAGAGATCCGACATTGATCCTTCCGCGAACGTATCCTGCCCGTAGGCGATCCGTGCGGTCCTTGATGCCCCTCCGACTCCCAGGGAACTAGTGCCCGAGTCGGTTTCGCCAATGAAGAGGTGGATGTCTCCGATAGAAACGATCGAACACCGCGTAGGGTTTGTCTTCGCCGGGATCCAGAACTCGTCGGGAGGGACGATCGGAACGTTGCTAGAGAAGAGAACGCGACCGATGGCTACGGTTTTGCCGATTCCCGCGAAGATCTTGGTCCTCGCCCACTGAAGAGCCTGAAGCGCCTCTTGCCCCACGGTGGGCGCCAACTGTCCTGGTATTGCCGACGAGTATGCCATGGAGGGGTCCTCACAGTGCCTGTTTAGAGACATGGGGTAAGGCGGACGGTTGACGGGTATGAGGTAACACAGCTTACCAGTTGAGATCCCACGGTGGCGGAATCCTACTCCTGCTATAAATCACTATAATGGCAATACGCGAGATTCTGAGAGATAGGTTCGCTATGCGAGTGTGTAAACGATGCCCTAAAGGCTCCCATAGGCCCTACTTATATAGTCGCCAGTCCTAGGGTTCTGAGGAAAAGTCCTAGCAGACAGTTCTGAGTCCTACACCGTCTATCACTAGTCTTGTGTATCTTGTACTCCAAGGCTCCGGGTACGCTGGTGTAACATCCCAAAAATACTAAACTTGGATCATCAATTTCTAATCATCAAAATTAGGGTTAACAAAAACTTTGTTAAATAAAATTATGAATGCATGCATATGAGTATGCATTAAATTTGAAATTCTTTTGAACCACCTTGTTTGTGTGTTTGCTTGCTTGTAAAATGTTTCTTAGGTGAAATAAACATCATCTAAAACATTTCCCACACTTTTCCTAAAGACAAGTAAATCAAAACAAATAAAATAAAGGAATGGTCATTTTGACCAATTTAACTCCCATGCTTACTTTGGCTGCCTCAAACTTTCAGAACCTAATGGAAACTTTTCTAGATGTTTGCACCCCTTGAATGTACTCATAACAAAGTATCAAGGCCCACTTTGTGATCATCCAGAAATTTTCAAATGCATAGTTTAAATGACAATTCAAAATTGAATCTTTATCATATGGGAAGATCCCACTTTTTCAAAAACCACTCAAACAAGCTCAACTTTCAAAACCCAAGCATCTGCAGACTCACCAGCACCAATCTAGCAAACCCACCAAAAATCTTTTCAAAATTCAAAACTTGATTTCATGCGGCCATTTCATCAAACAGGTTGCAGACACAAATCATCAAAATCCTAAACACTATAGTGAGCAGTGATTGAAGCCTAACTTGTTCCCTCTCTAGCTCACAACCAGCTCAGTAGATCATCTAGCAAGATTAACTAAACACTAGCACCACTGTGAGCTTGGCATTACCATCAATGGTGAACAGCCAAAGCCAACCTTGTCACCCCCATGTCGACAGCAAGCTAGGAGCAGCAGCAAGCCTAGCCAGTATGTCTGGGAGGCATCCCACCGTCCACCGCCACCCCCTATCCCAGCCACGAGCGTTGCCAAGCCCTGGACCACACGCACGAACCATGCCAACCTCGCCAGCAACCATGCCGAGCGTGCGCCAGAGCGCCACCCTCGACCGAAGCCCACAGAACGCGCGCCACCCTCGCCGCGTGCATAAGCAATCCCCACCGACCCAGGAGACCGCCAGAATCCTCGTTCGCCGCCCCGTGCCGCACAGCCACCGCTCGCCGTCGAAGACGCCGCCTCTGCCGCGCAGAGCGTCGCATGTTCCAGACCAAGCCGCACCGCCCCACGCCTCAAAACCATGTCGTTGAGCATCGCCATGGAACACCGCACCTTCCCCTACCGTCTCCCATGCCAATAGCCGCCTGTAACATCGCCCCCGACGAGCTCACCGTGCGCCCCGTTGGTCCCCTTGCTCGACTATAAATAGAGGCCACCCCCAGTCGATTTCTTCACACCACCTCACTCCCCTCTTCTCACTGATCATGCCACACCATTCCCAGAGCAAGGCGAGCACCACCTCGCCGGAATTTCACCGGACCCCGCCGCCTCTGGAGGAGAAGGGCGCCATCGATTTCGTCCACCCCAGGAGCTGCCGCGACCACCCCTGAGTTCGCCTTCGTCGACTTCGTCATTCGCCCGCCTCGCCGACCCTCGCCTGCACCCCGGTGAGCCCCTAGCACCCCTCATTGGCCGCGCTAGGTTTCTTTCTCGCCGGCGTTGCCTCGCGTCGATGATGACTCCCAGCCGTTGGATTAGAATCAGATCGAACGACCCACGTTGCCCGTCTGCCGCCCCTCCGTCTCAGCGGCGAGTGGGGACACCCATAAGCAGCCAGCAGAACCTTGCGCTTAGCAGGCCAGCCCGTTAACATTTCCCGCGCAGCCCAGTTATTCAAATTAAACATTTTCTATTTTATTTCAAACTCACTTCTGTACCCAACTTCAAAAATCAACCCAGATCGATTCAATGCACCAAATTGAATGAAACCAATTTTGTTAGAAAGGTCTGTGAATGTTGAATCCAAGCCCATTGGATTCAAGTAATTTGGATCTATAGATCACCCTTGGTAAAAATAATAAGGCAGAAGCTTTTCTGCATTCAAACATTTTTCAAATTTAAACCATAATATCTTTTTAGTTGATTCCAACTCTCAAAAATCACATTTAACCATACCTTTCAGAATATAGAAAAATATATAGGTTTACTTGCAGAAATAATGTTCAAGTAATAAAAGAATGCTACATAGGAATTTCTAGACACATTAATTAATTAAAATAAAAGGGTAAAACCTTATTAAATTGTGACACCACTTTAAATCACATTCCCTTGGACTACAATATGTGGTGATGACATGTGTCAACATGATCCCATGTTTGGTTTGGAGAATATTAAATCTTAAGTAGTTTTTCAATGAGTAGAAATTACTTTTCTAAAAATAAAAGGAATTAAACCAAGCTTTAATTTGGTAATGTTAGAGATGATGCTAGATCATCTATAGGATCCTTGTGTGTGATGATTGCAAGTAGTTAAGTATTGTTTGCTGATTGTGTACCTCGTATTTATTCATAGACGCTAGTACCGACCAAGTATACGAGAAGGAAGGAGGATTCTACAAAGAAGAAACCGAGGAGAACTTCAACCACTGCTCTGCACAAGGCAAGCTAACACTTGCAATTTAGCAAGCTTATACTGATAATGTGCAAGCTAACCCTTGCAAGATACCCTACTGATGCCACAAACCACTACTTGTTACTATGCCCACTATATGCCTTAAGCATATGTGATTATGCTCACTTGACAAACCAACCCTAGTTTTACTTGCAAGCTTCTTACTTTATTTCTTAATCAAAGCTCTTACTTAGAGTTGATTATAATAAATGGTAGATACTAGAAAGATATGTGAAGGTTGCATAAAGAGCATAAAATTTGGCCTAAGCTAGATAATCTTGATGTCATCTTAAGGCATGAGATTAAACTTAGTTGAAACTCCACTAGTTTACCACCCCTCATTATTGCTTACCCCCACCTGTAGATGCTAGTGCTAAGCATAAAACTTGATCAACTTTAGATGGGAATACTTGGTGGAAAAATGGTTATGAAAACCTTGGAATGATGGATCATTCTATTGAAATTTTTGGACATGTGTTTCCGAACACCGGATGATTTTGGTGATGAAAATGTTGAGGCATGAGCCTTAGCCCTTTATAAAACTGATGGTTGTCTGGATGCGATACCATTCCAATTTTATCGTACAACCACAATACCCAAAGATTGGGTAGGGCTTGACTGGAAACTTATATACCTTAGTATTAGTTCCCTCACGGCCAAGGTCTGAGCTGAGGCTACCTTGTGAAGATTGTCCACCTGTGCAGTACCCAAGATGATAGTTGGTCATGGTTGGGAGGCCAAACTCATAGGAGAGGTGCTTATACTAGGGCGTGTAATTGAAAGGTTAGGATTGATTATTCGCATACTAAGTATGGTGAATTCAGGATTTGTTCCTGACGGATGTATCGAATGTTGTGGTGAAAGTGTATAATCTCTGCAGAGTGTCAAACTATTCAAATAGCCGTGTCCGCGGTTATGGACAGTTGGAGTGGCTATATTGTTCCCCCGTCAGACTTTTCAAAATGACTTGTGACATGAATTGAGACTTTGACTTGACCACAACAGGGTTGTGATCTGAAATACAAGTTCCCACTTAGGAGTTATAAAATTGTGACTAGCTTTGGAACTTAGTAGAGATAAATCTGGCTTTTGCAAAACAACCCTAGAGCCTAGTGTCCTATTATCCAAAAACCCCTTTACTTGTTAGTATTAGTTTGCGAGTACTTAAAGAGTACTCATGGCTTTGTCCCTGGCTATTCCCATAGCCAGACTATGAAGAGGAGTACCTGGAGGATGGACCCCAGGAAGGTTACGACAACTAGGATCATCTCCCATCGTCAGCATTGCCTGTGACCCGAAAGATGGAGCTTTGCCTACGCTATCGTTATTATTACGTATTCCGCTGCTTGATGTGTATTAAGAACTGGATCATGAGATCCCTATTTGTGTAAGAACTTATGTATCGTTTGTAATGGATGATGTACTATGGTATCCAATTCTGTTATGTCTATAAAAATGGTAATCACAGGATTGCGATGTATGGCATAATAGGCATCTAGGATTGAAAAATCCGGGTGTTGACAAGTTGGTATCAGAGCCATCCTGACCATAGGAGACCCTAGTTAGAATGGACGTTTAAACCAAAAACTTATTTTCCAAAACCAAAGAAAAACAAATATTTACAAAAAAACTATTCTCATTCTTATCCCTTTGATTCTTTCCTAAAAATTCATGTTCCTCAACAACTCTTGCAAAATACATAAAATTTGGCACACTTAATCACTCTGCTAACCTACTCATCCTCTATTCTTATAGATGGACGTGAAGTACAGGAAGTTTTACCAATTGGGGAATGGAGGAGACCTGATCTTTGAGAGGGATTTGGACCAGCTTTCGGAACTTGGGCGTCGCACTTTTGAGTTCTTCGGAGCTCAGCTCAATGATCAAGGAGGAGAAGAGCTGTAGTGGCTAATTGTTGCAAGTCTCCGAGGAAAGATTGAACCTGCCACTGCGGAGGGAATTCAGTTTACCTTGAGAGAGAACAACTGGCTCGATGGACTTGCCACAATCATGCAAGAAGCTCTTTCCCGTCTGTGTGGGCAGACCATCAATCAGATCAAGGGTACTCGCTTTGAGTTTTACCCAAGGCGTGATGCAAATGGACAACCACTGGAAGCCCCATACCACCCCGAGCTGAAGACCCAATTGGACCACCTCAGCTTCATGATGTACGATCGTCAGCTGGAGTTAGACAACTGCCGTGACTACTGCAACCACAAGTCTGCCATCATCAAGACAAAGGACCAGACCATCGCCATGCTAGCAAAGGATCGCAAGTCTCGCCGCCGTCAGCTCGACAAGAAGGAGCGCATCATTGCCCGTCTTCGCCACCGCATCTCATCTCTGGAGGAGACCATCCATGAGAGAGACATGCAGTTGGAGGAAAGGGAGAATGCCGGAGAGGATCTTCGTGGAGACCCCTACTCCTATCTTAGCAAGGACGACGATTTTCTGGAGGATCAGGCAATGGATTTCTTCACCGATGAGGACGATTTCGCCTTCATCGATGATGATGAAGATGACGAAGCCACAAATTCCAAGGAATAGTAGCACTTGAGCACCAACGTAGTGAGTAGTACTCGGTCCCATTGTATCGTAGTTCTCAGAATGGTTCTTAAAACCATCTGTTTTTCTTTGTTGTGGTGTGTGTTGTACTGGGTGCTATGAATGAATGAAAGAATGAATGAAAAAGCAAGTTGCTAGAAAATCTGAGTCAAACTTTAAAAACTTTACAAAGACCCAAAACCTTAGAAATTTCCCTCTTTTCTCATGATCTATCTCAATCTTCAGATGCCACGCGGAGGAAGTGGTTCATCCCCGGACCCGATGTTGCAGATTCTGCAAATGTTGACTTCTGACCGTGAAGCTGAAAGAGCGGAACGTCAAGCCAACCTGGCCACCCTTCAGCAGATAGGCCAGCTAGCCCATAACAACCAAGGCCATGGAAATCAGGACCACCATGGATCTAAGCTCAAGAATTTCCAGAATACCAACCCACCTGTTTTCACTAAGTCAGAAGAACCCCTAGACGCCGATGATTGGCTGCAAACCATGGAAAATAACTTAGAAGTAGCAGGAGTGGAAGCCAACGAGAAAGTCCTGTTTTCCACCCACTATCTAGCCGAAGATGCCAAAGCATGGTGGAACAGTGTTCGCGCAATGACCAGAGGCCAGATGATGACCTGGGAGGAATTCAAGGTCAAGTTTAGCAGAACCCATGTGCCACCGGGTTTGATCAAGAGAATGAGAGACGAGTTCAGAGAGCTGAAGCAAGGAAGGATGACTGTAGTGGAATACTGTGACAAATTTTTGTCATTAGCTAGGTATACCCCGGATGAAATAGGCACTGAATCCAAGAAGAAAGAAATATTCCTGAATGGTCTGCATGATGAGATGCAGACGGTGTTAGTCAATATTCCCTTTGCGGATATTGAAGCCCTTGTGGACTCAGCTATCCAGATGGAAGGAAAGATCAACCAAGCCAATGAAAACCGCAAGCGTCGTATGATGCATCAGCCAGGAACCCATCAGACCCCAAAGTATCGCCCCAACCCATCTCCAGGATTTGCCCCAAGGACCAACAGACCCCCGATGACCCGTCCCACCTATCCCAACCGTGGAAACCCTAGACCCGGAGGAAACCACAACAACGCCGGCCACCCTAGCAATTTCAACCGTGCCCCACCCAAGTTCAACAACAACAATGTTACCGCCAACACCAACACTGCCCCGAGGACTGGAAGCAATGATGTGCCTGTAGTAGCCAAGGACAAGTCGCAAGTGACCTGTTATGACTGTGGAAATAAAGGCCACTATTCCAACGAGTGCCCCAACAAGAAGAATGCTACAGCCCCCAATGCCAATGTCCCAGCTCAATGACAGCGTCGTGTTGACCAGGAAGAAGATTTGCCCAGAATTCGCTCAACCGCAATGGTCATCTTTTTCTCATGCATCTTTGAAGAAGCTCGAGCGCCAGACGTTGTCTTTGGGTATGTTTTCTGTTAATTCAGTACTTGCAAGAGTGTTGTTTGATTCTGGTGCATCGCATTCATTTGTCACCGAAGAATTTGCATGCACTAGTAAAATTCAACCAACCAAACTGAAGCATGTTATGATTGTTCAAATTCCCGGATCAACCACCAAGGCTAGGCAAATTTGCAAAGCCGTCCCTATCCGAATCCATGGCATAGATTTTTATGCAAATCTGATAGTACTCGGAACTAAAGGATTGGAAGTAGTAGTAGGAATGGATTGGATGTCCAAACATAAAGGATTAATTGACTGTGCCAAGAAAGCCATAACTATGACCAGTACCGCCGGAATATCAGTCGAGCATATATCTGAAACCTTACCTCGCCAATTCAAGTGTAACAAGAGTATAGCCCAACCTACCATTGACCAAGTTCGGATAGTCTGTGAATACCCCGATGTATTTCTAGATGTTTTGCCCGGTATGCCCCCAGATCGGGATATCGAGTTTATCATCGAACTAATCCCCGGAACCGGACCCATAGCCCAGAGACCCTATAGTATGAACCCGTCGGAGCTAGCAGAATTGAAGAAGCAACTGGATTCCATGCTAGAAATTGGATTGATTCAACCAAGTGCGTGACCATGGAGATAACCTGTCTTATTTGTGGACAAGAAGGATGGAGGTAACCGTTTGTGTACGGATTATTGGAAGTTGAATGATGTCACCATCAAGAACAAGTACCCCTTGCCCAAGATAGAAGATTTGTTTGATCAGTTGACCGGTGCCAAAGTATTTTCTAAGATTGATCTTAGAACTGGCTATCACCAACTCAAAATTCGTGCAGAGGATATTCCAAAGACCGCCTTTACCACCAGATATGGATTGTATGAGTATACGGTCATGTCTTTCGGATTAACCAATGCCCTCGCTTATTTCATGAATCTCATGAATAAGATTTTTATGGACTTCCTGGATAAGTTTGTCGTTGTTTTCATCGATGACATTCTGATTTATTCCAAATCAGAAGACGAACATGAGCTACACCTAAGGACCATTCTTGGAACCCTTAGAGAGCATCAGTTGTATGCAAAGTTTAGCAAATGTGAATTCTGGTTACAGGAGGTAGGATTCCTCGGTCACATTGTATCAGCCGGAGGAATTATCGTTGACCCTGCCAAAGTGAAAGATGTAGAAGATTGGCAAGCCCCAACCACTCAAACCCAAGTTCGTGCATTTCTCGGATTGGCGGGATATTACCGCAAATTCGTAGAAGGATTCTCTAGTATCGCCAGACCCATGACCCAACTGCTGAAAAAGGACAAGAAGTTTGAATGGACCGACAAATGTGAAGCAAGTTTTAAAGAACTCAAAAGGAGATTGATTTCCGCCCCAATCTTGATCATGCCAGATATCACGAAGCCCTTCGATGTGTATTGTGATGCATCCAAGATTGGTCTCGGATGTGTGCTAATGCAAGGAGGCAAAGTTATATCTTATCTATCGCGACAACTGAAGCAACATGAGCAAAACTACCCAACCCATGACCTCGAACTCGCAGCCGTAGTTCTAGCCCTGAAAACATGGAGACATTACCTAATGGGAAACCATTGTGAAATTTATTCGGATCACAAGAGCCTAAAGTATAAATTCACTCAGAAGGAACTGAATATGAGGCAGAGAAGATGGATTGAGCTAATTAAGGATTACGATCTGGACATTCACTATCACCCAGGTAAAGCCAACGTAGTAGCCGATGCCCTTAGCAGATTGCCGTGCCGCTTGAACTCCATGATCTTGAAGGAGCAACCAAGCTTGCACAAAGAGATGGAAGATTTTCGAATGGAATTAGTAAGTGAAGGATTTTTGGCTAGCATAGAACTTCAGCCCACTTTGATCAGTCAAATTAAAGTGGCGCAGAAGGGAAATGCCAGTATTGACAGAATCAAGCGTCGTATCGGTACAGGCAAAGTACCTGGATTCACCGAGGACGAAGAAGGAGTTTTGTGGTACAAAGGACGCCTTTGTGTACCATAAGGTTTGGAGTTGAAAGAAGTAATCTTGAAGGAGGCTCATGATACTCTTTATTCTATCCATCCCGGAGGAACTAAGATGTATCAGGACTTGAAAGAGCAATTTTGGTGGCATAAGATGAAGAGAGAAATCGGAAGCTATATCGCCAAGTGTGACATTGGTCAGCGAGTCAAGGCAGGACATCAAAGACCCGCTGGATTGTTGCAACCATTGCAGATTCCGGAATGGAAATGGGATTCTGTAGGAATGGACTTTATCACTGGACTACCTACTTCTAGTAGGGGAAATGACTCTATCTGGGTCATAGTGGACAGATTGTCCAAAGTCGCCCATTTCTTGCCCGTCAAGACCACATATCAGAGTTCGAAACTAGCAGAGTTATACATCGCTAGAATCGTTAGTTTGCATGGAGTCCCCAAGAACATCGTATCGGATCGAGGAACTCAGTTTACCTCGAGATTCTGGAAGAAAGTCCAAGAAGGTTTAGGAACCCGTCTAGATTTCAGCACCGCATATCACCCTCAGACCGATGGACAAACGGAGCGAGTAAATCAAATACTCGAAGATATGCTGAGAGCATGCGTGTTAGAATATGGATCCAAGTGGGAAGACTGTCTGCTGTTTGCAGAATTTTCATACAACAACAGTTATCAAGCCAGTTTGCAAATGGCCCCATTTGAATTTATGTACGGAAGGAAGTGTCGCACCCCTTTGAACTGGTCGGAAGTAGGAGAGAGTCAGATTTTTGGACCCGACATCCTACGAGAAGTAGAAGAGAAGGTTCACAAGATTCGTGAGCACCTCAAGACCGCCCAATCCCGACAGAAGAGTTACGCCGACAAGAGACGTAGAGACTTCGCCTTCAACATAGGAGATTTTGTTTATCTGAAAGTGTCGCCATTGAAGGGAATGCAGCGTTTCCAACTCAAAGGAAAGTTAGCCCCCAGATATATCGGACCTTTCAAGATTCTGAACCGTCGAGGAGAAGTATCGTATCAATTGGAACTACCTGAAGAGATGTCAGCCATGCACAATGTGTTCCATATCTCGTTACTTCGCAAGTGTCTCGAAGTCCCCGAGAAGACCGAAGTATTCAAGAATATCGATCATCGGGCCATAGAGATCAACGATGACCTGACCTATCCTAAAGTACCCATCCGTATTTTGGAAGAAGCTTTTCGAACTACCCGAACCCGAAGCATCAAGTTTCTCAAGATTCAGTGGAGCAACCACACAGAAGAGGAAGCCACACGGAGCGAAGATCACATCAGGACGGAGTTTCCTGATCTCTTCAAATCCTAGGTAATCTTTTCGTCCTTTTTCAAATCTCGGGACGAGATTTTGTTTAAGGGGGGAAGGTTTGTAACATCCCAAAAATACTGAACTTGGATCATCAATTTCTAATCATCAAAATTAGGGTTAACAAAAACTTTGTTAAATAAAATGATGAATGCATGCATATGAGTATGCATTAAATTTGAAATTATTTTGAACCACCTTGTTTGTGTGTTTCCTTTCTTGTAAAATGTTTCTTAGGTGAAATAAACATCATCTAAAACATTTCCCACACTTTTCCTAAAGATAAGTAAATGAACACAAATAAAATAAAGGAATGGTCATTTTGACCAATTTAACTCCCATGCCTACTTTGGCTGCCTCAAACTTTCAGAACCTAATGGAAACTTTTCTAGATCTTTGCACCCCTTGAATGTACTCATAACAAATTATCAAGGCCCACTTTGTGATCATCCAGAAATTTTCAAATGCATATTTTAAATGACAATTCAAAATTGAATCTTTATCATATGGGAAGATCCCACTTTTTCAAAAACCACTCGAACAAGCTCAACTTTCAAAACCCAAGCATCTGCAGACTCACCAGCACCAATCTAGCAAACCCACCAAAAATCTTTTCAAAATTCAAAACTTGATTTCATGCGGCCATTTCATCAAACAGGTTGCAGACACAAATCATCAAAATCCTA
The DNA here is from genome assembly GCA_023614405.1 of Avena insularis. Classification (NCBI taxonomy): domain Eukaryota; kingdom Viridiplantae; phylum Streptophyta; class Magnoliopsida; order Poales; family Poaceae; genus Avena; species Avena insularis. Next base: position 262,576,412 of record CM042695.1, read on the forward strand.
AACACTATAGTGAGCAGTGATTGAAGCCTAACTTGTTCCCTTTCTAGCTCACAACCAGCTCAGTAGATCATCTAGCAAGATTAACTAAACACTAGCACCACTGTGAGCTTGGCATTACCATCAATGGTGAACAGCCGAAGCCAACCTTGTCACCCCCATGTCGACAGCAAGCTAGGAGCAGCAGCAAGCCTAGCCAGCATGTCTGGGAGGCAGCCCACCGTCCACCGCCACCCCCTGTCCCAGCCGCGAGCGTTGCCAAGCCCTGGACCACACGAATGAACCATGCCAACCTCGCCAGCGACCATGCCGAGCGTGCGCCAGAGCGCCACCCTCGACCGAAGCGCACAGACCGCGCGCCGCCCTCGCCGCGTGCATAAGCAATCCCCACCGACCCAGCAGACCGCCAGACATCCTCGTTCGCCACCCCGTGCCGCACAGCCACCGCTCGCCGTCGAAGACGCCGCCTCTGTCGCGCAGAGCGTCGCATGTTCCAGACCAAGCCGCACCGCCCCACGCCTCAAAACCATGTCGTTGAGCATCGCCAGGGAACACCGCACCGTCCCCTACCGTCGCCCATGCCAATAGCCGCCTATAACATCACCCCCGACGAGCTCACCGTGCGCCCCGTCGGTCCCCTCGCTCGACTATAAATAGAGGCCACCCCCAGTCGATTTCTTCACACCACCTCACTCCCCTCTTCTCACTGATCGTGCCACACCGTTCCCAGAGAAAGGTGAGCACCACCTCGCCGGAATTTCACCGGAGGCCGCCGCCTTTGGAGGAGAAGGGCGCCATCGATTTCGTCCACCCCAGGAGCTGCCGCGACCACCCCTGAGTTCGCCGTCGTCGACTTCGTCGTTCGCCCGCCTCGCCGACCCTCGCCTGCACCCCGGTGAGCCCCTAGCACCCCTCACTGGCCGCGCTAGGTTTATTTCTCGCCGGCGTTGCCTCGCGTCGACGATGACTCCCAGCCGTTGGATTAGAATCAGATCGAGCGACCCACGTTGCCCCGTACCGCTTCGCCCCTCCCCGTCTCACTGACGAGTGGGCAGACCCACTTAAGCAGCCCGCGGGAGCACTGCGCTTAGCAGGCCGGCCCGTTAACTTTTCTCGCGCAGCCCAGTTATTCAAATTAAACATTTTCTATTTTATTTCAAACTCACTTCTGTACCCAACTTCAAAAATCAACCCAGATCGATTCAGTGCACCAAATTAAATGAAACCAATTTTGTTAGAAAGTTCTGTGAATGCTGAATCCAAGACCGTTGGATTCAAGTCATTTGGATCTATAGATCACCCTTGGTAAAAATAACAAGGAAAAAGCTTTTCTGCATTCAAACATTTTTCAAATTTAAACCATAATAGGTTTTGAGTTGATTCCAACTCTCAAAAATCACATTTAACCATACCTTTTAGAATATATAAAAATATATAGGTTTACTTGCAGAAATAAGTTTCAAGTAATAAAAGAATGCTACATAGGCATTTCTAGACACATTAATTAATTAAAATAAAAGGGTAAAACCTTATTAAATTGTGACACCACTTTAAATAACATTCCCTTGGACTACAATATGTGGTGATGACATGTGTCAACATGATCCCATGTTTGGTTTGGAGAATATTAAATCTTAAGTAGTTTTTCAATGAGTAGAAATTACTTTTCTAAAAATAAAAGGAATTAAACCAAGCTTTAATCTGGTAATGTTAGAGATGATGCTAGATCATCTATAGGATCCTTGTGTGTGATGATTGCAAGTAGTTAAGTATTGTTTGGTGATTGTGTACCTCGTATTTATTCATAGACGCTAGTACCGACCAAGGATACGAGGAGGAAGGAGGATTCTACGAAGAAGAAGCCGAGGAGAACTTCAACCACTTCTTTGCACAAGGCAAGCTAACACTTGCAATTTAGCAAGCTTATACTGATAATGTCCAAGCTAACCCTTGCAAGATACCCTACTGATGCCACAAACCACTACTTGTTACTATGCCCACTATATGCCTTAAGCATATGTGATTATGCTCACTTGACAAACCAATCCTAGTTTTACTTGCAAGCTTCTTACTTTATTTCTTTATCAAAGCTCTTACTTAGAGTTGATTATAAATGGTAGATACTAGAAAGATATGTGAAGGTTGCATAAAGAGCATAAAATTTGGCCTAAGCTAGATAATCTTGATGTCATCTTAAGACATGAGATTAAACTTAGTTGAAACTCCACTAGTTTACAACCCCTCATTATTGCTTACCCCCACCTGTAGATGCTAGTGCTAAGCATAAAACTTGATCAACTTTAGATGGGAATACTTGGTGGAAAAATGGTTATGAAAACCTTGGAATGATGGATCATTCTATTGAAATTTTTGGACATGTGTTTCCGAACACCGGATGATTTTGGTGATGAAAATGTTGAGGCATGAGCCTTAGCCCTTTATAAAACTGATGGTTATCTGGATGCGATACCATTCCAATTTTATCGTACAACCACAATACCCGAAGATTGGGTAGGGCTTGACTGGAAACTTATATACCTTAGTATTAGTTCCCTCACGGCCAAGGTCTGAGCTGAGGGTACCTTGTGAAGATTGTCCACATGCAGACCCAAGATGAGAGTTGGTCATGGTTGGGAGGCCAAACTCACAGGAGAGGTGCTTATACTAGGGCGTAATTGAAAGGTTAGGATTGATTATCCGCATACGAGTATGGTGAATTCAGGATTTGTTCACGATGGATGTATCGAATATTGTGGTGAAAGTGTACAATCTCGCAGAGTGTCAAACTATTGAATAGCAGCGTCTCATGATTATGGACGATTAGTGGCCATACTGTTCCCCCATCAGACTTTTCAAAATGACTTGTGACATGAATTGAGACTTTGACTTGACCACAACAGGGTTGTGATCTGAAATACAAGTTCCCACTTAGGAGTTATAAAATTGTGACTAGCTTTGGAACTTAGTAGAGATAAATCTGGCTTTTGCAAAACAACCCTAGAGCCTAGTGTCCTATTATCCAAAAACCCCTTTACTTGTTAGTATTAGTTTGCGAGTACTTAAAGAGTACTCATGGCTTTGTCCCTGGCTATTCCCATGGCTAGACTATGAAGAGGAGTACCTGGAGGATGGACCCCAGGAAGGTTACGACAACTAGGATCATCTCCCATCATCAGCATTGTCTGTGACCCTGAAGATGGAGCTTCGCCTACGCTATCGTTATTATTACGTATTCCGCTGCTTGATGTGTATTAAGAACTGGATCATGAGATCCCTATTTGTGTAAGAACTTATGTATCGTTTGTAATGGATGATGTACTATGGTATCCAATTCTGTTATGTCTCGCAAAAATGGTAATCATGGGATTGCGATGTATGGCATAACAGGCATCTAGGATTGAAAAATCCGGGTGTTGACAGCTGGTGACTCCACCGTAGCCTTCCTTTATCTGGCATGGGCCTCCCTTCTGGATCCACCTAACTGGGCCACCCAGAAGGCCACAGGCCATGCTACCGACTATGGGCCACCCGGGTTAGTCGGATAAGAGACATGCTATGAGGATACCTTTATAGCATATCCCCAATAGGGAGGGAGTGATGTCTGGGGGGAAATGGAGAGGAGGGCAAGGTGCTTAATATGGCGTGGTCTCTGGAGGAATTAACTTCGCCGTTTACACGAATTTATGCCGTGGATTAACCGATAGTGAATGGCAGTGAGGGAGAGGGGAAGGGCCACAGGGTGGAGATGACGACTGATAGTGTGGGGTCGTGCTATCAGCGAAGGAGAGGATTACGCTGGGGTCGTCTTGTCAGCATCTGAGGGGGTGTGTTTGCGCGTGAGAAAACGCTTCGCGGGGAGGGGGAGATAGTGGGCTTGCTGGGCTGGACCGGGCATGGTTAGTGGGTTGGTACCTTTATCCTTTTTTTCTTCCTGATTTCTTTTTCCTTTTCTATTTTGATTTTCTGTTTTCAAATTCAAACTCTTATTTGAATAAGATTTATTTATCAAATCTTTTCAAAACTTTTCAGTAGGTTTTATACTGTTTTTAAATGTGTTTTAAAGTCCATTTTAGAATAATTTCTTTTATTCTTTTATGGTTTACTATTTATTTAAAATAGGCATTTGTCTTTATTCAAATAGGATTTTAAATATGTTTTCAAACTTCTATTTGAATTCCAATTTTTGTCAAACCTTTTTTAGTAGATTTTATTTATTCAATAGTGCAAACAAATCACTTTGAATTATTATTTAAAATACTTTAATATGGTTTAATGTTTATTTAAATTGGGAATTGTCTTTATTTAAATAAAATTGGATATTAATCAATCCTTATGATTTTATTTAAATAATCCTTTACTCCTTTTATTAATCAATAATCTTTCATTTCATTTGTTTGGTCAAGATTTAATTTGGCTTTTTAAATATTCCTTATTTATTTATTTCTTCCTTTGCCTTATAAAATCCATATATTTTTATTTAAAGACCCAAAATTGGTGATTCCAATTTGTATAATTTTATTTAATATTTTTTATCTTTTTAAATCCCTTTAGGATTTATTTGCTCAAGATTTGGCATGGATCTTAGATAGGGCTTTATTAGCTTTGAAAATTTATTTCCTTTTATCTTATTAAACTCATAAGTTTTTATCTATGGCTCCAAATTGAGTGAAACCAATTTCTATGGTCCTATAATATTTTTATTTATCATTTATAAATGTTTGTTGACAAATTTTTATATGGATAAAATCCATAGTCTTAGGATGATTTTGGAAATGATTTTCTTCCATTAGGTTTTTAGGGTTTTGGTTTAACTTTTCCAAGTGTTTAAATTTCAAGATACATTATTGATGAATGCATTTCACTTGATTGAAATTTTGTTTGATTCCCTTTTCATTCAAAGTTTGTTCAAGATGGGTTTTGATGTTTCCATTGGGATCAAAAAGTTTCTTTTTTACCCTAAATTACAACAATCATTTCTTTTGTTTATTTATTTTTCACATTTCAAAATTTGGAAAATTTTGGGATGTGACAGATGTCTAGCATCTCCAATCTTTGCAAATTCTCATCCAATATGAGAACATATATTATACTCTATCAAATTGCAACCAAAATATTGTTTCAGATATCATTATATCTGCCACACATGATGGTTTCTGAAACAATTCTTTCAGCTCCTAGATAAACTTGATATTAAAACAATCAAGAATCATGGAGGCAAACATGATACTTAATATACTAACACTGGAATTGTTACTCTCGATTTAATACTAATTATTAAACTTCACGGAGTAAACAGAGTTTGCTGAAAGTGTGCAATAGGACTTTAAACTTTAGATTGACACTCAACACAATACGATACCAGTTCGTAAAGTAAATATCTAGAAATCTATAGTTCTATTATCTCAATTACAACTAAGCATAAATTGGTGAACAAATGCCAATGACTACAACAAATTATGCAAATTCACTTTTATTTAATTTATGATAAATTGAGTTCTACTAATCCAAATTAGAAATGAACTTCCACTCAAAAATGACATCCCTCGTGTCTTTTTGGTGATTACATGAACCAAAACCACTACACTAAGTCCGATCATCACGTGAGTCGGTGTAGCTTCAAAGGTGAGCATCAAATGGACATCATATCTTTCTTATGACTCATGCGTAATCTTTTGGTCCGTGTTCCGAGGCCATGTATTTACATGCTAGGCTCGACAAGTAAACCTTAGTATTCGTGTGTGTAACTGTCTTACACCCAAAATATGATCGTGGATCCAAGAACACCCGATCATCACGTGATGTCTTGGAGCAACGAAACATAATCGGTGCATACTTAAGGAAGAACACATTTTTATCTTGATATCTAAATGAGGGATCATCTTACTATGCTAATAAAACGCCAAACTAGCAATACAAGATGCAACAAACATCACATATGAATAAGTGAAATGATATGGTTCTTGCACTTTATCTCCATCATGTGCATCATGGTATGATCGCCATGATACCTCTACGTGTAAGGCCAAGGTCTATGGAACTTACAAGTTATGTGTGTTGTAAGAGTATCGACTTATACTTCTACTTACAACATCACCATATCATGACACTAGTCCAACAACAATCTAAATTAGACGCCTGTAATTTATCCATTGCAAGTTTTACGTGGCTTAGGGCTTTCGAAGATAGAACCGTTCTTACCTACGAACATGAACCACAACAAGGATAACCAAATTGTTGACAACTCGTTGCAAATTAGATATTGACTATAGAAGGAGAGACATACACCCGCTAGCCACTTATGTAAAACTAGTTGCATGTCAAGCGTGGAACAGGTCTCATGTGCGAGGACATGTAAAGTTTGTCCGGGCCGCTTCATCCCACTATGCCACCAATATCCAAAGTACAACTAAGAAGCAATAAAATGATCATCATCGCCCACATATACATATGTGTACTACCCGTGCAAAGCATCTATGCATAGATCCGGTTCTGATACCACTGAAGGGTTCGCACCATAGGAAACAAAATTTTTCCTACGATAGGAACAAAGCACCAAGATCTATCTACTAGATACAATCAACGGGTGGATATACATCCATAGAATACATACCCTCGAAGACCGTATAGTGTTAATGGGGTTGTACTCGTGGATGATGTAGTCGAATGCTTGCCGATCTCAAGATCATGATGAAGTCTATCTGGTCTAGCCGATCCAGCACCATCACGTCCAGCACCGCAAAGCAGTGGTGCATCCGTGATCGCACACACGTCCGGGTACCACGACAACCTCCGCACCCTCGCTCCAGCGAAGCAGCGGAAGCAACAAATCCTTCCAGAAAAAGCCACCGGGAACATGTATATCTCTGATTCGAGACCATGGGGAAATTCTAAAGGGGGAGAGAGATCCTTCGAGGAGGTGTGCTTTGAGAGGAGGAGATGGGGCATTTTATAGGGAGAGGGGGGAACCCAAGGGGCTTTGCGCCCAGCCATGGTGGGCTGCCCCCACCTCTTCCACATTCATGTGGGTGGAGGTCCCATTCAAAATAAAAAGCCTCCACTCCCATAAAAAAGCCTCCACTAAAAAATCCACTCACATGCATTAAGTTTCCACCAAATTTAATGCAAGCTCTCATTTAAATAAAACTCTTTTATTTATTTATTCAGAATTTTTTTAATTACTCTAATTAGCAAACATTCACATAAAACCCCTTATAACATTTCAATTTCACATGCAGAACCAGTTTCAGCAATTTCAACCGAAACAGTTCCGATGTCTAGTGAAATAAATTCCTACGCTTTCCTTTTTCTTTCTCTGGCATATTATTTGCTCCAAATGGTGCTGGTATCCCTTAGGTGTGTCACCCTACGGTTCGCAAATAATGTAGATATGACCGAGATCCCTCTCCGATCAATAATCAGCAGCGGGACCTGGAGATCCGTACTGACTCCCACATATTCAACGATGACTTATGTGATCGTGTGAACCTTATACGCATGTAACTCAATCCCTTTGTATCGCGATATATTACATGTACGAGATTAGATATCGGTATATCCATACCTAGTTTGATCTCGTTACCGACATGTACTCTTTTCTCGTTCCCGTGATATAACATTCTAGTGATCAAATCACTTGCTTGCAAGCTAACTAATGTGATATCACCGAGAGGGACCAGAGTATATCTCTCCTTCATCGGGATGGACAAATTCCACTCTTGATCCATGAGCCTCAACATAACACCTTCGTAGCACTAAACCCATCTTTATAGTCACCCTGTTACGGTGTGACGTTTGATGTTATCAAGATACTCTTCCGGTGTTAGTGATTGACATGATCTCATGGTCTAAGGACTAAGATTACTTCGTATGATGTTATAGCAATATAAACACAATGACTTTGATCGTAATGCTATACTTCGGATGAATGTTCATCACATCATTCCAACAATGTTGTGACCTCGTTGTTAACAACATCCAATGTCCATGATCAGGAAACCTTTGATCATCTTGTTAATCAACGAGCTAGTTTATAAGACGGGCATAACTAGGAACTTTCTTTTTGTTTATTAAACACACATGTATTAACATTTCCGTATTAATACAATTATAGCATGCAAAATAAACATTTATCATAAATAAGGAATACGATAATAACCACTTTATTATTGCTTCTCGGGCATATTCCCTTCACCATGTTTATGTGGGAGTCAATATGGATGTCTAGATCCTGCTGTTGATTATTGTCCTAAAAGTGTTCCATAGTCATGTCCACATAATACCAAACCTGAGGGGTCACACGTTTAAGGAATTTTGTTTTGAAGAGTATGTAGAGTTTGGATGTATGTGAGAGCTATTCCAGAATGGTTCCGGATCATTAGGAGAAATCCCATGAGAAAGCGGAAGAGTTCCGGAGTCACGGAAGTGTTCTGAGAGAGAATCGATGTCGGGATGCATGGCCACCCTAGGGTGGCTCATGGATCCCCACATGCATTCATTCCAATTTCCTAAAATGGTATGACCTCTTTATGGAAAGTAACTGTCATATCTTTCTTAGTGATTTGATTAGATCTAAATCTTTATGTGTGATATCATATCTCTTATTCCAAGTAGGGAATTAATTATCCATTATGACAAGATAACATATCTTCTATTTATGTAAGGGGATGATATTAATCATAATGGTAGATTGGGACGTTGATGAATATAGAAAATCTGGCATGATCTGAGGGAGGCAGCGGCCAGGGAGGAACCCTAGCGTGCCAGCCCCTCTCCCATACTCCTATATAAGGTGGAGGGAGGGGAAAACTCTCCTCATCCCTGACGAGACCCCACATTTCCAGTGTCTACACAGACGCCGCTGATCTCCCCCTCCACCGCTCTCTAGCGCTGCTGCCCAATAGATTCGAGTACATGGACATCGCCGAGCTTTTGCCCGCCACTAGTGAGGTCCCGCAGACTCAACCCGCAAGTCCCACCGCTGGATTTGGCGCCAGTTCCCTAGCCACTAGATCGATTTTCCATATGATTGACGTTGGCAGCAAGTCGAAGATGAAGTGCTTGGGAAACCACGTTGTCCCTCTAGTCGCTGGTGCTTCGCCGGCTGTCGCAAGAGTCCATGGTTGTTACCCTAGCGCCCAATCAACATACGCATATGTGTTCGACGGGGGACATAAATAAGTAGGAGCATGTGGTGCACCACGCCGACCTTCCTCCCATCGCTCAGGCTCTGACCATTGTCTCTCCGCCTCCTTCCTTTGTTGCTCAACTTTCGCCCGTCGACAACTCAGATGGTGCTGACAACGTGTTCGGTCTGTCCTCCCACGATACCATTCATGAAATTGGTTGCTTTATACTCATTCAAGCGATATCTGATGTAGCTAAAATGCTCACGAGGCCACTACATCATATGTCAATCTTCTTAACGAGATCGAGGTCGACATTACTGACCAACAACTTCAGTTCAGAGATGACGATGATGAGGTTAAGAACGTGAAGGATAGATTGGAATAGGAGTGTACAATGTAGCCCAAGCCAAGACGACCAAGAATAAATGAGCTTCAAGACGAAGCATCATCGTTAGGAGGCAAGAAGCTAAAGCATCATCTTTAGGAGGCAAGAAGAAACAGACCATGAAGGAAATGTATGATGCTAATGATGAGGAGAATGGAGGAAGGAATAAGGGGAAGCCGAATGGCAATAAGAAGGCAAAGGAGAAGATCAAGCTTGAATACGAAGCATCATTGTTGAGGGATAAGATCAATGAAGTAGTGAATTCAAAGGAATTCTTGATGGTGAAGACACTGGAGACAAAGAGGATGATGAATGAGAAGAAGGTCATCATGAAGCAGGGAAGCAATCCGATGTGATGCCACCGAGATAGAGGAGAGGAGATTCAAGATAAAGGAGGCCAAGGTCATGAAGGATCTCATGGACAAGGACAATGATGACATGATGATGGATACCTCAAGGTTGAATGAGCAATAATTGAAGTTGCATCAAATAATCATTTCATACATCTTGGAGAGGAGAAGTCTAGCGTGTCAAGGCGGTGGTGTAGCAGGTGGTACATCAACAAGTGGCCTACGAGAGTCTCCGATGAGTGGTGGTGATGGAGGTGTGCATGGTGAGCTCAGCAGTGACGGTATCGTTTGATGATCCCTTGCATTCATCATGTGAGGATGTGCAAATTTTTGTTAAACATGGTTGAATATTTCCTAATCTATGTTTGGGTCGCTGTGATCATGACAACTTGATGTAAAAACTATGAAGTATTGCATTGTTTGATTGAATATTGATCACCATTGATCAAACTGTTGAAATCATGTGTTCTACCATTCGAAAACTGCTCATGTGGAACAGATCCCGCAAACTCAACCGTGAAAGAGTATTTCATGGTTTTGAGTTTGCGGGATCTATTACTCGCGAGGATTTTTTAAATGGTAAAACATGTTTTCCATGGACTATAAACGCATGTTTATCGTACCTAATTTCTCGCTCACTTCACTCCCAAAACGATCCCATTTCTTCGATCGAGCTCTCTTATACGCAAGAATTGCCCCTGCTACACCTCACCCTACCATCCTTTTCTCTCCTACGTTGTCGACACTACTCACTAGTCACTACTAGCCAAGATACCCAAAAAGCGCAAAAAAACGAGACTCAAAACGCTCACATACAACACCAACAACCTTCATGCAACATGTCCCAGAGAAACTCGTGAGCTACTTTACCTTTCGCTGGCATGCAATGGACCATTGTTTCATTGCCTCCCTTTATGTAACATCCCAAAAATACTAAACTTGGATCATCAAACTCTAATCATCAAATTTAGGGTTAACAAAAACTTTTCTAATTAAAAATATGAAAGCATTCATATGTGTGTGTATTAAAATTTAGATTCTTTTGAATTGCCATGATTCTGTGTTTCTTTGCTTGTAAAATGATTCTTAGGTTAAATAAACATCTTCTAAATAATCCCCAAACTTTTCCCAAAGACAAATAAGTCAAAACAAACAAATTAAGTGAATGGTCACTTTGGCCAAATTAACTCCCATGTCTACTTTGGCTACCCCTAACTTTCAGAACTTAACAGAAACATGTATGGATCTTTGCACCCCTTGATAGTACTCATAATAAGGTACCAAGGCCCACTTTGTGATCATCCAAAAACATTTAAATGCTTAGTTTAAATGACAGTTTAAAATTGAATCTATTTCATGTGGGAAGATCCCACTATTTCAAAAACCACTCAAACAAGCTCAATTTTCAAAACCCAAGAATCCACAGAACCCTCAACACATGCCTAGCACACCCACCAAAAATATTTTCAAAATTCAAAACTTAAGTTCATGCGGCCATTTCATCAAACAGGTTGTAGATTCAAATCAACAAAATAAAAACACTATGTTGAGCAGTGTTTTGGCCAACCTTGTTCCCTCTCTGGTTACAACTAGCCTTAGTAGATCATCTAGCACCCTTAACTAATATCTAGCACCACTTTAAGTTGGCCATTGTCATTAATGGTGAGCAGGCCGAGAACACACTTGTCACCCCAGTATGGACAGCAAGCTAGGAGAGGAACTAGCCATGCCAACCTTGTCTAGGAGCTAGCCAGCACCCCACCGCCACTACCTGTCCCAGCCTCGAGCAATGCCAACCACTGGACCACACGCCCAAGCCATGCCAAGCCTCTCTGCGAGCATGCCGAGAGCGCGCCCGTGCGCGACCCTCGACACACACCCACAGACCGCGCGCTGCCCTCGCCGCGTGCACGCATGATCACCACCACCCCAGCAACCCCGCAGACACGCTCGTTCGCCGCTACGCGGACCACGCGCGCTGTGCGCCATCAAAACCCACGTCAGACCCGCTCAGAGCGCCGAAGCATTCCGACCAATCAGCACCGCCCCACGCCTCGCCACCATGCCGTTGAGCTTCGTCAGGGAGCACAGCACCACCCCCTACCGTCGCCCATGCCGATAGCCCTCTGTACCATCGACCACGACGAGCTCAGCCCGCGCCCGCCGGTCTCCTCTCGCCACTATAAATAGAGGCCTCCCCCGCTTGATTTCTTCACACCATCTCACTCCCCTCACCTCACTGATCCTTCCACCCCTTAGCCGGAGCATGAGGAGCAGTAGTTCGTCGGAATTGCACCGGAGCAGGCCGCCTCTAGAGAAGAAGGGAGACGTTGATTTCGACCACCCCCGGAGCTGCCGCGACCATCCCTGAGTTCATCGTCGTTGACTTCGTCGTTTTCCCTCGCCATCATCACTGGAGCCCCGGTATGCCCCCTATGCACCCCCACTGAGCCTCTAGGGTTCGAGCTCGCCGGTGACTTGTTCATCATCTACGATGACCCTCAGCCGTTGATCTCACTTCTAATCCAACGCACCACATCGCCCCGTACCGCTTCGCGTGTATGAGCCACTGACCGGTAGACCCCCCTGTCAGTTACGGAGTGACACTGGGCCGGCCCATTAACATCTCCCGTGCAGCCCACTCGTTTGAATTTAGCTTTTTCTATTTTAATTCAAACTCAGTTCTGTACCTAGTTTCAAAAATCAACCTAGCTCGATTTAATGAACCAAATTGCATGAAACCAATTTTGTTAGAAGGTTACTGAAATGCGTAATCCAAGCCCGTTGGATTCAAATCATTTGGATCTATAGATCACCCATGATAAAAATAACAAGTCAGAAGCTTTTCTGCATTCAAACATTTTTCAAATTTCAACCATAACAGCTTTTGAGATGATTCCAACTCTTAAAAATCACATTTGATCATACCTTTCAGAATATATAAAAACATATGGGTTTACTTACATAAATAATGTTTCAAGTAATAAAATAATGCCACATAGGCATTTCTAGTCACTTTATTTTATTTAAAATAAAAGGTTAAACCTTATTAAATTGTGACACCACTTTAAATCACATTTCCATGTACTGAAATATGTTGTGATGACATGTGTCAACATGATTCCATGTTTGAGTTGGAGAATATTAAATCTTTAGTAGTTTTTCAATGAGTAGAAATTACTTTTCTAAAAATAAAATAAATAAGACAAAGGCTTTAATCTTTTAATGTTAGTGATGATACTAGATCATCTATAGAACCCCTTGGTGTGATGATTAAAAATAGATAAGTATTGTTTGGTGATTGTGTACCTCGTATTTATTTATAGATGCTAGTACCGACCAATGATACAAGGAGGAAGGAGGATACTACGAAGAAGAAGCCAAGGAGAACTTCAACCACTACTCTGCACAAGGCAAGCCAATACTTGCAAGCTATTAACTTAGCAAGCTTATACTGATACCTATACAAGCAATTACTTGCTTGTTACCATATCAACTATATGCCTTAATCATATGTGATCATACCCACTTGATAACCTCATCCTAGTTTACTTGCAAGCTTTATACTTTATTTCTTTATCAAAGCTATTACATAGAGTTTACTTAATTGACTTGTAGAATTCTAGGAGGCTAATTGAAGGTTGCATAAAGAGCATTAAATTTGGCCTAAGCTAGATAATCTTGATGTCATCCTAAGGCATGAGATTGAACTTAGTTAAGCTCCACTTGTTTACCACCCCTCACTAGTACTTACCCCCACTCATAGATGCTAGTGCTAAGCATAAAACTTGATCAACTTTACACTACAAGGAATCTGCTGATACATGACCCCCCATTTTTGTCACAGAATCGTCATTGTCTACAATGTATGACGATCTTATAACGAAAAACAGATCGTCAAAAACTGAGCGTCGGTAATTGCACACAACGACGTTTTTTGCGAAATCGTCATAACGTTCTATGACGATAGTGGATCGTCATAACCATTATGATGATCCAATATCGTCACCGGACATCTAGCCAGGCCAGGTCAGATTCTACGTGGCTGATCCGATGCGGCAAGGAATCATCCCAATCCACTTCATCCATTTATACGGGCCAAGCCCAACAATTCAACTTTTTTATGTTTTTTCTTTGCTAGTTCTTATTAGCTACATGGGCCAAACGAGACATTTCAGCCTTTGTATTGTATGGGCCCTAGGCTATTTATAGTCCATTTAAATTCAAATTCAGCCTTTTTTAGGACCTGATCGCACTGGTCAGATAGTTTTGTCGAATTCATTTAATAGAATGGCCCACACGTCAGAAGTGTCCTGACATACTTGTTTCATTCATGGGCTTATATTCATATGTTCAAGATCACGTACATAATAAATATTTGAGACATATCCATGAGAACACATGTAACTAGGCTATTACAATTTTTAGTGTCTTCTATGACCAAGATATGCCTAACTATTACAAATCCTGAATTTAGCCTATTACAATTTTTAGAGTCTATTTCAACCAGATATGCCTAAGTATTACAAGAAGTGGCTACTCTTTGCTGGTTACACTTCACGGCTTCACTAACTTGCAATTTCTTAGCCTGGAGCTCCTGTAAATGAGAAACAGCCAAACTATTAGTCTCAATAAAGACATACCTTAAATACAGCAAATCAACCTAGCAACCAATTGTAAAAAATGAGATGCCATTTATAGTTGAATTCATTCAAACCATTTACTTGAGGTTTCAATCATATATGATATATCTAACTTGAGGCCATATATCTTAGATATAAATTCTACACTGATCTACCATAAAGAAATATGATGTTCTGCTAGTATGGAACACTAGCAACCAATTGTAAAAATGAGATGCCATAAAGAAGTACTAGCAGTTAACCAATCTCACCAACCGGGTGAGAACTGTGGGTCAAACATGTTCGGGACTAGAACCACTAAAACCCAGAACTGACCATACCCAACTGTTTCCTACATGAAACCAAACTAAACCAACCTGTAGTCAAACTCAGCCCGCTAGTAACCGAACTAACAAGCACAACAGGTGAAACCGACCCAAAATACCTGGTTGAAAAGAACCATTCACAGATTTAAGTGTGAAGGGGGGTTCGATGGCGAAGTACAACTTCTGGTCACAGGAGGCCGTTGACATTGAGCATGACGGTAATAGCAGATAGTAAACCTTGTGAACCAAGTATACCCCCTGGCAAATAAGGAATGCAGTGTTTGAGGTACATAAACAACATAAGAGAAAAAAGGCAGGCATGAACAATCAAGATAGAACAGTGACAGTTGAAATCCTACTTCATCGAGTCCTAGCTTGAGGATATAGCAAGATGAAAAATGGATCGCGCTTTAGAATCATGTGGACACGGATGCATTCTAGTCTACTGGTAATGCTACTAGAGGAAGTGCTTCTATATAATATATCTCCAATGGATACAAACCAAGAATATGATAATACAACTAATCCAATACATAGTACTGCTAGTCAACATAAAATTTCCATTAGCTGTAGGGGAACAAATGACAGATGAATGAGATTAGAATTCCAGCAGCAATCTTCAGGTATATTCAGCACTACTTAAGATCTGCTATTACCGTCACATGGGTTATTATGTCTCACAAAGTAAACCAACAACATCTGAGAAGACACAATCACTTTCTTGCTCATTAATCATTATACAATCATGTTTCTTATGACAAGAACTAGTAGAATTAAGGCACAAATGATATTCTAAGCGTAAAAATTAACAGCAACATAAAGAGAGTGGGACAGACCAAGGACATCTGCAACAAGCTAAAATATTGACAGCAATAGTGAGCATACAGGCAATTATTATCATCAACTTCAATAGTTAAAATCCAGTAGTGAGTATATAGGCAATTATTATCTTAATGTACAGTTCTAATCAATTTCTACTTCTAATTTATAGTTCTAATCCAATCTTATGCTATGGAAATTTCGAATACTGCTTTGCTACTAATTAGTCAACTAATCTACAAGTAAATGTATATCCAGTAGTTCAATCGCATGCTACTGATCGACTATTTTGAATCTGGGCAAGTGGAGGGATCAGAGAGAGGGGAGGAGGCACTTACTCGCTGGCGATGAAGCTGATGAACTCGGAGACGCACTCCTGGATGGACTCATGTAGACTCCCCGACGGCGTGTCCTCACCTCACGCAGTCACCCCCACAGCGAGATCTAGGCCACTGGCGCGCGCCGACCTCCATCCCAGCGCCACGCACGAGCGGCTCCCAGAAACCTGCAAGCACGGGCCAGATGCGTAAGCAGTTAGGACACGGAGGAGGGGAGAGAGTTTGACCACCGCCAGACCGCGTCGCCGACCACCGCCAGACTTGACAAGGGTGCCCGCCGATGCCACCGCCAGACTTGAAGAGAGGTTGTGGTGCTGGGGGAGTGAGGGGTGCGAGCGGAGATCATCCAGATGGGATCCGGAGTGATGGGGGTGGGGGTGGGGATGGCGACAGAGATAGGAGGGAGTGGCCTGTGCGGCGGTGTCAGGGAGACAGCACTGTGGTGTCGGGGATCGGGGATCAGGAAGGTTCTGGGGAGGCCGCAAGATGACTTCTTACTCTGGCGCCACGCCTCGTTGAGGACGATGACCTCGTCAACAAGCTTGACGGATTCTAGGAGGCTGTGCTGCGAGCTGCGGACGAGCTCAGGTTCGCCGCCCTACGGAAGAGATTGATGTCCAACATCTTGGCAGATGGGATCATGAGTAATGGGGGCGAGCGGAGTTCGGCCGGATGGGATAGGGAGTGATGGGGGTGGGGGTAGCGGTGGAGGGAGGAGGGAGTGGTATGTGCAGAGGGAGGAGGGAGACGGGTCTGCTGTTCCCTTGCTGGATCTTGGTAGGTTCGGGTGGTCATGGTGTGGAGAAGAACAGAACAGGGGCGGCGGAGGAGGAGGAGGAAATAGTTTAGGGTTTGGGGAGGTGCGATATTTCCTTTGCGTGGGCTCTTTGGAGCTGCGAAATGGGGAGTTGGTGGACGAGCAAGTGTGCTTCTTCGGTGAGCTACGACACCCATCGGATGTGTTTTTGAACGGTTTCGATTAGGCTAAGATGTATAATCTGTGGGTGGTGGTTTCCTGTAATTTGATTGGTTGCATATGACCTCACAGGTTTTTCATCACCAAAGTGTCCCTCACTCTAGAGTGCATCCAAAATCATGGCATAGTTTGTAATAATATGCCCATATTATGCACACATATGTATCTTAAAAAAGCGAACAATGTTACAGTACAAAGTTTTCCCTTTCGTCGTACAAAAAAGTCACTTTCCATTTTCTGAGTGCCAAAAAACGGGCTGTTTTGTGAAGCAACCACCAAATGAAAGTTTCAAAATGCTACCATCCCATTTTTTAAAAATAATAGGCCACCTTACATGGACAAATGTCCCAACCGGGGTCTCTCAAACCTTTCCGTCCACCCCTGGCGAAAAAGACAAATTCCTGCCGAATCAGTAGGAAGTGGGTCTGATTTGAACTACAGGTACATGATATGATGTCCATGATTTTTTGCAAAAATCATTTTTAGACTCACAATATGCTATTTCTTCAAAGATCCAACGCAAGTTTATCAAGTCTCATCCCCTAGCTAAGAACATTCATGACCGCCTTTTTGACCATAGTTTGAAACGGGCATAAAAAATTCAAAAACGGTCTGATCAACGCAAATCCTTAGCGTGGTGTCTTATTATGTGACATAGCTGCAAGGAAAAATACCAAACTTGGTAAATTGAGTATGTCTCAAAAAAACCTTCACAAAATGACCTATCATGTTCGAGGTTTCATGGCTTTCGGGTCAAATGACCAATGTTATGGATAGAATCAGGGCATAGTTTGTGATAATGCACCCGTATTGTGCACACATGTGCATCATGGGATGGTGAACAATGTTGCAGGAGGAAGTTTTCCATTTTGTCGTATAGAAAAACCATTTTCCATTTTCCGAGCGCAAAAAATGGGCCGTTTTGTGAAACAACCACCAAAATTCTCATTCAAAATGCTACCATCATATTTTGTAAAACTATTAGACCACCTTACATGGACAATGTCCCAACCAGGGTATCTCAAACCTTTCCGTTCACCCCTGGCGAAAAAGACAAATTCCTGCCGAATCGGTAGGAAGTGGGTCCGGTTTGAACTACAGGTACATGATCTGATGCTCATGATTTTTGGTAAAAATCATTTTTAGACTCACAATATGCTGTTTCTTCAGAGATCCAATGCAAGTTTAGCGAGGCTCATCCCCTAGCTAAGAACCTCTATGCCCGCCGTTTTGACCATAGTTTAAAACGAGCATAAAATTTTCAAAAAAGGTCCGATCAATGCAAATCATTCGCGTGGTGTCTTCTTATGTGACATAGTTGCAAGGAAAAATACCAAACTTGGTATATTGCAAGTGTCTCAAAAAAACCTTCTTACAAATGACCTATCATCTCCGAGGTTTCATGGCTTTCGGGCCAAACAACCAATATTATGGCTAGAATCGCGGCATAGTTTGTGATAATGTGCCAATATTGTGCACACATTTGTATCATGGGAGGACGAACAATGTTGCAGGAGAAAGTTTTCCTTTTCGATGCACGGAAAATCCATTTTTCATTTTCCGAGCGCAAAAAACAGGGCGTTTTGTGTAGCAACCACCAAATGACAGTTTTAGAATGGTACAACCACATTTTGTAAAAATATTAGACCACCTTACATGGACAATGTCCCAACCGGGATATTTCAAACCTTTCCGTTCACCCCTGGCGAAAAAGACAATTTCCTGCCAAATCGGTAGGAAGTGGGTCCGATTTGAACTACAGGTACATGATCTAAAGCCTATGATTTTTTCAAAAAATGATTTTTAGACTCAAAATATGATGTCTCATCAGAGATCCAATGCAATTTTAGCGAGGCTCAGCCCCTAGTTAAGAACCTTCGTGTCCGTCGTTTTGACCATAGTTTGAAACGGGCATAAAAAATTAAAAAACGATCCGATCAATACAAATCCTTCGTGTGGTGTCTTATTATATGAAATATTTGCAAGGGAAAATACCAACCTTGGTATATTGCAAGTTTCTCAAAAAAACCTTCTCAGAAATGACCTATCATGTTTGAGGTTTCATGGCTTTCGGGCCAAACAACGAGTGTTATGGCCAGAATCGTGGCATAGTTTGTGATAATGTGCCCATATTATGCACATATATGTATCATGGGATGGCGAACAATGTTGCAGGAGAAAGTTTTCCTTTTTGATGTATGGAAAATCCATTTTCTATTTTCCGAGCGTAAAAAACGAGGCGTTTTGTGAAGCAACCACCAAATGACAGTTTTAGAATGGTACCACCATATTTTGTAAAAATATTAGACCTTCTTACATAGACAATGTCCCAACCAGGGAATCTCAAACCTTTCCGTTTACCCCTGGCGAAAAAGACAAATTCCTGCCGAATCGGTAGGAAGTGGGTCTGGTTTGACTACATGTACATGATCTGATGCTCTTGATTTTTGGCAAAAATCATTTTTAGACTCACAATATGCTGTTTCTTCAGAGATCCAATGCAAGTTTAGCGAGGCTCGGTCCCTAGCTAACAACCTCCGTGCCCGCTGTTTTGACCATAGTCGCTACTATAGACTAATATGGGATTAGTAAATCCACTATTTTAAAATAGTCAAAGTATTTCTAGTTAACATGCTAAGTTGATCTACTGAATTATTTCAGACTTATTATGAAAAAGATACAAAAAAATTAAGAAAACAGAAAAAAGAAAAAAGAAAAAAGAAAAGAAGAAAAGAAGAAAAAAATCCTAACTGGCCAGCCGAGCAGCCCGGCTGTAATCTACCAGATAGAAAGTTCAACCCGGCTCAAGAATACCTTGTCTGCTTATTGGGCCGGATATAATTGTTATCTATGGCCAAGGTCCAATAGTCGATTTATATGTTAATAAGACATGGGCGCTATTTTAAACATGAAAGGAACCATGGTGTGGTGGTTTCCATCGGTCGTGGAGTGAGGTTGGTCACCGATTCGATTCTCAGCTGATCCTCTTTTGTCCGTTATTTCAAAAAAAAGGAGGCGGGTCTGGTTGCAAAGGACTTGGTGTCAAGCGTGTCCATATTAAGACATGTAGGTATACAAATATTGACACATGTACATGACATATGACATGTAGATTTAACTTTTGTTGTGTCCGAGACAGTCATTTTAAAGTAACATATTTTACAAACTATGACGATTTAAATTGGTCAAAGTTAGCTATAAAAAATGCTCCAAGCTGCATCATGCAGGTTATGACGATTTCGTATGATGAAATTACAACAATTTCTACACAAATCGTCGTAAGTCTATAGGATTTTGACCTCTTCACACGGCCTATAACCATCTTATGCAAAATCGTCATAGATCTATGACGATTTCATTTCCCGTCACTATGAGAAGGTCATAAGTGAACACATTTCTTGTAGTGTTAGATGGGAATACTTGGTGGAAAATGGTTATGAAAATCTTAGAATGATGAGTCATTCTACTAAGATGTTTTGACATGTGTTTCCGAACACCAGATGATTTTGATGATGAAAATGTTGAGGCATGAGCCTTAGCCCTTTATAAAACTGATGGTTGTCTGGATGCGAAACCATTCCAATTTTACCATACAACCACAATACCCGAAATTTGGGTAGGACTTGACTGGAAACTTATATACCTTAGTATGGTTCCCTCACGGCCAAGGTCTGAGCTGAGGCTACCTTGTGAAGATTGTCCACCTGTGCAGTACCTAAGATGACAGTTGGTCATGGTTGGGAGGCCAAACTCACAGGAGAGGTGCCTATACTAGGGCGTGTAATGGAAAGGTTAGGATTGATTATTCGCATACTGAGTATGGTGAATTCAGGATTTGTTCCTGACGGATGTATCGAATATTGTGGTGAAAGTGTATAATCTCTGCAGAGTGTCAAACTATTCGAATAGCTGCGTCCGCGGTTATGGACAGTTGGAGTGGCCATACTGTTCCCCCGTAAAATGTTTTTAAAATGACTTGTGAAATGAATTGAGATTTTGACTTGACCACAACAGAGTTGTCATATGAAATTCAAGTTCCCACTTAGGTGTTATAAAATTTCAACTAGCTTTTCTTGCTTCTGAACTTAGTAGAAGTAAATCTGGCTTTTTGCAAAACAACCCTAGAGCTTAGTGTCCTACTACAAAAACCCCCCTTCACTTGTTAGTATTAGTTTGCGAGTACTTAAAGAGTACTCATGGCTTTGTCTCTGGCTATTCCCGTGGCCAGACTATGAAGAGGAGTATCAGGACAAAGGACCCCAGGAAGGTTACGAAAACTAGAATCATCTCCCATCGTCAGCATTGCCTGTGACCCCGAAGATGGAGCTTCACCTACGCTACAATTATTATTACGTATTTCCTCTATTTGAGTTGTATTAAGAACTGGATCATGAGATCCTTATTTGTGTAAGACCTTATGTATGGTTTGTAATGGATGATGTACTGTGATATCCAAATCTGTTATGTCTCGCAAAAATGGTAATCCTGGGATTGCGATGTATGACATATCAGGCATCTGGGATTAAAAATCCGGGTGTTGAAACTTTCCGACCAGAGCGCTCACTCGTGTCCATCTAGAGCACCGCCATAGATAACATAGACTATGGTGTACTACGTTTCCCTGTCCCCGCACGTGTACACGTTCCCATCCACATCGACGATTAAAACAATAAGTAAACTACTAATACAAGCCATTACTATATTTATTTTTGGATTAATTATTTTTAGAAATTTAAAATGCATGTAACTGAGAATAAAAGATGTTTCTTATGCTTAACAATGGACCAGGTTTCATGGATTCACTTGTATAGTCTCTCATAAATATAGTGACACGAATATAACCTTTTACAATAAGATAATATTGATCCAACTTCTATATATTTGATACACATCACGTTTGAGACGATGCAATACATACCACAAATACTTCTCTAGTAAGAGAAAACTCCATAAATTAGATTTAAATTAAAAAGAGTATTGTCTTTGCTACTTTGCATGATGTTGAATATCAAATATGCCACCTCAAACAAATGAGATCACTTTTGACATCACTAGGTGGATGTAACATGTGGATTCATTTATTCCTATTGAGGTAACAACGAAAACATAAAAAACCATTATAGGTGCCAAATTTTCTGTCACTATTCAGTCACTACTACTAGTTACTTCATCTAATGCACATGCTCCCCCTCAAGAGCCCTCACATACTAGGTTGATCAGGACATGTATACCAGAATAGGTAGCAATATACATCTACAAATCAAACACAAACTGAAAGTCGTAATATCATATAATCATCAACATATCCACCAATAAGGAATTACATATATGACTATAATCATATAAGTCAACTCTTATGATTCTAAAACAATGATAACGCAAGAGAGAAATAGATCATGCCACTGCCACAAATATCCCGATGGTGGGATACTTCCTATTCATCATGGATACGGCGAAGATGTTATTGGAGAGGTTGGAGATGCAACCAGGGCACGGTTTTAGGTAAATATGTATCACCCCCCGAACGGCTTTTCTTTGGAAAACTATAATTTAAAGAAACATATAGAGATGCCACCATAATAGAGTTGCAAGAAGGTGTTCGCTTAGTGCTTACTTTATGGCTAAAACTAGTGACAAAAGCAGGATAAACAAATTATTTTGTTAGGCATGAAGATGCTATTGTTCAGGGAGACAATGATTTGCTTTTGTGTGCTACTATTTTTTATACGATTTTTTGTGCTAGTGATAACATTGAACATTTTATATTTGATATCCTAGTTCCTTCTAGTCTTTATAGTTTTGATACAGAGAAACTTGTTAAAAGTTTTAGTCTAGAGAATAGCAAGTACGCATTTTCCAAATGAAACCAAACAAAGCTCCTGGTCCAGATGGCCTACCGATTGAGGTTTATCAAAATTTTGGGGATATAGCAAGTGGGAACAACTCAACTTATGTTGTTTAATTTTTTTATCATAACACACTTGATATATCTAGGATTAATTATGGGGTCTTATATCTTATTTCGAAATGGGTGCTGATAAGTTTCAAACTTATATACCAATCTTCTCGGTAAATTTAATCTTAAAAAATTACTAAGGTAATCAACAATGGATTGAGTTTTGTACCTTATTATAAGAACCTAGTTTTTCATCAGGCATTCTCATCCACCAACGACTCTTTCCATCCCTACCAACGGCCATTTTGATCGTTCTTCTTAATTTCCTATTAGATACCACCAACGAGGACGTCTCTTTGAGACCTTCGATGTGGGGTACTCTCTTACCCAGTTCAAAGATAATATCGTGAAATTTATTTTATAGCTTTATCTTACCCTAAAATTGGTGACATTCATGTGATTTTCTGAGCCAAACCTCTTCCCAATAATATGAGTACACGGTTGCATCGGGATCGTCGAACTAGTCGAAATTGACTACTCAATTTCTCAAATAAGAGTACAGATGCATTATGTAAAGTTCTTTTTCTAGACTAATGGCTAAGATTAAATAGATTGCAAAAAATATTATTTTAATTAAAATCCTCCTAGCTTTATCATCGAAGGGGTATGCCTCCATCCTCCATGCCTATCTCTTTTTTCCTCCATGATATGTTTCCCCACGGTCGACCTTAGGCCCACTTGGAATTTTATTCTTGTTCCATGGGACGCCCATCCCCTCTATGTCATATGTTCCCTCACCATGCCATAGATCCAGACTCCCTCTTGAGATGTGCCCTAATGTTGGTGCTGGAGGGACGAGGAGAGGAGGCATACTAAGAACAAGACAAACAAGGAAGAATATGATAATAAAAGATACATTATCCTCACCAGCATATATCTCATGGATTTCTTATGTTCTTGCCACTGAGGTATCAGTTTTCATCTCCATTCAACATCGACACCATCTATAAAGTCAAATGTAAGTTGGGATTGTGCGTATTGTATGTTACACCATCACTAATTCCTTACCTCTAAATGATGTTTTATGAAAACTTTCTATTCAATATAGATCACTCATAAGATGATTACATCCTTTGGGTTACTATATGCATAATGCTTTTGACTTAGAGCACATATTCGTGTGGTACTCGTGACTTTGAGGCCTATCCCCTTGATTAGTAGACAAATGATAAGCTATTAATGATAGTTAGAAGTAGTGTTTTCGGATAATAGCTCCATATCATGCTTTCACTCATGGACATGGTTCTAGGATGCCATAGTTCGCCCTGGTGTACCTTTGAATGCACCATATTCCTGATATATGATAGTTCACTTTTCTACGTTCTTGATAAAGAAATCCCATCATGAGTGAATCTTGCATTTTCAAGGAGGCGATCCTCACTTTGTGAGTGTATGGTCCTCCGGGTCCATCCTCATGTTATGGTCCTTTCACACAATGAGGTATAGAAAGTGGTCCGGGTGAGACGTAACCCCCTAGCTTTGCCGACAGTAGCTTGAAGAGCAGCTCTTGTTTTTAGGTGCTTTATCTAATTCTTCTAGTGCATCTCCATGCCTATTCAAGGATGGGTTTCATGGAGTTTGGATTTAAAACTCATGTTTGGTTATGTTGGCTTTCATGGATGATATTTGATGAGTAGTTTCACAAGCCAACAACTTCATATTGTTTATAGGATTTCGTTCACTAGTAAATGGTGACTTCATTATCTTAGATTAAATGAGTGTAGGTAAACCTATTAGACTATGGGTTAAGATAACTTTGGAGTTCACTTGTTCAATGATACTTGGAGAACCTTAGATCATGTGATCTTAGTAACTTTTTCCTAGGTAACCCTGACATGACCTAGTGTAATGATGGTAAGTGATTTACAACTTGTAGATAAACTATTTTCAAAATTTGTATGGGGTATTATGCTTGCTTTCAATCCCTCTTGTACTTGCTACTTTCTGAGTTCTTTGAACTCACACTTGCAATGTGGTTGTTGCTGGCGTGAGAAGTATTGTTATTGACATGGGTATGCCCTACGGGTGCCCGATGTTAGCCTACCCGGTCTGGCCTGGCATAAGCCCATGAAGAAGGAGTACATCTATCATAAAGCCCGGGAGAATTTTGGGTGGCCAAAGCCCAGTAAGGATTTGACTCCTTGGCGGATATGTCTTCTTAGATAGAAACTTGAAGGGAGAAACCCTAAACTTGTAACCGACTCAGCCTATCCCCGAGACCTGGCCTATCTATATAAAGTCTAGGAGGGCACTACGAGGAGGACCAACCTCATAACCTAGCACACATCTCGCCAGATTCATTCTGCACACCCCTGTAACCTTAAGCATCGCCATTAATCGAGAGCAGCCAAGCAGGAGTAGGGTTTTCCCTCCGGGGGCCTAAACCTGGGAAACACTATGCCCCGCATTGCTTGTCTGTTAACCGTTCCACGATCTCCAGCGTCCCCTCCTTATGCAAAACCCAAGTCCATAACAATGAGCATTGACGAGTCAAACCCTCGTCAATTGGCGCCGTCTATGGGAATTGGAGATGTTGATGTTGCGGTCATGACGGCCCCATCCACTGCGATCTTCGACTCCTCTACAATGGAGAACCACCTCCTCTTTGGTGCCATCGACTTCACCGCCCACTCTTCAGCAACCCGCCAAGACTTTGATTCTGTAGGAGACGGAGTCGACATGATGTTCGGGATCCTATGCTTCCTGGTGGGCAAGGTTGGCACCCTTTGCCTCCCTGAACGGGTGGTGCCTCCCGCAATCACACCTGCTTCATGGGTGCCTCCAATCCGTGTCTTAAGCGCACCTTCGCTGACGTATGGCCCGTATGACAACAACAACTGCAACTCCGATCTATGCGAACCTCCTACGGAGGAAGGAACCTACAGTTCCGTATCTGAGAGGTACGGGAGCAACAATATCCCCCACCGCTTCATGTGCGCAGCCATCATCGATGCCCACGGCGATAATGGAGCCAACCCACCGGCTCCCCCTAACGCTGCAAACGGAGGCCCTACCCCTCCTCCTCCTAATCCTCCAAACCCTAACGCCACCAACGATGACGATATGGCTTGGCAGGAGATTCACCCCAGCGAGGATGAGTGGGAGAGGGTTTGAGAGGCCATAGGGGGAAATCCTCTACCGATGGACGCCTCACGTGACATGCTGATGGGCTACCATTGGATCCTCTTGAAGTAGCACAACCGATAGGTCGCACAACATAAAGAGCTCAAACAACGTCAGAGGGCAGCCGACGAATCAAGCGCTCTATGAGCCGCGCTCTCCTTCATCGGAGGGTCCTCCTCCAAAGGCTACGACGGCCACACCGCTTATAAGAGCCGTTCTTAGCTGGAGTGCATGGACCCTAGCGCCAGACGCGAGGCCACCAAGGCACTCAACCTGTCCTTCATGTCGATGGACTCACAGGGCAACATGATGCCGAAAACACCATAGGACACGGTCATAGCAGCTACTATGTACTTGATCGCCAATCAATCACCAGCCAGGGATCCACGATCCATCGTGCATAAGTCGACAATCGCAGGCCTTGGACTTGTTGGAGCCGCGTTGACTGGAGAAGAACCTCCGGAGCCGAAGAAAAAGGCCGCGGTAAAATTTATGAAGAGCCGCATGCCCTCATCCGATGAGGACGACCATGACTTGTCGCGGCGATGCCGCAGCCCACGGTGAAGGAGACTCAACTATGATGCTCGCGATGAGCTCAGACAGGGCAAGATTGATAAATGACAGGCAAAATGCACATGCTCCACAAAGTCGGAGGAAGAAGATACGGAGCTCTGCGGTGCCAGATGCTTCAGCCCGGCCATACGGCAGACTCGGATACCTAAAGGCTTCAAGCTACTGTCGGACAACCCGAAGTTCGACGGCCTACAGGAGCTGAAGATCTGGCTAGAGGACCACATCTCGTCGATCAAGCTGCATGGTGGGAGCAAGAACATAGCCATGCAATGCCTTCAACTACAGTTGAAGGGTGTGGCTAGAGCCTGGCTAAATAACCTTCCCTATGAATCCATTCACAGTTGGGAGGATCTGGTCTATAGCTTCATCCGCAACTTCAAGGGCACCTGCAAGAGATCATCCTCCATCGAAGGGTTGCGCGCCTGCTGCCAATGGGCCAATGAGTCAATCCGCTCCTACGTCCAACGCTGGTCCTTCGTCAAGAACTCTATTGAAGACATCTCGGAGGAAAGGGTAATCGACGCCTTTAACGACGGCATAAGGCACTGCGAGCTTACAGAGGAGCTGGGCCGGATCAAGCCCAAAACCATCGATCACCTGATGGACATAGCCAACCATTGGGCTGATGGTGAGGATGCCATCAACCGAACACGTTCGGATGACGAAGATGATCTTGGACGCCAACGTGATTGCCGAGGAAAAAGAAGAGAGTGCGTCTATGATGATCGCGAGGAAATCGACACGGTCACGGCTGTCTACGCCGATCGCCGCGACGATGGGAACCGCAGCAATGGCTACCGTAGCTGCAGCTACCGTGACAATGGGAAAACCACGCATTCGTGGCAACGTCGCACTCGAGACGACGATCTGTCTGTGTTTTAAAAGATGTCAGGTCCCTGCACCATCCACTTCTACATTGAAAAACACGATGGCAAGAAGAAAGCTAGCCACCTTATCAAGGACTGCAGAGAGTTCCAGAAGCTCCATGAGGGATACGCCTAGCTGTGGCATGATGCAGTAAATTAAGGGTTCGAATCTGCCCCTGGCCCATCGCATATGGCGCCCCACCACCACCACCTGGGGGACCCGCACAGCCTGCGGCTGTGCCGGTCCAGAACAATGGAGTAGAACAGTACCCACGACCATTGGGTGCCACGAAGATACAAAAGAGGCGTTTGTCCAACGGGATCCAGAAAACAATCACCCGCTAGATAAACCCGGCCTTCACGTCTCCGCCAGCCATACCTGAGTACCTCAGTGGCTCGGAGTCATGCATCACCTTCGACCCATCAGATCACCCCCATCAAATCCCTCGCCCAGGCCATTCAGCCCTGGTGCTTGAGGCATAGATTGACAGATTCGATATGAGTCGCGTATTCATGGATGGTGGTAGAGGCATCAATCTTATGTTCGCCAGCACACTCGAAGCTATGCGGATCCCGCTTAACAACCTGGAAGCATCGGATACAACCTTCCATGGAATAGTCCTAGGGAAAGGAGTGTACCCCCTGGGTAAAATATGGCTCGACATCATCTTCGGCACCCCTAAGAACTTCAGGCGTGAGCGGCTTGAGTTCGAGGTGGTCAACGCGCCCTCGCAATACCACACCATCCTCGGCCGTGTGGCATTCGTAAGATTCTTGGCAGTACCGCACTATGCGTACCTCCTGCTAAAGATGCCAGGACCCAACAACGCCATCATCGTCCCAGGAAGCTTCACCAAGTACGATAGCTGTGACAGAAACTTCAACAAAATATCCCAGTCCTACGGCATGCAAGAGGAACTCGCGAGGTTAAAGGAGTCGACAGACAACGGTTTTCCACACAAGCAGAACGCACCCGACCTGTCCTTCGACTCCACGGTCAATACCAAGGCGGTGCAGGTCCACCCGACGGATCCCACCAAGAAGGATCTGATCTCCAACAATCTGAGTCCCGCATAGGAACTCACACTCGTCGAATTCCTCTGTGAGCGCTGGAAAATCTTCGCCTAGTGTCCTGTACACATGCTAGGAGTTCCTAGGGAATTCGCGAGCATGTACTCAATGTATAACCGGATGTGTGTCCAGTCAAGCAGACGATGTGTCGATTGTCCAAGGGAAGAGCGTATGCAATTGGTATCAAAGTCAATAGACTCCTCGATGCTAATTTCATACGGGAGATCAAACAAAGCACCTGGGTAGCTAACCCCGTGCTAGTCCCCAAGAAGGACACGGACATCCTGCGGATGTGTGTGGACTTTACGGCCCTTAACAAGCACTGCCCAAAGGACCACTTTCCCCTACCGTGGATCGACCAAATCATCTAATCTACCGCGGGATGCGAATGACTCTTGTTCCGAGATGCCTACTCATACTACAATCATATTTGACTAAGGGTTGAGGATCAAGAAAAGACGACATTCATTACGCTATTCGAAGTCTTTTTCTACAACACAATGCCTTTCAGGCTCAAGAAAGCAGGCACAACCTATCAAAGGTGCATGCATGCCTGTCTAAAGAATCAAATTGCTCGAAACATTTAGGTCTATGTAGACGACATAGTGGTAAAGACCCAGGAGAGCCAAACATTGATCGACAATCTCTGCGAGACGTTCGACAACCTCAATTGATACAAGATCAAGCTAAACCCGGGAAAGTGCTCCTTCGGCGTCGCATCCGGACAATTGCTCGATTACTTCATCTCCGAGAGGGGTATCAAGGCCTACCTGAAGAAAATCAAGGCTATACTATCCATGGAGAAGCCGAAGAACGTCAAAGGAGTCCAGCAGCTAGATGGCCAAATCGCAGCGCTCAGCAGGTTCATCAGCCGCATGGGCAAAAAGGCTCTCCCCTTCTACCGGCTGCTCCACAAGTATGATAAATTCGATTGGACGGCTAAGTCTGATGAGGCATTCAAAGAACTCAACGTCTTCTCTCTACATCTCCCGTAATGGTGACGCTGATAGCTCTGAGATTCTACACATTTTTTTATGGTTTCTATCAATGGTTTTCATTTGGATTTGATGGTTTTCTAGCTTTACCTAACACTAATACTTTGGTAGCAAACAAAACTTGGTTTTTAATGCGTGTTTCAGGTTCTGAACGTCAACAGAGGGATAGCAAAAACAAAATATTCAGGCGAAAACAAGCAAGTCCCTTTTTGGAAGCAATCGAGGGGAATTCACTACAAGTTTAACAACCAACTATAGGGCTGTCGCCATATAGTTGCCGCCGTATAGTTGCCATCTCCTTAGTCTTATTAAAGGGGAAAACTTTTGTGAAGAGGCCAAGGTCAAAAACAGAACACACGAGCCGTCATACCATCCAGATGGGAGCCTCCATACACACGAGCCACAATATGAAGACGTTCTTCATATTGCTCCATGATTTTCGATCTCCTAGCCACCACACCTCCATAGCCATTACTTGTACTTGAGAGAGAGAGAGAGAGAGAGATCTCCACTTTGCAAGATTAGGGTTTGAAATTGTTCTTCCTATCTTGAATTGTGTTGGATTTGTTTCTATTTATTATTGTGGATCTCCACGGTAATATCGAGAAGAACTCCCTTTATTTAATTATATAGATGATGCTTTCTTATCTCATGTGTGAGTAAGTTCCCTTGGGCATGGGAGATGTAGGGGATTGGTGAGATGTGATGTGCCTATATATTTTCCATCAAGTTTGTGGTTAATTCTAATTACTATATTATGTGTGCTTGACTATTTGTGGCATGCTTAATGCCTGTTGTCCAATTAATGGCCCAGACAACATGATACTTTGTTCTACACAGATAGAATCTTGTTTGCTAGCAGACCGGCAACCCTCGAGTGACACGGGGATATCAATGGGAAACTAGTTTGACTTGAGGATAACGAGGAACCACCGAGTTTATTGCATTAGTCCGATCCAAGGAGCTTAATTGCTAAGCAACAAGAAGGATCTTAATCGTCTAGTGACTGACCATGGTTGTGGTAAACAGGCTAGTAGGATTATTGAAGTTGGGATGAAATCTACCAAGAGGAGTTCCGGCTAATTATGGGTTGCTTGCCTACACACATACTTATAAGATTATAATTGTTACACTTATTACTCATTCACCCGGCACATTCACTATCACCATGAACTGAAACTCCCCGCGTCTACTTCATCATCTGCAGAAAACAACAAACAAATCGTTCATTACTTTTTATGCTTTTTATTTCTGAAGTTTACATTTTAGTTTTATTCAAGTACTTCCGTTTAAATCCAAATTATATTCTCATTCTCAACACTTGAAGTCAATTCACTCGAAGACGTGTGACAACTTCGGGTACGATAGAGACTTCACCAATAAACATTTACCTTTGGGCTCCATGTGGTATCGAGATCTGAATTTCAGAACTAGCTACAAACGATCTGTGCACTTGCAGTCAGCAAGCTATTTTCTGGCGCCGTTGCCGGGGAGCTAAGCGCTAAGTGAGATATATCTTGACATTTCAGGTGTTACTATTACAAGATGTTCTCCTTAGGAGACAAAGGGTCTACACGCTCTGGTAGGGCTTATCTACCAGATTATTTTGAACGCGTGCCTACTCAGAGGTGCGAGGAAATTATTGAAAAACTTTTGAGATCAAACAGAGTTGAAGTTGACAACCTAAGTGACTTCATGGAAATAATGTCCATTCATAGGACAACACCCAAGAAAACTGAGAAGACTCTCAGAGAATATAGTGCTCCAAACTCTGCATTTCTTAAACAACCAATAGAATTTCCTAATCCTGGAGTTAGGGAATATTGATTTGACGGTGAAATGATTAAAATTTTGCAGTAAAAATATTTCAGTGGAAGGGAAGATGAAGACCCAGGAAGGCATCTTAGATTGTTCGACGATGTGATAACATCACTTGGACCAAAAGGTTTGCCAAGAGAATTCTCTCGTATGAAATTATTTTGTTGGTCTCTCAAAGGTAAAGCTCTAGACTGGTTATATTCTCTTCCTCGCCATTATATTAAATGTTCGGAAAATTGCATCGTCAATTTCATAAACAGGTTTAATCCTTTTGCAAAGGTAACGGAACTTAGAAAGAATATAGGCAATTTTGGTCATAACGTGGGAGAAAACTATCCACAAGCCTGGGAAAGATTTTTTGGAATGATTAATAGTATCCCTAATCATGGCTATTCTGAGTCAACTGTTTGCCACATATTTTACCACGTTCTTAATACCCAATGCAGAGAGTTGCTAGATTCATTAGCAGGAGGATCGATAAATACTTTAACTATTAAATAATGTTTAGAATTAATGGCTACTAGGGCTAAAAATGATTCTTTATATAATCTCGATTTTGGCACTAAGCCGGAAGAGGGAATACTTCGTATAAATCCGGATCTTATGCCTGAAGTGCGTAAAGCCATGAAAGAAAAAGATATACCTTGAGAGCTTGTCAAGGAAAACAAAGTAGATTTATTACAACTTTTAACTGAAGAAGATGAAACTAGAAAAGTTTTTCAAGAATTGAAACATCGATAGACAAAGTATTATAATAACTTGCATAAGCAATTTCAAAGACATAAAAAGATTTTGGCCAAACTTACAGAAAATTATGAGGAAATTGGCCAAGAAATAAAATTATTTAACAAGTACCTCAGTATGATTGGCACCCAATGTGAACAAATAGCGTCTGGTTATCAAATTTTTGTTCGTGATGATATAAATATTCCTATTTCTACTAATGTTGTTACAATAAGAGGTGCAGTTGTAAAAGGACCATTAGGACCACCGGAATATGAAGCTGAAAAGGATCGAAAGGAAAAATCCTTACTTAAAGCAAGTCAGGAAGATGGTAGCACCCCGGGAATTTCACTATTAGAAAATCGCATGTTGTTTTGCATCATCATGCATGGTACTGCCTCTAAGAGTATTTTAGTAAACCTATTTTTGTTTGCAAAGTCTTTCCTCTTATATTAAAATTAAAAACATATTATTTTCTTCTATTTCCAATGGTGTAAAACTATTTACAAATGTTTCTGAAAATAATAAAAATAATAATAAGGTTTTAAATAATTAAAAAAGGAATCCTAAACCTAAACCGGCCAGGCCCAACAGGCCCAGCCAGTTGGACCACCTAAACCCTAGATCCCCATTTGCCTCAACCAGACCCACTCCTTCCTCACCCCAGCCGCCAGGAACCCCGCCGCCAGTCCCACCATGTCTCCACGCCTCCACCCCAGCCCTACGTGGTCAATCCGACCATCCCACACGCATGCAAGTCACAACCCATCCCCTTCCCGACACGACCCCGTCCACAAGCCACTCATCCCGCGTCTGCCCTGGCCCCACCTCGCTCACGTCTCCCTCACCTTCCCGCACGACCGCGTCCACCCTCGCCTCCCCTCTCCTCTCGATTCTCTCCCCCCATCAGGATACCATCGCCTTCCTCGCTCGGCACCGCCGCCGCCTGGGCCTCGCCCCGCCATTCCTCCGAGGCCACAAGCCGCCAGTCATGCTCCCTCTCCACCGGCCGCTAGTCACGCTCCCTCTCTGCCGGTCGTGGCTTGTACCCTCCTCCCGCGCCCAGCGCCTCCCTGTCGAGATCCTCCGCCCCGCCTCCAGCAAACCCGGTCGCCGCCCAGGTCCACCCCTCCCTCTCCAACGCTCCCTGGCCTAAAGCTCACCATCGACCTGTCATCCTTCTCGTCTGCTCACGTCACTGGCCAGGACCTCCTCCCCGTCGTCTCCTCCTCTGGCCCGAGCTCCGTCGTCGAGCTGTCGCGACTGTGTGGTCCTGCCCAGTTTCTGCATCGCCGTGCGCCTCCTCGTCGAGCCGTCGTCCCTGCTTCTCTGACCCCGCGTGGCCGCGTTGAGGCCTCCTCGCGCCAGGCCCGACACCTCTCTCCTCTGCAGGTGTCGCGTGCTGCCACTGCATCGCCTGCAAGTCCCGCCTCCCTCTGTCGCCTTGCACGCTTGCCGCCCCTCGTCATGTTCACCCCGTGCACGCAGATAGCAAAAGTCCACCTCGCTGCATGCCCAACACAGGAATCATCTCCAGGAGATCCTTGTTAATTTGTCGGTGTGTGTACAAGTAACTGCTTTGAGTCGCGACCCTCGCCGACCCGAGTCAGCTGGACAAGGCCTCTGTCAAGATCTTCGTCATGGGACACCAAGATCTACCGCATGGAGACCGAAGGCCCCGAAGCTCGATTCGAAGACCGATCCTGGCGAGACCGAACCCGTCGAACCCTCGAAACCCCAAGATCGCCGAGACCCCTCATGTGTGACCTCTTTCCGAGACCTTATTTTTATAAATGAAATAAATATCTTGTTGCATATGAATTGAGTATCCTTACATACATATTGTGGGTTGGGAGTATGTTGTCGACTCATCTAATAATAAATATGGAGAACATATGCGGGTGAATCTAGTCTAATATTGGTCCCATTTAAAATTGTGTAGCGAATCGGTGATATATTTTGCCATGTTAAAACAACATTTAAATTGCGGGTATCTATACAACTAGAACTATATAATTAATTGTCGGGACCCCGGTTCCACTTAATATTGCCTAATTGCATCGCACCTTTGCCATGTCGTGCATCATACATGTATCATGTCGATCTTCTGTCGTACTATTAAATAGTGCATCCGGTGTTTCTTCTAGTGCTTTGCTTCTTCACGGATTGGGCCGATGAGTTGATGCGAGTGTCGACCCGATCTTTGGATAAACCTTCGACAATGTTTTTCAGGCGAGCATTCTCCCCCTTTCTACCTATTTTACATTTCTAGTCTTTATTTCCTCCTGTTAATCTATTGCTATCTGTGTTGCGATGCTCTAGTTTCCATAACCGCGATATCCCTTGCAGCCTTATATTGCCGTGGACACATCCTATTACCTGTTGTTTGGTAGATAGTTGGACTTGCGTGTCGTAGTTGCTTGCTCAAGTGCTGTTGCGTGTCGTCAAGTACCACAGTTGTTGGAAGACTGCCACATGCTTTATGTTGGAGATGATCATGGCTTTAATTATCATTTAATAACTAAAATTGAAGTAGGTAAATACGCTGAGGCACAGGAGGGCAATAGATGTTATTTGGTCTTTAACCATCCACTTGTGTCCCGTAGGACCCCGAGTACTTGATACCTGTTCTTTGAATATTCGCACTATCCGCATGTGGGACCATGAATCCCCCTAGCCAGAGCTTGAGTCATATATTATTTCTTGGGGCCACAAACTAGTTTGGGGCTTTATTACTATCCTGTACTTATGCCATGCTTTACTGCTTTATATACGATTGCGCGTGGAGCGCCTGTACTGTTTTGGACCGTGGCACGATTACACGGTATCGACAAGCCTAGTCACACTTTCGGGTTCCCAGTCGTTTATAGCCGTTCTCGCAAACCTCTGGGTCCGCTCGAGCCGCCAACTTCAGAGTGGTATCTTGGTGGGGTGGCCCCCTGAAATATTATATGAATCTTGCAATTGCTCTGTCGTGATGCCTTGTTGGGTTTTCATTTGGTTTTTCCCGAGGTTGTTCGTGCGTGTGTTGCTATTTGTGCCCCCTGCAGGGTAAAAACTTTCTGAAAGCCATGTCCGCGGTTATGGACGACTTGGAGCACAGTATCTCGATCATAGACAACTATAACCAAAGGAGTGCTATAAATTTGACTTTATAATGACTAGTAATCAGCTTCACTACAACGGAATAGCTAAATAAAAGTGCCAACAACTGCTGGATTTGGGTTGTCACCTGTTACAATTGTATCTGACTAGTAAGTATTGCAACTACAACAGAATGGTTAACTAAAACTGCCCACTGTTTATAATATCAGAATGACCCATGCTATCTATATCTGACTAGTAATTGTTGCAACTATAACGGAATGAATAAAACTGCCAACTGTGTGAGTTCCTCGGTTGACTTCCTCGTTTGGTCTCGAGGGGGAAATACCAGGATGGGTATGCTTGGTGATAGTTTCAGATTGTATCCGAATAGGTCTTTCTTATCCCTATCTAATAGTCGCCAGTTGTATTGAGTCTCTATAGGTTGTTTAGTGCATGCTGCGCTGCCGCTTCAGTCCACCATACCTATGTAGGCGAGGACCGCCAAATTCTAGTCTCACCGTGTACTGGCCTCAGTACTGACCGCTCTCTTTTTCCCTTTGCCCTTTGTCGGTACCCCTTTTGTTTAAGCAGGTTTTGAGATCGACATCGTTAGCAGGATTACCCTTCCGGCTTGGCCTGGGCAGGGTTATGGACGCCATTGGTTATTCTTTAGGGCTCTTAGCTCAATTTGCATCTTGTCCGTACTCAGACGCTGTATCGTTTTAAGGGTGATTTGGATCTTTGTATTGTATATATGTATTCTTGACTCTTTGAGTCATTGTTGTATATATCTGTTCTGTGGGTTCCATCGTGGACTATTGTGTAATGGTATTACTTCGTTTTCCACCCGCACGAAAGTGCCTGGTGGGCACCTTTGAATCGTTTCTATGCGGGTTTGGCGGGAATCGCTGAAACTTGCATAGGGACGATTCTGAGGGTGTTACAAAGATGATACATTAGTGGATCCTCAAGATGAGACTGCTCAAGACACACAAGATCAAACCTTGGAGGAGAAGAATGATGCATAGGATGACAATTATATAATTCTGATGCAGAAACTGTTGATCTAGAAGAGGAAAAGGACACAAGCAAAGAAGATGAAGTTGTTGCAATAGAAAATAAGAAAAATGATAAGCAAAAACCAAAGAAAGCTACTAAAGAGCCTGATCCTCCAAAAAAGGTAAAATACAAAGGTAAGAAACTTCCATTTCCAGATCGCAAAAACAAAGCACCGAATCCAGTAATTTATGATTCTTTCGCAAAGGCACTTAATAAATTTCGTCTAGAAATTCCATTTGCGGATGCAATAAAAGTGCCTGAATATTCTAAATTTCTTCGAGATATTCTTAATAGAAAGAGAGAGATAACTGAACCTATCGCCATGGTGACTAGTTACCCTGCTAATGGGAGATTATTGTCTGAGTCAGGAGATCCCGCTATACCAACTATTTCATGTTCAATAAGCAAAACTGATATCCATAATTCTTTATGTGATTTTGGTACAGGAGTTAGTGTACTGCCATACTCCCTCTATAAAAAGCTAGGATTAGGGGAATACTCCCCCACTTCTATCACTTTACAGATGGCTGTAAAATCCACTAAACAACCCGTTGGTATGATTGAGGATGTTCTACTTAGAATAGATGAGCATGTTATTCCCGCTGATTTTATTATTCTCGAAATGCCAGAGGATGAAAGATTATCTATAATACTTGGAAGAACTTTTCTTAGTACTACATGAGAATCAGTTGATTGTGCTACAGGGAAAATAATCTTCAATGTTTATGATGCTAAAATAATCCGGTATTTTCCAAAGAAACTAGAAGCAGGAGAGAGTTATGTTCCACTAGCAAAACGAGTTCACATGGTAAGCGCCTTTGTTAAAGGGCAACCGGTAAGAATTCGAGAACAGAAAAGGAGTTGAAATATTCTACCATTTTCAATAAAATATTTAATGGGAGTCAACCCATCATATCAATAAAATTAAATTAAATTAGATAATAAAGTTGTTCATCGCATTCCTACAACTTTTTCACAGACATTTTTGCGGAAGCGCACCCGTAAAAATGCAGCTGTCAAAAAGTAGTAGAAATGCCAACTTAACAAGCATAGATTTAGAGTAGAAAATAAAGTTCGAGTTTTATCTATAGAAACTAGCTCAATATTATTGTCCAAATAAAAAAATGCATCTCTAAATTTTTTGGTGAAAAAGCATGCTACAGAAGGTTTAACGACCAACTATATGGCCGGAATAAAAATTCTCACCGTATAGTTGCGACCGTATAGTTATCGACAAAATTCTCAAAAGTTGG
The DNA here is from genome assembly GCA_023614405.1 of Avena insularis. Lineage (NCBI taxonomy): Eukaryota > Viridiplantae > Streptophyta > Magnoliopsida > Poales > Poaceae > Avena > Avena insularis. The sequence goes on from CM042695.1 coordinate 262,613,874, forward strand.
AGTTTGGATACTGAAAGGTGACGACCAACTATACGGCGGGACCATCTGGTCCGGCCATATAGTTGTGATCGTATAGTTGTGATCTGGCAAAGGGAAACCCTAACCCCGCCACAACTATACGGCGGGAGCTACCCGGCCCGGCCATATAGTTACCGCCGTATAGTTTGGCCCGACCACTTAAACGGGTCGGGGCAGGGCAAGCTTCTTCCTCCCCTCATTATTTCTCTCAACCTCTCCAAAACTCTCAAAACCTCTCAAGAACTCTCAATTCTTCGCGGATTTCGTTCGTTTGAGTGGGGGAATCGATAGATCGGTATGTTTCTCTCCCTACCCATGCTTTATTTTCAAGATTCTATGGTTGAAATCTTCTCATTGAATTAGTGGATGAACTCAAGCTTGATTGATTCTATTTTAATTTCTCACATTAGGATTGAATTCTTCCACGTACAATCGCGCATATATCATGTAGAAACTATATGCCTAAGGTTTTATGTTGAAATTTTTCAGTGCATCAAGATGAACAAGATTGGTAGCCTTTTTCGCAAGAGCAAGCGCCAACATGGTGAGGGCTCGGTGCTCCGGGCTGAGCTCGATAACAAGTATGTCGTGGTTTTGGAAAGGAAGGTGCTGCCCACACGATGGTCCTACAATGGCTTCCTCAAATCAACCGGGTTGAAGGGGGACTTCGACTACCTGTGTGCAAATGCAGGGATCGCCGGCCTCGCGAACGCCAGCCACCACACCTACGAAGGGCTCACCCATGAGTTCCTCGCCTCCTTCTATGACGACTACAGGGAGAAAGGTAATGCATGCATGATAAATTTCACCGTTAACCAATGGCCATATCAAATTACCTATCAAAAATTCTGCAATGCTTATGGATTCCCTCCAGAGGGGAACCAACTGTTAAGAACTTGTATAGCACCTCGAGTGCAGAAACTTGGGTGGTTATTTCTGTTAATGGTGGTAGGGACTTCTACCATAAGAAAATGTCCACCATTCAGAACCCAATCATCCGTTACTTTGCTATGTTTCTTGTTAACACTTTGTTAGGAAGAGGAGATATTGGTTCGATGGCCAATGCAGATATGGCCATGATCACCAAGGCGCTCTTCCCTGATGCGCCGTAGAGTCCCACTCCTGCAGCTCTATTCCTCCAACACCTCCGCCACCAGAGCAACAAAACAAAAGGTGATATTCGTACCGGTGGAATGGTAACCCACCTCATCCAAGCACTTGAAATCGCAATTCCCATTGCACAATCTGTTGATGGCTCCATACTTATGGATGTCAGATATGTAACTTCTTGTGGCTTCCTTAGTGTTTACCGAGTTAACATGAGGCTCTGAGCCTATCAATTTCGTTTCTTAATGATGTGCAGGATGGTCAGGTGCCACTGCCCTGCCCACAAGCCTTCGAGGTTCGGGTAAGGTACCACTGGATCCTCACCAACGATCAAGTGACCGAGATCATGGCGAAGCTCTATCCGGACTCCGAAGAGGAAGAAGGAGGGCGACATGATGAGCAGGAGTAGCAGCAGGAGCAGGAGTACAACCCTGCTTAGGAGGGACAGCAGCAGCATGCGGAGCAGCCTTGGGACCAATGGCCCAATCAGCCACAGCAGCAACAGGGGTTCAACAATGTCCCCCATCAGGAATTTTTGCAGCTCAACCAGCGCATTGGGGAGATCGATCAGACTCTTCATGGAGTTAGTGATGAAGTGAGTGCTTTAACTCACACCTTCGGTAACTTCATGACCTACTTCCCTGACTACTACCAGTAGCACCACCAGCCGCCGCCAAATGACGGCAACAAGTGAGCACGGCAACAGCCTAAGCTTGGGGGAGGTTTTGAAAAACTCCAAATTTGCATTCATATTTTTATTTCTCCTTTTGATTTGTTTTATTTTCCTAGAATAGCATGTTTACTTTCAGCTTGAATTATTAAAACCCAAAACACAAAAAAATTAGTGTAACTTCCAATTGCAATTTGTTTCTTTGTTTTTCTTGGAGATTGCTCAATTTCAGGTGACTTGGCAATAGGGAAATATAGAGAGGATTCGACTCAAGTATGAGAATGAATCAAGGAAGAGGAGGTATGTAACATCTCAGCATTAGAGCTTAGAAATAAGCTGGACACAGATGTGTGCATTGCATTCATGCATAGAAAATCTGGATAATTTTCGCGCTTTTGAACAAAACTTGTCAAAGTGATTGAAGCTTCTCTTAACTTGATGGAATGGAAGTAGATCATCAAGTTGATTGCGATAAGTTTCAATATGATATTTGCTAAAACCTTATTTTTGGGTAAATATGATTTGATCTAAGGGTAGATCAAATGTAATAAAACTAAACCACAATAATTACTTAATGATTAATATTAGGTCCTTAAGAGACCATCTCATAGTATTCATCACAACAAACCATGAATACCAAGCTATGAATATAACTCAAGTAATTAGAATCCAATAACCAAATCTTGATCTATCTTATTCTTATCCATTTCCTACCATGAGCATCATGGTAGTTCTTAACCACTAATTCCTTATCACTTGTTGAGTAGGAAGGAAATCAAGTCAAGACCATTCACCACATATCTTTCTACCCATATCAATCCTTATCATCTCTTTTAAACCAGATTCTAATAATTGTTGTTAATCAATGTTGAGTAATCAACTATTTGTAACATCCCAAAAATATTGATTAAGGATTATCAATTCCAATCATAAAAATTAGGGTTAACAAAAACTTTTGATTAATTAAAATCTTTATGAATGCATGTGTGTATGTGATGATTGTATGAATGCATGAATGGACTTGTGTGATTGTTGTGAATAGCAAGGAATGGTCTAAATATGAAAAACACATCATCTAAATCATTTCCAAGCAAAAACCAATCAAGAGAAATTCAAAAACAAACAAAATAAGCAAATGGTCATTTTTTTGCCAATCTTGCTCACTAGGCCACTTTGAGTGTTTCTACTCCAAGATTTCAAACAGAAATAATCCTAAATCTTTTCACCCCTTGCTAGACCAAGTAAAAGTGAACCAAGTCCCACATTTCAAACTTACAGAAACATTTGGCAACTTGATTGAAATGACAATTCAAAATTGAATCTTTAACATATGTGAAGATCACCATTTCTCAAAACCCAACCAAACCAGTGCACCTTGACCATTCCAAGCAACCAGAGACTACTTAGTATGTAACTAGTACACCCACCAAGTTTGAACCAAAAATTCAAATTTAAATCTCTTTCGGCCATTTCATCAAACACCTTGCAAACACAAATCAAACAAACAACAAACACTATAGTGAGCAGTGTTTTTAGCCTAACTTGTTCCCTCTCTAGGTCACAACACACTCTTAGTAGATCATCTAGCTCAGTTAACAAGTTTTAGCTCACTGTGAGCTTGCCATTACCATCAATGGTGAGCATGCCGAGCCTCACCTTGCCACCCCGTGTCGATAGCCATCTAGGAGCTTCCCTAGCCTCGCCAACCTTGTCTGGGACATTTACCACCGTCCACAGCCACCCCTATCCAACGCCAACGCACAACCAGCCTCTAGACCACTCTAGAACCGCCGCGCCCTATGCCTCTATGCCATGCCGAGAGCGTGCCAGAGTGCGGCACTCGACACTCAACCACAGACCACGCACCACCCTTGCCGCTTGCGTGCGTGATCACCACCGTCCCAGGAACCGCCAGGACATGCCCGTTTGTCGCCCTATGACCAGGAGAGCCCGTGCGCCATTAAAACTTCCGTCAGACCTACCCAGAGCACCGTAGCGTTCTGACCATCTCGCACCTCCCCACACCTCGCAACCATGCCATTGAGCTTCACCAGGGAGCACAACACCGCCCCTACCATAGCCCATGCCATTAGCCCACTGTGACGACGACCATGACGAGCTCCACCTGCAACCTTCGGTCCCCTTGTCGCACTATTAATAGAGGCCACCCCCATTCGATTTCTTCACACCAACACACTCCCCTATCTCTCAGAACCACCCCCACTCATCCCCGGAGCAAGGCGAGCAGCAAGTCGCCAGAATTTTGCCGGAGTCTTCCGCGGAGGAGGAGAAGAGGAACTAGCGATTGGATCCGCCCTAGGAGGAGCTTCCGGTACCAGGAGGTTCGCCGTCGTCGACTTAGTCATTCGCCCCCATCACCGACCCTCGTCTAAGCCCCGGTGAGCCCCCGTAGACCCCCACTAGCCGCGCTAGGGTTCTGTATCGCCGGAGTTGCCCGATGGAGACGATAAGTCACATCCGTTCGATTAGATGTTGATCGTGTGGTTTAGATTGCCCCGTATCGCTTCGCACCCCCTGTCTCGCTGAATGGTGGGGACAGCCACTTAAACTCACCCCCGCGTGCTGTGCGCCGTGGGCCGGCCCATTTACATTCCCGCGTGACCCAGTAGTTTGAATTTAGGTTTTTTATTTAGTTTCAAACTTAGTTCTATGCCTAGATTAAAAAATCAACCCAGGTTGATTCACTGAACCAAATTGCATGAAACCAATTTTGTTAGAAAGGTACTGGAATTATTAATCCAAGCCCGTTGGATTCAAACCATTTAGATTTGTAGATCACCTATAGTAAAAATTACAAGGCAGAAGCTTTTCTGCATTCAAACATATTTCAAAATTCAACCACAAAAGCTTTTGAGTTGATTCCAATTCTCAAAAATCACATTTAACAAGACCTTTCTGAATATATAAAAATATCTAGGTTTACTTGCAGAAATAATGGACAAGCAATAAAATAATGCCTCATTGGCAATTCTAGTCACTTTATTTAATTAAAATAAAAGGGTTAAACCTTATTAAATTGTGACACCACTTTAAATCACATTCCCATGTACTGAAATATGTGGTGATGACATGTGTCAACATGATCCCATGTTTTAGTTGGAGAATATTAAATCTTAAGTAGTTTTTCAATGAGTAGAAATTACTTTTCCAAAATAAAATAAATAAGACAAGTGCTTGGATGATTGTAATGTTTGTGATGATACTAGATCATCTAGTGAAAACCTTGGTGTGATAAATAAAAGTAGCTAAGTATTGTTTGGTGATTGTGTACCTCGTATTTATTTATAGACGCTAGTACCAACCAAGGATACGAGGAGGAAGGATAATACTACGAGGAAGAAGCCAAGGAGAACTTCAACCAGTTCTCTACACAAGGCAAGCCAATACTTGCAAGCTATATAAGCAAGCTACCACTTGAAAGTTTCTTAACCATGCAAGCTAACACTTGCAACTTTGCAAGCTTATACTAATATCTTAGCAAGCTACCCTAGCAAGCTAACACTTGAAACTGTGAAAACTACATGATCTATGCAATGCATTAGGCATGCCTTGGTTACCTCAAGTGATGATACCCAATCCTAGTTTTATTTGCAAGCTTATTTATTTTATTTCTTTATCAAAGCTTTATTTTGGAGTTTATTTAGTGACTTGTAGATTTTAGAAAGATATTTAAAGGTAGCATAAAGAGCATAAAACTTGGCTAAGTTAGATAATCTTGATGTCATCCTGAGGCATGAGATTGCACTTAGATCATTCACCCTTGTTTACCACCCCTCAATAGTGTTTACCCCCACTTGTAGATGCTAGTGCTAAGCATAAAACTTGATCACTTTAGATGGGAATACTTGGTGAAAATGATTATGCAAACCTTAGAATGATGAGTCATTGTACTGGAATGTTTTGACATGTGTTCTTGAACACCAGATGATTTTGATGATGAAAATGTTGAGGCATGAGCCTTAGCCCTTTATAAAACTGATGGTTGTCTAGATGCGATACCATTCAAATTTTACTGTACAACCACAATACCCGAAATTTGGGTAGGGCTTGACTAGAAGTTTATATACCTTAGTATGGGTTCCCTTGCGGCCAAGATTTGAGCTGAGGCTACCATGTGAAGATTGTCCACCTGTGCAGTTCCCAAGATGACAAATGGTCATGGTTGGGAGGCCAAACTCATAGTAGAGGTGCCTAATAGGGCTTGAAAGGTTATTGATTATCCGCATACTGAGTATGGTGAATTTAGGCTTGTTCCTGACGGATGTATCAAACATTGTGGTGAAAGTGTACCACCTTTGCAGAGTGTCAAACTATTTGAATAGCCGCGTCCGCGGTTATGGACAGTTGGAGTGGCCATACTGTTCCATCGTCAGATGTTTTCAAAATAACTTGTGAAATGATTTATGACTTGACTTGACCACAACAGGGTTTTGATATGAAATTCAAGTTCCCACTTAGGTGTTATAAAACTTTTTCAACTAGCTTTCTTTGCTTTTGAACTCAGTAGAGATAAATCTGGCTTTTTGCAAAACAACCTAGAGCTTAGTATTTCCTACTCAAAAACCACTTCACTTGTAGTATTAGTTTGTGAGTACTTAAAGAGTACTCATGGCTTTGTCCCTAGCTATTCCCGTGGCTAGACTATGAAGAGGACTATCAGGAGGACGGACAGCAGGAAGGTTATGACAACTAGGATCATCTCCCATCGTCAGCATTGCCTGTGACCATGAAGATGGAGCTTCACCCATGCTACCATTATTATTACATTATTCCGCTACTATGATTGTATTAAGACTGGATCATGTGATCCTTTATTTGTTGTAAAACCTTATGTATGGTTTGTAATGGATGATGTATTGTGATATCCAATCTGTTATGTCTTGAAAAAATGGTAATCCTGGGATTGTGATGTATGGCATAACATGCATCTGGGATTAAAAATCTAGGTGTTGACACTATTGATTTATCAAGTCTTAGCCTATAAATTCTTGATCTATCAACTCTTGTCTTTATCATAACATTCATTTTAAATCCTTTAGAGAAAGAAGTAAGAAGAGGTAGATGGTAATGCTAGTTATAGATATCATCTATAGGATGGGAGAGTTTGAAGAGAATCAAACCAATATGATAACTGATGGAGTTAACTCACTCCTGAATGGATATAAGAGTTATCTTGAATAAAGATATATGTGGTAACAAGGAGGATCATAAGGATGAATTCTAAAGATAGTTACGAAGGAGTAATCTTAGTGGACCAAGTAGATATAGTCAATGAATAGTATCCTCTAGTCAGTTAGAGATACTGAAGATAATTATAATACAACTGTAATGTTGTATTGATGAAGCCTTGATTAGCCAACTGTAAACCTAAGCCACAAATGATAAAATAATTATAATGATCATGCTTAAGTCATTCAGAGTGAATGATTATATCATGTACAAGAGACATTGGAGGATAGAATATGATGAAACCCTAGTGTAGATATGTTATCCTAGGTTAGTCATTACAAATCACAAGGATATAATTGGAAGTTGGTGTATGAGTTACTAAGGCAAGTAAAAGATAAGATAGTAGGATAAAGTTGATACTAGAGCAACATTGAGATGAAAAGTAGTATTATTCCACTTAAAGAATAGTAAGCACTTGAGGAAAGTAGAATTTAATATATAAATCTATTGGAGTAATATTAGTGATGGATGATCAAGAAAGAGTATGAATGGAGTTCTAAGTAACTACTGGTTGGATTAGAGATTATTATTAGTAGTGTAGTTTGTTATAACCAAGTGTAGATAGAAGAAATATTATGAAAAGCTTCAGCAACAAGCTTCTAAAATTTATAAGTGAGATTACAAAGTAATTTGTGAAATATGAGAGAAATCATTCAATGGAATTAGATTCATTAGAAGCATTCCAGAAGTGGGAGGTATTTATATGAGGAAATCATGTAGAGCTTAAGTGTCAAGCTCATTGGATTTATAAATGGATTTAAGAGAAGAAATTATTAATAAGAATATTCTTGTAAAGTAAGGCTCATCATGTTAACACATGATGATGGATATGAAGAAATAGTATATCTAGTAAAGGAATTCCTTAATTAGAAGTCAAGGGTTATGAAGTATGGAACATAGGAATTCTTGGTAAACACTAACCTTAAATCTATAATCAAATTTAATACCTATTTCATCTGTTGATCTATCATCCTATTTCCCATTGGTTTATAGAAATATTTTCCTACAGCAAATCATTTAAGCACATCTTTGTCATTTCCAATTATCATAACCACATATGCTTAGAAACTATCCTTATCAATTATTTTCCTTAAGCCATCCTAAAGAACAAATCTATTATTTTACTTTAAATAGTGGTACCATTCCTAATCACAAGCATAAAGACAATATGTCTTAAACCTTAAATGTTATCCCTATCTATAAAATAATATATATATTAAACCTCCTAAAACTCATAGTAGACCTTTATAACTTTAAACCCTAACTTATATGCAAGTTATAACAAACTATTTATCTTGATATCATTTAAGCTCATGGGAATATTATTAACCATAGTAATTCCTTAAAAACTTTATGTATCATATAATAATGAAGGATCCCATAGAAAAGTTTCTTTCATATTATAAGTTAATAAGATTCAAATCTCATGAATTAATAGTATTGCATCCTTTAATAAGTTATGGTGTTTATAGGTAAATCAAATTCATAACAAAAGCCCCTACAAAATATTAATAGGAGAAGGACCTATACAAAGGAAATAAAGAAAATATAAACCTTGTATAATAAAAGTTCACTAAATGAATCTAAATATACTTTATTTATTCCTGCATGTAATTAGCAAATAAAATTGTATAAGGAATATTCAAAACAATTGTTAAAATACAAAAGATAGAAAAGAAAATAGAATTAGAAAAGAAAGAAATCAAATAAACTACCAACCTAGAATCTGGCCCGAGGCCCATTTCCCTGTCCACCTATCTATCGCTTGCGTGCAACAACAACAATCTTTCTCACAAGCTTTCCAGTAGCCAATTTCGGCCCACACAGCCCACACAACGGCTCATCGGTGATTGACGAGTGGGACCAGCGGAGGGACTGCGGGTTGAGATTGAAAGATTACTCGGGTTTTTTTCGAAAAGAGCACGTCGTCGTCTTCCTCGCCTACTGGAAGCAGCTCGCTGGTGATATGTCCAATTTGCATCACCTTTCTATATCATAATTTACCTCTATTCATTGATATATGTCTTATTATGAGGTATTAATTATGTATTTTACACTGTTTATGCATGTTGGATGATTCTTGGAGGATGGACTGCTGAAAGTCTGGATTCTGATGGAAAAGAGGGCGCTTCGATGCAATTTCGCGAAGATCAGAAAAATACCAAAAAATATGGGAAAATATTATTTTTCCAAAAGATTGAGGAAGCCAGAAGGAGGGACGAAGAAGGGCCACAGGGGGCCCACACCCCCTAGGTGCGGGCCCACCTGACCCTGCGCCTAGGGCAGGTGTGGCCCACCTGCCCGACTCTCGACTCTGCCCCTTCGCCTATATCTTTCCTACGAAACGCTAAGGCTCGGGGCGTGACCACAGTTAGATTTCCGCCGCCTCTGCGGGGCAGAAAACATCAAGAGAGAAAGATCTCTCCGGCAGATAGATTTCTGCCAGGGGAATTCCTTCCCGGAGAGGGGAGATATTCGCCATCAACACCATCATCAAGCTAGGCTTCATTGGGATCATCATCCACACCATCATCTCCACCAGCACCATCATCACCAATCTGTCCCGTTGTAACAATTGTGTTGGATATTGCTTTAGTTCTTAGGGGGAACTTTCCCGATGTTAATTACTATTGTAGTTGATGCTTGTGAGTGGAACCATTGGATTATTGTTTATGTTTAGATTGTTATCCATTATCATATAATCTTTGATCTTGATCCATATGATGTCCTGTGAGTAGATCGTTTAGTTCTTGAGGACATGGGAGAAGTCATGTTGTTATTAGTGGATCTGTGTTGAGTTTTTATTCAATGGTTTAGTATTTAAGTTGTGGTGCTATTCTTCTAGTGGTGTCATGTGAATGTCGACTACATGATACTTCACCATTTATGGGCCTAGGGGAATGCATTGTGTATTTGGCTACTAATTGTGGGGTTGCCGGAGGGACAGAAACCTGAACCCCCGTTAGGACACCTTTGCATAAGGGAGCGTAGGATCTCAGAGTTTAAGGCTGTGGTTAGATTTATATCTTAATTAATTTCCTGTATTCAGGGATGTTTGCAAGGGGTTTAATCACAAGTATGTATTAGTCCAAGTACGGTCGGTACATTAGCACAGGTTCACCCACACAACACTTACAACACCATAGAAGAGTACTCATATATTTGAAGCGAAAGCACTTGACAGAATTCCCATGTATCCTCGAGAACATTTGGTCTTTATAAGTATTTCCACTGGCTTGTCCTTTGCTAAGAAAGGATTGGGCCACTTGCTGCGTTTGTTCTCTTTTACTTGCACTTTGTTTTGTTGCCTTATCAGAAAACCACTAAAAATTCGTTTGCTAAGTATTACAGAGATTTCCTGCTCCATACCACTATTCAGCACCTTCTACTCCTTGTTGGGATCGACACTCCTATTTATCAAAAGTACTATGATACACCCCCTATACTTGTGGGTCATCAAGACTATTTTCTGGCGCCGTTGCCGGGGAGTGAAGCGCTATTGAAGAGTGGAACTGGTAAAGGAAACTTCTACTATGAGTATTTCTTTTGTTACTGCTTTTTACTTTGTTTCCAATATGGATAACCCACTTGGTTTTCTGTTTGGGAAAACTACTACCACTGCTAGGGTAGTAGATGAACCACCACCTGTTGAGATAGATCATTTTAAGATACCTACAAGTATTGTTGGTCGTGTTATGGATAATTATTATTTTGGGGATGGAACTGTCCATCCTGGTGATCATTTGCTTTTTATCCATGAATTATGCGGGTTATTTAAGTGTGCAGGTATCACAACCAAACAGGTGAAGAAGAAGTTACTCTCCATATCCTTGAAAGGGAGAGCTGAAGAATGATATAAGCTGCTGAAGAATGGACAATCCATGGAATGGGAGGAAATGGCTTCTCTCTTTTATTCTAAATTTTATCCTCCCACTGAGATTCATAAGGATAGAAATCTGATATATAACTTTTAGCCTCGTGATGTAGAGAGTACAACTTAAGCTTGGGGGAGATTGAAGTTACTAATGCTTAAATGTCCTATTCATGAACTCCCTAACAATATTATTATCAATAACTTTTATGCTAGGCTTTCTCTTCATGATAAAGATTTACTAGATACTTCTTGTGCTGGATCATTCACACGTATGAAGGAAGAAGCTAAATGGGATCTACTAGACCGTATTCAAGAGAACATAGAAGCTTGGGAGAATGACAAAGGAAGAAAGTCAGGTATAAAATATGATTATGAATGCATTAAATCTTTTATGGGAACTGATGACTTCCGTGATATTAGTAATGAGTTTGGTCTTGATCCTCAAGTTCTTGCAAAATGTTTTAATGCCTTTGCCTCTTATATTGAAATTCGCAAGAAAGAGTGGGACAAGTATCATACTCCTTATAAACACATTGTCACCCATGTTCCTGCCAGCATAGAGGTTTGTACTGCTGATCCTATTTTGCCTGAACCTTATATGGAGAAAAACCCTTTTCCTGCTAAGGTAAGGGAACATTCTATTATATCCAATGTGGTTAGCAAAAGTGCAAAGAAAACTGTGGAGCCCGATGAGCTCATTGATATTGAGCCTGTGGTAGCTATTGTGAAAGACCATGTCACTAGAAATATAGAGGATGATCACATTGTCTTCTGTGAAGACGCTTCTAATATTATCTCTCATCCTAGTAAGGCTAAAAAAGCTACTGTTCCTGTGCTTTCTGTTAGAATTGGTAATCATAGCTATTATGGTTTATGTGATATTGGTGCTAGTTCTAGTGCTATTCCGTATGAGCTTTACAGGGAAATTATGCATAAAATTAGTCCTTGTGAGCTTGAGGACATTGATGTGGTTATTCACCTTGCTAATAAGGAAATCATTTGCCCTATTGGTATTGTAAGAGATGTGGAGGTTCTTTATGGTAAGATTAATTATCCTGCTGATTTTCTAGTGCTTAATTCTGCAGCTAGCAAAACTTGTCCTACCATTTTTGGTAGACCTTTATTGAACACTTGTGGAGCTATTATTGATTGTAAGAAGGAGAAGGTTTTAACTAAGTTTGATGGAGATTCTTATGAGTTTAACTTTTCCAAATTTGCTAAAGCTCCTTGTGAAAACAGTTTGCCTAATAAGGATTTCGGGATGGAACAACTTGCTTCTATTGATCCGGTTTATGACCTTGGACCTCTTTTTGGTGACTATAAGTATGCTTACTCAGATGATAAAGTTGTTTCCAGTGACAATTATATTGTCAACTTTATTCAAAGTGCTACTGAAAGTTATTATGAGAGAGGGAAACATGCTTTTATGCATCTCAATAATGTTAAGTTTCCCCGTTTTATGTTGAAAGCTTTGAAGTTGCATTTTTTTGTCTTCCTATGCTAGTAGCTTTTTGTTTCAACAATTCGTTTTCTCAAACTACTCCCATGCATAGAAAGTGGGTTAGACTCAAGTGTGTTGGTTATTTGCTTCTTGATGCTCTTTTTCACTCTAGATTTATATCTCCTTTGTGAGCATCTTTGAAACTCTCAGGCCTAACTTAAAGGCATAAAAGAAAAGTACTTGTTGGGAGATAACCCAAGAGTTTTGTTGAGTCTTGGAAGTTATTACCCCTGTAATAACCGCTCCTTATCTTTTTTGTGTTCGTTTTTGTGTCAAGTTCAACTACTTCTGAGAAGTGGAGGAGTTGTGAAAAGTGGCTGTCTTGGGACAGATTTTTGTGTTGTATTGTAAAAATTCGTGAGGGAGCTCAGTACGTCGGATGGAGCTGTATTTTTCTGATCTTGTTCTCCAAGTTGTTACCCAACTTTCATCAGTTCTGCACTTTTTTATTTGAGCAACATAAGGTTTTCGAAAAAATCAATCTTTACCTGCTGGTCTGTTTTGACAGATTTTTGTTATCATTTGCATTTGCCTCTTATAGAAGCTTTTGTTTTGATAAATTTCAGTTGAAGTGTGGACCTAAAGGTTTGTTGTTTTGCTTACACTAATGTTGCCATTGAAGTTTGTGTATTGCCTTGTGAGGAAAGGAAACTTCCAGGGGAAGGAGAAAAGGAGTCTACAGAGTTCGTCTTTGAATAGGTAAAAGTGGTGAAAACAGAAGGTTCGTGAAACCCCAATATTTTTGATATTTTTAATACATAAGGAATACTACGAGACGGAACAGAGGAGGAACCGGAGTCCGGGGTGGAAAAACCCACCCCAGGCGCGGGCCCAGCCTAGCCGCGCCTGGAGGGGGTTTGACACCCCCGAACTCTGAATCCGCCTTGTTTCCGTGTCAAAACCTTCCTTATGCTCTAAAACTTCATAATATATAACCCCCGGATCCCCCGAGGTTCGTGCATTGTGTTCTCATCGTGTTGTCATTTCAATCCGTTTCTGTCAGGAAATCTTCTCATGTTTAGAGCACCATGGTCTCCGCCAACGACAAAGGCAAGAAGCCCGAGGAAGATGATCCTCGCAAACCCAAGGAGGAAGAGATTTCGGTAGGATATGAAGGAGACATGGAGAAGGACAAGCAACCGGACACCCGCGCTACCGTCGCAAGAATTGGATTGGTGGCAAAACCTACCAAGCTTAAGAGGACAACACGGATGTCTACAGGAGGGAAAACTCCACGACATATCCTCACTCCACGGTCACCTCCTTCACGTACCACTCACTCTAACCATGCATGGAAGGAACACTCTAAGTGGGAAGAGTGGAGAAATAATAATAAGGACTGGGATCCTCGGTCCGAATTGATCATGAGCTGCATTGAACATAATTCAGAATTGATGCGTACTATGACCTTCGATTTGGAAGATTTGAAGAAACTTATTGAGGAGCTTATCAAGAGAACACCACCACCACCGAAGGAGTAATTCATCATCAGGTTTGGCATCCCCTTGGCTTGTTCCAAGCTTGGGGGAGTGTCGCGGTATCACCACCATTATCTTTTATCTTTTACCTTTTTAGTGGATTCATATCTTTGGTAGAGAGGTTATCTTATAGTTTGGTTTGCATGTGGAAGTATCTCTCCTTTAGTTGATTATCTATGTATCCCTTGGTGTGAGTGCCTTTATTGGAATATTAATGAGAAGCTTCATCTTTTATTTTTTGCACTTCTTGTTGATCAGTATTGGCATCACTTTGGGAGCATCAAGTGGATCTAAATTGGTTTTGGCAAACCGAGTTCTGGTTAGTAGCAATACTTTTTGAGGTTTGAAAAAAAAAGATGAAAAGCTTATAGGTATTTTGTATCATTTGTTTTCTTGTTGGCTCATAAGCTTAGTATTCTTTATTTAAGATCTTTTGTGTCTTCAAGGAAGATTGCATGTTTGGCCTTATTACTTGTATGTTTGCTTGTTTCTTTCAACTCTCTTGCTTGCTACCCAGCCTTGCTAGCCAAAAACCTGTTTTGAGAAGGCATGCTTCTCATGTTTCCAAACCCTTTAAACAAAACCTTTGCCATTTGTGTCCACCATATCTACCTATTAGCTTTTGCTATTCCAAGAAAATTCTCAAGCTTCATCTACCTTTCGAATTAAAAAAAGTATTTTGTTATGTGAAAACTAGTTAGTAAAGCTCTCACGAACTTGATGGCACACCTTATTTTCTTGCCCCTAATAGACTTGAACCATTGGGCCATCGAAGTTGTATATGCTTGCATCTATACGTTGTAATTAGCATAACCATGCTGTCACGGGGAACGTTTTCAACATTGCACCTGTACTTTGTACTCAGTTGATATCAGGCTCTTTTGTCTATGGATATCAACAGTGTGAAATAAAGAGGGAACTTGTAAGTCCATGGAGTCTGTATTTTGTGTTAGAGAAACTCCTAGGCCGCTAGCCTAATCCATGCCTAATCATGGTAGAAACTTGCAGCATCACCATAGTGAGCTATCTATGAAGCATCCTCAATCAAAAGCCATGCATATAGTAAATAAAAAGATCGCTGAGATGCTCATTGTCTGCTTGCCTTGTTATTTTGGTTATGGGAAAGCTCATGTACCATGTGCAAGGGGTACCCCGTTGGCGGTTCTCTATGATATGCAAATACTTACAATGACAAGAACTTACCTCGGCCCAAAGTTGAGTAGCATGAGGAGTGGCCCTCATATTCAAGGGACATGAGATTGCCAACTTATATTTCGTCAAGCATATACTCCATCTTTGTGCACTTTAACCTTAATCATCTCAAGATTCCTATGATAGGGGCAATGAGGGCTCAAAGCTAGTAAGTACCATAATCTTTTGGAAGCTCTTTATGACTTGTAATCCCTACTACCCTCTATAAAGGGACCTTTCCCCTAATTTCCAAGTTGAGTCAGTAAACCTACTTCCTCTATACCTCCAGCAAGCATTTGAGTTATTGTGTTTCAAGCATTCATATGGTGATTTCTTCAATCATGTTCTTTATCTTCCTTGTTTGCACAAAACTCTTATTTATTGAGTATTACTTTGAAAGCCTTCACTTGTGAAACACCTTTTTGAGCAAAGAGTGCTCCTGTTGTTAAACTTCTACAAAAAGTTTTTTGTGAAACTGTTTGCCAGGTGTTCTCTGACCAAGAACAAGTTTACCAATTCCAATTATAATTTATCTTTATGCATCTCTATTGTGACTGCTATACTTGGTTGCAAGCTAAGTTATATAATGGTGAGTTTATATCTTATATGAGTTGTGTAATGGTAAGTGTGATGCTTCCTATTTGTATTCTTTTATCGACACATCACTCGATAAACCCGTGGACATGTTTACGGAGCTCAGTTTTCTCTTGGGGACAAGCAAAGGTCTAAGCTTGGGGGAGTTGATACGCCCAATTTGCATCACCTTTCTATATCATAATTTACCTCTATTCATTGATATATGTCTTCTTATGAGGTATTGCTTATGTCTTTTCCACTGTTTATGCATGTTGGATGATTCTTGGAGGATGGACTACCGGAGTCTGGATTCTGATGGAAAAGAGGGCGTTTCGATGCAATTTCATGAAGATTAGAAAAATACCAGAAAAATATGGGAAAATATTATTTTTCCAGAATATTGAGGAAGCCAGAAGGAGGGATGAAGAACGGTCGCAGGGGTCCACACCCCCTAGGCGCGGACCCACCTGACTCCGTGCCTAGGGAAGGTGTGGCCCACCTGCCCGGCTCCCGACTCCGCCCCTTCGCCTATATCTTCCCTATGAAACCCTAAGGCTCGGGGCGCGACCACAGATAGATTTACGCCGCGCGAGGCGGAAAACATCGAGAGAGAAAGATCTCTCCGGCAGACAGATTTCTGCCGGGGGAATTCCTTCCTGGAGAGGGTAGATCGTCGCTATCAACACCATCATTAAGCTAGGCTTCATCGGGATCATCATCATCATCATCCACACCATCATCTCGACCAGCACAATCATCACCACTCCGTCCCGCTGTAACAATTATGTTGGATATTGCTTTAGTTCTTAGAGTAAACTTTCCCGGTGTTAATTACTATTGTATTTGATGCTTGTCAGTGGAACCATCGGATTATTGTTTATATTCAGATTGTTATCCATTATCATATCATCTTTGATCTTGATCCATATGATGTCTTGTGAGTAGTTCGTTTAGTTCTTGAGGACATGGAAGAAGTCATGTTGTTATTAGTGGATCTATGTTGAGTTATTATCCAATGGTTTAGTATTTAGGTTGTGGTGCTATTCTTCTAGTGGTGTCATGTGAACGTCGACTACATGATACTTCACCATTTATGGGCCTAGGGGAATGCATTGTGTATTTGGATACTATTTGTGGGGTTGCCGGAGTGACAGAAACCTGAACCCCTGTTAGGACACCTTCGCACAAGGGAGCGTAGGATATCAGATTTTAAGGCCGTGGTTAGATTTATATCTTAATTACTTTCCTGTAGTTACAGATGTTTGCAGGGGGTTTAATCACAAGTATGTATTATTCCAAGTATGGTCGGTACATTAGCACAGGTTCACCCACAAAGCACTTACAACACCAAAGAAGAGTACTTAGATATTTGAAGCGAAAGCACTTGACAGAATTTCCATATGTCCTCGAGAACGTTTGGTCTTTATAAATATTTCCACTGACTTGTCCTTTGCTAAGAAAGGATTGGGCCACTTGCTGCGTTTGTTCTCTGTTACTTGCACTTTGTTTTGTTGCCTTATCAGAAAACCACTAAAAATCCGTTTGGTAAGTATTTATAGAGATTTCCTGCTCCATACCACTGTTCGGCACCTTCTGCTCCTCGTTGGGATCGACACTCCTATTTATGGACAGTACTACGATACACCCCCTATACTTGTGGGTCATCAGCTGGCCGGATCTCTGCCGTCGATCCTCCGCCGCACTACAATGCGTGCTGCCGCTTCTGGAGGAGGGGATAAGTACGCCACCGCAACTTCCTCTTGTCCTCATCCTCTCACTCGCTCGCCCGTACTCTCTCTTATCCTCTCTATTCCGCAAAGGTCCGAAACCCTGTCCGGCCAAAGTAGACCACCGTCGTTAGTAAAGGTCATCCCGGAGGCCTTGGAGTAGTCGAGTAGAAGCGCCTCACCGTCCTTGCCGCTTGAGGGGTAGCAGTGAAGCAAGAGGCGCTCGGAATCGTGATTATTTCGACGTTCCCTTTTGTCGGTGATTGTCAGAGTTCGTGAAAATCAGGCCGTATCGGAGCGCCATTGTCATCTTCAACCACCGCAACAGCATCAGGGTGAGCTACTGGTCCCTATGGACCTCTCCACTCTCTTCCTATCGCTGTGTAACATCATTCCTCCGTGCACCACCGTCGGCCACCACCGTTGTTGGTCGTCGGAGTAGTTCCGGTGACCAAAAGTGGGCGGCGCCACCACATCCAGGATCCTCGTGACACCCTCTTTCCGACAAAACCAGCCACAGCCTGGCACGAACACCCTAGCGATCGATCGATCTTCGATCTATGAGGTTCTTCTCAGATGATGTCATCGTGAGGTCATGCTCACATCATCCCTCGCCACGTCGACGTGTTGACCGGGCCCAATGTTGACTAGTCTTGTGCTTAGGTGGTCTATGACGTGGTACTGACCCTACCAGTCAGTGTCTGTGTGGGTAGAGTTAGGTTAGTATAGAAAGTTTTATTAATTAGGGTTTTGTTTGCGGTCCTTGTAAGATAATGATTTTTTTTATAGAAAACATCTACTTTGTCAAGAAAATAGGGAGTTAAGAAACACCGCTTAGTTAATTGTTAGTGTTTGACAAACCCAATATATGGGAGGTTTTTTCCGTAAAAATAAATACATGGGAGGTCTAGGTATATGACTGGTTTAATTACTTTAAATAAATATCTGCCGAGTAAATGGTTATGGAAGTTATAAAATCCTGAAGGTTTGTGGCAAGTTGTAGTTATAGATAAGCATCCAAGATATTGTAACCTATTCCAATGCATTAGTAAACCAAAACAATCTCATTTTTTGCAAGGGCTTATGGATTTTTAAGGCATTTTTTATTAAAAAAAATAGTTGGAAATGGCGAACGTATCTTGTAGTGGGAAAATGTTTGGATTGGACAAAACCCTTACATGAATGTTTCCCCATGTTGCATTTGCAAACCTTTAGTGTTACTATTACAATTTCTAAAAATTTAGTAAGGGGTGTGATAATGTTCCGTACGGTTTTGTGGGGGTGAGAATGCTAAGATGTGGTTTGATCTAAAGGATCTTTGTGTTGGCATGGTTCTTTCATAAGAATATGATAAATGTAAATTTCCTTTTGAAAAGAATGGCCCAAGGCTTGTCATTTTAGTGATAGGGGTTTGTGAGGTGAGAATAACCATCTCTCCACAACACGCAACCATTATACAATATGCTTTGCTTTTCCTAGTTTAGTGATAGGGTTCGGACCCAGAAGTGGAGTAATGGATTTAACAACAGACTGATGGTTGTGTGCTGTGGATACACCATTCTTGGTTCTAGTTAGTAGAACGTTGGCTTGTTTCGTTCTTTCCTGTAACACATATATTTGGCTCTTTTGGTCGGCTTTCTTAATGAAAGCTGGGGCTATGTCCTTTATTCAAAAAAAAAGGAGTATAATAAGCGCACATACTAGTTAACTGTGATTATCATTAAAAATGATGCACTAGTGGAGACAAGGCCTCTAGTCCCGGACCGTAAGGGCCTCTAGTATCGATTTCTGAACCGGGACTAATCAAGCAGGACAAGAGGCCCAACACTAGTCCCGGCCCAGTTAACAGCCGGACTAGTGGGTGCCCACGTGGCTGCCCCTGCGCCCTTAGGATGCACCCCCACTAGTCCCGGTTGGTGCCACAGACCGGGACTAGTGGGTCTCTGCCGTGGCAGCATTTTGCGCCTTTTCTGTGCCGTGGCAGAGCATTACCTTGGACTAGTGATTTCTCTGCTGCGGCAGCATTTTGTGCTCTTTCTCTGCCGCGGCAGAGAATTCATTTTGTATTGTTTTATTTATTTATTTTTCATTTCAAAATGGTTTTTGAATATTTGTACGCCACCACATATCGTACACGTTCTTGCATATATAAGATAACTTGTATTACGAAATCGAGCATACAATTATATACAATTTACATAGTTACATGGAGATCACAGAATACCGGGACTAGAGCACAAAATAGTTCGATTACATGGAGATCATTAGCGCCTATTCACACTAAATTCTTCGGCATCGTCTACGACTCTTTGCAAATCAATTCTGCCATCTCCTCCGCAATTGCTAGTACGCGTTGCTCTGGTAGTAGTTGATCGCGTATTCTCTCGAACTATATATAAGAAAAAAGAGATCAATATGTATCAATCATGATAACAAAAGGTGACGGCAATAAAATGATGGTGTGAATGCATTTTTACGTCGACTCTATAATCGTTGTGTTCGGTGGTAAACGTGCGAAAGAACTCGCAAACGTAGAATCCACATAGATTCGACACCATGGCTGCCTCGCGCACTTTACGAGAATAGAATTCAATCAAAATAATAATCTAGAGCATCATTATTGTATTGAAACTAGAAGTAAAGAGATGCGCGGACATATCACGTGCTACTTATCAAGACCGCCTTAAACGTCAGCTTCTCACTAAATACACCCGTAACCTCGCGCTTGAACCGGATCCAAACCCTGCCCGACAAAGAAAATGAATGAATGAGTTATTCATTACCTGATATCTCAGGAAATCAACGAAAGATACGGATATAGCGCGAAACTTACTTCTGGAGCATGTCCTGCATGCTGCGGAAATCTTCCAGATTTCTCTATGATGGGTCCATGACATCAACTCTTCCCTTATCAAGTTGAATGTCTAGCAGAACCTAGTGGAAGCTGCAAACATTTATATATACATCAGTTACACTTATTAGCATCGACTAATCAAAAGTGAATATGTACAACAGAGTAAGACCCTCACCTAAAATTGTAAGGAAACAGTATGTGGTCGGAGAAATTTTGCTCCAGTAGAAACCTTAGAATGTTTTCCTCCGTCTCCTCGGGGTTATCCCTTAGCGTGGCTATATGCACTTTATCTGGGTCAATGAACCCGATATTATAGATTCTTTTTCTTTTACATTCTAGCATCTTCATTCTGCATAATAAGGATAATTACATGTTCTGAACTGAACAACAGAAAAACTGAACATGTAGACAATAAATTCAACAACTTATAGACAATAGCAGCTGGGGATGGATTTGTCCAGGGCGTCGAGATGGTATAACTGGAACAGTTCTAGAAACTCAATATGGACCTCTTCGGGTCTGAAGTAGTACTCACGTGGGACATTGGCTATGATAAATATTCTCCCCTGCTTTATGACCGTCGAGTACCATTGATGGAGATTCCGCATTTGTATTGGTAGTTCTCTCAGCCTCTCTTTGCTGACCAAATCCTCACCCGCGACATATTTAGGGGCTAGTGGCATCTTGGGTAGATGGTCGAGTTGGGGGCCTAACAGTTCATCAAGTGTAATTTCCATGCTGGCCGCCAACTCCGCAGCTATTGACATATCAAGTGGCTGTTGTGCGAGGAGTGGAACGTTTTGTGAAAGCACCTTGAGGGGTGCGATCGTTTGTTTTGCCTGTTGTCCGAGAAGGGAACGTCTGATTTTTTACTGATTGCATTTTTGGTCCCGCTTGCACCTGTGCTTGCTGATTTTTTACCGCTTGCACTTTGTTTGCTTGATTTACTTGATTTGCTCTTTGCCACTTCTTTCTGAAGTGTGCGTAGATAGTCATCTGGCTTATGGTGCAACTCATATTGCGATGGTGTGTTCAGAAAATCAAGTGCATATGCCTTTTGCTTCTCGGTGTATACCGGAGCGGGCTCGGGTTTCTTCTTCTCAAAATGCGCCGCCACTTCGGCCTTTGATATCGCTGCAGATTCTGCATCAGTACGATCGTAAGGTCTGATGGGAAGATTCTAATGAGGCACTGTTGGGAGGGGCGACATTTTCTGTTTTGGGCTGTCGCGTCCTTTAGTACTCACTGACAGAGCACGCTTCCGCTTATTATCCTTAGCGGGCGGCGAAGACTGCTGAGCCTACGGCGAAGATCGAGATGGACTCGGGATGTGGTGGTCATAGTCATCATGGGGTGGGATTCTTGGAGGTGATGGAGGTGGAGGTGGAGGTGAAGGAGACCTACGACGGCCTGGAAATCGTATGTTGTTCTTTTCCTAGAGAATGATCCCACCAAGTACTTCTCCCAGTGTGATCTCACCTTCAGGTCTAGGGATGTCAAGCTCCATTGACTCCCACTCCTTTACGATTTGATCCACCCCGACTTTAGCATAGCCAGGTGGAATCTCACGGCCATGCCAACGTGCGTCAGGCGGACAAGGAAAAGCTGATCCGACCGCCACCTTCACAAATACGTTCTTCAATTTTTTATGGAGCTCACAAGGTATCTGCTCCTTAATTACATCCACGGGGTAGCCGGGACCGCCATCTGTAGTATAGGATGCATCGTTAGACGGGACCTCTGATTCAGCGATGTTGCTTCTCCGCTGAGATGGGTTGGCGGTAATATCGAGGGGAGGATCTTGCTGCAAGCGCTCTATTCCTCTAAGTTCGTCGATCTGCTGCTGCTTGTCAAGTCTTCCTAGCAGCTGCTTGAACTTGTCTGCCTCCTCCTCCTCCTGTCGTTGCTTTGCTCTTGCTCGGTTTCTATAGGTACCTTGGTCCTTAGGAAACCCAGTCTCCCACATGAAACTCCCGTCAAGGCCTCGGACTCGTCCTGTATGTTCGTGATTCCCGAGGACCAAGGTCGGCAAGTCATTCTCTCTATCGGGATGAAACTATTTTATTCCATCTTTAATATCTTTGACCACTTTTAGCCATGCAGTCCTGGGTACCTTTATCCTGTCACTGCAAACAAGGTCCCCTATAAGTTCGTCATATGTACTCCCATGCCCAAGGAACCAATTACTTGCCCTCAAATCCCATTCTTCGCGAATTGGTTCTAGAATGATCCCTTTATTATTAAGCTCTTTCTCTTTTGCATCCCACTTAGGTATGGCAGCCGCGTAGCCCCTTGGCCCCAAGTTATGGTGATATTTCTTCTTCGCAGCATTTATCTTGTTTTTTCTGACTTTTCCTCTACAACTCCTGACCTCCTATACAACACAAATGCATCCCAGTAAGACTGCTGCTTCGCTAGATAGCCTTCGAATAATGGGGTTTTCTTGTCCTTCTGATATTGTTGCCATAATGACTTCTTCCAGTTCTTGAATAGTTCGGTCATCTTCTTTAGTGCGAACTGCTTGACTTTCTTTCTCATTTCTGCAGTCTCGTCCTCAGTGTCACATTCTGGTAGCTTGAAATGTCCCATTAGGTCATTAAAAAGTTCATCTTTGAACCTATCGTCTATATACACATTACTCCATTCCGCTCCTGAATAGTGATCGGGATGCGATCTCTAGCAACAACTCCACATTGTTGTACAAATACTTGTTTTGTTTTCTTTGGTTCCAATGGTTCGCCGTCTCCTGAAACCTCTATAGTTTCATAAACAGTACCCAGGGGCAACTTTTTGGCTGGGCCGCGCTTGGTTTTCTTGCTCGATGTAGAGGCCTAAGAGAAGAAACATTCATCAACATTATATATATACAACTAGGTACATCTAGTGACGATCATCGAACATCATATATATATATATACCTCGTCGGTCTGCGTTACGCGTCAATGGGCTTCTTCCTCTTGTCTGTTGGTCTCCTCTCCCTTACCGGATGAGTTCAGATACCTCGAGGGAGATCCCTCATCGGCATCGTGAATCATAACCTCGAGCAAGTGTTCCGAATCTAGGTCTCTACGGACTGGGGGACTAGGTGGATCCATAGTTCCTGCAAAATGCACACAATATTTATTTGAACTTAACAAAATAAAACCTAAACCCCTAAACCCGGAGGTGCGGTGGGCGGTGGCCGGTGATGGTGGCCGCGGGAGAGGCGGGCGACTAAGCGGCTTCCGCGAGAACCACCACCCTAACCCTAACTCCGGTCACCACCCTGAACCCTAAACCCGGAGGTGCGGTGGCGGTGGCCGGTGATGGTCGCCGCGGGAGAGGCGAGCGACTAAGCGGCTTCCCGCGAGAACCACCACCCTAACCCTAACTCCGGTCACCAGCGAGCACCACCACCCTAACCCTAACTCTAACTCCGGTTACAAAGAGGGTCTTACAATAAAAATACTATATTACACTATTATATTACAATATTAAACCCTATAATAAACATAACTTACAATATTAAACTATAATCCTAAACTATACATTAAACTAAAAAATCCTAAACTATACACTAAACTATAATACTAAACTATACATTAAACTAAAAAATCCTAAACTATATAATCCTAAACTATACACTAAACTATAATCCTAAAATATAATCCTAAACTATACATTAAACTAAAAAAATCCTAAATTATAATACTAAACAAAAAATCCTAAGTACTAAACCTAATCCTAAGTAAAAATCCTAATCCTAAGTACTAATACTAATACTAACCCTATACATTAAGTACTAATTAATCATAATCCTATAATATAAAAAACTAATTTACCTATATTGATGAGGAGGCCGAGGTGGCACGGTGGTGGGAGGCATGTGGCGGGTGGAGGCATGGAGCGGGCGGAGGCGCGGTGGCGACGTCGATCGAAAATCCGGCAGCCTGGCGGCGATGCTCTGTTCGTCTGGCCTCCAAATCTCCCGGTGCGTGGCACCAGCCGAAACATGGGAGAAGGGCCCTTTATACCCCACCACCTCCGGTCCGGCGTGGCACCACCCGGGACTAAAGGGGGTCTCTAGTCCCGGCTGGTGCCACGCACCGGGACTAGAGGCGGGTGTTTCGTTTTTCGCGCGCTGGGGCCAGACCTTTAGTCCCGGCTGGTAAACCGGGCCAGGACTAAAGGCCCAAATTTGCTTGCGCTGGGCCAAAAACCCCAGCGCGCGTGTGTTTTTTTTCTTATTTTCAAAAATATTATTTAAAACATTTAAATTATACTTTTTTGCATACTTGTGAATTTGACAAAACTTTCAACATCAAAAGTTCTTGAATTTGAATAATTAATCCAAATCCATTTTCTGTTTTATCAAATAATTATTTTAAATAGTCAAATTATTAACCATTTTGCCATTATCAATTTAAAAATGCATTAACTATTATTTTTTCCATATTTTTGAATTTGACAAAACTTTCAACATGAAAAGTTCTTGAATTTGAATAATTAATCCAAATCCATTTTCTGTTTTATCAAATAATTATTTTAAATAGTCAAATTATTAACCATTTTGCCATTATCAATTTAAAAATGCATTAACTATTATTTTTTGCATATTTTTGAATCTCACTAAACTTTCAACATGAAAAGTTCTTGAATTTGAATAATTAATCCAAATCCATTTTATGTTTTATCAAATAATTATTTAAATAGTCAAATTATTAACCATTATGCCATTATTAATTTAAAAATGCATTAACTATTATTTTTTGCATATTTTTGAATCTCACTAAACTTTCAACATGAAAAGTTCTTAAATTTGAATAATTAATCCAAATCTATTTTCTGTTTTATCAAATAATTATTTTAAATAGTCTAATTATTAACCATTTTGCCATTATCAATTTAAAAATGCATTAACTATTATTTTTTGCATATTTTTGTATCTCACTAAACTTTCAACATGAAAAGTTCTTGAATTTGAATAATTAATCCAAATCCATTTTATGAATAAGATTTAGTCCCGGTTCTATCCACTAACAGGGACTAAAGATTTTTCTCGCCATTTCTCACCGCTTCCCGCCAAGTTTTTCCGCCCTTTCCTCTGAACCGAGCTTTTAGTCCCAGTTGTAGCCACTGACAGGGACTAAAGATATTTCCCGCCATTTCCCACCGCATCCCGCCATGTTTTCCCGCCCTTTCCATCTATGTATAGGCTGACCGTGCCATGGTTATGCACACATCCACACCTTCCCTCTCACAGAAATGGACAGCGCCTACTGGGCCATTCTGACCCTCGAGGAGACGGAGGCGCTGTGCGCCTCAAGCTACCCTTGCCCACCAGGCTACCGGCCGCCCGTCGGCTGGATGATGAGTGCTGGAGGTGTTCCTGTCCCTCCCGTGCCTCAAGGCTCCGCCCAATAGGCGGCCATCATGAACCACTTCTACCACGAGCTCACGCCGGAGCAGCGGATGGATCCCCAGTGGGATCCCGACAACTACGACACATGGAATGCGTTCTTTGCTAACCGGCAGGAAAGGGAGCTCGCCAGGTACGATGGTGATGGCCCACCCCCGGTGAACCACAACGAAGTCGGCCACCATCTGTGGTGGGCGAACCGTACTATCATAGGCGTGATGTGCTACATCGCCGGGGGAGACCATCCTCGCCTGCGGTGCCCACAAGTCCACCCGCCCGTCGTGAATCCGAGGCCAGAGTGCCAGGTGCCCCCGGTATATGCCATGGCTAGGCTTAGGATCCCAGGAGTGGCAGGTGACGATGACAATGATGAGACGATGACGAAGAAGACCCTGAAGCTGTGTACTATAGGACTAGGCATGATTATGACTAAAGGGGGCGGCTTTAGTCCTAAGTGTTAGCTAGTCCCGGATTGTCCCGGTTTTTAATATTAATAAATGTATTGAGTGTTAGTCTAGGTTTGTGGCTGGACCGGGACTAAAGGGGGCCTTTAGTCCCGATTCCGTAGTCTCGGTTTTTAAATATTAATAAATGAGTGTTAGTCTCGTTTTATGGTTGGACCGGGACTAAATGGGGACCTTTAGTTCCGATTCGTACTATGAATTTCCCAAACTATGAAGATGTTGTCCCGATTCGTACTTACCATGAAGATCTGAGCTCCAAACACGTGCGGTCACATATTAGGGAGTGCCTCTATGACCAGTTTCTTGGAGATGCTGAAGGACTGGGCTCTGGCGGCATCTCCCTGAAACTGGTCGTAGTGGTGTCCCTTCTCTCGAAGACCATCTTGCATCTTGTAACTTCTCTAACTAGATCAACATGCCTGGGAGCTAACCTAATTTCACATATTAGGGAGTGCCTCTATGACCAGTTTCCTGGAGATGCCGGAGGACTGGGCTCCGGTGACATCTCCTTAAAACTGGCCGTAGTGGTGTCCCTGCTCTCAGAAACCATCGATCTTGGAGATGCCTCAAACTGGCTAGAGGACTAGCCTATTTATAGTACAAGCAGCTCGGCATAGTGTTGACACTCACGACATAATGTCGACACTCACCCCTATTATTAGTGCTCACTCGTGTTTTGTCCTGATTGCTGTCTCCAACCGGGACTAAAGGTTCATCCAACCGGGACTAAAGGTTTAACCCCTATTATTAGTGCTACCTAGCCCAGCCTGCCGCAATCCCTTCAGTCGCGGTTGGTTTCTCCAACCGAGACTAAAGGTTCAACCCCTATTATTGGTACTGCCTGGCCCAGCCTGCCGCAATCCCTCCAGTCACAGTTGGTTTCTCCAACCGGGACTAAAGGTTCAACCCCTATTATTGGTGCTGCCTAGCCCATCTTTCCCTGCCCTTTCCCTCTATTTATAGTGCGGCTGTCATGGCCATGGAGAACCTTAATCATTTAACAATATGATTACATAAAAGGTTTAATATATTACACCAACATCCCTATCTAGTGTTGTTGTTTTCTTCTGCGCCATAGCCATGGAGAGTCTTCATCATTTACCAGGAGGCTTGGGTCAGTTTTCACTTTGAAGGGCAGGATTTCATGAAACTTATTATAATCTTCTGACATATCTGTCGTGTCATCCACTCTCACGATGTTTCTTTTCCCTGAAAGAACTATGTGGCGCTTTGGCTCATCGGACGATGTATTCTTTTGCTGATTTCTTTTTCTCGGTTTCGTAGACATGTCCTTCACATAGAAAACCTGAGCCACATCGTTGGCTAGGACGAATGGTTCGTCCATGTACGCAAGATTGTTGAAATCCACTGTTGCCATGCCATACTTTTCGTCTACATGTACCCCTCCTCCTGTCAACTTGACCCATTTGCACCGAAACAAAGGGACCTTAAAAGTAGGTCCATACTCAAGTTCCCATATCTCCTCTATGTACCCATAATATGTGTCCTTCTGCCCATTGTCATCTGTTGCATCAAAGCGGACACCACTGTTTTGGTTGGTGCTCTTTTTATCTTGGGCGATCGCGTAAAATGTATTACCATTTATCTCGTACCCTTGGAAAGTACATATAGTCGAAGATGGTAACCATGCCAAAAAGTACAGTTGATCTTCAACAGTGTTGTTATTCATGAGATGCTTCTGCAACCAACTGCCGAAAGTGTCCTCGTGTTCCACTTTAATCGAGGAGTCAGGCATCCCCGGGTTTTCCGAGCGTACAATAATCTTGTGTTTCTCGATATACGGAGTCACCAAGGTGGAATTGTGTAGAACTATGTAGTGTGCTTTATTGAAAGAATCCCTGTCCATACATACCATTTTTTTCCTTCCTAGTGTGCCTTTTCCAGTCAGCCTCCCCTCATACCGAGATTCATGAACACCAATCGGCTTAAGGTCAGGAAGAAAGTCAACACAAAACTCAATGACCTCCTCTGTTCCATAGCCCTTGGAGATGCTTCCTTCTGGCGTAGCACGGTTATGAACATATTTCTTTAAGACTCCCATAAACCTTTCGAAGGGAAACATATTGTGTAGAAACACAGGACCGAGGATTCTAATCTCTTCGACTAGATGAACTAGGAGGTGTGTCATATATTGAAGAAAGATGGAGGGTACAACAAATCGAAGATGACCAGACATTGGACCACATCAATCTGTAACCCTGATAGACTTTTTGGATCGATTACCTTCTGAGAAATTGCATTGAGGAATGCACATACCTTCACAATGGCCAGCCGAACATTTTCTGGTAGAATCCCTCTCAATGCAACCGGAAGCAATTGCGTCATAAGCACGTGGCAGTCATGGACTTTAGGTTTTGGAATTTTTTTCTCTTTCATATTTACTATTCCCTTTATGTTAGACGGGAAGCCAGACGGGACCTTGATACTGAAAAGCACTTCAAAAAAGATTTCCTTCTCTTCCTTGGTAAGTGCATAGCTGGCAGGCCCTTGAAACTGCCTTGGATGCTTGCCGTCTCGTCCTTTATGATGTTGCTGGTCCTCCCGTGCTTTCGGTGTATCTTTTGACTTCCCATACAAGCCCAAGAATCCTAGAATATTCACGCAAAGATTCTTCGTCAGGTGCATCACGTCGATTGCAGAGCGGACCTCGTGGACTTCCCAATAGGGTAGCTCCCAAAATATAGATTTCTTCTTCCACATGGGTGCGCGTCCGTCAGCATCTTTCGGAACAGGTTGTCCTCTAGGACCCTTTCCAAATATTACATTTAAATCCTTGACCATACCAAATACATCAGCACCAGTACGGGGGGCAGACTTCTTCCGGTGATCTGCCTCACCATCGAAATGCTTGCCTTTTTTCCTTAAGGGGTGTCTGGGCGGAAGAAAACGACGATTGTACGAGTATACGTTCTTCCTAGATTTATCCAGATATATACTTTCAGTCTCATCTAAACAGTGTGTGCATGCATTATATTCCTTGTTCGTCTGTCCTGAGATGTTACTAAGAGCAGGCCAATCATTGATGGTTACGAACAGCAACGCTCGTAGGTCGAATGGCTCCTGTTTGTGATCATCCCACACACGTAAACCTGGTTCGTCCCACAAATGTATAAGTTCATCAACTAATGGCCTTAGATACACATCAATGTCGTTGCTGGGTTGCTTCGGGCCTTGGATGAGCACTGGCATCATAATGAACTTCCGCTTCATGCACAACCAAGGAGGAAGGTTGTAGATACATAGAGTGACAGGCTAGGTGCTGTGACTGCACCTCTGCTCCCCAAAAGGATTCATGCCATCTGTACTTAGACCAAACCATAAGTTTCTTGCTTCACCAGCAAAGTCCGGGAAGTCTCTCTCGATTTTTCTCCACTGTCGACCATCAGTGGGGTGCCTCAACATCCCGTCTTTCTTACGTTCTTCCATATGCCATCGCAATAACTTGGCATGCTCTTTGTTTCTGAACAAACGTTTCAATCGTGGTATTATAGGAGCATACCACATCACCTTGGAAGGAACCCTCTTCCTGGGTGGCTCGCCATCAACATCACCAGGGTCATCTTTTCTGATCTTATACCGCAATGCAGTGCATACCGGGCATTTATCCAAATTCTGGTACTTCTCACCACGGTAGAGGATGCAGTCATTAGGGCACGCATGTATCTTCTGCACATATAATCCTAGAGGGCAGACGAGCTTCTTTGCTTCGTATGTACTGGCGGGCAATTCGTTATTTCTTGGAAGCAACCTCTTCATGAGTACCAGCAACTTCTCAAATCCTGAGTCAGTCACACCGGTCTCTGCCTTCCACTTCAGCAATTCTAGTGTGCTACCCAGCTTCTTCTGGCCATCTTCACAAGTTGGGTACAACAATTTGTTGTGGTCCTGTAACATCTGCTCAAACTGCAACCTCTCCTTTTCTGTGTCACAGTCTCTCTTTGCATCAGAAATGACCCGACCAAGATCATCAGCGGGCCGGTCTGGCTCCCGTTCTTCACCTCCTTCTTCTTTATTGTCTTCCATTGCGGTATCAGCGTATTCAGGGAACATAGATCGGTAGATGTCATCATCGTTCTCTTCTTCATCGCCGTCTTCCATCACAACTCCTCTTTCTCCGTGTTTGGTCCAAACATTATAGCCGGACATAAACCGCATCAAGCGTGGCTCTTAATGACTCTTGCGGAAGTGTGAGCCTTCTCATTCCTACAGTCAACACATGGACAACACGTAAAACCATCCCGTCGCTTGTTCTCCTCGGCCATAACTCGAAAAGAACGCACGCCTTCTCTGAAAGCGGCAGAGTGTCGGTCACCGTACATCCATGGATGGCTCATCTGTATCATACAAATATATGTGAAATGCAATCACTATGCTAAAATTAGTACCGCACGACGGTCTTAACGAGAAAATAGTTGCTAACCTTTTATTACACTTGGAAACAAAGATGAGAAAACTTAAATGTTGCTCGGGCACCTCATATCATGTCTATCTTGTGTGACCTAAACTTGCATCGCTCTAATAGACATTTCACCGAACACCTCTAGTGCATATGTATGAACAAGAAAAAAATAGCACAACAACACTCTCTCCCACCAGGAAAAAAATAGTTGAGAGGGAGAGGGGGATGTGCGTATATATAGGGCCAGACCACTAGTCCCGGTTGGAGATACAAACCGGGACTAAAGGGGGTGCCCCCAGCGAGCGGCAGGGCCAGGGCCCTTTAATCCCGGTTTGAGCCTCAGACCGGGACTAATTGAGTCTAACGGGCCGGGACATATGGTTTTGGGTGGCTCGGGCCGTCCGGCCAGGGCCATTAGTCCCGGCCCCAGCCACAGCCACAGCCGGGACTAATGGCCTGGACGAAAGCCTATTTTCTACTAGTGATGCAAACCAATTCTATAGAGGGAGCAAATTTGTGTAACTTCTCCATTAATTAATTCCTGGACAACTTGCATGGTGGTTTTATAGGGGTTGGGATTTTCGGTTAATGTGGTTACTAAGAAATTCCCTGCCACTATTAGGAAAACTTGAAAACCAAAATTTTAAAATCAAATTTCTTGGTGACTATTTACCGAGGGTGCTCATTTAAATTCAAAATGATTAAAAAATTGGTATTTTTTGTTCCATGTGACCATTTATCGAGGGTGCTCAAAAAAACTCGGCTGCCGTGGTTACTTAGAAATCCATGACGTTATCAGAAAAAATTGAAAAACAAATTTTAAATTCAAATTATGGATGATCATTACAAAATTCTGCTTATGACTTAGGACCTTGAATCATGTCATCCGTGTGGTGAAATAAAAAGGTATATATGGAAGTGTTTTATGACATTTATATTTTTATGAATATATAGTCGGAATATTTGGAAGTGATTTACGACAGAGGCAAGTAAATCCAAGACATTAATATTTTTTATTGAGATTGAAGACATCACATTTTAATTATTACTATTTGCTATAGTTGGAAAATATGGCCAAACTTTACCCTTATCAACCGACCGCCTCAACCCTCTCTTAAATTGGAGAGCATTAACATACAGATCGCAAATAGGATCGAGTAGGATACTTGTATGGGTAGTATCGTCATAGAAATGAAAAATTGGCTCCACTCCTAGTACCCATACTCCCATATATATACACACACACCGGCGATAGCCGATAGTCAAAGCCACCCAGCCCGTCCTCACCCACTCGCAGCCATGGGACGCCGCACGCACGTCGTTCAAGCTGCCGCCGCGCCAGCGTTGCTCCTCGTCTTGGTCCAGCTGCTCGCGTCGACGTCACCCGTCGCCGTGGCCGCCGGCCCGCCCTTCTCGTGCGGCGCGCCGTTTAGCGCGCCGTTCTGCGACCGGAAGCTGCCGATCGAGCAGCGGGCCGGGGACCTGGTGTCGAAGCTGACGCTGGAGGAGAAGATCTCGCAGCTGGGCGACGAATCGCCGGCCGTGGCCCGACTGGGCGTGCCGGCGTACAAGTGGTGGTCGGAGGCGCTTCATGGCGTGGGGTGGAGCAAGGGCATCCACCTCAACGGCCCGATCCGCGCCGTCACCAGCTTCCCGCAGGTCATCCTCACCGCCGCGTCATTCAACCCACAACTCTGGTACCGCATCGGCCGGGTACGTACACGAAGACACTACTCTTCCTAGCTAGCCACTGTTTCATCACCACTCTGCCTTGGAGATGTGTTAGCTGACGTCCTCAGGTGATCGGGACGATCATGATGTTCTGTGACGTCCTCAGGTGATCGGGACGGAGGCGCGGGCCGTCTACAACAACGGGCAGGCGGAGGGGCTCACCTTCTGGGCTCCCAACATCAACGTGTTCCGCGACCCGCGGTGGGGCAGGGGCCAGGAGACCCCCGGCGAGGACCCGACGATGACGGGCAAGTACGCCGCCGTGTTCGTCCGGGGCGTGCAGGGGTACGGCATGGCCGGCCCCATCAACACCTCCGACCTCGAGGCCTCCGCCTGCTGCAAGCACTTCACCGCCTACGACCTCGAGAACTGGAAGGGCGTCACCCGCTTCTCCTTCGACGCCAAGGTACGTTACGTGTTGCCACTTTGATGATTAAGAACCGCTCGTCCCGACGCCATTGATGTGGCAGCTTCCGTCCTGGTCAGGTTCTTATTCTGAATTAATGCCATGCGAAAACTTGTTCAGGTGACCGCGCAGGACCTGGCCGACACGTACAATCCGCCCTTCAAGAGCTGCGTCGAGGACGGCGGCGCCAGCGGTATCATGTGCTCCTACAACCGCGTCAATGGCGTTCCCACCTGCGCCGATCAGAACCTCCTCACCAAAACCGCGAGAGGGGACTGGGGATTTAACGGGTAAGAAGATTCAGCAAAAATACAGGACTGACGGTTGAGACCTGCTACCTGTTGTAACTTCAGAAAAGACTAGCCTAATTATTCAGAAAAGACTGGAGTAGTAACTGACGCTTGCAAGTTTAATCTGTTTGACCAGATACATCGCTTCAGACTGTGACGCCGTGGCCATCATCCATGACGTCCAGGGATATGCCAAAGAGCCCGAAGACGCAGTTGCAGATGTCCTCAAGGCCGGTATGAGCTTTTTCATGACTCTAGCAAGTTGTCAACTATACATGTCCTGCTACTACAGTTCTACAAGATGAGTCATTCAATGCATATGATTCTCTAGGCAGTTAACATCATAATAACAGAGAACTAAAAGCATGATTCCTGAACAAGAAAATGTGGAAAATGTGTAGAGGTTTGGTTGGGCCACCGAACTGAAACCAAAAGTTAATTTTTTTCCGGGGAACCAAATGCAAACAAAAGTTGATTTTGGTGGGTTTTCAAACAGTTTTGTTTTTTCAGTGCACTGCTACAGCTATCTGTTTTTGTTTTTGCTGATTTAGCACTTGAATCCAATAGAAATAATTGATAGCATGCCACTGAATATCATGATATCATCCAGCTGTGAGATGTAACAAAATTTTGGTGCAGAAGCTCAGCTGTCCCTTACAAAAGGAAGACCACCTCACAGCATGCAAGTACAGAAGTTCTTGTGCTGGCGTTAATTAGATGGCTCAAGTGCACAAGTCAACAGTGACAGTAAAGAAATGCTAAAAACACAAATGATGCGGCAAGCGGCAACCCACCCAGATGCAGCAATCAATAAAAAGATCAAGGACTTAGTACTTCATAAAACCATGCTAAAAAAACTTCAGAAAAGAAATGCTTACCATCTGTAACCTGAAACCATTTCAGGAATGGACATGAACTGCGGCGGCTACGTGCAGACGCACGGCCTCTCGGCGATCCAGAAAGGGAAGATCACGGAGCGGGACATCGACAGAGCCCTCCACAACCTCTTCACCATCAGGATGAGGCTGGGCCTCTTCAACGGCAACCCCAAGCACAACCGGTACGGTAACATCGGCGCCGACCAGGTGTGCAAGCAGAAGCACCAGAACCTGGCACTCCAAGCAGCGCAGGACGGCATCGTCCTGCTCAAGAACGATGCCAACACCCTGCCCCTGTCCAAATCCAGGGTTTCTTCCATCGCCGTCATCGGGCACAACGTGAACGACGCGACGCTGCTGCGCGGCAACTACTTCGGCCCGCCGTGCATCTACGTCACGCCTCTCCAGGCGCTGCAGTGGTACGTCAAGGACGCCATGTTCGTCGCCGGGTGCAACGCGGCAGTCTGCAACGTTTCCAACATCGGCGAGGCAGTGCACGTGGCGAGCTCGGCGGACAATGTAGTGTTGTTCATGGGGTTGGATCAGAATCAGGAGAGGGAGGAGGTCGATCGGCTGGAGCTGGGGCTCCCCGGGATGCAGGAGACCCTCATCAACAGCGTTGCCGACGCGGCGAAGAAGCCGGTGATCTTGGTGCTGCTCTGCGGTGGCCCCGTAGACGTGACATTTGCCAAAAACAATCCCAAGATTGGTGCCATTCTCTGGGCTGGGTATCCGGGACAGGCGGGGGGCATCGCCATTGCCCAGGTCCTCTTCGGCGAACACAACCCCGGTAAGAATTCTTTCACAATTTCACTCAATCTGAACAATTGACCTCGGGCAAATCTTATCTTATGAGGCGTAATTAAGCTCTGCTGATTCCTGACCATCCTATGTTGGATCATCAGGCGGGAGGCTGCCGGTGACATGGTATCCGAAGGAGTTCACGGCCGTGCCGATGACGGACATGCGGATGCGCGCCGACCCGGCCACGGGCTACCCCGGACGCACATACCGGTTCTACAAAGGCAACACCGTGTACAACTTCGGCTACGGTCTCAGCTACTCAAAGTACTCCCACAGCTTCGTGTCCAAGGGCACAAAGCCACCATCCATGGTCAGCACCGACGGCCTCAAGGCGATTGAGTCGGCGGCAGGCGCTGTGAGCTACGACGTGGAGGAGGTCGGCGCGGAGGCGTGCGACAAGCTCAAGTTCCCGGCGCTGGTGAGGGTACAGAGCCACGGGCCCATGGACGGCAGACACCCGGTGCTGCTGTTCCTCCGGTGGCCGAACGCGACGGATGGCCGGCCGGCGAGTCAGCTGATCGGGTTCGAGAGCGTGCACCTGAAGGCGGCGCAGGTGGCACATGTGGAGTTCGAGGTGAGCCCCTGCAAGCACTTCAGCCGGGCGGCGGAGAACGGCAGGAAGGTGATCGACCAGGGGTCGCACTTCGTCGGGGTCGGCGAGGACGAGTTCGAGATGAGCTTCATGGCTTGAGTTCACTTTATATGCTTTGTGTGTTCTAGATTATATCGACTAATCGACAGCCCACAGGACAGGTGTAATCACCTAGCTGTTTATGTCTAATAACTTACCTGAACTATTAATGCTATTATAGAGCATTGGGACTTGAAGGAGGTAGAAACAGATGGGAGGATGTTTACTTGGTCTAACAACCAAGAAGACCCTACTTTATCTATGCTAGATATATAATGCTAATGTCTGTAGAATTTGAAGTGGCTTATCGTTTGTTATTATATGTGAAAAATTACTTGGAGTAATTTCATATCATTCTCCCTTAGTGCTGGATTTTGGTTTAGCTCAAATTCGAGTGAGCAAACCCTTTAAATTTGAGTTATGTTGGTCTTTGAGAGAGGATTTGGATGGTATTGTTGGTAATTTATGGAATAAATTCTATTTTCATAGAGATTTTCTTTCTAAATGGGAGAACAGAGCTAGTTTTATTAGGAAGAATTTAAAAGGTTGGAATTTGAATTATGTTTGGTTTTATAAGAAACAAAAGAAGTTGCTTACTGATGAAATCGATGCCATTCACAAGAGTAGTGAGATTTCTGGTTTGTCTTTAGATAATTATTTCCTTAGAAAGCAACTAGATGATAGATTGCATAAGATTTATAAAGAAGAGGAGGTTAGATGGCTCGAGAGAGCTAAATGGAGAGAGATCTTAGAAGGTGATTCATATACTGCTTATTTCACGGCTAGGGCTAGTGGTACTATGGTAGAAGGAGAGGGAAGATAATTAGTTGGTTGAACCAGGAAGAGGGCATGGTTCAAGGGAATAGAGATCTTTTATTATATGCTATTGATTTCTATAAAAATTTGTTTGGTCATGTTAATAACCAAATAGAATATGAGTTGGATGGTGTGGTTTCTGATGTTTACATGATTCTCATAGAATAGTTTTGGAGAAGGAGTTTACTTCAGAAGAAATTAAAGAGGTTGCTTTTCAGACGAAGCATAATAAGGCACCTGGTATAGATGATTTTCCTATAGAGTTCTACTAAAATTATTGGGAGCTTGTTAAGTTCGACCTTTGTATTGTTTAATGAATTCTTTCACCATATATTAGATATTGCTAGATTGAATTATGGCGTTCTTACTCTTTTACCAAAAAGTGTGGGTGTTGATATAATCCAATAGTACAAACCCATTTTACTTTCTGATGTTTTATTTAAAATACTAAGACTCAGAATAGTAGAGCTATGCATGTAGGAGGTAAAATCATAATGCATGCACATTCTTATTTTATTAATAATAGGTTTATCCTTGATGGGTGGTGGTACTGCATGGATTAATGCATGCGATACATTAGAAACAAATTAGATATTATCCTTTTTAAAGTAGATTTTGAAAAGGCTTAGGACAAAATTAGCTAGGACTTCTTAGAAAAGGTTATGGTTATAAAAGGATTTCCTTCTAATGTTTTTATTTGGATCATGAAGATTGTTAGAAATGAAAAGTTGTAGTGATGGTGAATGATCATATTGGTCCCTACTTTGAGACAAAAAAAAGGTCTAAGTCAAGGAGACCCATTCCCCCTTATTTAACTTTGATATAGAAACCTTGACTTAGATCGTAAAGACACCCTATGAGAATGGTTTAGTTAAGAGTCTGCTATATGATTATGTAGATGAAGGGTGTGATGCTAAAATATGCAGATTATGCCATCTTTGTGTTTTAGGATGACCTTCGGAGTTCTAGGAATTTGAAGTTTATTTTGCGTTTGTTTGAACAAAATGTCTGGGCTCAAATTTAAGTTTCATAAGAGTGGTATTTTCTATTTTGGTAGTGCTAGAGGAAAAAAGTGACACATATGGTTGGTAAGATTCATTTTAGATAATTGGGGGTACCTTTAAGTACAGTTAGATCGTTTAACGATTGGAAAGGGTCTGAAGAAAGGATGGGAAAGAAAATTCATACCTAGAAAGGAACATCAAATTGTTATGGTGGTAGGTTGACTCTGGTGAAATCTTGTCTGGGTAATGTGTGTATGTATATGATGTCCCTTTTTTTAGTTTCCCAAAGGGCCAGGTAAAATATTTAAGTTCTTTATGAGTAGATATCTATGGCAGAAAGAGGAGGGAGTTAATAAGTACCATATGGCCAGTTGGGATAAAGTGCACCGGCTGAAAGATTCTAGTGGTTTAGGGGTGGTTGATTTGAGAGTTACGAATATTTGCCTTTTAAGTAAGTGGTTATGGAAGCTAGAACAAAATGTGTGCGCCCTCTTCAGGCTTCTGCATCATTGGTGTTGTTTAAAGTGTCTCTAGAGTCAGTTCAGTGTGCATCAGGGTTGGGAGCCCATGAAAAGACGTATCAGTGTGGGGTGAACATAGCAAAGCTGGTGAAAAGTTTCAGAAGGATATTAGGGAAGAGTCTGTTTGTTTAAGATTTCTATATGTTTTTTGTGCTTCTACGGACGTGGAGATTGTATTAGATGGTAGTAGCTTCCCAGTTTTGTTGTGCTTATTTGATCTTCGTGGTTAGTGGTCTCTATTTTGAGGAGCTATTTGTTCTGGTAGCACAGTAAGAGTTTGTGTAATATAACATGGTGTGGGTAGTTGTTTGAATGTTGTCTTACGGGTTTAATTTTTAATAAAATCAGGGTCTTAATTGCCTAAAGTGGAAAAAACTTATCTGAACGAGAGAACGAGTATTTTACATTTGACATGGTAAAAGGTATGAGGGTAACAAGCGTGGTTTAGCGAACAAGCATATGAGAACACCTCAAGTCCTTGTAAAACTTAACTCCGTATACCACCTCCTCCCCTTATCTCTTTAACATTGTTGCACATGTCCTTCGCCTTTTGTTGCATCATCAAGATTCAGCCGACGGCCTACTCCTTCACCCATTACTTGACCGCCTACCTTGTCCCGTGCTTTAATACGTTGACAACACTATCATCATCATACATGCCACAGATGATTGCATCGATAGCCTCAGGGTCGTCCTTCAGGTGTTATCGATGCAACGGGCCTACAGATTAACTTTCACAAGAGTACCTTTGCTCTCATCCATATTAATCAATCAAATGTCCGTACTCTTGCCCTTAGATTCGATGTTATGTTGTCTCCTTTCCCTAGACCTACCTTGGGCTTCCTCTTTCTACACATAAGCTCCAATTAAACACTTTTTGACCTTATTTAGAAATTTCTATATACATCTACCGGGATGGATCGGTAAGGCTCTTCCGACCAGTGGGCAGGAAATGCTTGTCAGGCCATCTCTTCGATCCATGGCCTCCCAACTCCTATCTGTCTTATTTGTGCCCGTTGGAACCATTCAGGGTTTTGCCAAAATATGTAGGATTTTTGGGGCGATAGGGAAGTTTAATATAACCATGTTGGGAATATGCCCTAGAGGCAATCATGAATGATGATTTTCCCATTGTATTGATAAAGATATTAAGTTGTCCTTGTATAAACATCTGATGTATATCATTGAATATGTGATTCGGTTGTGGAACTATACATTCATGTTGTTTGTACTAAATATCCTTGGTCATCGAGGTTGTGCTGGATACACAACTTAGACCAATGTGAAAGTCGGCTGATGACTTGATTCCAATTGTCATAGGCATGGAGATGCTATTCTGACTTACACAGATTCGGCTAAAGAGTTTTGCGAGTCAGATTGACCCATATTGAGGTACAACGAACAAGTTGTCATTTGTATATCTCAATCAATGTAATCCTTAGACCCGAGGTTATTACACAGTTCGAGTTGAGGATCACCGACTTAGGTTCTGTCAAACGTTGATCCGTAACTGGGCAGTTATAAAGGAAGAGTTTGGGTCGACTGAGAATCAAGATGCGTGATATGAATAACCAAGATGATATTTTGCCCCTCCAGTTGGAGAGATATTCTCTGGGCCCTCTCAGATGATATGATTCGGAAAGCATGGCCATGCACGACTCGGTTAAGTGTTAACCGAGGCGATCGACTAAAAGTTAGTCGGATGAATCACTTATCTCAGATCGAAAAGAGAGTCGGACTATTTAAGGGATGACAATTATTCGCCTATCGTCTGACAAGGTATATCGTGAGGCAAAACGGACTCGGACGCAAGTCGCATTGGAAAGGCAAGTCGTCATGACTCTTTGGTATTTGGGATTCAACACGTTATGCTAGGAGCCGCTACCGATTGATCGATTGAGAGTCAGACTCCAATCGTGTCCAAGTTACAATGACCCTGCGGGGTCACACACTTAAGAGCGGGAGCAAGTTTGGGTTGGACCTAAACTGGATTTTGGACTGAGTTAGTGAGTCGGACTCATAGTGACTAATATTATATGGGCTTTAGTGAATGGACCACGAGTGAGTGGAGCCCACGTTCACTCCCTACATATAGTGGGGCGCAGAAACCCAGGTGGGTTGATCGGTTAGGTTATTCCATGCGTTGGAAACCCTAGCTCCACAACAGTCCTGCCGTCGTATCGAACCTAACAGTTCGCCGCCCGTGCTCCTCCTTGTACGTGTGGATACCAGCAGAGGCATTATACCATCAGCGCTTGGACGATCGTTGATTGGACAAGATCGCAAAGACTACACTGTATCAACTGACGCCCTGCATCAGTAAATCCGCAACCGCGCGTCTAGTGGTAAACCTTGTGGCCTTCTATCTCATCTAGATCTTGGGATTACCATGTTAGAGGAAAAAGTTTTGTTTTATCTCTATGTGGCCCAATAGTAGTATTAGAGTGATAGATTCTGGTTTTAGACTCGAAATGTCGTATATGTGATATGCGGTTGGCTGTAGATTGGATCTATGTGCTATTTTGGTGGTCAATCTATGAGATAGATCGGTTGTGTACGATGTTGATTGGATCAACTGTACTCGGGGAATGGTAGATCTGATTTTCGTGATCATACTGCTGAGGTCGTGGAACAACATACCCCTACCGGTCGGTTTCCGCCATCGGGGTAGATTGTGACACATAAATCCAGTAGCGTTCATCGAAGATCAAAAGAGTTTGATCGAGTCAGAACAATGATCGAGTCGGCTTCGCCCTGTCGTAGCGCCTTAGATGTCACTGTGAGTTTCACAACGTCGGTAGATATCGTATCTATGCATAACTTGTTTTTGCATGAAGTTGTAATGGTATGGCTTATGTGCATGTGATGTATGTAATCCATACGTGACTGCGAATCACAGTTTTGTTAGTCGGTGATATGTCCAATTTGCATCACCATTCTATATCACAATTTACCTCTATTCATTGATATATTTAATATTAAGAGGTGATACTTATGTCTTTTCATCTGTTTTTGCATGTTGGATGATTCTTGGAGGATGAACTGCCGAGTCAGGATTCTAATGGAAAAAGAGGTGTTTTGATGCAATTTCGCGAAGATCACAAAAATACCAGAAAAACTATGGAAAATCATATTTTCCCAGAAGACGAAGAATGCTAGAAGGGGAGGCGGAGATGGGCCACAGGGGGCCCACACCCCCCAGGCGCGGGCCACCCCTAGGTCGCGCCTACAGGGGATGTGGCCCACCTCTAGCTCCGCCCTCTCGCCTATATCTTCTCCTAGAAACCCTAAAACACGGGGAGCGACCATAGAAAGATTCCGCCACCTCTGCGCGGCGGAAAACACCAAAAGAGAAAGAGCTCTCCGGCAGACAGATTTCTGCCGGGGAAATTCCTCCCCGGAGAGGGGAGATCGTCGCCATCAACACCATCATCAAGCTAGACTTCATCGGGATCATCATCATCATCATCATCCACGCCATCATCTCCACCAGCACCATCATCACCACTCCATCCTGCTGTAACAATTTGGTTAAATACTTGCATAGTTCTTAGGGGAAACTTTCCAGGTGTTGATTACTATTGTAGTTGATGCTTGTGAGTGGAACCATTGGATTATTGTTTATGTTCAAATTGTTATCCATCACCATATCATCTTTGATCTGGATCCATATGATGTCTTGTGAGTAGTTCGTTTAGTTCTTGAGGACATGGGAGAAGTCATGTTGTTAGTAGTGGATTTGTGTTGAGATATTATTCAATGGTTTAGTATTTAAGTTGTGGTGTTATTCTTCTAGTGGTGTCATGTGAACGTCGACTACATGATACTTCACCATTTATGGGCCTAGGGGAATGCATTGTATATTTGGATACTAATTGTGGGGTCGCCGGAGTGACAAAAACCTGAACCCCCATTAGGACACCATTGCACAAGGGAGCATAGGATCTCAGAGTTTAAGGCCGTGGTTAGGTTTATATCTTAATTGCTTTCCTGTAGTTGTGGATGCTTGTAGAGGGTTTAACCACAAGTATGTATTAGTCCAAGTAAGGTCGATACATTAGCACACGTTCACCCACACAACACTTACAACACCAAAGAAGACTACTCAGCTATTTGAAGCGAAAGCATTTGACAGAATTCCCATGTGTCCTCGAGAATGTTTGGTCCTTATAAGTATTTCCACCGGCTTGTACTTTGCTAAGAAAGGATTGGGCCACTTGCTGCAATTATTTGTTGTCTTTATTACTTGCACTTTATTTCTTTGCTTTATCATAAAACCCCTAAAAATCCATTTGCTAAGTATTTACAAAGATTTCCTGCTCCATACCACTAGTCAACACCTTCTGCTCCTCGTTGGGATCGACACTCCTATTTATAAAAAGTACTATGATACACCCCCTATACTTGTGGGTCATCAAGACTATTTCTGGCGCCATTGCCGGGAAGTGAAGCGCTATTGAAGAGTGGAACTGGTAAAGGAAACTTCTACTATGAGTATTGCTTTTTATTTCTATTTGTTACTTTGTTTCTAATATGGATAACCCACTTGGTTTTCTGTTTGGAAAAACTACTACCACTTTTAGGGTAGTAGATGAACCACCACCTGTTGAGATTGATCCTTTTAAGATACCTACAAGTATTGTTTATCGTGTTATGGATAATTATTATTTAGGGGATGGAACTGTCCACCCTGGTGATCATTTGCTTTTTATCCATGAATTATGCGGGTTGTTTAAGTGTGCAGGTATCACAACTGAACAGGTGAAGAAGTTACTCTCTATATCCTTGAAAGGGAGAGATGAAGAATGGTATAAGCTGCTGAAGAATGGGCAATCCATGGAATGGGAGGAAATAATACCTCTCTTTTATTCTAAATTTTATCCTCCCAGTGAAATTCATAAGGATAGGAATCTGATATATAACTTTTGGCCTCATGATGGAGAGAGTATAGCTCAAGATTGGGGGAGATTGAAGTTACTAATGCTTAAATGTCCTATTCATGAACTCCCTAACAATATTATTATCAATAACTTTTATGCTAGGCTTTCTCTTCATGATAAATATTTACTAGATGCTTCTTGTGCTGGATCATTCACACGTATGAAGGAATAAGCTAAATGGGATCTCCTAGACCATATTCAAGAGAATACTGAAGCTTGGGAGAATGACAAAGGGAGAAAGTCAGGTATAAATTATGATTATGAATGCATAAAATCTTTTATGGGAACTGATGACTTCCGTGATATTAGTAATGAGTATGGTCTTGACTCCCAAAGTATTGCCAATTGTTTTAAGGCTTTTGCCTCTTACATATAAATTCCTAAAAAGAAGTGGAATAAGTACCATGCACCTTATAAAGATGTTGTTAGTCATGTTCCTGTTAGAAGCACTGAAGTTGGTACTATTGATCATATTTTGCCTGAACCTTATGTTGAGAAAATACCTTTCCCAGCTAAGGTAAAGGAGTATTCTATGATGATTAGTGCGAATAAAAAAGGTACAAAGAAGATCGTGGAACCTGATGAGCAAATGAATACTGAACCTGTGGTAGCTATTGTGAAAAATCTTGTCACTAGAAATATAGAGGATGAGCACATTGTCTTTTGTGAAGACTCTTCTAATATTATTTTTCATCCTAGTAAAGCTAGAAAAGCTAGTGTCCCTGTGCTTTCTGTTAGAATTGGTGATCATTGCTATTATGGTTTATGTGATATTGGTGCTAGTTCTAGTGCTATTCCTTATGAGCTTTACAGGGAAATTATGCATGAAATTGGTCCTTGTGAGCTTGAGGACATTGATGTGGTTATTCACCTTGATAATAAGGAAACCATTTGCCCTATTGGTATTGTAAGAGATTTGGAGGTCCTCTGCGGTAAGATTAAGTATCCTGCTGATTTTCTAGTGCTTAATTCAGCAGCTAGCAAAACTTGTCCTATCATTTTTGGTAGACCTTTCTTGAACACTTGTGGAGATATTATAGATTGTAGGAAGGAAAAAGTTTTGACTAAGTTTGATGGAGAGTCTTATGAGTTTAATTTTTCCAAATTTGCTAAAGCTCCTTGTGAAAATAGCTTGCCTAATAAATATTTCAAGATGGGACAACTTGCTTCTATTGATCCGGTTTATGACCTTGGACCTCTTTTTGGTGATTGTAAGTATGCTCATTCTGATGATAAAGTTGTTGACAGTGACAGTTATATTGTCAATTTTATTCAAAGTGATACTAAAAGTTATTATGAGAGAGGGAAACATGGTTTTATGCATCTCAATAATGTTAAGTTTCCCCGTTTTATGTTGAAAGCTTTCAAGTTGCATTTGTTTTGTCTTCCTATGCTAGTGGCTTTTTGTTTCAACAATTTTTTTCTCATGATACCCCCATGAATAGGAAGTGGGTTAAACTCAAATGTGTTAGTTATTTGCTTCTTGATGCTCTCTTTCAGTCAGATATTTATCTCTGATGTGAGCATCTTTGAAACTATCAAGCCTAACTTAAAGGCAATAAAGAAAAGTACTTCTTGGGAGATAACCCAATAGTTTTGTCGAGTCTTGGAAGTTATTACCTCAGTAATAACCACTCCTTATCCTTTTAGTTTTGGTTTTTGTGTCAAGATCAACTACTTTTGAGAAGTAGAGGAGTTGTGAAAAGTGGTTGTCCTGGGACAGATTTTTGTGCTGCATTGTAAAAATCCGTGAAGGAGATCAGTACTTCGGATGGAGCTGTGTTTTTCTGTGCTTGTTATCCAAGTTGTTACCCAACTTTAATTAGTTTTGCATGTTTTGATTTGAGCAACATAAGGTTTTTGAAAAAATCAATCTTTACCTGCTGGTCTGTTTTGACAGATTTCTGACATCATTTGCATTTGCCTCTTATATTGATTCCCTTCCTGATTCTTTTGGGTTTTTGGAAAGGA
Organism: Avena insularis; assembly: GCA_023614405.1. Classification (NCBI taxonomy): domain Eukaryota; kingdom Viridiplantae; phylum Streptophyta; class Magnoliopsida; order Poales; family Poaceae; genus Avena; species Avena insularis. The sequence continues at coordinate 262,658,394 of CM042695.1, forward strand.
GTTGCTACAGTAGATTTTTTTTGATGACTTTCATTTGAAGTGTGAACCTAAAGGTTTATTGTTTTTGCATACACTACTGTTGCCATTGAGGTTTGTGTAAAGCCTTGTATGAAAGAAATTTCCAGGAGAAGGAGAAAAGGAATCTGCCGAGTTCGTCTTTGAATAGGTAAAAGTGGTGAAAACAGAAGGTTCGTGAAAACCCTATCTTTTTATATTTTTGATGTTTTTATTACATACAGAAGTTTACGAAACGAAACAGAGGAGGAAACAGAGGCCAGGGTGGCCACACCCATCCTAGGAGCGGGCCCCAGCTAGCCGCGCCTGGAGGGGTGTGAGCCCCCTGAGCTCCGTATCCGCCTTGTTTTCACACCAGTACCTTCCTAATGCATTGAAACTTCGTAATATATAACCCCCTGGGTCCCCCGAGGTTCGTATATCATGTTCTCGCCGTGTTTTCGTTTCGATCTGTTCCTGTCAGGAAATCTTCTCAAAGTTTAGAGCACCATGGTCTCCGCCAACGACAAAGGCAAGAAGACCGAGGAAGATGATCCTCAAAACCCCAAGGAGGAGGAGATTTTGATAGGGGATGAAGAAGATATGGAGGAGGATGAGCATCCGGACACCCGCTCTACCGTTGCAAGCATTGGAGTGGTGGCAAATCCTACCAAGCTTAGGAGGACAGCACGGATGTCTACAGGAGGGAAAACCCCACGTCATATCCTCGCTCCACGGTCACCTCCTCCACGTACCAAGAATCCCTTCCATACTCTTATACATGAGCAACAATACCAACAGGTGCCCAAAGGTAACTTTCCCTCGGTTTGGGATCTGCCTCGCTCTAACCATGCAGGGAAAGAACACACTAAGAAGGAAGAGTGGGGAAAGAATAGCAAGGACTGGGACTCTCGGTCCGATATGATCCTGAACCGCATTGAGCAAAATTCGGAGTTGATTCGTACTCTAACCTTCTAGATTGAGGATTTGAGGAAACTGATTGAGGAGCTTAACAAGAGAACACCGCCACCGAAGGAGTAATTCGTCATCAGGTTTGGCATCCCCTTGGCTTGTTCCAAGCTTGGGGGAGTGCCGCGGTATCACATCATTATCTTTTATCTTTTACCTTTTTAGTAGATTCATATCTTTGGTAGAGAAGTTATCTTATAGGTTGGTTTGTGTAACATCCCAGCATTAGAGCTTAGAAATAAGCTGAACACAGATGTGCATTGCATTCATGCATAGAAAATCCGTATAATTTTTGCGCTTTTGAACAAAACTTATCAAAGTGATTGAAGCTTCTATCAACTTGATGGAATTGAAGTAGATCATCAAGTTGATTGCGATAAGTTTCAATATAACCTTTGATAAAACCTTATTTAGGGTAAACATGATTTGATCTAAGGGTAGATCAAATGTAATAAAACTAAACCACCAACACATTACTTAATGTTTGATGTTAATCTTCAAGAGATCATATTATATAATTCATTACAACAAAGCATGAATACCAAGCTATGAATATAACTCAAGTAACAAGGATTTAATAATTATATCTGGACCTATCTTACTCTTATCTACTTATACCATGAAGTATCATGGTAATATCTAACCTTAACTCTTTAATTATATGGAGTAGGAAGGAAACTAATTCAAAGATCATTCACCACATATCTTTCTTTCCATATCAATCCTTATCATCTCTATTGAGCCTTATCCTAATATTGTTGTTCATCAATGTTGAGTAATCAACTATTGATTCATCAAATATTAACCTATCAATTCTTGATCTATCAACTTTTATTCTTATCATAAAAATCACTTTAAGCCTTTAGAGAAGGAATTAAGAAGAGGTAAGTGGTGATGCTAGTTATAGATATCATCTATAGGATGGGAGTGTTTGAAGAGAATCCAATCAATATGTTAATTGGTGGAGCTAACTCACTCCTGAATGGATAGAAGAGTTATCTTGATTATATATTATATGGTAACATATAAGATTACAAGGTTGAATTCTAAAGATAGTTACCAAGGAGAAATCCTATTAGATCAAGTAGGCATAGCCAATGAATGATATCTCTTAGTCCAATAGAAATAATTAGAAGATAATTATATACAACTATAATGTTGTATTGATGAAGGCCTTGATTAGCCAACTGGAAACCAAAGCCATACATGATCAAAGCATTAGAATGATCATGCTCAAGTCACTAATACTAAGAGTGAATGATTATAACAAATATAAGTGACATTGGTGGATATAACAAGATTAAACATTAGTATAGATATGTTATCCTAGGCTAGTGAGGACAAGTCACATTAATAAAATGTGAGGTTGGAGTATGAGTTTCTAAGGCAAGTAAAGGATAAGATAGTATGATTAAGTTAATGTTAGAAGCAACTACTAAATGAATTAGAGGGTGATAATTTAAGTGGAATTAGGTTCATAAGAAGTTCTATAAAGAGGAGAATGATCTCTATGGGGAGATCATGTAAAGCTTTAGTGTCAAGCTTATTGGATTATAGATGGATTTATAAGGTGGAAGTGTTGGTAATAATGTTATTGTGAATTAAAACTTATCATGTTAACCCATGATGATGAATATGAAGAAGTAATATATCTAGGAAAGGAATTCCTTAATTAGGAGTCCAAACTTATGACATATGAAGATAGAAATTCTTGGTAAACACTCAGCTTTAAATCTTTAACCAAACATAATATCCATCTTATCTGATTGATTTATCATCCTATTTCCACAATGCCTTATAGTAATATTTTCCAATAACAAATTACTTAAGCATATCTTGTCATTTCAAAACATGAAAACTATAAGTGCCTAGGAACTATAATTATCAACCCTTATTCTTAAGTCATTCTAAAAAGAACAACTATATTACTTTACCCTAAATAATGATATCATTTCCAATCATAAGCATAGAGAGAATATTTCTTAAACCTTGAAATGTTATTCCTATCTATAATATCATGAATAAATTTAGGTCTCCTAAAACAAATGGTAAAAAGTTATAATTCTAGAATCCCAACTTTAATTTCAATCATGCTTATCAATGTATATATAATGTAATAACCAATATCACTTAACATTATTCACCACCATATTAAGGCATTAACTATATACAATGGACATTATGTGAGGCATTTTCAATGATTTTATAGATATCATAAAACCACATCTATCCATAAATAAATAAAAGCATAGCTTAAAGAAAGTTTCTATAAGAAACAAAATCTTAAACCTTAAGGTTATTAATTAATTTTTTTCCACCTGCATCTCATAATTCAGTATTAGAATATCCTTTAATAATTTTATGGTTTATTATATAAATCAAATTCATAACCAAGGCCCTTACAAAATATTAAAGGGATCTATATACATATAATAAGGAAATATAACGCTATATAATAAAAGTGCATAAAAGGATTCTAAATACACTTTATTTATGCTGCATGCATTTAGCAAATAAATTCTATAGAGAAAGATTCAAAACAAATGTAAAATACAAATATGAAAATGAAACAGAACATAGTAAAGGAAAAAAGAAATTAAAAGTAATATGGCCCGAGTAGCAAGCCGACCTAGCATCTCCTCTGCCTATCCATCGCTCGTGATCCGCAGCCAGATCTCTCTGCTCGATGCACCACAGCCCAACACCGGCCCAGGCCCGCGTACCCCTTTGTCCATCTAATCGCTGTCGTCTACCTCGTGCTCGTCCCGAAGCAGCTCGCTGGCAGCAGCGCTACCGGCTGCCGCTCACCGGCGTGGAGATTCGTGCTGCCGACAACCAGAGGGGATAAGGAGGCCACGACGACACCGCACTGCTTCATCCTCATCCATTCCCTCTCCCTCTGAAGCTCTGTCTCTCGATTTCCTCCTCTAGCCGAAACCCTAGCTCGTTAGAGTCACGCATCGCCATCGATAGGGTTCACCCAGAGTCCATGGCGTGGTCGAGGAGAACCGCCATGTTCCCCTCTTTATCCTAGTAGAATAAATAGATCAAGGGGAGCTCGGGTGAGTGCGAATTTTATCATTCCTTTCCATCGGGGTTCGTCGGAAAAGTCGACCATGTGCTCGTCTCCGACCCCGTCGGTCCTCATCAACCTCTCTATCGTCATCAGGGTGAGTTCCTAAACCCTCCAGTACCCCCAAATCGCATCATCTAGTTGTAAATTGCCGTAGCACCTTAAGACACCATCGGTCATCGTCGGAGCTCATCGGAGCCGAGGCTCCAATGACCATTTCCGAGCGGCGCCGCCACTATAAGGTTTAGCACAACACATTGATTCGAACTAGACTAGTTTCGCTTGCTAAGGCACCATAGATCAATGCCGGCGACCACCAACTGACGGTGGTGGCTGCGCTGACGTCATAGCGACGTCATGCTGACATCACCCTTGACCTACTCCACCGTTTGACCGGTCCACTACTTGCGTGGCATGTTGACATGGCCAATACCCCACATGTCTATGAGTCGGGTATGCCTGGGTGTGGTGTGAAACGTTATTTCCTATTTAGGAAATTAATTAAACATTATTAGTCTAAATAAAAATATTTCCAGAAAATAAATAAAATGATTAAACATTATAAATTCAATAACTTTTATTTTATAATTCAGAAAATATGTGTAATATATGAAAATATTTGGAAAAATAAAATATACAATTTAATTATATCATCCAATATAAATATGTTAATTATTTAAATAAATATTATTTAATAAAGATTTTATAAGTAATAAAACTTTGATAATTCATTTTTTAATGATGGTAAATAATAAAAATATAAATAATATACCAAAATTCTTAGAAAAATAAGAACTAAACTTTAATATTATTATGTAATGTTGTTTCACTTAATTAAATATTTATTATTTATTAAGTGTTTATAAAGAATTAAATCCTATAAAAATCATATCTTATTATTTATAAATCACAAAAATACATATAATATACCAAAATGATCACAAAAATAATATTTACATGTTAAAAATATAACATTCCACTTTTGAAGTAAATAAAAACTTAATACCTAATAACATGAATTTAAATCTAATTTCCCTACTTAATAATTCATATAAGGGTAAATAAAAATTGCTAATATTTCTGAAATTAGTCAATTGAGGTATAATAAATAATTTTAGTCTTAAATATTGATATTATGAAGTCAAAATGGTTCAACTCAATTTAAATATAATCTTATTGAATTATGATTTAACTATAAGTGTAGTTTATTCTCTAAAAGATCTTTGTCAAATATAAAATCTTCACGGATAATTTGTGACTAAATAAAATCTCCTCCCTTACTTCAATCGAAAATTTATAAACATACCAAAACACTATAGTGAATTCATAAGTAGTTAAGTAATATTGTTTACTTATTAGCAAACCATAACCACACCTTTATAAGGAGATAAATGATTCCATTTCACTATAATAATAAGAAATCACTACTCGAATAGAAGTACTACCACTCTTAATTAAATTTAAAGAAAAATTATGAGGAGAACAAAGTACAAATATCATAAGCATTACACCTGAAGCCATCTATGTTCTTAAAGTTAACTTTAAGTCGACAACTTTAAGTCGACAATGCCTTTAAATATAATGCTAAAGATCTTGTTATATGTTTTATAGTTAACTTTGGTTTGTTATAATTAAGTCGTAAAGCATCTCAAATACAAACTATTCAAGCCAGCGTAGACAACGTCAATCACATCCTATCAATCATATTCTAAAATCCATCAAGGTTTCTTAAACCTTAGCCAAGAAATCTTTTCTTCAAATGTTATTCTTTTTGCCACTTTAAACAACAAATCTGAAGATAATATCTCCAACACTTAACAACTAAACTCAAGGACTTTCAACTTAGTCAACAGATGATCATTAATCATAATCACATTATTTTAAACCTTACTTGTATAACTTATTGGTTGTATGATATTTTAGTTACACATTGTTCCACGCAACCTCACCAGCCTCAATAAGAAGCACAAGTGCGAAACTTATCTAAAAGTATAACACATTCTAAAGAAACCTTTCCATTTTCCAAACCTAGATCAACGCTTATTCTGGGGATACGAAATTACTAAATTGCATTACATTACTTATGCATAATAGCATCATGCTTCTTTAAACATTAGTACTTACTGGACCAATGATGCTAATTGCAGATATTGGATCTTATATTGTCTTGAAGATCGTGAGTTCATAATCTTGCAATCACAAAAGGCAAGTTCACACTTGCTCATGTCCTTTGATTAATTTCTGTAAAGTATTTTGCAAATCCAATGTTGTCATCGCCTGCATTTCAAAAAGGTCAGAAAATACTATTTTCATGATAATGTGATTATAGGTTATTTGCCATGAGGTAATAACCTAATATGAAAGTTCCGGTGGTAAAGGAACATATTATCTAGGACTAAACAACCAATGTCGTCAGTGATTCTTGCGCCGTATATCACGCGTTAACCATGATATTTGGAATGGACGAGGAAGTCAACTATATCTTCTTCCTCTCGCATGTAGCTGGATGTGCAGGTCGTGGCTGTTATCCATGTAGCGTGCATTAATTGGTAATTTGTAGAGGATATGCAGCATATGGGTGGGAACCATCAACGTCCCATGATAGTTCTAGCATCTAACGGTCTGTGGAAATATTTGCCTTTATCATTTTGGGGTTATTGTCTATAAACAGCAGCGTTCACACTAAACAGAGTACCATTAAAGTTGGTAGAGAAGACACCACATGAGATGTGGACAGACAAGAAGCCAAGTTTGTCTTTTCTTAAGATTTGGGGTTGTGAAGCATTTGTCAAGGGACTTCAGTCGGACAATCTTACGACCAAGTCAGATAAGTGTATTTTCGTGGGGTATCCGAGGGAAACTTTGGGTTACTACTTCTACAACCGAGAAGAGGGCAAAGTGTTTGTCGCTCAGAATGGTTTCTTCCTTGAGAAAGAGTTTCTCAGTCGGGGATTCAGTGGGAGCGCATTGCAGCTCGAAGAAATTCGAGAGGAACCGGCTAGTAGCGAGTCGGCAAAAACCTTGGAGGTTGAGCCGGTCGTGGTAGCTGAGCCGGCAGCGGCACCTATACTATGAAGATTGGCAAGATTACGAAGTGTTCGTGATGTGTTACTATTAGATAGTGATGAGCCGGCAACTTATTCGGAAGATATGGTGGGACCTGATTCCGAGTCATGGCTTGGAGCCATGAGATCCGAGTTAAAGTCCATGGATGAAAATCAAGTTTGGAACTTGGTTGATCTTCCATACGTTGCAAGACCCGTCGAGTGCAAATGGGTCTTTAAGAAGAAAACTGATATGGATGGAAATGTTTCCGTCTATAAAGCATAGATTGTCACGAAGGGATTCCGACAAGTTCAAGGAGTTGACTACGATGAGACTTTCTCACCCATAGCGATGCTTAAGTCAGTCCGGATCATGTTAGCCATAGCAGCCTATTTCGACTATGATATATGGCAGATGGATGTCAAAACGGCTTTCCTTAACAGAATTTTAACCGAGGACATGTATATGATACAACCCGAGGGTTTTGTCGATCCGGATAACGCTGACAAGGTGTGCAAACTTCAGAAATCCATTTATGGGTTGAAGCAAGCATCTCGGAGTTGGAATATTCGCTTTGATGAGGTAGTCAAATCGTTTGGCTTCATCAAGAGTGATCATGATTCTTGTTTATACAAGAAGTTTACTGGGAGCAAAGTCAACTTTCTGATCTTATATGTGGATGACATATTACTGATTGGAAATGATGTACAGATGTTGCAAGATACCAAGGAATCATTAGAAAGGGGTTTCTCAATGAAAGACTTGGGTGAGGCAACATATATTCTCAGAATCCGGATCTATAGAGGTTGATCAAGACGGCTCATTGGATTGAGTCAGAGTACATATTTGGACAAAGTGTTGAAGAAATTAAACATGGAATCGTCTAAGAAGGGGTTCTTACCGATGTCCCATCATGTAAAACTTAGCAATACTCAGTTTCCTTCGACGACTGATGAGCAAAGTCGGATGAGTGCGATTCCGTATGCTTCAGTAGTCAGATCCATCATGTATGCCATGATTTGTACTAGGCCAGATGTTTCGTATGCTCTAAGTGTTGTGAGCAGATACCAGGCTTATCCTGGAGAATTCCACTAGATAGTGGCTAAAAATATCCTAACGTATTTCAGAAGGACTAAGAATATGTTCTTGGTTTATGGAGGTGAAGATGAACTTAGTGTAAAGGGTTAGACAGATGCACGTTATCTTACCTACTCTGATGGTTCTCGTTTGTAATCCGGGTATGTGTTTGTGATAAATGGAGGGGATGTGAGTTGGAAGAGTTCCAAGCAAGAGACTATGTCTGCATCTATAATAGAAGCTTAGTATATTTCTGCCTCGGAGGCAGCAAAGGAAGTTGTTTGGATGAGGAATTTCCTCATGGATCTTGGTGTGGTTCAGGGCTCATTCAATCCGTTATACGTGTATTGTGACAACAATGGTGCTATTGCACAAGCTAAGGAACCTAGACAACACCATAAGAACAAGCACATACTCATGCGGTACCACCTGATTCGCCAGTTCATGGATCAGGGTGATATCAAGTTATGCAAGGTACACACGGATGCAAATATTGTGGATCCGTTGACAAAGCCATTACCACAGCCAAATCATGAGGCGCACGTAAGAGTTATGGGTATTAGATTCTTAGACATGTGATGTCAGAAGATTGACTCTAGTGCAAGTGGGAGACTGTTGGGAATATGCCCTAGAGGCAATCATGAATGATAATATTTCCCATTGTATTCATAAAGATATTAAGTTGTCCTTGTATAAACATCTGATGTATATCATTGAATATGTGATTTGGTTGTGGAACTATACATTCATGTTGTTTGTACTAAATGTCCTTAGTCATCGAGGTTGTGCTGGACACACAACTTAGACCAATGTGAAAGTCGGCTGATGACTCGGTTCCACTTCTCATGGGCATGGAGATGCTATTATGATTTACACAGATTTGGCTGAAGAGTTTAGCGAGTCGGATTGACCCATATTGAGGTACAACAAACAAGTTGTTATTTGTATATCTCAATCAATGTAATCCTTAGACCTGGGGTTGTTACACAGTCCGAGTTGAGGATCACCGACTTAGGTTCTGTCAAACGTTGATCCGTAACTGGGAAGTTATAAAGGCAGAGTTTGGGTCGACTAAGAATCAAGCTGCGTGATGTGAATAACCAAGATTGGATTTTCCCCCTCTAGTTGGAGAGATATTTTCTGGGCCCTCTCGGATGATATGATTTGGAAAGCATGACCATGCACGACTCGGCTAATTGTTAATTGAGGCGATCGACTAAAAGTTAGTCGGATGAATCACTTATCTCGTATCTAGAAGAGAGTCGGACTATTTAAGGGATGAAAATTATTCGCCTATAGTCTGACAAGGTATATCGTGGGGCGAAAGGGACTCGGACGCAAGTCGCATTGGAAACGAAAGTCATCATGACTCTTTGGTATTTGGGAGTCGGCACGTTCTACTAGGAGCCGCTACCGATTGATCTATTGAGAGTCGGACTCCAATCGTGTCCAAGTTACCATGAGCCTGCGGGGTCACACACTTAAGAGCGAGAGCAAGTTTGGGTTAGACCTGAACCAGATTTTGGACTGAGACAGTGAGTCGGACTCACAGTGACTAATATTATATGGGTTTTAGTGAATGGGCCACGAGTTAGTGGAGCCCATGTTCACTCTCTACATATAGTGGGGCGCAGAAACCCAGGTGGGTTGATCGGTTAGGCCATTCCATGGGTTGGAAACCCTAGATCCACAGCAGTTCAGCCGTCGTATCGAACCTAGCAGTTCATCGTCGGTGCTCCTCCTTGTACGTGTGGATACCAGTAGAGGCGTTGTACCATCAGCGCTTGGATAATCGTTGATTGGATCGATATCGCAAGACTACACTCCATCAACAGACACGCTTCATCAGTAATCCGCAACCGCGCGTCTAGTGGTAAACCTCGTGGCCTTTTACCTCAGCTAGATCTTGGGATCACCACGTTAGAGGAAAAAGTTTTGTTTGATCTCCACGTGGCCCAATAAACCAAACATTGCCTAGGATGAGGTTTGCACCCTAATCTCAGAAGGGGGCTTAGGTGTTCGCTATCTTCACACACATAATTTTTCTTTGCTTATGAAATTCCTTTTTAGAATGCAATTGGATTACTCCACACCTTGGGAGCAGTGGTTTGCCTACCCCTATGGCTGGTCTGAGCACCGTGATCTTGGGTATCCCCATCATCTTGAATCCATCATCTAGAAGGACCTCCTTGCCTGCTTGCCATAGATTTTAAAAGTCACCTTTGTGACTGTTGGATCTAGGAACTTTACGTATTTTCTGGCATGATCTTTGGTTTGCCGATTCAACCCTAGAAAAATGCTTCCTCGCAATCTACTCTCACATCTCATGGGTTTATTGTTTTCCTCTATTCCATTAAAAATTCAAACTTAGTCGTTGTAACACCCCGACCTAACTTAGTCGTTGTAACACCCCGACCTATCCGGACCAGCGGCTGTCACTCCTAACAGCTCAATAGGATATCTAGACTAACCCCATAGAACAACGCTAGTCTTTTCTGTGCACTTTTTCCTCACTCGTGTGCACCTGATACCCACTTCCCGGTCGGTCAGCCTTGCTCTAGGCCAAGCACACTTAAACTCAGAGTTCTTTGCAGATGAGCTTCCAAAAAAGAAGTTGCAACTTGCTGGTATGAGTTTCCTATCAATCCTATTAAGCCATGCGCCACTATCTCACATACACCCACCCTTATAAGATCGATGCCCTCATCGATCAACCACAAGCCATAACATCCCCTCTTAGCACATGTATGTGCGTCCAGTGCCGGTACATGTGCCATGTCATGTCCACTTTGGGCGACACACGCCATGGTCCACATGTTGGCCACTGACCCGCAAACGCCCATGTAACCGCTAGGGTCGGCTCTGATACCACTTGTAACACCCGGCCTCATCGGATCAGTGGTTGTCACTCCTGGCATCTCAATAAGATTTCTAGACTAACCCCACAGACCAACACTAGTCTTTTCTGCACACTTTGTCCTCACTCGTGCGCACCTGGTACCCAATTCTCAGTCGGTCACCCATCCGCAAATTTCTCTAGGCCCAGCACGCTTAACCTTAGTGGTATCTACAGATGAGCTTCCGTAAAAGAAGTTGCAACTTGTTGGTATGATTTCCTATCAATCCTATTAAGCCATGTGCCACGGTCTCACAGTCGTGTCCGTAGAGCCATCATACTTGCGATTAATCTTAGCTTTGGTTCACTTGGTGTCGTGGTATTGCCTACGAGTACGCCATGGAGGGTTCCTCACAGTGCGTGTTTAGAGACGTGGGGGAAGGCGGACGGTTGACGGGTACGAGGTAACACAGCTTACCCAGGTTCAGATCCCACGATGGTGGCGGAATCCTACTCCTGCTATAAATCACTATAATGGCAATACGTCGAGTTACAGGGATTGGTTCGCTGTGCGAGGTGTGTGCTAATCGCTACTTGGTCATGCCCTAAAGGCTCCCATAGGCCCGACTTATATAGTCGCCAGGTCCTAGGGTTACAGGGAAAATTCCTAGCCAGACAGGTTACAGAGTCCTGCACTGTCTATTACTAGTCTTGCGTGTCTTGCACTCCAAGGCTCCGGGTACGTCGGTGACTCCACCGTAGCCTTCCTTTATCCGACATGGTCCTCCCTTCTGGATCCATCTAATTGGGCCGCCCAGCAGTCCATGGGCCATGCTACCAACTGTGGGCCACCCGGGTTAGCCGGATAGGAGACATGCTATGAGGATACCCATATAGCATATCCCTAACAGTAGCCCCCGAAGAACTCCGAGATCTTACGCCGTCTTGCCTCTTCACGTGGAACGCTCCGTCTATATGGATGTCGGCAAATTGTCAAGCAATATCTTGTAGTCTTCCCAAAGAACCCTGCAAGGTTTTTCTCCGTCTTCAACTTGTAAGCCAGAGAATTGCTGAATCTTCCATCGTACTCTTCCGTAGCCGGACTGGATCCGTCCATGCCGGAATCTTCTGATGTGATGGCTCATCTTCCTATGATAGCTAGGGTGACGCAGACATAGGTCAGCGACACCTCGTAACTCACACGTGCAGAGAACACAATCATGTCCACTTTTCCTGCGCGAGCGATATGAACCGTTGGCGGCGACGGTTGGGACGTGGCGAAATTTCCGCGCACGTTCGCACACACGTCGTCTACGCGGCAACCGTCCGATCAAGCTACACGAATCTCGATGCTGGAGATCATAAATAGTAACTGTGGTGGAAAATTTACTTTTCACCTCATTCTCTCCTCGCATCATCTTCTTCCTCCAGCGAGCGCCTCCTCGAGCTCTCCGCACCTTGCGAAAAACCCTAACTCCCAATCTCGCCAGTCACCTCCAAACACAAGCAATGGCCAGCGGCAGCTCTATTCCCTTGATGGCGGCGTCGGGCAAAGCCGCGGCGAAGTTGGCAAGCTCTATCGTCGTGCCCCCAGAGGGCCTGGTCATTCCCGTTTCTGCGGTGGTCGAGACCACCGGCGGTGACCACAATCCAGCGGCGCTGGAGCTGCTGGAGGAGGACAACGACTCCAACAAAGGCGATTGGTGTGGTTCGGACATCACGGACCGCGACATCAAGGAGCTGATCGTCGAGGGCTACCTCCCCGCGACAGAGGGGCTCGCCTTGTGGGCGGCGCCGGCCGGCGAGGTCACACCTTCTCCCCAATCCGTAGAAAAGGTGTACCTCAAAGCACAATTGGTACACGGCGTCTCCCTTCCCATCTCTAATTTCTTCCTTGCCGTCTTAAACCATTATCGAGTCCAGCCCGAAAACCTCTCTCCCAATAGTATCCTAGCGCTCAGTAATTACACGGCGCTTTGCGAGGGTTACTTAGGGATTAAGCCTAGGCTAGACCTCTTTGTCTATTTCTTCACTGTCAAACGCGAAGCCGGAGCCAGCAAGGATGAACTTAGAAATTGTGGCACCATTAGCTTCAAGATCCGTCCTGGCCATCGGTTCCCCGACATCGTCGGCCACGAGTCCTGCAAGAACTGGCAGCATGCTTACTTCTACGGCCCAGATATCCCTCTGGTCGGCCGAGAAGTAACGTACCCGGACTTCATCGATGTAGACACCGCCGAAACTTCGACATGGAGATCCCAGGCCTCCCTTCCCTCCGACATCGACGCTTCCCGCGCTATAAGGCGGATAGAGTGGTTCGTAGAGACAGGTTTGACCGGCTTGGACCTAGCCATGTGCTGGTTCATCAGGCGAATCCAACCTCTGCAGCACCGCTCGAAGCTAATGCACGAGTATACCAGCGATAGAAGGGATAGCCTCCGCATCTCCGTGGACAATTTCTCGAGCGACTCCGTCAAGCTCCGTCTCAAGGACATCGTCAAGGTGAAGGACAAGAAGTGTGGCTTCACCATCACCTACGACATGTTCATAGATAGCAAGTACCCAAAGGTAACTATTTATTTTCCGTGTATGACATATACTCCAGTTCTTCCGTCTAGCAATTTCCATCTCATCTAACACGGAGGTTCTTTACCTTAACAGCTTAGCGACATAGACGAGGAAAGCATGGCTCCTCAAATCTATGATCCAAAGATGAAGGAAGTCACAGTCGTGTCCGATGACGATGCTCCATTGGCGCGAAAGCGGAAGAGCTCCACCTCTGACGCGGCCGACGGAGGCAAGAAGAAGAAGACGGAGGGTGGAGCCTCCAAAAAGACTACCGCCGCCCTGGAGGCGGAGAAAAGAAAGATTACTGGGATCCCCTTTGCCAAAGCACCCCCTCTTGTGTAAGCTTCTTTCTCTCCGACATTGCCCATTTATCTGTCTTGTTCCTATACTTATGCATTTTGCACGTTTCAGGAAGAAAGCCACGACCAGCTTGAAGAAGACCTCTAAAACATTGGGGGCTTCTAGAACCATCAAGGACATGTTGCATTGCGACGCATCTCCCGCCATCGCCCATGTTACTCCCAGCGTCAAGCCCTCCTCCTCTCTGACAAGCTCACAAGATAAGGAAGCATCTGGCCCTTCCGCCATGGAAGTGGACTCAGATGCCTCTACCAAGATTGTTGTCATCGGCGAGCAGGCGACGCAGGAGAGTGCCGCACACCCAATGGCTGAAGCTCCGGCTAAGGATGCCATCGGTTGCGGTAAGGCGGTGGTGGAAGCTGGTACTTATGTCGTAGGTGGCGCCCCCGCACCCAAGAAAACCATAGAGTATCCAAAGATAGTCTATCTAGTACTTACGCCGGGTAGCACTGCTCTAGTTCCCGGTGTGGTGCCGACATCTCCGACGTGCGGTCTAGAGGAGCTTATCCATCAAGCAGAGATCTTGCAAGGAAACAGTGCATCCTTTGGCAAGCTGCTAGCTGAGAGTGCTACTAAGCTCAAGATTATTGCACTTGTAAGTTTTATTTGCCTTTTGCTTTTCATATGAGTATCCCACTTTAGCCCCCGAGGATTTAGACGGAAATCCATAGGTCTTTGCGTCTGAATGCTCCAAGAGTGACCAAAGTAGAAAACTTCTCACTGTAGCCCCCAAGAATATAGGTGGAATGAAATATTCTGACTAGATACTTTAAGAGTAGCATATGCAGTGTTTATAAATTTCAATATTGTAGCCCCCAAGCCTCTAGTTGTAACTGAATTAGTTCCGACTAGATGCTTAAAGAAAAGCTAAGCATACATTCGAGTTAAAAACTTTATACTGTAGCCCCCAAGCTTCTTAATCGAGAACTGAATTAGTTCCGACTAGATGCTTAAAGAATGACTAAGCACATTGCTAAGCTAAAAACTCTCGATGTAGCCCCCGAGCATCTAGGTGGAAATTTTCTGGCTAGATGCTCCAAGTGGAGCAAACAACGTTTAACTTTTTTCTTTTTTCCATAGAACGAGAATGCTCGGAGGGGCATGGCCAATGACAAGTACCAAAAGATGCGCGCGGACTTGGAAGCCAAAAAGAGTAAAACTACCTTCTTGAAGGAACAGATCATCAAGAGCAAGCGTCTGTCTTTCCTTTCTTTTTTGTATTCTGACTTGAACTTGTGTATTCTCCGAGTACTCACTGTGTACTTTGCTTTCTCCGACTTGCAGAAACCATTGCCAAGGCTAAGGACATTGTCGAGCAATCCAAGCACATTCAGGAACGAGATAGCGAGAACAAGATCCTTAAGCAGGAGAGGAAGGACATGCTGAAGATGCATGAGGAGTCAATGAAAGCCCTGCAGGACTCCGCCACCGAAGAGATGAACCGCTTGAAAGAGGAGATCTCGATCTTAAGAGATCAGAAGAAAGCTACCGATGAGCAGAATCAACGCCATCATGAGGCGTACAAGCTCCTCCAACAAGAACGGGACTCCTTGGCGGATACCCTCTGGCAAGCTGAGGCTAGCATCTTCAGTAAGTGATTCTCCGTCTTGGATTTCTGTAGTCTAGATACTCTGAATATTTGAACTCATGTGCTCCTTGTCGGAATTTGCAGCTCCTATGGGTTTAACCCGGTCGCCTCCTGCGGCCAAGGAATGCATGGTTCTTGCCGGCAACTTCATCAACACCACCATCGCGCAAGCCAAAGAGATTGCCAAGCCCCTCCAGATCAACATCAAGGCATCGGACTCTATGGCGAAGTTCTCGAAGATCCTGCGCCGAGCCCCCGAGCGTATCACAAGCTGGAAAGATTCATGTGCAGGGGCCGGTGAAAGGATGGTGCTGTCCATGGTAAAGGCACATTACGAGGATGCCGACATCGACACGGTAACCTCTGGTATTCTCGACGTAGATGACAATGTCAAGGAGATAAACCATGAGTCCATCTTGTCGTCACTCGCGGGTTATGACACCAGAGTTGCCGAGTTGGTCGACGTCAACGTCTTCGTGCCAAGGATTACCATCAATGGCGGCGACCAAAGCTCCTCCGAGTCCCTCAACATTGCCGACTTCGAGGGTGACTCTCCTACTGCCGATGACGCTGCTTCCAAGTCGCCTGCGCCAAAGAAATGAAAAATCACTTGTAATATTTGTTTCATCTTTGATACGTATGCAGAAAAAACTATGTATTAACTTAAGGCGGAAAACAATGATATATGTCCTGCTACTTAAGAACTAGTTCCCAGCATGTATATTTTTTTAAGCAAGTGTTGCTTATCCATTACTTTGGTTCTTATGCTTGACTTTTGGTGAGTCGGAAGACTCGTTGTTGGAACCATGCGCTCAGGTGATGATGCTCAATGGCACCGTCAATAACCTAAGCACAAAATCACCGACAATAAGTTCCAAAAGTCACTACTCCAGAATCCACATAAAAACGACAAAGAACGTGTAGACCAGAAAACTTAAGCTAACGCCCGTAGGCGGAATTTTCACAAGTGCAATCGCAAAGCTTGTGCATAAAGGTTTTATATGATCCAAAAATGAATACTAAAGGAGGTAAAAGACTCAGGAATATGAGTGAACCAGAGAGCTTTATTTCATTGAGCATATAAGAGGTACACAATTAGATAAAAAAAATGCTAAGTGTAAAAAGGACGTAGTTGTGCTATGTTCCATGGCCGATCAAGCTCCAGGTAGTCATCATCCGGGCCACGTCGCTTACGCTTATGATCCTCGTTGGGTCTATCCTTCAGTTCACGATTGTCAATGAGGTAGTAAGACCCATTGAGTAGCGCCTTGCTTATGATGAACGGTCCTTCCCATGGCGGGGATAATTTGTGTGACTTCTTCTGCTTAAGTCGGAGCACCAAATCCCCCTCTTTAAATGAGCGATGCCGAATGCGGCGACTATGGTAGTTGTGTAGCTTCTGCTGGTAGATGGCGGATCTTTGGCATGCCAAAACGCGCTCCTCCTCGAGAAGGTCCACATCTAGGCGTCTGGATTCTTCAGCGTCATCTTTGTTGTAGGCGGCGACTCTTGGAGCATCGTGAAGTATGTCGGAAGGTAGGATGGCTTATGCTCCATATACCATGAAGTAAGGGGTGTAGCCGGTGGATCTGTTGGGTGTAGTTCGCAAACTCCACAGCATATATGGCAATTCTTCCGCCTGGGCTCCAGCTGCTCTATGTAGCGGTGCCTCAAGACGTGGCTTTATTCCCTGCAGAATTAATCCATTGGCTCGCTCAACCTGACCATTGGATTGTGGATGTGCCACAGATGCAAGGTCAAGTCGGATTCCCTTCTCCCAACAATAAGCCTCCACTTCTCCGAGTGACAAATTGCTGCCGTTGTCGGTGATAATGCTATGTGGGAGACCAAATCTCACCACTAGATCCCGGACAAACTTGAGGGCAGTTGCCCCATCAAGCTTTCTAATGGGTTTAGATTCTATCCATTTAGTGAATTTATCAACTGCTATAAGCAGATGCGTAAACCCACATGGTGCCGTCTGTAACGGTCCCACCATGTTCAGCCCCTGCATCGCAAACGGCCAAGTTATTGGTATTGTTCGCAATTCTTCAGCAGGAACATGTGGTTGTCGGGCATAATACTGGCATCCCATCCATGTCTCAACTAGCTTATCGACGTCCGTCTTTGCGGTCAGCCAGTAGAATCCTTGCCGTAAGGCTTTCGCGATCAATGATCGAGGAGCGGCGTGATGCCCACAATCTCCGAGATGGATTTCGCGTAGGATTTCAATACCTTCTAGCTGGGAAACACACTTTAGGTATACACCAGTAGTGCTCCTTTTGTAGAGTTGTCCATTGATTATGGTATAAACATTTGCTTGTCGTACTATTTGCCGTCTTTCGACCTTTTCATCAGGCAAAGTTCCGTGTTTGAGATATTCCATGAACGGTTTTGTCCAAGCCGGAGGGGCCTTTGCCACCATGTGGACAAAAGAGTCAGCTCTATCTGGGTTGTCGATGTCGGCTCCCTTCACGGATGGTGTTCGTAGATGCTCTAGGAAAACTCCTGGTGGAATTCGTTTGCGCCCTGATCCAAGCTTAGATAGCAGATCAGCCACCTCGTTTTGCTCCCTAGGTACATACTTGACTTCGTAGCCCAAGAAGCTCTTGGATATCTTGTCCACTTCGTCTCGATATACCGTCATCATAGGGTTCCGCACATTCCAAGTGCCAGCCACCTGCTAGGCAACCAAGTCGGAATCTCCACATCAAACTATGCGCTTGATGCCAATATCCTTGGCTACGTGTAGTCCATGAATGAGTGCTTCATACTCCACCATGTTGTTCGTATCCTCGAAGTGGATCTGCAGAACGTAGTGTAGCTTGTCTCCTGTTGGTGATTGTAGCAATACACCAGCCCTCGAGCCATTGAGCAGCTTTGATCCGTCAAAGTGCATCACCCAGTACTCTGGTTCCGGCAACGGAGTAGCATCTGGCATCTTCGTCGAATCTGCGATAAAATCTGCCAAGGCTTGTGACTTGATAGTGTCGTGTCTCTTGTAGGTGATCTCGAAGGCGGCAAGTTCAATGCCCCCCTTCGCGACCCTTCCCGTAGAGTCGCTGTTGTTGATAATGTCGGACAGTGGAGTCTTGCTCACCACTGTGATTGGGTGCTCCTAAAAGTAATGCCTCAGCTTCTGAGAAGCAACGAATACTCCGTAAGCTATCTTCTGGTAGTGCGGGTAACGCTGCTTGGACTCCGTCAAGACCTTGCTCACATAGTAAACTGGTCATTGAACTCCGTGCTCATAGCGTGGTTCCTTCCGCTCTACCACGACGACGATGCTGATTACCCGGTTGGTTGCCGCCATGTAGACTTACAGGGGATCTCCAGGCTTGGGTGCTGCAAGGATGGGCGCTGAGGAAAGAATCTCCTTGAGCTGCTTTAATGCTGCATCTGGTTCGTCCGTCCACGTGAATTTGTCCGCCTTCTTCAGCAACTTGTACAGCGGCAGGGCCTTCTCTCCAAGTCGGCTCATGAACCGACTAACTGCTGCAACACAACCTGTTAGTCGTTGAATGTCCTTTAGGCATGTCGAACGGTTTATGTTTAAGATGGCCTTGATTTTCTCCGGGTTGACCTCGATTCCATGCTGGGAAACGATGAAGCCCAACAATTTGCCGGCTAGAACCCCGAAGACGCACTTCTTAGGGTTAAGCATCATGTTGTATTTCCGGAGATTATCAAAGGTTTCTTTTAAGTCGGAGATTAAGTCATTTGACTTTTTAGACATCACCGCGATATGTCCACATAGGCGTGAACGTTCCGACCAATTTGGTCGTGAAGGCAACGTTGCATTGTCCGCTGGTACGTAGCACCTGCGTTTTCAGCCCAAAGGGCATCGTAACATAGCAGAACGTGTCGTATGGGGTAGTGAACAAAGTGGCCAATTGTTCTGACTTCCTCATCTTGATCTGGTGGTATCCTGAGTATGCATCGAGAAAACACAAAAGTTCCGAGCCAGCCGTCGAGCCAATGACTTGGTCAATGCGAGGCAAAGCAAACGGATCTTTGGGGCAAGCCTTGTTCAAGCCGGTGTAATAAACGCACATTCTTAATTCTTTGGTTCCCTTTTTGGGGACAAGTACAAGATTGGCCACCCATCGGGTGTGAAGGACTTCTCGGATAAATCTAGCCTTAAGTAACGTAGCTATCTCTTTGCCAATGGCGCGTCTCTTCTCATCTCCGAAGCATCGTAGAGGTTGTTTCACTAGTTTGCATTTTGGATCAATGTTTAAGCTATGCTCGGCAAGTTCCCTAGGTATACCTTTCATGTCGGCAGGTTGTCGGGCAAAGATGTCCCTATTCTCACGGAGAAACTCGACGAGCGCGCTTTCCTATTTGGGATCCAGGTTCGTCCCAATGGCGGTGGTATTGGAGGCATCACCTACCACAAGTTCCACCGGCTTGGTCTTGATGGCGACCTTGAATGCAGGAGCGGAGTCGAAGATCTGCTTCTTCGACGCGGGCATCTCTAAGTCATCGACCTTGCTCTGGATCTCTTTGAATTCTTCGCTGTAGAGGACATCTTCTGTGAAGGCTGCTTCATTAATCTCGTAGTCCCTTGCCTTGGTAAAGCTTCCGGATACGGTGATGACACCATTCGGTCCGGGTATCTTGAGTTTGTTGTAGACGAAGCATGGCTTGGCCATGAAGGTGTGGAATATGTCGCGGCCGAATATGACGTGGTACACGCTCTTGAAGGGGACCACCTCAAAGGTCATGCGCTCTTGGACAAAGGCAACCTGAAGTGTGATGCACCCAAGGGACCGAGCCTCCCGACCAGGAACTACGCCGTGGAAGATGGTGTTGGTACGCCTTAGGTTTGCTTCCGTCAAGTTCATCTTCTGCAGTGTATCCAGGTACATGATGTTGATGCTGCTTCCACTATCCACCATACACTTGGTGAACTCCATGCCGTCAATCAAGGGGTTGATGACCATGGCATATTGGTTCTCCGTAGGAATAAGGTCTCGGTGATCCATCCTGTCCCAAGTAATTGGAACCTCCGACCAGTGCAAGTACTGGGGAACTAGGGGTAGAGTGGCCATCAGTATCCTCATAGAGGTCTTCTGTTGTCGGACGGTGGGGGTGCCAAGGAAAGTGTGGTAGACTGGCGCCTTCTTCACGAAGGGGTTCTTGCCCTTGTCTTCGCTCTTGGCGGCGTGCTTGGGGTCAACATCCTCGTCCATGTCACTTGAATCCTTGGACTCCTCCTCCTTCTTCTTCCCCTTGTCCTTGCCTCGCGGTCTGTTCTTCCGACTTCGCTTGTAGCCGGACTCCGGGTCTTCCTTGAGGTCGTTGACGAACTTGCAGTGTCAATTGGTATGGGTGGCTTTGCCGTTGACATCGAGGTGTACAAGGCACGGCATATCGCGGTACTCCTCGTATGTTTGGGGAAAGAGGAGCGGTGCCGAGGTAGTTTCACTTCCTCATTGCTGCCCACGACCAGCTCCCCGTCCTCGGCCACGTTGTCCGCCATCACCTTGTCCTGGAAAGTTCATGGCGACCATGTCGGGAGATTGCTTTTCTTATGGAGCGGTTTTCCGCTTTGTACTACTGTTCCTCTGAGCTTGAGTTGGAACGGCCGTTGCCGGCAGAGAGCCGCGAGCATCGTCGTCGGCAGCTGCGAACTCACTAGCCAACTGAATCATCTGGTTCAATTCAAGCTGGTGATTGTCCTGCAAGCGCTTCAGCTTATATCGGTGCAACGTGCCCCTTTCCAACCCATCGATGAAGGTGGCCATGGTGGTCTGAGCGTGCACTCCTGCGCAGGAATTTTTCATATCCAGCCAGCGGGAGAGGTAGGCGCGAGATGTCTTGTCTTTCTCTTGCACGCACCGCTATAGATCGCCAACAGTGCAGGGACATTTGTACGTACCCTTGAAGTTCTTGGTGAATGCCTCTTGCATGTCCAACCAATTGCAGATGGATTTCTCTATCAAGTCATCAATCCATTGACGGGTCGTGCCCGCCAACATCAAAGGGAGGTATTTTACGGCAACATTGGGATTACCTCCGGCAATCTCCACCGCGTTGCCGTAGTCCTGCAACCATGTGGCTGGCTTGGCGGTGCCGTCGTAGGGCTTGATGGTCTTGTCAATCCGGAAACCTTTGGGGTAAGTTGCGGACCGTATCGCAGGTACAAAGCAACGTGGTCCCAGGTATGGTCCTTCCTGTGCCTCGTGGATCTTATCGATCCACGAACGTGCGTCGTACGGCTCCGGGTTTTTCTTCTTGTTGTCAGCAGGGGATGGGCTGCGTGAACGACGCGGGTCCCCTCCTCCATGGTGACTGCTGGGTGGTGACGGAGGCGGAGGTGGCGGTGGGTTAGCCTTCTTGCTATTACCCTCCTGCAATGCCTCACGCTTGTCGCGATTACTTGTCGGACACGGAGGATCATGGCGTGACCTGCTCTTGTGTCCTTGGTTGCGCTCTCCGTCATGACGGGCCTGCTCTGTGTTGTCGCGGATGACGATGCCGCATTGCCTTGGCGGGGGCATATCCGTATGATGGTGAGCCTTGGGGTCTTTGCGATGTCAGGGGGGACCAGGGTGGTGGCGATGGGCGACGAGGTCGAGCCTTTTCTCTGTGGTCGGAGGATATGGGGATAGCATCCTTCCTATTGCGCGCATGCCTCCGTATTCGTTCTGATGAACCCGTCTGGGACCCGACATCAAGAGGAGATCTGTCCCTTGGCATCTTATGTTGGCTAGACTGGCAAAACGCTGGGTCAGACTCAAGCCTCTGAGAGGTGGCCTTTTCCTGCTGCTTCACCGCCTTGGCCACTAGGTCATAGACCTGGTCCACTACCTCGGGCGATCTATCCTGCTCCAGAAGGGTCTTGGCAATGGCGAGGTTGAGGACTGGAGTGGGCTTCACATGTCTGCCTTCACTGTCAGTGTATGGCTTGGCTTGTGCCGGCTTCGGGGGAGCCCATCCTAGGTTTCACCGTACACCAGGATCGTTGATGACGCGAGCTAGAGCTTGCTTGGACAGAGTCTTGTACTCAGCCTCCATTGCTGTAGCTTTCTCTATGGACTTCTGTGCGTTGACCAGATCTCGATCTAGCTTAGCGCCTTGCTCTGCGATGGCCTGCGCTTCCTCCAGCAGCTGCTGGCGCTTCTCGTCAAGCTGAGTCACGTTCTAGATATGAGCTACAGTCAGTGGCTCAACGAGGAGATTGACATACATCACTCTATCAGCTGGAGTAACTTGGGCAGCAGCAGACGTAGATGCTGGAGGCGGCAAGTTTGCGGTGTTGTTGTTGCTTGGGCCGGTGCCGAGTTCCTGCGGCTGTTGCACTGGGTTAGGTGGAGGAGGCATGACCTTTGCGCGATCATCGTCAGCAGCAATAAGTGGCCCCTTCCCCTTTTCCAGCGCTGTAGGCGGAGCTTGTCCGGGTTGATCTTCATCCATCGCCGTCCCAATGGTGACGAACACCTCTCGAGACGTGATGGCATTGTTGGCTTGCTCGTCGCGCGTGTATTCCTCCTCCATCTCCTGCATGGCGGTGTCTAGCTCTTCTAGACTTAAATCTATCTCCTCCGAATCTGCACTGAATTCGGCGTATAGCGCGTCAATCATAGAGTCGGAGGGTGCCCGGACTTCCTCGATGACGGGGGGTGGAGGTGCAACAGTAGCGATGATGACTGGAGGTGGTGGTGCAGCTGCGGTGATGGCGGCTGGAGGTGGTGGAGGCGGCTGAGGCGACGGCGCTCCGCCAATGAGCGCGAGATCCGCCTGAGCTGCCCCTTCGGCCTCCGTATAGCTGTTGACGGTGTTCACCATGCTTTCAAAGGTGAGACGCCCTGAATCTTTCTGCCGTCTTAGAGAATGCCGGAGGAGCGTTCCCTGGTCTAGTCCTTCCACAAAGTGATACATAGCATCATCATTGGGGTAGTGGGCTAGATCGGCTCGTATACGGAGCCACCTGGCCAGGTAATCGCGGGGGTTTTTGCCCTCTCTCTGAACACAACGTGCCATATCGAAGATGGTAACCATGCCGACGAACTTGGATCTCTGCTGTCCAGACGCATGAACGAAGCCGGCGGACTTGTAGTGATCTTCCACCGTTATATCCTGCACAGGGGCGGTTTGGGTGGGCCTTGAACTTTTCCGATCTTTGCCGGCAAACTCCAAAGAGAGATCCGACATTGATCCTTCCGCGAACGTATCCTGCCCGTAGGCGATCCGTGCGGTCCTTGATGCCCCTCCGACTCCCAGGGAACTAGTGCCCGAGTCGGTTTCGCCAATGAAGAGGTGGATGTCTCCGATAGAAACGATCGAACACCGCGTAGGGTTTGTCTTCGCCGGGATCCAGAACTCGTCGGGAGGGACGATCGGAACGTTGCTAGAGAAGAGAATGCGACCGATGGCTACGGTTTTGCCGATTCCCGCGAAGACCTTGGTCATCGCCCGCTGAAGAGCCTGAAGCGCCTCTTGCCCCATGGTGGGCGCCAACTGTCGTGGTATTGCCGACGAGTATGCCATGGAGGGGTCCTTGTAGTGCGTGTTTATAGACGTGGGGGAAGGCGGACGGTTGACGGGTACGAGGTAATACATCTTACCCAGGTTCAGATCCCATGATGGTGGCGGAATCCTACTCCTGCTATAAATCACTATAATGGCAATACGCCGAGTTACAGGGATTGGTTCGCTGTGTGAGGTGTGTGCTAATCGCTACTTGGTCGTGTCCTAAAGGCTCCCATAGGCCCGACTTATATAGTCTCCAGGTCCTAGGGTTACATGGAAAAGTCCTAGCCGGACAGGTTACAGAGTCCTACACTGTCTATTACTAGTCTTGCGTGTCTTGCACTCCAAGGCTCCGGGTACGTCGGTGACTCCACCGTAGCCTTCATTTATCCGGCATGGGCCTCCCTTCTGGATCCATCTAACTGCGCCGTCCAGCAGATCATGAGCCATGCTACCAACTATGGGCCACCCGGATTAGCCGGATAAGAGACATGCTATGAGGATACCCATATAGCATATCCCTAACACTTGGATAATCATGTGTCAGATATTAGAATTGTGTGTCTCAACAGCAGGCCTCTAACCACTAAGTCAGCATATTTGGCAACTTTTGAACATTTGGAGGAGGTTCCATCTACAACTCCAACTTGGAAGAACTTCTCGATGAATCAGTGTTGCATTTTTATTTGGCTAACAGATCGTGGCAAGCAATTAACTAATGAACGTCGACTTAGAAGGGATATTCCAAACACTAACACCTACCCATTATGCTCTAGCACTGAACTACTAAGAACTTGTTACTACACTACACCTTGGTCTCCTCTTTTTGAACGACTATCTTGATATTCATGCTAACATTTGTTAGTGCTATTCGGTTAGAGAAATCTGGGAGTAGTCCAATATGCAAGTTAGATCCAATGTCATCATTTATTCTCTTTGGAACATCTGGAAAAAGGAGGATAGCAAAAAATTAGAGATGAGGTCCAGCCCATCAAACTTTTGTTTCGAAGATGCACGGAAGATATTTTTCTTTGGTCTCATCGTTGCGGCAGTCAATCACGCTCTTCTATTATGAAGGATTGGGTGACTATGTTTTCCCACTTAGCATCCATTGGATAGAATGCTCTCTTACTTTCAACATGTATAGCTTTCTCTCATTTTTTTTGACTTTTTTGTATAGCTCTCTAGCTAGTTTGTAGGGTAGTCAAGTTTTCTTATGTTTTATTTTGCTTTGTAGCTATATGTTGGATTCTTCTTAATGAAAATGTTTTAGGACGGCCTTGTGCCCGTTGTAGATTCCTCAAAAAATAGTATATACCAATTTAGTTAAGGAGTTTGAAACATGTGCACCTATAGTTCAAAAAATAGAGGTTACACCTAGTCTTTCTCCTAAACTTACAAATTCTAAAACTTGTTCCTTTGCTATTTCCTATGCCCATGAACATCATCTCTGATCTCTAATTCATTTCAACAATAAACAATTCAAACCATACCATATCTAGTTCACACATTTGAACAACATCTTAAATTCAAAGTTTTAATGTTTCCAAGTTCATTAGAGCAGATACAAATTTAACAAAATCAACCACATGCAACATAGTTCATCAAAAGCCACCACCATCATCACTACCACAAGCCTCTCCTCACCCACTTCTCATTTCTTTTGAGCACCCTATAAAGACATGAAAGTGAAGGTTTTCCCATATATTTTCTTATTTATTTGTATAGTTCTTGGACATAGATGTACTGTCCAATTGGGACCCCATTGGAGGCACATTGTTTACTTGGTCACCATAATTTGACCACCAGTTTCAACAATTTTTAATTACATTTCAAAGGTGGGAGAGATAATATTGTGTTCAGTTGGAAGTAATCATAACATAGCTAACCTCGTATTCCTCATTCTTCTCCAAAAATATCTATTTAGTTCCATCGATGCCAATGTGGCATCAAGAGACACTCATCTAATAAAGACACAAAGTTGTATCCTCTGTAGGGGATGTGGGGGTGGCCTCCACCACCAGAAGGGGTCATGGAGAGGGTGACAACAACACGGCCTTCCTACGAGTCACTACACCATCCTTTGGTCTGTTGGGCTATGGTGATGCTTCCGCTTGCTGTCTAATGGGATGAGAGGCACGCTGGATGTGACGCAGGGCATGGAGAGGGTCCTGGCAGCAGTGGCAGGTATGAAAGATGGCACCACAACATTTCTCATAGCAGGAAGCGTGATATTTCCCTTCTAGCACCATTGCGAGATGGGTGCAAGCTTTTCCATCATTGCCAGAGCGAGAGTGAGGTGGAAGGGGACTCTGGGAGGGCGCCAATATCCATTTCTATGACGAAGGGTGATGAATGTGATGCCATGTGGTAGTGTGAAGCATCAGTTTCAACCTTTGTGCCAAAAGAGGCAATCGGAAGGTGGACAAGTCGATGGGTTTGTTTCATTATCTTGAACTAAAGTGGTATATTTTAGGACATTTTGGTATCATTTAGAGGGTCGAAAATTAAGAAAAATGTTGGATGTATTTCGCGAAAACTAAGTGAATTTCGGGAAAAGGCTAGAGATGCTCTAACATTGAGGAGCAGAGCATACTTTCTCTAAGAAACAATTTTGAGTTGAATATCAATTTTGAGAGAATTCTTCATTTGGCCCTACTTTTTATTTCACTTCATTTCTTGGCCTTGGAAAAAAATTCCTTCCCTTCTTTACAATGAACCTTCATTTGCTTTATTATATTACCATCTAGTACAAATTGAAGACCGATGGTGTTAACTAGGTACCTAAGATGACAGTTTTTGCCCTTGGTGCATAAAGTTCAAAATTTTGGCAGAACTTTCCCTATAACTAGATGCCACATCCCCTACACACAATTCATATATATATAATGCATAACACAACATGTACAAGTTCCATAAATATTCAGATTCACAAATATGTCACAACCAGTGGACATACATCACACGCATGCTCACATACATGTGACCAAGTCATCACAAACGTCAGGAAGAGGTCAAAAGTAATAGACTACAAGTCCGCACAAACATCTAAAAAAGTAACTTATAATGTAACCATCACATGGAAAAAAATATGGTGAGAATCATAAGACGATCCTTATTTTACTTCTTGTGCTCTTTGCACAGATAGAAGGGTTCAATTTTTTTGCTTCTTTTGCCCATTTCTAGGCTATCAAATGGCACCAAAGGGATTTTCTCAACAAGCTCTTTCTTTTTCTTCTTGACCCTAACCTTCATAGGAATATTTTTTTGCTTCTTTATTGCAATTAAAAGCACATAAAGTACATAACTTGTGAACCTAAAACAATACTTCCCTCAAAATTCATCGTTGTCATTTGCCCCTTTTGGCTACTTGTATCGTGGGTCATATATTTTGTTGAATGTCGTTCTTGCCAAGGTTGTATGTCTTTTTTCAACCTACTCAAGTCCAAACCGTTGGGGCCCCTTAGAGGTTCTAACCATGGAGTGTGAAGGTCCCAAAAACGAATAGTTTCCCCTCCAAAGATAACCTTCCAAGCTTTTCTATGATGAGAAGAAAGAAATCAAAATATAAACAAATTATAATTTAACTTAATCTAAAAAATTAGAACTAGTTTTAATTACCTTTTTTATGCTCCAACACTAGATTTTACATGTTTCCCTTTTTTGTCTGTTGTAGTTTCCAAGCTATGGCTAAGGTGAGAATAAGCTACTTAGATTTAAAACACAGATTGCATGTAATCATGACTATAAGTGTACAAATGCCAACATTAGTGGAAAGCACATCTTTGTTGGTCCATTATCTCCCGATACAATGGATGATTCGGCTGTTTTGTGGTCTTTTTTCTTCTTTGGTGGTATTCTAAATTAGCAATGATGGGGATATGCATACAGGGGTATACCCAGCAGGACGTTTCCGACTGGCCCACGAACTGGCGAGTGGGCCTGCAAGACGGCGACTGGATCAAGACCTGGCGTGGATCCAAGCGACTGGAAGCTGAAGGCCCAGGAGAGTAGATAGGCCCAGTCGGATTAGGTTAAACGAGTACCGAAACCTTAACAGATTCGGTTGAGATTTGTAAACCCTAGGGAGGGTGAGTCTATATAAACCTCCCTACAGGGCGTGTAAAGGTACGTTCCATCATCCACCCAAGCGACTCGCCGCCTAGCCGTCGAGCTCGTCCCATTGTATCTCCAACATAATACAATCTAGCAGGAGTAGGTCTTTACCCTCCGGGGGGCCGAACCTGGGTAAAACCCTGTGTCTCCGCCCTCATCTCTCACCGCAGATGGCTGGCCGCCCTTGCCCTTCGTTCTACTACTCGCTGCCGATTGCAGCATCTGCCGTGGTCATTCCCACGATAGTGGCGCCCACCGTGGGGCCTGGCCGGTGTTCTGCGGCGAGATCCAATCTGCCCATCAACGAGTCGGTCGCCACCGGCCGCATGATAGAGATCGGCGATATGCTCCAGATCTTGCCGAGCAGCTACGTCCCGACGGCGTGACCCGTCACGCACAGCATGATCTTGCCAGTTGGCACGATCAGTCTCTTCGTCGGCCTCACCGATGTCATCGTCTCGGAGGACTCGGCTCGCATCCGCGAGTCGCCGCCACGCGACCGGCTCTCCGAGAGCCAGGTCCGCACGATCCATCGCCTCGCCTCCGAGTACAACTCGGCCCACAGCAACGTGGCCGAAAATTCCGCGGCTGCGGAAGACGCGGCCCTCAACGACGATGCCGACTCGGCGACCTCGACGTCACTCGCCGGATCCATCACCGCGGCTTCACCCGCAGGCTCCATCACTCAGGTCTCCAACGTGGGAGACTTCGAGGATCCCTCCATCCTTGGGATCTTCGACTTCGACTCCGGGTCGGAAAACTCCGCCGATCTCCGTGACAGGACCGGTCACCACGCCGCGACCTACATGGCTACTGGCACCGATCCGCCGGAGGATCCCTTCTCCACCCTGATCCCTCCCAACGCCACAGCAACAGAGGTCGAGGAACTCCGCCTGAAGCTGGCGGAGGCAGTCCGCAAGGAGCAAGCTGAGCGTGAATTTTTTTGTCTCGAGCAGGTGACGGCGCAGGAGCTGTCGCGCTACCACCAACAGCGAATCAGGTCGCGCTTGAACCCCACCGTCCAGGGGCGCGCCCTGAACTTCGACGACGAGAACCACCCGGCCCGCGTGGCCGAGCGCGCGATCTGCGAGAACGCGTCGCCAGGAGGAAGCGCTCGTCCCCCACCAGGGTCGACGGCGAACGGCGCCCCACCTCCACCCAACCGCACACCTCCCAGGGATCATCCGCGGATAGTGGTCTCCTCACGGGAGCGAGACGCGAATGGCCTACCACTGTTCTCCACCCCGATGGACAACCTCGTGGCAGGTCGAGCAGCGGCCGACAACATCACGGCCACCGGCGACGGCGCCCTACAGATCCAGTACGTCAGGGCCCTGCTCGCAAAGGCGGTCGAGCAGCAAAACGCAGGCGCCGACTCGCAGGGTCGGGTGTACTCGCGTTCTTCGGGCAGCAGAGCGGCCTCAAGCGGCCGCCCATTGGCGGCAAACACCCTCAATTGCCCGCCACCCGAACCACTGCAGCTCCAACACCGACCCGCGAACGCGGCACTCTCCACCAACGACCCCAGGCCAGCGACCAACTTCGTCGCCGCCAACGGTCAGCCCGTCGACGCCCGCACCCACATCATCAACAACCAAAGCTGGCGCGCACGCCAGCCCGACGACCTGCGACACACCCTAACCAATCGCCGCGACGGCGAGCCAATGGGGTCGCTAAGCCGAATCGGGCCCCGGTGCTTCGGACCGATGATCCAAGGCAAAAAATACCCAGCGAACTTCAAAGCACTGAAGGAAATAGAGAAGTACGACCCCTCGTACGACCCCTCCGTGTGGCTGGACACCTACCTCATGGCAATGGGGATCGCTGGCCACACCGACCTGCTAGCCGCCCGTTACCTCCCCCTGATGATGGAGGGAACGTGCAGGCAGTGGATCAACACCCTTCCTCAGGATAGCATCGACTCCTGGGAAGAGATGCGAGATGCCTTCGTCAGGCACTTCGAGTGCTCCTACACGCGCGCCACCACCATCGAGGACCTGGAACGATGCGTCCAGGGACCCCGCGAGTCGACCCGCAACTGGGTCCAGCGGTGGCAAGAACTATGGTAAAACGCGGTCGGCATCCACCCGGACACCGCAATCCACTGCTTCAAGACCTCGTGCCGCTACGAGCCCCTGGTCGCCAAGCTCAAAACACACTCCCGCGCACCCGACAACATACCGGATCTCCTCGAGATCGCCAAGAGATACACGGAGGAAGACCCAAACCAGGAAACCGACGACGAGTCGGGAGGCCAACGCCGCACGAGCGGCAACGACAACGAACGATGGTCTGACCTACGCTATAGCAACACTCGCCTCACCGGCAAGCGCCGCAGTGACGGGCGAGTCGACTTCGTCGCCAACGCTGGGCACGCGCAGCGCGAGCCCAAGAGCTTCCGCCGCGACGGAGGGCAACGCCGCGACGGCGACAATTGCAAGGCGAAACCAAGGTTCGACCCCGCGGCCCTCCTTAACCAACCTTGTGCATTTCACAGCAGGGAAGGGAAGCCCGCCACGCACACGACCGCCGACTGCCACTCTCTCAAGGAGATTGAGAAGGCAGGACGAGCACGGGAGGACCCCGACAACAACCCGCCAAACGGCGGAAAATTCGGCAGTGTGGCCGGCTCGCTCCACACCTTCACAGGCTTCAACACGAAGCGCGAGAAGAAGGTCATTGCCCACGCCGTCTCCGTCAACGCGGTGGCCCAGGTGGACGTTCCCCAGTTCCTCAACTGGTCGGAGCAGCTCATCACCTGGAGTCGCCAGGACCACTCGCCACGCATCGAGTATCCGGGCCGAGTCGCCCTGGTGGTCAAACCCAAGGTGGGAGACTACTGGCTCCCCAAGACATTGATGGACGGCGGCAGCTCCATCAACATCCTGTACCTGGACACCTTCAGGCGACTGCGGCTCCCGCAGTCGATGGTCGAAACGACCTACACCACGTTCCACGGCATCGTCCCCGGTCGAAAGGCGTATCCGATCGGCAAGGTCACACTGCCAGTCACCTTCGGCACACCAGCAAACTTCCGCACCGAGCGGATCGTCTTCGAACTGGTACCCTTCGACAGCCCCTACCACTGCGTCCTGGGGCGCCAGGCGTTCGCCAAGTTCATGGCAGCGCCCCACTACGCGTACAACGCGATAAAGCTCCCTGGGCCGCGCGGCGTCATCACCGTCAACATCGACCCCGACATGGCCGCCGAGTGCGAGGCCAAAGGAGCCGAACACGCCGACGCCGTCATCGTGGCAGAGACCAACCACACCGACAAGCTTGCCAAATACGTGAGCGGGGTCAACAACGACGACCCCACCATACTCAAGAAGCCCAATTCGGAGGGCGCCAACACCTTAGCCTTCGAGGCAACGACGCACACCCGCACCGTCGAGCTGGTCCCAGGCGACTCCAGCCAGACAGTAATGATCGGGACGGGCATGAGCCCAGCCTAGGAAGGCGCGCTCATCGAGTTCCTCTGTGAGAACAGGGACATCTTCGCATGGAAGCCCTCTGACATGCCTGGTGTCCCTAGGGAACTCGCTGAGCACAAACTAAACGCCAACCCCAAAGTGCGACCCGTCAAGCAGTCACTGCGGCCCTTCAACGAAGAGCTCCGCCGAGCTATCGCCGAGGAGGTGCAGCGTCTACTCGCTGTAGGCTTCATCCGGCCAATCAAATACTCCAAGTGGCTGGCAAACCTAGTCCTGGTCGAGAAGAAAAATGGGACCTGGAGGATGTGTATCGACTACACAAACTTAAACAGCGCCTGCCCGAAGGAGCAATTCGTCCTCCCGTGGATCGACCAAATAATCGACTCCACCGCGGGCTCGGAGTCGCTGTGTTTCCTCGACGCCTACTATGGGTACAACCAGATTAAGATGGCCATTAAGGACGAGGAGAAGACGGCGTTCATCAGCCATTCGGAGCCTTCTGCTACACTGCCATGACCTTCGGCCTCAAGAACGCCGGGGCAACTTACCAGCGGTGCATGCAGGAATGCCTTGCGAGCCAAATTGGCTGCAACATCCACGTCTACATCGACGACGTGGTAGTAAAGTGCGCTCGCCAAGGCGATCTACTCGCCGACCTAGCGGAAACATTCGCCAACCTGCAGAAATACAAGATAAAGCTAAACCCAGGAAAATGCACCTTCGGCGTACCAGCAGGGCAACTACTGGGGTACGTCGTATCCAAGCGCGGGATCGAGGCGAACCCCACCAAGATCGACATGATCGCTCGACTCGGCAAACCCGAGTGCCTGTGCGACGTCCAGAAGCTGGTCGGGCGAGTCGCGGCTCTTAGCCGCTTCATCCCCCGATTGGGCGAAAAGGCGATGCCCCAATACCGCCTGATGCGAAAGAACCCCACCTTCCAGTGGGATAAGGAGGCGGACGATGCACTCCGCGACCTCAAGAAGGTGCTACTCGTAGCACCACTACTCGCCGCCCCCGTCGACAAAGAACCCATGCTGGTTTACGTCGCGGCTTCCAAGCGCGTCGTCAGTACCATCATGGTCGTCGAGCGGCCGGAGGAAGGAAAGGAGCGCCCGGTACAGCGACCGGTGTACTACATCAGCGTGGTCCTCACCGAGTCACGCCAGCGGTACCCGCAATACCAGAAACTGGTATACGCAGTCTTCAGAGCACAGCGGCGACTGCCACACTATTTCCAGGAGCATCCGATCACGGTCGTCTCCTCAGCACCGTTGCAGGACATCATCCGCAACCGTGAGGCGACCAGGCGAGTCGCCAAGTGGGCCGTCGAAATCGGCGTCCACAATATCAAGTACGAGCCACGAAAAGCGATCAAATCGCAGGCTCTTGCGGACTTCATCGCTGACTGGGAAGAGGCCCAGCAGCCGGAAAAGCTGCCATACCTCCACTACTGGAGCCTGCACTTTGACGGCTCCAAGAACGCGGACGGTGCAAGAGCAAGGATCGTGTTGACTTCCCCGAAGGGCGACAAGCTCCGCTACGTCCTCTGCCTCGACTTCACCCCCTGCACCAACAACATGGCCGAGTACGAGGCACTACTCCATGGCATGCGAGCTGCCAAGGAAATGAACGTCAACCGCCTACGCTGCTACGGAGACTCCGACCTCGTCGCCGGACAAGTCGCTGGCACCTGCGACGCCGTCTCGCCCACCATGGCGGCGTACCGCCAAGCAGTGGACAAGCTGGGCGGACACTTCGCAGGCTACTCCATCGAATGGATCGATCGACAGAAGAATGAGGAGGCCAACGCACTCTCTCGCATCGGGTCGGCTCGACTCGCACCCCCCGCCGGCGTCTTCCTCGACACGATCACCAAGCCGTCAGTCTTTCCCCCAAGGGAGATCGACATCGGAGTCCCACTGCATCCAGAGGCAGCCCTGGTCGCACTCATCGCCGAGCCAGACGACTGGACCAAGCCGTACATCGCCTACCTGGAGGCTGGCACCCTGCCGGCAGACGAGACAGACGCCCGGATGGTTGCACGGCGATGCAAGTCCTTCACCATCATCAACGGCGAGCTCCACAAGCGCAGCGTGACCGGCGTGTTCCAACATTGCGTCCAACCCGCCGAAGGACGCAAGATCCTCCACGACATCCACTCCGGCGACTGCGGCCACCACGCCGGAGCCCGCTCTCTGGTCGTAAAGGCTATACGGCACGGCTTTTACTGGCCCACCGCACACGCCGATACCGTCGACATTGTCCAGCGGTGCGCCGGGTGCCAGAAGTACGCCAATCAGACATACGTGCTAAGCTCAGCGCTCAAGACAATCCCCATCACCTGGCCATTCGCCGTATGGGGCATGGACATGGTAGGTCCTTTCAAAAAGGCCCCCTCTGGCTTCACCCACCTCCTGGTCGCGGTCGACAAATTCACAAAGTGGGTGGAGGCCAAGCCAGTCCGGAAATGCGACGGGAAGACCGCTACCAAATTCTTACGCGAGCTCATATATCGCTACAGGTTCCCAAACAGCATCATCACGGACAACGGCACCAACTTCTCCAAAGGAGCCATGACCGAGTTCTGCGAGGAACACCACATCCGGCTCGACCTCGCGTCAGTCGCCCACCCGGAGTCCAACGGCCAGGCGGAACGGGCCAACCAGAGCATCCTCCATGGCCTGAAGCCGCGGCTCCAAGTACCGCTCGAGCGCACCGCCGGGTGCTGGGTCGAGGAGCTACCCTCCGTCATCTGGGGTATCCGCACCTCAGTTAACAGGTCGACAGGGTTCACCCCCTTCTTCATGGTGTACGGCGCCGAGGCAGTCATGCCCACCGACCTCGAGCACGACTCGCCAAGGGTCATCCACTACACGGAGGCTGCGAACGAACTCGCACGTCAGGACGGAGTCGACCAACTCGACGAGGCACGCGACCTAGCTCGCTCTCGCACTGCTATCTACCAGCAAGGACTCTGTCGTTACCATAGCCGGCGGGTGAAAACTCGCACCTTCCAGGAAGGCGACCTGGTGCTACGACTCATCCAGGACAAGAAGGGCATGCACAAGCTCTCCCCCCCATGGGAGGGACCATTCGCCATCGGGCGAGTACTCGGCAACGACGCCTACTACCTCATCGACGTCCGCGGGGATGGCAAACTCAACGTCAAGCGACCATGGAATGTAAACCTCCTACGGAAGTTCTACTCCTAGAACTCCACATATGTATCCTCCAGTCGCTATGAAATAAAACATATTGGTTACCGCAAATTGTGTCTACTCTCCGTGTCTTGTGCCACTCGCACTCGTAGTAACAGCACCAAGCTAACTGCAGGAGTCAACTCTGGTACAGCGATTGGCACGGCCAAGTAGTGCGCTACAAGGGCATTGGGTTACCCCAGGTCTTGTAACGTCCACGAAAAACGCCTATCCGGAGCCCCATTGGAGTCGCCTAGCTCGAGTGGCTTAACGAGCCAAGACAACTGCCTTCGTTCCTCACAGCGACCATGATCCTCCGCATCCTCGACACAGCGACTCGAACGGCCAAGTACCACGCTCGGGGACTGACGACCAGTTCAGCGTGAGAGGCTAGGGAAAACGCCAAGTATGAGAGCATGCCCAGGACTCGCCACGCGACTGACCCGTCGGGCCAGGCAGGAGTGATGTGCTTACTCTAACGCGATCAGTCCTCACCCACCCTAGAGTTGCGCCTAGAACAACCAAGTACCACGCTCGGGGACACGGCTACCCAACCTCATTCGCGCAAGGGAAAACGGTGAAGTACAGATCACTCATGGGAGTCGCCTTGCGACTGGCTTTCCAAGCTCGGGCGAGTCGACCTCAATAACAAAACGTTCAAAACCACAAACACATAAACAAACAAGGTCAACCCCATAAAAAGGGCAGACGCGCTCGGGGACTCGTTCAACCCTCAATCTCAAACGCAAATCAAATCACAAAACAACACGATATCTCATTATAGCATGTCACAATCGTCACAAAATACAAAGTATGCCCAACGGCAGAACTGCTACTAACGCCCCAGGGCACAATGTTTTACTCTGCAGGCTTCGACGTTGACTCGCCGCCACCCTTGCGATTGCGAATGAAGGGAGTGTACGGGTTTGACGGGTACGCCGTCAGCTCACCCGCCATCGCCGCACGGAAGGGCTGCTCGATCTTGAAGTCCCGGTGCTGCGGCTCGGGGTCATTGGGCGCAACGATCGTCTCTTGATAAGGAAGGAGATCGCCCATCGCCCAGACGCGATCGGAGTACACCGCGGCGCGGTCCATCAGCTTCAGCACCTCAGCGATCTCCACCGAGCCCGTCGACGACGAGTAGCCACTCGTCACGTCGTCCAGATCGAAGTCTTCCGGGAAGTGGGCGAGCCCAAGGCTAAGCGCCATCGCCGCCCCACGCCGGAACACCGACCGCGTCATGAACTCGACGACCGATGGCGCCTTCTCCAAGTACCGCCACACTTCGACAAGGTCGCTGGGAATCACTTCCGTGGGCGACATCTCTTGAAGATACGCTCGAATACAAGTCGCGGACAGCGTGGCCGAGTCGACCAGAGTGGCCACGCACTGCCGCGCATCTAACGACTGCGCCTCTTCCGCGCTATCAATAATCCGACCTATGGACAGGAGGGGTAGTGAGTACATCAAAGATTACACAATGGAAATATTATATGCAAAGGCGGCACACATACCAATCAAAGGACGGGAGAGTTCCGTGATGAAGTTTTGAAGAGAGGAGTAGTCGTCTTGAAGCCCAGCAACAAGGGCGTCGGAGACCTTACGCTCCTCAGCGACGGCTGTAACGGCAGCCTTGGCCCGCCCATCCGCCGAGCTCGCCTCCTCCTTCGTGTCTGCAAGCTCGCGCTCAAGGTTGGCGATCCGCTTCTCCGCCAAACTCAGCGCAGATTGCGCCATTGCAACTCACTCGCCGACAAGGCCTGGCGAACCTCTTCGCTTCGGCAATCGCTGAGTCCCTTGTTTGCCTCTTGAATGGCGACAAGGTCCTTCTCCGCGCGACACTTCGCAGCAAGCCGGTCGGCTGATTCACGCTGCAAACCCTGTGCAAAAGTCAAACAGTCAACAAAAACAAAGTCTTAAGTGCCCACCCGCTGAAATTCAGCGACTGGACACTCGGGGACTGGAGATCAAAAATCCTAAGTGCCCACCCACTGAAATTCAGCGACTGGACACTCGGAGACTGGAGATCAAAAATCCTAAGTGCCCACCCGCTGAAATTCAGCGACTGGACACTCGGGGACTGGAGATCAAAAATCCTAAGTGCCCACCCGCTGAAATTCAGCGACTGGACACTCGGGGACTGGCGATCAAAAATCCTGAGTGCCCACCCGCTGAAATTCAGCGAATGCGCACTCGGGGACTAGGCACAAGAAATAAAAGCAAAGCACCAAAATAATCTGACCACTGCAATTCAGTGGCCTGATCCTCGGGGACTGGACATACCTGGATGACTGCACCCAGCATGCCATGAAGTTGTAGTGCGTCCACGGATGTGAGAAGAGCCGGAGTGTGCCCGTGACGCTGCTCAACCTCCGTCTCGGCGACCCCAGGTGCGCGGCTCGACGGCGTAGTACCACTCGTCGTGGCCGCTCTGGCCATGAAGCGGGGGAAGGTTGCATGGATGCGCCGGCACCAAAAGAGGCCGGCTCGACCGTCCCAGGCGAGGAAGCACCCTCCTTGGTCGCCGAGGCCGCCCCTGCCGCAGGATCACTCGGAGCAATCGTCGTGTCGTCAGACACCGTGACGACTTCGTCGCTCTTGGCCTTCTTGGCACTGCCCGTGGGGGCAGCAACCTCGTCAGCCTTCCTCTTCCGAGAAGGGTCCTCCTCGGCGGCGACTGGAGGCACCTTGGCCACGGACGGGTGGCCTATCTTCTTAACCCCAGTCCTGCAAATCGATTACATGAGCAAAGTGGTTCGAGCATAACGAAAAATAAAGCAGGTGAATAAAACTCACTTGGCGACTGGTATGAACCGCAGCCCTGTGCGGATGCTAGCCGGCTTCTCCAGTTCGGAGCCCAGCTGCCGACTGAGGCCCATCTCCAGAACATCATGCGCCCAAGACACGGACGGCCTCTTTGTTGTGAGGCCGGCGGGAAACCTCCACAGCGTTGCAGGAGCTCTCGGGAGGCGGCTGCTGCGGCTGAGCGACCCCGACCCGTAGAGATCGGGCGAATGGGGGAGGCATTGAGGCCAGAGGCACCTCACTCAGGACGGCAGTGACATCCGGTGCTGCCATCATCTGTGGCGCTTCATCCTTGGCCAGGCTGGCGCCGTCGGAGCTGCTCGCCGAATGAGGCGGAGACGCCTGCCTCGCCGGCTTCGTCTTCCTCTTCGGAGGGGCCTTCACCTCCTTCTTCTTCTTCTTCGACGGAGTGGCTTCGCGATGCGAGGTGAGCTCGGGAAGATCATCGTCGTCATCATCATGACGTTCGAGGCTTCTGCTCGCTTCGAGTTCACGCTGACGCTGTCCGCGAGTTTTGCGAACCAGCGGGGCGACCTCTTCCTCGGACTCGTCGTCGTCGCCACTCCTGTCACTCTTGACGCTGCCCCTTGCAGGAGGCGATTCGCCCCCCTCCTGGACGGACGAGCTCGAATTCTCGTCGTCAGCGGGCGGAAGCCACTCTTCCACCACTTGAAATAACTATAATAGGCATAAGACAATATCAGTATAACCGCGACAGCATCAACTGCGACTGCGAATGATAGAAAGATGACTTACCGTCGGGGCTGGATGCTTCGCGGTATAGGGGGCGACCCCGGCCTTCGCATCCAGGTACACCGCCTGGGTGATCTTCTTCAACGCCAGGATGTAGTCTTCGACTTTCCACTCAGCGAGGCAGGATTTCATCGAGTCCTCCCGGCACGTGTACTCGTACATATAATGGTCACGGTGGGCCAGAGGAACGAGTCGCCGCCCGAGCCAGCAGTTGTACAAGTTGATGGTCTGAAGACCTTTCTTCTTCAGGCCGCGGATGGTCTGAAGCATCTCATCCACAACCATCCGTTGGTCTGTTAGGAGCTTGCTGACTTGGAGTCGGCGCGGTTCGGGCCGGTCGGCGGAGTATCTTGGAATCGCCACCTTGCCGTCTGGAGTCGCCTCGGTAACATAAAACCAAGACTTCTTCCACTCGCTCGCCGCCTTAGCGGGTAGCATCTGATCAAAAAAGGAGTCCTTCAACTTCAATTGAAATGTCAAGCCACCCGCGGCAAGCATTGAGCCGCCTGCTTCTTCACGACTGATCCTCCCGTGGAACAGATCTTGCCACAGGGGGAAGTAGGGCCTGCAGCCCAAATAGCACTCGCAGAACGCCACGAAAATGGCGAGCTGCTCGATGCTGTGCGGGCCCAGGTCTGATGGATGGATCCCGTAGAAGGCACAGAAGCGCCGGAAGAAGAGAGATGGGAATCAGCCCCGTTCTGTGGCTGGTGAAGCGCATAAATTCTCCCTCGCTGGGTCGAGTCACCTCTCCGGCGCGAGGATGCGCCACGCCGCAGCAGGATCTGGCCTCCTTGAAGGACGCCAGTAGCGCTCTCGTACACTTGGACCTGCCCCATGGTTCGGTGGAGGGGGCCATTGGCGGAGAGGTTCGTGGAGGTCGGAGGATTTTTGGATCGGCTGGATCACGATGCGAGAGAAAACGGAGGTGCGCGCAATCGGAGGAAATGACGAGGAGATGGTTCTCCGATCGCCTACCATTCCCTTTATATAGCGGTTGTTACCCGCCAAATCAGGGAGCCGTTACTACGCGGTGATTACGCCAAAAGTTAACGTTGGATTACCCCAACGGCTAGTTTTGACTGTGTTGGACGGTCCAACTTCAGCCACTCGGCTCGCCGACCCAATCACTACAACAGTGACTAAGTATTTCGTCGACCCGTTCGTCGAGCTGTGACCAGAATGACTAGTTTTTTCCTTTATTCAGGAGCCCGCCACCGATTCGACTGGGTGTCCGCATTGGACCCGTATGCTCCGACTGCCAGCAACCACCTACGCCCAATCGACGACGGCCTCGGGGACTACTGATGGGGATATACATACCGGGGTATACCCAGCAGGACGTTTCCGACTGGCCCACGAACTGGCGAGTGGGCCTGCAAGACGGCGACTGGATCAAGACCTGGCGTGGATCCAAGCGACTGGAAGCTGAAGGCCCAGGAGAGTAGATAGGCCCAGTCGGATTAGGTTAAACGAGTACCGAAACCTTAACAGATTCGGTTGAGATTTGTAAACCCTAGGGAGGGTGAGTCTATATAAACCTCCCTACAGGGCGTGTAAAGGTACGTTCCATCATCCACCCAAGCGACTCGCCGCCTAGCCGTCGAGCTCGTCCCATTGTATCTCCAACATAATACAATCTAGCAGGAGTAGGTCTTTACCCTCCGGGGGGCCGAACCTAGGTAAAACCCTGTGTCTCCGCCCTCATATCTCACCGCAGATGGCTGGCCGCCCTTGCCCTTCGTTCTACTACTCGCTGCCGATTGCAGCATCTGCCGTGGTCATTCCCACGACATGAGATAAGTGTTTACAAAAATAATACCTATAGTTGTTTACAAAAATAATAACACAATAACATGAGATAAGTGTTGGCCCTTTTTACTTCACAACCATCATTGCAACAATTTCATCCGAGTTACCCTTCTTACAATGATGCCCATAGTCCTTGCAAATAGGCCACATGTGTTGTAACATCCCAATTTCAGCAACTCTGATTTGTTGTCCAAAAGGAAAAAATCAGGGGGAACAAAAACTTTTTCTTGTTAAGTGTTGCCTTGTTTGTTTACTTGTTTGCTTGGTTCTTGCCAATGATTGTGTACTAGATGACACACTCCTTATCTCAACCTCAGTTGACAAAAACTATTTTACAAAAGAAATGTCTTGGCTCATCTTTTATTTTTCTCTAATGTTCTGGCATTTCAAACTTGAGCCAAGATAACTTTGACACAACAAAATATTTTACTAGTTTATATTAAAAAAACTATGGAGACCTATATATAACCTCATTATGTCTTCAAGACATAACTTTCAACTACTCTCATCTCTAGGTTTTCGAAAACCTTTCCTAAAACCTTTTTATTCTAATCTTGGTAGAAATACCAAGAGGTCCTTATCTTACTTCAAAACACAACCACTTAAAAATACCCACCTTTACCTCAAGCTAGGATTGAGGGCAACCTTAGAAATAGTTGAATAAGTTTGAAGAGATGAACTGCCTTGATCTGTTGTCTGATGAATTGCCTTGATCTGCTATGTGTGATGACTTGTCTGCTTAGGAAGTAGCATGAGCCAATCTAGGAGCTCATCCTTTGGGATCAAACCAATAGTTGAGATCATCTATCTAAATCAAGCATCCTGAGCTAAAAT
This sequence comes from Avena insularis, assembly GCA_023614405.1. NCBI lineage: Eukaryota > Viridiplantae > Streptophyta > Magnoliopsida > Poales > Poaceae > Avena > Avena insularis. Next base: position 262,699,336 of record CM042695.1, read on the forward strand.
CTATCTTAATCACTAAAGTGATCCTCTCATCCAACTCAAGCAGATCCCTCCTGATCTAACCCACTTCTTTTAGCATCCAACTCATCAAATACCAAATACAAGCATGCATCTCTCTACACAATCTATACTTCCATATCATCCACTTGATGATAATATTTGGCCCTAGCATCCTTCCCAAATGTTTTCCTCTCCCATACTAGTCCAAATCCACAAATCTACCAAATTTGGTTAAGTCCAAAATCCTTAACTAGATTCAATCTTTGGAACTCCACCTACCCTAATCAGTGTGCATTTCTGAAAATGTACTTGAACCATATTGTAGTACCTTATTAGTACTACCAAATCCCACTCTTGCCCTTGGCTAAACTCTTATTGTACCCACTCATCCATGATGGTTTCATAGTAAAGAAGATAATCTTTTCTGCAAATCATATCATCATGCCTACTTTGGCTGAAGATCATATCCATATGTTATCTTCCTTGGACCAACTCTTCGCAAGGTTATTACCTACTAACCATGGTCTATCAACCCACCCTTCACTTGTTTCCAATGGAGCTCTGTGCTTCTTAAACCCACCTGGTTTATGAGGCATCATGACTCATCTTTTATGGTAGCCTTATTTTCAAAAAAGTTTGACATCCCTTATAAACCACCTCAAACACAATCAAGGCCAACTCTTGTTGCCATGATCATCTACTCCCTCCATCCGCAAATAAGTGTACTTATAGTCTTATCCTAAGTCAAACTTAGTAAACTTTGACTAACTTTGTAGAAAAACATATCAATATTTATGACAATAAATTGGTACCACTAGATTTGTTTTCAAATTTAATTTCATAATATGATAACTTCATGTAACATATGTTGATATATTTATCTAAAAAGATGGTCAAATTTAATAAAGTTTGACTTCGTCAAAACGTAGAAGTACACTTATTTGCGGACAGAGGGAGTATACAACTTGGTTTAACTATCCATCTATCCCTTGTATCAAGGTGAGCTCTGAGCTCCATAATCCAACCAAGTTTATGTGGTATAAAGATATGAATGTCCTAGATCCTCCAAATCCAGTTTGCCTTCAATTGCAAGGTAGATTTGCAAAACCCAAGGTTGATACTGATGAATACCTCAAGTATACAGTATCCACCTTGTATATAAACATTTCCCAGATAATTTCCATATTTATTTGTCACCTCAAACTATTTAAATTCCATTCTTGGCAAAATCTTCAAAACCTTTCCTATAAAAGCAAGTTTGTTTTTCTCCAAACCACTTTACCAACTCAAGGCACATTTGAGGCCTATACATCATACCCTATCCTCTCATCTCAAAAAAAAAATTAAGATCCCTTATTATTTCTTTTTACCTATTTTCTTAAATAGCAGAAACAAGAAATAATGGCTTAAAAATACTTTTCTTTCCAAATAAATTCCAATAAAAATATCGAATGTGTGATATGGTATTTAGGACCATATCACATCAAAACCCAACCTTGTACAATGTAAAAACATCAATTGCGCTTCCAGAAACCATTTCAGCACCATTTGAATAAATGAATTTAAGTGGACAATAAATCATCTAAAAAATCTCAAACAATTCCTAGGGCTATGTATTGACCCCATCTAAACATAAGTGCCATTTGTGCACCTTGCCAATTCTAAATTCTTAGACTTTTCTCACAATCACCTAAATGACCAATATTTAAATTATTGCAAATTCAAACTCCCAAACCAAACAAGCTACCACAAAAAATGGTCAAGAAAGCTCTAAAGAGAGAGATAGTCATAACATTCCCCAAAATATCTTGTTTACCAAAACCAGCAGCCACCACCCTCCCCTCCACTCAGCTGGTCGAGCACATGGCCCACACACACCCCAGCACCACCCCTCCTAGCCAATCCCTGGCCAACTCCCCCTCTCATGTCCAAAATGGACCAAGACCACCATGGACCTCCTCCCCCAAAATAAATAGGCCAGAGGCCACTCCCATGTCTCTCTACCTCTCATTTCTTCCCTCTGCTCCGCACCTACCTTCCCCATGAACCCCTGCTCACTCCCCTGCCTTGCCTTGCCTGAGAGAGAGGAAGCAAAGGAAGCTCCCGACCATGGAGAAGATCTGAGCTAGCCCCTCCATTCTTTGCTCCCTCTACCTACATGGCACCTCTATGGACTCACCTCGCTCTTCTAAAGCTAACCATGTCCTTATCTTCGACATGTAGTGAACCCTAGAGCCATTCTTAGCGAGCCCGAAGCGTGTGCCGGTGTGACTAGGGCGCGAGCTTATCCTCGGTGTTAAACCCCCCTTGACGCCCCTCTCGGGGATCGACGTTAAGCTCTGTGTCGCCCCACGCCTTCGCCTGCACCCCTCGAGACCCTAGTGAGCCTCCATGTCCCCCCCCCCCTTCGAGCCTTCCTCGCCGCCGCCTAGGGTTACCTCTGCCTCCACCTGCCTCCCATCGATACAACGATGGAAAACCACCGGATTCACTTTAGATCAATGGACCAGATCTTCTGATACCTCTTCGACCTCAACCTCAGGCTGACACACGGGCCCTGCCTGCCAGCATTTTGAATCGGGCTCCTGCGCGTGACCCTGCTCGGGTGGGCCAGAACTGCCCCGTGTGGCCCATTTTGGTCAAAAATTAGCCCAGTTGTTGCCTTTTTCTTTTAAGTATATTTCCAGATATGAAACTTACATGTTAGTTTAAATCCAAATAAAATTTGAAAATACATGATATCATCCAGATGACATTTTTACCTTGTTCCCTAGGGTTTTCCTCAACATGCAGAATAAACCCTCTGCCCAAAATAATATTCTTCCTTTTCTGGTAAAACAAATGCAAATAAGTATCTGTTTTCACTAATAAATTCCTTATGTGACTTTTACAAATCCAAATGATGTAAACCCTTTTTTTACTGAAAGGTATCCTATATACCTTGAATGTCCCCTTGGCCCCACCTAAAATTGCTTCCAAGTATGCCCATAGTAAAAATAACAAAAAAACCTTTTTCGGGTTTAGGAATTTATCTAGGTCATATAAAAATGGGTACTTACCTAATTCCAACTCCTAGAGCACAGGCATACCATTACACTTCAAAACCTAGGAGCCCAAAATTTTATAAGCCCTGGTTGATTTATTATGAATTAAACTGTTCTATGCAAAGTTAATTAACTAATAATATCACTAAAATAGCTATGTAAATCCAAGGTGAGTGGTTCCAATTTCTGCAGAAAGGTATCCCAAATACCTAACATGTGCCTTTGGAATCGTAACAAAAACCCCTATAGATTAATTCTAGTTAAAAAGACAAAACTCTTCCAAAACTATCTTTGGGAATTTCCTGAGGGAATTCTATTAATTATTTTAAAGTGATTCCAACTCTTAGTGAATCAGTCCATCAAACCCTACTTAACCATCCAAGGAAATAATTTTTGGACCTACAGAACTTTTTTGATGAATTATTTCCTAAAACCAGTTTTCTTGGTTTCATTTTATCAATACCTATCTGGTAATATCATTTTTGCATATTAATGTCATATAGAACTTGACCTTGGTTTAAAACCCCTTTAATAAGTAGTTTTAGCCTCCTAAATCTTTAAGAAAATCCTCAAATGCCCATCAAGCATTTCCACTTGCTTTAAATCCAACCACTCAACCCCTACTAATTTATGGACTTGTATTGTCCTTTGCTTGTTGTATGTATTGATGCTTGTATGCCTTGTTTTGAATATGGTATTGTTTGTTTGCATGTATGCTCTATGACGGTGATAGTTACTATTGTGTGATGCCGAGAAGAAGGAAGCATCGGATTATTTTATTGTTGTTATCGGTATTCTGGTATTCTAAAGAAGTCAAGGGACATCTCGCTGGTCACAGGCAATCCACTTTCTTTCTCATAAGCCTTGTCCTACTGTTTTACTTATGCATGTTTTACCTAAGGTTTACGAAACTGCATTGTTTACTATATGACGAGTTATCTCTGGTACTGGCTTGGCTCCTCCGGTCAATACCATCTGTACAAATAAGTGAAACCCTTTTGATGACACCTACTTGCCCTTAGTATGGTAGGTGGTGTACAACGCCATAACCCCCCTTTGGAGACATGTTTTAGTGTAACATCCTAATTTTTGTATTAAGATGTTACTAGAAGCATGCATCATATCGTTGCATCATGGTATCTCACAAATTTAATTGTATTAAAACCCCTCTCCCTAAACATAAACTATTTTTCTCATATAGTCCTATAAGGACATGAGGAGGTTATTTAAACCAAATCCTCAAAAGATAATACAAAAATTTGATTTTATGATCCGATGTTGATCTCCTCCTTTTTACAAATTTTTAGAGACTGGTCTCATCCTTTTTGAAGTGGTTATAGAAAAGTTATTAAATAAAAGGTAAAACAGAAAATAATAAAAGAACCAAAAAAACTAACTGTCCTACCTAACTGGGCCAGCCCATGCCAGCCCGCGTAACCCTTGGGCCTCTTCCTCCCTTTCACCAGGTGGCCCGCCAGCGTTGCCCTGCCACTGACAGCATGGCCCCACCCGTCATCTCCTTTCTCCTCGACGAAATCGGAACGAATGAGAGCTTCCGCCGGCCACGGAATGACCCGCGCCCCCTCCCATCTACGAATCTATCTAGACTCTCCCGCAAGCCCCCCCCCAGCTCATAAATACCGCCGCTGCGACCTCCCCTCCTTTGTTTCTAAGCCTGCAAAACCCTAGCCCCTCGCCATCGATCTCGATCGCTCACGTCATCGCCAAACTTCGGTAGGTTGGGAGTACCAACGAGTTAAAGCTCCCCCTCCCCTATTTTCTCCTCCACCATGATCCTCTCACTCGACCTCTTTGACTCATCTATCTTTTCTGTTGTCAACCGCAGCGTGCCGCCACCAATTGCTTGCCGGAGCTGCGGGAGAAAATCCGTCACCGTCACCACTCGAGGAGGAGAAGGCCCTGCCCAAGACGACAGTCGAGACTGCGAGGAGGAGGCGATCGTCTGAGTATACTTCATTTTCTCCGAGGAGCATCGAGACATTGTCGCTGTCAACCGCAGCACCACCCGCCACCAGTTGCCGCCATCGGGAGGAAGGTGAGCATGTCCTTCTTCCCCAGCCTTTATATCTAGGTTGAATGGTCTAGATTAGATCAGTCGTTTTTATTAACCGAATCAGTACCAATGAATAGCGTCACGACGTGCTGTGTCAGCACCGTGTTGTCGTGTTGGACCAATCTGACGCTGCCACTTGTTGGTCTAGTTAACTGGATATTAAAAATAGGCAGAAAGCATTATAATCTTGCAAAATTCATAATAAATAGAGTACTTTTCCAAAAACTTACATATAATATGTCGTTAGATTGCTAAATTGTGTAGAACACGGATCTGAAATAAAATTACAAGTTTACTGTCAACACCCGGATTTTTAATCCCAGATGCCTGTTATGCCATACATCGCAATTCCAGGATTACCATTTTAGCGAGACATAACAGATTGGATATCATAGTACATCATCCATTACAAACCATACATAAGGTCTTACACAAATACGGATCTCATGACCCAGTCTTAATACAATTCAAGCAGCGGAAATAACGTAATAATAACGATAGCATAGGCGAGGCTCCATCTTCATGGTCAGAGGCAATGCTGACGATAGGAGATGATTCTAGTTGTCGTAACCTTCTTGTTGTCCGTCTTCCTGATAGTCCTCCTCATAGTCTGGCCACGGGAATAGCCAGGGACAAGCCATGAGTACTCTTTAAGTACTCGCAAACTAATACTAACAAGTGAAATGCTTTTGAGTAGGAAGTACTAGGCTCTAGGTTGTTTTGCAAAAATCTATATTTATCTCTACTGAGTTCAGAAGCAAAGAAAGCTAGTTTAAAGTTTTATAACACCTAAGTGGGAACTTGAATTTCGTATCACAACCATGTTGTGATCAAGTCAAAGTCATGAATCATTTCACAAGTCATTTTGAAAACTTCTGACAACGGAACAGTATGGCCACTCCAACTGTCCATAACAGCGGACGCGGCTATTCAAATAGGTTGACACTCTGCAGAGGTGGTACACTTTCACCACAACATTTGATACATCCGTCAGGAACAATCCTGAATTCACCATACTTAGTATGCGGATAATCAATCCTAACCTTTCAATTACACGCCCTACTACATGCACCTCTCCTATGAGTTTGGCCTCCCAACCATGACCAACTGTCATGTTGGGAACTGCATAGGTGGAAAATCTTCACAAGGTAGCCTCGGCTCAACCTTGGCCGCAAGGGAACCCATACTAAGGTATATAAATTTCCAGTCAAGCCCTACCCAAATTTCAGGTATTGCGGTTGTACGGTAAAATTGGAATGGTATCGCATCCAGACAACCATCAGTTTTATAAAGGGCTAAGGCTCATGCCTTAACATTTTCATCATCAAAATCATCTGGTGTTCAAGAACACATGGCAAAACATTTCAGTAGAATGACTCATCATTCTAGGGTTTTCATAACCATTTTCACCAAGTATTCCCGTCTAAAGTTGGTCAAGTTTTATGCTTAGCACTAGCATCTACAAGTGGGGGTAAATACTAATTAGGGGTGGTAAACAAGTGTGAACTAGCTAAGTTAAATATCATGCCTCGGGATGACATCAAGGTTATCTAACTTAGGCAAAGTTTTATGCTCTTTATGCTACCTTCAATTATCCTTCTAATATCTACAAGTCACCAAGTAAACTCAAATAAAAGCTTTGATAAAGAAATAAAATACTAAGCTTGTAAGTAAAACTAGGATTGGGTATCATCAAATGTATCTAACCAAGCATGTTTAATGCATTGCATAGGTTATCTAACTTTCATAGTTGCAAGTGTTAGCTTGCCTTGTGCAGAGCAGTGGTTGAATTTCTCCTTGGCTTCTTCCTTGTAGTATCCTCCTTGTATCCTTGGTCGGTACTAGCGTCTATACATAAATATGAGGTACACAATCACCAAACAATACTTAACTATTTCTATTTATCACACCAAGGTTTTCATTAGATGATATAGGATCATCACAAACATTACAAACATTAAGGCAATTAGTTTTAATTCCTTTATTTTAGAAAGGTAATTTATACTCATTGAAAAACTGCTTAAGATTTAATATTCTCCATCTAAAACATGGGATCATGTTGAGACATATCATCACCACATGTTTCAGTACATGGGAATATGATTTAAAGTGGTGTCACAATTTAATAAGGTTTAACCTTTTTATTTTAATTAAATAAAGTGACTAGAAATGTCTATGAGGCATTCTTTTATTACATGATCATTTCTGCAAGTAAACCTATATATTTTTATATATTCAGAAAGGTCTTGTTAAATGTGATTTTTGAGAGTTGGAATCAACTCAAAAGCTTTTGTGGTTGAATTTTTAAAAATGTTTGAATGCAGAAAAGCTTCTGCCTTGTAATTTTTACTATAGGTGATCTACAAATCCAATTGGTTTGAATCCAACAGGCTTGGATTAAGCATTCCAATACCTTTCTAACAAAATTGGTTTCATGCATTTTGGTTTAGTGAATCGATCTGGGTTGATTTTTGAATCTAGATACAGAACTGAGTTTGAAACTAAAAGAATAAACCTAAATTTGAATTACTGGGTCACGCGGGAGGTTAACTGGGCTGGCCCACTACGCATAGCACGCGCGGGGGCTAGTTAAGTTGCTGTCCCCACTCATCAGTGAGACAGAGGGGTGCGAAACGGTATGGGTGGATGTGGACCGCATGATCAAGCTCTAATCCTACGGCTGCGGTTCATCGTCCACGTCGGGCAACACCGGCGAGACAGAACCCTAGAACGGCCAGTGGGGGTCGTGGGAGGCTCACCGGGGATCAGGCGATGGTCGACGACAGGGGCAAACGACAAAGTCGACGACGGCGATCCTCCTGGTACCGGCAGCTCCTCCTGTTGCGGCTCCAATCGACGGCGCCCTTCTTCTACAGCAGCGACAGACTCCGGCCAAATTCCAGCGATGCGCTGCTCGCCTTGCTCCGGGAGTGAGGTGGGGTGCTTATGAGAGAGAGAGGGAGTGATATGGTGTGAAGAATTCATGCTGGGGTAGCCTCTATTTATAGTGCCTGAAGGGGACCGACGGGTGCGGGCTGAGCTCGTCATGGTCGTCGGCACAGCGAGCTAAAGGCATGGGCAACAATAGGGGCGGTGATGTGCTCCCTGGCGAAGCTCAACGACGTGGTCTCGAGGTGTGGGGCGGTACGAGACGGCCGGAACGTCACGGCGCTCTGGGCGGGTCTGACGGCAGTTTTAATGGCGCACAACGTCTACGGTCCGCGCGGCGGCGAACGGGCATGTCTGCGGTGTTCCTGGGGTGGTGGCGATCCTGCTTGCACACGGTGAGGGCGGAGCGTGTCGAGGTTGGCGCGTGTCGAGGTTGGCGCTCTGGCGCTCTCGGCTTTCTCGTAGAGAGGCTTGGCATGCTCGGGCTATGTGGTCTAGGGGCTGGCTGTTCGAGGCTTGGACAGGGAGTGGTGATGGATGGTAGAGAGTGTCCCAGACATGCTTGCTATGCTTGGTGCTTCTCCTAGCTTGCTGTCGACATGGGGTGGCAAGTTAGGCTCGGCATGGTCACCATTGATTGCTATGGCATGCTCACAGTGGTGCTAAAGCTTGTTAATTGAGCTAGATCATCTACTAAGAGTGTAGTGTGAGCTATTGAGGGAACAAGTTAGGCCAAATTTACTGCTCACAATAGTGTTTGTGGTTTGTTTGTTTGGTGCTAGCAAGATGTTTGATGAAATGGCCGCAAGAGATTCAAATTTGATTTTGGATTCAAACTTGGTGGATGTGTTGGTTACATACTAGGGAGTCTCTGGTTAGTTGGAAAGGTCAAGTGGAATTGGTTTGGTTGGTTTTTAAAAAGGGGTGATCTTCACATATGAATCAGATTCAATTTTGAACTGTGATTTGAATCAAGTTGCCAAATGTTTCTGCAAGTTTGAAAGGTGGGCTTTGATTCACTTTTACTTGGTCTTGCAAGGGGTGAAAAGAAATGGAAAAGTTTCTGTTTGAAATCTTGGACTAGAAACACTCAAAGTGGCCTAGTGAGCAAGATTGGCAAAAATGACCATTTGCCTTATTTGTTTTGTTTTTTGATTTTCTCTTGATTTGTTTCTGCTTGGAAATGTTTTAGATGATGTTGTTTTCATCTTTAAACCATTCCTTGCTATTTAGATCAATCTCACAAGTCCATTTAGGCATTCACACAATCATCACATACACAGATGCATTCATAATGATTTGGAATTAACAAAAGTTTTTGTTAACCCTAATTTTGGTGATTGGAATTTGATAATCATTGTTCAACATTTTTGGGATGTTACATTTACTATAGTATTATTTCTGTAGTTTTAAAACACTAGATTGGAGTATTTAATTCATAGAAAAATAATTATAACTCTGTTTTAGTTGATTCTTGTTGCGTTGGTTTTGTTTTTACGATGTCTACTATTTACAATTATAAAACTTTGCTTAGAAGTTTTAGATCCGTTTCGTGGTAGATTTGTTGTTTGGATCTCCTTATGGACTTACAAAACAAAGTAATAATCCAAATTACATAGGATCTGTTGGAAATCAATACTAACAACATCCCCAACACAATATCACCCCTGAAAATACCTTGGTCGAAATTGGAACTCATTCATGCATATTACCATGTTGCATGCATATTAATTTTGTGGCTTGTTTATGTACAAGTAGTGATTAGATCTTTGTTTGTGCCTTCGTTAGATTGTTAGGAGTGCACTGAGGAGTACTGTTGTGTAGATTGCTGCTCGGATCAAGGCAAGTTACACCACTTGTTCATATTATTGTCCCAGATTTTGTCTATGCATGTGATCTTCAAATTATGTAGTATGCATGTGTAAGATGTTCTGGTAGAATTATTCCTTAGTATTATTTTGCAAGTGCGATGATTTTGTAGTATGCCATGAGTAGTTCTATACTTAGGATCTTTCCCCTCCTAATAGTTTACCCCTGTTTTTGTTAAGTGCTTGTTATGCTATATTTGTATAAAGTACCATTGGGGGGTTTGAAAGACAAGAATTTTTCTATGTATAAAGGCTCTCTTGAGCGATCCTTTCTTCTCAAATCCACTTCAAAATAAAACTACGTTTTCTTCTAGGAGGAATGGTTGTCGGGTCAACGTCTGGGACTTTGGTGGAGGAAGGCCGCCCAGGAATCAAAGAAGTCTGCCATGTTTCAGAATTCAGAAGCTTCCAGTGCAACCACAATACATATGGGATATGTCTTGGCCTAGTACTTAGTAGAAAACCTGTACTAACATTTGGAGGTTCTTGGCACGGTTGGATCCAGCTAGTAGAGGGGCTACTAAGGGAAAGCCTCGCCATGGTCTTGTCTGTAAAAGGACTTGATCGTGGATTGTGGGTAAAGTGCACAAACTCTCGAGAGTATTTCAATCTGATCGATCAGCCGAGTTCACAGAAAAGAACACTTGAGCATCTGAAGGACGAAGCCTCTGAAGGATCTTCATCTCTCTCTTTCAAAACGTAAAGTTTTCTAAAACCCCATGGCGTGAGTCATATCTCCAATGGGTGGGATTTTGGGAACTTGGTGTTAGGTTGTTTGGACACTTGGTGAGTAATATCCTCATGTGTCATTCGACCCTATATTACTTAAGCAAATGTTTACAAAGTAGAGAAAACTCTCTCTCCTTTCTCCATACTTAGAGAAAACTAGCTTTGTGCAAATGAACTCCATAGCCTAAACTAGCCTTGCATGTAGAGTTAGTCTTTTTCCTACCTTGGTGTAATTTGCCAATACATTCAAAGTATTGACCCAACTTGTTGGTTGCACGTCTTATGTGCAGAATCCGAAGATTGAAAGGTGCGTAGGGATCGCGAGTTTACACTCAACAAGCCTGGGGCGTTGATGGACTCAAGCTATTTATGTTTCTGTTGTTATTTGAGCTAGCTATATGCTAAGCAAGTTTGTAATAATTTCATACTTTGGATTTCTCGTGTAATAAATAACATTGTGTTTTACATGATATTCTTCGACTGTGAGTGCTAGCTATTGTTCCAGGGACTAGCATGTAAATCACAGAGACCAAGGGTCTTTACCGATCTGAGGTCACAACAGATGGTATCAGAGCACAAAGTTGCGTGTAGGACGTGACCCCTAGGATTGGAAACCACCTCTAACTTTGTGTGCCTTTACTCATTTTTTTCTAAGTTATTTATGCACCTCTAGTACCTTCTTTTCCCTACTTATTTAAGTATCTAATCTTCATTCTTCTAACTTAAAGATGACGAGCTTCCTCTATGACACCGTCGCGGACATCGAGCCCCTTCGCTTTGGAGGATGCCTCATGGACCTCCTCACGCGTTTGGAATTTACCCTTCCAACAATCCAGGGAAGCCCAATAAAGAAACTTCACAAGGACAGCTGCTGGGGAGTCAAGGTCATCCAGCCAGGTCGAGATGGAGCCGATCACCCGATGGAGGACATAGCAATCCACACCATCAGCGACTCCAAGGAGAAGGCACTTAGCATCAGCTTGCAACATCTCATTGGTCGCCTGTGTGGGCGCCATCTTGAAGATATCAAAGGTCACCGCGGCGCACTTTTTGGAAGGCGTGATGAGGAAGGAGTTCCCATGGAGTTGAGCTTTGAAGAAAGGACTTCGACCAAGCGTCGAAGTACGCAATATCAAGACTTGGAGTGCCACATTCATGACCTTGAAAAGGGTAGCTCCCTCGAGATGCTAAGGAATGATGAGCTATGCTCTCTCATCAAGGAGAAGGAAGAAATAATCAAGCAGCAGGAGGAGGCGATGAAGGATCAAGAGGTGAAGTTCAAGAACCAGGAGAAGAAGTTCATTAGCCAAGAGAAGAGGGTGATAGAGAAGAACAAGAGGATTAGGGATCTCAAGAAGGAAATCAAGGACAATGATGTGCAAACCGAGGCCCTTTGCAAGATAATCAATGACGTGTGTGCTTCCAAGAGGGGCTTGTAAAAGTAACTTGAAGCCGCTAAGAAGTCAATCCTAGTGGAGGAGCTGCAGGGCGAGAAGGAGGGACTTCAGGAGCAGCTAGAAGCCACTACCAAGAAACTGCAAGAAGAAATAAAGGACCTCCAAGAGAAGATTGAAGCAACCACAAAGGAGATGGAACTATACAAGTCAACCCTAGAGCAGGAGGGCTACTCGTTCAAGGACGAGGAAGAGTAAGTCATGGAAGAAGAGTAGTAGTTGGACCACCTTTAAATTTTATAGTTGAGCATTATTCGCGATTGTAATAAATACCAAGACATGTTTGGTTTAGTTAAACTTGGATGATTTATGTGTTATACTTGTGTTGTTTAAGCCTTGCGTGCTTCGTGTGTTTTCATAAGGGTAGGAGTTTACTACTTTAGTCTTTCTGTCTATCTCTTAACTTGTTGCCAAAACCCCACAGATGCCGCCAAGACGTGCGAACAACGAACTCCCTCCAGAGATTGACAACAACAACAACAACAACAACAACAACAACAACAACAACAACAACAACAACAACAACAACAACAACAACAACAACAACAACAACAACAACAACAACAACAACAACAACAACAACAACAACAACAACAACAACAACAACAACAACAACAACAACAACAACAACAACAACAACAACAACAACAACAACAACAACAACAACAACAACAACAACAACAACAACAACAACAATTTTCTTCTAGGCGGAATGGTTGTCGGGTCAACGTGTGGGACTTTGGTGGAGGAAGGCCGCCCAGGAATCAAAGAAGTCTGCTATGTTTCAGAATTCAGAAGCTTCCAGTGCAACCATAATACATAAGGGCTCTGTCTTGGCCTAGTACTTAGTAGGAAACCTCACCAGGTACCAACATTTGGAGGTTCTTGGCACGGTTGGATCCAGCTGGTAGAGGTGCTACTAAGGGAAAGCCTCGCCATGGTCTCGTCTGTAAAAGGACATGATCGTGGATTGTGGGTAAAGTGCATAAACTCTCGAGAGTATTGCAATCTGATTGATCAGCCGAGTTCACGGAAAAGAACACTTGAGCATCTGAAGGACGGAGCCTCTGAAAGATCTTCCTCTCTCTCTCTTTCAAAACTTAAAGTTTTCTAAAACCACACGGCGTGAGTCATATCGCCAATAGGTGGGATTTGGGGAACTTGGTGAGTAATATCCAAGTGTTAGGTTGTTTGGAAACTTGGTGAGTAATATCCTCGTGTGCCATTTGACCCTATATTACTTAAGCAAATGTTTACAAAGTAGGGAAAATTCTCTCTCCTTTCTCCATACTTAGAGAAAATGCAGCTTTGTGCAAATGAACTCCACAACCTAAACTAGCCTTGCATGTAGAGTTAGTCTTTTTCCTACCTTGGTCTAATTTGCCAATATATTCAAAGTATTGACCCAACTTGTTGGTTGCACGTCTTATGTGCCGAATCCAAGGATTGAAAGGTGCGTAGGATCACGAGTCTACACTCAACAAGCCTAGGGCGTTGATGGACTCAAGCTATTTATGGTTTCGCTGTTATTTGAGCTAACTATATGCTAAGCAAGTTTGTAATAATTTCATACTTTGGATTTCTCGTGTAATAAATGACATTGTGTTTTACATGATATTCATCGAATGTGAGTGCTAGCTATTGATCTAGTGACTAGCATGTAAATCACAGGGACTAAGGGTCTTTATCGATCCGAGCTCATAACATTTAGCCGAAGCAAAACTAGAGGATGGGAAGACCCCAGAAAAATCTACAAAATGTTTTATGAGAAACCTTGGTGAGGTTTGACCTACCAAGAAAAGTTTGAGAAATGAAAATGGTTCTGTGTTACAAAATGATGAAATTAAGAGGAGGAAAAATGTTTACAAAACACACCCGATTCTTTGCAACTTTTGCTATAAAAACTTAACCCGTGCAACCATATTACTTTGAAATGGGATAGGGATGGATTTGAAGTTTGATACTCTAGTATGGGAATTCTCACGACTACTTATAAGGGATCATCTCCCTCGAATGCTGGGGTTCCTTTATGAAAAGGTCCAACTATGGGACAATCACCTAGAGGAATTGCAAACTGCCCTCGGGAGCAGCCGGGTGATACTATGAGCCCCTCATTGAAAAGTGCCCCTTCTCTAGGAGTCAGAAGTCACTCCGCTTGGTCCATGGATCCAGAAGGGTATTGAGGGGAACAAGTAATAGGGTAGGGACTATACTAGAGTAGCATCCGGAGAGTCTTGATCGGTTACTCGACCCACAGTCAGTAGGGATCAGGGCATGGTACCTGTTTGGTGTGGATAAAGTTTACAACCTCTACAGAGTGTAAATCTATTCGAATAGCCGTGTCTGCGGTTATGGACGGTTGGACAAACTAATGTATAGCAGTGCTAGTTTTGATTTCAAAAAGGACTTCGAAAAAGCAATGGCATGGAAATGTTTTGACCATGGGATGGTCGGAAAAGAAGGAAAGCGGTTTGTTCATGGGATGACCGGAAAGAAGAACAAATGGGCGAGCCAATCCTGGTGTTTTCTAAAACTTTCCAAAAAAGACTTTCAAAATGTTTTATAAAAGTTTTCAACAAAGATATAGACATGCTATATCTACAAGAGAAGCTAGTTTATAAAAAGAACCTCTTATGGAGCCCTCCTACTACCACAGCCATATTGCATATCATGTAGCTTTGTTCTTTTAAGGTGGTTTGCGAATACATTCAAAGTACTCGCTGGCATTGTCCCTGGCTATTTACTTGGCCAGACTTTCGGAGGATCGAGAGAAACGATGGAGATGCTGATGTCTATGCGAGCTAGGCCGTCTTCCCAGTTAGTTGCATGTATGTTAAGGATGGACATGGGCTCTGCGAATGAAGACTTCCGCTATTGATGATGTAATTGCCATAATGGCAATGATGTAAGTTTTGGTACTCGTTACTTTGTGGATGTTGTAATGATACTCGTCGGTTATGCTCACGGCACACTGATCATGAGAACGTGAATTGCAGGCATAACGGGGATTCTTGGACCGTAAATCCGGGGTCCCACATGTGTGCTTGCATTTTTTCCTTTTCTTGTCGCCACAGACTTTGTACCTCTTAGTTTTAGGCCTGCCAGCCATGGCTTTTGGTAGTGGTGGATGCATGAAGAATCGATGGTCAGATTTAGGACAATGATTCTTGTCAGGCATATCAAAGAATCCATGGGAATAAGCTGCTCTAAATGTGTCAACAAAGTAATACAAGTATACATATTTTTTTATATGTGCATTACTTAGTAATGTGATGAAGGCAAGAGCATGTTTGCAAGGAAGGCCAACAACTTGCATTGTCTACAAGAACATTTCCTCACTTGAAAGTTGTTAACAAACCTAAAGCCACTACCTCCTAATGTAGTCACTTTAGCCACTTCTTATGAGCATCCTACCACCTCCAAGTATAATTCTCTTGTCATTGCATTCAACTTCATTATGTCGGGCAGAATCAATGCATCAAACTTATTTGCTACTTTTCTTCTTTTGTTCCACTTGATCATAATCAACTGCCTTGCCTTGTCCACGAAGTCTTCTAAGTTCAAGGATTTGTGGTGCTTAATCCAATTATTAAAACACTCTGCCAATTTGTTGGTAACGTATTCCACCCTGCACATGGTAGAGAATTGACTTCTGGACCATTGCTTATTGCTTAGATATACAGTTGCGGTTGGATTTGTTGCCTCTACTGCAACCAATGTTTTTAAAATAAATATGAGTTTCATGAGAAATAAGCAGCGCAAAGGTCATCATCAAATTAAACACCTTCCCATGAAACTTCTTCTTGAATTTTCTTACCAAGTGAAACATATATTCTCAATGTTCTGCCCCTGGGAGCACTTCCTTTACCACTATGATGACCGCTGGACAACATCATTGCATATGACCAATCCATGTGGTGATTCTATGGCATGTCTAAGCAGTTGCATGAACCAGATACAGCTCTCATTAGTTCTAGAGTCAAAAACTCTAAAACAAACTTGATACATCCAATTATAGACATCAATAGCAGCAACACTAGCTAGCTGCCCCTTGAACCAACATGTCAAGAAGGTGCTATCTACTGCCAAATATGGTATGTAACCAGGACAGAACCCCTCTATGCAAGGTTTAAAACCAACAAAAATTCTTCTAAACCTGATTTTACCATTTATAGTATGATGCTTGATCTACACCACGCTACTAGGGCAACAACTTTATACTTGTGCCTTAAATCTATACAAATAATCTAAGTTGCTATCCCCGTCACCATATAATTGTTCAAAGCTAGCATCTTACCCATATATACTCCTTTTTAGTGGATTCTGATATTGTAGTGTTCTTTAAGCTTATTTTGCAATTCATCTGCTCCGAGAGTTGCATCTTCCGTGAGCTTGTCCTTCACCTTCTGGCATATCCAATGCTTAGTTGCATTTTTTATCCTCTTTTTTCCTTTTTGTACTAGAACGATCAAAAGGATTTGTTTTCACCTACAAAATCAAAATATAAGTAATTATCTATAAGATCAAAACATACGTAATTAGCTACAAAATTAGAAGATAAGTTGGATTCTCATGCTCACTCTCATCCTCATGAACATAGTCTTTGTCCTTCTCCTTATCAGAAAAAAGAACCACATTTAGAGGTACAAGCTATTCCTCTGAATACATGTTCCCTTCATTAGTACCAACATGCTCATTCTCGAGTATTGGATTATGAATATAACTATCATGATCTTGTGATGCCTTATTGTTCAGTTGGACATGCACACTAGTGTAATACTCAGTGACATGCTCATATTTTTTAGAGGGATCGCAATAACAGAGTATTTAAACAAATTTTATCTGGGTGTTTCTCAATCATCAACTATTGGTCACATTTTATTTGTGGGAATATTTTTAGAACATCAACATAGTACTGAAGATGTGCAACTTCCAAATATCATGGTGGGTACTTGACTATGATTGATGCAACTAAATCATTATATTTTGTCAAGTCAGAGTCAATAACCTTCTCAAAACAAAAAGTTCTGATATCCTTTCTAGCTTTTTGGGGGTTGCCAAGCAATTTTATTTTCAAACAATAACTAAAAATCAGATCCACCTTGTAAACAAAATATGCATGCACGAATACCACTACTAGCAAACAGACAAGAAGAATTAACAACATTGAAGCAATCAGAAAAACTGCTATCTTACCCTTTTGGCCATGCCAACGTGCCACACTTGAGACCAAGCATGTAGCTGCTTAGTGGCCAAAAAATTAACAACATTAGAACAATTAGAAAAAAAATCTATCTTACCATTCTGGTCATGCCGACATGTCGCACTTGAGCTGCGTTGTGGCCAAATCCTGCAGACGAGCCTGAGATCGATCTCGCATCCGTGCCCAAAGCTGCAGCCACTCCCGCCATTGAGCTCGTCGACGGAAGCTCAAACAGTCGCATATCCCTCCGCCACAGCACCTTTCGCTGATGTTCCCAGGTCACCATCCGGATCTCCTGTTTGACCTCCCTATGTCGTCGTGTCTGGGTCAACCAACACAACCCTGCTGCCCTCTGCTCCCATTGCTAGGGCTGGTCGCCGCCACCAGGTGACTAACTTGAGAGAAGAGGGAGGGTACAAAGAGCCACATGTCAGGGATAGGTGGGGTATGGGTCGGTTGTGACTCATTTTTCTTTCTAGTCTATGTCTATCGATTGAGCCATGAGTACATTAGTCTAGCAAAATTAATTTTTAACGGGAGGAGCTAAGTAAATTAACGGTAGTGTCATGTAAGGAAGCAAATGAAGATTTAGTGTTAAAAAGGGACGGAAATTATTTTACGAGGCGAAGAAAGGAAGTGAAATTTTAAGTAGAGACAGATAAGAAATTATGTCTCAACTTCAAATGGCACCCGAGTTGCATGCAACCCTTTTTTAAGATTTTTTTTACTTCAAATATTTCTGGAAAAAACACGTACATAATGTCTCGTATGTTTGTATAACTTTTGTCAAATTATGTTCTTATTTATGACTTACACAAAAGGGCAAATGTAAAGACCGAAAATGATTTTTTTTTAAATGCCACTAGAGCCACGATTTGGTAATGTTTGTGTAGCCCTTTTTTTTAACAAGATTTTACACTTTCACAGAAAAGTCATTACTTATCTGTGAAAATAATCACATTCATTTGAGACTTTCAAAATTATAAAACTGAAGGGCTCCCTCTAGCTCGGGAAACATATACCCGTCCACGAATATCACATGGTTTATACATGTACTATGTCAGCACAAATATATTGATCGGTACATAGATACACACACCGTGCGCAGCTATAGCTATACGCAGTATAGTTGGTTTTGCTAGTTTGACGATGGAAGAGCGCGCGCGGCGCGCGTGCTGGCCATGCCAGTGATCAAAGCTGGGCCACACGATCGGGCGCGGCGCCCCATCTGGACGGGCAGAAGGTGACCACGTATTCCTGCGCGTAGCAGCGCGCCGCGACGGCGGCCTGGTCGTACGCGTAGCTGTAGTAGCTAGGGCAGGCGTCCCTGAAAAGGCGGGAGTAGACGCTGGCCCGGCACGTCTCCGCGGTGCCGTACGCGCCGCGGCAGCAGAAGGCGTCCAGGCCGTACGCCAGGCACGCGCTCCTGCACGCCACCACCGTCTTGCTCTTCCCGCTCGTCACCTGCAGCTCCGGCGGGCACACCGCGTTGACGTTCTTGGCGCACCCGGCGATGAAGCACTTGCCGCTGCGGTTCGCCGGCTTGGTCCAGACGGCCACCGGGAGGTTGTACCCGTCCACCACGCTCACGTCGTAGGAGCTCCCCTTGCTCTGGTCCTCGTGCAGGTTCACCTCCACGAGAGTGGCGGGAGGGGTGCCGACGGATCCGTTGCAGGCGAGGCGTGCGCCGCAGTCGCCGGTGAGGCAGCTGGCGGCATTGGCGCCAGCGAAGTCGCAGCCGGTGCGCCCCCAGATGCGGCCGTTCCAGGTGGCCGGCGCCCTGACGCGCTTGGACTGTCCCGGCGGGAGGAAGAAGCCGCCGTCGCCGATCACGGGGTGGCCGGCGTTGGGCGCGGCCGCCGGCCACACGGGGAAGGGGCACTTGTTGGTTACGTGGAACGTGACGCCCACCACCGCTCCTGCAAAACCATAAGTACGCTGTCAGTACATGTTCAGCGGGTTGGCCTTTGTCGCGAACACTGACTCACCAGGTAGAACCAGCACGAGGATGCACAAGATAAACAGAGGAAGAAGAACAGCCATCTCTCCTATCCGTTGAGGAGACCTGCAATGCAATTGGAGATGTAGCCGGCCGAGCTTTATACTTGCAAAATGCAGGGAAGAGATGAGGACTGCTCGATTCTAGCTAGCTCAGCTAGGACTGGGAGGAGGAGATTAGTGTTTGTGTGACTTGCATTGCAATGGAAGTAAAGCTAAGGCATGCATGATCCATGATGAGGGCGGAGCCGCCTGGTGCGGAGACTTGCTGGGACAAAAAAGCTTCGGTAGGTAAGGAATTTTCAAGTATGGAAACTCCTTTTTCCTCATGGTGCATCTGTTACTAGACAAGCTTGAACTGTTGAACATTTTAGTGGAGGCTCCAAAGGTGGTGCTGTGAGGCCAACTCCAACGCAGCCTCGCAAACGGACTCCGCGGGTTCGATTCGGTTCGATCGGACCAATACCAGCACCCAACGGTCTATTGCAAATCCTAATTTGTCTGTTTTTTTTTTCGTCCTAGCTTTGCGGCAAGACGGACGGTCCGCGTGTCTGTCCCTGTCCGACCTGGCCACGGTTGTCCCCACATGGCAGTGTCCCACTTCTCCCCAGTTTCCTCTCTCTCCTCCAAAACAACCGCCGGCCGCCGGCACGCGTGAGCTCCACCGCCGCCCTCCCTGAGCACCACCGCCGCCCTTCCCCGAGCGCCACAGCCCTCCCCGAGCTCCCCCGCCGCCCCGAGCCAGCCACTCCTGGAGCTCCCCCGCCGTGGGCCGCCTTGGACCTCGGCCGTGCAGTGCGTCAACGGGAGGAGTGTCGGGCGGGCGCCCAGCCGCAGCGAAACCATTCCCCCGGCCGTTCACGATTCCCCCTGCTGTTCACGATTCCCCCTGCTGTTCACGATTCCCCCGCCCGCGACGCTCAGCAACAGATCGAAGTCAGGGCGCCGCCCCCTCCTGCTGCTCCGCCGGCGAGTGTTTCCTGGAGCTCTGTCGGCCCGTCCCCTTTTGTTGCTGCCGCGGCCGCTTCCGTGGCGCCCCGCGAGCGTCCCATCCGACGAGGAGAGGGAGGGCGAGGACCAAGGCGTCGGCGAGGACAGGGAGGCATGGATGCAGCGCCGCCGCCCTCCAGGAGATCCGCTGCCACCCTTCCCGAGCGCCGCCCTCCCCCGGAACTCCAGTGACGCGTGGGCGAGGTGAGCCTGTTGCCGGACGGCGAGGGTGACGGTTCCGGTGACGGCCGACTGCAGGCGATGGTTGTGTCCGTATCAGGGAGAAGAGTTAAATCCTCATCGAACTTGTCAAGCAAAATCACTTTGGTCACTATACAACAGGAATACTAACTTACGGTCACCGATTACGTGTTGTCAGAATATTACACACGGTCATTGCTCGCGACATATGGATGCATTTGCTGACGTGGAGCTGAGTGGGACTTATTTTCAGTCTCTACTTGTGTTTTATTTTGCAAAATAGACCTTCATATCATATTTTTCTTTCGCATGCTCTCACTCCTAATTCCCATTGATGGAAAAATGGCATCCTCGATGGCCCGGCGCTCCACCGATGTAAAATGAGCACGGTGACCAGCGCCATTGAGCGCCATCGTTGCACCCTGCCGCACCAAGATCATGCGTTCAGAAGACGTTGAGGTAGTGGCCTTGTGGCGGCGCTGGACGACGACGAAGATCGGCGCAAGTAGTCGATGTGGGAGTCAACGCCGCCGCGCTGGAGCATCGGAGGCCACAGTCCGCTGCGTTGTACACCCACGCTCACGCCACCTACTCCCCTTGCACATCGCTGCCGGTTCCACCCTCAGGCATCCAGTGCCGCCTCCACCCATCCCTTGGTCTTGGCTACCGCAGACCCTCCGAATTCCTTGATTTCCCTTTGCAAGCAATGGGCGTACTAGAATCGCAAAGATGATGAAACGAGGAGCTGGGGAAGGAAGCCAAGGCTATGGGAGCACATTCGATGAGGCCTGAGGTTGGGGAAGTGAAAAGGATACAGATGCCGCCTAGAGGGGGTGAATAGGCGGTTTAAAACTTTTACGAGATGGACTTAACAAAGGCGGAATAAAACTAGCGTTTACTTTGTCAAGCACAAAACCTATATAAACTACGGTTCACCTATGTACACCAACAACTTATGCTAAGCAAAACAAGCAACTATGTGATAGCTAGATATAATAATTCAAGCACGAAGGCTATCACAAAGTAAAGTGCATAAGTAAATAGCTCGGTATAGAGATAACCGAGGCATGCGGAGACGATGATTTATTACCGAGTTCCTCCCATAAAGAGAGTACGTCTCATTGGAGAGGGGGTGGTATCAAACCACCTACGCCACAAAAGGCCTCCCTTATTCTCCGGTGAATCTCACCCCAACGGGATCGATCCACACTTCCACTATCGGTGCACTTGTCGGTGGCAACCAGAACCTCTCACAAGGTTGGGGCACTTCTCCACAACTTAATCGGAGGCTCCCAACAAACGTCACCAAGGCCACAACCTGCAACACCAACAAACCGTCTAGGGTTCCAAGAACCCAAGAGTAAAAAGCTTCTCAACTTTCACTCACCAAATCCTCCGAGGAGAACTCAAACCGATGCACCAAATGCAATGGCAAGAACACATGAAGTGCTCAAGTCCTTCTCTCCCAAATTACACAAAAGCTACAAAAGCTAGTGGGAGAATAAGAGAGGAAGAACACACGAGGAAATCCACAAAAGAAACCCCAAGATCTAGATCCCAATATGTTCCCCTCACATAGAGGAGAGATGGATTGGTGGAGTTGTGGATCTAGATCTCCCCTTTCAAATCCCCCAAAAAGATTCAAGAAATATGGGAGGGATTGAGAGTATTTGCAAGCTCTTGAAGGTCAAAACAATGGAGGAGAGAGAGAATGCAAGTCACAGGCCTAAGGAGGAAGAAGGGGTCTAATTATACCCCTCCCCAACGAAATATGACCGTTTGGGACCTTCCAGGCCGTATAATCCGCCCCTCCCCCGGATATTCCAGGTTCCCCGGACCAAAAAAATGGCTAAGAACTTCGCGGCGCGACCCTTAGTATAGGGGCGGATTTTTGGGGCGGATAATCTGCCCCCATGGCCGGATAATCCGCCCCCCCTGAAAACTGGCAGGAACAGCAAAACTGAAACCATCATAACTTTTTCATTCGAACTCCGATTTTGATGATCTTGGGCTCGTTTCAAAGATAGTAACGATCTCTACAAGATCATGCAGGGAACCATCATAGTCCAGCAATGGAGGATAGAACCAAATGATGAAAGGTTTAACCTATCTATAAAAGACAAACCGGTAAAACCTCCAATATCGAAAACACAATAGAGAATGCATAAGAAATCCGTTTTCGATGGACTTAAGCTTGTCATAGAGATTGACACAATATATAAATCCTCTCATGGATAAGAACCAAACAAGAACCAAGAAATATGATGCCAAGTATGCAAAAGTTTGAGCTCTCACCGAGGGATATGATCAAGTTACTCACTTGAGAGCCCCTCTTGATAGTACGGTTATCTATCCTATAAACCGGTCTCTCCAACTAACACCACGAGACCAGTTAGAAAGAAACCCTATCAAAATCAAACATTTGCCTTGTATATTCCACACCTTAGGATGGAGCACCTTTCTTGATTGCACTAGCTTGGTGAAGATGTTCCCCCATACTCCAGTATGGAAGAGCCTCTCTTTTAGGCATATCTTCACATATCCATGATCACCATATGGATGGCACGATACACTTGAGATCATCTTAAGAAACCTTGATCAACACTTGATCTTATTCACTTTATTCTTATTCCAACCTTGAAGCCACCATATGGTTCAAGCATTGTCTATGGACAAATCCTACAAGTAAAACTCAATGCAAACATAAGTCCATAAAACATTGTCATTAATTACCAAAACCACACATGGAGGCACACATGTTCTTTCAATCTCCCCCATTTTGGTAATTGATGACAATCCTTTAAGAGGGTTTATATAATCAACTTAACAAAAAAAATGGTTGCGCCAACATCAAATACTACACAAGTATGTGATGTTGGTACGCCCATAATATATAGAGAAAGCTCCCCCACAATATATGTGTGTGTGATGAACCATTACCGTTGGTGGAGTTTCCTCTATATATTCAACATGCAAAGCAACAACAAAGATGCAAGAGCATGAGAGGCAAATGCTTAAGAACAAACTTCCCTTAAACCCTCCAAAACATCTCCCCCATTGGCATTGATTGCCAAAATGGGTGAATAGTTCTAGAACCAATATAGTAATAATTCCTCCAAAGGTGTGTCTTCGCACATATACAATGATGAGTACTTGGGAGGGAGTAGAACTATATCGAGGATCCGAAGATTGCCAAAGGAATAAAATAAAATACACAAGCAATCACAAGATCCGACAAACCAATTTGAAAACAACAAATGAGTCCAAATGGAAACTACAAGATATTATGATATGAGCAAAAGAGTGTTTTAAATAACAAATAGAGAAGCTCTCCAATATTTGTGCACAATTTTAAAATAAATGCATTGGAATACGTAATGCACAAATATGGAATCCTTGTTCCCCCATAAGAATTTAAAACACAACACATGAAAGATTTGCGCATACTTTAAAATCGGTGTATTTCAATACAAAAATGCACAAATATGGAATCCTCACTCCCCCATAAACATTTAAGGCACAATGAATGAGACAGAAGATAAATGAGCATTATTAAATGAATTATATGAGCTCCCCAAAGATAATGCACCAATTATGATAATTGCATTTGGGAACAAGGTGCATAATCATGGAATCCTCACTCATCCAAGTTCATTGAACAATATAAGGCATGAGAGAACAAATATGAGTTCCCAAAGATGCAAACAATAGGAACAAGCACCCATAGGCAATTAAATTTGGAAGCCACCAAAGAATCAAAAGGAATAGAAATGTGGTCTCCAAGGATTAAAAACCAACTAACATTATCTTCACATATGTGTGTATGTTTCTAAATGGATAACATCACAAAGACATATGCCCATAACAAAACAAGCACACACAAGGAAGATATACAATAAATCACATAAAAGGATAAAACCAACTCCCAAAAAGAGTAAGGTTCCAACAAGTAAACCAAACTCTCCAAACTTTTCATGATGGCACAAAATACCAAAATGAATAGATCAAACTTCCAAGCACATAAAACCCGATATGGATTAAACAAGAAAGCATAAAAATATTTTTCTAGATAATATAGGAGAGCTCACCCATAAGTAGTACATTATATAGAATTTTCTTTTGAATGCAAAATACACACAAATGGGATCATCACTACTACCTATAATAATAAAAACACAAGAGGATATCAATAAAATAAGAAGATCCAGAAGAAGCAAGGAAGGCTTCAGAGACAACACAAAACATTTTCTTAGCCAAAGATAGGATAAAATTAAACAAAGGCCAAAGTGAATATGATCAATAAATTCTACCATAAATTGAGTACTCATTGTCCAAGGACAAGAAATATTGGGAATAATTTTCCCAAGGTAGCTTGCATGGATATCCAAGATCATAGTCACAACAAGAAGCATATAACAAAATATAAGAATTAAGCATGATACTTCGAACAAGATTCTTGGTAGCTTCCAATAGTCACACAATCACTAGTGATTAGATTAACTTGAAGCAAATGGTTTCCATGATGATATAGAGATCTAAATATGAGGAAACACATACCAAGAAACACTCTCATATACAAGATCCAAAATATGATCAATAAATGCATTCAAGCAAATTGGAACTTGTATGAGCAAATGTGTCACATAGGCGCTAGATAATTATCCATATCAATTCTAAGTGACACAACCTCGAATATTCACATTTTTTGGATTGTAATATGCACTAAGCATATGACTCCCCCATAATGTGATACTACCATAAAACCAACACGAGGCAATGGATCCAAATAGATATAATTAATGGACATTACAGAACTTAAATTTCGCATGTACACACATTTTTAGGATTGTGGAATGCCCAAGCATAACACTCCCCCAAAATGGGATAGTCCATTAATCTCTCACAAGAGCCAAATAAGATACCAAATATAACCAAGAAAGGCTCAAACATAAGAAACACACATACATGGTGTGCCACGTAATCATACACAAAAATATGCTTGATTCCTCAAGATAATTAAGTGGAAATCACAACATGTACAAGAGCATGGAAGATACAAAACCAACACATGCACAAGGGAGCGAGTAACTTTCAATGTAAAGAGTTTAGCATATGTTACCGCAAGGAGGAACATTGATATATAATAGAATCATGATAATCCAAATGGTTTGGCTTGACAATAATAATTGATGAAGATCCCTCAATTCTTCATAATGTAGCCAAGTCTCCAATGCCCTCCACAACACACCTATTGATCAAGTTTCTTGTTGGTACCAACAAGTTGGGTCCTAAGAAGTTAGTCACAATAGGCTTGGCAACCCAAATGGTTCTTTTCTTGAACCCACATTGAGCACCAACAAATTTGGCAAACACATTGCCAACCTCATCCTTACAAAGGGAATAAGCATCATCAATAATGATAGGGTTGGATGAGGATATACCAATAGTGCATGAGGAAGAAATGTGCCCCTTCTCACGGCATATGTAGCAAGTTCTTCTCTTGCCATCTTTCTTCTTAGGTGAAGCCACAACTCGAGGAAGAGGTCGATTAGTCCTCTTAGGAAGAGGCACGTCAATGACTTGAGGTGGGGTTTGAGGCCGCTTCCCTTGTTGCTTCACACTAAGAGGCTTTTTCTTCAATGGGCAAGATCTAACATGGTGCCCTTCTTCCTTGCACTTGAAGCAAACAATGTTGGCCGGATTCTTGACTTGAACTTGGCCATTTTTCTTGTTTCCCTTATGCTTCAAATTGATAGTGGACTTGTTCTTGACATTAGAGTTGAATCCAAGCCCACTCTTGTCATTGGGGGATTTTTGCATACTCAAGATTTTGTTGAGTGCGGCCTTCCCTTGATGACCCTTTTTCAAGTCATTCTTCAAATAAGTGACTTGATCCTTGAGCTCTTTGATTTCCTCTACATGGTTAGTTTCAACAAAAGTACTAGAGGAAGTATATGCTACATTGTTAGAGCAACAAGGCATGGAATGTAATTCATCACGAGATATAGCATGGTTGTGAGAGGATGAATTACAAGGACTAGCACATGGCAATATAACATTTGGAGTAGATATAGTGCTAATGTCCACATGAGGCCCACTAGATGTTACCTTTGACACGGTGGCCTCATGATCTAACTTTAGCCTACCATGGGAGAGTAGAAGATCCTCATGCGAGCTTGAGAGCTTAACATGAATTTCTTCTAATTTCCCATAGTTGCTAGTTAGCAAAGCAAGTTGAGCCTTTAGCTCAACATTCTCCTTCAAAATAGATGCTTCACAAGAAATAGAGTTAGTAACACAAGCATCATCATTATTAGCAAGAGGTGAGGTCAACTTGGCAAGATCTTTTGAATATGAAGCTTTAAGTTGCTCATGCGACTCGGTGAGTTTGATGAGCTCCCTCTTAATGACCCGAGAGCCACTTTCGAGGTGCGTAAAATCCTCAACAAGTTTAGCATAAGCAACTTCAAGTTCATCATTTTTAATCTTGAAGGAGTTTGCCACCGCAAGTTCTCTATCATGGTATTCCTTTACTCTAGATAATTCTAGAGTAAAAGTCTCCTCAAGATATTCTTTGGTGGCTTGTTCTTCTTCAAGAGGGTCCTTTAGTTGAGCAATTTCATTAGCAACAAGCGCAAACTTTTCATCAATTATGTTTTCTTGCTCCTCAATTTTTGCTTCTAACTTATCAATATGTTCTTTGCTCTTAATAGCAAAGTCCAAGATTTCAACAAAGTTAGAGCAAGCAATATTATTCTTAACAAGGGCACGATAAACAATCTCACCCTTTTCATATAAATCATCAATATCAAGCTCTTCTTCCACATTATCCACATCCTCCTCATCACAAGAGGTAATGGGTTCCAAAGTAGGAGTTACCTTTGAATCCCTAGCCATAAGGCATAGGTGGGTACCGGAAGAAGGTGATTGCATTTGTGGCTTCATTCAAAACCTTGTCTTGTCCCATAGAATCTTCGGTTTCCTCTACATGGTTAGCAACACAAGCACTAGAGGAAATAGAAGCATTTTTATCATGGAAACAAGAAAACACAAGCATATCATCATTAGATTTATTCAAGTCATTTCTACATGATATGCAAGGACTATTAACACAAGCATGTAAGAAGTTTGTAGTGCTAGAAGTGTTAAAGTCCAAAGATAGATCATTGCAACTAGATAGAGATGATGGATTATAAATAGTAAGCACACTATCCAAATTGTAATTTCTATCACCAGTAACCATATCATTACCTTGTGAAAAATCACATGTTGGTGAAGTGGTAGAAGATGAGAACTCATCTTGACCGGAAGTGGAAGCAACACAATCATCCTCAACAATATTGGACACAACATATTTATCTTGAAGTTTTGTCCATAACTCATGAGCGCTCCAAAATGGAATGATTGAAGAGGTAACTACATAGCTCAAAGCATTAACAAGCACATTAGAAGCTTGAGCATCGAGATATAAGTTTTTCTCATCCTCACAAGATAGATTTTTGAAATCCATAGGAGGAGAAAAACCTATATCTACAATACGCTCCAAATTTGGGTCCATGTCCTGAAAATGAATAAGCATACGAGTTTTTAATATATCATAATTTGTGCCATCGAATAAGAACATGTCATTGTGCACTAATCCCCTAGCCGACATCTTTACTCTCAAGGCGGTGAAGCCTAAAATGAGAGACCGGGCTCTGATACCAATTGAAAAGGATACAGATGCCGCCTAGAGGGGGGTGAATAGGCGGTTTAAAACTTTTACGAGATGGACTTAACAAAGGCGGAATAAAACTAGCGTTTACTTTGTCAAGCACAAAACCTATATAAACTACGGTTCACCTATGTGCACCAACAACTTATGCTAAGCAAAACAAGCAACTATGTGATAGCTAGATATAATAATTCAAGCACGAAGGCTATCACAAAGTAAAGTGCATAAGTAAATAGCTCGGTATAGAGATAACCGAGGCACGCGGAGACGATGATTTGTTACCGAGTTCCTCCCATAAAGAGAGTACGCCTCGTTGGAGAGGGGGTGGAATCAAACCACCTATGCCACAAAAGGCCTCCCTTATTCTCCGGTGAATCTCACCCCAACGGGATCGATCCACACTTCCACTATCGGTGCACTTGTTGGTGGCAACCAAAACCTCTCACATGGTTGGGACACTTCTCCACAACTTAATCGGAGGCTCCCAACAAACTCCACCAAGGCCACAACCTGCAACACCAACAAACCGTCTAGGGTTCCAAGAACCCAAGAGTAAAAAGCTTCTCAACTTTCACTCACCAAATCCTCCGAGGAGAACTCAAACCGATGCACCAAATGCAATGGCAAGAACACATGAAGTGCTCAAGTCCTTCTCTCCCAAATTCCACAAAAGCTACAAAAGCTAGTGGGAGAATAAGAGAGGAAGAACACACGAGGAAATCCACAAAAGAAACCCCAAGATCTAGATCCCAATATGTTCCCCTCACATAGAGGAGAGATGGATTGGTGGAGTTGTGGATCTAGATCTCCCCTTTCAAATCCCCCAAAAAGATTCAAGAAATATGGGAGGGATTGAGAGTATTTGCAAGCTCTTGAAGGTCAAAACAATGGAGGAGAGAGAGGATGCAAGTCACAGGCCTAAGGAGGAAGAAGGGGTCTAATTATACCCCTTCCCAATGAAATATGACCGTTTGGGACCTTTCAGGCCGGATAATCCGCCCCTCCCCCGGATATTTCGGGTTCCCCGGACCAAAAAAATGGCTAAGGACTTCGCGGCGCGACCCTTAGTATAGGGACGGATTTTTGGGGCGGATAATCCGCCCCCATGGCCGGATAATCCCCCCCCTGAAAACTGGCAGGAACAGCAAAACTGAAACCATCATAACTTTTTCATTCGGACTCCGATTTTGATGATCTTGGGCTTGTTTGAAGATAGTAACGATCTCTACAAGATCATGCAGGGAACCATCATAGTCCAGCAATGGAGGATATAACCAAATGATGAAAGGTTTAACCTATCTATAAAAGACAAACCGGTAAAACCTCCAATATCGAAAACACAATAGAGAATGCATAAGAAATCCGTTTTCGATGGACTTAAGCTTGTCATAGAGATTGACACAATATATAAATCCTCTCATGGATAAGAACCAAACAAGAACCAAGAAATATGATGCCAAGTATGCAAAAGTTTGAGCTCTCACCGAGGGATATGATCAAGTTACTCACTTGAGAGCCTGTAGCACCCCGATAAAATCACTACTAGAAAATCGTCTGCATTTACCTCTGTGCACCATCATGTCATCAGCATGCATATGTTTGCCTAAAACTATTTTCTAAAAGCCTATTTTGTTTTCTGGATGTTCTCCTCTCTGTTCAAATCCAAACCCCAGATCTGTCCGGATATTTTAGTTGTCTAAAAACCTTTTACAAATGTTTTGTTTTAAAACAAATAAAAATTATAAATTATAAATATATTTTGTTGGGGGAGGCAGTCCAGCCCGCCAGGCCCAAAGGCCCGTCTAGCCAGACCACCTACAACCCCAAAACCTAAATCCAAACCCTAATCCCAACCCTACCCAAACCCTATTTCCCCAACCTCCACCCCGCCACGCCGCCGCCACTTCCTCAGCGCGCGCAGCCAGCAATCCACGCACGCGACCCGTTTCCTGCACACACCGGCACAAACGTCGTGTGCACAGCTAGCCACCAACCACTCCCTGATCATTTTGCAGCTAGACCCCTCCACCGCCTTGGCCAAAAGCCATCGGGTCCTCGTCTTCCTCCCGAGCAACCAACGCGAGTCACGTCGCTCTCCCTCGGCCTCGCTCGTTTTCCCAATCGCCCGCCGCTGCCGGCCTCCCTCTGTACCACCGCCCCTCCTCTCGGCCTCGCTCCTCCCTCCTCCGTCCCGCAAGGCCGCCCCCGTCTCTCCCTCGCAAGCTCCCAAGCCGCGCCGCCCCTGTGGCCTCGCCTCCGAGCCGCCGCAAGCACCGCGCCTCGCCAGATCCTCACCCGCGCTGCTGGTTTGCGCTCCGCCGACCTCTCTCCCTCTCCGCAACGCACCGCTCGACCACCCCTCCTCCTTGCGAGGCCTCGCCAGGCCGCTGGCCTTGAAGGCCGTCGCCTCCAGGGCCCCTGCTGCCGCCCAGCTCGCTGGCTCCCCCGTCCTCTCCAAGCCCCGTCGACGTCCTGTGCTCCTCTCTCTATGAGACGACCCGACCGCCTCCTCCAGCGACATCCACTGTCGCCGCGGTCGTTCTCTGCTGCTGCCGGCAGCCCTTACCCCCCAAACCACTCCCTGCTGCGACCCTGCGAGAAGCTCGCTGTTGCTCGCCTCCAACCGCCGCTGTGTAGGCCCCCTGCCTCCATGGCCATACTCCGCCTGCCTCTGGTTCCTTCTCATCATGTCTGCCCCGCGCATGATCAGCTCAATCCCAATACAAAGGCCTCCCCTCTGGTTTCCCTGTAGCCAGTACGTGTTGGAGCACACACAAGTGGAACGCATGCCTACCCGTTCCGGTCCACGAGTTCGCCATGACCATCCTTCGTGTTTGGAGTCTTCGCCCGATGTTGTGGTGATGTTGCAGAGCTCAAGATCTTTACCGAAGGAGTGCTACAAGGAACCCGGTACCGCACAAGCTCGTCACTGACCCCCGAAGCGAGAGCCCCAAGGCCTTTGAGGAGGAGCTGACAATATCGCCTTCACGGAACATCAAGCTCTCCCTCTTGAAACCCGAAGACCGAACATCGGCGCTCCTCTTCCTCCTCGTCGATCCAGATCCGTTGGCCTAGACCCCTGGAACCCCAAGATCGCCGAGACCCTAATGTGTGACCCCGACCCGACCCCTATATTTTATAATATATACTTGTTGCATATTAATTATTCATGCTCGCATACATACCATGTGGTTTGGGGGTCTTATGCCGATTCACCTCATAATTAATATGGAGTCCATATGTGGGCGAATCTTCAATATTGGCTCCATTTAAATTTGTGCATCGAACCGGTGATATAATTTTGCCATGTTAAGACAACATTTAAATTGTGGGGTATCTAAACAACATGAACCTAGTAAATAATTGTCGGGACCCTGATTCCATTTAATATGGCCTAATTGCATCGCACCTTTGACATGTCATACATCATACATGCATCATGCCCGATCTTCTGCCGTAGTATTAAATAGTGCATTCGGTGTTTCTTCTAGTGCTTTGATTCTTCACGGATTAGGCCGATGAGTGGATGCGAGTGTCGACCTGATCTTTGGCTGAACCTTCGGCAATATTTTCAGGCGAGCATTCTCCCCCTTTCTACCTATTTTACCTTTATAGTCTTTATTCCTTCATGTTGATCTATTGCTATCTGTGTTGCGATGTTCTAGTTTTCGTACCCGTGATATCCCTTGCAGCCTTATATTGCCTTGGACACATCCTATTACCTGTTGCTTGGTAGATAGTTGGACTTGCGTGTCGTAGTCGCTTGCTCAAGTGTTGTTGCGTGTCGTCAAGTACTACAGTTGTTGGAAGACTGCCATATGCTTTATGTTGGAGTTGATCATGACTTTAATTACCGTTTAATAACTAAAATTGAAGTAAGTAAATAATGCAGAGGCACAGGTGGGCAATAGATGTTATTTGGTTTTTAACCGTCCACTTGTGTCCCGTAGGACCCCGAGTACTTGATACCTGTTCTTTGAATATTCTCACTATCCGCATGTGGGACCATGAATCCCCCTAGCCAGAGCTCGAGTCATATTTATTTCTTGGGGCCACAAAGTAGTTTGGGGATTTATTACTATCCTGTACTTATGCCATGCTTTACTGCTTATTTACGATTAGCGTGGAGCGCTCAGATCTGTTAGGAACAAATGTGGAATGTTTTCATGGTATCGACAAGCCCACCACACTTCGGGTTCCTCGTTTACAGCCATTGGCACAAACCTCTGAGTCCGTCGAGCGGCCAACTTCTGCATGGTAGCTTGGTGGGATGGCCCCCTGAAATTTATATGAATCTTGCAATTGCTCTGTCGTGATGCCTCGTTGGGTTTTTATTGGTTTTTCTCGAGGTTGATCGTGCGTGTGTTGCTATTTGTGCCCCCTGCAGGGTAAAACTTTCTGAAAGCCGTGTCCGCGGTTATGGACGACTTTGAGCATAGTATCTCGATCATAGAAAACTATAACTAAAGTAGTGCTATAAATTTGACTTTATAATGACTAGTAATCAGCTTCACTATAATGGAATGGCTAAATAAAATTGCCAACAATTGCTTGTTTGGGTTGTCGCTTGCTACCATTGTATCTGACTAGTAAGTATTGCAACTATAACGGAATGGCTAAATAAAAGTACCAACAACTGCTGGGTTTTGGGATATCTCATGCTATATGTATCTGACTAGTAAGTATTACAACCACAACGGAATGGTTAATTAAAACTGCCCACTGCTTATTATATCAGGATGACTCATGCTATTTATATCTGACTAGTAATTGCCGCAACTATAACGAAATGAATAAAACTGCCAACGGTGTGAGTTCCTCGGTTGACTTCCTCGGTTGGTATCGAGGGGGAATACCAGGATGGGTATGTTTGGTGTTAGAATCAGGTTGGATCCGAGTAGGTCTTTCTTATCCCTATCTGATAGCCGTCAGTTGTTTTGAGTCTCTATAGGTTGTTTAGTGCATGCTGCGCTGCCGCTTCAGTCCACCATACCTATGTAGGCGAGGACCGCCGAATTCTAGTCTCGCTGCACCGGCCTCGATCGACCGCTCTCTTTTTCCTTTGCCCTTTGTCGGCACCCCTTTTGTTTAAGCAGGTTTTGAGATCGACGTCGTTAGCAGGGTTACCCTTCCGGCTTGGCCTGGGCAGGGTTATGGACGCCATTGGTTATTCTTCAGGGCTCTTAGCTCAATTTGTGTCTTGTCCGTACTCGGACGCTGTATCGTTTTAAAGGTGATTTGGATCTTTGTATTGTATATCTGTATTCTTGACTCTTTGAGTCGCTGTTGTATATATCTGTTCTGTGGGTTCCATCGCGGACTATTGAGTAATGATATTACTTTGTTTTCCACCCGCACGAAAGTGCCTGGTGGGCACCTTTGAATCGTTTCTATGCGGGTTTGGCGGGGATCGCTGAAACTTGCATAGGGCCGATTCTGAGGGTGTTACAGAATGTGGCATCCCGCTAAAACCACTACTAGAAAATCGTGTTGTTTTTGTGCATTGCATCATCATGACCGCATGCTCATGTCATCATGCCGCATTGCATTTGAGCATCGTCATGTCATCTTGCATTTGTTTGTCTGAAATTATTTTCGAAAAACATATTTTGTTTTCTAAATACCCCGCCTTTATTTCAAATCCAAACCCGGGTCTCCGGATTATTTTGTTTCGTCTACCAATAGATTTCAAAGCCTTTGTAAATATTAAAATATTTATTTTATTTTAGGGGTCAGTCAATGGCCGATCCGACCCAAATGGCCACCCCAGATACAAACCAGAGTTATCTAAACCTTTTCCTACCTAGATCTATCCTACCCAACTCCTCCACATCACTCCTCCAATAGCCCACCACCTCACCTCTCTTTTCCCTCCAATCCTTCCTCACCACCTCAGCCCCCACCACCGCGCCCACCGCACGCCTCCCACCTAACCACTGGCCCACCACCGACCGCCCCACTGGCGCACACCCTTTCCCTTCCCGACCCGCCCCACGCCACTGGTCCGCCTTGCTCCCTGACCCGCCCCGCCCCTTCTCCTCTCTCTCACGCAGCCTCCCCTCCTCTCCTCCATCCCCAACCCACGCAGCAACCGCCGCCTCCTTCCTCTCCTCCTCCTCCTCCAGGCGTCGTTCCTCTCGCCCAGGCGAGGTCGCCGCCGGCCTCCTCCCTCCGGCCTCCCCTCCCCCCTATCGGCCGCCTCCTCGTCGCCTGCAAGCCGCTGGCCCGCGCGTCCTCCTCACCTTGCTGCAGCGCTGCCGCTAGCCTCGGCCTCGTCGACCCGCCCGCATCAAGATCCTCTCCGCCGGCCTACCCCTCACCGGAGTCTCGCCTCCACCGCGTCGCCTCTGCTTCCTTCCGCTCCGACAGCAGCCGCCCGGCCACATCCCAGCTGAGATCGACAATGGCCGCCCGCTACATTCTTCCTTACAAAGGCGCCGAGCTTCATCTCAAGCCGCCTCCAGGCCATCTGCTGTGTCGTGCAGCTCCAGGCCCGAGCATGGTTTGCCCAACTTGTTGATGGGCTATGGTTCAGTGTTCAGGTGTGGTGGTGACGCTGAGTGAGATGATTTGGTCCATTTGACTTGGTGGTTCGAGGCCCTCACGATGGACAAGATTGAAAAGAATCTTGACAAGATTTTTGTACCCCATGAACGTCAGAGACCACCGAGAGATCCACCTCGAGAACACGTGGTACCAAGATCTGATCGACACGGACCCGAAGACCGAACCCGGGCATGCCAAATTCTTCGACCCGAAGGACACAGATGCGACAAGTACTTCTTCCCGGATCTGATGCCCGAGAACCCGGACGCCCAGGTCGTCGACACGGATACGCCAAGCACTTTTCCGCGGAATGCCAAGATCTTCATCCCGAACGCCAAGACCGACCCGATACGAGGACCCGACAAGATCTTCGTGACGACAAGATCGGCACCGACCAGGGCGAAACCGATGAGCCGCCGACACCGAGCCAAGTCCTTCGACAACCTCCGAAGACCGAACTCAAGACCGGATGACAAGATCTACCTCATTATCCGAGAACGATCCCGCCGAGACCAACCCCAGATCCGGACCACGAGACTGACCTCAATCCCTCGGAGCCAAGTTCGCCGAACCCTAATGTGTGACCCCTTTTCCTCGAGACCCTATTTTTATAAATGATATAAACTGTTGCATATTTAATTGTCATTCTCGCATGCATATTTGTGTGGTTTGGGGGCCTTATGCCGATTCACCTCATAATTAAATATGGGGTCCCTATGCGGGCTTTTCTAGTCTTATATTGACCCCATTTAAATTTGTGTAGCGAACCGGTGATATATTTTGCCATGCTAAGACAACATTTAAATTGGGGGCATCTAAACAACATGAACCTAATAATTAATTGTCGGGGCCTCGGTTCCGCTTAATATGATCTAATCGCATCGCACCTTTGCCATGCCATACATCATACATGCATCATGCCCGGTCTTCTGCCGTAATCTTAAATAGTGCATCCGGTGTTTGTTCTAGTGTTTTGCTTCTTTGCGGATAAGGCCGTTGAGTTGATGTGAGTCACCCGACCTTTGGATGAACCGTCGGCAATGTTTTCAGGCGAGCATCTCCCCCTTTCTACCTATCTTACTTTTATAGTATTTATTCCCTCCTGTTGATCTATTGCTTTCCGTGTTGCGTTGCTCTAGTTTTCGTGCCTGTGATATCCCTTGCAGCCTCATATTGCCTTGGACACATCCTATTACCTGTTGTTGGTAGATAGTTGGACTTGCGCGTCGTAGTCGCTTGCTCTAGTGCTGTTGCGTCTCGTGCACACGCTTGTTGGAGTGTTGCCGCATGTTTAATGTTGGAGTTGATCAAGACTTTAATTACTGTTTAATAACTAAAATTGAAGTAGGTAATGCAGAGGCACCGGTGGGTGATAGACAATTTTTGGTTTCCGACCGCTCACTGGTGTCCCGTAGGACCCCGAGTTCTTGACACCTGTTCCGAGATCGAGCGCGCTAACCACATGTGGGATGTGTGGGCACCCCATCGATTAGTACCTGATTTCAAAGTATTGTACTGGGGCCACAACTAGTTTGAGGTTTTATTTACTATTCTGTACTTATGCCATGCTTTATCGCTTTATTTAAATTGTGCGATGTAACCTGTCTTTGCTTTTAGGATCGGGACACGTTTTGTATCGACAAGCCAGTCCATCTTTTCGGGTTCCCAGTCGTGTATAGCCGTCCACCCAAACCCTGAGTCCGTCTCGGAGACCGGCCGACTTCGTTGCGGGTAGACGTAGTGGGGTGGCCCCCATGTACTTGCTTTGGGTCCGGAAACGTCATGACTTAGGCCCCGCCGACATACCGATGGGTGTATGTTAACTGATCTGGCAAAAAGGGTCGAAGTGCGTGTGGATACTTTGGTGCACCCCTGCAAGGTTAAATCTTTTCGAAAAGCCGTGTCCGCGGTTATGGACGACTTGGAGCACAGTTCTTGATCATAGACAACTATAACTAAAGTTTACTGTTATAAATTGACTTGTTTCCGATATGACTAGTAATCAGCTTCACTGCAACGGAATGGCTAAATAAAAGTACCAACAACTGCTGGGTTTGGGATATCTCATATTAATTGTATCTGACTAGTAAGTGTTGCAACTACAACGGAATGGTTATCTAAAAATGCCCACTGCTTTTATATCAGGATGATTATCTACACCTGACTAGTAATTGCTGCAACGATAACTGAATAAATAAACTGACAACCGTGTGAGTTCTCGGTTGACTTCCTCGTTCGGTCTCGAGAAATACCAGGATGGGTATGTTTGGTGGTAGCATCAGGTTGGTTCGAATAGGTCTTTCTTACCCTCTCGACAGCCGACGGTGATATCGAGTCTCTATAGGTTGTTTAGTGCATGCGGCTGCCGCTTCATCCACCATACCTATGTAGGCGAGGACCGCGAATTCTAGCCTCGCTGCAATCGGCCTCGATCGACGCTCCTCTTTCTCCTTTGCCCTTTGCCGGCACCCCTTTTGTTTAGCAGGCTTTGAGATCGACGTCGTTAGCGGGGCTACCCTTCCGGCTTGGCCTGGGCAGGGTTATGGACGCCATTGGCTATTCTTCAGGGCTCTTAGCTCAATTTGCATCTTGTCCGTACTCGGACGCTCTATCGTTTCAAGGTGATTTGGATCTTTGTCTTGTATATCTGTATTCTTGACTCATGGAGTCGTGTTGTATATATATCTGTTCTGTGGGTCCCATCGAGGACTGTTGTGTAATGTTATTACTTTGTTTTCCACCCGCACGAAAGTGCCTGGTGGGCACCTTTGAATCGTTTCTATGCGGGTTTGGCGAGAATCGCTAAGACTTGCATAGGGCCGATTCTGAGGGTGTTACAGAGTGGTATCAGAGCTCAGCAGTTGCGATACCCCACAAGTCCAGCCTGTAGGATAACCTAGCTAACGGCCGAAGTAGAGTGTCAAAACTATTTTTGCAAAATCGGTTGGATAGTTCTGATTAGGTCTGATTTTACTCCTTACCCCTCTGCTGCTCTCCTCTCACCTCTGCGTGTTTTGAATCCGCTCTCTTCTCTCTCTTCGAGTCTAGGATTTCTCGTGGTTGGGTTCCATCGCACCTTCAGGGTTTCGCTTCCTCCTTTGGTAACTGTGTTGCTACATCTGGTCTTCATGCTATCCGAGGCATCCTTCGTCTGGTGGACTTCTCTTTGTTCCTTCTCGTGCCTTCCGGTGTTTCCCGACGCGACGACATCATCTACGCCAGATCCGATGCAGAGTCTGCATCACTCCTTTGTTTCTGAACCTCGATTGACGAGATCTTCAGTCTGATTCCGAGAATGGTTGCACGCTTTTCTACTGATTGTGCGAAGTAATAGTTTGGATGCGTGATGGATTGGCCCCCATGCCGACTACCCCTTCTATTCGCTTTTGTACATTGAAGTGGATGAGAATGCATCGGTTCCCTCTTTCTATCGAAGCTAGAGGTGGCTTTATTTGTTGATACCTCTACCTTCGACCTTTTGTTCTCGGAGTGTTCTCTCGACGGTCACGGGCAACGACCTCTTGTTAGTGGTGTCGCGAGGATCTACACGAAGCGAGAAGACGCAGATCGCCGACCTTCCTTCCGGTACCATGAGGCGGATCTCGAGGGCGAGATCCATTGTTAGTGGTGTCGAATTGTGGCATCCCGCTAAAACCACTACTAGAAAATCGCGTTGTTTTTGTGCATTGCATCATCATGACCGCATGCTCATGTCATCATGCCGCATTGCATTTGAGCATCGTCATGTCATCTTGCATTTGTTTGTCTGAAATTATTTTCGAAAAACATATTTTGTTTTCTAAATACCCCGCCTTTATTTCAAATCCAAACCCGGGTCTCCGGATTATTTTGTTTCGTCTACCAATAGATTTCAAAAGCCTCGTTGTAAATATTAAAATATTTATTTTATTTTTAGGGGCACGTCACCGATCCGACCCAGTCGGCCACCCCCAGTACAAACCAGAGTTATCTAAACCTTTTTCCTACCTAGATCTATCCTACCCAACTCCCTCCACATCACTCCCTCCAATAGCCTGCCACCACCTCACCTCTCTTGCCCCCAATCCTCGCCACCTCACCGGCCACCCCACCACGCCCACTGACGCCTCCCACCTAACCACCTGGCCCCACCACCGACCGCCCCACCTGGCGCGCCCACACCCTTCCCCCCCCGACCGCCCGGCCCCACGCCACCTGGTCCGCCTGCCGCTCCCCTGGACCCGGCCCCACCGTCCCCTTCTCCTCTCTCCGCGCAGCCCGCTCCCCTCGTCCTCCATCCCCAACCCACGCAGCAACCGCCGCCGCCTCCTTCCTCTCTCCTCCCTCTCAGGCTGCGCTCTCCCTCCGCCACGGCGAGGTCGCCACTCCTCCCTCCGGCCTCCTCCTCTATCGGCCGCCTCGTCGCCGCAAGCCAGCCTGCAAGGCCTCCTCACCTTGTCAGCTGCCAGCTAGCCTCGGCCTCGTCGACCCGCCCCCATCAAGATCCTCTCCGCCGGCCTACCCCTCACCGGAGTCTCGCCTCCATCGTGTCACCCCCGCCTCCTCTGCTTCCCCTTCCGCCGCTCCGACGTCGCCGCCCCGCCGGCCACATCCCACTGAGATCGACCGCTACTGGCCTCGCTTCCACCTTCCTCATAGGCTGGTGGCCTGGCTTGCTGCCAGGCCTGCTCTCCTCCCGAGCCGCCTGCCCGCTTTCTTCCTCCTCGTCAAAGCGAGCCACAGCCAAGGCGCGCTCTCCGTCTGCGCCTCCTCGCCCGACCAAGGACTGCGTGCTCTAACTCACGCCCTCGAGCTTCATCCATGAGCCGCCTGAGCCATCTCACTGTCGTGCAGCTCCAGGCCGAGCATGGTTTGCCCAACTTGTTGATGGGCTATGGTTCAGTGTTCAGGTGTGGTGGTGACGCTGAGTGAGATGATTTGGTCCATTTGACTTGGTGGTTCGAGGCCCTCGTGATGGACAAGATTGAAAAGAATCTTGACAAGATTTTTGTACCCCATGAACGTCAGAGACCACCGAGAGATCCACCTCGAGAACACGTGGTACCCAAGATCGCATCGACACGGACCCGAAGACCGAACCCGGGCATGCCAAATTCTTCGACCCGAAGGACACGGATGCGACAAGTACTTCTTCCCGGATCTGATGCCCGAGAACCCGGACGCCCAGGTTGTCGACATGGATACGCCAAGCACTTCGCCGCGGAACGCCAAGATCTTCATCCCGAACGCCAAGACCGACCCGATACGAGGACCCGACAAGATCTTCGTGATTTACAAGATCGGCACCGACCAGTAGCGAAACCGATGAGCCGCCGACACCGAGCCAAGTCCTTCGACAACCTCCAAGACCGAACTCAAGACCCGGATGCGATAAGATCTACCTGTTATCCGAGAACGATCCCGCTGAGATCAACCCCAGATCCGGACCTCGAGACCCGACCCTAATCCTCGGAGCCAAGTTCGCCGAACCCTAATGTGTGACCCCTTTTCCTCGAGACCCTATTTTTATAAATGATATAAACTGTTGCATATTTAATTGTCATTCTCGCATGCATATTTGTGTGGTTTGGGGGCCTTATGCCGATTCACCTCATAATTAAATATGGGGTCCCTATGCGGGCTTTTCTAGTCTTATATTGACCCCATTTAAATTTGTGTAGCGAACCGGTGATATATTTTGCCATGCTAAGACAACATTTAAATTGGGGGCATCTAAACAACATGAACCTAATAATTAATTGTCGGGGCCTCGGTTCCGCTTAATATGATCTAATCGCATCGCACCTTTGCCATGCCATACATCATACATGCATCATGCCCGGTCTTCTGCCGTAATCTTAAATAGTGCATCCGGTGTTTGTTCTAGTGTTTTGCTTCTTCGCGGATAAGGCCGTTGAGTTGATGTGAGCTTCGCCCCGACCTTTGGATGAACCATCGGCAATGTTTTCAGGCGAGCATCTCCCCCTTTCTACCTATCTTACTTTTATAGTATTTATTCCCTCCTGTTGATCTATTGCTTTCCGTGTTGCGTTGCTCTAGTTTTCGTGCCTGTGATATCCCTTGCAGCCTCATATTGCCTTGGACACATCCTATTACCTGTTGTTGGTAGATAGTTGGACTTGCGCGTCGTAGTCGCTTGCTCTAGTGCTGTTGCGTCTCGTCCAGTACCACAGTTGTTGGAGTGTTGCCGCATGTTTAATGTTGGAGTTGATCAAGACTTTAAGTACTGTTTAATAACTAAAATTGAAGTAGGTAATGCAGAGGCACCGGTGGGTGATAGACAATTTTGGTTTCCGATCAGCTCCGGTGTCCTGTAGGACCCGAGTTCTTGACACCTGCTCGAGATCGAGCGCGCTAACCACATGTGGGATGTGTGGGCACCCCATCGATTAGTACCTGATTTCAAAGTATTGTACTGGGGGCCACAACTAGTTTGAGGTTTTATTTACTATTCTGTACTTATGCCATGCTTTACTGCTTTATTTAAATTGTGCGATGTGATGCACCTGTCTTGTTAGGATCGACACGTTACTGTATCGACAAGCCTAGTCATCTTTTCGGGTTCCTCGTTTACCGTCCACCCAAACCCGAGTCCGTCTCGAGACCGCCGACTTCGTGCGGGTAGACTTAGTGGGTGGCCCCATGTACTTGCTTTGGGTCCGGAAACGTCATGACTTAGGCCCGCCGACATACCGATGGGTGTATGTTAATTGATCCGCAAAAAGGGTCAAGTGCGTGTGGATACTTTGGTGCACCCCTAGGTTAAATCTTTTCAAAAGCCGTTCATGTTATGGACGACTTGGAGCACAGTTCTCGATCTTAGACAACTATAACTAAAGTTTACTGTTATAAATTGACTTGTTTCCGATATGACTAGTAATCAGCTTCACTGCAACGGAATGGCTAAATAAAAGTACCAACAACTGATGGGTTTGGGATATCTCATATTAATTGTATCTGACTAGTAAGTGTTGCAACTACAACGAAATGGTTATCTAAAAATGCCCACTGCTTTTATATCAGGATGATTATCTACACCTGACTAGTAATTGCTGCAACGATAACTGAATAAATAAAACTGACAACTGTGTGAGTTCCTCGGTTTACTTCCTTGTTCGGTCTCGAGGGGGAAATACCAGGATGGGTATGTTTGGTGGTAGCATCAGGTTGGTTCCGAATAGGTCTTTCTTACCCCTCTCTGATAGCCGACAGTGATATCGAGTCTCTATAGGTTGTTTAGTGCATGCCGCGCTGCCGCTTCAGTCCACCATACCTATGTAGGCGAGGACCGCCGAATTCTAGCATCACCGTGTACTGGCCTCAGTACTGACGCTCCTCTTTCTCCTTTGCCCTTTGCCGGCACCCCTTTTGTTTAGCAGGCTTTGAGATCGACGTCGTTAGCGGGGCTACCCTTCCGGCTTGGCCTGGGCAGGGTTATGGACGCCATTGGCTATTCTTCAGGGCTCTTAGCTCAATTTGCATCTTGTCCGTACTCGGACGCTCTATCGTTTCAAGGTGATTTGGATCTTTGTCTTGTATATCTGTATTCTTGACTCATGGAGTCGTGTTGTATATATATATCTGTTCTGTGGGTCCCATCGAGGACTATTGTGTAATGTTATTACTTCGTTTTCCACCCACACGAAAGTGCCTGGTGGGCACCTTTGAATCGTTTCTATGCGGGTTTGGCGAGAATCGCTAAGACTTGCATAGGGCCGATTCTGAGGGTGTTACACAGAACCCCTCTTGATAGTACGGTTATCTATCCTATAAACCGGTCTCTCCAACTAACACCACGAGACCAGTTAGAAAGAAACCCTATCAAAAGCAAACCTTTGCCTTGTATATTCCACACCTTAGGATGGAGCACCTTTCTTGATTGCACTAGCTTGGTGAAGATGCTCCCCCATACTCCACTATGGAAGAGCCTCTCTTTTAGGCATATCTTCACATATCCATGATCACCATAAGGATGGCACGATACACTTGAGATTGTAGCATCCCAATTGTCTAACAATTGTAATGCTACTTGGTCTAGTAATATAATGGCTACTTCAAATATATAATTGTTGCAACATCATTACCTCATGCTCATGTCATCATGCCTCCTTGCATTTGAGCATCATATAAAACCCTTTTTGATTTGGTTCTTATCTCATATGCACTATTAATTGTATTTGCCTCTTGATATTGTATTTGTTTATTGATATATTGTTTAAATGCCCAAGTTGAGTTGGGGGCATATCTCTTATTAACTCCACCACCTTTTCTTTCACCACCTTATAATTCCACCATCCAACTAAATATGAGCTTGGCATCTACTGGTTTTACTTCTAGCTCATGTGGGTTGGGATGGATCCAATTCTTTGCCACATGCTCTCATCTTGGCATCATGTTGTTTTCACAATATTGATCTATGAGAGCCACATGGCCACCTTTGCATGCCTTGTGAGTGGAACCTTTTTCCTAGCTTCCATATGTGTGATTTTGGGGTTATCATCATG
Organism: Avena insularis; assembly: GCA_023614405.1. Classification (NCBI taxonomy): domain Eukaryota; kingdom Viridiplantae; phylum Streptophyta; class Magnoliopsida; order Poales; family Poaceae; genus Avena; species Avena insularis. The sequence goes on from CM042695.1 coordinate 262,742,547, forward strand.
TTGGGATATTTTGTGAGCTTATTAAATACCTAGTGGCATATACACACTAGCAAGTCCCAAATATAATCCAATATGATCATCTCCATATACTCCACTTGGTTTTCTTTCTAAATTACTTTGCTTGGGCCTTACTCCAATTTTTGTGAATGCATGATAATAATGCCATGTAAAATGTTGTTTTCACAATAATCAACATGGCTATAAATGTTTTGTATGGGCCATGCAAGCCCCACCTTTTGCTTGTTCTTTGGATCTTATTTGAATTTTGAGTGAATTTAAACCACATCTCTCTCCTCTTAGCTTGATCTTGTTTGTGCTTGCTTAAGACCATCATCACCACACCCCTCTCTTGTGTTGCTTGATCTAGTTGGAGCATGCAAACCCTATAAACCCCAAGCCACCACCCCATCACCCTAATCACCTAGCTATCACCACCCTACCTCACCTCTCCTCTCTTTACCATCCCTCTAAACCTAGCTCTAAGCTAAAACCTAGACCAAACCCTAAGCACCCTAAGTCCACCACCTCTCTCTCTCGGCCTCCCCTCTCTCTTACCTAGCTGGCCACCTAGCTACCCCAGCCCCAACCAAACCCTAGCTACCCGAGCCATACCCCTCTCTACCCGAGCCTAGCTCCCAACCCTAGCCCGAGCTCCCTCCTCTCCTTTCTCTTCGCCCTAGGGGCCCCAGCCAACCACCCGACCTGGCCGCCCCTACCCCACCCGGAAGCCTCACCGCCTCCCTACCTGCCAGACCGAGCACGTGAGAGAGAAGAGGAGGAAAAAGGTGGCCGAGCCACCTTTCCATCTACCCCTCCCCACGGCGCCTCCCTTTCCCCTCTCGCCTTATCTCCTCCACTCGCCTCTCGTCTCTCCCAGATCCCCTGCATCCGCTCCTCCCCTTCCTCTCCGCCAGCAGCTACCCCCGACGCCAGCCACCTGTCGGCCTCCGCCACGTCCCGTTGATCCAGGCATGCAGAGAGACCGTGGGGTGGCCTGGGAGTTCGAGGAGGGTCCCCTGATATGCCCTGTAGACGCCGTCGACGAAGAGGAGCACCGGAGCCGCCAGATCACGCGCCTCCTCAAACCCTAACCCGAGCCGTCTGCGTCTGCGTTCCTGCTCCACGGCCACCCGACCATCCATCGCCACCGCCCTCTCGGTGAGCTCCCAACCCCCAGACATCGTCCGTCGCCGTCTCGCCCTAGCCTCGCTGAAATTTCGTCGAGCACCCTCTGTGGCCACAGACGTGTGTCCGTCTGGCCTCCGGCCGCATCGCAGCCCTATCTAGGCCCCGCCCGCTCTCCTGTCACCTAGCCCACCTAGCCGCACTGGTTCGCCACCCAGCGCGCCAAGAGTCCCGGTTGAGCCCGGCACAGCTGCGCTCACGCAGACCGACCTGTCCACAGACGCGAGGAAGAACAACAGTACGGCCGTGGCCTTTTGCGCATACCCCCCCCCACCTTTTTTGTCTCGCAACCCGCGCTCCCTCTAGGCCCACTAGTCGGTGTCTGTTGCCTTTTTGCAAAAAGGCACCTGCGCTCTGTTTTCAGCAACCCGCGGTCCCTGGCTCGGCCGCGTGGCCCCGTCACCAGCCATTGTCACGTGGACCTGAAGCCTCTGGCCCCACCTGTCGGCCTCTAGATCTAGCTAAGCCCGCGGTGTAAAAACGTTTTCTGCGCGCGTGGACGCCCAGTCAGCCTGGCCCCACCTGTAAGCGTCCATGGCTAGATTAGACTGAGTATAAAAAGTATTTCCTGTTATCTGATTAAATTCAAATCTTTTCTAATTACTTCAAATTCAAATATATTTCTGTTTTTAAATATCTTTTCAAATATTAATCCAAATAATACATATAATATATGATTTCAAATCAGAAAAATATGAGGATTTCAAATATGGCCTCCAAAATATATTTCGAACATTTAAAATTCCAAGTTTATTTAAATTACGACAAATTGCCCTTTTGACTTAAATAATTAATATCTTTTGTTTTATAACTCCAAATTTAACAAATGATATGTCTAAAATTATTAGCTCGACGAGACCTTTCTGTTTATGCATTCCATGGTTTGTTTTGAAGCATGCATCATATAAATATATTGTATACAGCAACTAATATGAGATTAAAATGGGCCCAAAACTCAATAAAATGATTTAATCTTGTATCTCACACCTCACCCATGCCATGCTACTTCAATGCCATGCAAATTGTGCATCATTCATCATGGCATGATTGTTTGCTTGTCGCATTTTATTCATATGCTTGCGCACTTTATTTATGTTGGCCCTTGTTTGTTTGGTTCTTCTTCGAATAGACGCTGAGCAGGGGATATATCAAGAGAACCAGGAGCACTACCCAGATCCTTCTCTCACTTCAACTGAGCTGCCAGGCAAGCACTACCACATGCTTGCATACATATATAACCTATTGCCTCGTTCTTATTCTTGCATCATCGAGTCGCGAATGCATTAAATTGAATCCCAAGTCTTGCATAGCCTTTACTTTTAAACCCCACCGAAGCTTGTTCCTCCATCCCATGAGCCATTACTACAGGAGTTGTTTGAGCCATGCGAGTCGTAGAATAGCATGTGTAGGGTATGTGACTGTCTGATGGATAACGAGGTACCTAAACAACTTAACCTGAGTAGTAATGGAATAACTAATGAAAGTGGCATTGGTGAGCCATATTCGCTATTTGGTTTTTCAGGCTCACTTGTGTCCCGTAGGACCCCGAGTACTTGATTCCTGTTCCTTGAATATTCGCTATTCACATCCGGAGGCCTTATGGACCCCTGAGCTGAGCTTGATTCATTCTTATTTCTTGGGGCCACAAACTAGTTTGAGGATTTATTTACTATCCTCATTTATGCCATGCTTTCGCTTTATTTAAATTGTGAGGTAACGCACACTGCATCGCTTTTTAGGAAAGCGGAGTGTTTTCAGTGTCGACAAGCCCACCACATTTTCGGGTTCCTCATTCACAGCCATTGGCGCAAACCTTGAGTCCGTCTCGCCTAACTCCGCTATGGTAGCTTAATGGGTGGCCCCTGAAATATTTCTGAATCTGCGATCGCTTTGTCGTGGACTGTTGGGTTTTGATTTGGTTTTTCCGAGGCATATCGAGTGTGTGTTGTTATTTGTGCACCCTAGGTAAAACTTTCAAAGCCGTGTCCGCGTTATGGACGACTTGGAGCACAGCCGATCATAGACAAGCATAACTAAAGTACCGCTTTTAAATTGACTAGACTAGGTACCGACTAGTAAATAGTGCAACACTCATGGAATGGATAATAAAACTGCCAACGGATGGGGGTTGTTCGTCCGCTTCCTCGTCGGTAGCGAGGAGGAGGATGGATCTGTTAAGATTACCGTTATAATGTTATAACTGTTGTTATTGATTCACGGACATCCGCTATCTCTGGTTAGGCGGATGGTTAGCAGTATCTATAGAATTGCTAGGGTTTATCTTTTGCTGCAATTGCGTCACCCTGGTTGTGTCCCTTTAGAGGCATAAAGACTTGCCGAGTACCCTAGGGTCTCACACGATAAATTATTTGGTTCGGATGAGCGGTACACTCACAAGATGGATACTGGTTGGAAAAGCAGACGATATGGGCAACGATCATTCGGTGAGATTCCGGAACGGGATCCGTGAGATCTGATGGATGCTTATTTATGGGGCATCTTATGCCGATTTGCTTCTTATCCGTACTCGGATTTTGTCTTCCGCTTTATACTTGCTGATTGATGTATGAGGAGATATCCTAAACTATTATATCTATCTAGGATATTTGGATCTTGCCGTATGGCGTTGCTATATTTCCTTTCTTTTTAGATGGAATGGCTCTGATGTACTATTGTATGGTGGCTTGCATACATACTCATTTGTGTATGTAGTTGATCCCTTCGCCTGCCGATTACGCCGCCCATTCTTGTCCCGATGTTTGGAAATGGTTGGGACGGCCGAAAGGTCTACCTGTGAGTGGCATTTGGGCCCCACCGTACTATTTCAACCATTTCTGATCATCCAGGCTTGTACTAGGAGCGTAATTCACCGAGGTAGTTACAGAGATCATCTTAAGAAACCTTGATCAACACTTGATCTTCTTCACTTTATTCTTATTCCAACCTTGAAGCCACCATATGGTTCAAGCATTGTCTATGGACAAATCCTACAAGTAAAACTCAATGCAAACATAAGTCCATAAAACATTGTCATTAATTACCAAAACCACACATGGGGGCACACATGTTCTTTCAGGAAGCAGCCGGAGGTGAGATCTAGATGTGGGGGAATGTTCGAAGGAAGACGAGGATGAGGTGGGGGAGTCGTCAGGACCATCTTCCCATCCAGGTTGAGGCGGAGCCTCGCCAGAGTGCGGCGGTGCTAGGGACGGCCGGCATCGGACGGGGCGGCTGCAGGCAGCGGAGCGGACTCGCCGGTAGGGGATTGTACGAGGGAGGTAGGGGAGCGGATGACATTTGTTTTGCAAAAAAGCCCTCCTCTAGCTGGGTATTTCTACATATCCATTAAGTTACCTATCAGTAGGTCCGGCAACTTGCCACGTCAGCAAATACATCGATACGTAGCGAGCGGTGACAACTGTGATGCTCTTACACGTATTTAGTGACCAAAAATTCGTATTCCCATTGTATGGTGACCAAAGTGATTTAACTTAACAAGTTTGATGACTCCTGATGGATTTAACTTTAGAGAGACTCACCGTTAGGCTATGTGTAAAATTAAGTTGGACATTCATCCGTTTTTTACCCGTCAAACAGACTAAATCAGGCAAATCCGTTGTTCGATTTAAAGGGCACCATTGGAGTTGTCCCGAGAACGTGGGGCTTTTGCCTAACCGCCTAACTACACTTTTGTTTTTCTAGACAGACGGTATCGTTGACCCCAAACGTCTAACAAATTAAGAAGTAGTGCCGTTATCGATGAGCTCGTGACACGTGAAGAAATTGCACCACTTGTCGTGGGAGTTTTTGGGAAAAAATCTGTTTTAAATCCTAAATTTATAAAGGTTGGCTAAATCAAACCTTGAAATCGAAATACCTGCCGTTTGTACCCTCAAGTAGTGAATCCCGGTCTAAATCAAACCTTGAGACGCATGGAGTTTTAATATTTACGAAAAACAATTACGGATGGGTGATGTCAGCACATCAGGATCTCTCCTTCCATGGATTCGACGGGGGCGGCGAGATGCTAGGAGAGTGGGAGGCTGCCAACAGGGGCACACGTGCACTGAAGGCTATCGAGGCGACCATCGAGGGAGATTTACATTGGCATCAAATCGAGCTCCGAAGCTCCGTCGTCGGCATGCCTCCGGTGAGGAAGTCCCGCTGAAGTGAGCACTGTCGTCCCGTATCGATAGCCCGAGGAGCACCCCCAATCCGAGTCACACATCCCGGAACACGCCCTAAAACAAGGCCTAAATCGACATCCAGGTCGGCTAATTTTTTTTAAATAATATATTTTTTTATTAAATTGCACAAATAATATATAAAACGGATAAATTGCAAATCTGTTGGTCGGTCGGCCGTTCGACAGACGACACTCGTTTCGTCGTTCAACGGACGACACACCCTGCCGACACACCCTGCTGTCGGCTGTTTGGTAAAGGAGGGGTTTGCAGGGTGTGTCGTCCGTTGAACGGACGAATGCAGTATTTCGTTCGTTGAACGGACGAAGGCAGTGTTTCGTCTGTTGAACGGCCGACCGACCAACAGATTTGCAATTTGCCCGTTTTTGTGTATTATTTGTGAAATTTTATAAAAAAAATTTATTATTTAAAATTTTTTAGCTCCAGGTCGAGCCGAGCGTCGCCGCTTTTGTCAATTCCGGCGATCTTTGTCCTTCCGGAGCCTCGACAATCGTCGCATGGACTCCCCGCACCCCGCAGACCCCTCCATCGACAACGCCGACAAGCAATTCGGTTCCCAAAGATGGCCAGATCTGACCACTACGTTCTTAGTCACCGACAAACGCCCCGATAGCCTGTTGTCGTGGCTGGAGAACGCCACGGGGCTCGCGAAGGATATGGACATGGCATGAAGGGGCCGGAGTAGTATACAACGGCAGACAGGGATATGCACTGCATCTTCGCGGGAACGCGTGGTGGCGGAGCGGCGATGAACTGCAGGTTGTGGAGTCGCGCGTGCGGTTTTGGTCTGTGCTGCTATCCGCGCTCGCAGTGCTGCCGATTGCTAGCTGTTGTCCATGCTCGGCTGCTCGCTACCGCCATAAGCTAGCTGATGGCGCTGCATTTCTTTACATCTAGTGCTGCTGCTACTTGCTGTGTGCGAGAGGGGAATAATAAGAGAAATTAACTAGAGCAAGAAGATGAATATGACACCTGGACCCTACCGTCAGCGAGTGAAGACCGTAATCCCGGCCGGGATCGTTGATTTTCTGGTGCACCAAATACGTCTAGGGTTCAATTTAGACCGGAATTTAGTTCAGGGTACAAACAAGAGTGATTTCAATTTCGGGGTTTGACTCGGCGAACCTCTACAAGTTTAGGGTTTGAAATAAACTTTTTCCGAGTTTTTGCATACATCAACAACAATGTCACTTTTTCTTTCACATAACACCATATTTTGCTGTAATTGTTGCATATAACACAAATCACATGTTTAATTGCCCAGCGACGTATCTAACATATGGTTCAGAAAATCAGGGAGGGCAGAGGTCGAAGATGAAAGTTTTCTTAGCAAATGTTGGGGATCAAGTCGGGGTTTCACTTTCCTTTTCGAAAAAATTGTTAGGACCAAGCGATGGGGTCACTCCATTCCGTTACGGTCTAACATGTCTGTTCTATTCCCCGTGTTGACATTGTGGCCAGCTGGACTAATAGGATTGTGGTTCTGCGCAGAAGTCTTCCCAACAAATGGTGTTATGTCCAATTAACTCTGCCACGTGCAGCCATTAGCTCTTCTGCATTTTTTGACAAAAGGTCTAGCCAAACCCTTAAGTATATATATGTGGTCTATGCGAGGTCTGGTCTATGTACCGGTTAGTATTTTCAAAACGGTCACAAATTGTTTACGAGGTCGTCCTAGCATAAGTCTCTCACTTTGGTTGAAGATAGGTCCCTCTTTTCGAGGGGTCCCTTCACTACAAATGACCCACCTTTAGCTATGATGTGGAACAACATCTCGCACGCCATAAAAAGGATCTTTAAGCCATGACCTGCATTTGGGATGCCGCTTGGCAAAGATAATGAAACAATTGTTTTCTTGAAAACCGGATATATTTTAGTATGAGGTTGAAGAGACTCATTTTTGTGGATATATCTCTTGCATACAAATCATATCCATTATACTACATTCCACCCTAAAGCCACTTAAGCACAACATTTCTCACACAACCAGCAATCATAACATTGCATTAGACATTTCTTACATATACATAACACCTTGAATCAAGAGAATTTGACATCTATATATCCAGAATAGATCACATACACAATAGCTATAGAATATTGTTTCACTGATCGAAGAAAAATATGAAATTGTTTTCGTTCTATTAGTGCTAGTATTTCATCTCCCGTATCCTTGTTCGAGAGGGATAGGAAGGAAAATGTCTTTCTAAAACCCCAAAACATCCAACATAGTAGAGTATAGAGCTATATAGGATATGCAAAATATACATGAATCATAAGGGGAATAGACGTAAACAATAAATGAACTGAATAGCTATTTAACATGATTATACTTACACATTGAGAGGTTCGAATCACAAAAAACAGTATTGCTTCTTTGGATCATACCACTATTCTAAACCTAATTCTAGTGACCTAGTAGTTTTTGCTCAAGATCAGCGGTAAACTATTTTGAATCGTGTCACTAAAATAGAGAAACGAGGTCAAATACATCCTCATACACGTAGTTAGAGAACAGTATTGAGTTTATGAATACATATAGACCATAGCATATTATGTCATTTTTATACGGACAACTATAGCAATTTGATACTTAGAGAAGGAAGGTCTTCGTGCTAACAGAGAGTCTCCGTCGAAAAATACTAAAATACTTACTCAAGTTAATATATGCATGTTGCGATGATGAATGTTAATATGGATAAATTAAATTACTGATTGTAAGATTATACCTAGAAACTATTGGCGCAAAGACATAATTATCATACGTGGTATCCAATCACCCCACTATACATGAACTTTGGTCTCTCTATCATTATAAATTTGTTGTGATACAAAAGTAACTTCAATCAAAATCGGTGGAAGGCATCAATTTGCAAGTATGAGAGTTTTCAACTATAGTGTCACTAAAATAAAGTTGTCATGGCAATATTGCATAAAAGCTTGTTTGGAGAAAAGTGCCTTTTGCAATGAAATGAAATATCATAGTAGATGGCTTGAGTAGCCCCCTCCCCCATCCCTCGAGGTACACAAAGAGTTGAGGACATTATCCAGTTTTGTGCTAGTTATATAAGATGCACAACATACTTTTCGTTTTATAACCTTAACCATTCCGAAAGACCGAAGTAGAAAGTGTGATCCTGGAAAGATCGAAGTAGCATAAACATGGCACTTCCTAAACAGTACAAAATCATAAACGCTACTCGAGCAACAATAGTAAATAAATTAGTGAAGCATAACATAAGTACATCATAGTAATAAATCTCCAAACTAATTGTGACCCCCAAACAAACTTCAAATCAAGGTCATGCCGACGGTATCCCCATATAACTCCCTCATGTGGATAGTGTGATAATCAAGAAACATGTATCAAGTACTCGGGTCCTAGTTGGACACAAGTGGGCGGAATAAAAACCAAATATCAACTATTGACCACTAACGCCTCTTTATTAGTTATATCTACTCCTATATTTGAATTATCAAGTCGTAAGTAGAACCGTGATTATATCCATCATTAAGCATGTGGTTACTCCACAACAACCGTGGCACTTGACAACTCGAACCAACACCTGAGTAAGCAACTATGACTCGCAAGGCCAACTATCTACCAAACAACGGGCAATAGGAAGTGACCAAGGAAAATATAGGCTACATGGAATGTAAATCGTATGGAAACTAAAGCATTGTAACACAGATAGCAATAGAGAGAAGTGAATCCATAAAACAAAATAGGTAGCATAAGATGAGTGCTCGTCTGGGAAACATTGTCGAAGATTCGTCCGACGAATTTATCGTAGCTCACATCAACTCAATATCCTATCCGATGAAGGAGCAAAACGCAAAAATAAACATCGTATTCATAACTTAATACTACGGCAAAAGAAAAGGTAAGGTATTATTTTGAAGTACATAACTATTAAGGGGCGTCTTCATCCTTACTTAAAATATGGTACTATGCTATAAGTGGATTAAAGGATATTTATTAAGGGGGAAAGGGTTCTCCCACGGGTATCGGCCAATTGGCCTCTACCCTCCCCCTCCTAAAGTATTGGAATGGCTAAACCTAGATCTATTTTTTGACAAGTGACTAGCTTTGCCTTCTACTTGGACTTGAACTCATCTAACCCAAACCCCTAGCAAGGGGCTCCAAAGGGACATAGTTTATAACCGTTCTTGTTACCGTCATGATTATGATACATTATGATAGGATGCATGGAATGGAAATTATATGACGCAAACCATGTTGAAAATATGCCATATGCATAGCACATTGATGATACATCATTGGTAAGGCATTTCCAACATTAAACAAATAAAGCATAATTTTATTTAGAATGTTTTATTCATATATAAACCTTGATGGATATCACAAAAATGTATGATGCATTGCATAATTAATGATATGGATAGCATATTTGGATTCATGTCATTTTCTTGATCAATTTAGACATATTATTTGTCGAATTCCTAGTTTGGGGTTAAAAGGTATGAATTAATTGCAAATGGCATAATTGTTATTAGTGTGAATATTTAGGATAATTATTTTTGAATTCTGAAAGTGGATTTGAATTTGTTATTAAATTTTAAACACTTTTCATATTTAATGTTTTCCAAATTCCATCTGCAGCAGAAAACAAAAAAAATTCTAATTAGGCGAACACGATAACCAAGATCTATTCTATGTAGACATAAGTAACAGAGAGGGAAACAATATTCATACCCTTGAAGATCGAGGTATGACTTACACAGGTAGCGTATGTTGATGAAGACAAGCAGCTCCTAGCGCCCCAAGTGTGGCACCTCTGAAGTTCTACACACGTTCAGTGTAGGCGACGTCTCCTGGACTCCGATCCAGCCGAGGACCAAAATATGAAAGCATGTGAACTGAACAACGCACGACGGTGTAGTGCGGAGGTGGATAAACCAAGTCCCTCAAATTTCTCTCCAATCTTATGGAGAAAACTCTAAGAAAAATGAGAGAGTGAGGAGAGAATGGGATGCCTCAAAAGGGGAGGGGTACCCCTTTATTTATAGAGGGGGAGGGCTCACCCCATGGGGCCAGTGGTGTGGGACTAATGCCCACACCCGCCGGCCACCATGAGGTGCCGCCATCCCTAGGTGGGCCCTAGGCGGGGAGCCCACTAGGGCCAGGCCGGCTAGCCCCTGCTCCCTTGGCGCCTTTCCCTCTTGGGCCTCCCTCCGGGTGAGGCCCATAGGCATGGGATGCCTTTTAAAATAAAATAATATGTTTTATTATAAATTCAATTAATTAATATAAAACACATATATTATTGTATCTTTCACTCCGGAACTCCTCTCGTACCCCCTCGATCAACATCGGGTGTTACACGGAACTTTTCCGGTTTCTCTCTCTCATTTCTCCTGCGGTGCCGAATCAATCCCTATGCGTCCCACCCTTAAGTGTGCCACCCTTTGGTTTGGAAACACTCCGGACATGACCAATACCCCTCTCATATCAATGATCATTAGCAGGACCTGGATGCCCATAATGACCCCGACGCATTTCACGAATCACATCACTTGAACCTTCAACATCGTGTCCCACTCCCTTTGCCACTCGATACCTAGTTCATCCGAGATTTGATCTTCGGTATCTCCATACCTAGTTCTATATCTTTACCTATGAACTCGTTTACCTTTGTATTTGGCTTTGGATTTCTTGTCCTTTGTCTTTGTCTTGTATATCTATAACTTGTATATCAAATATACCTTGTATATCAAATATACCTTTGTATTTGGCGAAAAATTTGTCGGCTTTATTTTCCTCAAGGTACTTGGGGCAGTTGTGCTTCCAGTGTCCGTCTCCCTTGTAGTAGAAGCACGTGACGCCAGGCTTAGGACCAGGCCTTGTAGCCTTAGTGGTGTTTGATACGTCGAAAACGTATCTATAATTTTTGATGTTCCATGCTTGTTTAGTATCTACTTTTCTTTGTCTTTTCTTGAGGTGTTTTTATATATTTTCTAGAACTAAACTATTAACAAGTTGCCACAGTGCCATTGCCTGTTTTCTTCTGTTTTTGGTTCCAGAAAGACAGAAAATCATTATTCTCGGAATTGGACGGGACAAAAGCCAAAGTCAATAACTTTCCATGAGGGACACGAATCCAGAAGGAGGGACGGAGAGGCACCAGCGGGTGGCCAGACCCCCTGGGCGCGGCCAAGCCTGGTCCACGCCTAGGGAGGGTGTGGGCCCTCTGGCCGCCTCCTCGGCCTGCTCCTTCGCCTATAAGAGGCCTCTGACCCAAAAATCCTAGGGAATCCAGAAGAAATCCACGAAAGCCTCTATAGCGCCGCCGCCACCGAAGGGGAGATACGGGGGACACAAAGTCTCTGTTCCGGCACCCTGCCGGGACGGGGAAGTGCTGTCAACACCCAGATTTTTAATCCCAGATGCCTGTTATGCCATACATCGCAATTCCAGGATTACCATTTTTACGAGACATAACAGATTGGATATCACAGTACATCATCCATTACAAACCATACATAAGGTCTTACAATAAATAAGGATCACAGGCAATGCTGACGATGGGAGAGGATCCTAGTTGTCATAACCTTCCTGCTATTCATCCTCCTGATAGTCATCTTCATAGTCTGGCCACGGGAATAGCCAGGGACAAAGCCATGAGTACTCTTTAAGTACTCGCAAAATAATACTAACAAGTGAAGTGGTTTTGAGTAGGATACTGTTGGAATTATGCCCTAGAGGCAATAATAAAGATGTTATTATTATAATTCTTGTTCATGATAAAGTTTATATTCCATGCTAGAATTGTATTAAGCGGAAACTTTAATACTTGTGTGGTTTGTGAACAACACCGTGTCCCTAGTACGCCTCTATGGACTAGCTCATTGATCAATGATGGTTAAGGTTTCCTAACCATAGACATGAGTTGTCAATTGATAATGAGATCATATCATTGGGAGAATGATATGGTGGACAGACCCAAACTAAGCAAAGCTATTAGATCGTTTCATCGTGTTCGTCTTTGTGAAGCTTTTCTCATGTCAAATATTGTATTCCTTAGACCATGAGATAATACAACTCCCTGGTATCGGAAGAAAGCTTTGAGGTCATCAAACGTCATCCTATGAGAGGGTGATCATAAAGGTGTCTCTCAGGTGATCGGAAAGTATCTGTTGGGTTGTATGTATCGAGATGGGATTGTCCCTCCCAAGTCGAGAGATATGCTTGGGCCCACTCGGTGTCGATATCAACACCGCTTGCAAGCATGTGGTTAAGGAGTTAATCACAAAGTGATATCAGATTACGGAACGAGTAAAGTACTTCGTGAACGAGATTGAACTAGGTATGACGATACCGACGATCGAATCTCGGGCAAGTAAAATATCGCGAGACGAAGGGAATATATATATGGGATTTATTGAATCCTGGCATCGTGGTTCATCCGATATGATCATCGATGAATGTGTGGGAGTCAATATGGGTGCCTAGACCCCGCTGTTGATTATTGATAGAAGATCATGTTTGCATATTCTCGAACTCACAGGTCACACTTAACGTGTCTCGACGCTAGGATAGATTGGATAATTGGTTTATGAATTTTGTTCGAGTCTCGGATGGGATCCGTATATCACGAGAGGTTCGGAATGGTCTGGAGAATAAGATACATATAAGGATGCAGTTTTTGGAGTTGAATAGTTCCGGGTTAATCGGTATTGTACCGGAAGCTTCTAGAACCTTCCGGAAGGGGACCAACGTGGCCCCACCTTCCGGGAGGGGGCATGGGCCTATGAGGGAGTGTCCTGGCCGCATTGGGCCATGGGCACAAGGCCCCATAGGGCCCAGCCGATCCTAGATAAGTTTAAATCGTTTAAACTAGAGATAAGATAGGGTTTCTAGAAGGGAGTTTAAATCGTTTAAACTAGAGATAGGCTTGGAGGATGGGCAAGGGCTGCACCCCCCTCTATATAGAGGGCTGGTGCGCCCTTCCCCACACACACCTCCTCCAAGCCCTAGTAGCCTGCTGCCTTCCTCTCTCCCTCCCATGTTTGTAGGCGAAGCCTCGCTGCAGAAATTCTCCACCATATACACCACGCCGTGTTGTAGATCCAATCTATCTCTCCACCCTACTTGCTGGTCCGAGGAAGGAGGAGACGCCGAGGTGCTGCGTGTGCATCTCACGGAGGCACCGCCACTTGTGGTGCTAGATCGGATCGGATCGCGAGGAGGAGAAGCGAGTACGACTACATCACCCACGCTCCGTTTAACGCTCAGCGAATCTTCAAGGGTATGAAGATCTAATCCAATCTCTCTCGTTGTTTGCATCTCCTAGATTAGATCTTGGCTTTCCTCGCTCGCTCCGTAGGAAAAATTTGATTTACTATGCCGAAACCCATCGCTGGTATCGAGCTAGATCTATGCGTAGATGTGATTCACGGTAGAGCATAACATGGTTGTTGCGGCGTTGATGTTTTCTGTTGCAAGCCTCTTGTTTGTGTTCTTCTTATGACGGGATAGTGAGATTGAAGCGGTCCAGGCCAACCTTACGCGACGTCGTCATGAGACCGCTCGCACTTGACGTGTGGCTTGTACCACACATGCGGCTGGTAGATGTCAGTTTCTCTCACTATAGTTGTCATGGGATTAACACCGGAGTTTGGCAACCATAATATCACCGTTGTGGCTTTCCGTAGGTAAGAATCGTTCTTAGCATCTACTCCCATAAGCCACGTAAAACATGCAACAACAAAGTAGAGGCGTCTAACTTGTTTTTGCAGGGAGTGTTTTCTGTGATATGGTATGGCCCAAGATGTGATGTGTATATGTATGCGATGATCATGTTTTGTAATGTTTCACGACTTGCATGTCGATGAGTACACAACCGGTAGGAGCCATATGGTTGTCTTTATAATTGTGTATGACCTGCGAGTCAACTTCTTATACGCCATGTAATAGCTTTACTTTATCGCTAAGTAGTTAGCAATAGTTGTAGTTGCTATTCGTGGTGGAGGCAATCATGGTGGAGTGATGGAGATCATGCCGGAACGCACAAGATGGAGATCATTGCGCGAAGATTGGCTATACCATGTCACATAAAGTTATATGCATGTGATGTTTATCCTTTTATGTATCTTATTATGCTTAGATCACGACGGTAGCATTATAAGATGATTCCTCACTTAAAGATCAAGATAAAATTGTGTTCTCCCCAAGTATGCACCGTTGCGAAAGTTCGTCGTGTCCAAGCATCACGTGATGATCGGGTGCTATAGACTCTACGCTCACATACAACGGGTGCAAGCCAGTTTTGCACACGCGGGAATACTTGGGTCTAACTTGACGAGCCTAGCATGTATGCATATGGCCTCTGAACACAATAACCGAAATGTTAAGCATGAGTCATATGAATGATATGATCGACACTTCGTTGTCCACCATTGAAACCACATATCTTCTCGTGATGATCGGATTAGGTGTGGTGAATTTGGATCGTGTTCACTAAACAACTTGAGGGATGTTGAATTTAGTGGGAGTTCATCTAGTAATTTGATTAAGTTGAACTATTTATCATGAACATAGTCTAAATTGTACATGCAAATCAGAGATCACATGGCCAAGTCCAACTTCAACTTCAACGCTTTTGCTGAGAAAGAAAAGCTTAGAAACAATGGGTCTAACTTCACCAACCGGTTCGCAATCTAAGAATCATTCTGTCATGGAGACAAAAGGACTATGTCCTTGGGAAAGCGTTAGGTGACCCTCAAGAATCAAGGCCGGCTGATGAGAAAGCTATCTATCAACAAGAAAGATGATTATGGTGTGATTAAGAGCACCATGTTGTTTGCTATGGAACCGAACTTCAAAATCGCTTTTGAAAACTATCCCGGCCCTTTGAGATTCTTGAGGAGCTGAAAACCATGTTTCGACTCAGCCCGCTCGAGAGATATGAGATCTCCGAGAAGTTCTTTAATCGCAAGATGGAGGAAGGGAGTTCCGTTAGTGAGCACGCCATTAAGATGTCGGGCTACACTCAACGCCTTTGAGCAATCGGATCGCAAGATTCCAGAGGAGCTCAAGATTGACAGGTTCGCAATCACTCCCTCCCAGCTACAAAAGTTTTGTAGTGACTCATAATCAGATTGGTTCCACTGATACGATCACCGAGCTCTTCGCAAAGCTGAAGGCTGCGGAGGTGGACATCAAGAAGGATAATCATGTGTTGATGGTCAACAAGCCCTCCTTTAAGAAAGGTAAAGGTGCAAAGAATCCCTTCAAGAAAAGCGGCAAGCGCTGTTCTCGCTGAGAAGAAGCTCAAGTCCGACCTAAGCCGACACCGAGTGCTTCTATTGCAAGGACAAGGGTCATCGAAGCGAATCGTCCAAAGTACTTAGCGGACAAGAAGGCTGGCACCATCAAAGGTATATTTGATATACATGTTATTGATGTTTTCCTTACTAGCCCTTGTTGTAGTGCCCGGGTATTTGATATCGTTCGCCATAATATTTGTAACTCAAACAGAGCTACGGAATAGACGACGCTTATGCGAGGGATGAGGTGACGGCGCTGCTGGCAATGGATCAAGAGTTGATGTGATGGCGCAGACGCCTCCTTAGTTTTACCTTCGGGATTAGTTTTAAACCTTAATAAATGTTATTATGTGCCTGCATTGAGCATGAACATTATTTCTAGATCGTGTTTATTGCAAGACGGTTATTCATTTAAATCGGAGAATAATGGTTGTTCTATTTATATGAGTAACATCTTTTATGGTCATGCACCCTTGTAAATGGTTTATTTCTTCTAAATCTCGAAAGGGATGAAACACACATCCATAACATTGAGGCTAAGAGATGCAAAGTAGATAGTGATAATACTACTTATTTGTGGCAATCGCTGCTCAGGTCATATTGGTGTAAAGCGATGAAGAAACTCCATTCGATGGACTTTTGAAGTCTCTTGATTTTGAATCATTTGACACATGCGAACCATGCCTCATGGGCAAGATGATCAAAACCCCGCTTCTCCCAGATGATGGAGCGAGCAACGGACTTGTTGGAAATCATACATACCGATGTATGCGGACCGATGAGTGTTTCATGGACGGTGGATATCGCTATTTTCTCACTTTTACCGATGATTTAAGTATATATGGGTATATCTATTTAATGAAACATAAATCTAAAACGTTTGAAAAGTTCAAAGAATTTCAGAATGAAGTGGAGAACCATCGTAGAAAGATTAAGTTTCTACGATCCGATCGTGGGGCTAATATTTGAGTTATGATTTTCTCACGCATCTCAAGGCAAGTGGAATCGCTTCACAACTCACGCCACCCGAACACCACAACAAGAATGGTGTGTCTCGACCGAATCGAACCCTATTAGATATGGTCCGATCGATGATGTCTCTTACTGATTTGCTTATCGCTTTGGGGTTATGCATTAGAAACCACTGCATTCACTTTAAATAGGGCTCCATCTAAATCCGCTGAGACGACACCGTATGAACTGTGGTTTGGTGCTAAACCTAAGTTGTCGCTTTCTTAAAGTTTGGGGATGCGCTTTACGTCAAGAAGTTGATGCCGACAAGCTCGAACCCAAAGCGGAGAAATGCGCCTTCATAGGATACCCTAAGGAAACTATTGGGTATACCTTCTATCACGTAACCAAGGCAAAGTGTTTGTCGAAAGAACGGTTCCTTTCTTGAGAAGGAGTTTCTCTCGAAAGAAGTGAGTGGGAGGAAAGTAGAGTGGACGAGGTTGTTGAACCTTCTCTTGAATTGGAGAGTAGCGCAGACCTGAAATTGTTCCAAAGGTTACACCGCCAACAATAGAGGAAGCTAATGACAAGGATCATGAAGCTTTGGACGATGTCATCGAACGTCCGCAGTCGACAAGGTCGCTGCCCCTCCCGAGTGGTACGGCAACCCTGCCTTGACAGCCTTGTTAGTAGAAGACGGTGAACCCACGAACTATGAGGAAGCGATGATGAGCCCAGACTCGAGAAATGGCTAGAAGCCATGAACCAATTGGGATCCATGAGCGAAAACCAAGTATGGACTTTGGTGGACCTCCTAGCGACCGAAAGGCCGTTGAGTGCAAATGAATCTTCAAGAAGAAAACGAACGGGATGGTAATGTTACCGTCTATAAAGCACGGCTTGTCGCGAAAGGTTTTCGAAGTTCAAGGTGTTGACTACGGCGAGACTTTCTCTCCCGTAGCGATGTTTAAGTCTATTCGGATTTTATTAGCAATTGTTGCGCTTTCATGATTATGAAATATGGCGATGGATGTCAAGATCGCCTCAATGGCAACATTGATGAAGAGTTGTATATGATGCAACCCAAGGTTTTATCGATCCTAAGGATGCGATAAAGTATGCAAACTTCAGCGTTCCATTTATGGATGAAGCAAGCATCTCGGAGTTGGAACCTTCGTTTTGATCAAGTGATCAAGAGCTTTGGATTTGTTCCAAATTGCTACGAAGCTTGCATCTACAAGAAAGTGAGTGGGAGCTCGGTGACGCTTCGGTACTATATGTGGATGACATATTGATTATTGGAAATGACATCAACATGCTTAACGATGTGAAGAGTTATTTGAACAAGTGTTTTCAATGAAAGACCTAGGTGAAGCTGCTTATATATTGGGCATCAAGATCAGAGAGATAGACAAAGACGCTCGATAGCTTTAAGCCGAGTACATACCTAGACAAAGTTCGAAAAGGTTCGTAATGGATAAGGCATTGAAAGGTTTAGTGCCTATGTTGTCGTGGAAGATATTGAGCAAGGCTCAAAGTGTCCACTGATGAAATGATAGGGAAGCTATGAGCAAAGTGCCTTATGCCTCGGCCATAGGTTCCATCATGTATGCCATCTGTGTACTAGACCGGATGTGTCCAATGCTCTTAGTTTGACGAGCAGATATCAAAGTGATCCAGAGTGGAACATCGACAGCCGTGAAGAACATCCTAAGGTACCTAAATAGGACTAAAGAAATGTTCTTAGTCTATGGGGTGATGAACACTGTCGTAAAAGGTTACGCCGATGCTAGTTTCGACACCGACAAGGATGATTGTAAATCTCGCATGTGATACGTGTATATTTTGAATGGAGGAGCTGTGAGTGGAGAAGTGCAAGCAAAGCGTGATCACGGGATCTACGGAGAAGCGGAATACATGGCTGCCGCAGGCGTCAAGTGAAGGAGTTTGGATCAGAACTTCATCATTTGAGCTTGGCGTGGTTCCAAGTGCATTGGACCCACTGGAGATATTGTGTGACAACACCGGCGCCATAGCACTCGCTAAGGAACCAAGATATCATCCAAAGACCAAGCATATCAACATAAGTTTCATATAATCCGAGATTATATAGCGTATGGAGATCTCAAGATCAGCAAAGTACATACAGATCTGAATGTCGCAGATCCATTGACTAAACCTCTTCCACGTGTAAAATATGATCAGCACCTCGATGCCATGGGTGTGAGATTGTTGCCAAATGTAAACTAGATTATTGACTCTAGTGCAAGTGGGAGACTGTTGGAATTATGCCCTAGAGGCAATAATAAAGATGTTATTATTATAATTCTTGTTCATGATAAAGTTTATATTCCATGCTGGAATTGTATTGCGGAAACTTTAATACTTGTGTGGTTTGTGAACAACACCGTGTCCCTAATGCGCCTCTATGGACTAGCTCATTGATCAATGATGGTTAAGGTTTCCTAACCATAGACATGAGTTGTCAATTGATAATGAGATCATATCATTGGGAGAATGATATGGTGGATGACCAAACTAAGCAAAGCTATTAGATCGTTTCATCATGTTCGTCTTTGTGAAGCTTTTCTCATGTCAAATATTGTATTCCTTAGACCATGAGATAATACAACTCCCTGGTATCGGAAGAAAGCTTTGAGGTCATCAAACGTCATCCTATGAGAGGGTGATCATAAAGGTGTCTCTCAGGTGATCGGAAAGTATCTGTTGGGTTGTATGTATCGAGATGGGATTTGTCCCTCCCAAGTCGGAGAGATATGCTTGGGCCCACTCGGTCGATATCAACACCGCTTGCAAGCATGTGGTTAAGGAGTTAATCACAAAGTGATATCGGATTACAGCAGTAAAGTACTTCGTGATCGAGATTGAACTAGGTATGACGATACCGACGATCGAATCTCGGGAAAGTAAAATATCGCGAGACGAAGGGAATCTATATGGGATTGATTGAATCCTGGCATCGTGGTTCATCCGATATGATCATCGATGAATGTGGAGTCAATATGGGTGCCTGCACCGCTGTTGATTATTGATAGAAGATCATGTCTGCATATTCTCGAACCCGCAGGGTCACACACTTAACGTGTCTCGACGCTAGGATAGATTAGATAATTGGTTTATGAATTTTTGTTCGGAGTCTCGGATGGGATCCGGTATATCACGAGAGGTTCCGGAATGGTCTGGAGAATAAGATTCATATAAGGCAGTGCAGTTTTTGGAGTTCACAATAGTTCCGGGTTAATCGGTATTGTACCGGAAGCTTCTAGAACCTTCCGGAAGGGGACCAACGTGGCCCCACCTTCCGGGAGGGGGCATGGGCCTATGAGGGAGTGTCCTGGCCGCATTGGGCACAAGGCCCCATAGGGCCCAGCCGATCCTAGATAAGTTTAAATCGTTTAAACTAGAGATAAGATAGGGTTTCTAGAAGGGAGAGTTTAAATCGTTTAAACTAGAGATAGGCTTGGAGGATGGGAAAGGGCTGGCCGCACCCCCCCTCTATATATAGAGGGCTGGTGCGCCCCCTTCCCCCCACACACACCTCCCTCCAAGCCCTAGTAGCCCTGCTGCCTTCCTCTCTCCCTCCCGACTGTTTGTAGGCGAAGCCCTGCTGCAGAAATTCTCCACCATATACACCACGCCGTCGTGTTGTAGATCCAATCTATCTCTCCACCCTACTTGCTGGTCCGAGGAAGGAGGAGACGTCGAGGTGCTGTGCATCTCACGGAGGCACCGCCACTTGTGGTGCTAGATCGGATCGGATCGCGAGGAGGAGAAGCGAGTATGACTACATCACCCACGCTCCATTTAACGCTCAGTTGCGAATCTTCAAGGGTATGAAGATCTAATCCAATCTCTCTCGTTGTTTGCATCTCCTAGATTAGATCTTGGCTTTTCCTCTGTTCGCTTCCGTAGGAAAATTTTGATTTACTATGCTGCGAAACCCATCAGATACTAAGCTCTAGGTTGTTTTGCAAAAAGCCAGATTTACCTTAACTAAGTTCAGAGGCAAGAAATCTAAAAGAAAGTTTTATAACACCTAAGTGGTTACTTGAATTTCATGTCACCACTCTGTTGTGGTCAAGTCAAAGTCATAAGTCATTTTGGAAACATCTGACGACGGAACAGTATGGCCACTCCAACTGTCCATAACCGCGGACGCGGCTATTTGAATAGTTTGACACAATGCAGAGATTGTACACTTCCACCACAACATTCGATACATCCGTCAGGAACAAATCCTGAATTCACCATACTCAGTATGCGGATAATCAATCCTAACCTTTCAATTACACGCCCTAGTATAGGCACCTCTCCTGTGAGTTTGGCCTCCCAACCATGACCAACTGTCATCTTGGGAACTGCATAGGTGGACAATCTTCACAAGGTAAGATACATTTGGCCGCGAGGGAACCCATACTAAGGTATATAAATTTCCAGTCAAGCCCTACCCAATTTTCGGGTATTGTAGTTGTACGGTAAAATTGAAACGGTATCGCATCCAAACAACCATCAGTTTTATAAAGGGATAAGGCTCATGCCTTAACATTTTCATCATAAAAATCATATGGTGTTCAAGAACACATGGCAAAACATTTCAGTAGAATGACTCATCATTCTAAGGTTTTTGTAACCATTTTCACCAAGTATTCCCATCTAAAGTTGATCAAGTTTTATGCTTAGCACTAGCATCTATAGGTGGTGGTAAACACTAATGAAGGGTGGTAAGTAAGTGTGACTTATCTAAGTTCAATCTCATGCCTCAAGATGACATCAAGATTTATATAACTTAGGCCAAGTTTTATGCTCTTTATGCTACCTTTAACTATCTTCCTGAAATCTACAAGCCACTAAGTAAACTTTTGATAGAAAGCTTTGATAAAGAAATAGCATACTAAGCTTGTAAGTAAAACTAGGATTTGGTATCATTAAATGTATCTAACCAAGCATGCTTAATGCATTGCATAGGTTATCTAACTTTCATAGTTGCAAGTGTTAGCTTGCATAATTGCAAGTATAAGCTTGCCAAGTCAACAGCTTGCCTTGTGTAGAGCAGTGGTTGAAGTTCTCCTATGCTTCTTCCTCGTAGTATCCTCCTTCCTCCTCGTATCCTTGGTCGGTACTAGCGTCTATAAATACATGCGAGGTACATAATCACCACACAATTCTTAACTACTCTATTTAGCACACAAAGGGTCACACTAGATGATCTAGCATCATCACTATTATCACAAAGATTAAAGCACTTGTCTTATATTTTATTTTAGAAAAGTATTTTCTACTCATTGAAAAACTACTTAAGATTTAATATTCTCCAACTAAAACATGGGATCATGTTGAAACATGTCATCACCACATATTTCAGTACTTGGGAATGTGATTTAAAGTGGTGTCACAATTTAATAAAGTTTAACCTTTTATTTTAATTAATTAAAGTGACTAGAAATGCCTATGAGGCATTTTTTTTATTACTTGATCCTTATTTCTGTAAGTAAACCTATATATTTCTATATATTCTGAAAGGTATGGTTAAATGTGATTTTGAGAGTTGGAATCAACTTAAAAGCTTTCATGGTTGAATTATGAAAAATGTTTGAATGCAGCAAAGCTTCCGCCTTGTTATTTTTACCATAGGTGATCTACAATTCCAAATGAATTGAATCAAACGGGCTTGGATTAAGCACTCCAGTACCTTTCTAACAAAATTGGTTTCATGCATTTTGGTTCAGTGAATCGAGCTGGGTTAATTTTTGAATCTAGGTACAGAACTGATTTTGAAACTAAATGAATAAACCTAAGTTTGAATTGTTGGGTCGCGTGGGATGCTAATTGGGCCGGCCCACTATGCACAGCGCACTCGCGGGTGGGTTTAAGTCAACGACCCCACCAGTCAGTGAGACAGAGGGGTGCGAAGCAGTATGAGGCGATTAGGGCGCACGATCTAACTCTAATCGAATAGCTGAGGTTCATCGTCCACGTCGGGCAACACAGGCGAGACAGAACCCTAGCGCGGCCAGTGGGGTTCGACGGGGGCTCACTGGGGCTCCGAAGATGGTCGGCGATGGGGGCGAACGACGAAGTCGACGACGGCAATCCTCCTGGTACCGACAGCTCCTTCTGGGACGGCTCCAATCGACGGTGCCTCTCCTCCTCTACAGCGGCGAACTCCAGTGAAATTCCGGCAACCTGGTGCTCGCCTTGCTTCGGGAGTGAGTGGGTGTGATCAATGAGAGGTGAGGAGTGAGATGGTGTGCTCAAATCGAACGGGGGTGGCCTCCTTTTATAATGCCTGAAGGGGACCGACGGGCACGGGTGGAGCTCGTCGTGGTCGTCGGCACAACGTGCTGATGGCATGGGCGACGATAGGGGACGGTGCGTTGCCTCCTGGCGAAGCTCAACGGCTTTATGACGCAGCATGGGGCGGTGAGGAACGGTCGGAACGTTGCGGCGCTCTGGGCGGGTCCGACGGCAAGTTTAATGGCGCACAACGTCCATGGTCCGCACGGCAGCGAACGGGGTTGTCTGGCGGGTTGCTGGGGTGCTGGCGATCACGCACGCAAGCGGCGAGGGCGGCGCGTGGTCTGTGGGCTCGTGTCGCGTGCGGCGCACTGGTGCGCTCTCGGCATGCACGCATAGAAACTGGGCACGAGATTGCCGTGTGGTCCAGGGGCTGGCAAGGCTCGAGCGTTGGATAGGGGGTGGCGGTGGACAGTGGTTAGTGCTCCATACAAGGTAGGCGAGGCTAGAGCTTCTCCTAGCTCGCCGATGACATGGGGGTGGCAAGGGTGCTCTCGGCATGGTCACCATTGATGGCTATACATGCTCATAGTGATGCTAAGGCTAGTTAGATTAGTTTGATCATCTACTGAGAGTGTAGAGTGAGCTAGAGAGGGGACAAGGTTGGACAAAATTACTGCTACTAATAGTGTTTGATGTTTGTTTGTTTGTTGATACAAGGTGTTTGATGAAATGGCCGAAAGAAATTCAAATTTGAATTTTGGATTCAAACTTGGTGGGTTTTCTAGGTACATATTAGGGAGTCTTGGGTTAGTTGGATTGGTCAAGGGGCACTGGTTTGGTTGGGTTTTGAAAGTGTGTGGTCTTCACATATGTTATAGATTCAATTTTGAATTGTGATTTGAATGAGGTTGCCAAATGTTTCTGTAAGTTTGAAAGGTGGGATTTGATTCAGTTTTACTTGGTCTTGCAAGGGGTGAAAAGAATTGGAAAAGTTTCTGTTTGAAATCTTGGACTAGAAACACTCAAAGTGACCTAGTGAGCAAGATTGGCAAAAATGACCATTTGCTTTATTTGTTTTGTTTTTAATTTTCTCTAGATTTGTTTCTGCTTGGAAATGTTTTAGATCATGTTATTTTCATCTTTAAACCATTCCTTGCTATTTAGGGTAATCACACAAGTCCATTCATGCATTCATACCATCATCACATACACACATGCATTCATTTGGTTTTTATTTAATCAAAGTTTTTGTTAACCCTAATTTTAGTGATTAGAATTTGATAATCATGATCAAGATTTTTGGGATGTTACAAACCTTCCCTCCTTAAACAAAATCTCGTCCCGAGATTTGAAAAAAGAAGAAAAAATATTACCTAGGATTTAAAGAGATCGGGAAACTCCGTCTTGATGTGATCTTCTCGCACCCAGGTAGCTTCTTATTTAGTGTGGTTACTCCACTGAATCTTGAGAAACTTGATGCTTCGGGTTATGGTGGTTATGAAAGCTTCCTCCAAAATACGGATGGGTACTCGGGATACGTCAGGTCATCGTTGATCTCTATGGTGCGGTGATCAATGTTCTTGAAAACTTCGGTCTTTTCTGGAACTTCAAGGCATTTGCGAAGTAACGATATATGGAACACAGTGTGCACTGCTGACATCTCCTCTGGCAGTTCCAATTGATACGATACTTCTCCTCGACGATTCAGAATCTTGAAGGGTCCGATATATCTGGGGGCTAACTTTCCTTTGAGCCGGAAATGTTGCATTCCCTTCAAAGGCGACACTTTGAGATACACAAAATATCCGATATTGAAAGCGAGGTCTCGACGTCTCTTGTCGGCGTAACTCTTTTGTCTTGACTGGGCGGACTTGAGGTGCTCACGGATCTTGTGAACTTTCTCTTCTCCTTCTCGTAGGATGTTGGGTTCGAAGATCTGACTCTCTCCTACTTCCAACCAATTCAAAGGGGTACGACACTTCCTTCCATACATGAATTCAAATGGGGACATTTGCAAAGTAGCTTGATAACTGTTGTTGTAAGAAAATATTACTAAAGGCAGACAATCTTCCCATTTAGATCCATACCCTAGCACACATGCTCTCAACATATCTTCGAGTATTTGATTTACTCGCTCCGTTTGTCCATCGGTCTAAGGGTGATAAGCTGTGCTGAAATCCAATCGGGCTCCTAAACCTTCTTGGACTTTCTTCCAGAATCTCGAGGTAAATTGAGTTCTTGATCTGATATGATGTTCTTGGGGACTCCGTGCAAACTGATGATTCTAGCGATG
Source organism: Avena insularis (assembly GCA_023614405.1). Lineage (NCBI taxonomy): Eukaryota > Viridiplantae > Streptophyta > Magnoliopsida > Poales > Poaceae > Avena > Avena insularis. The sequence goes on from CM042695.1 coordinate 262,767,729, forward strand.
TATAGCTCTGCTAGCTTCGAACTCTGGTAGGTTGTCTTGACTGGTAAGAAATGGGCTACCTTGGACAATCTGTCAACTATGACCCAAATAGAGTCATTTCCCCTACTAGAGGTAGGCAATCCGGTGATAAAGTCCATTCCAATGGAATCCCACTTCCATTCCGGAATCTATAATGGTTGCAACAGTCCTACAGGTCTTTGATGTCCCGCCTTGACTCTCTTACAAATGTCACACTTGGCGATATAGCTTCCGATTTCTCTCTTCATCTTATGCCACCAAAATTGCTTCTTCATATCCTGATACATCTTCGTTCCTCCGGAGTGGATAGAATAAAGAGTATCATGGGCCTCTTTCAAAATATCCTTCTTCAATTCTGAGTCTGCTGGTACACAGAGACGTCCTTTGTACCATAGAACTCCTTCTTCATCCTTGGTAAATCCGGGTACTTTGCCTATACCGATATGACGTTTGATTCCGTCGATACTAGCATTTCCTTTCTGCGCCTCCTTGATATGACTGATCAAAGTGGGTTGAAGTTCGATGCTAGCCAAAAATCCTTCACTTACTAATTCCATTCTGAAACCTTCCATCTCTTTGTGCAAACTTGGTTGCTCCTTCAAAATCATGGAGTTCAAGCGGCACGGCAATCTACTAAGGGCATCTGCTACCACATTGGCTTTACTGGGGTGATAGTGGATGTCCAGATCATAGTCCTTGATTAACTCAATCCATCTTCTCTGCCTCATATTCAGCTCCTTCTGAGTGAATATATACTTCAGGCTATTGTGATCCGAATAAATCTCACAATGGTTTCCCATTAGATAATGCCTCCATGACTTCAGGGCTAGAACTACGGCTGCTAGTTCAAGGTCATGAGTAGGATAATTCTGTTCATGCTGCTTCAGTTGTCGGGATAGATAAGATATAACTTTTCCTTCTTGCATCAACACACATCCGAGACCAATCTTAGATGTGTCACAATATACATCAAAGGGCTTCGTGATATCCGGCATGATCAAGATTGAGGCTGAAATCAATCTCCTCTTGAGTTCCTGAAAACTCGCTTCACATTTGTCCGTCCATTCAAACTTCTTGTCCTTCTTCAGCAATTGGGTCATGGGTCTAGCGATACTCGAGAATCCTTCTACGAACTTGCGGTACTATCCCGCTAATCCGAGAAATGCATGAACTTGGGTTTGAGTGGTTGGGGCTTGCCAATCTTCAACATCCTTCACCTTTGCAGGGTCAACGGAAATTCCTCCGGTTGATACAATATGTCCGAGGAATCCTACCTCCTGTAACCAGAATTCACATTTGCTAAACTTGGCATACAGCTGATGCTCTCTAAGGGTTCCAAGAATGGTCCTTAGTTATAGCTCATGTTCTTATTTTGATTTGGAATAAATCAGAATGTCATCAATGAAAACAATGACAAACTTATCTAGGAAGTCCATAAAAATATTTTTCATGAGGTTCATGAAATAAGCAGGGGCATTGGTTAATCCAAAAGACATGACAGTATACTCATATAATCCATATCTGGTGGTAAAGGCAGTCTTTGGAATATCCTCTGCGTGAATCTTGAGTTGATGATAGCCAGTTCTAAGATCAATCTTAGAAAACACTTTGGCACTAGTCAACTGGTCAAACAGGCCTTCTATCTTGGGCAACAGGTACTTGTTCTTGATGGTGACATCATTCAACTTCCGATAGTCCGTACATAAATGGTTACCTCCATCTTTCTTGTCCACAAATAAAACAGGTGATCTCCATGGTGATGCACTTGGTTGGATCAATCCTATTTACAGCATGGCATCCAGTTGCTTCTTCAGTTCCGCTAGTTCATACGGGTTCATACTATATGGTCCCTGGGCTATGGGTCCGGTTCAAGGGATTAGTTCAATGATAAACTCGATATCCTGATCTAGGGGCATACCAGGCAAAACATCTGGAAATACATCGGGGTATTCACAGACTATCCGGACTTGGTCAATGGTTGGCTAGGCTATTCTCTTGTTGCACTTGAATTGACGGGGCAAGGTTTCAGATATATGCTCGACTGATACTCTGGCTGTACTGGTCATTGTTATGGCTTTCTTGGCACAGTCAATTAATCCTTTATGTTTGGACATTCAATCCATTCCTAGTACTACTTCCAAACCTTTAGTCCCGAGTACTATTAGATTAGCATAAAAATCTATGCCATGGATTCGGATAGGTACCGCTTTGCAAATTTGTCTAGATTTGGTGGTTGAAACAGGTATTTGAATTATCATAACATGCTTCAATTTGGTGGGTTGAATCTTACTAGTGCATGAAAATTCTTCAGTAACAACTGAGTGCAATGCTCCAGAATCAAACAACACTCTTGCAAGTACTGAGTGAACAGAAAATATACCCAGCCCGACATCTGGTGCTTCTTGGGCTTCTTCAGCATGCATGATAAAGAGACGGCCGTTGCGGTTGAGCGAATTCCCTGGGGCAAATCTCCTTCCAGGTTGAACACGACGCTGCTGCTAAGCTGGGGCATTTGCATTGGGGGCTGTGGCAATCTTCTTGGGGCACTCATTGGAATAGTGACCCTTGGTTCCACATTCATAACAAGTCACTTGGGACTTGTCCTTTGCTGCAATAGGCACAACATTGCTTCCAGTCCTTGGGGCGGTGTTGGTGTTGGCGGTGACATTGTTGTTGTTGGACTTGGGTGGAGCACGACTGAAGTTATCGGGGTTGCCGGGGTTGTTGTGGTTTCCTCCGGGCCTTGGGTTTCCACGGTTGGGATAGATCGGACGGTTTATCGGGGGTCTGTTGTTTCTCGGGGTAAATCCTGTAGATGGGTTGGGGCGATACTTTGGTGTATGATGGGTTCCTAGTTGATTCATCATGCGACGCTTATGATTTTCATTGGCTTGGTTGATCTTGCCTTCCATCTGAATAGCAGAGTCAACTAAGGCTTCAATATCAGCAAATGGGATATTGACTAACACCATCTGCGTCTCATCGTGCAGACTTTGAGGAGTGCTGTTATAGCCCTACCGATGATTAGAGTGTCCAACTGGAGAGTAATTAAGAGTAGTATCATGAAGAGGGGATATTTATAGGAGAGAGTGTTCACTAGTGAAAGTATGATCCCTAGGCCTTGTTTCTAAGCATTGAAACACTGTTTGCTACTAGATCTGTTGCATGTTTGCTTGCTTTAGTCTTCCTCCACGCCATAAGCTCTTTTCTGGCACCGTTACCACTTGTATTTCACTATCTCTTTGCCGAACTAGTGCACCTATACACCTGACAAGTGTATTGGGTGTGTTAGGGACACAAGAGACTTCTTGTATCTTGATTGCAGGGTTGCTTGAGAGGGGATACCTTTGACCACTTCCTCCCTGAGTTTGATAAACCTAGGGTAATCCACTTAAGAGAAACTTGATGCTGTTCTACAAACCTCTGCACTTGGAGGCCCAACAACTGTCTACAAGAATAGAAGTGCGTAGACATCAAGCTCTTTTTCTGGCCGGGAGGTAAGGTAAAAGGTGCTCACATCCTCCGGTGTGAGTGCTCGAAGTTATTTCCTTTAGATTCTGCAATTGTGTCTTTTTGTTTCTTGTTTTCACTAGTTAGGCTTAATGGAAATAACAAAAAAATTAGAGAGCTTTATAGTATCTATCTTGAGTTAGGACATGAGGTGTTTGAAGAGAAAATTTAAAAACCTATGGAACTTTATTTGCATGCTAATAGCAATGTTATTAGTATGAATTATTTGGACACCATTATTGCTAATTCTATGGAAACTTCTAAGCTTGGGGAAGCTAGTTTTGATGAAAATGATATTTTTAGTCCCCCATCTTTGGAAGATAGCTATTCTATTGCTTATGATGATACCAAACCTCCAATTTATGATGATTACAATCAGGAGTATGATATTTTCAGTACACCTACTATTGAGGAGAAAATTGATTGTGATTGCAATATGCCTCCTATATTTGATGATTATGGTGATGAGAATAGTAATGATAGCTATTTTGTTGAATTTTCTCCCACTAATAAGAATGACTATGCTTATGTGGAGAGTAATAATCATTTTATGCATGTGGCTCATGATAAGAATATTTTATGTGATAGTTATATTGTTAACTTTGTTAATGTTGCTACAGAAAGTTATTATGAGAGAGGGAAACATGGTTTTATGCATCTCAATAATATTAAGTTTCCCCTCTTTATGTTGAAAGTTTTGAAGTTGTACTTGTTTTGATTTACTATGCTTGTTGCTTTGTGCTTTCATGACTTGTTTCTTTACAAGATTCCTATGCATAGGAAGTGAGTTAGACTTAAATGTGTTTTGAATTTGCTTATTGATGCTCTCTTTTAATTCAATTCATATTTCTTATGTGAGCATCTTCTCAAACTATCAAGCCTAACTTAAAGGCGTTAAAGAGAAGTACTTGTTGGGAGATAACCCAAGAGTTTCCTTGAGTCTTGGAAGTTATTACTTCTGTAATGACCTCTTCTTATCCTTTTTGTTTGCTTTTTGTGCCAAGAATGACCTCTAATGAGAGGGAAGTAAGATTTGGGGAGTTGCTATCCCTAAACAGATTTCTGTCCTCCACCAAAAAAATCGTGAGGAGTCTCTGTAACTGTGATTGAGCTGAAAATTTACAAATAAATCCCCTAGTATGTTAGTTAACTTTAGTTAGTTCAACACTTTTTGATTTGAGCAAGAGAAGATGTTCAAAAAAATCCCTTTCTACCTGCTGGTCTGTTTTGATAGATTTCTGCCATTATTTGCATTTGCTTCTTATTGAATCCTTTTTGAGTTCTATTTTAGGTGAATTGAGATTTTTGAAGGATTTACTACAGTATCTTGTGTTTTTATTGAAAGTTTTGCTGTTCTAAAGCTAAACCCAAAGGTCTATTATCTTTTGAATACACTAATGTTGCTAATGAAGATTGTGTGAAGTTTTGTATGAAGGAAAATTTTTAGGTCTAGAGAGAGAATGATGTAATGAGATAAAGAATGGACAAAAGCTCAAGCTTGGGGATGACACCCCGGTGTCACCCCAAGAAATATCCAAGAGGTACAAGCGTCAAAGCTTGGGGATGCCCAAGGCATTCCCTTCTTCATCAATAAAAATCTCAGGTCTTTCTAGACACTTCGTTTTTATTGTTTCATGCATTGTTGTGTTGTTCTTGGAGCATCTTAGTTTTCGTTTTTAGTTTTCATTTTCTTAGTTTGCTTGAGTAAGTTGTTTGGTTACACCACACTTCTTTTGGAGAGAGACACACTCTGTTTCCATTGCCTAGAACACTCTATTTTTCATTCTTATTGTCTTGTGAGTGTTCTCTTTTTGCTAGCACTGTGTTTAGCCTTAGTTTTCTTGTGCTTTCAACTAAGAACTTTTTAGTTCTTCTTTGTGGATTTGTGAAACAAGCTCACTGATCTTTGTTGATTATTACCTTTGTGAGTTGTTTCAAATAAGTTGATTGGTGTTGGAAGAGAGTAGGAAGCTTCATGCTTAAGTGGTACAAGAAGGAGCTTGCTTTGACTATGACTTAGACTTTAGCATGACATGCTAGGTGTTGTTTTGACCTTATGCTTAGTGATTATTGTTGTAGCATGTCTTGTTCCAAACAATTGGGATTGCTTAGTGTGCTCTGAAGAAATTATGCGTTGTTTTAGCATGCAAAAGCATAGCATTGTGATATTCTCCTTTGATGCTTTGCTTGGGTTGACTTGGCACATGCTTACACCATGTTATGTCTATCACAAGTCACCATTATCCTCTAGGATCATTTAGTCCTTGACTTGTAGTACCACTCTATGCTTTGATTAGTAATGTTTTGTTGCTCTGCATGATTATGGCCATTATGCTCTCTTAGTTGGTTGCTCCCAGTATTTTGCTAGCCTCCACTTGTAAGAGTAAGTCCTACTCATGCTTCCAACTCCCAAGAAACCAAGTTATTCCAAAGTGTCCACTATAAACTCCTATGCATGGTGTGTTACACCATTCCAAATATATTCTTGTTTTCAGCTATCTTCCAATTAAAAACTATTTTGTTATGTGAAAACTTAGTGATTAAATCCCTCACGAACTTGATGGCACACTTTATATTCTTTTCCCCTAATAAACTTGAACCATTGTGTCATCTATGTTGTATATGCTTGCACTTATACGTCGGAATTAGCAGAACCGTGTTGTCACGGGGAACGTTTTCAACATTGAACTTATACTTTGTACTCAGTTGATATCATGCTCTTTTGTCTATGGATGTCACCGGTGTGAAATAAAAAAGGGAACTTGTAAGTCCATGGAGTTTGTATTCTATGTTAGATAAATGCCTGGGCCGCTAGCCTAAGCCATGCCGAATCATGGTGGAAACTTGCAGCATCACCATAGTGACATCTATGAAGCATTCTTCTTATAAAAAAAGAGAGACACATTGAGAAAAGAGGAAAGAGAAAAAAGCACCATATTCCCATGGTAAATAAGAAGATTGCTGAGATGCTCATTGTCTGCTTGCCTTGTCATTTTGGTTATGGGATAACTCATGTACCATGTGCCAGGGTACCCCGTTGGCAGTTCTCAATGATATGCAAATACTTACAATGACAAGAACTTACGGGTGACTAAAGTTGAGTAGCATGAGGTGTGGCCCTCGTATTCAAGGGACTTGAGATTTCCAACTTATACTTCGTCAAGCATATACTCCATCTTTGTTCACTTTAACCTTAATCACTTCAATATGCTTATGATAGGGCAATGAGGGATGATAGATAACAAGTACCATAATTTTTGGAAGCTCTTTTTGAAACTTGAAATCCCCGCTTCCTTTATAAAAGGCCTTTCTTCCACCACTATTGAGTCTCCACCTTCTACCTTTAGGCACCATTAAGAAATCATAGTTGTCATTTTGTGTGCACTGTTCCAAAGCTTATTGATTGATGCATATTGTGATATTACTTGTTCTTGTGCTATTTGTTTCTAGTCACCCTTGTGAACTTTGAAGGTGTCCTATGCATCTATTTGCTACTCTATGAGGGACAAACTGATTGCCACTATGCTATGTTTTCTACATGTGAAACAAACAAATATTTTTTAATGCATGTTATTCATGATCTTTGTTTGTAGCCTTTCACGTTGCATGTATAGTTACTATGTCCTATTGTTAGAACTCCATCTTTCATGCACATGTTTACAGTTCTTTGATCCCAGCTTTCAATGCTTGCAAATGGTTTGATCTTGATTTTGATGGTGCATGTCACCTCAAAAATTATTCTTTTTATCACTTACCTACTCGAGGACGAGCAAGAGTTAAGGTTGCGGATGCTTGATACGTCGGAAACGTACCTATAATTTTTGATGTTCCATGCTTGTTTCGTATCTACTTTGCTTTGCTTTGTCTTTCTTTGAGGTGTTTTTATATTTTTTCTGGAACTAACCTATTAACAAGTTGCCACAGCACCAGTTGCCTGTTTTCTTTTGTTTTTGGTTCCAGAAAGGCAGAAAATCAATATTCTTGGAATTGGACGAGACAAAAGACAAAGTCAATAAATTTTCGTGAGGGACACAAATCCAGAAGGAGGGACGGAGAAGCACCAGAGGGTGGACAGACCCCCTGGGTGCGGCCAAGCCTGGCCCGCGCTTGGGGAGGGTGTGGGCCCTCTGGCTGCCTCCTTGGCCTCCCCCTTCGCCTATGAGAAGCCTCCGACCCAAAAACCCAGGGCATCCAGAAGAAATCCACGAAAACCTCTATAGCACCGCCGCCACCGAAGGGGAGATTTAGGGGACAGAAAGTCTCTGTTCTGGCACCTTGCCGGGACGGGGAAGTGCCCCCGGAGCCATCTCCATCGATCTCCACCACCATCTTCATCATCGTTGCTGATTCCCATGATGAGGAGGGAGTAGTTCTTCCTCAAGGCTAAGGGCTCTACCAGTAGCTATGTGTTCATCTCTCTCTCTAAGCATGGTCATATTGTGATCATGAGCATCGTAATCTAGTAGATCTACCTTGCTACTCAAGTGCTTCATTAGATCTCTTCTCTCCCCATGTGTGTTAAAGTGACAGCGTGCATACATGGTGGCACTTAGGCTTGAGTCTATGTAAATACTCTTTGTTCTTTAATAGATCTATGCTTTTCCCCACGTGTGTGAAAGTGACAGCGGGCATACTGTGTGTGGCACTTTGGCTAGATTGAATATTTGTTATGAGTTATATTTGGAGTTGGATGTCTCTATGAAATTGTGGTGTTTGTTGGAACCATCTAGCGCTCAAGGTGACACTGTGGGGTTATCTAGATTGGGGAAGGCAGACTTTGAGGAGTGCTGTTATAGCCCTACCGATGATTAGAGTGTCCAACTGGAGAGTAATTAAGAGTAGTATCATGAAGAGGGGATATTTATAGGAGAGAGTGTTCACTAGTGAAAGTATGATCCCTAGGCCTTGTTTCTAAGCATTGAAACACTGTTTGCTACTAGATCTGTTGCATGTTTGCTTGCTTTAGTCTTCCTCCACGCCATAAGCTCTTTTCTGGCACCGTTACCACTTGTATTTCACTATCTCTTTGCCGAACTAGTGCACCTATACACCTGACAAGTCTATTGGGTGTGTTGGGGACACAAGAGACTTCTTGTATCTTGATTGCAGGGTTGCTTGAGAGGGGATACCTTTGACCACTTCCTCCCTGAGTTCGATAAACCTTGGGTAATCCACTTAAGGGAAATTTGTTGTTGTTCTACAAACCTCTGCACTTGGAGGCACAACAACTGTCTACAAGAATAGAAGTGCGTAGACATCAGTGTTGGCAACAGATTTTCCATCCTTCTTAGACTTCTTGCCCTTGCCCTTGAAACCTAGTTTCTTAAAGTTGATGGTCTTATTGACCATCAACACTGTGTGCTCCTTCTTGATCTCAACCTCAGCAGTTTTGAGCATGGTGAATAACTCATCTAGGGTATTAACCATACCCTTCATGTTGTAGTTCATCACAAAGCCCTTGTATAGTAGCTAAGGGCAGCGAGTGCAGCACCCTATCAATTGCAAGCTCGTCCGGGATCTTGCAATCTAGGGCGTTCGGGCGTTGAACGTAGCCAGACATATTGACCACGTGCTCACTCACACTGATGTGCTCTTCCATCTTGGCAGAGAAGAAGAGCTCAGAATCTTCATACCTCTCAGCCTGAGCCTGTGGAGCAAAGACGTCCTTGAGATCTTCAAGGATCTCAAAAGCACTCATCTTCTCAAAACGCTTTTGAAGCTCCGACTCCATGGCAAAGAGAATTCCACTCTGAATGAGGCAGAACTCATTCGACTTGGACTGCTAGACATTCTTTTCATCCTGGGAGGCGGATTCCGCGGGTTTAGCAGGCAGTTCACCCTCGATGACATAAGTCAGGTTGTAGGGGACTGGGAGGATCCTTAGGTTGCGGTGCAAGGCGGTGAAGTTGGACCCATTGGTTTTCAGCTTGTCCTTCTCTAAGAATGATCTAAGGTTGAAGGTGGGTGGGCGGGACATCTATAATGGATTTGGAAAGTATTTAGACCATGTTCATAATAATGAGTTCAAGGTTTAATTTACGCTAAACTAAAAACAAAAGAACTCCCACTCAAACGAACAACCCACAATTCATTCAGTGAGCACACGATCCCAATTTGCTACACTACCCTCGATCGTCACGGTCGACAATATAGTTTCAAATGTAGACATTCCCAATTTCAATCACATCATCATGTGACTCATGCTCGGCCTTTAGATCTCTTGTGTTCTGAGGCGATGTCTATACATGCTTGGCTCGCCAACTCTAACTTGTGTGTATGTGCAGTGCAACATGGCTTACACCCACTGTATGTGAATGCAGATATGTCTGACACCTGATCGTCACGGCGTGCCTCATAATGGAGAACTTTCTTAGTGGTGCACATACAAGGGGAACACTATAACTGGAATTATGTGAGAGATCATATTATTATTCTACCGTCATATATATATAATATACTAGCAAAATAAATGCAATATAACTTCAAAAGTATGGTGTCATGACATGGTTACATCGCCTTAATCGCTATTGAGAGCCTCATTGGAAAACATTTCATAAACTTACCAATACCATGTCACGACACACGTCCCTACAAAATAAAGTTAGACGCCTCTACTTTATCTTTTGCAAGTTTTATGTGGTTTTAGGGCTTTCACAGCAGAACCCCTTCCCACCTATGAATGTAGAGCCACGCCATGGATTCAACAATTGCCTCTTATCTCCCTTTTTAGGTCCCTCTGGTGTAAATTTCATATCAACTACTGTAGAGAGAAAGACACCCCCATAGCCACTTACACTTGTGAACTAGTCTTGCGAATCACCGTGTAATGTCGGTTGGGGGCCTCTTCATCAAACAGTACCGCGATATAACAAGTACACAAAAAATAGGGTCACAACTAGAGAATCAATGGCTACATATTGCTATTTGTTCTATCCGTACGACGTTTCTACCCATGGATCGGCTCTGATACCACTGTCGGGTTCACAACAGAAAACAAAAAATATTAACTATGCGAATACGATAACCAAGATCTATTCTATGTAGACATAAGTAACAGAGAGGAAAATGGTATTCATACCCTTAAAGACCGAGGTACGCCTTATGCAAGTAGGCGTAGGTTGATGAAGACAAGCAGCTCCTAGCGCCCCAAGTGTGGCGTCTTTGAAGTTCTACACACGTTCGGTGTAGGCGACGTCTCTCAGACTCCGATACAGCCGAGCAACGGAAGAAGAAAGAAGGTGGACCAAACAACGCACGATGGCAGTGTGGAGGTCGAGAAACCAAGTACCTCAAAGTCCTCTCCAATCTTACGGACAAAACTCTTGAGGAAAATGAGAAAGAGAGGAGAGAATGGGATGCCTCAAAAGGGGAGGGTAGCCCTTTATTTATAGTTGGAGGGGGAGGGCTCACCCCATGGGACAAGCGTTGTGGGACTAATGCCCACACCTTCCGGCCAACATGAGGCACCGCCGACCCTAGGTGGGCTCCAGGTGGGGAGCCCACTAGGGCAAGGCCATCTAGCCCCTCCTCCCTTGGCGCCTTGCCCACTTGGGCCTCCCTTTGGGTGAGGCCCATAGGCATGGGCTTCCTTTTAAAATAAAAACAATATGTTTTATTATTAATTCAATTAATTAATATAAAACACATATATTATTATATCTTTCACTCTAGGACTCCTCCCGGACCTCTCCGATCAACATCGGGTGTTACACGGAACTTTTCCGGTTTCTCTCTCTCATTTATCCTATGGTGCCGGATCAATCCCTATGCGTTCCTACCCTTAAGTGTGCCACCCTTCAGTTTGGAAACACTCCAGACATGACCGAGACCCCTCTCGTATCAATGATCATCAACGGGACCTGGATGCACATAACACCCCCGGCGCATTTCACGAATCACATCACTTGAACCTTTAATGTCGTGCCCCACTCCCTTTGCCACTCGATACCTAGTTCATCCGAGATTTGATATTTGGTATCTCCATATCAAGTTTGATCTCTTTACCGATGAACTCTGATACATCATAAACGTATCTATAATTTTTGATGCATCGTGCTTGTTTTGTATTAACTTTCTTATGTTTTGTCTATACTTTGAGGTATTTTTATACATTTTCTGGAACTAACCTATTAACAAGATGCCATAGTGCCAGTTGCCTATTTTCTGCTGTTTTTGGTTTCAGAAAAGCTAGTAAAGAAATATTCTTGGAATTGCACAGAACAAAAGCCAAAGTCATTATTTTACTAGACACGACACTGAGACCTAAGGGGAGACGAAGTAGGGCCACGAGGTGGCCACACCATACGGTGGCGCAGCCAGGGGCGCACCACCAGGTGGTGTGGGCCCCTCGAGGATCCACCGACCTTTCCATGTCGCATATATATACGTCTCCCCGAGACGTAAACCCTACACGGATTAGATCTCCACAAAAAGTTCCGCTGCACCGCCGCCACCGAAGAGGAGATTCGGGGAACAAAAGTCTCTATTCCGGCACCCTGCCGGGATGGGGAATTGCCCCCGGAGCCATCTCCATCGCCGTTGTTGATTCCCATGATGAGGAGGGAGTAGTTCTCCCTCGAGGCTAAGGGCTCTACCGGTAGCTATGTGTTCATCTCTCTCTATGCGTGATCTTATTGTGGTCATGAGCTTTGTAATCAAGTAGATCTACTCTGCTTCTCAAATACTTTAATTTTAATCTTCGGTTATCCCCACGTGTGTGAAGTTGAAAGTGTGCACACCGTGTGGCACTTAGGCTAAAGATTACAGAAATACTTATCATGAGTTATATTTTGAGTTGGATGTCTCTATGAAATTGTGGTGTTTGTTGGAACCATCTAGCGCTCAAGGTGACAGTGTGGGGTTACCTAGATGGGGAATGCAAACTTTAAGGGGAGCTTTTATAGCCCTACCATGGATTGGAATTGTCCAACCGGAGAGTAGTTTAGAGTAGCATCATGAAGAAAAGATATTTATATGAGAGTGTCCACTAGTGAAAGTATGATCCCTAGGCCTTGTTTCTAAGCATTGAAACACCGTTTACAATTAGTCCTGTTACATGTTTGCTTGCTGCCATCTTTATTTCAGATTGCAATTACCACTTATAATCATCCATATTACTTGTATTTCACTATCTCTTCGCTAAACTAGTGCACCTATACACCTGACAAGTGTATTGGGTGTGTTGGGTACACAAGAGACTTCTTGTATCTTGATTGCAGGGTTGCTTGGGAGGGATAACTTTGAACACTTCCTCCACGAGTTCGATAAACCATGGGTGATCCACTTAAGGGAAACCTGCTGCTGTTCTACAAACCTCTGCACTTGGAGGCCCAACACTGTCTTCAAGAATAGAAGCATGCAAAGACATCAAGCTCGTTTACTCGTTCCCGTGTCGTTACATTCCATGACCTAATTATGCGCTTGCAAGCTTCATTAATGCAATTTCACCGAGTTGGACGCGTGTATCTATCTGTTAATTGGATTGGCAAATCCTGATCTTGATGCATACTCCTCAAAACATCCCTTCAAGAAACCTGAGTGTACCTTTTTTATCACCCTTTTATAGCTTGATACTTGATACCATCAAGGCCCCTTCCAGTACGAAAATTATGTACTATCTCATAGTAAAAAGATTAGGTTGCAAGGTTTCTATGTTATCATCAATGACGAACGTCTGTAACCAGATCTCATTGTAATATAACTTTGGGTGTATGTTTATCACATCATTCAACCAATGATATGACCTTATTGTCAATTTGCGTAAATACCCATTATCTCGAAACCCTGGATCATCCTGTTGACCAATGAGCTAGTTCGCTAGAGGTAATCAGATAGACGGTTTGTTTACATACCACAAGTGTATTAACGTTTGGCATTAACATAGTTATAGCATAGTATGAAACGTATTATGCACATATAAGAGATACATCAAATAAAATACTTTATTATTTGCCTCTAGGGCATATCTCCTTCACAAACTGTTTTGAAGTTATGATATAAATTTAAAATTTGTGTTATATTTGAATAAGTCCAAGGCCTAAATTAGGATAGAAGGGCTCTGATGTAATTTATGAATCATAAAAAGACCACGGGTTGCTTCTGAAGATTGCTAGGGTTTTGGAACAAAATGTAGCTGCCAGGGACTTGAGTGTGCAATTAGCAGTAATGCACACAAGGGCCTGAATGCAAAATGGAAGATTTGAATTTGGGAAAGTTTCTCATTGAGGGGGAAGCGAGCTAGAGCCGTTGACAGGTTGGGCCAGGGACGAGGCGGAATGCATGTGTTCGTTGCGCTGATGGCATACTAGCGTAGGTTGTGCTCTAGATGACCTCGCGCGGAGTTGTGTTGACCGTGCCGGACGATGACGGTGATCCGCAGAGGATGCAATCCGCATCCTGTTTATGATCACCGGGGATGCGTCTTGTCACGTCGGGTCGAAAGGTGGTAGCCTTGATTGTCAAAAGTGGACAGAGAGGCATCGTCGAGGAGGTCCTGCGGCGGCATGGTGCGGGTTAGCGGTGCACGAGGCGACATTAAGAGATATGAAACACGGCTAGGTCGAGGAGAAGCGTTGGCTCACCGCGAAGCTCGTGGAGGGGTTAGAGAGGACGAGAGAGGCACGGTGGCACCAGAGTCAAGCTTGGGAAGGCGGCGACCAGAGAGGTGAATAACAATGCTGTCGGGGTTTGGGACCTCGCTGGGATGATCTGATAATGTCGGCAGGTTCCTGGGGCGAGTCATAGCCATCGGTGTGCTCGTCTTGGATGAGGATAGCGTGTAGTGGTGACGCCATGCAGGTGTTGGGCGGCGGCAGCGCTGCAGATAGAGAAGGAGGGGAACCTAGGGTTCCGCGCTCAAGGAGGGATTAAATAGGGGGCACCACGACAGTGGATAGGGTTGGCTGACGAGGTAGACTGTGGTGGGGACGACAACTTAACCCATTCTGTCAGCGCCAGAGAGGAGGAAAGATACAAAGGGGGAAGAAGAACAGTGATGTCGTTTCTTTCTCCTCCGATCAAAGTGGTACGATCCAGGTGGGTCGGCCTAGAGGAAGGAAGGAGGATAGGTTGCGGCTGTTGGTAGGCTGTTGCTCTTACTGGGCTCTCGTGCCAGGTGGGCTATGGCCAGGTATGCTCCCATATTATTTTCATTTTTATTTTCTTTTCTTTTATTTCTTTGTTTTGTTTAATTCTAATTCAAACAAGTTTTGATTCAAATATATTTTGAACTTTTTGTAGGAGAGTTAGGGCAACAAAAGGGATAAGAGGGAAAAATCATGTGAGAGAAGAGGATGCCCCATAGATTTATTTTGGGCATTAATACAAGATATAAGATTAGGGGTTTCTAAAATTGGATCAAAACATTTGAGAATTTTTTTGCACCCTAGAAAATGGGCCCCACTTTGTGAAAACAAAACCAAGAGGTAAATTAGAGAGGGGAGATAGATCAAAAAAGATGCACAAGGAAGATCCTTGCAATGTGGCATGATGAACATGATGATGATGCATAAAAAATAACAACTAATTTTCTAGTTGGGGATTTCTCCGGGGTCCTACAATGCTCTTGAGTAGGTTAGGCTTTAATGTCAATAGTTTTTGCCATGTAGTGGGTACTTGGTCTCGACTACTTATCAGTGGATTTCCGATTGATTCAGGGGCATTTCTCTTTCCCATCTCCTCTACAAAACTTTCTGCAAATGACTATATTTGCATTATGTAGTAATGAAAGGGGAGCATCCCATTTGAAAAATAGGTTGGACTTAACCTAATTTTATAAGTAAAAGAAACCATAAAATACCAAAGCTCATGCCGGATTAACGGTTTAAGGACCAATAATTTTAGGTAGCTTCATTAGAATAAATGTTTGCCAATTTCGAAACAGGGAAAAAGTATGATGAGAGTAAATGACATGATGCACATAGTATACATGGTGTAGCTGAGCCAAGTATGCAGCTGGACACGTGACGTGGCTGAGATGATGCACACCCAACTGCGTCCTCGTCAACTGTGATGTATTAATATCATCATCATCGGCAACAACGTTCTCAACCTCAACATTATAGTTGCATCACTCTCATTTGTGTGTACAAGGAGCAGCGGAATTTGTTGCACGTAAATACATAGAGAAAAAGGATATAAGACACAAGATATACGGTTTAGCTTTAGAAGAAGCTTTCTCCGCAATTGTAAGAATGTAAGTGAGAAGGAGAAACACACATGATATAATTCATTAGAGAACAAGGAATACAATTGGGAATGAGAAACATAGTTGAAATCACATATTTGAGAATAAAAACGCAATTGGAAGGGTACAACTGAGAATGAAAACACAAATCGTGTACTTAAGAAGGGAAAAGATGTTGCAATGGTAGAGTTGAGAAGAAAATCACAATTGACATGGCTCTATCGAGAAGGAAAAACATAGTCGCAACGATGGAATTGATAAGTAAGACTGTTATTGAGAAGAAAAACACACATGAATGATGCAGTTTAGAAGTACACATGGTTGAAACGGTGCAACTAAGAAGGAAAAGAAAAGTTTAGGGTTTTCAGACATATTCTTTCCCTCTTCCCTGCCATGCTCTCGCCGCCCTCTTGTTTGAGAGTCGCCGCAGAAGATCCGGCCTGCCCCCAAGCTCTCTCCGCCGGCGCTGCCGGTCAGAGATGGCGAGGGGATGGTGCCGGAGTAGATTTTAGGGTTAGATCTAGGTGTTTTGGCATGCTGCCGGTAGTTTGGACTACTGTTGGAGATCCCTTTGGTTGGATCTCGAACAACTCAAGGCGGAGCTCTGTTAGCATGGCTCTGGTGGCCAGGGCGACTTCTGGAGCTCCTGTTCTTGAGGATCTCCGCAATAAGACCAAGGTTTGATGCTTCTTCTTCCTTGGTGTGGTGGTGGTGCTACTTCTCTTTCTGGCCGGCCGTGGCGGCGAGGGAAAGAGCGGGGTGGCTTCATGACGCCGGGATCTGGAGGCTACATGGGAGATCTGGCTGGCTTGCTGTTGTGGCGCGGCTCGAGCTGGCCGTTGTTGGTGCTTGTCTGTCTGCTTCCGTGGTGGAGGAAGACGAGAGCTCGGACTGTGGCTCCCTAGAATAAGCGCCTTTGGTTGCTCACAGGTGGCTCTTGCGCCCTCTTCTTCGTCCTGGCCGATCGAGGTGGCGAGGGGGAGGCGAATGGGGTCGGAAATTTGCTCTTTCTGTGTAGCAGCTTGCTGCCTAAGTGATGTCAGTCGCAGTGATCTGATGGTGGTGTCGATGCCACTGGGCCGCTGACCTTTCTGGTCGAAAGGCGGCATGGGGATTCAACCTCCTTCGGAGGCCCTTTCTCGAAGCGCCGCGCCGGAGCTCGACATATCACCCTCGACAAGTGGTTTGTCCCCGAAGAGATCAAGATAGCCGGTGGCGATGCTTCTTCTCCGGCTTGGGGAGTGTCACGAGCAAGAAACCTCCACGATCTCGTCGATTTCGTCATCTGGAGGTCGCCGGAGAATGGTGGTAGAGGCGCCCAAGGGCTTGATTGTGTTTTATCTTTTAGTCCTGGGGTGTTTTTTTGTTATTAGGAGGTCCTTATCTGTTATTTCTAGGGTTCCTAGTGTGCCTGATGCAAAGGACTTTCTTGTAAATTGTACCTACCACGTGGTGACTAATGCAGCTTCCGGGGTCTTCTAGACCCCTTTTATTGTTCAAAAAAGGAAATGAAACTGAAATGATACAATTGCAGAAACAACATAACCAAAATGACATAGTCAAGAATAAAAACCTCATATGGTTGAGAGGATGTAGTTGAGAAGAAAAACACGATCATAATAAAGGACAGAGCTAGCATGTAGCTAATGGTGTCAAATGATACCAATGACTTTTGCTAATCCTCTTTGAAAATGAAGAAATACTCTTCAGTAATATTCAATGACACTGGTGTATCTAGAAAAGTGACACCAATGATTTAGTTTGCTAGCTTCGCCCCTGGTAAGAAGGACGTACTTGTTAATGAGAAACATAGTTGAAAGTACATATTTGAGATTGGATGTAATTAAAAATGATTTACCAGATTCTTATTGGGTAGATGTGCACTAGTTAGCAAAATCTTCTTGATTCTGGTGAACAATCTCATAGGAGGGACAAATCACAATTCTCTTTTGAACTAGCTTGGTTATGGAAAGAAGGATTTTTTCAACTAGTCACAAAAGAATGGGCAGCGATAACTAGTGGAAATAACCCTTTGGAGGTTTGGCAAAATAATATACGCAACCTTCGTAATTTTTTAAGAGGTTGGGCTCGAAATATGAGTAGTGCCTATAAGAAAGAAAAAAAATCGGCTATTACATGTTATAGAATCCTTAGACATGAAGGTATAAACTACTCCTTTAACCAATATAGAGAGAGTGGATATGAGAGAAGTGAATGAAAAATTAGCGTCGCTCACAAGAGATGAAGAATCTAAATGGGCATAACATGCAAAAGTTAAACATGTCCAGAAAAGGGGTAACAACACAAAGTATTTCTATTTAATAGCTAATGGAAAGCATAGGCGTAAAAGAATTTTTCAACTCGAACAAGATGAAGGCACTATTTTGGGACAAGAAAATCTCAAAACTTATATCACCAGGTTTTATAGGAAACTATTTGGTGAAGAGGCCATAAATAATTTCACCCTGATAGAAAATCAAATTGATGATATTCCTCAAATTTCTCATGAAGAAAACGATATTCTTACTACTAATTTTGTAGAAAAAGAAGTACACGAAGCTATTATGCAAATGGAGAAAAACAAAGCACCTGGACCTGATGGGTTCCCGTCAGAGTTTTATCAGAATTTTTGGTAAATATTGAAAGTAGACATCATGAATATGTTTGTTGCATTTCAACGAGGGGAGCTAACATTATTCCATTTAAACTATGGTACAATATATTACTACCAAAAAAAGAAAATATCATTGAAATTCAGCAATATCGTCCCATTTTCCTGCTAAACGTTAGTTTTAAAATCTTTACCAAAGTAGGAACTAATCGGGTAACAGATGTTGCACATAAGGTGATTCAACTGACCCAAATGACTTTTATGCCGGGACGACATATTCTTGAGGGTGTTCTAACTTTATATGAAACAATTCATGAACTCCATAGAAAGAAACATGATGGTGTGCTACTCAAAATAGACTTTGAAAAAGCATATGACAAGATTCAATGACCATTTTTACAACAAGTGCTAAGAATGAAGGGTTTCGATCCAACATGGTGTAGATGTATATAAGATTTTGTGAGCCATGACAGTGTTGGGATTAGGGTTAATGGCGATATAGGTCATTATTTTCAAACAAAAAAAGGTTTATGGCAAGGCGATCCACTTTCACCCATTCTTTTTAATATAGTTGCGGATATGTTAGCTATTTTGATAGCTAGATCCAAGGAGGATGGACAAGTTGCTAGTCTAATACCCCATCTAGTTGAAGGGAGTGTCCATACTTCAGTACGCAGATGATACAATTCTATTTATAAAACATGATATATAAAGGGCATTAAACATGAAACTAGTCCTATGTATCTTTGAGCAACTATCTGGTTTTAAAATAAACTTTCATAAAAGCGAGCTATTCTGTTTTGATCCAGCCAAAGAGGTGGAGGCCGAATATAGGAACCTTTTTGGTTGTGAATCTGGATCTTTCCCTTTCAAATATTTTGGTATCCCAATTCACTATCGTAAATTAAAGAATGGAGAGTGGAAACCAATAGAAGATCGATTTGGAAAAAAGCTTTCTAGCTGGATAGGTAAGCTTTTATCCTATGGTGATCGGCTAGTTTTGATCAATTCTATTTTAACCAGCCTACCCATGTCTATGTTATCTTTTTTTGAAGTACCTATAGGGGTACAAAAAAGACTAGATTTTTTCAGATCCATATTCTTTTGGCAAAGAGATGGACATAAAAAGAAATATAGGCTTACAAAATGGAACATAATTTGTAGACCTAAGGATCAAGGGAGGCTGAGAGTGGAAGTGCTGGAACTCAAAAACAAATGTTTGTTAAGTAAATGGCTTTTCAAGCTCTTATGCGAGGAGGGTGTTTGGTATGAATTGGTTCAGAATAAGTATTTGCACTCCAAATCTTTGTCACAAATCAAGGTAAAACCGAACGACTCACCTTTTTAGAAGGGACTTATAAAAATTTAAAATGATTTCTTTCAGTGGTATCTCTTTAAAATTGGAAATAGAGAGAACACTCAGTTTTTGGGAGGACACGTGGTTGGGAAGCGTGTCTCTATCCCGACATTACCCTTCTCTCTACAATATTGCCCAATGGAAACAAACCTCCGTTGCAGATGTCTTGTCTACTACACCCTTGAATATCAGTTTTAGACGATCATTAACCGGTAATAAATGGACAAGGTGGCTACATCTAGTCGGGCGCCTCACGAATATACAATTAACGGATCAGCCTGACGACTTCGTTTGGAAGCTAACAAACTCAGGGGAATTCACGGTTAAATCTTATTATTTGGATTTAATGAATGACCACACCAGATTCCTCCGCAAATATATAAGTTCCTCTTAAAATTAAATTTTTTTATGTGGTTCTTGCATCATCGGGTTCTTCTTACTAAGGACAATATGGCCAAAATAAATTGGCAGCGTAATAAGAACTGTTGTTTTGGTGATAATGAGGAGATAATACAACATTTATTTTTTGATTATCCTCTTGCGAAGGTAGTGTGGCGTATTATACATATGTCCTTCAATATTACACCCCCAACAAATATACCAAACCTTTTTGGGAATTGGCTAAGGAGAGTTCTTAAGCAACAGAAAGTGCAGATTCGTGTAGGCGTATGTGCTGTATTTTAGGCCATATGAAATGTGCGAAATGATTATATATTTAATAATGCAAAAACTTCTTCATTTATGCAGGTTATTCCATTAGCAGCACATTGGATCCGTATGTGATCATACCTATAACCAATGGAGAAGCGTCAGGATTTGGATATTGGATGCTGCCGGTTGGAATCGGTTGCACGGGATATATACAACCAATTCGGTTGGCGGTTTTGATCTTTGTTTATCCTATTGATATAAATGCATCCCATTCGATCTTCTATTTTCCTTTGGCTGATCCATGTCAAGACATTGTGTGACCCGTAATGTAATAATTTGTAACGATATTGCAATAAAGTAATAAAGAAGCCGTATGTATCTATCACAGAGGCCGGGGTAATCCCCATTTCAAAAAAAGTAGTTAGCAAAATCTTAATTCTCTAATCCCACTAAACAATATCATTTTTTGAATCAATTTAATACCTCCCATCCATGGACGAGATAGGAGAGTTACACGAGGGGGCCAATTACATGTAAAATAACTTGGAGGGGGCCATGTGAATAAATTTAGCTAATTTAGGAGGTCAAATCTACACATTTAATAGGGTGTTTTCGGGATTTTTTCTACCATGAGGGGGGCCATGGCCCTTTCTTGCCCCCTCTTGCCTCCATCCCTGCTCCCATCTAGCGTGGTCCTGAGGATGACGAGCAATGTCGCAACCCGCAAACCATGTGATCTCTCATGGCTCAACTTAGGTACACTCAATTTTTTTCAAAATTTCACCAACATATCATGTTGTGCCATTGAAGCCAAAAAATTATAGCACAAAACAAAGACTAAAGTCAAACTAGAATTAGAATTTTATGAAATTAGTACCAAATTATAAACTATTAAAAAACATTTATCAAGTTTTAAGCTTATGGGTTGTTTTTTGTGACATGTCATACATAACAATTTAGTTATGTATGTAAAGTGCGGCACCCTTGGACGGAAACCCACAGTGTTGGGTGTGACACACAAATGATTCGCATCCCAAAATGGATTTGGCATGTTTGCTAACTCCCCGTTGCTAAAAAATGCACTTTATAAGAAACAACATTTCGAATGTATGTCTGTTGTTTTTGGAATAAATGATATATTTCCCTTGTTTCTCAAACAAGAAAGAAAGTGGAGCATGGAAGGAAGGTCAATGAAGAAGGAGAAAAGAGGGATAACAGTGGGGAGGTGGAGTAAGATATCACAATAAGTGACCCTGATGTTGGTGGGCGGTTGGATGTTTATTATGTTGCCCAAACCTTAGAGGGAAGCCTTATTAGGAAACACCGCAATCACCTCGACGATGATGGTAGGTCTGGTGTGGCAGAATGGTTGGTGGTGGCCAGGACCAAATGAGGGTGGACAAATGAAATATGCAAACTATGGTGAGAAAAGTGAAGAAAAATGACACAAGCCAAACACATGAGATAAGCGGGTTTGGGTTGGTACTTAGAATCACTAGGTATTATGTGTCTACAAGCTTCGAGTTTTTGGTTATTGTTGACTCATGGACACATATGTACGTGATATTATGGCCTAAACAATTCAATCAAGAATCACAACTCTTTATGCTCAGCTAAATGTTAACTCAACTCGACTTGTTTGCGTCCGAATTGGAAACAAGAAAGAGGGGAGGGGCGGCAAGTATGCGAAGAAGACTAGACGCTTCGTTCGTATGTTTGCATTGGGAGGCTTGTCATTATATTGAGTTGAATGTCCAATAACCAAGATATTGATATTGAGCTTAAATGTCAAAATTTTAGTTTGGATGTGTTAGATATTTGGAAGAGAACTAGATATTAAGGTTGAATGTCAAATGCTATTTGGATGGTCAAAGTGATGAATTGCAGTTGTGTGAGACTTCAATCGTTATATTGTTATATATACGAGTACAAATTGGGTCGGGCACCGACGATCCTAGCGGGATGAGAGGGTGGGAGGGGAGGCGCTATTTATTTTCTAGGTCAAGCGGGGGAGAGAAACCTTGTGGAGAGAGTGGATCCAGCTGAAGCGATACACGATCTCCAATATCTAGCGGTGTCGAGCAAAAAAGCTTGACTTTTAGCCTGCGGGATTGCCTACCGAACCCGAGTGTGTTATCAAGCCCAAATATCTCGTGAGAATACCTTAACCAGCCAAACGCATATAATTGTGGTATTCAGGACCGATCAAATGCCAATGTCTAATACATGTCATCAATCCAAACATCTAAACAAAGCGAGAGAAGTGAGCAAAGGCTATGCGTGTGGCGTGGTAGTTTCCGGGCTTCACAGAGCCCTCTTTTAGACTTTAAAAACTTGTATTTGATTTTTTTAAATACCTTGGTGTAGCCTACCATGTGTTTTGCACTATTAAAATTTCAGCTCTAAATATTGTATATTTTAGACTCAACAAAAGTGACAAATCGATTTTTTATCCTTTGTGAACAGTGTTAGGGCCGGTTTGATTCAAAGGAATCTCATAGGAATTTTGAAGAATTTTGATCCTTAAGAATTTTTCCTATGTGCATCGTTTGATTCATAGGATTTGACCCTTAGGAATTTTTCCCATAGGATTGCATTGCACTATGTTTTTGAGGAAACTTTCTATCCACCTCAACCTCATGTTACAAATCCTTTGCTTTTCCTGTGAATCAAACACTTCTTTAAGAAAAATTCCCGTAGGCTATAAATCCTGTAGGATACAACTGGACATAACATTCTAATCTTGCATTTTTCCTATTCCTGTGTTTTTCCTATCCCGCGAATCAAACAAGCCCTTAAATGGTAGACTAAAGTAAATATTTTGTCTTTTTGTGTGATTTTGTCATTTTCCCTAAGCACAAAGTATGAGGTATTTCACGCTGAAAATCTACACGCTAATAGAATACGTACATGGTTGGCTACGTTCTCATATTTCTTTTCCCTTTTTCTAAAACTTTAGATTCAAACTTTTGAAGTTCGAATAAACGAAGAGTTTGGAGCCCGGTTCCAACCGGCTTATTCGCAAAGGCCATGTTGTATCGAGTAGTTGTCTTTTTATGCATTGTATATCCTATGGTCGACCGCACAGTTCCATCTCTAACCATAATTAATCATTTACTCTTGTCGTGGCATGACCGCAACACAAGTCTTAACAATCCGATCTGATACGATCCCGTTCCTGATCACTGTCAGAGCGCCAACTTACTAAAACACAAAAACCATCTCACATCTTCCCGACAATCCAAATAATTTTCCGGATTCCCTTGTCCTGTGCACTGCCAAGTAGTATACACAGCCGTCCGGCTGCTCCTCGCGAGAGGATCAGACCAGTCACCACCGTCAGATTTATGCTCTCTCCAAGACGAATCGAGACGAATCGAGGGAAGCAGATTCGACTTTTACTAAGTAGTCCACTCGAGTCCTCGCTGAGTGACGGGAGAAGGAAGAGGACGCGACCCGGGCCACCCTAGCGTGCTCCGCGCTTCCTGCCTCGTCGTCGCCGAGGTGAGCGCCAAGAATCCAGCCCTTGCTTTTGCTGGCAGCTTAGATTAGGGTTGGGAGGCTATCGGATTTCGCCTTTTTTTGCTGAATGCCGGAAGGTTTGCCTTGTCCTTTTTGGGCGGTGATGCTTCCGGACGATTTGTTGCATGTGCAAGAAAGCTTCAGTTTGGTTGGATATGTGTTGGGGTCTTTTGGTTACCAGCTTAAAGCCCAGCATAAGTTCGGATCTTGCATTCTTGCGCGGTGTTTTGGGGTTTTTTATAAGAGAATCATGTCGTTTCGAGGGGTGTGCCATTTCGACAGGCTTTCCTTGGTTCCTGCAGCGCGCCGTTGGCGTCGTCCCGAACAACAAATTGGGCGTTTTTTTAGCTCTTGGCTCTAACCATTTACTGCGATTTCGAGCGAGATAGGGAAATTCCTCGTGCGGAGGTCCCTGGTTGTCTGCTGAGCCGCTACCCCACAGTTTCCCACCTTCTCAAATGTTTCCGTTAGGTTCTTAGAGATTTGTATGATTCTTGGTGAGGGTCGTAAATTCGAGGTTGTCTTTTGAGTTAACGCTCTGATTTTTTCCGTTTTTTGAGTGGCTCCGTGATACCTAGTTTTGTTTGCCGGCTGTGGAAATTTGGGAGTCTTGTTTGCACAGGGCTGTGCTGGTGCCTCCGTGCAGGATTGGATAGTGCCGATACGACAACTTCATCAAAATCTCGTCCTGGTTTGCTATTCTGCTCCTTCAAGAAGGAAAAGTTTGCTGTGTTCTGTGTTGGTTAGTCTTAGGTGTCGTCAAGTTGTATTAGCACACAATTAGAGAAGGAAGATGATCTCTGTAGGCTTGCACCCAAATATTGCTCCATACAAATTAATAAAAAATGATTGTGCAAGGTACAATAAAGTAAAAAAAATGGTTGTACAAGGATAAATATCATTGCTATAATTCTCAGCAAGAGTTAACTGTATGAACTGCACTATGTTGTGCTGATCTGCTGGATTATTTTTTACCTTGTCCATCCTACCGTTTCTCAGTACCGCATTCTCTTTTATCTAACTCAAAGTAATTCAATTTAAATTAGGTAATAGCAAAACCAAACTATGAGCTCAGGGAGCGGTGCAGACAATGGACATGCGAAAGAAGCAGCGCTATATGAGCAGCAGCTGTCCAAGGTGATCCTACATCATCTGGTTTAAGTATTTTTTTTCTTAGATGCAACTCAGTATTATTGTCAGACTTTTTGGGAGTTAATTGTTTCATTTACACTATCTTGCGCACAAATAGTTGTTGTTTTCTCATATTTATATTCTTTCCTTGTTAGATTGCTGAAGTTAGAGCTGCCCTAGGAAAACTATCAGGGAAATCTGCACTGTATTGCTCAGATGGTTCAATTGCGAGGTATCTGATAGCAAGGAACTGGGACGTGAAGAAGGCTACCAAAATGCTTATGAAAACCTTGAAATGGCGTTCAGAGTATAAGCCTGATGAGATCCGTTGGGTTAGATTCTCACCTATATGTCTCGAAAGAAATAGCACATCATGTACCATTGCGGAACTTTCTATTATGCCTTATGAATGATGCATTATTGTAATTAGTTTTGATGGAGCAGTATTTGATAAACAGTATTATTTAAATTTCTTGATATAGGATGACATATCAGATGAAGCTGTGACTGGAAAAAATTACCGATGTGATTATTTCGACAAGAGTGGACGGAGTATTCTTGTCATGAGACCTTCATGCCAGGTTTAACTGTGCTCTTTTTTCTACTTGTATCGAAATGTGCATATGTGTATGAACATAAGATTTAGTCATTCTAATTTTGATGTCCTGTTTTCAGAATACCAAGAATGCCAAGGGTCAGGTCAGGAATTTGGTATACTGTATGGAGCATGCAATCCTAAATCTTCCACCTGGCCAGGATCAGATGGTTTGGCTCATTGATTTTGCTGGCTTCGGGATGTCTCACTTATCACTTCACGTGACAAAGTTGACAGCAGATGTCCTACAAGGTCATTATCCTGAAAGATTGGGGGTGGCAATTCTGTACAATGCTCCCAGGTTTTTTGAGTCATTCTGGAAGGTATGACTTGTACAACTTATTTTGTGGGAGACTTTAAAACTGTGCAATAAAAAGGCTGTGTGCATCGCTTGATGCAGAGGCCAGGGTTTACCCCTATTTCGAAAAAAATGACTTGTACAACTTAGAATTATCTTTTTAATCTATTTTAAAGATCAGAACCTAGGAGTTATGTGTATTTATGTAGTGACTAAGCATGTTTCTGTCCTCCAGTTTGCATTAGACTGCCTATATAAGAAGCCACAGCGTGTTCTATTTTTCTTCTTAATATGGAATACATGTATTTGTTTCTTCATGATGTTCTCTTCTTCATCTTGTGGAGTTACTGTCAATGAATAGCAGTAATAGGATAAAAGGGAAGGAATCATCCTGTGTTGCTTAAAGTTTTTGTGTCCTATTTCCAAAACTAAGTTTTAGATATGAATGCAGATTGCAAGTCTCATTCTTGAGCCGAAAACAAGAAATAAGGTCAAATTTGTATACTCAGATGATCCTGAAAGCAGCAAGATAATGGAAGACCTTTTCAACATGGATGAGTTAGAATGTGCATTTGGTGGTAGAAGCCAGGCCAGTTTTAACATAACTGATTATGCTGCAAGGATGAGAGAAGATGACAACAAGATGCCGTTATTCTGGAGCCCTGAGAATTCTGCTCTTGCCTCGGAGCCCTATCTGATGAAGAACCATGGGTCCCAACAATGTAGCTCAGGTTTGAAGACCGAAGAGACTGCACTGGACAAGATTGAGGAAAAAACAGAGAATGTATCTGAAAAGAGTGAAGAAGTAGATAGTACATCAGAGGAGACGGAAGAGACTGAGGATGCATCTGAGGAGAGGGGACAGACTGAGATTTTGTCTGAGAAGAGGCGCGAAACAGAGGCTGACTCTGTAAAGGACGAAACAGAGACTAGATCTGAAAAGAAAGAAGAAACTGAATCAAGCACAGTTAAATTGACAACCTCATCAGGAGAAGGTATTACATCTTCAGATAAAGGTGGCAGTTCATCTGATCCGTGAAGCATCACCACGAAACATACATTCCATATGTTGATATGAGCTCCACCACAGTGAATTCCCACCGACAGAATGAACATGAGAAGTGATAGCAATCGTTTAACACAAACCAGGAAGTGCGTGACTTGCTCTGTAGTGGGCACCCTTGTGACATTATTCGAAGAACCTTTTGGCAACAGGAGGAACTTATAAGATGGTAAACGGCAATAAAATACTTTGTTACACTCAGTTTTCTAATGCTGTTGAGAAAATTTTCTAATCTGAAGTTATCTCTCTGTTGTTTTCTGAACTTTTACAAATTGAAATCGAAGTTTACTTCCTGTAGCCGCTTTCCTTGTATTGACTATGCTTTTAGCTGAAAGAAATACATATTTCTGCTGTTACTGTTTATGTCAAAACTCAAGGATTTGGCAACAACTTGTGTTTCTGCTAGAAGCCACCATTTACATTTCATCAGTTAGTAAGGAAAGTTGCTAGGCATGAAAGTTGAAAAAATTTCAGCCCTCCCACTACAAACATTTCTGACCCTCTATAGTATAGACAAAAAGTAAAATTCACTATCACAAGTCAAAAGTCATAGAAGCTGTGTCTCTGCGGTATGGGCAACGGTGACTCGCAGTGGATCCTGGAGTCCAGGGTAGAGTAGCCCTTCCTGATCTTGCTCCCATTATCTACATCAGCTTCGACCACGAAGACGCTGCAGACCGGCCGGTGGTCGGAGAACCTGTCCTCGCCCCTGATGTACTGCAGCTGCTCTATCCCCCGGCCGTGCCACAGTATTCGGTCACACCTACATTCACACTCGCAGAGATGTAAGTGTAACCGTCATTCAGTCAGAAAACCTCAGATTCAGTGTAGCTTGTTCTTTTCAGTACCACGCAGGTGTTCTTCGTTTCTTCTTTGATTTCGTGGTTTCCCCGGCATAGGAGTCGGTGTTCGGCTTGTATTTGTAGGTCGGCGCGAAGTAGATCTTGCCTTCCTTCCACCCTTTGAACACTCTTCCTGCCTGCCTCTCGATCATCAGCTGCTCATGAATAACCATCCATCTTGTCGGTCAGTCAGTTTTTCTTTTGTTTTTTGGTTGCCAAACCAGATGTTTTATTGCCGCTGTAGCATATAGTATAGTAGTATATCTGAAAAATTGCAGAGTCCATTTCATATCTGCCCACCTGATCGTTCTCGAGCAAGGTGTCCCAGTCGTTCTCCTCGAGCAACGCCTTGGTCTCGTCGTAGGTCAGCACCACGCGATAGTTGAGGTCCCCGAGCCAGATGATCCGGCTGGATTTACAGATAAAATCAGCATGACCAATTGCGCAAGCAGAGAATGTTGTGATTTAGTAATTTTGTCTTGTGTGAGCTGGAGCATAGTTAATTAATTACTCGTGGTCGATGATCTTCTCGGGGACCCGCTGGCCCGGCACCTTGCAGATGCGCGGGAACTGGGTGCTCTTGAGGATCTCAGCGACGTCGGCGTTGCGCCTGACCTCGTCGCCCTCCTTCTGGCCGGAGGCCAGGTGGCTGCACACGAAGCAGACGCTGGTCTGGTGCAGCGTCATGCTCATGGCGATGCAGCCCTTGTTGCCGAGGCGGCCCATGATGCCGCGGCCGACGGAGTCGACGCGGAGGTGGCCGATGTTCTGCACCAGCTCCCTCCGCACCCACACCGACAGGAAGATGCCCACCATCTGCTTGCTCGCGATCAGGCAGTAGTTCATCCCGCCGCCGCCGCCGCCGCCGACGGCGTCGAGTCCTCCTCCTAACGCGGTCGGCAAAGTCGTCGACGAGGAGGAAGAAGAGGGGTACTGGTCCGGCTCCTCGCCGCCGGACGACGAGGCCTCGACGCGGTAGATGAACTCCCGCATCTCCCTGGCCCGGCGCATCATGGTGGACGGGTCAGACATGCAGGTGCAGGTCTTGACGAGCGCGCTGTTGACGCGGTAGTTCTTGCTGAGCGCCTTGAGGGAGGGCTTGTGGAAGAAGAGCGCGCCGCCGCTGGAGGACTTGGGGATGGACGGCCCGCGGTCGCGGTCGCGGGCGGCGCCCTGTCGGGTCAGGGTCTGGGCGGATGTGGAGGTGGAGGTGGACGCGGCGGCGGATGACTCCGTGGGTGACAGCTCGTCGCCGGATGACTGCTGATCCTGTGGCTGCTGGTGTTGCTGGGGCTTGTTGAGGGCCTGGTAGATGAGCCCCAGCCATTTGGCCGCCGGCTCGTTGTCCTCCACCACCAGCACGTTGCCCGCGTTCAGAGGAACGATCTCCTGAAACCTGCCCAAATTTTTCACATGGTCAGCTGGTTGTTCCCGTCCCGTGTGAGAATGTGCAGAGTGCAACGGACGGATCGATCGGGAAATGGTGTTTACTACCCAAGGACGTAGATGTCAGGTAATCCTTCTATCTGGAGAAAATCTTCTAGGTTAAGGCTGCTGTTGGGAGGCTTCCCTCCCACGTTCCAGGTGCCTACGAACACCCTGCAGCAGCAACAACAACAACAATGTCATTTCGTGATAAATTTACATAGTATTCTCTTCCCCTCCCAACCAAACAGTTAGAGAACCCAAAGCATCAGACGGGAATTAGTTCCTCCTTGTTACCTGTATTCCCGTGTATCGACGTTCTGCCTGCTGGGCGAATCCAGGCAGCTCAGGGTCAGGCTCTCGATTCGCTTCGCGCAGTGTCGATCTTGACGCCCGGACGAGACGAAAAAGAAAAGAAAAAATTATCAGAACCGCAAAATGCACGTCCCCGGTGAGTCGGTGGGGTCACCTGAAACGCTTTTACGGACGATGGGGGACGCGTCCAAGAACTCCTCCGCCATCGTCGTGGCGGCTTCCGTCCTCTCGTCCAGATCGAAGACGATGTCCCGCTCCCGGCGCGAGGCCGTCCTCTTATCGGAGCTCCCCGTGCCGCTCCTCCCTTTCTTGCGGAAGATGTTGGACATGAAGGACTGCACGCGCGGTCCAAACAATCATCAGATACGGAGTAATAAATCCATTGTTAGATAAACCAGGCACAACATTATTATTGTCATGCATGGTGGTCTCTCTGTGCCGCCGGCGACGAGCTCCATCGATCTCACCTTCTTCTTCTTGCCATTCTTGACGAGCTCGTCGGCCGAGGCCGGCTTTGGGATGTCGCAGGGGACATTGCTGAGGTTGTGGTGATGGTTTGACATTCAGCCCGCGGTGAAAACAAGGTGACGGCGCGATGCATGGACACTCATCCGCCCCACCGCGATGTCGTCAAAGGCAGCTCCGCCCCGGCAGCAAGGCAAGGCAGGAGCGAAATGTGGAGTAGTGGGTGCAGGAAAGGAACAAAAGTAGGGGGGTGAAAATGGGTGGCAGGGAGGGAATTGTGTCCAGTCCAGCGAGGAGGGACTTCCAAAACGAGCGGGCGCCTGGCAATGCTAGATGGATGCCCCCCACCCTTGGTTCCTTGTTGCTGCTTGGTGTTTCCCTCATTTTATTTACAATTTTTTGTTTGGATTTAGCAGCTCAGATGTGAGCACTGTGATTTTCTAGATGGCATATCACACTCCTAGGATGCTTCTGGGTTTTGTTGGGGATATATTACTGTGTTTGATTATGAGCCGTGTTAAGAGTATGATGTGTGTATTAATGTCATGGATTACCTGCACAGATGCGTACGGTTCCTGGGACGTGTACGGTTCCTGGGACGTGGGGCGGTAAATAAAGTCTGAACAGGTCAAAACTATGAACATTACTCCACATATGATGTGCCAGTTGGGATTTTTTTATCACATGGGAGGACGGTTCTTGTTTGCATATAGCAAACTTCACCTTGGATCCATAAGTTTTATGTCACCGACTTTCCCAAGTTCAGACGCCACATGCTGGTTAATTTACGCGCCTCTAGATTGAGGAATATGGTTTATTAATCATTTCTTGTACTAGTACATATTTCTTTTTCTAGTTGAAGAGGCGCTTCCTTCTACGAAACTAGGCGGTTTGGACAAAATTAACCCAAACTTGAAACAAATTCACATACTGAACTCTTGCTGAAACTATTTTACCGGGCTAACCCTTTTTGCGGCACCGTGCAATGTGGCGCCGCACCCTGAAACACCACTTGTAAGCCGTGGCGCCGCACAGGCTAACAGTGTGACCTCGTGGGCCCTAGTTTCGTAAGTGCAGTGCCATGGGCTATAGCGCCACACTATTTACTGCAACTCCATCATGCGTGGCGCCGCACTTTAAAACTAGGGTTACCCCGCCGAGGCCTGGCCATCCCGACCCAACCCTCATTCATCTCCATCCCGAGCAAGAACACAATAGCGACGGCTGGTATCCTCTCTCAAGTCCCTCCGTCTTATTGGCCAAGTTAGAAGCTTCTTTCTGTGGATTTCGATCCCCCACAAGTTCCTATAGGTATTCTTCCCCATTTTCTTTGTTTTCACCCATTGAAATCTTGTTTTGACCCATACCTTGGAAACCCTAGGTAATAATGCAAGATGCATGGTAGATTGTTGTTGTATTGGCATAGCGGTTGGGTATTGTGTTAATGTTAGCATGGGTACCTATTGATTATGTTGACCATGGTATCGCTGTTGTGATTATCTTAGGAATGTCAAGAATTGTTTGTGTTCATCATGTAGACAAGGATGTCTTTTTGAAAGGTAATATAGAACCGTACCCAGATGAGCTTGACTTGGTGTTTGAGCGTACTCCAACCTATGTTGAGGTCTTGAAGCAATTGAGGATTGAATTGGAATGGATGAAGTCAAATGATGTTGTTGAGTTGGAGGAAAGACATAATGTGGGTTTTGGAATGCATATCCGTTGGAAGACCATGTGTATCTACTCCGAGTCCCGTTGAGTTGCATACAAGGAGGTGGTGGCCGAATCACTTAACAAAGCTTTTGAGATATTTTCCACCAAAAAGGTTGATAGTAATTTGCACTTAGACTTGAACTGTATTGCCTTCCCGTTGGATTCTAGGAGTCCTCCGTCCTTAAAACAAGAGCTATTGAGTGAACCTCCTTTGACTCAAACATTGGCCCTATTTCAAAGGAGCAAGACGAAGTATTGGAAGATGACAATGATGATTGTGGGCGCGATGTGAATGAGGTTGATATCCACGACAACAATGTTGGAGATTTGGACAAATATATTATGCAAGAGAACATGAACCGTTACATCTTGTATACTCGAGGCTATGCATCGGACTCGAATGATGATGGTCCTGAAGAAGAAGTTGACAAGGAGAGGTTCATGGCTAAAGAGGCCAAAGTCCACGATACCGTATTGGGGCGGGACCATCGGGTGCCTTTGATTTATGATCTTAGTCTCATAGATGAAGCCACGGTTGATGGTGGCAAGGGCGTAGTGCTTGGACCAAGGACAAGTTCTTACAAGGATGATAATCACGAGAATCATGGCATTTCTCGCGGATCAAGGTTCAAGACCTTGTTGGAATTTAAGCAATGGATTAAGGACTTCTCGGTTACGCATCATCATTCTTACACGATCGTGCACTTGGACGTGAAGAAGCGTTACATGGTTAAATGCGAGGAGGATGGATGTCCTCAGATTGTGCATGCAAGACCATTCAAGAGAGGTCCCTATTGGCACATATCTAGTTGTGTATCAACTCTCATGTCGAACTTACTCATGTTGTGATCTTTGACTATGTAAAACCCCTTAAGGAAAAAATTCCATGTATTAGGTGCTTCTATTAGGTGCAAAACTCAAACCTTGTGTTATTTTGCATGCGTTGTGGAATTTGTGTTAATGTCCTTACTTTAACAACCCTCGAAACATGCAAAAGTAAAGAAGGGTGCTACTGTTTCCTGGTTGTGCGGCGCCATGGAAGCTGGCGTTGCATAATGCAATGCCCCGGGTCGTGGCACGACACTTCTGGGGAGAAATATACAAAGAGAAACGGCAACTCGGGCAAGGAGGTGTGGCGCCATGGGTGGCGCCATTGCACCATGAATGCCATGGGCCATGGTGTAGCACCCCGGGTAAAACCGCTACTAGAAAATCGTTGTTGTTTTTATTATGTGCATCATCATGACATCAGCATGCATCTGTTTGCCTAAAACTATCTTTGTAAAAGCGTATTTTGTTTTCTAGATATTCCCCTTTTGTTCAAACCCAAAACCCTCGGTCCGAACGAATCTTCTATTTGTCTAAAAACAATTTACGAAAGTGTTTTTAAAATAAAAATAAATAAATAATTTTGTGGGGAGGCAGCCAAATGACCAGGCCCAAGGCCCAGTCAAAGGCCACCTACAACCCACTAGAGCAAACCCTAACCGGCTAACCCTAAACTACCTACCCCTACCCTAACCCTAGTCTTCACACCCCCACCCCGCCGCCTACTCCCTTCCTCCAGCCGCCAACCACCCCAGCCACGCACACCACAGTACACACACACACACACACACAACACCACGCGACACCGACACATGCCACCACCACACAGTGCACGCAACGCACCCACCCCGGCCCCGCTCCTGGCCCACCCCGCACGCGACCGAACTGCCCAGGTCACCCACCCCTTCCTCGCGATCTTCCTCTATCCATCGCTCTCCTCGCCGCTGCTGGCCCCAGACGCGCGCCCCGCTCCGCCTCTCCATCACTTGAGTCCCTCCCCGGCAAGCCGCATGCGCAGCGCCTCTCCACCAGAGGTTGCCGCCACGCCAGGAGCGAGCTCCTTCCGCCTCGCCTTACCTCAGTCGCTGCCGCCTGGCTCGCCACCGACTCCACGCCTCCGGCGTTTTCCTGACGGCCTCGCCGCGCCTTCCCGTGGCCGTCACCGCCCCGCGGCTCTCCTCCTCGCCTTCATTCCGGGCGCCTTTGCCTCATCTGGCCGCCGTCAGGCCGTCGACCGCCTCGCCGACCACCTCTGCAAGTGCCACCCCTCTCTGTTCCCGGCCTGTTGAGCCCCACGTCGCCTCTATCTCCCGAGCCGCCGCCGACCGTCTTCCGCAGCGGCGCAATACCGCTGCCCTGAGGTCGCCCGCCCTCTGTGCTCCACCGCTCGGTTGGCCACCGTCTTCTCCCTGTGCAACGCTGGATGTGTCCGCTTGTGACTTTCCTGCTCCTGCTAGACACGAGCGGCCCATGTCTCTGTAACTATCTACAATAATCAAGTTCCTTGCCCGTGTAAGGTTGTGGTTCACTTCATGTTCCACCTGCTTGACCCTTGTCAGCTCGTGAGAAGCCTCTGACCTCAACAAAATCCTTTGATGTTTTGATTTGCAGCATCTAGCAGCCCTACCACGGAGGGACACCTTCGATCGTGTCTGTGACTATAATATCTTCCCGGAGTCATGTACATGTCACCACCAAGTTCGAGGCCCCTAAGACCAACACCGCGATCGATGGTTGAGATGGAGTCAGAAAGCTTGAGCCCTCCTTCTACGTGGATCCTCAAGATCTTCTTCCCGGAACCCAAGACCCACGGGTGCGCTGTCACGGAACCGAAGCCGTAGATCGAATCAAACCCTCCGAACCAAGATCGCCGACCAATGTGTGACCCCTTTTCCGAGACCCCTATTTTTGGACAAATGATATATATACTTGTGCATATAAATTGACATGCTTGCATACATATGCGTGGTTTGGGGGCATTATGCCGATTCACCTCATAATGAAATATGGGGTCCATATGCGGGCAAATCTAGTCTAATATTGGCCCCATCTAAAATTGTGTAGCGAACCGGTGATATATTTTGCCTTGTTAAGCCAACATTTAAATTGTGGGGTATCTAAACAACTTAAACCATCTAATTAAATGTCGGAACCCCGGTTTCGCTTAATATTGCCTAATTGCATCGCATCTTTACCATGTCATGCATCATTCATGCATCATGCCCGATCTTTTGCCGTAGTATTAAATAGTGCATCCGGTGTTCTTCTAGTGTTTTGCTTCTTCACGGATTAGGCCGATGAGTTGATGCGAGAGTCGACCCGATCTTCGGATGAACCTTCGGCAATGTTTTCAGGCGAGCATTCTTCCCCTTTCTACCTATCTTACTTTTATAGTCTTTATTTTCTCCTGTTGATCTATTGCTACCTGTGATGCGATGCTCTAGATTTCGTTCCCGTGATACCCCTTGCAGCCATTAAATTGCCTTGGACACATCCTATTACCTGCTGTTTGGTAGATTGTCAGCCTTGCGAGTCGTAGTTGTTTGCGCAGGTGTTGCGTCGCGCCGTTGATGTTCCACAGTTGTTGGAAGACTGCCATATGCTTTATGTGGGAGTTGATCATGACTTTAATTACCGTTTAATAACTAAAATTGAAGTAAGTAAATAATGTAGAGGCACAGGTGGGCAATAGATGTTATTTGGTTTTTAACCGTCCACTTGTGTCCCGTAGGACCCCGAGTACTTAATACCTGTTCTTTGAATATTCGCACTATCCGCATGTGGGACCATGAATCCCCCTAGCCAGAGCTTGAGTCATATTTATTTCTTGGGGCCACAAAGTAGTTTGGGGCTTTATTACTATCTTGTACTTATGCCATGCTTTACTGCTTATTTACGATTGCTGTGGAGCTACCAGATCGTTTAGGAACAAATGTGGAATGTTTTGCGTATCGACAAGCCCACACTTTCGGGTTCCGGTCGTTTATACCATTGGCACAAACCTCTGGGTCCGTTTCGAGCCGCCAACTTCATGGTAGCTTGGTGGGGTGGCCCCAAATTTATATGAATCTTGCAATTGCTGTCGTGATGCCTCGTTGGGTTTTATTGGTTTTTCTCGAGGTTGATCGTATGTGTTGCTATTTGCCCCTGCAGGTAAAACTTTTCAAAGCCGTGTTCACGGTTATGGACGACTTGGCACAAAGATCTCGATCATAGACAACTATAACTAAAGTAGTGCTATAAATTTGACTTTATAATGACTAGTAATCAGCGTCACTATAATGGAATGGCTAAATAAAAGTGCCAACAATTGCTTGTTTGGGTTGACACCTGTTACCATTGTATCTGACTAGTAAGTATTGTAACTACAACGGAATGGCTAAATAAAAGTACCAACAACTGCTGGGTTTGGGATATCTCATGCTAATTATATCTGACTAGTAAGTGTTGCATCTACAATGGAATGGTTAACTAAAAGTGCCCACTGCTTATTATATCAGTATGACTATCTATACCTGACTAGTAATGGCTGCAACGATAACTGAATAAATAAAACTGCCAACTGTGTGAGTTCCTCGGTTGACTTCCTCGTTTGGTCTCGAGGGGGAAAAACCAGGATGGGTATGTTTGGTGGTAGAATCAGGTTGGTTCCGAATAGGTCTTTCTTATCCCTCTCTGATAGCCGACAGTTATCTCGAGTCTCTATAGGTTGTTTAGTGCATGCTCACGCCGCCATCCACCATACCTATGTAGGCGAGGACCGCCGAATTCTAGTCTCGCCGTGTACTGGCCTCAGTACTGACCTCTCTATTTTTCCTTTGCCCTTTGTCGGCACCCCTTTTGTTTAAGCAGGTTTTGAGATCGACGACGTTAGCAGGGTTACCCTTCTGGCTTGGCCTGGGCAGGGTTATGGACGCCATTGGTTATTCTTCAGGGCTCTTAGCTCAATTTGCATCTTGTCCGTACTCGGACGTTGTATTGTTTTTTTAAAGGTGATTTGGATCTTTGTATTATATATCTGTATTCTTGACTCATGGAGTCGTGTTGTATATATCTGTTCTGTGGGTTCCATCGTGGACTATTGTGTAATGATATTACTTTGTTTTCCACCCGCACGCAAGTGCCTGGTGGGCACCTTTGAATCGTTTCTATGCGGGTTTGGCGGAAATCGCTAAAACTTGCATAGGGTCGATTCTGAGGGTGTTACAGAGTGGTATCAGAGCGCAGCAGTTACGATACCCCACTGGTCCAGCCTGTAGGATAACCTAGCTAACGGACGTCATAGAGTGTCAAAACTATTTTGAAAAATCGGTTGGATAGATCTGATTAGGTCTGCTTTTACTCCTTACCCCTCTGCTATCCTCCTCTTACCTCTACGTGTTTTGAATCCGCTCTCTTATCTTTTCTTCGAGTCCAGGTATTCTCGTGGTGGGGTTTCCGTCGTACCTTCAGGGTTCACTTCTTTTCCCTTGTAACGGTGTTGCTACATCCGGTCCTCACGCTATTTGACGAATCTTCTTCTGTGTATCTTTTAGTGTACCAAAAAGTCACTAAATTTTTTCTTTGTATCTCCGGTGTTTTTGAATGAGCCGACTTCATCTGCATCAGGTCCGATGAAGAACCCGCATCACTCCTTTGTTTCCAAATATCATTTGTTAAGATCTTCAATCTAAATCTCGAGGATAGTTGCAAATTCTTCTATTCATGTACAGAGTAATGCTTTGGGTGCGGAATGGAGTCGCGACCATACCACTACTCTTATCATTCGCTTTTGTACAGGGAATAGCTGATTGATGCAATTTTACTCTTTCCATGGAAGTGAGAGGTGGCCTTATCTTTTTATACCTCTACCTTCGTCTTTGTTTCTCTGGAGTGTTCCCTCGACGAACGAGAACAACGAGCCCTTGTTGGTGGTGTCGCTGATTTCAAGATGAAGAAGGAACCCTTGTTAGTGGTGTCGCGAGGATCTACACGAAGTGAGAAGATTCAGGTCATCGGTTTTCTTCCCGGTACTAGGAGGCGGATCTCGAGGGCGAGATCCATTGTTAGTGGTGTCGAATTGTAGCACCCCGGGTAAAACCGCTACTAGAAAATCGTTGTTGTTTTTATTATGTGCATCATCATGACATCAACATGCATCTGTTTGCCTAAAACTATCTTTGTAAAAGCGTATTTTGTTTTCTAGATATTCCCCTTTTGTTCAAACCCAAAACCCTCGGTCCGAACGAATATTTTATTTGTCTAAAAACAATTTATGAAAGTGTTTTTAAAATAAAAATAAATAAATAATTTTGTGGGGAGGCAGCCAAATGACCAGGCCCAAGGCCCAGTCAAAGGCCACCTACAACCCACTAGAGCAAACCCTAACCGGCTAACCCTAAACTACCTACCCCTACCCTAACCCTAGTCTTCACACCCCACCCCGCCGCCTACTCCCTTCCTCCAGCCGCCAACCACCCCGGCCACGCACACCACAGTACACACACGCACACAACACCACGCGACACCGACACATGCCACCACCACACAGTGCACGCAACGCACCCACCCCGGCCCCGCTCCTGGCCCACCCCGCACGCGACCGAACCGCCCAGGTCACCCACCCCTTCCTCGCGATCTTCCTCTCCCCATCGCTCTCCTCGCCGCCGCTGGCCCCAGACGCGCGCCCCGCTCCGCCTCTCCATCGCCTGAGTCCCTCCCCGGCAAGCCGCATGCGCAGCGCCTCTCCACCTGTAGAGGCCGCTCGCCCCGCCGCCAGGAGCGAGCTCCTTCCGCCTCGCCTTACCTCAGTCGCCGCCGCCGCCTGGCTCGCCACCGACTCCGCGCCTCCGGCGTTTTCCTGACGGCCTCGCCGCGCCTTCCCGTGGCCGTCACCGCCCCGCGGCTCTCCTCCTCGGCTCCGTCTTGTCGCCGCGCGGACCTCATCGCCGACCACACTCGCGCCGGCACGCCTGCCGACCTCGCGCCGCCTCGCTTTCATTCCGGCGCGCCGCTATCTGGCACCGTCGCCGATCGACCGCCTCGCCGACCACCTGCAAGTGCCACCTCTCTGTTCCGGCCTGTTGAGCCCCACGTCGCCTCTATCTCCCGAGCCGATCGCCTTCCAGCGGCGCAATACCGCTGCCCTGAGGTCGCCCGCCCTCTGTGCTCCATCGCTCGGTTGGCCACCGTCGTCTCCCTGTGCAACGCTGGATGTGTCCGCTTGTGACTTTCCTGCTCCTGCTAGACACGAGCGTCCCACGTCTCTGTAACTATCTACAATAATCAAGTTCCTTGCCCGTGTAAGGTTGTGGTTCACTTCGTGTTCCACCTGCTTGACCCTTGTCAGCTCGTGAGAAGCCTCTGACCTCAACAAAATCCTTCGATGTTTTGATTTGCAGCATCTAGTATCCCTACCACGGAGGGACACCTTCGATCGTGTCTGTGACTATAAGATCTTCCCGGAGTCATGTACATGTCACCACCAAGTTCGAGGCCCCTAAGACCAACACCGCGATCGATGGTTGAGATGGAGTCAGAAAGCTTGAGCCCTCCTTCTACGTGGATCCTCAAGATCTTCCCGGAACCCAAGACCCACGGGTGCGCTGTCACGGATCCGAAGCCGTAGATCGAATCAAACCCTCCGAACCAAGATCGCCGACCAATGTGTGACCCCTTTTCCGAGACCTATTTTTGGACAAATGATATATATACTTGTGCATACAAATTGACATGCTTGCATACATATGCGTGGTTTGGGGGCATTATGCCGATTCACCTCATAATTAAATATGGGGTCCATATGCGGAAAAATCTAGTCTAATATTGGCCCCATCTAAAATTGTGTAGCGAACCGGTGATATATTTTGCCTTGTTAAGCCAACATTTAAATTGTGGGGTATATAAACAACATAAACCATCTAATTAAATGTCGGAACCCGGGTTTCGCTTAATATTGCCTAATTGCATCGCATCTTTACCATGTCATGCATCATTCATGCATCATGCCCGATCTTTTGTCGTAGTATTAAATAGTGCATCCGGTGTTCTTCTAGTGTTTTGCTTCTTCACGGATTAGGCCGATGAGTTGATGCGAGAGTCGACTCGATCTTCGGATGAACCTTCGGCAATGTTTTCAGGCGAGCATTCTTCCCCTTTCTACCTATCTTACTTTTATAGTCTTTATTTTCTCCTGTTGACCTATTGCTACCTGTGATGCGATGCTCTAGATTTCATTCCCGTGATATCCCTTGCAGCCATTAAATTTCCTTGGACACATCCTATTACCTGCTGTTTGGTAGATAGTCAGCCTTGCGAGTTGTAGTTGTTTGCGCAGGTGTTGCGTCGCGCCGTTGATGTTCCACAGTTGTTGGAAGACTGCCATATGCTTTATGTGGGAGTTGATCATGACTTTAATTACCGTTTAATAACTAAAATTGAAGTAAGTAAATAATGTAGAGGCACATGTGGGCAATAGATGTTATTTGGTTTTTAACCGTCCACTTGTGTCCCGTAGGACCCCGAGTATTTGATACCTGTTCTTTGAATATTCGCACTATCCGCATGTGGGACCATGAATCCCCCTAGCCAGAGCTTGAGTCATATTTATTTCTTGGGGCCACAAAGTAGTTTGGGGCTTTATTACTATCCTGTACTTATGCCATGCTTTACTGCTTATTTACGATTGCGCATGGAGCGCCTGTACTGTTTAGGAACAAATGTGGAATGTTTTCGCGGTATCGACAAGCCCAGTCACACTTTCGGGTTCCCGGTCGTTTACAGCCATCGGCACAAACCTCCGGTTCCGTTTGAGCCGCCAACTTCGTCATGGTAGCTTGGTGGGGTGGCCCCCTGAAATTTATATGAATCTTGCAATTGCTCTGTCGTGAAGCCTCGTTGGGCTTTTATTGGTTTTTCTCGAGGTTGATCGTGCGTGTGTTGATATTTGTGCCCCCCTGTAGGGTAAAACTTTCTGAAAGCCGTGTCCGCGGTTATGGACGACTTGGAGCACAGTATCTCGATCATAGACAACTATAACTAAAGTAGTGCTATAAATTTGACTTTATAATGACTAGTAATCAGCGTCACTATAATGGAATGGCTAAATAAAAGTGCCAACAATTGCTTGTTTGGGTTGACACCTGTTACCATTGTATCTGACTAGTAAGTATTGCAACTACAACAGAATGGCTAAATAAAAGTACCAACAACTGCTGGGTTTGGGATATCTCATGCTAATTATATCTGACTAGTAAGTGTTGCATCTACAATGGAATGGTTAACTAAAAGTGCCCACTGCTTATTATATCAGTATGACTATCTATACCTGACAAGTAATGGCTGCAACGATAACTGAATAAATAAAACTGCCAACTGTGTGAGTTCCTCGGTTGACTTCCTCGTTTGGTCTCGAGGGGGAAAAACCAGGATGGGTATGTTTGGTGGTAGAATCAGGTTGGTTCCGAATAGGTCTTTCTTATCCCTCTCTGATAGCCGACAGTTATCTCGAGTCTCTATAGGTTGTTTAGTGCATGCTGCGCTGCCGCTCAGTCCACCATACCTATGTAGGCGAGGACCGCCAAATTCTAGTCTCACCGTGTACTGGCCTCAGTACTGACCGCTCTCTTTTTCCTTTGCCCTTTGTCGGCACCCCTTTTGTTTAAGCAGGTTTTGAGATCGACGTCGTTAGCAGGGTTACCCTTCCGGCTTGGCCTGGGCAGGGTTATGGACGCCATTGGTTATTCTTCAGGGCTCTTAGCTCAATTTGCATCTTGTCCGTACTCGGACGTTGTATTGTTTTTTTAAAGGTGATTTGGATCTTTGTATTATATATCTGTATTCTTGACTCATGGAGTCGTGTTGTATATATCTGTTCTGTGGGTTCCATCATGGACTATTGTGTAATGATATTACTTTGTTTTCCACCCGCACGCAAGTGCCTGGTGGGCACCTTTGAATCGTTTCTATGCGGGTTTGGCGAAAATCGCTAAAACTTGCATAGGGTTGATTCTGAGGGTGTTACACGTGGGCATGGCACTTCTGGGGAGAAATAGACATAGAGAAGCGGCCACTCAGGCAAGGAGGTGTGGCACCATGGCTGGTGGCATTGTACCATGCGGCGCCATGGTTGGTGGCGTTGCACTTGTGCGGCGCCATGGGTCGTGGCGTTGCACTTTTGGGGAGAAATAGACAGAGAATGACGACAACTTAGGCAAGGAAGCGCGGCGCCATGGTACGTGGCATTGCACTATGCAGCGTTGTCCGCTGTGGCGTTTCACTTGTGGGGAGAAATAGACAAAAAGTAGCAGCTACTCGAGCAAGGATGTGCGGTGCCATGGTTGGTGGTGTTGCACCTGTGCGGCGTTGTCCGCCATGGCATTGCAGATATTTGGTGCCATATGCCATGGAGTTGCACCTTTGCGGCGGAGGAAGACCACAAGTTTATGACAGATGAAAAGTTCACACGAGAGCCTCACACGGCTAGTTCACACGACAAGTTTAGAATATCACAAGTTCACACGAAAAGTGCAGAAGTTCACATATAAGATAGTGCAGAAGCTAACAAGACCACATCTACTACCCACGGGTCGTCTTCCTTCCTCGTCCCCTTCATGCGGGAAGCTTCTTCGTGACCGGTTCCGCATCATCATATTCATCCGTGTATATCTTCTTGGCCTTGTCCATGGAAGGGTCCGGTGTGTAAGGTTTCTTGGATTTACTTGGCTTGAACATGTAGTTGGACCGCTCATGGACCTTATATCGAGCATATGTGCCCAACGTCATGTCGTCATTGGCACTTTCTTTAACTTGGGACTGTCAAAGAAGAACAATGTTGAGGACATGTAGTAATGCAATGCTTTGTGGGGATGCAATGCCACATACCATGGCCGGCAGGATGTAGAGTACCTCAGGGGCGACCTCCTCGTCCGTCGATGTAGAGTCACGATGGCCAGCAAGATCAGAGGGTGAGTTGGATCGTGACTGGGACGGTGTTGCCACCGTGGGGTCATGAAAAAACTAGCAAGTTTGAAATTCGCCTTATCCGTAGGGCCTACTTCTTAACAACAACCCTCCAAACAAACACTCTCCCTTTTCTCCACAAGGGTACATCTCAAAAGCTTCCTCGCATGCATCGACGGACTTCCTTACCTCCGTACGCTGTCATAGACAAAGAATAAACAAGTAATACAACCGTGTGAGGTGTGGAAAGGACCAACACTGAAAAAAACATTCGACATAGATTACCACAAAGTTGACGAAAGGAGAAAATGAGGTTTGTTGCCCTTCTCTGATCATCTTATTGTATTGTTCAGCGGCAAGCTCGTCAAATAGCAATGGCTCCTCTAGAATTTTTGCCTGAAAAGCTCGTGGGTATATCTCCACACGAGCATGGCCAAGAAACTAGGTGATGTAGTTGTTGAAAGCATCCTAACTAAAATCCATTTCTTACATTCATTTTGCTTTCTTATCCTCGATCACGCACTTCTTGAATTTGGCAATGTACTTGGCGTGAAGCTTGTCCCAATCCTTCTCCTTCCTCTGCTTCTTCCTATCCAAGTTGACAACAACAAATACTAGAGTGTTATTGGAGAAGCAGATTACATCACAAGTTGGAGGATGAAATCTTACCCATGGAGTTGTATGTCCGTGTCCTTCCAGTCAGGCGGGACAATCTGAAATAACCCAAACTGGGTCATGACACAATGTGGCTAGTGAACTCAACCGCTCACATGCATATCATGGAGTAATGCATTAGCCACAGACGTGCTTCTTCCATGCACTTAGGGTTAAGCAAATAGTCCTCCGGGACACCAAAGTTCCTCCTTGAACCGTATGGATCCCATGTCACCTGCAACATACCACACTCATGTCCAGTTAAAGATTATACATTCAAAACATAGAATTGATGACACCCTTTGAAATTACCAGATCCGGGTTATCGCATCAAACTCGTTGGTGTACCTCCTAGACACTGCCATAGGGTCACCTAGGGGTTCGGAGACCACGTCCCACTTGTAAGCCCACGTGGGGAGACGCAGATGGTTGTCGTCATCTACATATGCGTCATAATGCAACAATCTCGGTCGTCCAACTAGTAAGCGTTCCCAGCTCCACATCGATATAAGGAGCAAACAACCACCAATGCATGCGTCGGCCCTGCTCCTAAGACAAGCATCATCCAACAACACATGAAGTGAAACACCGTTTAGCAAGAACAATATTTTTGAGGTCATGTAGAGATATACCGCATTGAAAATAAAGTCATTACCTGATGGTACAACAAGGCCAACGCCACCGAATCCCAACTCAACTTTGATTAAAAAACGGTTAGCACCTCAAGCCAATGCCACTGAGCACGATCCCCACTGCTGTTAGAAAAGAGAGTCCTCGTGTTGATGAACCATACATACACATGAGTGTACAACATAATCGTCTCATCGTTAGTGTCCTTAGGGCATATCTTGAAATTCTATATGATCCAACTGAAAGTAGCCCTGACACTGACCCTCAATCTTTCCCCCTTCTTGTTTATAGCCTCAGGTGGATCCTTCCTAATAAGACTGACCATCTGCTCATGCCACCCTTTTGAATCTGTGCTAATACACATAGGCTTTCCCT
The DNA here is from genome assembly GCA_023614405.1 of Avena insularis. NCBI lineage: Eukaryota > Viridiplantae > Streptophyta > Magnoliopsida > Poales > Poaceae > Avena > Avena insularis. Next base: position 262,811,855 of record CM042695.1, read on the forward strand.
CAATTGGGAGTGCCAGGATAATCGACATGTCCTGCAAAGTCACCATAATCTCACCGGTCCTAAGGTGAAAAGTGTGTGTCTCCGGCCTCCACTGGTCGACAAGCATGGTGATCGCAGCAGGGTTGAAGTTTGGTGTCGACCGAGTGAGCATGTGGATAAAGGGGAGGATTCCTAGCTTCTCAATGTACGAAGTGTACCTCTCATCATAAGGCATCTTATTTGACGAGACCTCGTGATAGCTAAGTCGAAGAGGTAGAAGCTCTCGCAAACATACAATGACCAATGTTACATTTCCATCTCAACATAAAGATGGCTCCAAAAATCGCCATCTTTCTCCGCATTTAAACATTGTTTTTCGTCAAGAAATTGACATTATTCTCTCTTGATTTGATACTAATGACTAATTATTGCAAAGATATGAAAACCTTCCTTTGATTTATGTTGTGCAGGAAATCACAGTTTTATTGCGAAATCTGGAGTCATAAATGATGATTTTAAGGAAGTATTAACGACCAAGTATTCCTAGAGCTAATACCAGGCGCCAGCCAGCATAAATACCACTGGTACGAGTATGTCCTGCCCGTACCGCCCGACCATATGGGGTGGCGACAACTTCGTCTCGTCAAACCCTACAACTATCATGAAGGAACCTTTATATTTTGAGGTCCTAGACGCCGTGCAGAGGGCTGCCATTCTCAGATGTCATCACACCACCACCAAAGGAGATCCACACCATAGTTCATCCCCCATCCTCTCCATTATCCATAGCCATTACTTAGTACTTGAAATCTCCTTGTGATTCGGCGACCATTGTAAGAATACTCAATTTCAATCTAAGTATTTTGCACAATGTTTTCTATCCTTGATCTTATTGTTATGAGTGAGTACTCCTTACGGACTGGGGTTGGGGAGAAACCTCGCAGTGTTTATGTGCATCTAATCTATAGGAGAATTGTGTATTGGTTTGTAAGATGGATTTTTATTATTTGTTTCTTTGTCTCTTTTCTCGATCTTTCGACCTGTAGGAACCCAAGACCCCCGAGATTGATCAAGGCTTGAGGTGAGATATTTGTCTTGCGGCAATCTCATAGGAACCACAATGACAAAAAGGGTAGTACAGTCTTCGCTTACCGACCCATTCAGGATCACAACAACATCACCACTTAATGCTTTGATCTATGTTTTACACTTAATAATCGTTTGTAGCCAAGTCCTTTGCGGTACACTCGATTGGATCAAAAGACTATTGCTATGCTTGTGGCCTCGCAGGGGCTCTAGTATATTAGGATGTGTTGCCCACAAAAGATTATCTCTATTGAAACCTTACACATGACTGTGTGTCAACACCCGAATTTTTAATCCCAGATGCCTGTTATGCCATACATCGCAATCCCAGGATTACCATTTTTGCGAGACATAACAAATTTGATATCATAGTACATCATCCAATACAAACCATACATAAGGTCTTACACAAATAAAGGATCGTGTGATCCAGTCTTAATACAATTCAAGCAGCGGAATAACGTAATAATAACGATAGCATAGGCGAAGCTCCATCTTCATGGCCATAGGCAATGCTGACGATGGGAGATGATCCTAGTTGTCGTAACCTTCTAGTTGTCCGTCCTCCTAATATTCCTCTTCATAGTCTGGCCACGGGAATAGCCAGGGACAAAGCCATGAGTACTCTTTAAGTACTCACAAACTAATACTAACAAGTGAAGTGGTTTTGAGTAGGATACTAAGCTCTAGGTTTGTTTTGCAAAAAGCCAGATTTATCTCTACTGAGTTCAGAAGCAAAGAAAGCTAGTTGAAAGTTTTATAACACCTAAGTGGGGACTTGAATTTCATATCATAACCCTATTGTGGTCAAGTCAAGTCATGAATCATTTCATAAGTCATTTTCAAAACATCTAAAGACAAAACAGTATGGCCACTCCAACTATCCATAACCGCAGACGCGGCTATTCGAATAGTTTGACACTTTGCAGAGGTGGTACAATTTCACCAGAATATTCGATACATCCGTCAGGAACAATCCCAAATTAACCATACTCAGTATGTGGATAATCAATCATAAACTTTCAATTACATGCCCTAGTATAGGCACCTCTCCTGTGACTTTGGCGTCCCAACCATGACCAACTTTCATCTTGGGAACTGCACAGGTGGACAATCTTCACAAGGTAGCCGCAACTCGAACCTTGGCCACAAGGGAACCCATACTAAGGTATATAAATTTCCAGTCAAGCCCTACCAAAATTTTGGGTATTGTGGTTGTACGGTAAAATTGGAATGGTATCGCATCCAGACAACCATCGGTTTTATAAAGGGCTAAGGCTCTTTCCTTAACATTTTCATCATAAAAATCATCTGGAGTTCAAGAACACATGTTAAAACATTTCAATAGAATGACTCATCATTCTAAGGTTTTCATAACCATTTTCACCAAGTATTCCCATCTAAAGTTGTCAAGTTTTATGCTTAGCACTAGCAACTACAAGTGGGGGGTAAGTACTAATGAGGGATGGTAAACAAGTGTATCTTATCTAAGTTCAGTCTCATGCCTCAGGATGACATCAAGATTATCTAGCTTAGGCCAAGTTTTATGCTCTTTATGTTACCTTTAATAATCTTTCTAAGCTCTACAATTTATTAAGTAAACTTTAATAGAAAGATTTGATAAAGAAATAAAACACTAAGCTTGCAAGTAAAACTAGGATTTGGTATCATCAAGGGGTATAATCACATATGCTTAAAGCATCTAGTTTGCATAGTATCATGCAAGTTTTAGCTTGCCAAGTCATCTGGTAGTATTAGTCTTGCCTTGTGCAGAGCAGTGGTTGAAGTTCTCCTCGGCTTCTTCCTCGTAGTATCCTCCTTCCTCCTCGTATCCTTGGTTGGCACTAGCGTATATAAATAAATACGAGGTACACAATCACCAAACAATACTTAACTACTTTGACTTATCACACCAAGGTTTTGACAAGATGATACAGGATCATCACAAGCATTACAATCATTAAGGCAAATAGTTTTATTTCCTTTATTTTATAAAAGTAATTTCTACTCATTGAAAAAAAATACTTAAGATTTAATATCCTCCAACTAAAATATGGGATCATGTTGACACATGTCATCACCATATATTTCAGTACATGGGAATGTGATTTAAAGTGGTGTCACAATTTAATAAGGTTTAACCTTTTTATTTATTTAACTAAAGTGACTAGAATGGCCTATGAGGCATTCTTTTATTACTTGACCATTATTTCTGCAGGTAAACCTATATATTTTTATATATTCTGAAAGGTATGGTTAAATGCGATTTTTGAGAGTTGGAACCAACTCAAAAGCTTTTATGGTTGAATTTTGAAAAATGTTTGAATGGAGAAAAGCTTCGGCCTTGTTATTTTTACCATATCTGATCTACAAATCCAATTGGTTTGAATCCAATGGGCTTGGATTAAGCATTCCAGCACCTTTCTAACAAAATTGGTTTCATGCATTTTGGTTTCGTGAATCGAGCTGGGTTGATTTTTGAATCTGGGTACAGAACTGAGTTTGAAACTAAAAGAATAAACCTAAATTTGAATTACTGGGTCGCGCGGGATGTTAACTAGGCCGGCCCACTACGCACAGCGCGCGCGGGCTGGTTAAGTGGCTGTCCCCACTCGTCATTGAGACAGAGAGTGGCAAAGCGGTAAGGGGTGATCTAGGCCGTAGGATTAGAAGCTAGATCTATGGTTGTGGTTCATCGTCCACGTCTGAACAGGACGCGACGAGCACGAACCCTAGCGCAGCCAGTGGGGGTCAGTGGTGGCTCACCGAGGCTCCGGCGATGGTCGATGTTGGGGGCGAACGACAAAGTCGACGACGACGATCCTCCTGGTACTAGCAGCTTCTCCTGGGGCGGCTCCAATCAACGACGCCCTTCTCCTCCAGCAGCGACAAGCTCTGGTGAAATTCTGGCGATGTGTTGCTCGCCTTGCTCCGGGAGTGAGGTGGGGTGGTTCTGAGAGAGAGGGGAGTGAGATGGTGTGAACAATTCGTGCTGGGGTGGCCTCTATTTATAGTGCCAGAAGGGGACCGACGGGCGCGGGCTGAGCTCATCGTGGTCGTCATCACAGCGATCTACTGGCATGGGCAAATGTAGGGGACGGTGCTGTGTTCCCTAGCTAAGCTCAACGGCATGGTTACACCGGCGTCGGCGGTGCGAGATGGTTGGAACGTCATGGCGCTCTGAGCGGTTACGACGATAGTTTTAATGGTGCACAACGTCTACGGTCCGTGCGGCAGCGAATGGGCATGTCTGCGGTGTTGCTGGGGTGGTGGCGATCCTGCTTGCACGTGGCGAGGGCGGTGCACGCTCCGTGGGCTTGTGTCGCGAGTGACGCTCTGGCGCGCTCTCGGCACGCTCGCAGAGAAGCTGGGCGCACTCTGTGTGGTCCAGGGGCTGGCAGTGCTCAAGGCTTGGACAAAGGATGACGGTGGACGGTGGAGAGTGTCCCAGACATGGTTCCTAAGCTTGGTGCTTCTCCTAGCTTGCTTCGACCATGGGGTGGCAAGTTAGGCTCGACATGGTCACCATTGATGGCTATGGCAAGCTCACAGTGGTGCTAAAGCTTGTTAAATGGGCTAGATGATCTATTAATAGCTTGCTGTGAACCAGAGAGGGAACAAGTTAGGCCAAATTCACTGCTCACTATAGTGTTTGATGTTTGTTTGTTTTGTGTTTGCAAGGTGTTTGATGAAATGGCCGAAAGAGATTCAAATTTGAATTTTTGATTCAAACTTGGTGGGTGTGTTGTTTACACACTAGGGAGTCTCTGATTAGTTGTATTGGTCAAGGTGCACTGGTTTGGTTGGGTTTTGAAAATGTGTGATCTTCACATATGTTATAGATTCAATTTTTAAATGTCCTTTGAATCAAGTTGCCAAAAGTTTCTGCAAGTTTGAAAAGTGGGCTTTGATTCACTTTTACTTGGTCTAGCAAGGTGTGAAAAGAAATGGAAATGTTTCTGTTTGAAATCTTGGACTAGAAACACTCAAAGTGGCCTAGTGAGCAAGATTTGCAAAAATACCATTTGCTTTATTTGGTTGGTTTTTGATTTTCTCTTGATTTGTTTCTACTTGGAAATGTTTTAGATGATGTTGTTTTCATCTTTAAACCATTCCTTGCTATTTAGAACAATCACACAAGTCCATTCATGCATTCATACAATCATCACATTCACACATGCATTCATATTGATTTGATTAACAAAAGTTTTTGTTAACCCTAATTTTGGTGATTGGAATTTGATAATCATTGTTCAACATTTTTGGGATGTTACACTGTGCTTATTATTATCCTTTATCCCATATGATGTGCAGATGCAGGTGGATCTTCAACCCTGGCCTATCTCCATCCATTGATTGAACCCACAATATAAAGTAAACTAGATTGGTCCGATAAACAAAGGTAAAATTGAAAAAACAAAGTCTTGTAGACGTGTCCTTATTTTTATTCCTATTAGTGTTGTTTCCCAAGATTCGATTAAACCTAGGTCTACTAGGGAAAAATCTACTATACCTCATTCGTAATCCGGATCGAAGGTATCAACCCTTTTTCTGGCGCCATTGCCAGGGAAGCAATTCTCTATCCTGGTGAGGTCACTAGAGACCTTGTTTTTAGATTTAATTTTTGTTTTAGTTTATTTCTTGTTATTAGTTTACTTTCTTGTTATATATTTAGAAACATAAAAAATAGTTACTTATTTATTTGTTTATCCTACTTTAAAAATACCAAAAAGGAAAGAGCCATGTCTCAAAAGAAACTTGGGGAGTATGCAACTCCTACTGATGATTTTATTCGTGCACCTATTACTCATCCCACTGTTGATGCGGAAACATATGAGATAAATTCTAACCTTTTGAGTTTGGTTCAGCAGAACCAATTTGGAGGCTTATCTTCTAAGGATTCAGGTTTGCACCTAAATACATTTACTAAAATTTGCGACATGATGCGTATTAAGGTTGTTGATCCAAATGTTGTTAAATTACGATTGTTTCCTTTCTCTCTTAGAGGAAAGGCTAATGACTGGTTGCTAGCTCTACCTAAGGGCACTATCACATCTTGGGGAGGAATGTACTAATCTCTTTATGACTAATTTTTCCCCTAGCCAAAACTATGCAACTAAGATCCAATATTACAAGTTTTAGACAAGAATACCACGAGCCACTAGCGCTTGCATGGAAAAGAATGAAAGAAGCTATAATGAACCATCCTAGTCATGAGATGGAATAGTGGCTAATATTGCATTTATTTTATAATGGCCTTAACCCAATGTCTAAGTCTATGCTAGATACAGAAGCAGGAGGGACAATCATGGGAAAGCAGGTGAGTGTTGCAAAGAATTACTTGATGATATGCAAAACAACCATGCTCAATGGCATGTGGAAAGTACCTCAAAAAGGGTGAATTCAATCACCAAGGTAAACAATGTAGAGCTTACTACAAAGGTAGATGAGTTACTTAATATAGTAAAGAGTAAGGAATATATCCAAGTTAATGATATCTCTACCGATGTTAATGATGTCAATTTTATAGCTCGTAGTCCTTATAATCCTGCATGGAAAAATCAAAATTTTGCTTTTCAAAAACATTATTGTAATCCTGCAGGAGCTCCTTATAATAACTATGATAATCATAATGGAGCAACCCATGTCAATTTCTTGTTTGAACATACTGTTAGAAATTTTATGCAAGTTCAAACCAAGCAAAATAACATGCTTATTAAAATCACGAAGAACCATGAACTAGTATTAGTAAATTACCTAATCAAGTCATTGCAATTAGAGATGATCTGCAGGCTCTACAGGAAAGGACAAAGACCATGGAGACTCAATTGGGAAAGGTAGTCGAGAGCCAAGCTCTCATACTTGCAAAATTTGCTGGAAAGCCCGAGCTAAATCCGGTGGAAGACGTCAAGATGATAAGGGTCAAAAATAATTAAAGGAAGCCTAAAGAGCTAGATTATAGCAACGCACTAACACCGAGTATACCGTGGAAGATCTACTAAATATGATCACCGTCAAGAATCCCGGTATTGAAAAAGGTAATGATGCTCAACAATTTATACAACAAGTAGCATCTAAAGTTAGAGAGTTAGAAATGGAGTATAAAAGACTAGATGATAAGATACCTGCTAAGCTGGATGATATATTTGAGCCGACTATCAAAATTAAGGTTGGGATTAATGAGATATCTGCACTTTGTGATCTTGGTGCAAGCGTCTCAATGATTTCCAAGAGCCTATTCGATAAATTAAATTTAGGGCCATTTATAACTACTGAAATGAGACTCCATCTAGCTGATTCTAAATATAAGCAATATGTTGGGATTAAAGAGAATATAGTAGTAGGAATTAAAGGCATCCCCACACTTATCAGTCTTGTTATAGTGTACATGCTCGAAGATCCCATAGCTCCTATAATTCTAGGTAGGACATTCCTAAGAACTATTAAAGCCTTAATCAATTTTCATGAAGGGAATGTGAGAATAGGACTACCATCTAGAGATCCTTTTATAGTCCACTTTCCTAGGAAGAAGAAGGCCAAACCTAATAATGATGATGTCGGTATAATCATGCTGAAAGCTAATTACTTTGGAGTGGGTGTTCCACTCACAAAACTTAAATGATCACCATCTGGGTCAAGCTAATTGACCTTAACTAGAAGCGCTTCATGGGAGGCAACCCATGTAAAATAAAAGTTTTTATTCTTGTGTTAGTTTTGTTTTGTTTTGTTTTGTTTGTTTTTAATAAAGGGTGTTCAAGAAGACCTATAAAGAGAGGAGAAGAAAATAAGGTAATCCTTGATTTTATATTTTTCTAACACATGGCCTTAAGGTATTGCTGTTTTTACAAAGCCTAATTGTTGTTATTTTGCCTTTTGTTAAGACGAGCAAAGGCGCGTGAAGCTACTAATCAAATTCCTTACATGTCGCAACCACTTGTATGGTGGGAAATACCCGTACCACACCGCAACATCGGAAAATAGAAGTGCTGATTTTTGCCGTAGGACATAGTGTCAACACCTGGATTTTTAATCCCAGATGCCTGTTATGCCATACATCGCAATCCCAGGATTACCATTTTTGCGAGACATAACAGAATTGGATACCATAGTACATCATCCATTACAAACCATACATAAGGTCTTACACAAATAAGGATCTCATGATCCAGTTCTTAATACAACTCAAGCAGCGGAATACGTAATAATAACGGTAGCGTAGGCGAAGCTCCATCTTTGGGGTCACAGGCAATGCTGATGATGGGAGATGATCCTAGTTGTCGTAACCTTCCCGGGGTCCATCCTCCAGGTACTCCTCTTCATAGTCTGGCCACGGGAATAGCCAGGGACAAAGCCATGAGTACTCTTTAAGTACTCGCAAACTAATACTAATAAGTGAAAGGGGTTTTTGGTAATAGGACACTAGGCTCTAGGGTTGTTTTGCAAACGCCAGATTTATCTCTACTAAGTTTGTAAGCAACGAATGCTAGTTAAGGTTTTATAACACCTAAGTGGTAACTTGTATCTCATGCCACAACCCTGTTGTGGTCAAGTCAAAGTCTCAATTCATTTCACAAGTTCTTTTGAAAACATCTGACGGGGAACAAGATGGCCACTCTAATCGTCCATAATCATGACGCTGCTATTCAATAGTTTGACACTGCAGAGATTGTACACTTTCACCACAACATTCGATACATCCGTCAGAACAAATCCTGAATTCACCATACTCAAGATGCGGATAATCAATCCTAACCTTTCAATTACACGCCCTAGTATAAGCACCTCTCGTGAGTTTGGCCTCCCAACCATGACCAACTGTCATCTTGGGTAATGCATGGTGGACAATCTTCACAAGGTAGCCTCAGACCTTGGCCATGAGGGAACTAATACTAAGGTATATAAGTTTCCAGTCAATCCCTACCCAATCTTCGGGTATTGTGGTTGTACGATAAAATTGGAATGGTATCACATCCAAACAACCATCAGTTTTATAAAGGGCTAAGGTTCATGCCTCAACGTTTTCATCATCAAAATCATCTGGTGTTCGGAAACACATGTCCAAAACATCTCAGTAGAATGATCCATCATTCTAAGGTTTTCATAACCATTTTTCCACCAAGTATTCCCATCTAAAGTTGATCAAGTTTTATTCTTAGCACTAGCATCTACAAGTGGGGATAAGTACTAATGAGGGGTGGTAAACTAGTGGAGTTTCAACTAAGTATAATCTTATATATTAGGATGATATCAAGGTTCCTAACTTAGGCCAAATTTTATGCTCTTTATGCAACCTTCAACTATATCTTTCTAGAATCTACAAGTCACTTGAGTACTCTCTAAGGAAGTAGCTTTGATAAGGAAATAAAATAGAAAGCTTGCAAATAAAACTAGGATTGGGTTATCAAGTGGGTAATATCACATATGCTTAAGGCATAACAAGTAAGGGTTTGCTTGTATCAGTAGAATATCTTGCAAGGGTTATCTTGCACATTCACTAGTAGTATTAGGCTTGCAAGTATTGGCTTGCACAGTATTAGTATAAGCTTGCCTTGTGCAGAGCAGTGGTTGAAGTTCTCCTCGGCTTCTTCTTTGTAGTATCCTCCTTCCTCCTCGTATCCTTGGTCGGTACTAGCGTCTATAAATAAATACGATGTACACAATAACCAAACAATACTTAACTACTTGCAATAATCACACACAAGGGTCCTATAGATGATCCAGCATCATCACTAACATTACAAGATTAAAGCTTGGTTTAATTCCTTTTATTTTTAGAAAAGTAATTTCTACTCATTGAAAAACTACTTAAGATTTAATATTCTCCAAACCAAATATGGGATCATGTTGACACATGTCATCACCACATGTTTTAGTCCATGGGAATGTGATTTAAAGTGGTGTCACAATTTAATAAGGTTTTACCCTTTTATTTTAATTAATTAAAGTGGCTAGAAATGCCTATGTGGCATTCTTTTATTACTTGGTCATTATTTCTGTAAGTAAACCTATATATTTTTATATATTCTGAAAGGTATGGTCAAATGTGATTTTTGAGAGTTGGAATCAACTCAAAAGCTATTGTGGTTTAAGTTTGAAAAATGTTTGAATGCAGAAAAGCTTCTGCCTTGTTATTTTTGCCAAGGGTGATCTACAGATCCAAATGACTTGAATCCAACGGGCTTGGATTCAGCATTCCCAGACCTTTCTAACAAAATTGGTTTCATTCAATTTGGTGCCCTGAATCGATCTGGGTTGATTTTTGAAACTGGGTACAGAAGTGTGTTTGAAATAAAATGGAAAAGGTTTAATTCAAATAACTGGGCTGCGCGGGAAGTGATACTGGGCCGTCCTGCTAAGCGCAGCGCTTCCGCGGGCTGTTTATGTGGCTGTCCCCACGCGTCAGTGAGACAGGGGGTGTGTGAAATGGTATGGGGCGATGTGGTGCGTTCGATCTGGTTCTAATCCAACGGCTGAGGGTCATCTTCGACGTTGGGCAACGCCGGCGAGACAGAAACCTAGCGCGGCCAGTGGGGGTCGTTGGGGGCTCACCGGGGTTCAGGCGAGGGTCGGCGAGGCGGGCGAACGACGAAGTCGACGACGGCCAACCTCCTGGTACCGGCAGCTTCTCCTGGGGCAGCTCCAATCGCTGGCTCCCTTCTACTCCAGCAGCGGCGGGCTCCGGTGAAATTCCGGCGCTATGCTGCTCGCCTTGCTCCGGGAACGGGGTGGAATGATCAGTGAGGAGAGGGGAGTGAGATGGTGTGCTCAATTCGGCTGGGGGTGGCCTCTATTTATAGTGGCGAGAGGGGACCGACGGGGCGCACGGTGAGCTCGGCATGGTCGATGGTACACACGGCTATCGGCATGGGCAATGGTAGGGAGCGGTGCGGTGCTCCCTGGCGATGCTCAACGGCCTGGTGGCGAGAAGTGGGGCGGTGCGGCTTGGTCGGAACGCGACGGTTCTCTGCGCGTGCCCGGCGGAGATTTTAATGGCGCACAGCGCGCATGGTCCGCGTGGCGGCGAACGAGCGTGTCTGCGGTGTTGCTAGGACGGTGGTGATCATGTATGCACGCGACGAGGGCGGCGCGCGGTCTGTGGGCTTCGATCGAGCGTGGTGCTCTGGCGCATGATCGACACGGTTGACAGAGGCACGGGCGCAGCGTTCCTGGGTGTTGTGTTCGACGTCTTCGAGGCAGGGCTGGTCAAGAGGGGGCGGTGAGGCATGGGTGATCTCCCAAACAAGGTTGGCACGGCTAGTTTCCTTCCTAGCTTGCTGTCTCCACTGGGATGGCATGGTGAGCTTCGGCTGGTCACCATTGATGTCATTGCCTAGCTTACAGTGATGCTAGTGCTTGGGTTAGCTTGCTAGATGATCTACCGAGATGGTTGTGAGCTAGAGAGGGAACAAGTTAGGCTTCAATCACTGCTCACAATAGTGTTTGGATTTTGTTTGATTTGTGTCTGCCAAGTGTTTGATGAAATGGCCGCAAGAACTCAAGTTTTGAATTTTGAAAAGATTTTTGGTGGGTGTGCTAGGTTGGTGCTGGTTAGTCTGCAGATGCTTGGGTTTTGAAAGTTGAGCTTGTTTGAGTGGTTTTTGAAAAAGTGGGATCTTCCCATATGATAAAGATTCAATTTTGAATTGTCATTTAAACCATGCATTTGAAAGTTTTTGGATGATCACAAAGTGGGCCTTGATACCTTGTTATGAGTACAATCAAGGGGTGCAAAGATCCAGAAAAGTTTCTGTTAGGTTCTGAAAGTTTGAGACAGCCAAAGTAGGCATGGGAGTTAAATTGGTCAAAATGACCATTCCCTTATTTTATTTGTTTTGATTTACTTGTCTTTGGGAAAAGTGTGGGAAATGTTTAGATGATGTTTATTTCACCTAAGCATCCATTTACAAGCAAAGGAACACACAAACAAGTTGGTTCAAAAGAATTTCAAATGAAATGCATACACATATGCATGCGTTCATAATTTTATTTAGAAAAGTTTTTGTTAACCCTAATTTTGATGCTTAGAGTTTGATGATCCAAGTTTAGTATTTTTGGGATGTTACAAACGTTCCCCCCTTAAACAAAATCTCGTCCCGAGATTTGAAAAAGGACGAAAAAGATTACCTAGGATTTGAAGAGATCGGGAAACTCCGTCCTGATGTGATCTTCGCGCTCCCGGGTAGCTTCATCTTCTGTGTGGTTGCTCCACTGAATCTTGAGAAACTTGATGCTTCGGGTTCGGGTAGTTCTGAAAGCTTCTTCCAAAATACGGATGGGTACTTCGGGATAGGTTAGGTCATCCTTGATCTTCATGGTCTGGTGGTCGATGTTCTTGAACACTTCGGTCTTCTCTAGGACTTTGAGACACTTGCAAAGTAACGAGATATGGAACACATTGTGTACTGCGGACATCTCTTCGGGTAGTTCCAATTGATACGACACTTCTCCTCGCCCGTTCAGAATCTTGAAAGGTCCGATATATGTGGGGGCTAACTTTCCTTTGAGTTGGAAACGCTGCATTCCCTTCAATGGCGACACCTTCAGATAAACAAAATCTCCTATGTTGAAGGCGAGGTCTCGACGTCTCTTGTCGGCGTAACTTTTATGTCTGGATTGGGTCGTCTTGAGGTGCTCACGAATCCTGTGAACCTTATCTTCTGCTTCTCGTAGGATGTCGGGTCCGAAAATCTGACTCTCTCCTACTTCCGACCAGTTCAAAGGGGTGCGACACTTTCTTCCATACATAAATTCAAATGGGGCCATTTGCAAACTGGCTTGATAACTGTTGTTGTATGAAAATTCTGCAAACGGCAGACAGTCTTCCCACTTGGATCCATATTCTAACACACATGCTCTCAGCATATCTTCGAGTATTTGATTTACTCGCTCCGTTTGTCCATCGGTTTGAGGGTGATACATGGTACTGAAATCTAGGCGGGTTCCTGAACCTTCTTGAACTTTCTTCCAGAATCTCGAGGTAAACTGAGTTCCTCGATCAGATACAATGTTCTTGGGGACTCCATGCAAACTAACTATTCTAGCGATGTACAACTATGCTAGCTTCGAACTCTGATATGTGGTCTTGACGGGCAAGAAATGGGCGACTTTGGACAATCTGTCCACTATGACCCAGATAGAGTCATTTCCCCTACTAGAAGTAGGCAGTCTAGTGATAAAGTCCATTCCAACGGAATCCCATTTCCATTTCGGAATCTGTAATGGTTGCAACAATCCAGCGGGTCTTTGATGTCCTGCCTTGACTCGCTGACATATGTCACACTTGGCGATATAGCATCCGATTTCTCTCTTCATCTTATGCCACCAAAATTGCTCTTTCAAATCTTGATACATCTTCGTTCCTACGGGGTGGATAGAATAAAGAGTATCATGAGCTTCCTTCAAAATAACTTCTTTCAACTCAGAATCTGCTGGTACACAAAGGCGTCCTTTGTACCACAGAACTCCTTCTTCGTCTTCGGTTAATCCGGGTACTTTGCCTGTACTGATACGACTCTTGATTCCGTCGATACTAGCATTTCCTTCCTGCGCCTCTTTGATCTGACTGATCAAAGTGGGCTGGAGTTCTATGCTAGCCAAAAATCCTTCACTCACTAATTCTATTCGAAAATCTTCCATTTCCTTGTGCAGGCTTGGTTGCTCCTTCAAAATCATGGAGTTCAAGCGGCACGACAATCTGCTAAGGGCATTTGCTACCACATTGGCTTTACTAGGGTGATAGTGAATGTCCAGGTCGTAATCCTTAATTAGCTCAATCCATCTCCTCTGTCTCATATTCAGCTCCTTCTGAGTGAATATATACTTCAGGCTCTTGTGATCCGAATAAATCTCGCAACGATTTCCCATCAGGTAATATCTCCATGTCTTCAGGGCTAGAACTACGGCTGCGAGTTCGAGGTCATGGGTTGGGTAATTTTTCTCATGTTGCTTCAATTGTCGAGATAGATAATATATAACTTTGCCTTCTTGCATTAGCACACATCCGAGACCGATCTTGGATGCGTCACAATACACATCGAAGGGCTTCGTGATATCCGGCATGATCAAGATTGGGGCTGAAATCAATCTCCTCTTGAGTTCTTGAAAACTCGCTTCACACTTGTCGGTCCATTCAAACTTCTTGTCCTTCTTCAGTAATTGGGTCATGGGTCTAGCGATACTCGAGAATCCTTCTACGAACTTGCGGTAGTATCCCACCAATCCGAGAAATGCACGAACTTGGGTTTGGGTGGTTGGGGCTTGCCAATCTTTGACATCTTTCACTTTGGCAAGGTCAACGGCAATTCCTTCTGCTGATACAATGTGACCGAGGAATCCTACCTCCTGTAACCAGAATTCACATTTGCTAAACTTGGCATACAACTGATGTTCTCTAAGGGTTCCAAGAATGGTCCTTAGGTGTATCTCATGTTCTTCTTCTGATTTGGAATAAATTAGAATGTCATCGATGAAAACAATGACAAACTTATCCAGGAAGTCCATAAAGATCTTATTCATGAGATTCATGAAATAAGCGGGGGCATTGGTTAATCCAAAGGACATAACGGTATACTCGTATAATCCATAACGGGTGGTAAAGGCAGTCGTTGGAATATCCTCTGCGCGAATCTTGAGTTGATGATAGCCGATCCTAAGATCAATCTTAGAAAACACTTTGGCACCGGTCAACTGATCAAACAAATCTTCTATCTTGGGCAAGGGGTACTTGTTCTTGATGGTGACATCATTCAACTTCCGATAATCCGTACACAAACGGTTACCTCCATCTTTCTTGTCCACAAACAAGACAGGTGATCTCCATGGTGACGCACTTGGTTGAATCAATCCAATTTCCAGCATGGCATCTAGTTGCTTCTTCAGTTCTGCTAGCTCCGACGGGTTCATACTATATGGTCTCTGGGCTATGGATCTAGTTTCGGGGATTAGTTCAATGATAAACTCGATATCCCGATCTAGGGGCATACCGGGCAAAACATCTAGAAATACATCGGGGTATTCACAGACTATCCGGACTTGGTCAATGGTAGGTTGGGCTATACTCTTGTTGCATTTGTATTGGCGAGGTAAGGTTTCAGATATATGCTCGATCGATATTCCTACAGATTGGTCATGGTGATTGCTTTCTGGCACAATCAATCCTTTATGTTTGGACATCCAATCCATTCCTAGTACTACTTCCAAACCTTTAGTTCCGAGTACTATTAGATTAGCATAAAAATCTATGCCATGGATTCGAATAGGGATGGCTTTGCAAATTTGCCTAGCCTTGGTGGTTGATCCGGGAATTTAAACAATCATGACATGCTTCAATTTGGTTGGTTGAATTTTACTAGTGCATGCAAATTCTTCGGTGACAAATGAATGCGATGCACCAGAATCAAACAACACTCTTGCAAGTACTGAATTAACAGAAAACATACCCAGCACGACGTCTGGCGCTTCCTGAGCTTCTTCAGCATGCATGAGAAAAAAACGACCATTGAGGTTGAGTGAATTCCCTGGGGCAAATCTTTTTCCTGGCTGAACACGACGCTGCTGCTGAGCTGGGGCATTAGTATTGGGGGCTGTGGCATTCTTCTTGTTTGGGCACTCGTTGGAGTAGTGACCCTTATTTCCACAGTCATAACAAGTCACTTGCGACTTGTCCTTTGCTACGACAGGCACAACATTGCTTCCAGTCCTCGGGGCAGTGTTGGTGTTGGTGGTAGCCTTGTTATTGTTGAACTTGGGTGGGGCACGGTTGAAATTGCTAGAGTTCCCGGGGTTGTTGTGATTTCCTCCGGGTCTAGGGTTTCCACGGTTGGGATAGGTCGGACGGTTCATCGAGGGTCTGTTTGTTCTTGGGGAAAATCCGGGAGATGGGTTAGGGCTATACTTTGTGGTCTGATGGGTTCCTGGCTGATGCATCATGCGACGCTTGCGGTTCTCGTTGGCTTGGTTGATCTTTCCTTTCATCTGGATAGCAGAGTCTACAAGGGCTTCAATATCGGCAAAGGGGATATTGACTAACATCGTCTGCATCTCATCGTGCAGACCATTCAAGAATCTCTCCTTCCTCTTGGCTTCGGTGTCAATCTCATCCGGGGCATACCTAGCTAATGACAAGAATTTGTCACGGTATTCCCCTACAGTCATCCTTCCTTGCTTCAGCTCTCTGAACTCGTCTCTCATCCTCTTGATCAAACCCGGTGGCACATGGGTTCTGCTAAACTTGACCTTGAATTCCTCCCAGGTCATCATCTGGCCTCCGGTCATTGCACGAACACTGTTCCACCATGCCCTAGCATCTCCGGCTAGATAGTGGGTGGCGAACAGAACTTTCTCGTTGGCTTCCACTCCGGCTACTTCTAGGTTATTTTCCATGGTTTGCAGCCAATCATCGGCGTCTAGGGGCTCTTCTGACTTAGTGAAAACAGGTGGGTTTGTATTCTGGAAATTCTTGAGCTTAGATCCATGGTTGTCCTGATTTCCGTGGCCTTGGTTGTTGTGGGCAAGCTGAGCTATCTATTGCAGGGTGGCTAGTTGGCTTGACGTTCCGCTCTTTCAGCTTCACGGTTAGAAGTCAACATTTGCAGGATCTGCAACATCGGGTCCGGGGATGAACCACCTTCTCCGCGTGGCATCTGAAGATTGAGATAGATCATGAGAAAAGAGGGAAATTTCTAAGGTTTCGGGGACTTTGAAAAGTTTTTAAAGTTTGACTCAGATTTTTCTAGCAACTTGCTTTCCATTCATTCACTCATAGCACACGATACAACACACACCACAACAAAGAAAAACAAATGGTTTTAAGAACCATTCTGAAAACTATGATACAGTGGGACCGAATACTACTCACTACGCTAGTGCTCAAGTGGTACTAATCCTCGGAATCACTACAAGGAATCTGCTGATACATGACGCTCCATTTTCGTCACTGAATTGTCACTGTGTACAATATGTGACGATCTTATGACGAAAAACATATAGTCAAAAATCGGCGCCAAGAATTGCACACAATGACGTTTTGCACCAGATCGTCATAACCGTCTGTGACGATAATGCATCATCATAAACTCTATGACGCGATCCAAGATCGCCATGGGTCATCCAACCTCACCACGTCGGTTCCTACATGGCAGAGCCTACGTGGCAAAATTGTGACGATATTAGATCATCGTATTCAAAGCCAGCCCGGTCCATTTTAGTTGTTTATATGGGCTGATATCGTTCACGCTCTTGGGCCGTGGCCATTTTACGGCCCACATTTGTTTTGTGCAAAGGGCCTATTTCGGTCTCTTTTTTTTCTATTTTAGAATTCCAGACAATATAATATGGGCCATGGGCTTTTTGTAGCCCATATATATTTGGCCTGATCCACCTTTCGACCATTTTAATTACAGCTTTTTATTTTTAATTGTAGTTTGTATATTGGATTCAAGCATTGTTGGACCAGGCCGTGGCCTTTTTCAGTCATTTGGGCCATGGTGTTTTTCCAGTCATCTGGGCTGAATAAGAGTCCATTTTGTTGCCTTTACTTCAGGATAATTCCTGAATAACCAGTCAACTTGGACAATTGCAAGATAATAATAACATGAGTTTGAATAACCAGACAAATTTTGAATTCACAACCAACATTATAAATTCCACATCCAAGTTTACATAACTTATCGAACCCAAGTTCACAGCCAAGTTCACTGCCAAAAGATACATCCAAGTTCACAGCCAAAATATTCATCCAAGTTCACAGCCACAGTTCACACCCAAGTTCACAGCCATAGCACCTAGTGCACTGCCAAAATAGCACCAAGTCACTAGACAACACTAATTCCCTGTAGGTTTACTTGAAAGCAGCGCCAACAACTGAGCATACCTCGCATCATTCTCTTCGGCCCTTTTGAGAAGCAAGGCCTGTGCAGCTTCAGCTTCTTCGGCCTTCTTCTTCATGGCAGCCATCTCTGCGCGCATGGCTTCGGTTTGGTGCTCCGACCTCTGCAGCTTCTCTTCAAGATCAAGCACATGAGCAGTAACAGCAGCATTCGACTTGCTGGTCTTGTTAGTAGAGCTTGACTGCAGACCAACATTCTTCAGGAATGTGCTTTTCTTGGTCAAAACCTCAGCAACAACCTCTACATCAGATTTGGGCGATTCTCCTTCTGGTACAAGAGCATCCATCTTCTTTTCCATTTCAATCTGACACAATATCATACAGTTTATCAGCAAGTACAAGAACAGCAGCTATACATTGACATAAAGGATAAAAACTATGCTCCAGATTACATTACATAAAGGCAACACTTCATCAAAGAATTGAGTTCAGATTTCATCTTGGAATACAACTAAATTTGCAAACACAGCTAAAACTGAATAAATGGCTGTTTCATTAAAGATTTGAGATATGGCAACAGGTTTTTAGGAGCAAATCACAAGAATTATGTAATAACTACAACAACCACACTTCTAGCGTTTGGTGCACACATACATAGACACCAACACAAACTCTTACCACCTCCTATGTATTCAAAATCTTACAAATCATTTTCATCGGACGATTATCACCTACTATGCAGTAATTAACAAAACCATAAACAGACTGAAAGTGTGACTTACTATGGCAATCTTAGCCTCCTCTGAAAAGCCATCCTTGGTGCTGTTATGGGTTACCTTGAACATCTCAACAACAGACAGCTTATCAACCTTTCTTTCCTCCTTCTGAAAATGTTTCAGCAAGAATCAAACCATAAGCTTTTGCGAGAAAGTTACTAATGTGTGAAGGGAAAAAATAGAGGAAAACAGCAATGTGGATCTTACAATTGCATGCACATGAGCTAGATAGCAGCGCAAACCAGTTTTTTGCCCAAACTTGACTTTTGTTCTATTATCCTTGTTCTTCCTACAGGTGTCTTGCAGATTGGTACATCCCATCATCTTTTGCATACAATAAAGCAAATAAGACAGGTGTCATGCACATGGTAAAGCAAGGTACTAACATACCTTGTGTCTTGGACTTGACCACAGATCGACCAGCTTTTGCCATTCAGAATCCGTTATGTATGCAACAGGCGATTTGATGCTGACCTGGCTTGCTTCGACTTTATCAAAATATTGCTTCTTGACATAATGACGTCTGTTCTTGGACACATTCTTTAGGATATCATTGCACGCGGCCTGAACATCTGTTGAATTGGTGTCCATATCAAAGTTTCCCTACCAAGGCAGCAAAGAGGGCAATGGCAAGATTAGTAACCATATGATATGTGTAACAGGGAAGAAAGAACAGTCAGCAACATAGAATCAACATAGAGAGCTTACTGCAACTTTTCCCATGTAGTCTTTCACCAGGCTTGTGTCCTTTTTGAATTCCTTGAAGTGAGGAAGAATTGGCATATGAGTTCTCACAATGAGTCCTGCCTCTGATGCTAGCTTTGCAGCCTGCACAGGCTTCTCCGGACGCTTCATTCCTTCAGCTATTTCAATCCTCACCTTTGCTCCCAGCCCCTTTGTCAGCTTTTCTAACCCCGAGCCCTTCCTAAAATTCTTGTCCACAATAGCTTTCTTTACCACGGCAAGAGTACCTGAAAAGGAAACATTAAAACATCATTGGATACAGTCACCCATATATGCTGTCTTTACATTCCAAACAATGAACAAGTAAAAGAACAGAAGTACAAGATGAACTTGCCTTCATCATTCATTGCCTCCTCACGGTCTCCAGAAAAATCAGCATACTCTAGAGGCTGATTCCTGTCCACAGTATGTGAAACAGGGTTGAGTTCAAGATGGAGAGAGCTTCCTTCATCAATGGGCACAAACACATCATCCTGGCGCAGTGGGCTTTCTTCACGGTTAGGTACAACAGTCTCCTTTGATTTCTGCCTAGTCATTCTAGGAGAAGGTTCTTCTTCTGTTTCCAGCATTCTCTTTGTTCCTCCAGGAGGTACCGCAAAAACCATTCCTGGAGCCATTGTTGTTGATGTTTCCGGACTATTCTTGCTCTTGCTTACTTTCTTGACTGCACTCTTCTTCCTCCTAGACTTCTGGGCCTCATATAAACAAGTAAAATGGAATTAAGCATCAATGACAAGTAACAAGAATTGAAAGATAAACAAGGAAGCACAAAGCATTTAAGTACTCCCACCCCTCCAAACAAGATAAAGAATTTGCACCTTCACATTCTTTTGCACTACAATGTCATCAACTTCCTCTCCATCCATAACTTCATCATCCTGTGGATTATAATCTAAGCTTCCACCGTTTGTTATGGCAGATTCCTCAGTGGTAAGTGCACTACCTTCTTTGCCCGCATGTGACCTTCTAATCATTGATACTACCGCGGGAATACCAAGGGACTGAAGAATACGGTTGTTCCTCATCATAAGCTTAGCCCTAACCTTCTCATACTCAGTGAGGGGCGCTTCTTTACATGAATAGAGAAAATATGGCCATTAGATGAATGGTTGAAATGCATAGGAGAGCAAGACAACTCAAACAACTAAATAATCCAATCAGGTTTTAGTTACATTTAATACTAGTAGATTAACCCAATTAGAAAACTAGAAGAATAAGCACAAGGAGCTCATTTCATACCAGCAGGCTCTTAGTACATTTTCAATTACCTGATTATAATCACAAGCTAAGAAAAATTCTATACCTAGCATATGTGCAAACAATCATTAGAAAACTAGCATCATACAAGGAGCTCATTTCATACCAGCAGGCTCTTAGTACATTTTCAATTACCAGATTATAAGCACAAGCTAGACAAATTTCTATACTTAGCATATGTGAAAACAGTCATTAGAAAACTAGCGGCATAAGAACAAGGCGATCATTTCTTACCAGCAGGCTCTTTCTTTCTTGCCATTGCTTATCTCTAAGTGGCTGGATTGAAGCTACTAGGTTGGTGATGTCGAGCTCTGTTTACCTTGAGAAATCACTTGCCACTTTCCTGCAGGGAACAAGTGGTTAGATAAAGGGCATCATAAATGGCATTACGGAAGCAAGCAATATTCAATCAGCAATATAACTGCAATGCATACATACATCATGCACATATTCAATCAGCAATATAACTACTATGGTGTGAGTCTACACATTCATATTTATATTTAGTGGCATCATAAATCAGCACATAAGATTAAAAGTCAAGCACATGATGTGAGTCTACACATTCAGATTTATATTCACAGCCAAGATTGATTTGATGAGAGTAGCAACTATGATAGTGTGTAGCAACAAGCTCTGCATCTAACTACAGACAGTGGGCTAAACGCAAGCACATACCATAGCCGAAATTGGTTGTGAATCACAAGAGCTAAACATAAGCCCTAGCATAGAATCCTAGACACGCCAGGAGAGCCAAACCCTAACCCTAGACACGCCATGAGAGCCAAACCCTAACCCTAGACACGCCATGAGAAGCAAACCCTAACCCTAATCGGCCGGTAGTAGAAGGAGCAGAGAACTCGCCTGACTATCGAACTAAGAGGAAGATCGCTCCCCTTCTGTGGCCGTCGCCTTCGCTAGCGTCGTCGTAGGTCGCAGCTACCAGTCCGTGCCCATCGTGGGAGCTAGCGCGCGGTGCGAGGCCGCTTGGGAGGCGGAAGGCTGGAGCGGGGCGAGCGCGGGGCCATCGGGAGAGCAAGCACGCGGCGCGGGGCAGTCGCCGCTCGCGTCGTGGGGAGTGGAGGTGTGATATGAGGATGGATGGGTGGGGACTAGGGAGAGGACCGTGGTCGGGTGGGGACTGGGGAGGACCGTGGTCGGGTGGGGATGGATGGGTGGGGTGGGGTTGGTTTGTCCAAATTGCCCCTGTCTCTCTTTCATTGCCGAAATTCGTGGGCGGGAGAGGCTTGGGCGGGAGAGGCAAAAAAATTGGGTTTTGGGCAGGAGAGGAAAAAAATTCGGACAGGCAAAAAAATTGGGTTTTGGCGGCAGAAGAGGCAAAAAAATTCGGTTTGGGCGGCAGAATTTTTTGGGTTTAGGGTTAATGGTTTTTGGGATATATGGGGTTAAAGGGTTATGGCATTTCTTGTTGCACATAATTTTGCGGAAAAAAGTTTCTACCCACTAGATACTATGCCACATAAAATAACACAACGCAAAGGTTTTTTTACACTGTGTCACATAAAATGACGTACATTGTTCGGACCGTGCACATAAAATGACGTCACGCGAAGGTTTCCATGGATAGAATCGGTGCATAGTTTGTGATAATGCGCCCGTATTGTGCACACATGTGCATCATGTGATGGCGAACAATGTTGCAGGAGGAAGTTTTCCATTTCATCGCACGGAAAAAACATTTTCCATTTTCCGAGCGCAAAAGACGGGCCGTTTTGTGAAGCAACCACCAAATAAAAGTTTCAAAATGCTACCATCCCATTTTTCAAAAATAATAGGCCACCTTAAATGGACAAATGTCCCAACCGAGACCTCTCAAATCTTTCCGTCCACCCCTGGTGAAAAAGACAAATTCCTGCCGAATCGGTAGGAAGTGGGTTCGATTTGAACTACAGATACATGATCCGATGCCCATGATTTTTTGAAAAAAATCATTTTTAGACTCCAAATATGCTATTTCTTCAGAGATCCAACGCAAGTTTAGCGAGGCTTATCCCCTAGCTAAGAACCTTCATGACCGCTGTTTTGACCATAGTTTGAAACGGGCATAAAAAATTCAAAAACGGTCCGATCAACGCAAATCCTTCGCGTGGTGTCTTATTATGTGACATAGTTGCAAGGAAAAATACCAAACTTAGTAAATTGATTATGTCTTAAAAAAGGCTTCACGAAATGACCTATCATGTTCGAGGTTTCATGGCTTTCAGGTCAAATGACTAATGTTATGGATAGAATCGGTGCATAGTTTGTGATAATGCGCCCGTATTGTGCACACATGTGCATCATGGGATGGCAAACAATGTTGCAGGAGGAAGTTTTCCATTTTGTCGCACGGAAAAACCATTTTCCATTTTCCGAGCGCAAAAAACGAGTCGTTTTGTGAAGCAACCACCAAATAAAAGTTTCAAAATGCTACCATCCCATTTTTGAAAGATAATAGGCCACCTTAAATGGAAAAATATCCCAACCAGGGCCTCTCAAACCTTTCCGTCCACCCCTGGTGAAAAACACAAATTCCTGCCGAATCGGTAGGAAGTGGGTCCGATTTGAACTACAGATACATGATCCGATGCCCATGATTTTTTGAAAAAATCATTTTTAGACTCACAATATGCTATTTCTTCAGAGATCCAATGCAAGTTTAGTGAGACTCATCCCCTAGCTAAGAACCTTCATGACCGCCGTTTTGACCATAGTTTGAAACGGGCATAAAAATGGACAAATTAAAAAGACAAGATTACACATGATCTTCCAGAAATTAAATGTTAATATTACACATGATCTCAGATTCATCCAGAAATTATATGTCAAGATTACACATGATCTCAAGATTACACATGATCTTCCAGAAATTAAAATATCCATGGCAACAATAGCCAGAACTTGATATCCATGGCAACAGTAGCCAGAACTTGCAGAATAAGAAATTAAAATGACTACACAGGAGCTAAAATGGCATGATCTTGCTCCTGATCTTGCTCCTCACCACCACTCCACCACTGCAGCTAAAATGACATGATCTTGCTCCCAGGTTTGGCTCCTCCTCACCACTGCAACAGAGATTAGCAATTTCCAGTGAGCCACTAGCAATGAAATAAAAAAGAACAGATAATGGAGGATATAATTAGCAATTAGAAATTTCCAGTGAGCCACTACCTTGCATGTTGTTACTAATCATCATCGTCGAAATGCCTCTGCCTTCTATCCTCACCATCGCTACAGTACTGGAGGACTGTGTCATCTACCATGTTTTCATCATCCTCGCATTCATGGCCCTCCACTACCTCCTTCTTTCTTTTCCTAATGTTTTCTACAAATGAAGCATCAAGTAACACTCGTTCCCGACTCCTTCGCAATCTAGTATGCACACCGGGTTCTTTATCTTGCACTGGAACTTCCTCGGTGTTATCATCTTGGTATGTTAGACCACCGCCATCATTGAGACCCTTCTCCGTTTTAGTTTCTTTCACACTCCACAAATGTCTGTGCTGAAACTTTTGCACAACTTGCCAATTTCCACGCAAATCGGTGTCTGGCACATAGAACACCTTTGTTGCCTGTGTCCTTAGAATAAATGGATCACTCTCATACCAGCACCTTCCAGTGTTGATGATCTTGAAGTGTCCGTCATCTCGGATCCCTGTCTTCTTTCTGCCACCAAGATCAAACCAATCACAATGGAACAAGACGACAGATCGATGAACGCCTCTGCTGGAGTTGTACTGGAGCCTTATGATGCTTTTGAGCTGACCATAGAAGTCCATGTCTTCACCATCATGGTCTCCCTCAGCAACTATTCCACTGTTCTGCGTGTTTCTATTTTTCTCGCGGTCAACAGTGTGGTAGCGGACACCGTCAACAATGCATGCTGAATACAACCTCACTCGCCTATCCGGCTCGCATGCCAAAGCAAAAAGATCAGCACTGAGATTATTGATTCCAAGACTAAAGATCTGCACAAATAAACCAGGATTAATAACAAAAACACAAACTAATCATGTGGCAATTGATTCCAATAATAAAGATCTCACATGATTCTTAAACCATTTAGCAAACCCCTTCGCAAGCCATCTATCAACATTGATGCCACAATCTTGCTTATTCAGCTCTTCTTTGCACAACCTACAATGCCAACAAAAACATGAAGTTAATTAAATCATCGGGCTTGCAAATGGGTTCCTTCCAACTAAAGGAAAAAGATAAGGGTGCATGCACAAGAGATGACATACTCTATATATGGTAGAACCTCAGGGCAACTCCTTAGCACATACCAATGCATTTTGTCATAGTCATCACCAGCCTCCAAGTACTCTGACCCTCCAAGAAGGTTCACACCATGGTTGAAAACAGAGACATCACCAATGTGCGAATCATCCCGCTCTCTATTTCCGCCCGGCCGATTGAATCTTGTTTCCACATTGTTAAAGTACCTCGAGCTAAATGTAAGGCACTCATCAACAACATATGCCTCGGCAATCGACCCTTTAGGCCTAGCGGTGTTTCGCACATAACGCTTAAATGTAAGCATCCTTCTTTCGACAGGGTACATCCAGCCATATTGTACGGGGCCTCTAAGCATTGCCTCTTTGGGTAAATGCACAGTCAAATGAACCATCACCGTGAAGAAGGCCGGATGAAAGATCTTTTCAAGCTTGCAAAGGATAACTACGATTTCTTTCTGGAGTCCTTCAAGAACATATATCTTGAGTGTTTTGGAGCACAACTCTCTGAAGAAATTCCCCAGCTCAACAACAGCTTCATATATTTCTTTATCCAAAATTCCACGGAGTCCAGCCAGTAAAATCCTTTGGAGGAGGATGTGACAATCATGAGTTTTTAGTCCTTGGAGCTTGCATCCATCAGGAGACACACATTTTGCTAGGTTAGCGGCATACCCATCTGGAAATCTCACCGCTCTTATAAATTCACAGAATGCAAGCTTTTCTTCTTTACTCATTGTATACCATGCTTCTGGCATCTCAAACGACTGTCCACCTTCAACAGGCTGCAGATGCAAATATTTTCTTATGCCCATGTCTTCCAAATCAAGCCTAGAGTTAACTGTATCCTTTGACTTCCCGTCGATGTTCATAAATGTGCCAAGAAGATGATCACATATGTTTTTCTCAATATGCATTACATCAAGGTTGTGCCTCAACTTGAGATCTGCCTAGTAAGGGAGGTCCCACAAAATAGCCCTCCGGTCCCAACATTAACCATCCTCACGCTTCCTTTTCTTTTGATGTTTTCCAGGTCTCACATCTTTCACATTGTGAAGCTGTTGCTCGAGCTCTTCTTTAGTGAACTCCGCTGGCTGGTCACGGGTTTCAGATTTTCCATTGAAATCCTTGCTTTTTCGCCAAGGATGGTGGCGAGGAAGAAAACGGCGGGCCCCGGTCCAACATATCTTGTTCCTTATTTTTTCCGAGCACGGATCCTTGTCACAACGCACGCATGCTTGATAACCAGACGTGAACCTCCCTGATAAAGTGTGCAACGCCGGGAAATCATGGATACACCATATTACCGCAGCACGGAGATCGAACTTATCAGGACTCAGGGCATCATAGGTACGGACACCCTCCCATAGCTTGAGCAGATCTTCTACCAGGGGCTCCATAAAGACATCAAAATCCTTTCCTGGAGATTTTGGACCCGGGATCAACAAAGCCATCATGAAGTTTGACTGCTCCATACATGCCCATGGTGGAAGATTGTACGACACGACAAATACCGGCCACATGCTATATTTCGAGCTCATTCCAAATGGATTAAAGGCATCTGTGGCAAGGCCGAGTCTGATGTTCCTCGCATCGGCGACAAACTCTTTATGTTTATCGTCAAAATCTTTCCATGCCTTTGTTGGAGATATGCCCAAGAGGCAATAATAAAGTGGTTATTATCATATCTTCATACTTATGATAAATGTTTACATACCATGCTATAATTGTATTAACCGGAAACATTAATACTTGTGTGATTTGTAAACATAAAAGAGTCCCTAGTAAAGCCTCTTGTTAAACTTGCTTGTTGGTTAATATATGATCATGGTTTCCTGATCATGAACATAGAGATGTTATTAACAACAGGGTCATATCATTAGGAGAATGATATGATGGACATACTCCTATAGATAAGCGTAGCATAAAGATCAAGTCATTTAATATAGTTCATTTGCTATATGCTTTCTGATACATAGTAACCTAATTCCTTTGACCATGAGATCATGCTTATCACCATCACCGGAAGGATGCTTTGATGACATCAAACACCACACCGTGGCGGGTGGCTATAAAGGTGGCATTGAGTGTTCGGAAAGTATGGGTTGAGACACATGGATCAAGAGTGGGATTTGTCCATCCATATGACGGATAGATATACTCTGGGCCCTCTCGGTGGAATGTCATCCAATTATCTTGCAAGCATGTGACTGGCTCAAAAGGGATCACATATCACGGGAACGAGAAAAGAGTACTTATCAGTAACGAGGTTGAACTAGGTATGCAGAGATACCGTCGATCAAAACCTCGGATAAGTAAACTATAGTGAGACAAAGGGAAATTGGTATCGTATGTAAGTAGTTCATTCGATCGCAAAGTAATCGTAGAAATATGTGGGAGCCATATGAATTTCCAGATTCCTCTATTGGTTATTGATCGGAGAAGTGTCTCGATCATGTCCGCATAATTCACAAACCGTAGGGAGACACACTTGGATTCGATATTGTTGAGTAGTTATGGAATGATGAGTAAGAGACCGAATGTTGTTCGGAGTCTCGGATGGGATCCGGGATATCACGAGGAGATCCAGAATGGTCCGGAGAATAAGATTCATATAAGGAAAGTCCTGTTTCGGAGTTCGGAAATGATTCCGGTGTTTTCACCAGGAATGTTCTAGAAGGGTCTGGAAGGTCCAACACTCCGGAGGGGAAGGGTACATGAATGTGTCATGACAATGTGGAATGGTTGCATCATGTACTAGGTCACTTGGCTGGGCAAAATAAAGGGAGAAATCAAATCCTAGTTTGAAAGTCAAACGCCAATTTGAAAAAGTCAAACGGCAAGTTTGCTTGGTGGAGGGAGAGTAGGAAACCTACTTGGGGAGGAAGTCCCACTCCCTCCACCCGCCGTCCAAGGAGGAGTTGGAGGAAGATTGTACGACACGACAAATACCGGCCACATGCTATATTTCGAGCTCATTCCAAATGGATTAAAGGCATCTGTGGCAAGGCCGAGTCTGATGTTCCTCGCATCGGCGACAAACTCTTTATGTTTATCGTCAAAATCTTTCCATGCCTTTATTGGGGATATGCCCAAGAGGCAATAATAAAGTGGTTATTATCATATCTTCATACTTATGATAAATGTTTACATACCATGCTATAATTGTATTAACCGGAAACATTAATACTTGTGTGATTTGTAAACATAAAAGAGTCCCTAGTAAAGCCTCTTGTTAAACTTTCTTGTTGGTTAATATATGATCATGGTTTCCTGATCATGAACATAGAGATGTTATTAACAACATGGTCATATCATTAGGAGAATGATATGATGGACATACTCCTATAGATAAGCGTAGCATAAAGATCAAGTCATTTAATATAGTTCATTTGCTATATGCTTTCTGATACATAGTAACCTAATTCCTTTGACCATGAGATCATGCTTATCACCATCACCGGAAGGATGCTTTAATGACATCAAACACCACACCGTAACTGGGTGGCTATAAAGGTGGCATTGATTGTTCGGAAAGTATGGGTTGAGACACATGGATCAAGAGTGGGATTTGTCCATCCATATGACGGATAGATATACTCTGGGCCCTCTCGGTGGAATGTCATCCAATTATCTTGCAAGCATGTGACTGGCTCACAAGGGATCACATATCACGGGAACGAGAAAAGAGTACTTATCAATAACGAGGTTGAACTAGGTATGCAGAGATACCGATGATCGAAACCTCGGATAAGTAAACTATCGTGAGACAAAGGGAAATTGGTATCGTATGTAAGTGGTTCATTCGATCGCAAAGTAATCGTAGAAATATGTGGGAGCCATATGAATTTCCAGATTCCTCTATTGGTCATTGATCGGAGATGTGTCTCGATCATGTCCGCATAATTCATGAACCGTAGGGAGACACACTTAAGGATTTGATGTTGTTGAGTAGTTATGGAATGATGAGTAAGAGACCGAATGTTGTTCGGAGTCTCGGATGGGATCCGGGATATCACGAGGAGATCCGGAATGGTCCGGAGAATAAGATTCATATAAGGAAAGTCCTGTTTGAGTTCGAAATGATTGGTGTTTTCACCAGGAATGTTCTAGAAGGGTCTGGAAGGTCCGGCACTCCGGAGGGGAAGGGTACATGAGTGTGTCATGACAATGTGGAATGGTTGCATCATGTACTAGGTCACTTGGCTGGGCAAAATAAATGGATAAATCAAATCCTAGTTTGAAAGTCAAACGCCAATTTGAAAAAGTCAAACGGCAAGTTTGCTTGGTGGAGGGAGAGTAGGAAACCTACTTGGGGAGGAAGCCCCACTCCACCCACCCAAGGAGGAGGAGTTGGAGTACTACCTCCTCCTAGCCGCCTCCCTCCCTATAAAAGAAGGGGTAGGGCGCCCCTCACACACCCAAACCCTAGCCTCTAAGTCGCCGGCCACCTCCAAGCCGCCTAGGGCCTCCTCTAACTCGGCGAGTTAGGGTTTCCCCAAACCCTAGCCGCCGGCCAAGCCCTCCCCTTGGTGCCCTCTAAATCCTAGATCACCAAGCCCTCTCTCATACTCCACCATACTCGCCCCGGCTTAAGGCGAAGCCCTGCGAGATCTCCCCTCTACTTCCGGTACCACGCCGTCGTGCTGCCGGAATCGCGAGGAGAGTGCTACAACCTCCATGCATTGGAACAAGGAGAGGAAGGTCTTCATCAGTACCGAACGTGTGACCCGGCTGCGGAGCGCTGGCCTTGGAAGGATCGTCTACGCGATCTTGAGATCGGAAGTGTACGACTACATCACCCACGAGAATCTGCTCTCGTTAACCACTTTGGATCTTTGAGGGTTAGTATTCTATCGACTCGTTGCTACAATCTAGTAGATAGATCTTGGCTTGATCATAGATTAGATCTTGATTGTGTGTTCATGCGGTAGAATTTTTTTGTTTTCCATGCTACGAACCCCTACAGTGGTATCAGAGCCGTGTCTATATGTAGATCTGTTGCACGAGTAGAACACAATGGTCATTGTGGGCGTTGATGCTTTTGTTGTCGATTGCTTCTTGTGTACTTTGCATCTTGCAGGATGGTGGGATGAAGAGGCCCGGGCTATCCTTACATGACATCGTTCATGAGACTTGCTCCACGCTTGACATGCAACTTGTATTTCATAAGTGGCTTTGTGGGTGCCTGTTTCTCCCAACATAGTTAAGATTCAATTTACAACGGGTGATTGACAATACTAGTATCAATGTTGTGGTTCTTGTTCGTAAGTTAGAACGACACTTATTGAAAGCCCCAAACCACGTAAAACATGCAAAGAAAATTAGAGGCGTCTAACTTTGTTTTGCAGGGGTGTGCTGTGATGTGATATGGCCATGATTGTGATTATATATGAGGTATGCAATATTCCTTATTGTAAGTTGGCAACCGACATGAGCCATATGGTTGTTTCCATTAAGTACTGCGTGTCTATTATTCAAAGTAGTTGTAATAGTTGATGCTGGTGGAAGACAACCATGAAGCGGCACCATTGACCTTGACGCCACACCGGTGATGATGGAGATCATGTTCGTGCTTGAAGATGGAGATCGGAAGCACAATAAGAAAGGCCATATCATATCACATATTATGAATTGCATGTGATGTTAATCCTTTTATGCATCTTGTATTGCTTAGTTCATGACGGTAGCATTATAAGATGATCCCTCAAGCACATAATTTCAAGTTTTAAAGTGTTCATCCTTAGTAAGCACCGTTGCTAAAGCTCGTTATTTCGAAGCATCACGTGATGATCGGGTGTGTTAGATTCTGGGAGTGTATACAACGTGAGCAAGCCAGATTTGCTCATGCGGAAGCTAAGGTTTGATCTTGACGAGCCTAGCATGTACAGACATGGTCTCGGAACGCGGATCACCGAAAGGTAAAGCATGAGTCATATAGTAGATATGATGAACATGTTGATTGTTCGCCATTGAAGCTACATCAACTCTCATGATGATCGGTTTTGATGTGGTGGATTTGGTTCGTGTGATCACTAAAACAATGTGAGGGATATTGTTTTGAGTGGGAGTTCAACAACAATATGATTAAAAGTTGAACACTATTAAAAGTTGAACACTATTAAAAGTTGAACAAAAAGTTGAACTATAGAATTCTGGTTAGTTACTTTACGAACTGGTATCGTATTGTTTTGAAGTGTTAATCTAAAGTTTAAAAGTCCTATTGCAAACTTTCAGTAAGTTACGATTACTCCATGAAGTTTAATAATTGGTATTAAATCAAGAGTGACAATTCCAAGTGTTAGTGTATGAGTATCATGTTTGTCTCCATGATTCTTGATATTCAAAGGATTGTCTTAATATCAAGGTTATCTTGGATCTGAAAGAGTTGTTTCAGAAACCATGATGTGTGGAAGATATTGTGATATCTGAAACGAAGTTTTGGTTGCAACATGACAGAGTATAATATGGCAAAAGTCATGTTCTCATATTTGATGAGAATTTGCAAAAGGTTAGAGACACTAGTTTTCCTAATCCTCCAAAAGGTTTTGGAGAGCAACATTATACTCGCGATTCACCGTTATAAGCTAAAAGTAGCTTGATCATGGATAATTCCATGATAAGGGTGAATATTTGATGTAGGTAAAAACGTTACTACACCAAGAGATTACTAAACAAAGGAATTTGAAAGAACACCAAACGTTTGATGATGGTGATCTACTTCAAAGTGCAAATCCAAAGACATTGGTATTTTACTATACATGCTTTGGACTATGTGTCATGTATATGGCTCCACTGTTGATGTTGATAGATTTTTCAAATGTAAAAGGAAATCCGAAAGAGAATCTCATAAATATATGGCAGAAAAGAAAAGACTAGAATTGTTCAGCTTAAGTATATAGATGATATACATGTTATGGCTATATTCTTTGCTTATTAAACAATGTGGTTCTTAAGTATTTGATACTAAATTTGTTGGTATGAATCGTCATACGAAACAACAGAATTCATGAACTACAATGGCCTAAGTAACTAGCAAAAGAATATGTGATGATGTTCATCGAGAACAAATAAAGGGTTATTGTGTTGCTCGTTAAACATCAAAGCTTGCCTTCAAAATTTGTTTTATCAGGTATTATGAGAACAAAAGGGTTGTTCAAATAATTTCCGTAATCCATAAAAGATGGATGATTCACAAATCTCGTTGGAGAAATCACATCCATAAAACTAGTGCTAAAAGTGTCAAAAGACAAATTGATTGAAAGATCACTTAGGAAGTGACATCACCGTTTAAATTATATTGGAAAGAAAACATGGAGAAACTCCACGTGGATGGAATTTTGGAGTCTTTTTGATTTTTGATCAAATGACGCTTGTGAAACTTTCCTAGAGATAATTAAAACTTCGTTCATAGGCCAAAAGGGAACGAATGACTAGCTTATTGGAACTTGTACATATTGTTGTATGAAGTCCATTATGTGTAGTCAAGAGCGATGGATTTCAACTTCATATGCTTTCTCCGAAAATTTGAGTGAATATATGAATATTTACTTAATAAGGATGAAGTATGAAACATTTGAAAAGTTCAAAGATTTTCAAGATGAAGTGCAAAATCATTGTATCAAGAATATAAATAGTTTATGATAAGATCATAAAGGAAGATATTTGAGTTACAAATTTAGCATAATACCTAAGATTTAAGGAATCATTCCGTGGATTTGCATTTCCCGAAACACCATAAGAGTATGGAGCGTTCGAGATATGCAATTAAACCTTGTTTGACATGGTAAGATCAAAGGTGTAATTCGTAAAACTGCCATTATATTTTAAAAGATTAAAAAGCTTTAGAGACTACCATTTTTCCACTGAAAAGAGCTCCATCATAATCCGTTGAAATGACACCATATAAAGTTATGGTTTGGGATAAAACCCAAGTTGTCCTTTCTTAAACATTGGTATGATATGCATAAGAAAGATGTTTGCAACCAAAGTCAGATGAACCTGTCTTTTGTATGTTATTTCGAATAAATCTTAAGTATTCCTCCATAACACTGGAGACAAAAGTGTTTTTTGCTTAGAACGTCAAGTTTCTTTGAGAAGGAATTTTTCGTGAAAAGTTAAGTGGAAGGACAATAGAACTTTGATAAGGTTAAAAGAACCTTAGCTATATGTGCAAAGTTGCGCAGCGCCGAAAAGTGTTCCGGAGGCAGCAACAATGCTCATGGCTCACGTGCCTCAAAGGTTGTGGTTACGGAGGTCAAAGTTTCTATTGAACCAAGTAGGTCAAGTAAACAATCAAATACCAAGATTTGAGGGTTGAATCATTATTTGAGAATAATGAACGGACTACATGCAAAGAAGCGATGATGGGACCTGACTCCGTAAAATGGCTTGAAGCCATAAAATCCATGATAGTTCCATACACGAGAAATCAAGTTTTGAACTTGAAGGACCCTCGGGAAAGGTGTAAGACCTTACAGTTGTGTTTGGATCTATAAAGAAATAGACATGGATGTTTCACATCTATGAAATATTCGACATGTTGGGAAAGAGTTCACAACAATGTTCAAAGGTTGACTATGACAAGATTTGATCTTTCATAGCAATATTTAGTCTAGACGGATTAATGTAGCAACCACTACATATAATTTTGTTATGTGGTAGTTGAATAAACAAAACAAGTTCTTCTAATAGAATTGTTACCTAGGACATGTGCATAACACGGTCCATAGGGTTTTGTTAATTCAAAGGATGCTAAAAGCATATGCAAACTTCAATGGTTGAAGTAAGCATTGCGGAGTTGGAATCTTCATTATGATGAAACTATTAAAGGAGTTTAAATTCGTCGGAGACGATGAAGATGCTTGCATTTTCAAGAAATTAAGTGGGAGCGCTAAGACATGTTTCTAATACATTATGTGGAAGACATATTGTTGATTGGAAATGATGTATCTTTCATTAACACATATTAAGAATTTCATCCCGATGAAAGACTTAGGCAAAACCCAAATATTTGGCATCAATAGACGCTAATATGGTTGTGCCGAAAGTACATAGATAATGTATTAAATGAGTTCAATATAGAAACTACAAGAAAGGTTCTTGTCGCACAGAAAGGATTGAATGAGTTCAATATTGATGATATATTCAAGTGTATTGACACTTGGTAATTGAAACAAAGATTCAAGTATAGATTGATACTTGATGTATGAAATCACAAAGAGTATTTATATGAATCATACTGTGATATGTAAAAATCCAGATATGTCCTATGCTCTAAATGTTATGAGCATATACCAGAATGATTTATAAGATGATCATTGGACGATAGTAAGGATATTCTTATGATCTTTTGGAAGAACTAAGAGTATATTATTTTGTAGAAGTGGCAAATAGATGGTTAGTTCATTGTAAAAGTACTACATTGATACTATTTGTCACAAAGTACAAATTAAGTTTATCTCAATCTAAACTAAGGGTGGCACAATATAATGGAAAGTAAGTTCCATAATGGATTTGGATGAGTTCCAAAGTTAAGACATGGTGACAGATACTACAACAAAAGGCTAAGTATATGACTGCTATAATAGCAGCTAAAGAGGGCATTTGTGTCAAGTAGTTTGTTATCAAACTAGGTGTAGTTCACAGTGGGATAATACTATGAAGATATATTGTACGACAATATTATCAACATGTTTTAACCCCAAAGAACTAAAGGTCTCACCAAAGGACAAAAATTATACAAAGCCATCTCATTAGAGAATGAGTGATGCGTAGAGACGCAAAGACATGCAATTACACACGGACCTGGAAGTGTCAGATCCGGAGATTAGTTGACCACTAACAATCGTGTACATGCAACACCGGAAAGCCATAGGTGTTGAATACACAAATTTTTGAAACTAGATTATTGACTCTAGTGCAAGTGGGGGACTGTTGGAGATATGCCCAAGAGGCAATAATAAAGTGGTTATTATCATATCTTCATACTTATGATAAATGTTTACATACCATGCTATAATTGTATTAACCGGAAACATTAATACTTGTGTGATTTGTAAACATAAAAGAGTCCCTAGTAAAGCCTCTTGTTAAACTTGCTTGTTGGTTAATATATGATCATGGTTTCCTGATCATGAACATAGAGATGTTATTAACAACAAGGTCATATCATTAGGAGAATGATATGATGGACATACTCTTATAGATAAGCGTAGCATAAAGATCAAGTCATTTAATATAGTTCATTTGCTATATGCTTTCTGATACATAGTAACCTAATTCCTTTGACCATGAGATCATGCTTATCACCATCACCGGAAGGATGCTTTGATGACATCAAACACCACACCGTCACTGGGTGGCTATAAAGGTGGCATTGAGTGTTCGGAAAGTATGGGTTGAGACACATGGATCAAGAGTGGGATTTGTCCATCCATATGACGGATAGATATACTCTGGGCCCTCTCGGTGGAATGTCATCCAATTATCTTGCAAGCATGTGACTGGGTCAAAAGGGATCACATATCACGGGAACGAGAAAAGAGTACTTATCAGTAACGAGGTTGAACTAGGTATGCAGAGATACCGTCGATCAAAACCTCGGATAAGTAAACTATCGTGAGACAGAGGGAAATTGGTATCGTATGTAAGTAGTTCATTCGATCGCAAAGTAATCGTAGAAATATGTGGGAGCCATATGAATTTCCAGATTCCTCTATTGGTTATTGATCGGAGAAGTGTCTCGATCATGTCCGCATAATTCACAAACCGTAGGGAGACACACTTGGATTCAATATTGTTGAGTAGTTATGGAATGATGAGTAAGAGACCGAATGTTGTTCGGAGTCTCGGATGGGATCCGGGATATCACGAGGAGATCCAGAATGGTCCGGAGAATAAGATTCATATAAGGAAAGTCCTGTTTCGGAGTTCGGAAATGATTCCGGTGTTTTCACCAGGAATGTTCTAGAAGGGTCTGGAAGGTCCGACACTCCGGAGGGGAAGGGTACATGAATGTGTCATGACAATGTGGAATGGTTGCATCATGTACTAGGTCACTTGGCTGGGCAAAATAAAGGGAGAAATCAAATCCTAGTTTGAAAGTCAAACGCCAATTTGAAAAAGTCAAACGGCAAGTTTGCTTGGTGGAGGGAGAGTAGGAAACCTACTTGGGGAGGAAGTCCCACTCCCTCCACCCGCCGTCCAAGGAGGAGTTGGAGGAAGATTGTACGACATGACAAATACCGGCCACATGCTATATTTCGAGCTCATTCCAAATGGATTAAAGGCATCTGTGGCAAGGCCGAGTCTGATGTTCCTCGCATCGGCGACAAACTCTTTATGTTTATCGTCAAAATCTTTCCATGCCTTTATTGGATATATGCCCAAGAGGCAATAATAAAGTGGTTATTATCATATCTTCATACTTATGATAAATGTTTACATACCATGCTATAATTGTATTAACCGGAAACATTAATACTTGTGTGATTTGTAAACATAAAAGAGTCCCTAGTAAAGCCTCTTGTTAAACTTTCTTGTTGGTTAATATATGATCATGGTTTCCTGATCATGAACATAGAGATGTTATTAACAACATGGTCATATCATTAGGAGAATGATATGATGGACATACTCCTATAGATAAGCGTAGCATAAAGATCAAGTCATTTAATATAGTTCATTTGCTATATGCTTTCTGATACATAGTAACCTAATTCCTTTGACCATGAGATCATGCTTATCACCATCACCGGAAGGATGCTTTAATGACATCAAACACCACACCGTAACTGGGTGGCTATAAAGGTGGCATTGATTGTTCGGAAAGTATGGGTTGAGACACATGGATCAAGAGTGGGATTTGTCCATCCATATGACGGATAGATATACTCTGGGCCCTCTCGGTGGAATGTCATCCAATTATCTTGCAAGCATGTGACTGGCTCACAAGGGATCACATATCACGGGAACGAGAAAAGAGTACTTATCAATAACGAGGTTGAACTAGGTATGAGAAGATACCGACGATCGAAACCTCGGATAAGTAAACTATCGTGAGACAAAGGGAAATTGGTATCGTATGTAAGTGGTTCATTTGATCGCAAAGTAATCGTATAAATATGTGGGAGCCATATGAATTTCCAGATTCCTCTATTGGTCATTGATCGGAGATGTGTCTCGATCATGTCCGCATAATTCATGAACCGTAGGGAGACACACTTAAGGATTTGATGTTGTTGAGTAGTTATGGAATGATGAGTAAGAGACCGAATGTTGTTCGGAGTCTCGGATGGGATCCGGGATATCACGAGGAGATCCGGAATGGTCCGGAGAATAAGATTCATATAAGGAAAGTCCTGTTTCGGAGTTCGGAAATGATTCCGGTGTTTTCACCAGGAATGTTCTAGAAGGGTCTGGAAGGTCCGGCACTCCGGAGGGGAAGGGTACATGAGTGTGTCATGACAATGTGGAATGGTTGCATCATGTACTAGGTCACTTGGCTGGGCAAAATAAAGGGATAAATCAAATCCTAGTTTGAAAGTCAAACGCCAATTTGAAAAAGTCAAACGGCAAGTTTGCTTGGTGGAGGGAGAGTAGGAAACCTACTTGGGGAGGAAGCCCCACTCCCTCCACCCACCGGCCAAGGAGGAGGAGTTGGAGGAGTACTACCTCCTCCTAGCCGCCTCCCTCCCACCTATAAAAGAAGGGGTAGGGGGCCCCTACCCTCACACACCCAAACCCTAGCCTCTAAGTCGCCGGTCACCTCCAAGCCGCCGCCGCCTAGGGCCTCCTCTAACTCGGCGAGTTAGGGTTTCCCCAAACCCTAGCCGCCGGCCAAGCCCTCCCCTTGGTGCCCTCTAAACCCTAGATCACCAAGGCCTCTCTCATACTCCACCATACTCGCCCCGGCTTAAGGCGAAGCCTCATGAGATCTCCCTCTACTTGGTACCATCACGTCCGGAATCGCGAGGAGAGTGCTACAACCTCCACTGCCTGCTGGAACAAGGGAGAGGAAGGTCTTCATCGAGTACCGAACGTGTGACCAACTACGGAAGCGCTTTCAAAACGCAGCGCCGGAAGGATCGTCTACGCGATCTTGAGATCGGAAGTGTACGACTATATCACCCACGAGAATCTGCTCTCGTTAACCGCTTTGAATCTTCGAGGGTTAGTATTCTATCGACTCGTTGCTACAATCTAGTAGATAGATCTTGGCTTGATCATAGATTAGATCTTGATTGTGTGTTCATGCATTAGAATTTTTTTGTTTTCCATGCTACGAACCCCTACAGCCTTTCCGTCAGCTGGATGGCTAAGTTCATCATCCACGGGTTGCCGCTTTAGCTTGTGCCATTGTACATCCTCCGACTGTTGCTTCGAAATGAACATCCTGTGTAACCTTGGAATCAAAGGAAAGTACCTCAACACCTTCTCCGGTATCTGTCTCCTCCCATCTGCATCTTTCCACCTAGAGGCATCACACTTTGGGCATTTGTCATGCTTGACATACGTGTTCCGAAACAAGATACAATTGTTTGGGCAGACGTGGATTGATTCATAACCAAGCCCCAATCTGCCGATTATACTCAATGCTTCATCATAAGTTTTTAGAATTGAGCTTTTAGGGTATTGGATGGTCAAGATATGGAGTATTGCGTTGAAGGCAACATTGCTTATCCGGTAGAAGGACTTGACGTGGAGTAGCTTCACGATGAAGGAAAATCTGGACAATGTCCCACCATCACTAGCTGCGCGCTTTGCATCCTCTATCAGCTCAGCATAGATTGTCCTCTGTCCATCACCTTGCGGTTCTGACTTGTACAAATCCTTAAACAAATTAGGAATCCTGTCATCCTCATACCCATCCTCCTCCTCAAAATCATCATCCTTTTGTGGAATATCATCTTCTACAAAATCACCGCCTTCACCAGCATGGTGTGCCTCTTCATTAGGTTCAGGTTCAACTCGAGGTTCCATGCGTAAAGTCTCTCCATGATGGATCCACCTATCATACGTGCTTGACATCCTGCGCATCAGCAGATGAGACTCGACATCTTCTAGAGTTTGCTGAACACGATTCATACAGCTAGGGCATGGGCAAAGAACTAGAGCATCCTCAGCAGCACTTCTGCAAACAAATCGCATGAACTCGTCCACTCCCCTTAGATGCTTAGTGGAAAGCCTTCTAACTCCTCGTGTAATCCATCCTCTGTCCATCTGCATGCGGAAGACCGAAAAATGTTTCAGACCATCAAGCAAAGTCAGTTCAACTTTAAATCCAAAGTAAATTTGTCGTCATTCCACAGATGCTTCAGACCAGCATCATAAGCATTAATTCCACATGAGTTTCTTCAATTGTTTAAGTAGCAAATCATCTTACCTAGGTTATATTGTGCATACTCCTATTTGGAGGCACCACAAATATAACTAAGATATGAGAAGCCACTAAAACAACTCAAACAGCTAGTAATAATTTTCCTAATCACATAATCAGGAATCATTTTTTTAACACTATCTGTCAACATAGATAGCTAAGTTTAGTCCAATAGAGACTCCTGGTCATCATTTGACAAAAGGAACAAAAACTCAAAGCCTAGCATATTATCCTCTTAACCAGCTACCAATTCAACCACATTATTTTAGCAAAAAGCTTTACTGAAAAGAACTTTTCTTTGCAATCTTGAATTGCCAATACCTGCCCCTCCGCTGCCATCAGCCTCCGCTTGGTCACCGCCGCCTCCCTCCGCTGGTAACCGCATGAGCCCCCTCCGCTGCTCACCGCCGCCCGCCTGCTGCTCATCGCCTCCCTCCTCCCCTCGGTCACCGCAGGCCCTTCCCCCTCCGTCGTTCACCGCCGGCCCTGCCTCCTCCTTCATTCACCGTCGGCCCCGCCCCCTCTGTCGGTCACCGCTGGCCCCTCCCCTCCATCGGCCGAGCCCTCTCTGTCTCAGCGCCTCCCTCTCTGTCTCAGCGTCTCTGTCTCAGCGCCTCTCTCCGTGCGTGACTGGTAGATAAGGGTGGATCATATTGTTTTGTTTCATATAGACATACTCTTTCATATAAAACAACATCACTTGACTAGCCTAGCGGTACGATGAGCTGAAAAGGAGCGTCGGTCGTGGGTTCGAGTCCCCGCAGCTCCACATTTTTTGCCATTTTAACCAAAAACTGGCCATTCGGTGTATTGGGCCGGCATGGGCCACGCTGAGCATCAGCCGTCCATTAGGCCAGAATAGGCAATTCGTTGTATAAAATAAATTGGGCAGCTCATAAAAAAACTGGAGCAGGTCCCACATGTTGACACATAGGCAGAATAGATGAGCTGGCTGCCGTCTCAGGCTGTTCCGTCGCAACTTAATGCCTATATGACGATACAGAAGCATCGTAGTCGCACAAAATAAGGCCAGAGACAGGTTATGACGATTTTATATGA
Source organism: Avena insularis (assembly GCA_023614405.1). NCBI lineage: Eukaryota > Viridiplantae > Streptophyta > Magnoliopsida > Poales > Poaceae > Avena > Avena insularis. The sequence goes on from CM042695.1 coordinate 262,852,199, forward strand.
TGAAATTATGACGATTTGGAACAAAACGTCGTAATTTTACATGGTTTTGACCTCCCCCAATGAGCCTATGACGATCTTGGATAACATCGTCATAGATCTATGACGATTTGATTTCCAGTCACTATGAGAACGTCACAAATCAACACATTTCTTGTAGTGAATCTGTGGCTTCGTCATCTTCATCGTCATCGATGAAGGCGAAATCATCCTCATCGGTGAAGAAGTCCATAACCTGATCCTCCAGAAAATCATCATCATTGCTGAGATAGGAGTAGGGGTCTCCACGAAGATCCTCTCCGGCATTCTCCCTTTCCTCCAACTGCATGTCTCTCTCGTGGATGGTCTCCTCCAAATATGAGATGCGGTGGCGAAGACGGGCAATGATGCGCTCCTTCTTGTCGAGCTGACGGCGGCGAGACTTGCGATCCTTTGCTAGCATGGCGATGGTTTGATCCTTCGTCTTGATGATGGCAGACTTGTGGTTGGAGTAGTCACGATAGTTATCCAACTCCTGCTGACGATCGTACATCATGAAGCTAAGGTGGTCCAATTGAGTCTTCAGCTCGTGGTGGTATGGGGCTTCCAGTGGTTGTCCATTAGCATCACGCCTTGGGAAAAACTCAAAGCGAGTACCCTTGATCTGGTTGATACTCTGCCCACACAGACGGAAAAGAGCTTCCTGCATGGCCCTGGCAAGTCCATCGAGCCAGTTGTTCTCTCTTTAGGTAAACTAAATTCCCTCAGCAGTGGGGGTTTCAATCTTTCCTCGGAGATTTGCAACAATTAGCCACTGCAGATCTTCTCCTCCTTGATCATTGAGCTGAGCTTCAAGAACTTTAAAAGTGGACGCCCGAGGTTCAAAGCTGGTCCAAATCCCTCTCAAAGATAAGGTCTCCTCCATTCCCCAACTGATAAAACTTGTTGTACTTCACGTCCATCTATAAGAATATAGGATGAGTAAGTTAGTAGAGTGATCAAGTGTGTCAAATTTTATGTATTTTGCAAGAATTTTTTAGGAACATGAATTTTCATGAAAGAATCAAAGGGATAAGAATGAGAATAAGTTTTTGTAAATATTTGCTTCCTTTGGTTTTGAAACCAAGTTTTTGATTCAAACGTCCAGTCTAACTAGGGTCTCCTATGGTCAGGATGGCTCTGATACCAACTTATCAACACCGGGATTTTTAATCCCAGATGCCTGTTATGCCATACATCGCAATCCCAGGATTACCATTTTTGCGAGACATAACAGAATTGGATACCACAGTACATCATCCATTACAAACCATACATAAGGTCTTACATAAATAAGGATCTCATGATCCAGTTCTTAATACAACTCAAGCAGCGGAATACGTAATAATAACGGTAGCGTAGGCGAAGCTCCATCTTCGGGGTCACATGCAATGCTGACGATGGGAGATGATCCTAGTTGTCGTAACCTTCCTAGGGTCCATCCTCCAGGTACTCCTCTTCATAGTCTGGCCACGGGAATAGCCAGGGACAAAGCCATGAGTACTCTTTAAGTATTCGCAAACTAATACTAATAAGTGAAAGGGGTTTTTGGTAATAGGACACTAGGCTCTAGGATTGTTTTGCAAAAGCCAAATTTATCTCTACTAAGTTTGGAAGCAACGAATGCTAGTTAAGGTTTTATAACACCTAAGTGGGAACTTGTATCTCATGCCACAACCCTGTTGTGGTCAAGTCAAAGTCTCAATTCATTTCACAAGTTCTTTTGAAAACATCTGACGGGGGAACAGTATGGCCACTCCAACTGTCCATAATCATGACGCAGCTATTCAATAGTTTGACACTGCAGAGATTGTACACTTTCACCACAACATTCGATACATCCGTCAGAACAAATCCTGAATTCACCATACTCAAGCGGATAATCAATCCTAACCTTTCAATTACACGCCCTAGTATAAGCACCTCTCCTGTGAGTTTGGCCTCCCAACCATGACCAACTGTCATCTTGGGTACTGCACAGGTGGACAATCTTCACAAGGTAGCCTCAGCTCAGACCTTGGCCGCGAGGGAACTAATACTAAGGTATATAAGTTTCCAGTCAAGCCCTACCCAATCTTCGGGTATTGTGGTTGTACGATAAAATTGGAATGGTATCGCATCCAGACAACCATCAGTTTTATAAAGGGCTAAGGCTCATGCCTCAACATTTTCATCACCAAAATCATCTGGTGTTCAGAAACACATGTCAAAACATCTCAGTAGAATGATCCATCATTCTAAGGTTTTCATAACCATTTTTCCACCAAGTATTCCCATCTAAAGTTGATCAAGTTTTATGCTTAGCACTAGCATCTACAAGTGGGGATAAGTACTAATGAGGGGTGGTAAACTAGTGGAGTTTCAACTAAGTACAACCTTATATCTTAGGATGATATCAAGGTTCCTAACTTAGGCCAAATTTTATGCTCTTTATGCAACCTTCAACTATATCTTTCTAGAATCTACAAGTCACTTGAGTACTCTCTAAGGAAGTAGCTTTGATAAGGAAATAAAATAGAAAGCTTGCAAATAAAACTAGGATTGGGTTATCAAGTGGGTAATATCACATATGCTTAAGGCATATAGTAGGCATGGTAACAAGTAAGGGTTTGCTTGTATAAGTAGAATATCTTGCAAGGGTTATCTTGCACATTCACTAGTAGTATTAGGCTTGCAAGTATTGGCTTGCACAGTATTAGTATAAGCTTGCCTTATGCAGAGCAGTGGTTGAAGTTCTCCTCGGCTTCTTCTTTGTAGTATCCTCCATCCTCCTCGTATCCTTGGTCGGTACTAGCGTCTATAAATAAATATGATGTACACAATCACCAAACAATACTTAACTACATGCAATCATCACACACAAGGGTCCTATAGATGATCCAGCATCATCACTAACCTTACAAGATTAAAGCTTGGTTTAATTCCTTTTATTTTTAGAAAAGTAATTTCTACTCATTGGAAAACTACTTAAGATTTAATATTCTCCAAACCAAATATGGGATCACGTTGACACATGTCATCACCACATATTTTAGTCCATGGGAATGTGATTTAAAGTGGTGTCACAATTTAATAAGGTTTTACCCTTTTATTTTAATTAATTAAAGTGGCTAGAAATGCCTATGTGGCATTCTTTTATTACTTGGTCATTATTTCTATAAGTAAACCTATATATTTTTATATATTCTGAAAGGTATGGTCAAATGTGAGTTTTGAGAGTTGGAATCAACTCAAAAGCTATTGTGGTTTAAGTTTGAAAATTTTTTGAATGCAGAAAAGCTTCTGCCTTGTTATTTTTGCCAAGTGTGATCTACAGATCCAAATGACTTGAATCCAACGGGCTTGAATTCAGCATTCCCATACCTTTCTAACAAAATTGGTTTCATTCAATTTGGTGTACTGAATCAATCTGGGTTGATTTTTGAAACTGGGTACAGAAGTGTGTTTGAAATAAAATGGACAAGGTTTAATTCAAATAACTGGGCTGCGCGGGAAGTGATACTGGGCCGGCGTGCTAAGCGCAGCGCTTCCGCGGGCTGTTTAAGTGCCTATCCCCACGCGTCAGTGAGACAGGGGGTGCGAAACAGTATGGGGCGATGTGGTGCGTTCGATCAGGTTCTAATCCAACGGCTGAGGGTCATCGTCGACGTTGGGCAACGCCAGCGAGACAGAAACCTAGCGCGGCCATTGGGGGTCGTTGGGGGCTCACCGGGGTTCAGGCGAGGGTCGGCGAGGCGGGAAAATGACGAAGTCGATGACGTCGAACCTCCTGGTACCGGCAGCTTCTCCTAGGGCGGCTCCAATTGCTGGCTCCCTTCTTCTCCAGCAGCGGCGGGCTCCGGTGAAATTCCGGCGCTGCGCTGCTCGCCTTGCTCCAGGAACAGGGTGGAATGATCAGTGAGGAGAGGGGAGTGAGATGGTGTGCTCAATTCGGCTGGGGGTGGCCTCTATTTATATTGGCGAGAGGGGACTGACGGGGCGCACGGTGAGCTCGTCGTGGTCGATGGTACAGACGGCTATCGGCATGGGCGACGGTAGGGGGCGGTGCGGTGCTCGCTGGCGATGCTCAAAGACATGGTGGCGAGACGTGGGGCGGTGCGGCTTGGTCGGAACACGACGGTGCTCTGCGCGTGCCCGACGGAGATTTTAATGGCACACAACGCGCATGGTCTGCGCGGCAGCCAACGAGCGTGTCTGCGGGGTTGCTGGGACGGTGGTGATCACGTATGCACGTGGCGAGGGCGGCACGCGGTCTGTGGTCTTCGGTCGAGCGTGGCGCTCTAGCGCATGCTCGGCACGGTTGACAGAGGCACGAGCGTGGCGTTCCTGGGTGCTGTGTTCGACGTCTTCGAGGCAGGGCTGGTCGAGAGGGGGCGGTGAGGCATGGGTGATCTCCCAGACAAGGTTGCTGTCTTCACTGGGGTGGCATGGTGAGCTTCGGCTGTTCACCATTGATGTCATTGCCCAGCTTACAGTGATGCTAGTGCTTGGGTTAGCTTTCTAGATGATCTACTGAGATGGTTGTGAGCTAGAGAGGGAACAAGTTAGGCTTCAATCACTGCTCACAATAGTGTTTGGATTTTGCTTGATTTGTGTCTGCCAAGTGTTTGATGAAATGGCCGCAAGAACTCAAGTTTTGAATTTTGAAAAGATTTTTGGTGGGTGTGCTAGGTTGGTGCTGGTGAGTCTACAGATGCTTGGGTTTTGAAAGTTGAGCTTGTTTGAGTGGTTTTTGAAAAAGTGGGATCTTCCCATATGATAAAGATTCAATTTTGAATTATCATTTAAACCATGCATTTGAAAGTTTTTGGATGATCACAAAGTGGGCCTTGATACCTTGTTATGAGTACAATATCAAGGGGTGCAAAGATCCAGAAAAGTTTCTGTTAGGTTCTGAAAGTTTGAGACAGCCAAAGTAGGCATGGGAGTTAAATTGGTCAAAATGACCGTTCCCTTATTTTATTTGTTTTGATTTACTTGTCTTTGGGAAAAGTGTGGGAAATGTTTAGATGATGTTTATTTCACCTAAGAATCCATTTACAAGCAAAGGAACACACAAACAAGTTGGTTCAAAAGAATTTCAAATGAAATGCATACACATATGCATGCTTTCATAATTTTATTTAGAAAAGTTTTTGTTAACCCTAATTTTGATGCTTAGAGTTTGATGATCCAAGTTTAGTATTTTTGGGATGTTACACATAGTCATCATAAAAATCACTGGTACAGTCGGACACGGTCGTACCGTCTGCCCGTACTATGTCCTCGAGCAAACATCAAACTTGGAGCAAAGTTACTAACCGTGTAACGACCAGTAGTATGGGCGTGCGCGACAGTATCGCGTGCCCATACCGAGTGCACCGTCAGGAGAAAAACCTCGCCCCCAAGGTATGTACTCGGTACATGCGAGCTCCAGCAATACCGCCCGCCCGTACCACGTATACGGCCGCCATATGAACCCATGAAGAGGTAACCTAAAAATCCCAAAACACAAACTTTCTCTTTCTTCTACCTCCAAACTCCAAACCACTTACATTGAATCTTCAATTATACTCGTTCTTTCTTTGATCCCTTGAACCCAATCGATCTAAGGTATGTTTCTCCCTAAATTATTTGCATCCAAACCTTTCCCAATCTTTCACCATTATCAATCTAGACTTAGGTTTTTTGTTGAGCTAATCTTGATGTTGAGCATGTTTAGTTAGTTTTTACAGGAGATTCTTTTGTAACTAGTGTAGAGGATCGTATATGCTATGTTTCTATTGGATAATTTTTTTATTATCTTTATTTATTATTTATTATTAGATGAGTACAAGGAGCCGTACACGTGTGATGGCTGTGACACAATTCGCACCACCCATTGATACGCTAACCCCTGAGTCATTTGGTATCGAGTTCACCGAGGACTTTAAGCTGAACCGTTTCAACCGTCTCAAGCTCCGAGAAATCAAGCCCACCAAGTGGGCGTGTCCCTTTATCCTAAACCAACTTGGTATCCATGCTGATTTTGATTTATTGTGCAACAATATTGGCTTGTATGATTTTGTCTTTCATGATTGTGCCACGTACCGACGCTTGACACTTGAGTTTCTTAGCACTTTGATGCATTCAGTGACCTCTCACTAATTTCTTAAGGAGCAACTTCCTGGAGTTGATCGCATCAACTTCCGACTCATGAACCGTGTATAACATCCCAAAAATGTTGAACAATGATTATCAATTTCCAATCACCAAAATTAGGGTTAACAAAAACTTGTGTTAATCAAACCAATATGAATGCATGTGTGGATGTGATGATTGTATGAATGCATGAATGGACTTGTGTGATTGATATAAATAGCAAGGAGTGGTTTAAAGATGAAAATAACATCATCTAAAACATTTCCAAGCAGAAACAAATCAAGAGAAAATCATAAACAAATCAAATAAGCAAATGGTCATTTTTGCCAATATTTCTCACTAGGCCACTTTGAGTGTTTCTAGTCCAAGATTTCATACAGAAACATTTCCATTTCTTTTCACCCCTTTCTAGACCAAGTAAAAGTGAATCAAATCCCACCTTTCAAACTTACAGAAACATTTGGCAACTTGATTCAAATGACAATTCAAAATTGAATCTTTAACATATGGGAAGATCACCCATTTTCAAAAACCAACCAAACCAGTACCCCTTGACCTTTCCAACTAACCAGAGACTCCCTAGTATGTAACCAACACACCCACCAAGTTTGAATTAAAAATTCAAATTTGAATCTCTTTCGGACATTTCATCAAACACCTTGCAGACACAACACAAACAAACATCAAACACTATTGTGAGCAGTGATTGGTGCCTAACTTGTTCCCTACCTAGCTCACACCACACCCTCAGTAGATCATTCAACTAAATTAACCCCTCTAGCTCACTATAAAACCGACCACACCATCAATGGCAAGCAGGCCGAGAGCACCCTTGCCACCCCAATGTCGCCAGCCAGCTAGGAGCAGCTCTAGCCTCGCCAACCTTGTCTAGCAGGCACTCCACCATCCACCGCCACCCCCTGTACAAGCCTCGAGCCTTGCCAGCCACTAGACCACACGGAACGCTTGCACCCAATGTCTCTACGAGCATGCTGAGAGCACACCAAAGAACCACCTGCGACACACACCCACAAAACGCGCGCCACCCTCGCCGCATGCGAGCACGATCACCACCACCCCAGGAACACCCCAGACACGCACGTTCGTCGCCGCGCGACCAGGAGAAACCATGCACCATTAAAACTTCTGTCAGACCCGCCCAGAGCGCCGCGATGTTCCGACCATCTCGCACTGCCCCACACCGCGTGACCATGCCGTTGAGCTTCGCCCGGGAGCACAGCACCGCCCCTATCATCGCCCATGCCTTTAGCTCGCTGTGCCGACGACCACGACGAGCTCCACCCACGCCCTTCGATCCCCTCGCTGCACTATAAATAGAGGCCACCCCCGCTCGATTTCTTCACACCATCTCACTCCCTTCTCTCTCAGAACCACCCCACCTCACCCCCGGAGCAAGGCGAGCAGCACATCGCCGGAATTTGGCCGGAGTCTTCCGCAGAGGAGGAAGAAAGGAGCCATTGATTGGAACCGCCCCAGGAGAAGCCCCCGGTACCAGGAGGATCACCGTTGTCGACTTCGTCGTTCGCCCCTATCGCCGACCCTCGCCTGAGCCCCGGTGAGCCCCCGTAGACCCCCACTGGCCGCGCTAGGGTTCTGTCTCGCCGGCTTTGCCCAACGGAGATGATAGGTCAGATCCGTTGGATTAGAGTTTGATTGTGTGGCCTAGATCATCTCGTACCGCTTGACACCCCCTGTCTCGCTGACTGGTGGGGTCTTCCACTTAAACCCACCCGCGCGTGCGCTGTGCATCATGGGCCGGCCTAGTTAACATCCCACGCTACCCATTAATTCAAATTTAGGTTTATTCTTTTAGTTTCAAACCTAGTTCTATACCTAGATTCAAAAATCAACCCAGCTCGATTCACTGAACCAAATTGCATGAAACCAATTTTGTTAGAAAGGTACTGGAATGCTTAATCCAAGCCCGTTTGATTCAATTCATTTGGAATTATAGAACACCTATAGTAAAAATAATAAGGCGGAAGCTTTTCTGCATTCAAACATTTTTCAAAATTCAACCACAAAAGATTTTGAGTTGATTCCAACTCTCAAAAATCACATTTAACAAGACCTTTCTGAATATATAAAAATATCTAGGTTTACTTGCAGAAATAATAGACAAGTAATAAAAGAATGCCACATAGGCCATTCTAGTCACTTTAATTAATTAAAATAAAAAGGTTAAACCTTGTTAAATTGTGACACCACTTTAAATCACATTCCCATGTACTGAAATATGTGGTGATGCCATGTGTCAACATGAGCCCATGTTTGAGTTGGAGAATATTAAATCTTAAGTAGTTTTTCAATGAGTAGAAATTACTTTTCTAAAATAAAGGAAATAAAACTATTCTCCTTAATGATTGTAATGTTTGTGATGATCCTATATCATCTAGTGAACACCTTGGTGTGATAAGTAAAAGTAGTTAAGTATTGTTTGGTGATTGTGTACCTCGTATTTATTTATAGATGCTAGTACCGACCAAGGATACGAGGAAGAATGAGAATACTACGAGGAAGAAGCCGAGGAGAACTTCAACCACTGCTCTGCATAAGGCAAGCTATCTAAGCAAGCTTATACTTGCGATTAGGCAAGCCTAATACTACAAGTTACCTTAGCAAGCTATTAACTTAGCAAGCTAACACTTGCAATTGTGAAAACTATATGATCTATGCAATGCATTAGGCATGCCTTTGTTATACCCACTTGAGGATATCAAATCCTAGTTTTACTTGCAAGCTTAATTCTTTTATTTCTTTATCAAGCTTTATAGTAAAGTTTACTTGGAAAACTGTAAAGTTTAGAAATATATTTTAAGGTAGCATAAAGAGCATAAAACTTGGCCTAAGTTAGATAATCTTAATGTCATCCTGAGGCATGAGATTGAACTTAGATCATCCCCATTGGTTTACCACCCTTCATTAGTATTTACCCCCCCACTTGTAGATGCTAGTGCTAAGCATAAAATTTGATCAACTTTAGATGGGAATACTTGGTGAAAATTGTTATGAAAACCTTAGAATGATGAGTCATTCTACTGAAATGTTTTGACATGTGTTCTTGAACACTAGATGATTTTGATGATCAAAATGTTAAGGCATGAGCCTTAGCCCTTTATAAAACTGATCGTTTTCTAGATGCGATACCATTCCAATTTTACTGTACAACCACAATACCCGAAATTTGGGTAGGACTTGACTGTAAATTTATATACCTTAGTATGGGTTCCCTTGCGGCCAAGGTTTGAGCTAAGGCTACCTTGTGAGGATTGTCCACCTGTGTAGTTCCCAAGATGACAGTTGGTCATGGTTGGGAGGCCAAACTCACAGGAGAGGTGCCTATACTAGGGCGTGTAATTGAAAGGTTAGGATTGATTATCCGCATACTGAGTATGGTGAATTTAGGATTGTTCCTGACGGATGTATCGAATGTTGTGGTGAAAGTGTACCACCTCTGTAAAGTGTCAAACTATTCGAATAGTCGCATCTGCGGTTATGGACAGTTGGAGTGGCCATACTATTCCATCGTCAGATGTTTTCAAAATGACTTATGAAATGAAGGATGACTTTGACTTGACCACAACAGAGTTGTGATATGAAATTAAAGTTCCCACTTAGGTGTTATAAAACTTTCAACTAGATTTCTTTGCTTCTGAACTTAGTTAAGGCAAATCTGGCTTTTTGCAAAACAACCTAGAGCCTAGAACTTCCTATTCAAAACCACCTTACTGTTAGTATTAGTTTGTGAGTACTTAAAGAGTACTCATGGCTTTGTCCCTGGCTATTCCCGTGGCCAGGCTATGAAGAGGACTATCATGACGACGGACAGTAGGAAGGCTATGACAACTAGGATCATCTCCCATCGTCAGCATTGCCTGTGACCATGAAGATGGAGCTTCGCCCATGCTATCGTAATTATTACATTATTCCGCTGCTTGATTTGTATTAAGACTGGATCATGTGATCCTTTATTTGTGTAAGACCTTATGTATGGTTTGTAATGGATGATGTACCGTGATATCCAATCTGTTATGTCTCGCAAAAATGGTAATCCTAGGATTGCGATGTACGACATAACATGCATATAGCATTAAAAATCCGAGTGTTGACAAGTTGGTATCAGAGCCATCCTGACCATAGGAGACCCTAGTTAGAATGGACGTTGAATCACAAACTTAGTTTCAAAACCAAGGAAGTAAGTATTTATAAAAACTTATTCTCATTCTTACCACTTAGACTCTTTCATGAAAATTCATGTTCCTACAAAATTCTTGCCAACATACCTAAAATTTGACACACTTGATCACTCTACTAACTTACTCATCCTACATTCTTATAGATGGACATGAAGTACAACAAGTTATATCAGTTGGGGAATGTAGGAGACCTCATCTTTGAGCGTGACTTGGACCAGCTGTCGGAGATGCTGGAGCGTCTGCACCCCGAGTTCTTCAGAGCTCATCTCAACGATCAGGAAGGAGAGGAATTGCAATGGCTAGTTGTTGCAAGTCTCCTAGGAAAGATCGAAGCCCCAACTTCAGAGGGAATTCATTTCACCTTGAGAGAGAACAACTGGCTCGATGGACTTGCCAGGGCCATGCAGGAAGCTCTTGCCCGTCTATGTGAGCATAGTATCAATCAGATCAAGGGTACCCGCTTTGAGTTCTATCCAAGGTGTGATGTTATGGGACATGTGATCCTTTATTTGTGTAAGACCTTATGTATGGTTTGTAATGGATGATGTACTGTGATATCCAATATGTTATGTCTCACAAAAATGGTAATCCTGGGATTGCGATGTACGACATAACAGGCATCTGGGATTAAAAATCTGGGTGTTGACACCATGAGTACTCATTGACACTCAGCCAATGGGCTCACTACTTTGGATTTTCCAACAACACCACCGACATACGCTCCACCTATTTTGTTGTAAATCCTACCTCCTTGGGTTACTTTAATATAATGAAAATTTATGGAAACACAACCAAGGGAAACCAAATTGATCATCTTGTTGTTTGTTATTTGTTTTATGTTAGTGCTAACACCTTGCAGGCATGTGGTGAGTTTACTAGAGTTAATGAGGAGGATATGATGATCCTCGCTAAAGTTGTTATTCCTAATTGTAACTTGACACCAAATTTGGGCGCATTTCTTTTGTTTTATCTTCATCATCATGGGCTTGAATCTTGTGGTCCCATATGCGGAGGAGTCATAACCATGCTTACACGTGCGCTCCAAGTCAACCTAGGTAACATCCAACCATTGTCTGGAAACCGCCGTCTTGCAGTATAATAATCTGGACGGTCCATGATGATCTGATATCATCGTGGATCAGTGGTAAAACGCCGTAGATCACCATCTGCGATGAATTTTGCGACGAAAAAAGGTCATGAACCTTATGTCATAATCTGATCCATTTTTTATGCCTGAAAATGTCGTGGGCCATTCGTGACATTCCTTCAATTTCGTCGTGGCAAACGGGACCGGCCCAGCCTAGGCCCAACCGGTCGTGATGTTTTTCTTTTCGTCACGGTCCTCGCCACGTGGCAGGTGGCGCCGCAGATGCCCATTAGCACCGTCAGCTGACGTCACGCCGGCCATTAGTGACGCCATCACTTTCCTGATTTTTGTTTTTTGTCAAGGCTTGATTCCGTTGAAGCCGGTTGATTACATCATTCATTCCGTTGCTGGCATCATCTAGTCCGTTCGTGATGTCACTTGAGCCATGACAAATTTATTTTCATCATGGCACTAAGCTGGCCTGCTCTGAGATGCACCAATAGTACGAGGACACATGGGCCTTCCTAAGAGCGACACATGGGCCAATGAGATCTGGGCACGTATCTCAAACACATGACGTTTTTTTGTCAGGCTAGAAAAGACGACGTCATCATTTTCCTTGACGTTTCTGTTTTGTCAAGGCCATTGACCATTAAAATCGAGGCACGTCAGCGTCTATCTGTGACGGTAATATTTCTGTCAAGTAAACAACCATGCCGTTTTTGTTTACGTTAGGGATGTGTGTTGGCGTCACCCTAGATTAAGCGGTCTAGATGAAATGACAGAAATTTCACACCATAGGCAATAGATGATTGAAATCAACGTTTCAGATCACATAAAATTCACATACATCACTTACATCGTGACATAAGTTTCCACAGGTTAAATAGAAGTTTATTCGCCAAAAGCCTAACAAGCTTTCACTCACAAGTTTTCACATATTCACCACTAGTTCACTTACCTACGTAACAGAGCTACGAATTTCTGAAGTACTGCACTTCCACGGCCTGTGAAGTTCACAAGTGCTTTCTGCACTTCTTCCTCTTCTTCTTTCTCCTTCAGCAATGCTAAATGTGTAGGCGCAATGCCTTATTCGCTACTCTCTCAGCCCCAAGTTGCGCTTCAAGGAGAAAGATGGTTGATAGTGCATCATCTGTAGTAGAAGCCGACCGATGCTCAATGTGATCCGTAATTTCCTGACAATTATAGAAGCAAATATTAGGCTACTAGCGAGCAAATTACAAGCACATCGTATACATTTCAGAGACAAACATGGTATTGAATTGCACGAAGATGACAAAGATATACCTGGTTTAGTTTCTCTACCCCGAGTTGTGCTCCAAGGTGAGTCTTGGTTGGTCTTGAAGAATGGATATCGATGTCCTCTGACAGAAAATAGTGCACAGTTTCGGTGGAAGGAGGTCGTTCAGCCTTAGTGACATCTTCTGTAGCACACGTCGCCATCTTCATTTACATGGTTCCCTGCGAGTTTTAGGAATAAAATCCAACATTACAAAAATAGCCAGCAATTTACAAGCGCATCATACTAATTTCAGAGACAAAGGCAACATTGAAATTTAGGAAGATGACAAAGATGGTAAGTATACTAGAGGAATTACTTTTGATTTTTTCACACTGTGATGTGGGAAGCTCGGGGCGTCATAGAAAAACACATCGTTGCGATATTTTTCATATTTTCTTCTGCTACGCTTGTTTATTAGACAATAGGCCTACACAAATAGAGAGAATAGAATTATAAGAGGCAGTCCTGGTTAAACACAAACAGGCGGGAAAGTTGGGTAGACAAGACATGAACTGGTTCTTGGGGTCAGTCCAACAATCAACAAGCTTGCACCACTCCACATTGTTCATGTGTTCAATATGAGATATCCCTGTAACTTGATTTAGTGAATAGGGGTCAAAAAACTGCTTCATCAAAAGATGTTGTTGAGTTCTTGTGTGCTTCATTAACTGCTTGTTGCAAGCGACCTGCACCTCTGGTCGTGATGCATCCGTGAAAAACTTTTTCTAAAATAAAACTGGGTGCATAAGCCTTTGCATGAACAACAATGAAAAGAAAAGGGATATGTGAGTCAGAGAACATACATAAACTTTGTCATAGAAATCTGCTCTGACATCCGGCCTATCCTTGTACTCTTTCCATCAAGTGAAGTTAGGTACACCAGTCCTGACTATTTTTGCACACTGAGTGGACAACTTGGAATCAATTTTTGCTGACTCTGGTTTAGTTCTTCCCGGAGGAATGACAAATGGAAGCTTTCCTCCTCTAGACATCTTCTCAGGTGACTTCCCCATGTTTTTCCCCTCACCATAGTTTGATCATCATCACGTGTAACAATGTCTTCAGAAGGATTATGGCCAAAATCATCTACGAAAACATATAGTGTGGAGTTAGTGTTATACTATAGTACAATTCGATAGGTACCATTCACACAATATAATGTCCTTGCCTTGGAGAGTTGGTTGCTTTCCTGGGGCAGCTGCTTGCTCGTCTTAGACTATTGTCTTTCTGCCATGGAGTGCCGCCGGCTTGTATTGGGATTCTACCTTCTCACCTTGGGCACCATTATCTGCAACACTCTCAGTTCCTTGCAAAGGGGTTGCAACACATGGAGGTCTTGGTGGGTGTTGTGGACAACTTGGAGGTGGAAGTACTTCTGGCGGATTCCCCTTGGACCTAGTATGTCTCAATGTTTCTGTGCATGCAACTACACTAGCCAAGACGCGCTTCCAAGAAGTTGATACACTAGCAGCATCCATCCTTGTCCTGGCAACATGTGTCTTCTTGTATTTCCTCTTCTCATGCTACACAATTCAAATGAAGTCAATTCTGGATAATAAAAAGCACAAGATATATGGAAATTCAGTAAGCAAACAATTACACAAAAGATGAGTAGGCAAGTAATGGGACAACCTGTGGCTCATATTCCTCCCCTTTGGGATAATCCTCAGATCCAGAGCCTTCATCCTTGCTCCTTTTAGGGAAGAATTCAGTGGGAGATGCATAAACAAGAGGCCTAACACCCATTTGTTGCATCTGCACATTGTTTCTTGTGATGTTTTTTAGCCGTCTTTCCTCCATGGGATGCAACTGTAGTTCTATCATTAATAAACAACCCCAAGTAAGCTACAAAAATAAACCTATGGTGTTGATTGTTATATAGTAATTATAATGTATAATAGTACACTATGAGCAACTTATGCATCTTAACTAAATATAAGAAGGATAAGCATCTACCATGCAATTAAAGAGGCAATTAAACAAAATATAATCTATCTTATATAGTAATCATCATGTAAAATAGTCCACTTTATGCAGTTTTTACTCTGATCATAAGACATATGATGAAGCCCACAATAATGCAACAGACAGGATGATATAACCTTCATCACACGCAAAACAGATCATAAGCTAAATAGTACATACAAGCTAGACAATTGACCAATTGGTTGCAATAATAAGTAGTGCGTGATGATTAAACATAAGCAGGATAAGCATCAATACTGCGATTAAATAGACAATTAAACAAAATATAACCTACAGTACTGATTGTTCTATAGAACTGATTATGTGACAGCTCACTATGAACAATTAATACTCTACAACATAACAAATAAGAAGGGCATGAAAAATAAACATAAGAGGGATAAACATCTTTTAGGAAACTAAAAAAATAACATATGAGGTTGATTGTTCGATAGTAATCATCATGTAAAACTGACAACTATGAACAATTAATACTCTGCTCATTATAAATATCACGAAGCAGTCACACTAATGCAATAGACATGATAATGCAACCCTGATCACAAGCCTGGTAATCACAAGAAATTTTACAGGCAAAACAAATAAGAGAGATTGACTACACCAAAATAAGCAAATTGGTGGCATGAACAGGATAATGAACAACATTTCACAGGCAAAAGTAAAAAAACATGAGCATCGAGCATGAGCGTGTTTCCTTGCCTGCAGGCTATAGGGCCTTTTTGATACCACCTTTCTTGTGGTGAACCTTGGCACGTGGCATCGAGCTGGACGACGAGGTAGAAGACCTCATCGACGAGGTGGACGACAAGGTAGACGTGCCTTGTCAGTGTGGTGACGGATTTTGTCGGCGAGGTGGACGGCGATATGGACGGCGAGCTGGCCGACTCTGCCGATTAAGTGTATGACCAGGTGGTAGACAAGGTTGGCGGGCTATCGTCAAGGTGGACGACCCGCTAGCTCGATGGCCTGACGGAAAACCGGAGGGGATAAAAAGAGGGGCTAGGGTGACGGAGGGGTTACCACTGGAGGGACGAACGGAGACGAGGGTAGTAGAGGCAGAGAGAAGAGGGGCACGAATGGCCGGGACGACGAGGGGATTAGGGACACGGATGGCAGGGAGGGCAAGGGGAAAATGGAGAGGACGGCGCTGAGATTGGTGGAGAAATTTGGATCTGTCTCGTTTTGGTGAGGGGATAAAAAGGGTTTTGAATAGATTACGTAAATGTCCTTTGGGCGAATGCTAAGGTGGTGCTGTGGGGTGTGCTGAAAGGTAATTGCACACCGAGAAATTTTTGTTTGAGTAGAAACTCTCCCACGTCTAGCGCCAAATTTCACATGGGCGGGAGGACCTGACCTGAAAATTTGGGCTTGGTGTCCTGACCGTTAGATGCATGATGGAGGGTACAAATAAATTAACCCTTTTGTAAAAAAAGTCTTCACTATAAGGGCCTCGTGATGAAAACTATAAATGTGACAAATAAATCTATAAAAAAGCAATAATATGGAGTACTACTTTATATTCTTTTTGTGACATAATATTTGTATAATGAAATTAAGAGAGTAAAAGTATTTTGGGTACAATATTCAAATTTAGATAAGTTTCAAACCGCGGCCAAAAACAAGGTTGAAAGCTCTTCAAACGGGTAGATCTTATGGGCCACTATCTAGGGTTTTGCTCAAAAAGGCATATCAAAGAATGTCGGAATCATCCCTACAAAATTACACGTAACCCTACAAGCAGTAGTTAATTATATATGCTACATATGGTTTCTGTTTTCAATGAAACCATAGATCATGGGCATATTCTATCTCAACAACCCATCACAACGGTGCTACATAAATTTCCTAACTCAACAACCCATCACACTTTTGTACATATTCTAGTGACACATGCATGATTTGGCCTTGGTCGCTAAATTTGAGCCCCCCTTCCAGCTAGACCGGCAGAAACTTGTTTATATCGAGGGGTTGCGCCGAGAGATTCTAGCTAAATCCAACCGGTGATCTGGAGACAAAATGCTCTCTACTATTTATTAAAAATGGGGTGATGCATTTTCACATCACATCCTTAGTGGTATCTTCACAAAATAGGCCCTTTTCGGCACCAGGAAAATGGAAATTGGACTTTCCGTGCAGAGAACTGATACGTCAGAAACGTATCTATAATTTTTGATGCTCCATGCTTGTTTAGTATCTACTTTGCTTTGCTTTGTCTACACTTTGAGCTGTTTTTATATCTTTTCTGGAACTAACCTATTAACAAGTTGCCATAGTGCCAGTTTTCTGTTTTCTTCTGTTTTTGGTTCCAGAAAGGCAGAAAATTAATATTCTCGGAATTGGACAGGACAAAATCCAAAGTCAATATTTTACCGTGGGCGACATGAAGTTTAGAGGAGAGACAGAGAGGCGAGCCAGGGACGCCAAACCCCTCCTAGGCACGGGTGGGCCCAGCCCGCGCCTAGGCAGGGTGTGGGCCTCTGGCCGCCTCCCAGCCTTGCCTCTTCGCTTATAAGAAGCCCCTGATACAAAAACCCTAGGCACCCGATCAAAACTCTATGAAACCTTCTGTAGCCACCTCCAACATTGTCCCTAGATCGGGGGGATCTGAAGTTCTTCCCGGCACTCTCCCGGAGGGGAAATCATCCCGGAGGCCTTCTTCTCCGGTATGAAGCGTGAGTAGTTCCACCTTGGACTACGGGTCCATGTAGTAGCTAGATGGTTGTATCTCCTCCTTGTGCTTTCACGTATAGATCTTGTGAGCTCCATTCATGATCAAGATGTAATCTATTTGTAATCATGCATGTTGTGTTTGCAGGGATCCGATGGATATTGAGATTACTATGTCAGATTGATTAATGGTTTTGTCTATTTGATACTATCATGTATGTGTTGTTTGTGATCTTGCATGCTATCCGTTGTTAGTAGATATCTTGTACAAGTAGTTGCTAGTGACTCCAAGAGGGGGTATTTATGCTCGATAGTGGGTTCATGCCTCTAGTTTCCAAGGGAAGTGACAAAAATCTCTTAGGTTGTAGATATGCTTTTGCTACTAGGGAGAAAACAACGGTCTCTTGTTCATGGAACAAGTGGATTGTTTACCTTACATACTTTGCTTAAAGAAGTTGTCTATTGCTTGCAACTTAATACCGGAGGGTGTTCAGATGATTACATGAAGGTGGACTTCTAGTCATAGATGCAGTTGGATGGCGGTCTATGTATATTGTTGTATTGCCCAATTGAATATCATAGGATCTTTTTGTCTGGTATTGCATTGTTATGCCTTGCTCAGTTCATGTCAATTGCCCTGTTGTAATTTTTTTACCCTTCGTGCCTTGTTGTTTATCTAAGGAGAGCACCTCTAGTGAACTATGGACCCTAGTCCAATCTTTAGCATTGATACATCTTGCACTGTGAAATTTTTACTTGCTGCAAACCATCATCACTTTCCACACCATATGTTTAATCCTTTGTTATAGCAAACTGGTGAGCTTGACAACCTCACTGATTCGTTGGGGCAAAGTCTTGAATTTGTGTTGTGCAGGTTTCCACGTTGCTTGCAACACCTGTGTGACGTTTCCTTCCTCCTACTGGTTCGATAACCTCGGTTTCTTACTGAGGGAAAACTTGCTGCTATCCTGCATCACACCTTGCTCTTGGGGTTTCCCGACGAAGCACTGCACGTTGACGCAGTGCCACCAAGCTCTTTCTAGCGCTGTTGCCGGGGAGGCTAAGGACGTCTTCACAAGGGGAGTCCTCTACTTCCTTTCTCTTTACTTTGTTTTTAGTTAGCTTAGTTTCTTTTGCTTGCTTTTGTTTGCCTATTTTTATCAAAAACTCAAAAAAAAATAGTTTAGTTTGGTTTGCTTTCTCTTTTCAAAAACACAAAAAAATTAGTTCCTGCTCTAGTTGCTGGTCTGTTATTGCCTTGCTTGGTCATGCTTTCTATCAATGAATGGTTTCTTTGAAACTAGGTCTTATTGGCAAAGTGGTTTCACGGAAGAACAAAAGTATTTTTATAAGGAACACCGTTTGTCACAAAAAGGGAAACACTTATGGGAACAAATTGATAAGTTGAATACTATTGCTAGAGACGTGTTCTCTACTTATAATGTTACTTATTGCTTTGATAAATCTTGTTGCTGTAGGAGGTATAAACACCTCCCTTTTCAATGTGTGTATAATGATAATGTTACCATATATTCTTATGTTAAAGGAAATTATGAATTTTATGATGTGGAACAAATTGAAGAATTTATTTTCCTTCAAGGGTGCATTTGAACTTGCCAGTTTGCTTGAAAATACTGATGATGCACCTTATGAATATGAGGTTTATGAGATACTTAAATTTTTCTTTGATAATTACAAGGAACAAAATGGCTATATTCTTGAATATTTTAATAGATGCTTTCTACAAATGGAAGAGGCTAATGCCTTGCAGGAGCCTATGGAAGAAGAAATTGTTGAAACTAGAATCTCATTAGATGAAAAAGAGGAGGAGAGTCATGAACAAAAGGAGGAAGAATGGATTATCTACCCATGCCTACCTTATAATGAGAGTAACTCTTCATCCCTTACATTAATTGATTGTCCCCCATGCTTACCAAAGGAGGATGAATGTTATGTTCTTGTGGATCCTTTTGAAATATCAACTTTGGGTAAAACCTAGGAAGGTTTTAATCCCACTATTTTTGAGCTCGATAGAAATTATGTGTTTGTAGATCATGAAAATCATGCTTTATGTGATATCTATATTTTTGAGTTTATTCATGATGCTACTGAAAATTATTATGAGAGAGGGAAACATGGTTTGATGCATCTCAATAATATTAAGTTTCCTCTCTTTATGTTGAAAGTTTTGAAGTTGCACTTGTTTTTATTTCCTATGCTTGTTGCTTGGTGCTTTAATTAATTGTTTATTTACAAGGTTCTTATTCATAGGAAGTGGGTTAGACTTAAATGTTTTTTGAATTTGATTCTTGATGCTCTCTTTTGCTTCAATTCATATTTCTTATGAGAGCATCTTCTCAAACTTTCTTGTGCTTAACTTAAAGGCATTAAAGAAAAGTACTTGTTGGGAGATAACCCAAGAGTTCCTTGAGTCTTGGAAGTTATTACTTAAGTAATGATCTCTCCTTATCCTTTTTGGTTGCTTTTTGTGCCAATAATGACCTCTAATGAGAGGGAAGTAAGATTTGGGGAGTTGCTGTCCCGAAACAGATTTCTGTCCTCCACCATAAAAATTCGTGAGGAGTCTCTGTAAGTCGGATTGAGTTTAAAATTTACGAATAAATCCCCCAGTATGTTATATAACTTTAGTTAGTTCAGAAATTTTTGATTTGAGCAACAGAAGATTTTCGAAAAAATCGGTTTCTACCTGCTGGTCTATTTTGATAGATTTCTAGCATTATTTGCATTTGCTTCTTATTGATTCCTTTTTGAGTTCTCTTTTGGAGAATTGAGCTTTTTGAAGGAGTTGCTACAATATCATGTGTTTTAGTGAAAAGTTTTGCTGTTCCAAAGCTAAAATAAAAGGTCTATTATCTTTTGAATACACTAATGTTGCTAATGAAGATTGTGTGAAGTTTTGTATGAAGGAAAAAATTTCAGGTGTAAAGAGAGAATGATGTAATGATATGAAGAATGGACAAAAGCTCAATCTTGGGGATGCCAACCCGGTGTCACCCCAAGAAATATCCAAGAGGTACAAGCGTCAAAGCTTGGAGATGCCCAAGGCATCTCCTTCTTCATCAATAAAAAGCTCAGGTCTTTCTAGACACTTTGTTTTTATTTTTTCATGCACTGTTGTGTTGCTCTTGGAGCAGCTTAGTTTTTGTTTTGGTTTTCTTAATTTGTTTGAATAAAGTAGTTTGGAACCCCGTTCTCGCTATGTGGTTTCAAATAAGTTGCTTGGTGTTGGAAAGGAGTAGGAAGTTCCTGCTTGAAAGTGCAAGAGGAGCTTGCATTGACTGTGACTTAGACTTTAGCATGACATGCTAGGTGTTGTTTTGACCTTATGCTTAGTAATTATTGCTGTAGCATGTATTGTTCCAAACAATTGGGATTGCTTAGTGTGCCTTGAAATAATTATGCGTTGTTTTAGCATACAAAAGCATAGTATTGTGGTATTCTCCTTTGATGCTTCGTTTGGGTTGACTTGGCACATGCTCACACCATGTTATGACTATGAACAAGTCACTATAGCCTCTATTATCATTTAGTCTTTGACTTGTAGTACCACTCTATGCTTTGATTAGTAATGTTTTGTTGCTCTGCATGATTATGGCCATTATTTCTCTCTTAGTTGGTTGCTCCCAGTCTTTTGCTAGCCTCCACTTGTATGAGTAAGCTCTACTCATGCTTCAAACTCCCAACAAACCAAGTTATTACAAAGAGTCCACTATAAACTCCTATGCATGGTGTGTTACACCATTCCAAGTATATTCTTGTTTTCAGCTATATTCCAATTAAAAAGTATTTTGTTATGTGAAAAATTAGTGATTAAATACCTCACAAACTTGATGGCACACTTTATATTCTTTGCCCCTAATAAACTTGGACCATTGTGTCGTCTATGTTGTATATGCTTGCACTTATACGTTGGAATTAGCAGAACCATGCTGTCATGGGGAACATTTTCAACATTGCACTTGTACTTTGTACACAATTGATATCATGCTCTTTTGTCTATGGATGTCACCGGTGTGAAATAAAGAGGGAGCTTGTAAGTCCATGGAGTTATGTATTTTGTGTTAGAAACTCCTGGGCTGCGAGCCTAAGCCATGCCTAATCATGGTGGAAACTTGCAGCATCACCATAATGAGCATTCTGTGAAGCATCCTCAATAAAAAGCTATGTACATTGTAAATAAAAAGATCGCTAAGATGCTCATTGTCTGCTTGCCTTGTCATTTTGGTTATGGGATAGCTTCTGTACCATGTGCAAGGGGTACCCCGTTGGCGGTTCTCTATGATACACATGTACTTACTATGACAAGAACTTACAGGTGAATGAAGTTGAGTAGCATGAGGTGTGGCCCTCGTATTCAAGGGACTTGAGATTGACAACTTATACTTTGTCAAGCATATACTCCATAGTTTGTTTACTTTAACCTTAATCACATCAAGATGCTTATGATAGGGGCAATAAGTGCTGAAAGCTAACAAGTACCATAATTTTTGGAAGCTCTTTCTAAAACTTGAAATCCCTGCTTCCCTTTGTGAAGGGCATATCTTACACTATTATATTGAGTCTCCACCTTCTACCTTTAGGCACCATTAATAGAGCATAGTTTCCATTCTTTGTGCAGTGTCCCAAAACTTATTGATTGATGCATATTGTGATATTACTTGTTATTGTGCTTTTTGTATCTAGACACTCTTATGAACTTTGAAGGTGTCCTATGCATCTATTTGCTACTCTATGAGGGATAAGATGAATGCCACTATGCCATGTTTTCTGTATGTGAAACAAACAAATGTTTTTCAATGCATGTTATTCATGATCTTTGGTTGTAGCCTTTCATGTTGCATGCTTAGTTGCTTTGTCCTATTGTTGGAACTCCATCTTTCATACACATGTTTAGAGTTCTTTGATCCCAGCTTTCAATGCTTGCACATGGTTTGATATTGGTTTTGATGGTGCATGTCACCTCAAAAATTATTCTTTTTATCACTTACCTACTCGAGGACGAGCAGGAGTTAAGCTTGGGGATGCTTGATACGTCGGAAACGTATCTATAATTTTTGATGGTCCATGGTTGTTTAGTATCTACTTTGCTTTGCTTTCTCTACACTTTGAGGTGTTTTTATATATTTTCTGGAACTAACCTATTAACAAGTTGCCACAGTGCCAGTTGCATGTTTTCTTCTGTTTTTGGTTCCAGAAAGGCAGAAAATCAATATTCTCGGCATTGGACGGGACAAAAGCCAAATTCAATATTTTACCGTGGGCGACATGAAGTCCAGAGGAGAGACGGAGAGGCGAGCCAGGGCTGCCACACACCCCTAGGTGCAGGTGGGCCTAGCCTCCGCCTGGGCAGGGTGTGGGCCCTCTGGCCGCCTCCCAGCCTCGCCTCTTCGCCCATAAGAAGCCCCCGATACAGAAACCCTAGGCACCCGATCAAAACTACATGAAACCTTCTGTATCCGCCGCCACCATCATCCCTAGATCGAGGGGGTCTAAAGTTCTTCTCGGCACCCTGCCGGAGGGGAAATCATCCTAGAGGCCTTCTTCTTCGATATGAAGCGTGAGTAGTTCCACCTTGGACTATGGGTCCATGTAGTAGCTAGAAGGTTGTATCTCCTCCTTGTGCTTTCATGTATAGATCTTGTGATCTCCATTCATGATCAAGATCTAATCTATTTGTAATCATGCATATTGTGTTTGCGGGGATCCGATGGATATTGAGATTGCTATGTCAGATTGATTAATGGTTTTGTCTATTTGATACTATTATGTCTGTGTTGTTTGTGATCTTGCATGCTCTCTGTTGTTAGTATCTATCTTGTCCAAGTAGTTGCTAGTGACTCCAAGAGGGGGTATTTATGCTCGAGGGTTCATGCCTCTAGTTTCCAAGGGAAGTGACAGAAATCTCTTCGGTTATAGATGTGCTGTTGCTACTAGGGAGAAAATAATGGTATCTTGTTCATGTAACAAGTGGATTGTTTAACCTACACACTTTGCTTAAATAAGTTGTCTATTGCTTGCAATTTAATACTGGAGGGGGATCGGATGATAACCTGAAGGTGGACTTA
This sequence comes from Avena insularis, assembly GCA_023614405.1. NCBI lineage: Eukaryota > Viridiplantae > Streptophyta > Magnoliopsida > Poales > Poaceae > Avena > Avena insularis. The sequence goes on from CM042695.1 coordinate 262,875,680, forward strand.
TAGTCATAGATGCAGTTGGATGGCAGTCTATGTATATTGTTGTATTGCCCAATCGAATCTCATAGGATCTTTTTGTCTGGTATTGCATTGTTATGCCTTGCTCAGTTACTGTCAATTTCCCTGCTGTAATTTGTTTACCCTTCATGCCTTGTTGTTTATCTAAGGAGAGCACCTCTAGTGAAGTATGGACCCCGGTCCAATCTTTACCATTGATACATATTGCACTGTCACTTTTTTACTTGCTGCAAACCATCATCACCTTCCACACCATATGTTTAATCCTTTGTTATAGCAAACCGGTGAGCTTGACAACCTCACTGATTCGTTGGGGCAAAGTTTTGAGTTTGTGTTGTGCAGATTTCCATGTTGCTTGAAACACCTGTGTGACGTTTCCTTCCTCCTACTGGTTCGATAACCTCAGTTTCTTACTGAGGGAAAACTTGCTGCTGTGCTGCATCACACCTTTCTCTTGGGGTTTCCCGACGAAGCACTGCACGTTGACACAGTGCCACCAAGCTCTTTCTGGCGCTGTTGTCGGGGAGGCTAAGGACGTCTTCACAAGGGGAGTCCTCCACTTCCTTTCTCTTTACTTTGTTTTTAATTTGCTTAGTTTATTTTTATTTGTTTTGTTTGCCTCTTTTTATCAAAAAATCCAAAAAATTAGTTTAGTTTGGTTTGCTTTCTCTTTTCAAAAACACAAAAAAATTAGTTCCTGCTCTAGTTGTTGGTCTGTTATTGCCCTGCTTGGTCATGCTTTCTATCAATGGATGGTTTCTTTGAAACTAGTTCTTATTGGAAAGGTGGGTTCACGGAAGAACAAAAGTATTTTTATAAGGAACACCATTTGTCACAAAAAGGGAAACACTTATGGGAACAAATTGATAAGTTGAATTGTATTGCTAGAGACGTGTGCTCTACTTATAATGTTACTTATTGTTTTGATAAATCTTGTTGTTGTAGGGGGTATAAACACCTCCCTTTTCAATGTGAGTATAATTATAATGTTACCATATCTTCTTATGTTAAAGGAAATTATGACTTTTATGATGTGGAACAAATTGAAGAATTTATTTGCCTTCAAGGGTGAATTTGAACTTGCCAGTTTGCTTGAAAATACTGATGATGCACCTTAGGAATATGAGGTTTATGAGATACTTAAATTTTGCTTTGATAATTACAAGGAAGAAAATGGCTATATTCTTGAATATTTTAATAGATGCTTTCCACAAATGGAAGAGGCTAATGCCTTGCAGGAGCCTATGGAAGAAGAAATTGTTGAAACTAGAAGATCATTAGATGAAAAAGAGGAGAGTGATGAACAAAAGGAGGAAGAATGGATTATCTACCCATGCCTACCTTATAATGAGATTAACTCTTTATCCCTTACATTATTTGATTGTCCCCCATGCTTACCAAAGGAGGATGAATGTTATGTTCTTGTGGATCCTTTTGAAATATCAACTTTGGGTAAAACCTGGGAAGGTTTTAATCCCACTATTTTTGAGCTTGATAGAAATTATGTGTTTGTAGATCATGAAAAGCATGCTTTATGTTATAGCTATATTGTTGAGTTTATTCATGATTCTACTGAAAATTATTATGAGAGAGGGAAACATGGTTTTATGCATCTCAATAATATTAAGTTTCCTCTCTTTATGTTGAAAGTTTTGAAGTTGCACTTGTTTTGCTTTCCTATGCTTGTTGCTTTGTGCTTAAATGAATTGTTTATTTACAAGATTCTTATGCATAGGAAGTGGGTTAGACTTAAATGTGTTTTGAATTTGATTCTTGATGCTCTCTTTTGCTTCAATTCATTTTTCTTATGTGAGCATCTTCTGAAACTTTCTTGTGCCTAACTTAAAGGCATTACATAAAAGTACTTGTTGGGAGATAACCCAAGAGTTCCTCGAGTCTTGGAAGTTATTACTTCAGTAATGACATCTCCTTATCCTTTTTTTTGCTTTTTGTGCCAAGAATGACCTCTAATGAGAGGGAAGTAAGATTTGGGGAGTTGCTGTCCCGAAACAGATTTCTGTCCTCCACATTAAATATCCGTGAGGAGTCTCTGTAAGTCCGATTGAGCTGAAAATGTACGGATAAATCCCCCAGTATGTTAGATAACTTTAGTTAGTTCAACACTTTTTGATTTGAGAAACAGAAAATTTTCTAAAAAATGGTTTCTACCCGCTGGTCTGTTTTGACAGATTTCTGCCATTATTTGCATTTTCTTCTTATTGATTCCATTTTGAGTTCTCTTTTGGAGAATTGGGCTTTTTGAAGGAGTTGATACAATAGCATGTGTTTTTAGTGAAAAGTTTTGCTTTTCCAAAGCTAAACCCAAAGGTCTATTATATTTTGAATACACTAATATTGCTAATGAAGATTGTGTGAAGTTCTGTATGAAGTAAAAAAATTCAGGTGTAAAGAGAGAATGATGTAATGAGATGAAGAATGGACAAAATCTCAAGCTTGGGGATGCCACCCCGGTGTCACCCCAAGAAATATCAAATAGGTACAAGCGTCAAAGCTTGGGGATGCCCAAGGCATCTCCTTCTTCATCAATAAAAAGCTCAGGTCTTTCTAGACACTTCGTTTTTATTTTTATGCACTATTGTGTTGTTCTTGGAGCGTCTTAGTTTTCGTTTGGTTTGCTTAGTTTGATTGAATAAAGTATTTTGGACCCCCGTTAACATTGTGTTGTTTCAAATAAGTTGCTTGGTGTTGGAAAGGAGTAGGAAGTTCCTGCTTGAAAGTGCAAGAGGAGCTTGCATTGACTGTGACTTAGACTTTAGCATGACATGCTACGTGTTGTTTTGACCTTATGCTTAGTGATTATTGTTGTAGCATGTCTTGTTCCAAACAATTGGGATTGTTTAGTGTGCATTGAAAGAATTATGTGTTGTTTTAGCATACAAAAGCATAGTATTGTGGTATTCTCCTTTGATGCTTTGTTTGGGTTGACTTGGCACATGATCACACCATGTTATGACTATGCACAAGTGACCATAGCCTCTATGATCATTTAGTATTTAACTTGTAGTACAACTCTATGATTTGATTAGTAATGTTTTGTTGCTCTGCATGATTATGGCCATTATTGCTCTCTTAGTTGGTTGCTCCCAGTCTTTTGCTAGCCTCCACTTGTATGAGTAAGCTCTACTTATTCTTCAAACTCCCAACAAACCAAGTTATTCCAAAGTGTCCGCTATAAACTCCTATGCATGGTGTGTTACACCATTCCAACTATATTCTTGTTTTCAGCTATATTCCAATTAAAATGTATTTTGTTATGTGAAAACTTAGTGATTAAATCCCTCACAAACTTGATGGCACACTTTATATTGTTTGACCCTAATAAACTTGGACCATTGTGTCGTCTATGTTGTATATGATTGCACTTATATGTTGGAATTAGCAGAACCATGCTGTCATGGGGAACGTTTTCAACATTGCACTTGTACTTTGTACACAATTGATATCATGCTCTTTTGTCTATGGATGTCACCGATGTGAAATAAAGAGGGATCTTGTAAGTCCATGGAGTTATGTATTTTGTGTTAGAGAAATGCCTGGGCCGCTAGCCTAAGCCATGCCTAATCATGGTGGAAACTTGCAGCATCACCATAATGAGCATTCAGTGAAGCATCCTCAATAAAAATCTATGCACATAGTAAATAAAAAGATCGCTGAGATGCTCATTGTCTGCTTGCCTTGTCATTTTGGTTATGGGATAGCTCTTGTACCATGTGCAAGGGGTACCCCGTTGGCGGTTCTCTATGATACGCATGTACTTACTATGACAAGAACTTATAGGTGACTGAAGTTGAGTAGCATGAGGTGTGGCCCTCGTATTCAAGGGACTTGAGATTGCCAACTTATACTTTGTCAAGCATATACTTCATAGTTTGTTCACTTTAACCTTAATCACTTCAAGATGCTTATGATAGGGACAATGAGGGCTGAAAGCTAACAAGTACCATAATTTTTGGAAGCTCTTTTTGAACCTTGAAATCCCTTCTTCCCTTTGTGAAGGGACTTTCTTCCACTATTATATTGAGTCTCCACCTTCTACCTTTAGGCACCATTAAGAGAGCATAGTTGCCATTCTTTGTGCAGTGTCCCAAAACTTATTGATTGATGCATATTGTGATATTACTTGTTATTGTGCTTTTTGTATCTAGTCACTCTTATGAACTTTGAAGGTGTCCTATGCATCTATTTGCTACTCTATGAGGGACAAGATGAATGCCACTATGCCATGTTTTCTGTATGTGAAACAAACAAACGTTTTTCAATACATGTTATTCATGATCTTTGTTTGTAGCCTTTCATGTTGCATGCTTAGTTGCTTTTTCATATTGTTAGAACTCTATCTTTCATGCACATGTTTAGAGTTCTTTGATCCCAACTTTCAATGCTTGCAAATGGTTTGATCTTGGTTTTGATGGTGCATGTCACCTCAAAAATTATTCTTTTTATCACTTACCTACTCGAGGACGAGCAGGAGTTAAGCTTGGGGATGCTTGATATGTCGGAAACGTATCTATAATTTTTGATGCTCCATGCTTGTTTAGTATGTACTTTGATTTTCTTTGTCTACACTTTGAGGTGTTTTTATATCTTTTCCGGAACTAACCTATTAACAAGTTGCAACAGTTCCAATTGCATGTTTTCTTCTGTTTTTGGTTCCAGAAAGGCAGAAAATCAATATTCTCGGAATTGGACAGGACAAAAGCCAAAGTCAATATTTTACCATGGGCGACATGAAGTCCATAGGAGAGACAAAGAGGCGAGCCAAGGCCGCCACACCCCCCTAGGCGCGGGTGGGCCCAGCCCACGCCTGGGCAGGGTGTGGGCCCTCTGGCCGCCTCCCAGCCTCGCCTCTTCGCATATAAGAAGCCCCTGATATAGAAACCCTAGGAACCCGATCAAAACTCCATGAAACCTTCTGTAGCCGCCGCCACCATTGTCCCTAGATCGGGGGGATCTGAAGTTCTTCCCGGCACCCTACCGGAGGGGAAATCATCCCAGAGGCCTTCTTCTCTGGTATGAAGCATGAGTAGTTCCACCTTGGACTACGGGTCCATGTAGTAGCTAGATGGTTGTATCTCCTCCTTGTGCTTTCATGTATAGATCTTGTGAGCTCCATTCATGATCAAGATGTAATCTATTTGTAGTCATCCATGATGTGTTGGCGGGGATCCGATGGATATTGAGATTACTACGTCGATTTATTAATGGTTTTGTCTATTTGGTACTATCATGTATGTGTTGTTTGTGATCTTGCATGATCGCCGTTGTTAGTAGCTATCTTGTCCAAGTAGTTGCTAGTGACTCCAAGAGGGGATATTTATGCTCGATAGTGGGTTCATGCCTCTAATTTCCAAGGGAAGTGACAGAAATATCTTAGGTTGTAGATGTGTTGTTGCTACTAGGGAGAAAACAACAATCTCTTGTTCATGGAACAAGTGGATTGTTTATCTTACACACTTTGCTTAAAGTAGTTGTCTGTTGCTTGCAACTTAATACTGGAGGGGGTTCGGATGATAACCTGAAGGTGGACTTCTAGTCATAGATGCAGTTGGATGGCGGTCTATGTCACATCCCAAAATTTTCCAAATTTTGTAACATGAAAAATAAATAAACAAAATAAATAATTGTTGGAATTTAGGGTGAAAAGAAACTTTTGATTTCCAAATGGAAACTTAAAATCCCATTTGAACAAACTTTGATTAATGTTTGAATCCAACTAAATTCAAATCAAGTGAAATGCATTCTTCATAATTGCATCTGGAAATTTAAACACTTGAGAAATAAACCAAAACCCTAAAACCCTAATGGAATAAAATCATTTCCAAGATATCTCTAAGACCATGGTTTTGATCCATATAAAATTTTGTCAACAAACATTTATAAATGAACAATAATGAGAAATATAAATATTATAAAACCATAGAAATTGGTTTCACTTAATTTGGAGCCATAAATAAAATCTTATGAATTTAATAAGATAAGGAAATTGAATTTCCAAAGCCAATAAAGCACCTATATAAAAATCCATACCAAATGGTGAGCAAATAATCCTAAAGAGATTTAAAAGGATAAAAAAATATTAAATAAGGTTTTTCAAATTGGAATCACCAAGTTTGGATCTATAAATAAAAAGATATGGATTTTATAAGATAAAGAAAGAAATATTAAATGAAGAATATTTAAAGACCAAATTAAAATCTTGGACTAATCCATAAGCAAATGGAATGAATATAATACAAATTCAAATAAAATAATGGATAAGTAATTTTCAAATTAATTAAGAGGGCATTAACCAAATCCTATTATATCTTTGATAAAAGACAAAATCCCTATTGTAAATGATTAATTAAATCATGGGAAAATAATATTTGGAATTTACCCAAGTGGAATAAAAGTTGTTTAATTAACTTAAATAAGATCAAAGAAATCTTCCAAATAAAATTTATGGAATTAGAACTATATTTAATTTCATTGGAATAAAGACAAATACCCAATTTTAAATGATTAATAAATCATATTAAAAACATTCCAAATAATTCAAGGTGAATTATTTGACAACCAAATAAACAAATAAAACCTACTGAAAAGATTTGGAAAGATTTATATTTCAAATGGAGTTTGAAAAACATTATTAAATCCTATCTGAATTAATACAAGGGCCTATTTTAATTAATTAATATTCCCTAAAAAGAATGAATGAATTATTCTAAATTTGACTTCAGAATGTAATAATAAACAGTATTTGAATATACATAAAGATTGGTTGAAATTTGAAATCAAATAATTGTTTGAAAAGTTTAAACAAAATCAAAACAGATAAATAGAAAAATAAAAGGGAAAAACAATCAGTACAAAAAAAAAGATACAAAGCAGCCCAGCCCAGCCAAGCCCACCTGGCCCAGCAGCCCACCCCCTCTCTTCTCCCGCAGGAAAACGGTTCGCACCAATGTTTCAACCTGCGGAGCTACTGACATCTGGACCCCACTACCCCTTTTCCTCTCTCGCTGACGAAGCGGTCCCGCTTGCCAGTCGTCTTCCCCGCCCGCGCTAACGTCGCCGGCAGTTTCTACCCGTTTAAAGCTCGTTTCAATCCTCGTTACTGCCGCGTTGAATTGGCCAACAATCATGCAGGTTAAATCGCCTCTCCCTCCTCTTCCTTTCCCCTCAGATCTCACTTGACCGAAGCCACTAGGCTGCCCAAATTTCAGCCTCGACTACCCCTGTCTCCGATGAGCTTTGCAATAAATTCCGGCAGCTCCACGTCGCCCCTTGCCCCCTTAACCACACTAGTACCCTCCCTGGCCTATGGCGTATCTCCCAGTATTCCTAGCTCGCTCGCGCGTGCCCCCTATCGTCGGCAACTACCTTAACTGAACGCGCCACCGTCTGCCATTTACTCCGGCGACCCTTCCTGGTATCTACTGACGTCCCCTCTCCCTCCATTTCACACGCACATACTCCCCACTGACTTCTACTGGCATGGTTTACTTACTCTCTTGTGCTCCGTAGCATCACCCTCGACGATGACTGACCGCAACCGACGCTGTCTTGAACTCCGGCGAACGATTGATAGCAACCCCGTGCGCCCCTTGACAAACAACAAGCACGTTGAGCATCAGCGAAACACGGCGATCTCGGTGAGCCCCTCCCTTGTCTATTTTGCTTCCTGCATCGCCAGCGACCGCCTGTCGCTGCCGCTAGCGCCGCCCGCTTAAGGTTAGCTGCTTTAGACCGTTAGATCTTGATCCACTGGTTGTGATTGAACATAACTCGAAGGGGTAAGTTTGACCCTGTGCCGCACGATCTCATTTTAATCCAACGCCTCACATCTGTTGATCCACGCGAAACGGTATGGGCGAATAGAAACACGCCACGTGGCCTAGAGTCTGTTTTAAAAACAGGATTTGATCTATTAGATGATCAAATTTGTAAATTGCATAACTTTGAAACCACACGTCCAAATTTTGCAAATTTTATACAATGAAATCAGCAATACAAGTACTTTGCAACCATGCACTTTGTTTAATGAATTGCTTATGGTAAAATGGTTGTTTTTGCAGAAACTTGTGTAGGCTTAATTTGAATATGAAATTCTTTCTAAAATTATTTTTGTGATAAAACCTTTGGGAAATTAGATTGTTTGAACCTACTGACCATCTAAACCAACTTGTAATTTCAAAAACATATTTTGTGAACCAAAATAATAAATCTTTGAATTAAAGCATTTCTAGTCAAATAAAAATGTTGTTTATGTGTTAAAACTACCTTTTGGAGAAAAATCTCTGGGAAATCATTTGGATTAAAACTCTCTGACCCTAAACACAAAGTTTTATAATTTAAAAATATATTTTGTGAAACCTATAAATATTATTGTTTGCTAAAAGCATTTTCAACCACATAAAATATTGATTTGATTTAAAATGATTTATAAGTAAAATCTTTTGCAAATGATTCTGCCACTTTTATAAAATGACCAATAGATGTTTTAGAATGTTTGTAACATGTTAGAAACCACTTTTCCAAATAAAACAATCTTTTGCATGCTTGCATGCATTACTTTGATTCTATTATTTTATGTGATGTTTTTCTTGAATGGTAGATTGAAATATTGCTTGCTTGATTGAATTGTAGTGGAATTTGAAGAGTGTGAATATTGCAAGATCAAGGAGTGAACTTATATTCTCTACCAAAAAGGCAAGTGATGCTTCATACTTTTGTCCCATTATTTTCACTATGCATGAGTGATATTTCTAAAGTAGGACTTGCATGGAATTTTTGCTAAGTGTAAACTATTCCATGGGAAATCCTAGTAGATGAAACCTTAGTAGAAATTTCCTAAGTTAAGATTCCTACTACTATCATGCTTAGCTTAGCTAGTAGAAAACAAGGGTGTATTATACTCATGCTATGGAATATTTCTAAGTCAAGGACTTGTGTTTTGTTTAATAAAACAACTAAGTGAATGAAACACCTGGGTGGAATGGAAGGAATGGTTTGTGTTGAGTGGTTATACAAGGCCCATTTCTATGGTTTACCTTGTGTATCTCACTTGTGGAATGCCACCCAGGAACAAAGAGATTTGAGATGTCAAATGTTGAGAAGCTTCAAGTGCAGCCACTTGGCATTATGGGCTCTGCCTGGATCATATAGGTTGCAATAACTTAGCCAAATGGATATTTGGTGGTAGGGGTTTGATAGGTTGGAGCGCGTCCATTCTGGTCTAAGGGAAGGCTTCTGAAAGATCTTGTCTTGGTGAAACCAAGTCTTGTGGGGAAAGTTCACCACCTCTATAGAGTGAAAAATCTAAGTACTTATCCATGTCCCTGGTAAAAAGGACAAATTGAGCTTCAAGGCATGGAAGCTATCAAGAATCTCCTCATCCAAATTTCTAAGTTAAAAACTTGTGGTTGAACAAGGGTTAAAGGATCACCAATTTCTATTGGAAGATGCCTTGGGTGATTTTTGACAAACAAAAACTTAGTGTTTTTCAAAAGATAAGGAAAATCTATTTTGAGCAAAGCAAGCCTAAGCTCCACTTAGCCAAATGCATATAGATGATATACTCCACTATACTACCATAGTATCACTTGCCAATACAATTCAAATGTATTGACCCTTGTGGCTGTAACTTATTATGTTGCAGGTTTGTTTGATGTTAGTGAAGTTTATTGATTAGGATTACAAGTCTACAACCAACATGACTGCCTGTGGCATTTTGAAGATGAAGGACCCCATGCTATTGTTATATTCTGCTGCATTGTAATGAGATATCCAAATGAGCTATGTAAGATGTAATAATTTTTTTTATTCCTGGTTATAAAGTTGTATAATGACCTTTGTTTCTTGATATTACATCTTAACTGTGGATGCTAGCTATTTCCAGGGACTAGCATTGTAAACACAGGGATCTCTACCTTATTAAAAGGTTGGGACCTCTACAGATGGTATCAGAGCACTGTGTTGCCTGTAGGATTGTAACCCTAGGATTGGACAAAACCCCTTAGAAAAATAGGAGTTGTATTTGTTCCAAAAAATTATTTACAAACAATCTTGTATACTCTTTCCTCAACCTTTTGGTTTTGATTCTACATCTCTTCCTTTTCAAACTTGATGGATAAATCCTCCACCATGATCAAAGACTTCAACATGAGCAAAGCACTTCACCAACTCAAGTGACTTCAACCTTAGTCTCAACAAGGACTTCAACTTGGATATCACTAAGGACTACAAGTGAGACAAGAAATATTACTCAAGACTTGAAGACTAAGGAAACACAACTTAGAAGGAACCATCATCACCTTTGAAGTTTTGTGACCAAGACACAAGAATTTTCCCAAGGAAACCATGATCTCATTCATGAAGAATCAACTAAGAAGAATGGAATGATCTCAAGTGAACCATATAGTTGGACAACCATATTTAGTTTAAGTCAAACCCACCAACTTATGTGGTGTAACAAAAATATTTTGTTGCCTATAAATGTGCTTGAAACTTGTTGTTTGAGTGGAATGATTGTTTGTGATTGCTTGCACATTTCTTGTGTGAATTGTGTTGTGTGAGATTAGAATTATTTCCTTAGAAATCTTTTGCCTATTCTAATCCCAATCCAACCCAAACAGATGACTTCTCCAAGAAACTCCAACATCAAGGATGGTGACAACAACAACCAAGAGGTCAACATGAGAGAACTCATAGTAACCCAAACCTAGTTGAACCAAGTGACAACTCAATTTTGGGCCAACAACAATGACTTAGACCCAACCATGCAAAGGTTTTTGGAAACCCAAACCCAATTGTTGCATAGGATGACAAGTCAAATGATCAATATGGGAAATAACCCTTCCCAAGGAGTTTGTGATAACAATGATGTTAAGGATGATATTCTAGAAGGAACTCAAGCTTGCAATATTTGTGGAGACAAGGATCACACTTCCCAAGAGCATGAAGGTCAATGCCCGAATTGTGAAGAGAAACATCCAACTAATCAATGCCCCACATCTCAAGCTACTTGTTTCCTATGTGAAGGAAATAATCATGTCCCTATCTAATGCCCCATCTATTCCATAGTTCAACAAAGGAAACAAGGTGGAGTGCAACAACAGATTGTAGACTTCCATGAGGGAACAACTTCTACCAAGAAGGGTGAAGACAAAGGAAAATCTCAGCTTGCACCTCCATGCAATATGACTCAATTTGATGGACCAAAGAGGAGACATATGTATTATCCAAGGAAAAGATCAAGGAGACCAGGAAACTTTCCCACCTTTGAGATACGATATGAAGAGCATGAACTAGAAGCACTCCTAGCTTTGGAGAAACCCAAGAAGAAGAAAGACAAAAGCCAAGTGCAATGTTGCTAATGCAAAGAGATGGGACACTATGCCAATGAATGTCCAGAGAAGAAGAAGAAATATAAGGAGATTAACCAAGTGTGGTGCAATAACTGCAAAGAGCTAGGCCATTATGTGTCAACTTGTCCATAGAAGATACGTGAAGAACTCAATCTTGTCACATGTTACAATTGTGGTGATTAAGGACATTATGCAAGCAATTGTCCAGAAAAGATGAAACACAAGATAAAGCCTATGAAGGATCTCAGCCTTGTCACATGTTTCAAGTGTGGAAACAAAGGACACTATGCAGATGTTTGCCTAGAGAGATTTCAACAAGATCCCAAGCAAGCCAAGAAGTAATCTAGTTGGAAAATTTTTAAGGGTGGCAGTACCCTAGTTGCTTTGAGCCAACTTGTAACCCCTATCTTTCCCAAATCTCGGGATGAGATTTATTTTAAGGGTGGTAGCCTATCACATCCCAAAATTTTCCAAATTTCGTAACGTGAAAAATAAATAAACAAAATAAATAATTGTTGGAATTTAGGGTGAAAAGAAACTTTTGATTTCCAAATGGAAACTTAAAATCCCATTTGAACAAACTTTGATTAATGTTTGAATCCAACTAAATTCAAATCAAGTGAAATGCATTCTTCATAATTGCATCTGGAAATTTAAATACTTGAGAAATAAACCAAAACCCTAAAACCCTAATGGAATAAAATCATTTCCAAGATATCTCTAAGACCATGGTTTTGATCCATATAAAATTTTGTCAACAAACATTTATAAATGATCAAGAATGACAAATAGAAATATTATAAAACCATAGAAATTGGTTTCACTTAATTTGGAGCCATAAATAAAATCTTATGAATTTAATAAGATAAGGAAATTGAATTTCCAAAGGCAATAAAGCACCTATCTAAAAATCCATACCAAATGGTGAGAACATAATCCTAAAGAGATTTAAAAGGATAAACAAATATTAAATAAGGTTTTTCAAATTGGAATCACCAAGTTTGGATCTATAAATAAAAAGATATGGATTTTATAAGATAAAGAAAGAAATATTAAATGAAGAATATTTAAAGACCAAATTAAAATCTTGGCCTAATCCATAAACAATGGAATGAATATAATCCAAATTCAAATAAAATAATGGATAAGGAATTTTCAAATTAATTAAGAGGGCATTAACCAAATCCTATTCTATCTTTGATAAAAGACAAAATCCCTATTGTAAATGATTAATTAAATCATGGGAAAATAATATTTGGAATTTAACCAAGTGGAATAAAAGTTGTTTAATTAACTTAAATAAGATCAAAGAAATCTTCCAAATAAAATTTATGGAATTAGAACAATATTTAATTTCATTGGAATAAAGACAAATACCCAATTTTAAATGATTAATAAATCATATTAAAAACATTCCAAATAATTCAAGGTGAATTATTTGACAACCAAATAAACAAATAAAACCTACTGAAAAGATTTGGAAAGATTTAGATTTCAAATGGAGTTTGAAAAACATTATTAAATCCTATTTGAATTAATACAAGGGCCTATTTTAATTAATTAATATTCCCTAAAAAGAATGAATGAATTATTCTAAATTTGACTTCAGAATGTAATAATAAACAGTATTTGAATATACACAAAGATTGGTTGAAATTTGAAATCAAATAATTGTTTGAAAAGTTTAAAAAAAATCAAAATAGATAAATAGAAAAAGAAAAGGGAAAAACAATCAATACAAAAAAAGATACAAAGCAGCCCAGCCCAGCCAAGCCCACCTAGCCCAGTAGCCCACCCCCTCTCTTCTCCCGCAGGAAAACAGTTCGCACCAGAGTTTCAACCCGCGGAGCCGCTGACATCTGGACCCCAATGCCCCTTTTCCTCTCTCGCTGACGAAGCGGTCCCGCTTGCCAGTCGTCTTCCCCACCCGCGCTAACATCGCTGGCATTTTCTTCCCGTTTAAAGCTCGTTTCAATCCTCGTTACTGCCACGTTGAATTGGCCAGCAATCACGCAGGTTAAATCGCCTCTCCCTCCTCTTCCTTTCCCCTCAGATCTCACTCGACCGGAGCCACTAGGCTGCCCAAATTTCAGCCTCGACTGCCCCTGTCTCCGACGAGCTTTGCGAGAAATTCTGGCATCTCCTCGTCGCCCCTCGCCCCCTCAACCACAGGAGTACCCTCCCTGGCCTCTGGCGCATCTCCCAGTATTCCTAGCTCGCTCGCGCGTGCCCCCTATCGTCGGCAACTACCTCGATTGAACGCGCCACCATCTGCCATTTACTCCGGTGACCCTTCCTGGTATCTACCGACTTCCCCTCTCCCTCCCTTTCACACGCACATACTCCCCACTCTCCAGTGCATCTAACGACATGGTTTACTTGCTCTCTTGTGCTCTGTAGCGTCGCCCTCGATGATAACTAACCGCAACCGACGCTGTCTTGAACTCCAGCGAACGATTGACAGCAACCCCGTGTGCCCCTCGACAAACAGCAAGCACGTTGAGCATCGGCGAAACACGAAGATCTCGGTGAGCCCCTCCCTTGTCTCTTTTGCTTCCTGCATCGCCAGCGCCACCCTCGTCTGAGCACGCCGCCGCCTGTCACCGCCGCTAGCGCCGCCCGCTTAAGGTTAGCTGCTTTAGACCGTTAGATCTTGATCCAGTGGTTGCGATTGAACATAACTCGAAAGGGTAAGTTTGACCCTGTGCTGCACGATCTCATTTTAATCCAACGCCTCGCATCTGTTGATCCACGTGAAACGGTATGGGCAAATAGAAACACGCCACGTGGCCCAGAGTCTATTTTACAAACAGGATTTGATCTATTAGATGATCAAATTTGTAAATTGCATAACTTTCAAACCACACGTCCAAATTTTGCAAATTTTATATAAATGGAATCAGAGAGACAATTACTTTGCAACCATGCACTTTGTTTAATGAATTGCTTATGGTAAAATGGTTGTTTTTGCAGAAACTTGTGTAGGCTTAATTTGAATATGAAATTCTTTCTAAAATTATTTTTGTGAGAAAACCTTTGGGCAATTAGATTGTTTGAACCTACTGACCATCTAAACCAAGTTGTAGTTTCAAAAACATATTTTGTGAAGCAAAAGAATAAATCTTTGAATTAAAGCATTTCTAGTCAAATAAAAATGTTGTTTATGTGTTAAAAATACTTTTTGGAGAAAAATCTTTGGGAAATGATTTGGATTAAAACTCTCTGACCCTAAACACAAAGTTTTATAATTTAAAAATATATTTGGTGAACCCTATAAATATTATTGTTTACTAAAAGCATTTTCAACCACATAAAATATTGATTTGGTTTAAAAATGATTTATAAGTAAAATCTTTTGCAAATGATTCTGCCACTTTTATAAAATGACCAATAGATGTTTTAGAATGTTTGTAACATTTTAGAAACCACTTTTCCAAATAAAACAATCTTTTGCATGCTTGCATGCATTACTTTGATTCTATTATTTTATGTGATGTTTTGCTTGAATGGTAGATCAAGGAGTGAACTTATATTCTCTACCAAAAATGCAAGTGATGCTTCATACTTTTGTCCCATTATTTTCACTATGCATTAGTGATATTTCTAAAGTAGGACTTGCGTGGAATTTTTGCTAAGTGTAAACTATTCCATGGGAAATCCTAGTAGATGAAACCTTAGTAGAAATTTCCTAAGTTAAGATTCCTACTACTATCATGCTTAGCTTAGCTAGTAGAAAACAAGGGTGTATTATACTCATGCTATGGAATATTTCTAAGTCAAGGACTTGTGTTTTGTTTAATAAAACAACTAAGTGAATGGAACACCTGGGTGGAATGGAAGGAATGGTTTGTGTTGAGTGGTTATACAAGGCCCATTTCTATGGTTTACCTTGTGTATCTCACTTGTGGAATGCCACCCAGGAACAAAGAGATTTGAGATGTCAAATGTTGAGAAGCTTCAAGTGCAGCCACTTGGCATTATGGGCTCTGCCTGGATCATATAGGTTGCAATAACTTAGCCAAATGGATATTTGGTGGTAGGGGTTTGATAGGTTGGAGCGCGTCCATTCTGGTCTAAGGGAAGGCTTCTGAAAGATCTTGTCTTGGTGAAACCAAGTCTTGTGGGGAAAGTTCACCACCTCTACAGAGTGAAAAATCTAAGTACTTAGCCATGTCCCTGGTAAAAAGGACAAATTGAGCTTCAAGGCATGGAAGCTATCAAGAATCTCCTTATCCAAATTTCTAAGTTAAAAACTTGTGGTTGAACAAGGGTTGAAGGATCACCAATTTCTATTGGAAGATGCCTTGGGTGATTTTTGACAAACAAAAACTTAGTGTTTTTCAAAATATAAGGAAAATATATTTTGAGCAAAGCAAGCCTAAGCTCCACTTAGCCAAATGCATATAGATGATAAACTCCACTACACTACCATAGTATCACTTGCCAATACAATTCAAATGTATTGACCGTTGTGGATGTAACTTATTATGTTGCAGGTTTGTTTGATGTTAGTAAAGTTTATTGATTAGGATTACAAGTCTACAACCAACCTGACTGCATGTGGCACTTTGAAGATGAAGGACCCCATGCTATTGTTATATTCTGCTGCATTGTAATGAGATAGCCAAATGAGCTATGTAAGATGTAATAAATTATTTTATTCCTGGTTATAAAGTTGTATAATGACCTTTGTTTCTTGATATTACATCGTAACTATGGATGCTAGCTATTTCCAGGGACTAGCATTGTAAACACAGGGATCTCTACCTTATTAAAGGTTGGGACCTCTACAGTCTATGTAAATTTTTGTATTGCCCAATCGAATCTCATATGATCTTTTTGTCTGGTATTGCATTGTCATGCCTTGCTCAGTTCCTATCAATTGCCCTGCTATAATTTGTTTACCCTTCATGCCATCTTGTTTATCTAAGGAGAGCACCTCTAGTGAAGTATGGACCCCGGTCCAATATTTACCATTGATACATCTTCCACTGTTACTTTTTTACTTGCTACAAACCATCATCACCTTCCACACCATATGTTTAATCCTTTGTTATAGAAAACCGGTGAGCTTGACAACCTCACTGATTCGTTGGGGCAAAGTCTTGAGTTTGTGTTGTGCAGGTTTCCACGTTGCTTGCAAAACCTATGTGAAGTTTCCTTCCTCCTATTGGTTCGATAACCTCGGTTTCTTACTGAGGGAAAACTTGCTGCTGTGCTGCATCACACCTAGCTCTTGGGGTTTCCCAACGAAGCACTGCATGTTGACGCAGTACCATCAAGAACGTGAAAACTTCATGAATCAACATTGTTTTCTATCACAAGATACACGCATGTGCGAAATATGGGCACCTCATAACAAACTATGCCATGGCTATGGTCATGACCTAGCTCATCTTGCCCCAAAAGCCATGAATCCTCGAAGGCGCGGTAGGTGATTTCCGTGAACACTTTCTTTGAATAATCCTGATATTCCATGTTTGTTATTTTCCCTGCAACCAGGAAACATAAAATGAATATGTGCGAAGGTTTCACATTTTTGATTTTTTATGAATTTTTTATGCCGGTTTCAAAATCCGGCCAAGATCGCGACAGCCAGGGTTCCTAGCTATGTGCCGGGTATTGCTAATCTCTTACTGGATCTTTGAAGAAGTGCCACATTTTGTACCTAGAAATATTTTTGTTGGAAAATTCTTGGGAGAGCTATGAGGTAGCTCTAGGCTAAATTTGAGCGCCCCTTCCAACTAAACCGGCAGAAACCTTTTTATATCATGGGGGTTGCACCGGGAGGTTCTAGGTGAATCCAACCAGTGATCTAGCCACTAATTGCTCTCTAGTATTTATTAAAAATGGGGTGATGCATTTTCACATCACATCCTTGGTGGCTGCTTGACAAAATAGGCCCTTTTTCGGCACCGGGAAAATGGAAAATGCATTTTCCGTGTAGAGAACATGAAACCTTCATGAAGCAAGATTGCTTGCTATCACAAGATACATGCATGTGCGTAATATGGGAACATCATATCAAATTATGCCATGGCTGTGGTCATGACCTAGCTCATCTTGCCCCAAAAGCCATGAATCCTTGAATGCGGTAGGTGATTTCTGTGAACACTTTATTTGAGTAATCCTGACATTCCATGTTTTTTTGCCTTCAACTAGGCAACATAAAAATAATATGTGCGAATGTTTCGCATTTTTTGAATTTTTTATGCCGGTTTCAAAATTCGGCCGAGATCGCGGCAGTCAGGGTTCCTGGCTATGTGCCGGGTCTTGCTAATCTCTTACTGGATCTCTAAAGAAGTGCCATGTTTTTTACCTGGAAATGATTTTTTTGGAAAATTCTTGGGAGAGCAACGTGGTAGCTCCAGGTTAAATTTGAGCCCCCCTTCTAGCTAGACATGCAGAAACTTGTTTATATCACGGGGGTTGCGCCAAGAGGTTCTAGGTGAATACAACCGGTGATCTGGCCACTAAATGCTCTATAGTATTTATTAAAAATGGGGTGATTCATTTTCACATCACATCCTTGGTGGCTGCTTCACAAAATAGGCCCTTTTTCGGCACCGGGAAAATGGAAAATAGCATATAAGATGGAAACATATATATCTTAGGGCAGCATATATTGTTTTCCATTGCACACATGTGGAAACTACAACTAGACACATAATGACAACTAATCTCTCAAACTAAATGCATGAAAGATCTATGAAACTGATCACATACTACCCAAAATAAACTGAACTGATGATGCATGTTTGATCCATGTTCCCCCCTTCAAACGCATAGATCCAAAACTAAACTGTATAGATCACAAAAATACTACACAAAATAAACTATAATCTGAACTAGTTCAAACACATAATTGATCACTACCACTGGCTGTCGTCCTTCTTGATATGCTTCTCCTCTAACCGCTTGCTGCTGCCACCGTTCCAACATTCCTGCTCCTGCTCCCACTGCTTCCTGTCGTCCTCCTGCTTCCTCTTCTGGTCTATCTTGGAACAAGGGCATAGCTCTGTCACGAAAACCCCCTGAAGCATCCCATCTTTCATGGCAATGAGCCTACGGTACATCTCGTATGCCCTGTAGGCATCTCTTGCTACATACTCAAGGCACACCTAGGTCACCGGCTTCCACTCCCAGTAGTTGTGGTGTGTCCAATGCAAATTCTTAAATTTCACACAGGAGTCGTTGATGATTTTTGCTGCCAGATCACCCATTCCATCCCTTTCTAGTAATGGTTTGACCTTTTATAGAGTCTGGATGTCGACGTGGTACCCATATGGAATTTTTATCGATGCATGAGCAAGCATAGTTGTGTCATTTCTGGTTTCCACGCTCGCAAAAGTTATACCTCTATCACACAAGAAGTTTACTAGAGTCGGACAACTCTTCTCAGTTGGTTTACTCCTGCAGTTAGAGGGTTAGGGATGCAAGGTGGACATTTAAGTATATCACAAGGGATGCAATGTGACCTCCAATTTAAATTTCATGCGTACCTACATAAGTGGTAAACGAGGACGTCCTCATGTAGGGCGATTTGCATGACGGTGATATCTTGTGGAGGTGCTTTCTTCTTATTTTCAATGGTGTACTCCAAGTCTAGGACCACAAACGTGTACTTCCTTCTCAAGCAATTGCTCAAACCTGGCGAGATTTCTTCCCACAGTCGATTCATCATTGGTGTACACCACCTTCAAAGTCGTGGTGCCATGGGCAGGGACGACGTGGGTCTCTGTTGTGATTTTCCCGTCATCCATGCCTGTGAAATGGGTGAAACGAGCAGGTGGAATAGGAAGAATGTGAGAGGAAGAACGGAATAAGGGAGAGGGTAGACGAACTGCTGGAATAGGAACTACCGACGGTTCCAGAACTAGTGGGAGAGAAGGAAGAAACTGCAGAGAGAACTCACCGGGATATGCAGCGACTATGGAGATGGCGCCGGTTCCACAAGTGGCAGTGGCGCCGGTTCCTGCGAGAGTATAGGATTATAAGCAACTGTGCATTTTTCTAAGTAATTTTTCTATGCGAGAAATTGAGAGAAATCATTTCTATTTTCTCTTGTATAATTAAACATAATGGAGTTGGTACTACTACCACTACATACATATACAACACAATAGATTTGCTAGATTAACATACAACAACACAAAAAATGATCATGCATTATTGAAATTTAAATTCTGATAATATATTCAGAAGTTCCGAGCTACAACCGAGCCAACGCTCTTGTCGTTGTCCTGATCCTCCTCCTCCTCATCGTCTTTGTTGTTGCTGTCATATTTGTCGTCGTCCTGCCCCTCCTCTTCCGGACTGACCACCTCAATAATCAGCTTGATATAGTGTGTCGTCACCTTCAACTGGACGACGAGAAGATCATCAATGTCAATTCTATTTTCATGACAGAATTCATGCCAGCCGGTAGTTAACTCAATGGAATCATATCTCTTGGATACGCGATATTCCCCCATGATATGGCCTTGGTCAGAATCATTTCTCATGATACATATTAGAACTCTCTCTGGGATAACGTGTCCCCTCGTGCATCTCAAAGCAAGGATATCCTGAGTAACAAATAAATATAACAGATCTTAGTTAACTGATGACCCTTATAAATTTACAAAAATAAGAAGGAAAATAACTGGAAAAAGTGATCAACTAACCATCTGATCAAGATCATCTTCATCTTGCACCCGGTGCACTAAGAACCGAGGGATCTCAAATACCTCACCTTTATCTAGGTCTCATAAAACCTCCTTGTAGAATGCCCAAGATATGCAATTGATTTCAGAGAAAATGACACTACATGGGTGCTGAAATATGGATTTCTCTAGTGTCGTCCTGCAACAATCTTTGGACTCATAATACCTTGATCATGCATTGGAAATTAAAGGAGGTTTGTGACTGAGAAAAACATAATTAAGAAACTAGTCAATGTGTGTAAAAAATCAATTTAATGCAGAGAAGTCAATACATACCATGGTGTTGAACCCAAGGTTTTACAACATTATTAGCATTTGACACTTAAATATCAAACCACATGTCTCCTCTAACATATGAAAATCTTAGAACACCATTCTTCTTAATGTTATAAGTTGCACACAACCCCCTCTACTATGGCCCACATAATGCTATCGACCTCCCTAAATTGCCATCATACAGTACATAGAAATTCATCACTTCTTATGTATTTATTATGGTGGTCAATCCGAGCACGGATCCAGTTCAGATGTGGACCAACAGCGAATTGTTGCATATGCTCAACAAAACAACAAGGAACAGCCTGCTTTAATTTGGAAAACAGAAAAAAATACATCAGATCATGAACATAAATCAGTACATATATGGCAATTTTAAATAAGATCAGCAACATCTAAATATACATATGTATATGGTAATTGAGAATACTTACAAATCCCTCTGCAAAAAGGTGATCTCAGCCTCATTTGAAAACGCATCATATTGTCTAGTTTTCCTCTCCCGCACCAGGTAGATTGCTGCTGACATGCCACACATTCGTTTTGAGCCATTCCTTTATTCTGAACACAAAAATTAAAAAAGATCAGGAAAATAAATGATATGATGATACTAATATCAACTCTGAACACTATGGCTACCAGTGTCAAAAATCTGCAATTCTGTATCTTACGAAAGATGTGCAAACTGTACTAACCTGTAATTCTGCACACATATACTGAAGATTGTTGTTAACAAAATCTCAGCAGAAATTGCACCAACAAAAAAATCTGTAGAAATTGAACCCAAACAAAATCTGTAGATCCTAGATTCAACAAAATCTACAGATACTAGATTTACCGAAGAGATTCGATGAAGCAATCATCAAGAAAACTATACGGATTCGATGAAGAACTAGTACTATATACGCTGCTCCTCAAAACCCTACGGATTCGATGAAGAACTAGTACTATATTCATCGAGCAATGCTGCTCATGTAAACCCTATAGATTCATCGATCGGCTGCTCCTGAAGATCCTAGACGCCGGGTTGTACTTACCTCTGTTGACGAGACTCGCCGCCGGTAATTCCACGACCAATTGCGTCCCTTCTTACTCCTCCATTGTCCCGTGGATGTTATCGCTCCCCTGCATTCATGCAGAGAAAACACGTGAGATTGGGCCATGCCGCATACCTATACGAGAAGGAATAATGGAGAATAAGTCGCGCACCTGCTGTTGGAGGAGAGCTCGCCGGAGGCAGAGGGGGCACGCTGTCTCTCTCTCTAGAAGAGCCGCACCTGTCTTGTCCGCTCTCTCTGTATGTTTCTTACAAAATGGAGCCAAAATAAAGACCAAATAAATTTAATAAAATAGATGTCTCTAGGACTCAAACCAGCGACCTAGAGGTCCCTGAACTATGGGTCCACAAGGTATGGACCCCACATGTCAGCTGGACACGAAATGTTTCTATGACTCACTTGTGGGACTCACCTCCTTGCCGCCAAAACATTCACCTGAATCCACCCACCACTGGGAGATTTTGAAATCAGATCTAAAATCCGGTCCACCACACACGGCGGCTAGGGCACTGTTGTCTCTGCTGGTGCACCTCCCGCTGCGGTGCTGGATCTCTCGTCCATTTGACGTATCCCTGTTTGTTTCTGCGTCTGCACTCCATGGCTGCCCACCGGGACTCTCCTTCCGACCGGCGTCTCCGTGCATGTGTACATCGGTTACATCGCTACCCATGTCCCCTTCCGTGCGCCATCTTCGTGCTCAAGTCGGCGGTGCTCCCCTTTCATCCTTCATCTCCGTGTCTGCTAAGGTAAAAAATCTACCAGTTTCTAATTGTTCATGATACAGAATATTGTTCAACACATGGATATTACTTTGATTGTTCATTGTTAAAAAATTGTTCTAAAACTGATTAGTCGGTTCTAAAAATGTGATTAGTTTGTTTGATTCTCCAACAGATGGATATGATTTTGATTTGTTCATTGTAAAGTAAATTGTTCTAAAAAATGACTAGTTTGTTCTGAAATAAGATTGGTTTTTTAATTGTTCATCACATGGATATGAGTTGTATTGTTCATTGTAAAGAATATTGTTCTCAAAAATCTCTAGCTAGTTCTGAAAGTGTGATCTAGTTGTTTAATTTGCAACAAATGGATAGGAGTTGGATTGTTCATGGCAAACAGTTTACTGGTCCCTACAACGATGGCTTGAAGGAGTTTCTCAGAATTTTCAAGGAGAGATATGGCGAGAATGCAGAGGTTACATGCCCCTGCCTTAAGTGTGTTGGAGATATGACCTAGAGGCAATAATAAAAGTAGTTATTATTATATCTTTGTGTTTATGATAAATGTTTACATTCATGCTATAATAGTATTAACCAGAAACATTAATACTTGTGTGATTTGTAAACTAAATTAGAGTCCCTAGTAAAACCTCTTTATAATACTAGCTTGTTGGTTGATAGATGATCATGGTTTCTTGATCATGAACATTGAGATGTTGTTAACAACAAGATCATATCATTAGGAGAATGGTGTGATGGACATACTCCTATAGATAAGCGTAGCATAAAGTTCAAGTCATTTTATTAGTTTGTTTGCTATAAGAATTCTGATACATAGTAACCTAAATTCGATTGACCATGAGATCATGCTAATCACCATCACCGGATGGATACTTTGATGACATCAAACACTACACCATAACTAGGTGGTTATAAAGGTGGCATTGAGTATTCGTAAAGTATGTGTTGATGCACATGGATCAAAAGTGGGATTTGTCCATACATATGACGGATAGATATACTCTGGGCCCTCTCGGTGGAATGTCATCCAATTAGCTTGCAAGCATGTGACTGGCTCACAAGGGATCACATATCACGGGAACGAGTAAAGAGTACTAGGTATGCAGAGATACCGACGATCAGACCTCAGATAAGTAAAATGTCACGAGAAAAGGGAAATTGGTTTCATATGTAAATGGTTCATTCGATCACGAAGTAATCATAGAAATATGTGGGATCCATATGAATTTCTAGATTCCTCTATTGGTTATTGATCGGAGAAGAGTCTCGGTCATGTCTGCATAATTCACGAACCATAGGGAGACAAGCTTAAGGATTCGATGTTGTTTAGTAGATATGGAATGTAAGTAGGAAGACCGAATGTTGTTCGGAGTCTCGGATGGGATCCGGGATATCACGAGGAGATCCGGGATGGTCCAGAGAATAAGATTCATATAAGGAAAGTCCAATTCCGGAGTTCGGAATGATTCCGGTGTTCTCACCGGAATGATCTAGAAGGTTCTAGAAGGTTCACCGGACCGGAAGGGGAAGGGTGCATGAATGTGTCATGACTAAGTGGAATGGTTGCATCATGTCCTAGGTCAAAGGGTTGTGCAAATTTATAGTTAAATGAAACTCCAACATTGAAAGTCAAAAGGCAAGTTTGAAAAGTCAAATTGGGACAATGTTTCCTAGTGGAGGAAGAAGAGAATCCTTCTCTCCCTCCACCAAAAGCCTAGAAGGAGAGGGTGAAGGGATACAGGTAGGCTACACTAGCGCAAAACAAAAATTTCTACCGCGTAAACCAGGATTACTGTTGTCATAGATCTCGGGATTACCACTAGACGCGCAGTTGCGGAACTTGATGAAGCGCGTTGAGGTAGTGTAGATGTTCTACGTCTCCTCCCCGTCCTCGTCCCACGAGAAGCTCCCCTTGCACGACTCGTCCAAGTGCTACAGCTGCAGCACCTCCAAGGTATCCACACGTATGGGGTGGAAGCGTCGGACGCCGGACTGCTAGGTCCGCACGTGCAACACAGGCGTGAGACGAGTGGCGGCTAGGTGGAATGCTTAACCCTGGTCAGCTCGCCCCACCCTCTCTTATATAGGCATCGCTAGTGGGATTCTACATTAACAGCCCATTAGTAGCCTAAGCCTGGTCTAATTCGGATCTAATCCTCATTAGGCTTCCAGCCACTTAAGTATGTGACCCTATAGGTCATATACGTATAGACATGACACGAATACACTTATTCTGTCAATAGTTGGTAGAGGCCTCTAGCAAGACGTGCCAACTCCTAAACGCATATAAAGATCATTCAGACGAACCATCACAAGGTTTAGTACATGTCTTTCCCTTTGCCTCATGATATTTGGTCTTGCTCCAAGCTGACCACTCTTTCTCGATACTGTGATTTGGAATCCCTTTACTAGGTTAACTCCGATCACTCAAGGGGCCCAGAGATATGTAACATCCCAAAAATACTAAACTTGGATCATCAATTTCTAATCATCAAAATTAGGGTTAACAAAAACTTTGTTAAATAAAATTATGAATGCATGCATATGAGTATGCATTAAATTGGAAATTCTTTTGAACCACCTTGTTTGTGTGTTTCTTTGCTTGTAAAATGTTTCTTAGGTGAAATAAACATCATCTAAAACATTTCCCACACTTTACCTAAAGACAATTAAATCAAAACACATACATTAAATGAATGGTCACTTTGACCAATTTAACTCTCATGCCTACTTTGGCTGTCTCAAACTTTCAGAACCTAACAGAAACTTTTCTGGATCTTTGCACCCCTCGAATGTACTCATAACAAAGTATCAAGGCCCACTTTGTGATCATCCAGAAACTTTCAAATGCATAGTTTAAATGAAAATTCAAAATTGAATCTTTATCATATGGGAAGATCCCACTTTTTCAAAAACCACTCAAACAAGCTCAACTTTCAAAACCCAAGCATCTGCAGACTCACCAGCACCAACCTAGCAAACCCACCAAAAATCTTTTCAAAATTCAAAACTTGATTTCATGCGGCCATTTCATCAAACAGGTTGCAGACACAAATCAAACAAACATCAAACACTATAGTGTGCAGTAAAATTGTCCTAACTTGTTCCCTAGTTAGCTCACAACGAGCTCAGTAGATCATCTAGGAAGATTAACCAAGCACTAGCACCACTGTGAGCTTGCCATTGTCATCAATGGTGAACAGCCAAGCACACCCATGTCACCCCCATGTCGACAGCAAGCTAGGAAGAGAAGCAAGCCTAGCCAGCATGTCTGGGAGGCAGCCCACCGTCCATCGCCACTCCCTGTCCCAGCCGCGAGCATTGCCAAGCCTTGGACCACACGCACGAGCGACCATGCCAGCGACCATGCCGAGCGTGCACCAGAGCACCACCCTCGACCAGCGCCCACAGACCGTGCGCCGCCCTCGCCGCGTGCATACACAATCCCCACCGACCCAGGAGACCGCCAGACATTCCCGTTCGCCGCCCCATGACATACAGCCACCGCTCGCCGTCGAAGACGCCGCCTCTGCCGTGCAGAGCGTCGCACGTTCCAGACCAAACCGCACCGCCCCACGCCTCAAAACCATGTTGTTGAGCATCACCAGGGAACACCGCACCGTCCCCTACCGTCGCCGATGTCGGTAGCCGCCTGTAACACCGCCCCCGACGAGCTCACCGTGCGTCCCGTCGGTCCCCTCGCTCGACTATAAATAGAGGCCACCCCCGCTCGATTTATTCACACCATCTCACGCTTCTCACTCATCGTGCCACACCGTTCTCGGAGCAAGGCGAGCACCACCTCGCCGGAATTTCACCGGAGCCCGCCACCTCTGGAGAAGAAGGGCGCCATCGATTTCGTCCACCCCAGGAGCTGCCGTGACCACTCCTGAGTTCGCCGTCGTTGACTTCGTCGTTCGCCCGCCTCGCCGACCCTCGCCAGCACCCCGGTGAGCCCCCAACACCCCTCACTGGCCGCACTAGGTTTCTTTCTCGCCGGAGTTGTCTCGCGTCGACGATGACTCCCAGCCGTTGGATTAGAATCAGATCGAACGACCCACGTTGCCCCGTACCGCTTCGCCCCTCCCTGTCTCACTGGCAAGTGGGGATACCCACTTAAGCATCCCGCGGGAGCACTGCGCTTAGCAGGCCGGCCCAGTAACTTTTCCCTCGCAGCCCAGTTATTTGAATTAAACTTTTTCTATTTCAATTCAAACACACTTCTATACCCAACTTCAACAATCAACCCAGATCAATTCAGTGCACCAATTTGAATGAAACCAATTTTGTTGGAAAGGTCTGTGAATGCTAAATCCAAGCCCGTTGGATTCAAGTCATTTGGATCTATAGATCATCCATGGTAAAAATAACAAGGCAGAAGCTTTTCTGCATTCAAACATTTTTCAAATTTAAACCATAATAGCTTTTGAGTTGATTCCAACTCTCAAAAATCACATTTAACCATACCTTTCAGAATATATAAAAATATATAGGTTTACTTGCAGAAATAATGTTCAAGTAATAAAAGAATGCTACATAAGCATTTCTAGACACATTAATAAATTAAAATAAAAGGGTAAAACCTTATTAAATTGTGACACCACTTTAAATCACATTATCATGGACTAAAATATGTGGTGATGACATGTGTCAACATGATCCCATGTTTGGTTTGGAGAATATTAAATCTTAAGTAGTTTTTCAATGAGTAGAAATTACTTTTCTAAAAATAAAAAGAATTAAACCAAGCTTTAATCTTGTAATGTTAGTAATGATGCTAGACCATCTATAGGACCATTGTGTGTGATGATTGCAAGTAGTTAAGTATTGTTTGGTGATTTCATAGACGCTAGTACCGACCAAGGATACGAGGAGGAAGGAGGATACTACGAAGAAGAAGCCGAGGAGAACTTCAACCACTGCTCTGCACAAGGCAAGCTGATGCTATACCTATGCAAGCTTATACTGATATTGATGCAAGTTAACTCTTGCAGAATACCCAACTGATGCAACAAACCCTTACTTGTTACCATGCCTACTATATGCCTTAAGCATATGTGATCATACCCACTTGATAAACTAATCCTAGCTTTATTTGCAAGATTTCTACTTTATTTCTTTATCAGAGCTACCTACTTAGAGTTACTTAAGTGAATTATAGATACTAGAAAGATATTTGAAGGTTGCATAAAGAGCATAAAATTTGGCCTAAGCTAAATAACCTTGATATCATCCCAAGGCATAAGATAGAACTTAGTTATCACCTACCAGTACCACCCCTCATCAGTGCTTACCCCCACTTATAGATGCTAGTGCTAAGCATAAAACTTGATCAACTTTAGATGGGAATACTTGGTGAAAATGGTTATGAAAACCTTGGAATGATGGATCATTCTATTGAAATGTTTTGGACATGTGTTTCCGAACACCTGATAATTTTAGTGATGAAAATGTTGAGGCATGAGCCTTAGCCCTTTATAAAATTGATGGTTTTCTGGATGCGATACAATTCCAATCTTATCGTACAACCACAATACCCGAATATTGGGTAGGGCTTGACTGGAAACTTATATACCTTAGTATTAGTTCCCTCACGGCCAAGGTCTGAGCTGAGGCTACCTTGTGAAGATTGTCCACCTGTGCAGTACCCAAGATGACAGTTGGTCATGGTTGGGAGGCCAGACTCACAGGAGAGGTACCTATACTAGGGCGTGTAATTGAAAGGTTAGGATTGATTATCCGCATACTGAGTATGGTGAATTCAGGATTTGTTCCTCACGGATGTATCGAATGTTGTGGTGAAAGTGTACAATCTCTGCAGAGTGTCAAACTATTTGAATAACCGCATCCGCGGTTATGGACAGTTGGAGTGGCCATACTGTTCCCCGTTAGACTTTTCAAAATGACGTGCGAAATGAATTAAGACTTTGACTTGACCACAACAGAGTTGTGACATGAGTTACAAGATCCGACTTAGGAGTTATAAAATTGTGACTAGCTTTAGATCTTAGTGGAGATAAATCTGGCTTTTGCAAAACAACCCTAGAGCCTAGTGTCCTATTATCCAAAAAACCCTTTACCTATTAGTATTAGTTTGCGAGTACTTAAAGAGTACTCATGCTTTGTCCCTGGCTATTCCCATGGCCAGACTATGAAGAGGAGTACCTGGAGGATGGACCCCAGGACGATTATGACAACTAGGATCATCTCCCATCGTCAGCATTGCCTATGACCCCGAAGATGGAGCTTCGCCTACGCTACCGTTATTATTACGTATTCCGCTGCTTGATGTTGTATTAAGAACTGGATCATGAGATCCCTATTTGTGTAAGAAATTATGTGTCGTTTGCAATGGATGATGTACTATGGTATCCAATTCTGTTATGTCTCGCAAAAATGGTAATCCTGGGATTGCGATGTATGGCATAACAGGCATCTAGGATTGAAAAATCCGGGTGTTGACAAGTTGGTATCAGAGCCATCCTGACCATAGGAGACCCTAGTTAGAATGGACGCTTAAACCAAAAACTTATTTTCCAAAACCAAAGAAAAAAAATATTTACAAAACACTATTCTCATTCTTATCCCTTTGATTCTTTCCTAAAAATTCATGTTTCTCAGAAACTCTTGCAAAATACATAAAATTTTGACACACTTGATCACTCTGCTAACCTACTCATCCTCTATTTTTATAGATGGACATGAAGTACAGCAAGTTTTACCAACTTGGGAATGGAGGAGACCTTATCTTTGAGAGGGATTTGGACCAGCTTTCGGAACTTTTGGGCGTCACTTTTGAGTTCTTCGGAGCTCAACTCAATGATCAAGGAGGAGAAGACCTACAGTGGCTAATTGTTGCAAGCCTCCGAGGAAAGATTGAACCTCCCACTGTGGAGGGAATTCAGTTTACCTTGAGGGAAAACAACTGGCTCGATGGACTTGCCAGAGCAATGCAGGAAGCTTTTTCCCGTCTGTGTGGGCAAAGCATCAATCAGATCAAGGGTACTCTCTTTGAGTTTTGCCCAAGGCATGATGCGAATGGACAACCACTGGAAGCCCCATACCACCCAGAGCTGAAGACCCAATTGGACCACCTTAGCTTCATGATGTACGATCGTCATTAGGAGTTGGACAACTGCCGTGACTACTGTAACCACAAGTCTGCCATCATCAAGACGAAGGATCAGACCATCGCCATGCTAGCAAAGAATCGCAAGTCTCGCCGCCGTCAGCTCGACAAGAAGGAGCACATCATTGCCCGTCTTCGCCACCGCATCTCATCTTTGGAAGAGACCATCCACGAGAGAGACATGCAGTTGGAGGAAAGGGAGAATGCCGGAGAGGATCTTCGTGGAGACCCCTACTCCTATCTTAGCGACGATGATGATTTTCTGGAGGATCAGGCTATGGATTTCTTCACCGATGAGAATGATTTCGCCTTCATCGATGAAGATGATGAAGCCACAGATTCCGAGGAGTAATAGCACTTGAGCACTAGCGTAGTGAGTAGTATTCGGTCCCACTGTATCGTAGTTCTCAGAATGGTTCTTGAAACCATCTGCTTTTATTTGTTGTGGTGTGTGTTGTATTGGGTGCTATGAATGAATGAATGAATGAATGAATGAATGAATGAATAAAAAGCAAGTTGGTAGAAAAATCTGAGTCAAACTTTAAAAACTTTTCAAAGACCCAAAACCTTAGAAATTTCCCTCTTTTCTCATGATCTATCTAAATCTTCAGATGCCACGTGGAGGAAGTGGTTCATCCCCGGACCCGATGTTGAAGATTCTGCAAATGTTGACTTCTGACCGTGAAGCTGAAAGAGCGGAACGTCAAGCCAACCTAGCCACCCTTCAGCAGATAGCCCAGCTAGACCATAACAACCAAGGCCACGGAAATTAGGACAACCATGGATCTAAGCTCAAGAATTTCCAGAACACCAACCCACCTATTTTCACTAAGTCAGAAGAGCCCCTAGACGCCGATGATTGGCTGCAAACCATGGAAAATAACCTAGAAGTCGCTGGAGTGGAAGCCAACGAGAAAGTCCTGTTCGCCACCCACTATCTAGCCGGAGATGCCAGAGCATGGTGGAACAGTGTTCGTGCAATGACTGGAGGCCAGATGATGACCTGGGAGGAATTCAAGGTCAAGTTTAGCCGAACCCATGTGCCACCGGGTTTGATCAAGAGAATGAGAGACGAGTTTAGAGAGCTGAAGCAAGGAAGGATGACTGTAGTGGAATACCGTGACAAATTTTTGTCATTAGCTAGGTATGCCCCGGACAAAATAGACACTGAAGCCAAGAAGAAAGAAAGATTCCTGAATGGTCTGCATGACGAGATGCAGACGGTGTTAGTCAATATCCCCTTTGCAGATATTGAAGCCCTTGTCGACTCTGCTATCCAGATGGAAGGAAAGATCAACCAAGCCAATGAGAACCGCAAGCGTCGTATGATGCATCAGCCAGGAACCCATCAGACCCCAAAGTATCGCCCTAACCCATCTCCAGGATTTGCCCCAAGGACCAACAGACCCCCTATGACCCGTCCCACTTATCCCAACCGTGGAAACCCTAGACCCGGAGGAAATCACAACAACCCCGGCAACTCTAGCAATTTCAATCGTGCCCCACCCAAGTTTAACAACAACAATGCTACCGCCAACACCAACACTGCCCCGAGGACTGGAAGCAATGCTGTGCCTGTAGCAGCCAAGGACAAGTCGCAAGTGACCTGTTATGACTGTGGAAATAAAGGCCACTATTCCAACGAGTGCCCCAACAAGAAGAATGCTACAGCCCCCAATGCCAATGTCCCAGCTCAGCAGCAGCGTCATGTTCAGCAAGGAAGAAGATTTGCCCCAGGGAATTCACTCAACCGCAATGGCCATCTTTTTCTCATGCATGCTGAAGAAGCTCAGGAAGCACCAGACGTCGTGCTGGGTATGTTTTCTGTTAATTCAGTACTTGCACGAGTGTTGTTTGACTCTGGTGCATCGCATTCATTTGTCACCGAAGAATTTGCATGCACTAGTAAAATTCAACCAACCAAATTAAAGAATGTGATGATTGTGCAAATTCCCGGATCAACCACCAAGGCTAGGCAAATTTGCAAAGCCGTCCCTATCCGAATCCATGGCATAGATTTTTGTGCAAATCTGATAGTACTCGGAACTAAAGGATTGGAAGTAGTACTAGGAATGGATTGGATGTCCAAACATAGAGGATTGATTGACTGTGCCAAGAAAGCCATCACTATGACCAGTACCGCCAGAATATCAGTCGAGCATATATCTGAAACCTTACCTCGTCAATTCAAATGCAACAAGAGTATAGCCCAACCTACCATTGACCAAGTCCGCATAGTTTGTGAATACCCCGATGTATTTCCAGATGTTTTGCCCGGTATGCCCCCAGATCGGGATATCGAGTTTATCATTGAACTAATTCCCTGAACCGGACCCATAGCCCAGAGACCCTATAGTATGAACCCGTCGGAACTAGAAGAAATGAAGAAGCAACTGGATTCCATGCTAGAAATTGGATTGATTCAACCAAGTGCGTCACCATGGAGATCACCTGTCTTGTTTGTGGACAAAAAAGGATGGAAGTAACCGTTTGTGTACGGATTATCGGAAGTTGAATGATGTCACCATCAAGAACAAGTACCCCTTGCCCAAGATCGAAGATTTGTTTGATCAGTTGACTGGTGCCAAAGTGTTTTCTAAGATTCATCTTAGAACTGGCTATCATCAACTCAAAATTCATGCAGAGGATATTCCAAAGACTGCCTTTACCACCAAATATGGATTGTATGAGTATACGGTCATGTCTTTCGGATTAACCAACGCCCCCGCTTATTTCATGAACCTCATGAATAAGATTTTTATGGACTTCCTGGATAAGTTTGTCGTTGTTTTCATCGATGACATTCTGATTTATTCCAAATCAGAAGAAGAACATGAGCTACACCTAAGGACCATTCTTGGAACCCTTAGAGAGCATCAGTTGTATGCAAACTTTAGCAAATGTGAATTCTGGTAACAAGAGGTAGGATTCCTCGGTCACATTGTATCAGCCGGAGGAATTGCCGTTGACCCTGCCAAAGTGAAAGATCTAGAAGATTGGCAACCCCCAACCACTCAAACCCAAGTTCGTGCATTTCTCGGATTGGCGGGATATTATCGCAAATTCGTAGAAGGATTCTCGAGTATCGCCCAACCCATGACCCAATTGCTGAAGAAGGACAAGAAGTTTGAATGGACCGACAAATGTGAATTGATTTTTCAAGAACTCGAGAGGAGATTGATATCAGCCCCAATCTTGATCATGCCAGATATCACGAAGCCCTTCGATGTGTATTGTGACGCATCCAAGATTGGTCTCGGATGTGTGCTAATGCAAGAAGGCAAAGTTATATCTTATCTATCACGACAATTGAGGCAGTATGAGCAAAATTACCCAACCCATGACCTCGAACTCGCAGCCGTAGTTCTAGCCCTGAAAACATGGAGACATTACCTGATGGGAAACTGTTGTGAAATTTATTCGGATCACAAGAGCCTAAAGTATATATTCACTCAGAAGGAGCTGAATATGAGGCAGAGAAGATGGATTGAGCTAATCAAGGATTACGATCTAGACATTCTCTATCACCCGGGTAAAGCCAACATAGTAGCTGATGCCCTTAGCAGATTGCCGTGCCGCTTGAACTCCATGTTTTTGAAGGAGCAACCGAGCTTGCACAAAGAGATGGAAGCTTTTCGAATGGAATTAGTAAGTGAAGGATTTCTGGCTAGCATAGAACTCCAGCCCACTTTGATCAGTCAGATTAAAGAGGCGCAGAAGGGAAATGCTAGTATTGAAGGAATCAAGCGTCATATCGGTACAGGCAAAGTACCTGGATTCACCGAGGATGAAGAAGGAGTTTTGTGGTACAAAGGACGCCTTTGTGTACCATCAGATTCTGAGTTGAAAGAAGTTATCTTGAAGGAGGCTCATGATACTCTTTATTCTATCCATCCCGGAGGAACTAAGATGTATCAAGATTTGAAAGAGCAATTTTGGTGGCATAAGATGAAGAGAGAAATAGGAAGCTATATCGCCAAGTGTGATATATGTCAGCGAGTCAAGGCAGGACATCAAAGACCCGCTGGATTGTTGCAACCCTTGCAGATTCCGGAATGGAAATGGGATTCTATAGGAATGGACTTTATCACTGGACTACCTACTTCTAGTAGGGGAAATGACTCTATCTGGGTCATAGTGGACAGATTGTCCAAAGTCGCCCATTTCCTGCCCATCAAGACCACATATCAGAGTTCGAAACTAGCGGAGTTGTACATCGCTAGAATCATTAGTTTGCACGGAGTCCCCAAGAACATAGTATCGGATCGAGGAACTCAGTTTCCCTCGAGATTCTAGAAGAAAGTCCAAGAAGGTTTAGGAACC
This sequence comes from Avena insularis, assembly GCA_023614405.1. NCBI lineage: Eukaryota > Viridiplantae > Streptophyta > Magnoliopsida > Poales > Poaceae > Avena > Avena insularis. Next base: position 262,909,295 of record CM042695.1, read on the forward strand.
CGCCTAGATTTCAGCATCGCGTATCACCCTCAGACCGATGGAAAAACGGAGCGAGTAAATCAAATACTCGAAGATATGCTGAGAGCCCGCGTGTTAGAATATGGATCCAAGTGGGAAGATTGTCTACCGTTCGCAGAATTTTCTTACAACAATAGTTATCAAGCCAGTTTGCAAATGGCCCCATTTGAATTCATGTACGGAAGGAAGTGTCGTACCCCTTTGAACTGGTCGGAAGTAGGAGAGAGTCAGATTTTTGGACCCGACATCCTACGAGAAGCAGAAGAGAAGGTTCACAAGATTCGTGAGCACCTCAAGACCGCCCAATCCAGACAGAAGAGTTACGCCGACAAGAGACGTAGAGACCTCGCATTCAACATAGGAGATTTTGTTTATCTGAAAGTGTCGCCATTGAAGGGAATGCAGCGTTTCCAACTCAAAGGAAAGTTAGCCCCCCGATATATTGGACCTTTCAAAGTTCTGAACCATCGAGGAGAAGTATCGTATCAATTGGAGCTACCCGAAGAGATGTCAGCAGTGCACAATGTGTTCCATATCTCGTTACTTCGCAAGTGTCTCGAAGTCCCCGAGAAGACCGAAGTGTTCAAGAATATCGACCATCGGACCATAGAGATCAACGATGACCTAACCTATCCTGAAGTACCCATCCGTATTTTGGCAGAAGCTTTTCGAACTACCCAAACTCGAAGCATCAAGTTTCTCAAATTCAGTGGAGCAACCACACAGAAGAGGAAGCTACCTGGGAACGCGAAGATCACATCAGGACGGAGTTTCCCGATCTCTTCAAATCCTAGGTAATCTTTTCGTCCTTTTTCAAATCTCAGGACGAGATTTTGTTTAAGGGGGGAAGGTTTGTAACATCCCAAAAATACTAAACTTAAATCATCAAACTCTAATCATCAAAATTAGGGTTAACAAAAAACTTTTCTAATTAAAATTATGAAGGCATGCATATGTGTATGCATTTAATTTGAAATTCTTTTGAACCACCTTGTTTGTATGTTCCTTGCTTGTAAAATGTTTCTTAGGTGAAATAAACATCATCTAAACATTTCCCAAACTTTTCCTAAAGACAAATAAATCAAAACCAATAAAATAAAGGAATGGTCATTTTGACCAATTTAACTCCCATGCCTACTTTGGCTGTCTCAAACTTTTAGAACCTAATGGAAACTTTTCTGGATCTTTGCACCCCTTGAATGTACTCATAACAAGGTATCAAGGCCCACTTTGTGATCATCCAGAAACTTTCAAATGCATAGTTTAAATGAAAATTCCAAATTGAATCTTTATCATATGGGAAGATCCCACTTTTTCAAAAACCACTCAAACAAGCTCAACTTTCAAAACCCAAGCATCTGCAGACTCACCAGCACCAATCTAGCACACCCACCAAAAATCTTTTCAAAATTCAAAACTTGATTTCATGCGGCCATTTCATCAAACAGGTTGCAGACACAAATCATCAAAATCCTAAACACTATAGTGAGCAGTGATTGAAGCCTAACTTGTTCCCTCTCTGGACACCACTAGCCTTAGTAGATCGTCTAACAACCTAAACTAACCCTTAGCATCACTATAAGCTTGGCATTGCCATCAATGGTGAACAGCCGAGCACACCCATGTCACCCTCATGTCGACAGCAAGCTAGGAAGTGAAGCAAGCCTAGCCAGCATGTCTGGGAGGAAGCCCACCGTCCACCGCCACTCCCTGTCCCAGCCGCGAGCGTTGCCAAGCCCTAGACCACACGCATGAACCATGCCAACCTCGCCATTAACCATGCCGAGAAGTACCCTTTTTCTTAAATCTAGGCTTGTTCTAGACAACCATCACATGGCTATGCCCTGCACACTTCTTCATGTCACTTTCTGCTGTTTTTAGCATCCCACATAACTCATTAAGGCCCTTCTCCACCCCATGCATATGGTAGTTCGAAATGAACTGCCCATAGCTAGATGGAAGAGAAGACAAAATGAAATCAGTAGCCAACTCTTGGCCTAGTGGAAAACCAAGCTTTTCCAAAGTCTGACTATGACCAACCATTTTGATGGCATGGGGGGCCTACACCTGCTCTCTCTGCCAGCTTGCATTCCACAAAGGACTTGGTGACATTGTACCTCTTAGTCCTAGCCTGAGTCTAGAACATGTTCCTAAGCGCGACGATCATATTGTACACTTCCTGATCCTCAAACTTCTTTTGGAGTTCAGGTTCCATGCATGCAAGCATAAGACAGCTAACCTCAAGAGAATCATCACATGCTCTCTTGTAGGTATTCTTAAGGGAAGTTGTTGCATTATCAGCAGGTTCATCGGGGATTGGGGTATCTAGAACAGTTTCCTTTTTACCATACCTAAGAATAATTCTCATGTTACGGACCTAGTCCGTTCCATTTAGTTTATCTTTGTCAAGAATCGAATGCAAATAAAAAGGTGATGCAGTGTTCGGTGCCATCTACAACAGAAAACATGCAAAATACTAAGCCATGTATCCATGAAAGAGTAAAACATATTAAACAATTAAATAGCATATACTCCCACTTAAATCAACATCCCTCTATTGATACTAAGTGATTCAAGATCCACAATTAACAAGTCGACTAGTCAGCTTTAGCACCACTGCTAGAAGACAAGGTAAATTAGTAAGTAACTCTTGCTAATCATATCACATATGACTCTTGTTATTCGGTGACATCTCTATGTCTAAACTAGGTGCCCAACATTTATGCCCCAAGGTCCTTAACTGTTAAGATGACATTGTCAATCTCACCAACCCTTATGTGTGTAGGTATCCGATACAAACCCATCCAACCAAGGAAAACCGCGGCACCGTAATTTCATAGGCCCACCAACGATCATACATGGCATACGATGGTGCAAGGTTTGGTTGGGAGGGCATGGTTTAACTTAGACTTTATGAGGGATCGTTCTACTTCTATCATCTAAGCATGCATAGTAGCAAAACGCATAAGAATAACTTTCACATAGATATGACACAGTATGGCCCATTTTCTCATGGTGATGTCCATCGCCATAGAACCTGTCCACCATGATGATCTCCATCTTCATGTCCCATGTGAGCCATCCTGCAAGTGATGAGCTCCAAGAAATAATACAAGCTATTACTACTATCAGCTAGTAATCAAAATTACATAGTATAGGGATCATCACAAGTTGGCACGCATGCCATTACAATAATTGACAACACATATGGCTCCAGCCGTGTTGCCCTACTCACGACACGCAGGTCATGAAAAAAATTCATATATGCATCACATACATATATGGGCCATACTGATAACATACATCCTGCAAAAACAAATTATGCATAGAATCGCATTCTACCGGATCATGTGAAATCGCATCACCTAGTTACCTTAACGAGATATAATAGGGGCTAGGACTAAGGGGGGTCTCCCCCTGCGGGGTTCGAAGGGGCAGCGCCCCTCGCGGTATCTTTGATTAGCATATCAAATTTTCTACACAATTTTCTTTAAGGATTTTGATCGGCAAATCAAATTTACCATAAACCGTCTATTGTTCCAATTTGATCAAACTCCTTTGATCACGGTACATAGATTTTAGATCTAGTTTCCAATTCGATCAATCATATTGATCTTCGCGTGATTCAACAGGATTTATGTGTCACTGTCTATCCTGATGGCGGAAACTAACTGCTAGGGGTAAATCGTTCGACCACCTCAGAATCACGATCACGGAAAGCAAGATCATAGACCAATCCTGAACCACCACAATACAAACGATCACATAATTCATATCAATCTGCATATCACCATATGCAAACATCCCGAACCTATAACTGAACAGCATCGGCTCTGATACCACTGGAGGGATATTATTAGGCTACACTAGCGCAAAACAAAAATTTCTACCGCGTAAACCGGGATTACTGTTGTCATAGATCTCGGGATTACCACTAGACGCGCTGTTACAGAACTTGATGAAGCCCTCGAGGTAGTGTAGATATTCAACATCTCCTTCCCGTCCTTGTCCCAGGAGTAGCTCCCCTTGCGCGGCTTGTCCAAGTGCTACAGCTGCAGCACCTTCGTGGTATCCACACGTACGGGGTGGAAGCGTCGGGCGTCGGACTTCTAGGTCCACAGGAGTGAGAGGAGTGACGGTTGGGTGGAATGCTCAACCCTGGTCAGCTCGCCCCACCCTCTCTTATATAGGCGTCCCTGGTGGGCTTCTACATTAGCAGCCCATTAGTAGCCTAATCTAGGTCTAATTCGGATCTAATCCTCATTAGGCTTCTAGCCCCTTAAGTGTGTGACCCTATAGGTTCATATACGTATAGACATCACACGAATACACTTATTATGTCAATAGTTGCTAGCGACCTCTAGCAAGACGTTCCAACTCCTAAACGCATATAAAGATCATTCGGACGAACCATCACAAGGTTTAGTACATGTCTTTCCCTTTGTCGCACGATATTTGGTCTAGCTCCAAGATGACCTCTCTTTCTCGATACTGTGATTTGGAATCCCTTTACTAGGTTAACTCTTAACCTTATGTAGCACGACCATGCATTTCTAGATCCGATCACTCGAGGGGCCCAGAGATATCTCTCTCAAGTAGAGAGGGGCAAATCCCATGTTGATTGACCAATGCCTTGCAGCATGCTTCATGACAAACCCGAAAGCTACCTTTATAACTACCCAGTTACGGAGCAGCGTCTGATAGCCCCAAAGTAGGTCGATCCACATCTCAAGTGCATGCGACAATCTCAGGTCTAAGGACAAAATTTACACGATGTGTAGAGAGAGCTGCAAGTCTAATTGCCAGTCTCAAGTTGGGTCAACCCAAGCCCATGTTCATAACATGTGTCCACATCATTGGTTTGATATCTCCATGTCTATGACTTGCAAAACATAGTCATCAACCAATTGATGTTCTAGTCTAATATTCATGTGTGTCCTCACATGAACTCCGACTAGGGACAACTATTCGATAACCATACAAGTAAAGAGTTTCACAACAATTCACATAATTGCCAATCAATACAAGTTGCCTGATATGGATATACAAGGAACATTACAATAACTCATGGATACATATGAAATATAATCATCTCTGTGATTGCCTCTAGGGCATATTTCCTTCAGAGGGAGTTGGGGAAGGATTCAAACTCCCCTTTCCCTAGATGGCCCTCCCTCTCATACATAGACGGGAGGGGGCTTCCCCTCCACCATAACACCTCCACTACCCAAGTCGCCGCCTCCGTGCCGCCTTGCGCAGCCGCCGGCTCGCCGTCGCCGCCCTAGCCTCCGCCAGTTCCACCTCCTCCTCTCCGGCTTCTAAACCCTAGATCACCGAGGAAACCCTATTTCTCCACCATAAACCGCTCTGGATTAGGTGAAGCCCTGCGGGATCTTCCCTCTACTTCGGACACCATGCCGTCATGCTATCGGAATCACGAGGAGAGAACTATAACTTCCACTACCTATTGGAACAAGGGAGAGGAAGGTCTTCATCAAGTACCGAACGTGTGACCGACTGCGGAAGCGCTGCCGGAATGCAGCGCCGGAAGGATCGTCTACGCGATCTTGAGATCGGCAAGTGTACGACTACATCACCCACGAGAATCTGCTCTCGTTAACCGCTTTGGAATCTTCGAGGCTGAGTACTCTAATCGACTCATTGCTACAATCTAGTAGATAGATCGTGTCTTGTGTGTGTTCATGCGGTAGAAATTTTTTGTTTTCCATGCTACGAACCCCTACAAAGTGCCTGAACCAGAATACGATACATGTAGGGAGTCTTCATAACCACTTACTAATTAGTGGCATGTAACACACATATACTCGCTGGATACAACACGGAGAGCCACTTGATGTTGTAGTTATTAAAGATCCACCAATAAAAACAATGGTGGTTACGCCGGTGATGACAATGGCAATATGTATTCTAATGATGATGGAGGTGATAGCATTTCGGGAATATTGCAAGACCTTAAGAAAGAAGGGGATGCAACAGTTGCAGAGAAGGTTGATGCTAATGCCAAAACTAATGGTAAACATGAGCAATTGTTTGCAAAGTTGTTGGAAGAGGCAAAGCACAAGGTTTACCCGGGAAGTAAACACTCGAGGTTTGAATTTGTTGTGAAGCTCCTTCATCACAAGTCATATCACTAGACCACCAACACCGCTTTCGATGATTGGATGAAGTTATTTGCTGATGCACTATCGGACCCCAATACCCTGCTGAGATCATATCATGAATAAAAAACTTATCTGAAGGATCTTGGACATTCCTATGAAAGCATACATGTGTGCAAAAAAAACTGCATGCTGTTCTGGAAGACAAATTCCAAGCTAAACAACTGCGATAAGTGTGGCGCCTCAAGGTGGAAATATCTGGATAGGAAGTCGTCAGCTGTCAAAGTCTTGCGGCATTTTCCATTGGCTCCACGGCTGAAGAGATTGTTATCTTTGAGGAAAAAAGCGGAGAACATGCAATGGCACAAGTTAAAGAGAATGCCCAAAGTTGGTATACTTAGTCATCCAGATGATGGTGAAGCATGGAATGATTTTGACAAAACATGGTAGGACTTTTCATATGACCCTACAAACATAAGGATTGGCTTTGCCACAGATGGCTTCAATCCTTATGGAACTATGAGAACAAGCTACAATATGTGGCCTGTATTAGCCATGTCGTACAACCTTCCACCATGGGATTATATGGATGCATCAAACTACATGATTTGCCTTCTAATCCCTGGCAAATCAAGTCCTGGAAAGGACTTTGATCTCTTTATGGAGCCTCTACTGGACGATTTGCATCAGCTTTGGAAGGGCGTGTGTTCTAACGATGCATTTCAAAACGGAATGTTTGATATTCGTGCAACAGTTCTTTGGTGTACGCATGACTACCCAGCTTGCATCACTATGTCTGGGCGTACAACAAAAGGATATCATGCATGCCTGCATTTTGACAAAAATCCTTTGTACAAATCCATAAAGAGAAAAATAGGCTACATTGGGCACCATCGTTTTCTCCTGAAGAACCACCGCTTGCAGCGAGATACAGAGCTTGCTAGAATTCATGATGACAACTCGAGGCCAGGAAAATTTACTACATTTGAGTTACAAGCTGAGTGGAGAAGGTTAGGCATCTTAAACCAAGAGTTGGAGGTGATCCTAGGAGCAAAAATAGGAAGCATACAGATCCCTCACCGATCTGGAACTGGAGACATGGTTTCTGGGACCTGCCTTACTAGGCATCGTTGAAACTTAGGCACAATCTCGACGTGATGCACATTGAGAAAAACATCTGCGACAACTTGGTTGGCACACTACTTGAACTTGATGGAAAGAATAAGGACACCTTGAAGGCCAGGTATGATTGTGAAGCCCTAGACATTAGGCGAGATTGTAAAGGTCCCAACCATTAATAAGGTAGAGATACCTGTGTTTACAATGCTAGTCCCTGGATCAATAGCTAGCATCCACAGTTTAAGATGTAACATCAAGAAACAAAGGGCATAGTACAACTTTATAACCAGGAATAAAATAATTCAGTACATCTTACATAGCTCATTTGGCTATCTCATTACAATGCAGCAGAAATAACTATATAGCATGGAGTCCTTCATCTTCAAATTGCCACAGGCAATCATGTTGGTTGTATACTTGTAATCCTAATTAACACACTTCACTAACATCAAACAAACTTGCAACACAATAAGTTACAGCCACAAGGGTCAATACATTTGAATTGTATTGGCAAGTTTCACTACTATGTGGAAATAAGTTGGAACCTATCAATATATGCATATTTGGCTAAGTAGAGTTTAGGCTCATTTGCAGAAAGGAATATGGTTTTATCCTGTCTTTTCAAAATAGTTTTGATCTTTCAACAATCTTTCTGAACTCCTTGGCAAATTCCAAGTGCTTCTAATCCCTTGTTGACACCATCAAGTTTTACTTTGAGAAATTGGAATGTCGAGATCTTCCATAGCTTCAGGCCTTAGTTTCTCAGAGTTATCCATAACTGGGGACACGGCTAAGTACTTAGAATTTTGATCTTCTACAGAAGTTGTACACTTTACCCACATGACACAATCTCGTCTTGATGCCACCAGTGGCCGCTGGATAAGTACACACCAAATGGAGTACCGGCAGATCGAGAATGTGACAAAGTCTTTCCATAGAAGTCCTCCCAATACATGATGCTAGCTTGTCTACCATGCACTAATGTAAGGATATATTTCCAATACATGAATCCAGTTAACCTGAGTAGGTGCCAATGCAAGGGTCTTCCACTATGTAGTTGACTAAGCCAGAGCCCATTTAGCATGTGGCTGTACACGGAAGCCACTGTACGAGAAACATGTTCAATCTCCAAGTCCCTGGGTGGTTTTCTTCTAGTGGACATACAAAAATATAGCCATATAATCATGGTTCCCTTTGTTGCCACCTTGTCCAAAAATTGAGTATCCACATTCCACCCAGGTGGTTCATTGAGTACTTGTTTTATTATATAAAACATATATTTTTCCAACACTTCATACATTCATATCATGTATTCCATCCCAAGTCTATAGCAGGGCTAAGCATACTACAACTATGATGTTTTCACTAAGGAAGGTATAAAGGGTTTCCTAATAGTACATAACATAGCATAGTAACATAGTAGCCCTATCATGCATACTACAAAAATACCACTAAGTGTAGTGAAAATAGTAGGACATGGATGATAGTGTCACTTGCCTTTTAGTAGAGAATATTGGTTCACTCATTGATATTGCAAATATCACACTTTTCAAATTTCACTACAATTCAATCAAGCAAGCACATATTCAAACTAGCATTCAAACAATTCACCACATAAAATAATAAAATCAAGTAATGCATGTAAGCATGCAAAAGATTTTTTTATTTGGAAAAGTGGTTTCTATTAGGCTCTAACATTTTAAAGCTCCTATTGATCATTTACAAAAGTGGTAAAACCATTTAAATTCAAGTTGGTGAAAATGGCCATTTAAATCATTTTTGTTTTGCTAAGAATGATTTAAAACAAAGTAATATTTTGTAGTGTTAGTAAAATATATTTTTAAACACAAATGTTAGTGTTTATGGTCAAAATGTTTAATATTAATCCATTTGCAAAAGGTTTCATCCAAATTCCCATTTTTAATTCAAAGCAATATTTTATTTGCTAAAAATGCCTTTAAACAAAGTAATCATTTACTAGGGTTCATCAAATATATTTTTCTAAAATCCTAAAACTTGGTTTTTAGGGTTAGAGAGTTTAAATCAAACCATTTTCCAAAGGTTTTAGTCAAAAGCATTTTTAAACCAAAATCAATGCTTTTATTCAAAGATTTATTCTTTTGCATCACAAAATATAATTTTAAATATACAAGTTGGTTTTTATGCTCAGTAGGTTCAAAACAAACCTTTTACAAAAGATTTTACCCTAAAGACATTTTTAGAATAAATTTTATACTCAAAATATGCCTACACATGTTTCTGCAAAAACAACTAATTTTCCAGATGCAAAATACTAAAAAAGTGCATGGTTGGAAAGTTCACATTTTTCTGAATCCAATGATATAAAATTTGTAAAATTTGGACGTGTGGATTAAAATTTATAAATTTTACAAATCCTATCATCTAATAGATCAAATTTCTGTTTTAAAACGAATCACTTGCCACATGGCTGTTTCTTACTGGCACGTACCGGTTCGCGCGGATTGCGCTCTGTGGAATGTTGGATCTAAAGTGCATCGCACGGCTTAGAATCAAACATACCCTTTCGATTAAATGATCTATCCTAACCCTGCGATTACGATCTAACGGTCTAAAGTGCACTGACCAAAGTGTGGCAGCGCAACACGGCAACGAGCGGCGACACGGCTCTGTCAGTGATGTTGCCGGCGAACTAGGAAGCAAGAGAGGGAGCGGAGGTGCTTACCGTGCTTGCTTGGTTGCAGTGAAGCTCAAGGTGGCTTCCTTCTGTCAAGGGGCGCACGGGAACGGCGGCGATTGCTCGTCGGAGTTTGCGGCGGTGCCAAGCGTCTCTGTTCGTCGACGGGGGCGAGGTTGCAGGTCATGCCAAGGCAAATGGGAGACGCTGCTAGATGCGCGCAAGGATGCTGAACATGTGACTAGCAACCAGAGAGGAGGGGGAAGCTTGTTCTTACGGAGTTGAGGCTGGAGACGGTGGCGAGAAGGGTTCATCGTTGCCGAGCTTCTTGGAAGTGTGCAGTGAAGCTAGCGGTACTAGGAGATGCAGGAGATGCCGGCAAGCAACCCAGTATGCACCAGAGGGTTTGGGGAGGTCTGGCTTCGCCGGAATCGGCCGGGAAACACGTCGGCGGCAGTGGCGTTGCCGCGAGCGATTCGAGCAGCCTAGGGGCAGGTAGGGAGTGGTGTCTGGGGGAAATGGAGTGGGGGCGTGGGAATTTAAGAGGGAGTGGCCACCAGCAAGGTTTGATAGCGCATTCATGTGAATTTACAAAGATTAAACGCAGCAGAAAGGGCGAGGTGCGAGGAGGAACGGTCGATGCGGGTCGAAACGATGAACAAGCAATGTGGGGTCCAGCGGTCAGCGAAGAGAGGAGGTGCGCGTGGGGTCCGCTGGTCAGCGTCTGCGTGGGTTAAAGATCTGGTGCGAAATATTTTTCTGCGGGGAGTAAGAAATGGGCTTGCTGGGCTGGATTGGGCCTGGTTAGTGGGTTGGTCCTTTTCCCTTTTTTTCTTCCTGATTCTTTTTATTTTTCTATTTTGATTTTCTGTTTTCAAATTCAAACTCTTATTTGAATCAGATTTATTTATCAAATCTTTTCAAAACTTTTCAGTACTTTTCTATACTGTTTTAAATGTGTTTTAAAGTCTATTTTAGAATATTTCTTTTTATTCCATTATGGTTTATTATTATTTTAAAATAGACATTTTGTCTTTATTTTAAATAAAATTTAAATATGTTTTCAAACTCTATTTGAATTCAAATTTTTACCAAACCTTTTTCAGTAGGTTTTATTTATTCTTTAGTGCAAATAGTTTTCTTTGAATTATTATTTATAATACTTTATTATGAGTTAATATTCATTTAAATTGGGAATTGTCTTGATTTAAATAAAATTGGATTTTAAATGATTTTATTTAAACAATCCCTTACTCTTTTTATTAATCAATAATCTTTCATTTCATTTGTTTGGCGAAGATTTAATTTGGTTTTTATTTATAAATTTCTTCCTTTGCTTATAAAATCCATATCTTTTTATTTAAAGATCCAAAATTGGTTATTCCAATTTGCTTAACTTTATTTAATATTTGTTTATCTTTTTAAATTCCTTTATGATTTATTTGCTCAAGATTTGGCATGGATTTAAGATAAGGGCTTTATTAGCTTTGGAAATTAATTCCTTTTAACTTATTAAATTCCTAAGTTTTTATCTATGACTCCCAATTGAGTGAAACCAATTTCTATGGTTTTATAATATTTTTATTTATCATTCTTGATCATTTATAAATGTTTGTTGAAATTATTTTATATGGATCAAATCCATAGTATTAGAGAGATCTTGGAAATGATTTTCTTCCATTAGGCTTTTGAGGGTTTTGGTTCATTTTCCCAAGTTTAAATTTCAAGATACATTCATTGATGAATGCATTTCACTTGATTGAAATTTTATTTAATTCCCTTTTCATTCAAAGTTTGTTCAAGATGGGTTTTGATGTTTCCTTTTAGAAACAAAAAGTTTCTTTTCACCCTAAATTTCAACAATCATTTCTTTTGTTTATTTATTTTTCACATTTCAAAATTTGGAAAATTTTGGGATGTGACAGGCTACCACCCTTAAAAGAAATCTCGTGCCGAGATTTGGAAGGCTAGAGGTTACAAGTTGGCTTCAAGACAACTAGGGTACTACCACCCTTAAAAGGAAATTTTGTAGGGTTACATTGATGGTTCACTTGACTATGGGTTCAATAATTGATAACCAAACAAGGGATCCTTATATGACTCAACTAAGTTAGATAAATACTGCCATCCACATCATCTAATTCTTCAAGGGTTCCATACATGTCGATGTGGTTCACATGTCCTTTCTGGGCCACATTGGAATTGCTTCCTTTGGATTTTCTAGCATCATTATTCTTTTTCTTCTCAGGACAGTCTGATGCATAGTGTCCAAGTTCCTTACAATTATAGCACTGCAACTGGCTAATGTCTTTCTTCTTTGGATTGCCATGTTGGTTCTGACCAAGGTCATCTCCATTGTCAGTATCATTCCCATTATTATTATCACTTCCATTATTGTTGTGGTGATTCTTATAATGAGTGTGTCCATTTCCTTCATGCTGATGTGGTCCAGAATCTCCATTGCTCTTTTTGAATGAACGCTTATTTTGTGATGATCCTGATTGATACTTGAGGCTATGCTTCCTCTTTGTTCAACTCATCATTAAGTCCTTCGAGTAATTTCTCTTTCCACTTAGCATCTGTATCAACTTCATTCGGTGCATAGCGCGCCAGACTGTTGAACTCCTCGATGTACTCAACCACACTAGGATGACGTTGTTTCAGGTTGTGGAACTCCTTTTTCTTCAAGTTCATCACTCCGGATGAGATGTGAGCTGTACGGAAACCATCCTCAAAAATAGCCCAAGTCACATCCTCAAGGGGAGTGGTGATCTGAAAGTTGTCCCACCATGTTGCTGCTGGTACTTCGAGAAGATGTGTTGCAAACCTGACTTTTTCCTCGTCGGTGTAGCCGATAGTCACTAAGTCCTTGTTCACGGAACGTAACCAGTCATTGGCTACGATTGGATCATTTGTTCTAGAGAACTTTGCAGGCCTCAGTTTCAGAAATCTCGTGAGCATGTCAAATGCTGGAGGATTGTTTTGATTGTTGTTGTTGTTGTTGTTATTTTTGTTATTCTGATTCTGATTCTGCATGAACCGCGTCATCATATGCATCAGTTGAGCTTGAGATGTGATCAACTTCTACATCTCGGGAGTGATGTTATTGTTGTTTTTGTTGTTGTTGTTGTTGTTTTTGTTTTTGTTGTTGTTGTTGTTGTTGGGGTTGGCACGACGGGGAGGCATCTGTTGGTTTAATAGGGATAAGTAATGATAGATATATCTAAAGAAGTTCTAACACACAACCCAAAACAATCAAGTTCAATCAAACAATTAACAAGCAACTAATCACTTAACAACTTATAAGTTTAACTCATGAGTTGAAGGAAACAACAAGTTTTCTTGAAACAATCAACCTAGTATAGTCATACCTCATAGGTCAGTATGATCCATACACTAACATGTCATCAATGTCTTAGATAGTTGGTAGGCAATCTAATGTCTCTTGGTTATCACTTGTAGTCCTTAGTGATGTCTAAGTTGAAGTCCTTGGTGAAACTAAAGTTGAAGTCATTGGTCATGGTGGAGGCTTTGTCAATCAAGTAGAAAAAGGAAGAGAAGTAGAATCAAAACCAAAAAGGTTGAGGGAAGAGTTTACAAGATTGTTTGTAAATAAGTTTTGGAACAAATACAACTCCTATTTTTCAAAGGGGTTTTGTCCAATCCTAGGGTTACAATCCTACAGGCAACACAGTGCTCTAATACCATCTGTAAAGGTCCCAACCTTTAATAAGGTAGAGATCCCTGTGTTTACAATGCTAGTCCCTGGATCAATAGCTAGCATCCACAGTTTAAGATGTAATATCAAGAAACAAAGGTCATAGTACAACTTCATAACCAGGAATAAAATAATTCATTACATATTACATAGCTCATTTGGCTATCTCATTACAATGCAGCAGAAATAACTATATAGCATGGAGTCCTTCATCTTCAAAGTGCCACAGGCAATCATGTTGGTTGTAGACTTCTAATCCTAATCAACACACTTCACTAACATCAAACAAACCTGCAACATAATAAGTTACAGCCACAAGGGTCAATACATTTGAATTGTATTGGCAAGTTTCACTACTATGTGGAAATAAGTTGGAACCTATCAATATATGCATATTTGGCTAAGTAGAGTTTATGCTCATTTGCAGAACGCAATATGGTTTAATCCTATCTTTTCAAAATAGTTTTGATCTTTCAACAATCTTTCTAAACTCCTTGGAAAATTCCAAGTGCTTCTAATCCCTTGTTGACACCATCAAGTTTTACTTTGAGAAATTGGAATGTCGAGATCTTCCATATCTTTAGGCCTTAGTTGCTTAGAGTTGTTCGTAACCGGGGACACGGCTAAGTACTTAGAATTTTGATCTTCTGCAGATGTTGTACACTTTACCCACATGACACAATCTCGTCTTGATGCCACTAGTGGCCGCTGGATAAGTACACACCAAATGGAGTACTGGAGATCGAGAATGTGACAAAGTCTTTCCATAGAAGTCCTCCCAATACATGATGCTAGCTTGTCTACCAGGCACCAACGTAAGGATATATTTCCAATACATGAATCCGGTTAACCTGAGTAGGTGTCAATGCAAGGGTCTTCCACTATGTAGTTGACTAAGCCATAGCCCATTTAGCATGTGGCTGTACACGGAAGCCATTGTACGAGAAACATGTTCAATCTCTAAGTCCCTGGGTGGTTTTCTTCTAGTGCACATACAAAAAGATAGCCATATAAACATGTTTCCCTTTGTTGCCACCTTGTCCAAAAATTGAGTATCCACATTCCACCCAGGTGGTTCATTGAGTACTTGTTTTATTATATAAAACATATATTTTTCCAACACTTCATACATTCATATCATGTATTCCATCCCAAGTCTATAGCAGGGCTAAGCATACTACAACTATGATGTTTTCACTAAGGAAGGTATAAAGGGTTTCCTAATAGGACATAGCATAGCATAGCAACATAGTAGCCCTATCATGCATACTACAAAAATACCACTAAGTGTAGTGAAAATAGTAGGACATGGATGATAGTGTCACTTGCCTTTTTAGTAGAGAATATTGGTTCACTCCTTGATCTTGCAAATATCACACTTCTCAAATTTCACTACAATTCAATCAAGCAAGCACATATTAAAACTAGCATTCAAACAATTCACTAGATAAAATAATAAAATCAAGTAATGCATGCAAGCATGCGAAATATTTTTTTATTTGGAAAAGTGGTTTATATTAGGATCTAAACATTTTAAAGCTCCTGTTGATCATTTACGAAAGTGGTAAAACCATTTAAATTCAAATTAGTGAAAATGGCCATTTAAATCATTTTTGTTTTGCTAAGAATGATTTAAAACAAAGTAATATTTTGTAGTGTTAGTCAAATATATTTTTAAACACAAACGTTAGTGTTTATGGTCAAAGTGTTTAATATTAATACATTTGCAAAAGGTTTCATCCAAATTCCCATTTTTAATTCAAAGCAATATTTTATTTGCTAAAAATGCCTTTAAACAAAGTAATCATTTACTAGGGTTCATCAAATATATTTTTCTAAAATCCTAAAACATGGTTTTTAGGGTCAGAGAGTTTAAATCAAACCATTTATGGTCAGTAGGTTCAAAACAACCTTTTACAAAATATTTAACCTAAAAACATTTTTAGAATAAATTTTATACTCAAATTATGACTACACATGTTTATGCAAAAACAACTAATTTTCCAGACGCAAAATACTAAGAAAAGTGCATGGTTGGAAAGTTCACATTTTTCTGAATCCAGTGATATAAAATTTATAAAATTTGGACATGTGGATTAAAAGTTATGAATTTTTCAAATCCTATCATCTAATAGATCAAATTTCTGTTTTAAAACGAATCACTTGCCACGTGGCTATTTCTTACTGGCGCGTACCGGTTCACGCGGATCGCGCTCTGTGGACTGTTGGATCTAAAGTGCATCGCACGGCTCGGAATTAAACATACCCTTTCGATTAAATGATCTATCCTAACCATGCGATTACAATCTAACGGTCTATAGTGCACTGACCAAAGTCTGGCGGCGCAACACGGCGACGAGCGGCAGTGCGGCTCTTTCTGTGACATTGCTGGCAAACTAGGAAGGAAGAGAGGGAGCGGAGGTGCTTACCATGCTCGCGTGGTTGCAGTGAAGCTCAAGGTGGCTTCCTTCTGTCAAGGGGCGCACGGGAACGGCGGAGATTGCTCGTCGGAGTTCGCAGCGGCGCCAGGCGTCTCTATTCGTCGATGGGGGCGAGGTTGCAGGTCATGCCAAGGCAAATGGGAGACGCTGTTAGATGCGCGCAAGGATGTTGAACACGTGACAAGCAACTAGAGAGGAGGGGCAGCTTGTGCTTATGGGGAGGGGTCGCCGGAGTTGAGGCAAGAGACGGTGGTGAGAAGGGTTCGTCGTTGCCGAGTTTCTGGGAAGTGCGTGGCCAAGCTATTGGTACTGGGAGATGCAGGAGTTGCTGGCGAGCAACCCAGTATGCACCAAAGGGTTTGGGGAGGTCTGGCTTCACCGGAATCGTCCGGGAAACACGTCGGAGGCAGCGGCGTTGCCGCGAGCGATTCGGGCAGCCTAGGGGCAGGTAGGGAGTGGTGTCTAGGGGGAAATGGAGTCGGGGCATGGCCTTTTAAGACGGAATGGCCACCGGCGAGGTTTGATAGAGCATTCGTGCGAATTTACAAAAATTAAATGCAGCAGAAACGGCGAGGTGCGAGGGGGAACGGTCGACGCGGGTGGAAACGATGAACATGCAATGTGGGGTCCAGCGGTTAGCGAAGAGAGGAGGTGCGCGTGGGGTCCGCTGGTCAGCGTCTGCGTGGGTTAAAGCTCTGGTGCAAAACATTTTTCTACGGGGAGTAAGAAATTGGCTTGCTGGGCTAGATTGGGCCTGGTTAGTGGGTTGGTCCTTTTCCCCTTTTTTTTCTTCGTGATTCTTTTTCTTTTTCTATTTTGATTTTGTGTTTTCAAATTCAAACTCTTATTTGAATCACATTTATTTATCAAATCTTTTCAAAACTTTTCAGTAGTTTTCTATATAATGTTTTAAATGTGATTTAAAGTCCATTTTAGAATATTTCTTTTTATTCCATTATGGTTTATGATTATTTAAAAATAGACATTTTGTCTTTATTTTAAATAAAATTTAAATATGTTTTCAAACTCTATTTGAATTCAAATTTTTACCAAACCTTTTTCAATAGGTTTTATTTATTCTTTAGTGCAAATAATTTTATTTTATTTATTATTTATAATACTTTATTATGAGTTAATATTCATTTAAATTGGGAATTGTCTTTATTTAAATAAAATTGGATATTAAATGATTTTATTTAAACAATCCTTTACTCTTTTTGTTAATCAATAATCTTTCATTTCATTTGTTTGGCCAATATTTTATTTCTTCCTTTGCTTATAAAATCCATATCTTTTTATTTAAAGATCCAAAATTGGTGATTCTAGTTTGCTTAAATTTATTTAATATTTGTTTATCTTTTTAAATTCCTTTAGGATTTATTTGCTCAAAATTTGGCATGGATTTAAGATAAGGGCTTTATTAGCTTTGGAAATTAATTCCTTTTAATTTATTAAATTCCTAAGTTTTATCTATGACTCCAAATTGAGTGAAACCAATTTCTATGGTTTTATAATATTTTTATTTATCATTCTTGATCATTTATAAATGTGTGTTGACAAATTTTTATATGGATCAAATCCATAGTCTTAGATAGATCTTGGAAATGATTTTCTTCCATTAGGCTTTTATAGGTTTTGGTTTATTTTCCCAAGTTTAAATTTCAAGATACATTCATTGATGAATGCATTTCACTTGATTGAAATTTTATTTAATTCCCTTTTCATTCAAAGTTTGTTCAAGATGGGTTTTGATGTTTCCTTTTAGAAACAAAAAGTTTCTTTTCACCCTAAATTTCAACAATCATTTCTTTTGTTTATTTATTTTTCACATTTCAAAATTTGGAAAATTTTGGGATGTGACAGAGATGTACAGGTGCAACCAATAGATATAGAGAAGGACCTTCTCTGTCCACATGCACCATATTATCCGAATAAGGAGTATAAGGCGGGTTTCTATCAATATCTGTGGGACTGCACTTTTCTTGATGGGTTTTGTTCAAACATGGGGAAATGTATCAGCATTCCTAAATGCAAGATCACGGGACTTAAAACCCATGACTGCCATATCCTGTTGCAAGGAATATTGGTTGCAGGCATGCGAGGGTATTTGCGTCTAGATATCTACATAGGACTTGGAGAGATAGGAAGATTTTTAAGGCAATTGTGTAGTAAAAATTTGAAACTCTCGGTGTTGGAAAGGCTCAAAGATGAAATCCTAGTAATTCGGTGCAAACTTGAACACATATTTTTGTCGGCATTCTTTGATGTGATGGTCCACATGGCTGTGCATTTACCTGAAGAGGCGATGCTTCGAGGACATGTGAACTATGGGTGGATGTATCCAATAGAGAGGTTGTTGTGTAATCTGAAGAGATATGTTAGGAACATGTCATGTCCAGAAGGTTCAGTGGGAGAGGCCTACATTGCTTCTGAGTGTGTGACTTTTTTCTCTAGATACCTTGATGATATTGTCACAAGATTCAATCGGCCAGCGAGAAATGTAAGTGACCAGCATGAATCATCTTGTGATGTGTTTGTCCATGGTGTGAATTTGATTGGAGGAATCCATGTCACCTTCTATGGAGGAAGCGGTGATACTGATTTGACCTTCAAAAGGGAGCTAACCAAGATGACTTGGTATGTCCTAAACAACTGCGAGGAGGTTAAGGCGTTAAGCCATATATCATGTATGTTCTGATCTCCCATACTTATGAATTCAAAATTGCCATACACGTAAAGATTGTAATTCCAAGTTACTCTCTGGATTGCGGTCTTCATTGAGAACAACTGGTGAACGATGGGATGCCCAATGTGGAAAAAAGGCGCGAGCGGGGATTTCAAAGATGGTTCAAGGACCATGTTAGTTTCCTTTTGCATTTATCCATGTCCTTCGTATATAGCATTTCAATGCATGATATGACCATATTGTTTTTCTTCTACGGTACATACAGCGTAAGTCGCCATCTTTGCCTTCTTTACTTTTTCTTGCCGGCTTGCTCAATTTTGCGCTCTAATCCAGCTTGTCTTTCATGTCTTTCTGTAGATCTTCCTGTGCATCCTCTGGGAGGAGGGCCTTGCTCTCCTAAAAAGTTTAACGCCGACCTCCCCGAGGCGCTCTTGTGGCGATCCGGTGAAGCCTCCAACGGCGAGGGAGGACTATTTCCCTAGCCGAAATGACGAAGCAGCGAAAGATCTACACGGCCCTGCGCCGGAAGATGGTGAGGGCGCTGCTGCTTCGGAGGTGGGCTAGAAGCGGTCCGACGAGGCCGGGTCAAGCCAAGCCCCTGCGGCCGACGATCCGGCTACCAAGTGGAGCCGGAGCAGCATCCCCCGTCCCAACCAGTTCAGGGTGACGTGGAAGAAGACCGGGGCACCTGTTGATACGTCGTAAACATATCTATATTTTTTGATGTTCCATGCTTGTTTATTATCAACTTTTCTATGCTTTGTCTACACTTTGAGATATTTTTATACATTTTTTGGGACTAACCTATTAACAATATGCCTTAGTGCGAGTTGCCTATTTTCTGCTCTTTTTGGTTTTAGAAAAGCTAGTAAGGAAATATTCTGGGAATTGGACGGGACAAAAGCCAAATTCAATATTTTACCGGAAGGAACACGAAGTCCAGAGGAGAGACGGAGGGGAGCCACAGGATGGCCACACCCCCTGGCGCGGTCCCACCCTAGGCCATGCCTGGGCAAGGTGTGGGCCCCCTATCCGGCCTCCTGCCTCGCCTCTTCACCTATAAAAGCCCCCCGATGCAGAAACCCTAAGCACCCGATCAGATCTCCACGAAACAGTCTGTAGCCGTTGCCACCATCGTCCCTAGATCGAGGGGGATCTGAAGCTCTTCCCAGCACCCTGCCGGAGGGGAGAGATCATCCTAGAGGCCTTCTTCATCACCATGCCAGCCTCCGGTATGATGCGTGAGTAGTTCACCCTTGGACTATGGGTCCATACAGTAGCTAGATGGTTGTTTCTCCTCCTTTGTGCTATCATGTTTAGATCTTGTGACCTCCATTCATGATAAAGATCATCTATTTGTAATCATACATGTTGTGTTTGCGGGGATCCGATGGATATTGAGATACTATGTCAAATTGACTATTGATTCTATCATGTCTTATTGATTATTGATTTTAACATGTATGTGTTGTTTGTGATCTTGCATGCTCTCCGTTGCTAGTAGCTATCTTCGCCAAGTAGATGCTTGTGACTCCAAGAGGGAGTATTTATGCTCGATAGTAGGTTCATGCCTCTAGTAATCTGGGGAAGTGACATAAATCTCTAAGGTTGTAGATGTGCTGTTGCTACTAGGGAGAAAACAACAATATTTTGTTCATGGAACAATTGCATTGTTTACTTTACACACATTTCTTAATGCAATTATCCTTTGCTTGCAACTTAATACTAGAAGGGGTTCAGATGATAACCTGAAGGTGGATTATTAGTCATAGATGCAGTCGGATTACGGTCTATGTATATTGTTGTAATGCCCAATCAAATCACATAGGAATCATAATGTCTAGTATTTGCATTGTTATGCTTGCTCAATCCTGTCAATTGCCCCGCTATAATTTGTTCACCCAGCATGTTATTTATCTTAAGGAGAATACCTCTAGTGATTTGTGGACCCCGGTCCAATATTTACCATTGATACATCATCCACTGTTACCGTTTACTTTCTACAAGAAACTATTATCTACCACACTATACGTTTAATCCTTTGTTTTCAGAAAACCAGTGATATTGACAACCTCACTGTAAGTTGGGGCAAAGTCTTGAGTTTGTGTTGTGCAGGATTCCAAGTTGTTAGCAACACCCCAGAGTTATTTCCTTGCTCCTGCTGGTTTGATAACCTTTGTTTCATAACTGAGGGAAAACTTGCTACTGTTCTATAACCTTGGTTAGCAACAAGGCTCTACAGTGATCTGAGCCAATCACCCGTCGTGCAGGGGTGAGTTTCCGCATTTTCTAGGTTCCTTTGCCACTGCTTTCTTGCTTTATTTTGAGTGTGTTTCTGTCATCGTATCTTTCGGTGCCGCCAGGCCGGTTCGCGCCTTCACCACCTCGCCTCCTCTTGCCTCCCCCGTCCACCAGGATGATCCAACCACAACTACCCCCCACCGACCCCGGAAATCTCCCCACCGCCAGAGCCATAGCCGACGGTGCAGCCGGATCCATCGAACCAGCCGGATGCTTCCAGCCAGTCGGATGGTTCCGCGGCGTCTGGGCCTGACGCTAGTTCATCCGTGGGTGCGGGGGGCTCTGCGGCCGGGAAGTAGATTTTCACCATGGTGGATGATGATTCGGAGGACGAGTCGTCCCGGCAATGGCTCGCCATGGCTCACGATTCCCCTGCCTCCCAGTTTGACACCGACGTGCCGCTGCCGCCTACCACCGCCACCTCCCACAAGGACCTCGAGGTTAGCTTGCAGGACGGCTTGAAGGGCTTCCGGCTACTCCAGACGACGCTGGAGGATTCCAACAAGTCAGATGCAGAGCACATCGCCATGGCGCGGGGACCGCCTGGAGTAAGTTTTTCGACTTCCTCCTATCTCTCTTTTTTTACTCCTTCCGATTGACTTTTTCTTCTTGCCTTCATCTTCCAGCCATCCTCGTTTGCGCCGAGCATGAGATTGACCGACTGACGCGTTCGAATACGTGCTTCAGCCGGGACAACTCTGCGCTCCACAGGCAGAATAAGGAGTTCCACGCCAAAGTCAACCGGCTAGAGGCGGCTGCCGTGGAGCACAAGAAGACCCTTGCCAGCCGGGTCGTGGCCTTTGATCTCCTGGACAAGGAGGTCACACGGCAGAAGGAGCACGAGGTGTTCTTGCTGGATTAGCTCATGAAGGTTGGGTGCGTCGCCAAAGT
Organism: Avena insularis; assembly: GCA_023614405.1. Taxonomy (NCBI): domain Eukaryota; kingdom Viridiplantae; phylum Streptophyta; class Magnoliopsida; order Poales; family Poaceae; genus Avena; species Avena insularis. The sequence continues at coordinate 262,931,244 of CM042695.1, forward strand.
TAAGCTCGTCCCTTCCTTTTCTTTTGTCTGGGTGGATCCGCCGGATTCGTTTTGACTTCACTTTCTTATCAAGGCTTTTATCCGGAAGTAGATGCCCTGGCGTATGACCGGGTCTAGCAGGTGGAGCCGGGCAAGAAGGCCAGCGTCTGGGACCTCGTCGCCCAGCTAGGAGAGGACGCCGCCCACCTCTGCAAGGCCATCACCTTCGTTCATGACTTCATCTGGTTGGATGACCTCGTGAAGAAGACGATTAGCTCCCTCGCGATCAAGGTCGGAGACACCCCGGCTGCCATCGACCAGCTCCGTGACCTTGCTACTTGGGCTGGGGCCGAAATGGCCTTGGTGTTGATGCTGAGCTAGTACAAGGACGCCCGGGTGGAGAAGCTGGTGGGAGGCTTTCGAGTCGGTGCCGACCACGCCGCCATGCGCCAAGTGCATCTGGGTCTTCGTGCCGCTGCCATGAAGATCACTGGCTACACTGTAACAACCCTAGTTTTACTAACTAGTAATTAGGGTTTGATTTGTGCATTCATGAGCATCATCATCATTTAAAATATGTGCAACAAATAGATCAAACCCTAAACCCTAGTTTTCCCCCTCTCTTGAAATCCATTAAAATGGTTTTAAGTAATTTGAAAAGTGTACAAATGTATGGAGCCAAATTGAATACAAGGGCTCTTGATTATTTTATATATTTTATAAAATCCTCAGGTATTTTGAAAGTATCCAAACAGATTTGAATTTGAAATTACAAACACAAAAGGAAAAACATAAAAAGAAAAAATGTTTTGGAAATAAAAACAGTCCCTAATCTAATCTGGGCCGCAACCTAGCTCTTCTCCTCTCCTCTCCCTGCCGCTCAGCGCACTTCCCCGCGGCCCATCTGGCTCGTCTGCAGCCCAAGCCGGCCAGGTACCCTTTCGGCCTCACCCCGTCATCGTCTTCCTCAGACAAAAGAAGCAAGTGCATGTCCGAGACCGTGCCGTCGATCTTCACCGCACTGTGATGCCCGCCGCCTCCGTTGGTCGAGGCAATAAGAACAGCCGTGTCATGCTCTCTCTCCCCATACCCGTCTCTCATGCTCTCGTGCTCACTATAGGTTTCCCCAATTCGCCGAAACCCTAGCGCGCAGGTGCCGTCTGCCACCATCGTGCTATCCCTTCCCATGCCTCCTTGAGCACGCGCCGTGAATCCTCACCGTCGACCTCTTCTCTTCCATCACTGGCCACTGTCGATTCCATCATCTTCGGCCGCCCCAAGCCTCCCTGTCATCGGAATCGCACTCCTGGTGAGCTTCTGGTCCTCGTAGACCTTCTCCCTTGCCCCCTCTCGCTCTGGTTCCTCCCCCCCACGACCATCTACCACCACCACTGTCCGCCATTGTGTCATTGCTCCGGCGACCCCCTGCAAGCGGCACCACCAGTTTCTGGTTACCCGCATCACCCTCTTTTGTATGCCCCTAACCGCGCAAGCCCGCATCGCCCCTAGCGCCGTATCCGATCACCACCCGAGGGCATCTACATTGCTGATGTCATGATGACGCCATCATGGTGCATTTTCCCTTTTTCTTTTGTCTTAATTATTTTCAGAAAATAATTTCTATAATTATTTAAGTAAAGGAAATACCTGAAATGTGGGCCCCCTTGATAATTCAAATAAACATTATAAGAAATGTTTTCTGATTAATAAAAATGTATAACTAATTTAAAAATGTAAATTATTTTATATATTCCAAAAATGAATTAAAATTGGGGAAAATCATAACTAATTCACTTTAAATCAGAATAATACAAATAATATATCAGAATGTTCAGAAAAATGAGATCTACAAAATAGAGCTATAATAATGCATTTCTAACCAACTTTTAGGACAAATTTAATTAGAAGAACCAATTGAACCCCACATGTGATTCCGAGGATCCCCTTGTTCTAGGTTTGGACCTCTCGGACCCTGTTTAAAATGACCAAGCATGTTTTAGGGTTCATTTCAATACTATTTAACTTGTCATATCATCATCCTCGCTTGAGCATTACATCGATGCCATGTGTTAATTGTTTCATTTTCCTTTCTGGTGTTTCTGCTTCTTCCCGGTAGTACTCGGAGTTGAATGTGAGTAATGATTCGAGATTAAAGACCGAGATCAACACCGTCGAAGATCAAAGAACAATACTTGACCAACTATAACCAAGTCAAGTACCAGGTGTCCGGAACCCTGCTTTCTGGATATCAACAGGCAAAGGAAAGCGAAGCCCCACACATGATATAATCCTATGTTTTCAAGCATTTCAATTCTTGCCATGTGCATGTGATTCTAAAGTCTTTTGTCGATAGATAGAGTAATCCTACCTAATGAATGTTTCCTTTGTAGCCTATATTCCTTGATCCATTGCTCCTAGCATAACTAGGGTTTGGCTTGTGAAGAATTGCTAGAGCTATTATATCTGTTGTGCTTAGCCATCCTTATCTATTACTGCTAGTCCATCTGGTTGATGAATCAGAGCTGCGAATGAACCTAGTTTTACAGGATAACGTGGTATGATCAGAGATGAAAGTTAAACATACTAAGGCTTGTATGGGAGTCCATGGTGGGTTGTGGTTTTTGTAGTCCCATACTTTCCACTACTAGGACCTGAGTTCTTGCCTCTTGAACCAAGACACGCGTACATCCACACGAGGGCCTGGAAACCCCCTCGACCAACTAACTTTCCTAGTAGATTCCATGAGTCACATAGTTTAGGCGTTCCATTTCGACATACGCATTCTGGTTCTTCTAGATGGAGGTGAAGGAGGTTCATTCATACAGGTAGGTAAGCGTGGCAGGGAATGGGAGAGTCCCGACCTCCGTAATCTCAAACCCTGCTCACATCGCTAGAGACTGGCTTTGGGACTCGACCCGTTACGGCGGCATCTCCTTAGTGGATGACTCATGGTCTCGGCGAAAGAAAGGTAAAGGCCGTAGTTAACCACTCCCTACCGGCCTTCCCAGGAAGAGGGCTAATGTTAACTAACATTAAGAATTGGTTGGTACGTGTGGGTAAAGTTGTACACCCCTGCAGGGTATTAATCTTTTCGAAAAGCCATGTCCATGGTTATGGACGATTTGGGAACGAATGTGATGATCATAGAGAACTTGAACCTAATCGTAAAACTTGGCAAGTTAAGTAATGTGTGCTTAAGGATCCTTCCTCAGGGATCGAGGGGGTGATCATAGTTGGTAGGTTCACTTGATAAACATTCGGTGGATATCAAAAGATGATCAAAGCTAGTGATATCGCTCTCTTATCCCCTTTTAAAATATTCTGATTAGTCGAGATTCTTCTCCCTCTTGTTTTATAAACAAAGATGGCTTTATGCAAAATAACTCCACCAGCCATAAGTCTTGTGGAGTACACCCTGTACTCACCCTTGCTTCGTTGACAGTTTTGCAGCAGAGTAAGTGTTACCATAGAATAGGAGTTCCTTACTACATCGACATCGATGAGTAGCTTGGGGTTCCTAGTCGGCAGTCTAGGATCTATGGAATGGACGTCACCATTATGCTTTAGGCCTCTTAGGCCATTTGTTAAGTTTGCTATACTTAATAGCAGAATTTTACTTCCGTTCTTTGATGTTTGTGGTCAGTGACCTATTCTTGTAATATTTTGGTTCTTTGCTCAATTATGAGCTTGCTGTAATAATCTTTGTGTCGTAGGGTCACTGTTGTGTTACCGATTCCCTCTCTATACGATTTTGAGATTAGGTTAGGCTTATGTTCAGACGAATGTTTGGGATTTGTCTAGCCTTAATCCGGGGGGTGTCACATACACCCATGTTGACGAGGTCCTGACCGAGTTGGAGGCGGGTGGGGATCCGGATGGTAGAGCGGAGGCTTCTTCCCATTGTGATGGAGTCGACCAGGAGCACCGCCACGGCAAGGGGACGTCCGACTAAAGATGAGTTCCCCAGGATGTCGGGTGTTTTTGTAGATGTTTCATCTTGCACTGGTGGTACTTGTGAACTTGGATCTGCGGGGGCTTGGTCCCCCGCCGTTTAATGACTGGGAATGCCTTTTTCCTAGATCACTATATGCTTTTTGGTGCGTGGACGACTAATTTTTCCGATTGGTATTCTTTTAATCGACCCGCGCCTTCCTTGCTACTTCTGTTAACTGTACTATGAGCTCTTTCTGCCCGACTGGTCACCTCCAGTCGGGGGTGTGTATTTTTATTTATCGTTTTCCTGGCTGACTACCTTCATCCGGGAGAAATCTCAGTTCCATTGGGGGTGCGCGCACCCACTGGGTGTATCCCCCGAGATTCGAAGTAGCTAGCGCCACTATGTGCTTTGAATCTTACAAACTTAGATCTTCCCCTTATCGTGTGTGGCCGACTGGCCTGAATTAATCGGATGGGGGGAACTACATCCTGGCTCGAACTAACCCACGCTCATATCCGGCTTTGAGCCCTTTTTCTCTGTTACTTTCCTTGCTTGCAATCTTGTGTTTCTCTCTTTCTTTCCTCACAACTTTCTTTCCTTTTCTCTCCCTGTGCCAACTGGATGAACATCTTCTAGCCGGGAGCTGTATACTTCCAGTGCAGGCACGTCAACGCACCCACTGGGTGTAGCCCCCGAGATTCGGAGTAGCTCGCATAGCAAGGTTCTTCGAATCTTCCCAAACTTGTGTTCCTATAGTGCCTTTGCGTGTCCGACTGACGAGCCTTAGCTAGTCGGGAGAGACTGCATCCTTGTTCGGGTAAGCTTTCTGTCTTGCCTTGTCAGCTGGCCTTGTCTTGCTTCGACCGACTGGAACATCTTCTAGCCCGGAGCTACATGCTTCCCATGGGGGCGCGTCAGCGCTTCCACTGGGTGTATCCTCCGAGATTCGGAGTGGCTACCGGCGGTAGGTTCTTCGAATCTTATCTGTTCTTGAGATCCGACTCGGTGCAGTTGTGCAAAAGAAACACATAGAAATGAACTTTTGTCGGTATATTAACATACAGTACGCATGTTGTCAACCGAATGGTAGTTTTACTTTCCGAAAATTAGCTCCTGCTTTTCTGAACACTTAGTCACTTTCCCGTGAGCTTTGTTGTTTATGATGTATCCTTGCCGGACAGCCGGGTTGCGGTCTAGAGCTGAAATCGAAGGGGGAGCTGACAATACATTGTGCACGGTACTAGGGGCTTAGCAGCCGGAAAATACTAACTAGGCACATGGCCGGAATGTCCAATATGTTGCATCTTTCGCCATTTTTCATGTGGGATGCCTCGAGCTTTTTCTCTTGCTAGCCGGACAGCCGGGTTGCGGTCTGTAGCTGAGACAAAGAGTGGGAATCTAGCACCATCGCACACTACTAAGCAGGTTTACAGAATTAGCAGGCCGGGCCAACCGGCGAGCCCCCGGTTAGGGGTCAACAGAGCTAGAAAATGTTGTAGGATTAATCGAAAAAAACAACAAGAGAATACATGGCAAGGAGCCCCCGAGCATCATCCGGGATTCCACATATTTCATTCATTCAGGGTTCTGGATACATACACTATTATTCAACTAAGTGTAAAATGGGCGGAGCAGGTCCACATTACATGGTCTTTCGGTCTCCTCATCCGATCCATCCATCTTGTTCTTCCACGGCTGCTACGCGTCGATGAGGTAGTAGGATTTATTGTGCATCACCTTGCTGATGATGAAGGGGCCCTCCCAGGGAGGGAACAACATGTGCATGCCCTTAGTGTCTTGTATTAGCCGAAGCACTAGATCTCCCTCGCGGAACGCAATGGGACGGATCCGGCTGGAATGGTGCTGGCACAGCCCTTACTGGTATATTGCAGATCTTGAAAGATCCAGCTCGTGGGCCTCCTCGAGGAGGTCCACGCTATCCTCCATCGTCTCTTGGTTCTCCTTCTCTGTGTAGAGGAGCTTGCGGGGTGAGTCGAACTCGGTGTTCGCCGCAAGGACTGCTTATGAGCGGTAGGTGAGGAAGAACAGGGTGAAGCCGGTTGCCGATTTGGGGTGCGCAGGATCCAAAACACGGTCGGGTGCTCCTCGATCCAGCAGCCGGGCGAGCGCTCCAGCGGCTCGATCAGCCGGAGCTTGATTCCGGCTAGCACCAAGCCGTTTGCCCTCTCCACCTGCCCGTTGGACTACGGGTGCGCAACAGACACGAGGTCCAGTCGGATTCCCTTGTTGTGGAAAAACCAGACGAAGCCTCCCTTGGAAAAGTTTGTTCCATTGTCGATGATGATGATTTGGGGGTCCCCGAACCGGATGATGATGTCCCAGAAGAAGGTGATGACCGTGGCGCCATCCAGCTTCCGGATTGGCTTTGCCTCTACCCACTTGGTGAACTTATCCACCACCACCAGCAGGTGGGTCATGCTGGCTCGGGCCTGCTTGAAGGGACCGACCATGTCCAGTCCCCAAATAGTGAAGGGCCTTCTGATTAGTATGGTCTTGAGCACCAAAGTCGGCATGTGGCTGAGCTGGCCGAATTGCTGACACCTGTTGCATGCGCGAACCATCTGCTCCGCATCCTCATCTACAGTGGGCCAATAGAAACCATGGCGCATGGCCTTGGAGACTATGGCCCGAGAAGAGGTGTGGTGGCCACATTTCCCCTGGTGGATTTCCTGCAGCATCCTATAGCCAGTTTCTGCGTCGACACACCGCTAGAAGATGCCGGAGACGCTGCGCATATACAACTCCTTGTTGATGATGGTGTATGTGTGTGCGTGGCACCTGATTTGCCTTGCCTCGACCTCATTATCCGGAAGCTCTCCGTTGAGGATGAAGTTCATGAAGGGCTAGGCCCAAGATGGGACTTCCCGAATAGCAAGGACGCTTCCGGGTATAGGCTGAGGCTCATTCGGAGGGCGACCGGGTGGGATGCCTGAGTAGGCAGCCCCCGAGCGTGTTGGCCTACTCGGTGACGCCTCGCTTTATGTCGTGGCAGCCCCCGGGTCCTTTGATCTGGCCACACCCGGGTCTTCCACGCAGATGATGGACTCGAATTCGGGGGAGGGGTTATGCTTGGCTTGCAAAGGTGCTCCCATGAGATGCCAGAAGGGATTGCCTTCCTGGTGGACCCGACTCACGCGAGTGAATCGGCCGCTTCGTTGTTGGCGTGGGGGACATGTTGGAATTCGCATCCCTTGAAGCAGGCGCTGAGCAGCTGAATGTGGAACCGATATAGAGCCATGTTAGCATCCCAGACGTCCCACTCTCCATATACTTGTTGCACCACCAAATCAATCCCCAAAGCATAGGATCCGGCAAATGACGATTTCTTTGGCGAGCCGGAGCCCATGCGACAGTGCTTCGTATTTGGCCACGTTATTCGAGGCGGTGAAGTGGATCTAGAGAACATATTCCAGTCGGTCTCCCTTGGGCGAGGTGAGCACGATGGCGGCTCCCAAGCCCCCGTGCATCTTTGAGCCATCAAAGTGCAGCTTCCAAGAGTCGGTACCCGGTGCAGCGAATCGGCTCTCCATTGATTTAAGAAATCCGCCACCGCCTGAGACTTGATGGTGATCCTTGGCTCATACCAGATGCAGTAGGCGGCTAGCTCGATGCCCCATTTGGCTACCCGGTCGGTGGCGTCCTTGTTGCCGAATATCTCCCCCAATGGCACGGTGGACACCACTGTGAGCGGATGCTCCTGTAAGTAGTGCTTGAGCTTCTTGCATGCCAGGTACACACTGTAGCACATCTTCTAGTAGTGGGGGTAGTTCTGCTTGGAGAGGGAGAGCACTTCGATGTGGTAGTAGACGAGTCGCTGTCCCGACTAGACCTTGCCTTCCTCGTGGCGCTCCACCGACAGGACGACACTGACGACCCAGTTGGTGGCAGCTATATAGAGAAACATCGGCTACTTCTTAGCCGGCGTGGCCAGCACTAGTGTTGTTGATAGCATGCGCTTGAGGTCGTGGAACGCGGCATCTGCCTGCGTTGTCTAGGTGAACATGTTTGTCTTCTTCATCAGCTGGTACAGTGGAAGTGCCTTCTCTCCCAGTCGGCTGACAAATCAGCTAAGGTAGGCCAAGCATCCGGTGAACTTCTGGATGCTGAGCAAGCTCTTCGGCGGTTGCACCCTCTTGATGGTTGCGATCTTCTTCGGATTCTCCTTGATTCCTTGGTGTGACACGAGGAAACTGAGGAGCTATCCATCTGGCACAACAAAAACGCACTTCTCCGGGTTCAGCTTCATCTGGTATTGGAGAAGGTTCGCGAATGTCTTGCCCAGGTACTCTAGGAGGGTCCGCTTCTCCTTGGACTTGATTACGACATCATCTATGTAGGCATGCACATTTCGGCTGATCTGCGAGTGCAAGCACTTCTGCATGAAACGCTGATAAGTGGCGCCTATGTTTTTCAGGCCGAATGGCATGGTCACATAGCAGTAAGCCCCATACGGGGTGATAAACGATGTCTTTAATAGATCAGCTGGATTTAGCCAGATTTGATTGTAGTCGGAATAACAATCGAGAGAAGATAACAAATCGCAGCCGGCCGTAGAGTCAATGACTTGATCAATACGGGGCAGACTGAAGGAGTCTTTATGGCAGGCCTCGAAGGGATACGGGTAGGCTAGACTAGCCCAAATCAAAAATTTCTACCGCATAAACCAGGAATACTGTTTTCATAGATCATAGGATTACCACTAGACGCGCAGTTGCGGAATTGATGAAGCGTGTCGAGGTAGTGCAGACGTTCCATGTCTCCTCCTTCTCCTCATCACATGAGAAGCTCCGCTTGCGCGACTCTTCCAAGTGCCACAGATGCAGCACCTCCGAGGTATCCACACGTGTGGGGTGGAAGCGTCAGATGCCGGACTGCTAGGTTCGTGCGTGCAACACAAGCGTGAGGTGTGGCGGCTGGGTGGGAATGGTCTAACCCTGGTCAGCTCGCCCCACCCTCTCTTATATAGGCATCCCTAGTGGGCTTCTACATTAGCAGCCCATTAGTAGCCTAAGCATGGTCTAATTCGGATCCAGTCCTCATTAGGCTTCCAGCCCCTTAAGTGTGTGACCCTATAGGTTCATATACGTATAGACATGACACGAATACACTTATTCTGCCAATAGTTGGTAGTGGCCTCTAGCAAGACGTGCCAACTCCTAAACGCATACAAAGATCATATCGGACAAACCATCACAAGGTTTAGTACATGTCTTTCCCTTTGCCTCACGATATTTGGTCTAGCTCTAAGATGACCTCTCTTTCTCGATAACGTAACTCAGAATCCCTTTACTAGGTTAACTCTTAACCTTATGTAGCACGGCCATGCATTTCTGGATCCGATCACTCGAGGGGCCCAGAGATATCTCTCTCAAGTAGAGAGGGGCAAATCCCATCTTGATTGACCATGCCTTGCAGCATGTTTCAGGACAAACCCGAAAGCTACCTTTATAACTACCAAGTTACGGAGTAGCGGCTGATAGCCCCAAAGTAGGTCGATCCACATCTCAAGTACATGCGACAATCTCATGTCTAAGGACAAAACGTACATGATGTGCAGAGAGAGCTGCAAGTCTAATTGCTAGTCTCATGTTGGGTCAGTCCAACCCCATGTTCATAACATGTGTCCACATCATTGGTTTGACATATCCATGTCTATGACTTGCGAAACATAGTCATCAACCAATCGATGTGCTAGTCTAATATTCACGTGTATCCTCACATGAACTCCGACTAGGGACAACTATTAAATAACCATACAAGTAAAGAGTTTCACAAACAATTCACATAATTGCAATCAATTCAAGTTGCTTGATATGGATATTCAAAGAACATTACAATAACTCATGGATACATATGAAATATAATTATCTCTATGATTGCCTCTAGGGCATATTTCCTTCAGTCTCCCACTTGCACTAGAGTCAATCTATAATGTATCTAATACCAATTGCTCTTGTGTGCGCTTCATGCACAGGCTGCGGGAGAGGCTTAGTCAAGGGATCAGCAACATTTGAGTCCATATGTACTTTGCATATCATGACACTACCATCCTCAACGAACTCACGAATCTGATGGTAACGCATGCGAATATGTTTGTTCTTCTGGTGCTGTCTAGGTTCCTTGGCTTGTGCAATAGCACCATTGTTGTCACAATAAACGTCCAAGGGATTGGACGCACCCTGAACCACACCGAGAGCGATCAGGAAATTCCTAATCCAAACATCTTCCTTTACAGCCTCCGAGGCAGCAATATATTCAGCTTCTGTTGAAGAGGAGGTCACCGTATCTTGCTTGGAACTTTTCTAGCTCACAGCACCACCATTCAAGACAAACACATAACCTGATTGCGATTTCGAATCATCTGAGTCATTAAGGTAACTCGCATCTGTGTAACCCTTTACCCTGAGTTCATCCTCACCTCCATAAACTAGGAACACATCCTTAGTCCTTTTCAAGTACTTAAGGATGTTCTTTACCGCTGTCCAGTGATCTTCACCTGGATCAGCCTGGTATCCGCTCGTAACACTTAGAGCATAGGAAACATCTGGGCGAGTACATATCATTGCATACATGATGGATCCAATAGCTGAAGCATATGGAACCCTACTCATGCGCTCACGCTCATCAGTAGTCGAAAGACACTGAGTCTTGCTGAGTTTAATGCCGTGAGACATGGGCAAGAACCCCTTCTTAGCCTCTTCCATGCTGAACCATTTCAACACTTTGTCAATGTATCTACTATGGCTTAATCCAATTATCCTCCTTGATCTATCTCTATAGATCTTGATGCCCAGAATATATGCTGCTTCTCCCAAGTCCTTCATTGAAAAACTATTTTTCAATGAGGTCTCAACAGACTCGAGCATAGGAATGTCATTTCCAATCAGCAATATGTCATCTACATATAAGATTAGAAATACCAGTGCTCTCCCACTTTCCTTCTTGTAAACACAAGGTTCTTGTTCATTTTTGATGAAGCCAAACTCCTTTACAACTTCATCAAATCGAATGTTCCAACTCCGAGATGCTTGCTTCAGCCCATAAATGGACTTTAGAAGTTTGCATACCTTTCCAGCATTGTTTGGATCAACAAAACCTTCGGGCTGCATCATATACACGTCCTCAGATATGATTCCATTTAGGAAAGCCGTCTTGACATCCATATGCCATATTTCATAGTCGAAATGTGCAGCAATGGCTAGAATTATCCGTATAGATTTAAGCATCGCTACGGGCGAGAAAGTCTCATCGTAGTCAACTCCTTGAACTTGTCGAAAACCTTTTGCAACAAGTCGAGCTTTATGGATGTGAACATTTCCATCCATATCAATCTTCTTCTTATAGATCCATTTGCACTCGATGGCTTTAAAACCATCAGGCAGGTCAACCAAGTTCCAAACTTGATTGTCTCCCATGGACTCTATCTCGGATCTCATGGCGATCAGCCATATCTCAGAGTCTGGGTCCACCATTGCTTCTACATAGGTCGCAGGCTCATCATTGTCTAACAATAATAATTCCCGCGCTACGCGGAGCCTCGCTGACCTTCGTGGTTGTGGTGCTTCTGTTGCCACGGGTTACTCAACTTGTTCTGCTACAATAGCATCACTCGTAGAAGCATCTCCAACTAGCTCATCTTGAACATCTTCAAGTCGCACCGACCTTCCACTTGTTCCCTTTGTGAGAAACTCTTTCTCTAGGAAAACACCGCTACGAGCAACAAACACTTTACCCTCTTCTCGGCTGTAGAAGTAATACCCTAAGCTTTCCCTCGGATATCCCATGAAAATGCACTTATCCGATTTGGGTGTTAACTTGTCCGACTGAAGTCGCTTGACAAAAGCATCACAACCCCAAATCTTTAGAAAAGACAAACTGGGATTCTTTCCAGTCCACATCTCATATGGTGTCTTCACTACAGATTTAGATGGTACCCTATTAAGTGTGAAAGCTGCCGTTTCTAGAGCGTAACCCCAAAATGACAATGGCAAATCCGACTGGCTCATCATCGATCGAACCATGTCCAACAAAGTTTGATTACGCTGTTCGGAGACCCCGTTCCTTTGAGACGTTTCGGGCGGCGTAAGTTGTGGAACAATTCCGCAACTCTTAAGATGATCGCTAAACTCGTGACTCAAGTATTCACCTCCATGATCAGATCGCTAGGCCTTTATTTTCTTGCCACGTTGATTCTCTACTTCACTCTGAAACTCCTTGAACTTTTCAAAAGTTTTAGACTTATGCCTCATCAAGTAGACATAACCATATCTACTGAAATCATCAGTAAAAGTAATGAAGTAGTGATATCCTCCTCTGGCTGTCGTGCTCATTTGTCCACATACATCAGTATGTATGAGTTCCAACAAGTTTGTCGCTCTCTCGGGTAAACCCAAAAAAGGCGAATTGGTCATCTTTCCAAGTAAACAAGCTTGACATGTCTCGTATGATTCAAAATCAAACAAAGTTAGAAGACCATCACCATGGAGCTTCTTCATGCGCTTTTCACTTATATGCCCCAAACGACAATTCCATAAATAGGTAGGACTCAAATCATTAGGCCGAAGCCTTTTAGCACTAACATTGTAAACAGATGCATCATCAAGATTTAAAATAAATAACCCATTCACAATGGGAGCATTAGCCACAAACATATCATTCTTAGAGATTACACAACCATTGTTTGCACTCGCGAATGAATAACCATCCCTCATCAAACATGAAGGTGATAAAATGTTTCGACCCATACTAGGAATGTAATAACAATTATTCAACTCCATAATAAATCCTAATGGAAGGTGAAGTTGCATGACGCCGACGATGCAGCAACCCTTGCTTTATTTCTGACGCGAAAATCCACTTCGCCTTTCTGCACTTCTCTAGTCCTTATTAGCCCCTGCATCGAATTGCAAATATGAGCAACCGATCCGGTATCAAATACCCAAGAGTTAACATAGGAATCAGCGAGAAGAATGTCCACAACATTTACAACAAGCGTACCTGAGTGGGAAGTACTCTTACTTCCACTCTTCTTCAAAGAAGCCTGGTACTTGCTGCAGTTTCTCTTCTAGTGGCCATGTTCATGACAAAAGAAGCACTCAGTGTCATCTGCAGGTCCAGCCTTTTGCTTGGGTGCAGACTTAGGGATCGTATCCTTAGCCTTGCCCTTCTTCTTCGAAGAAGTACTCTTTTTCTTGAAGCTAGCATTGTTCTGCACAGCCATCACATGGCTATGCCCTGCACACTTCTTCATGTCACTTTCTGCTGTTTTAAGCAGCCCACATAATTCATTAAGGCCCTTCTCCATCCCATGAATATGGTAGTTCGAAATGAACTACCCATAGCTGGATGGAAGAGACGCCAAAATGAAGTCAGTGGCCAACTCTTGGCCTAGTTGAAAACCAAGCTTTTCTAAAGTCTGGCTGTAACCAACCATTTTGATCACATGGGGGCCTATAGCTGCTCCCTCTGCCAGCTTGCGTTCGACAAAGGACTTGGCAACATTGTACCTCTCAGTCCTTGCCTGATCTTGGAACATGTCCTTAAGCGCGACGATCATATCGTACGCTTCCTGATCCTCAAACTTCTTTTGGAGTTCAGGTTCCATGCATGCAAGCATAAGACAGCTAACCTCAAGAGAATCATCACATACTCTCTTATAGGCATTATTGAGGGCAGCACATGCATTATCAGCAGGTTCATCGGGGATTGGGGTATCCAGAACCGTTTCCTTTTTATTAGACCTGAGAACAATTCTCAGGTTACAGACCCAGTCCATATAGTTTGTTCCATTTAGTTTATCTTTGTCAAGGATCGAACGCAAAGAAAAAGGTGATGAAGTGTTTGGTCCATTGATCTACAACAGAAAACATGCAAAATACTAAGCCATGTAACCATGAAAGAGTAAAACATATTAAACAATTTAATAGCATATACTCCCACTTAAATCAATATCCCTCTATTGATACTAAGTGATTCAAGATCCACAATTAACAAGTCGACTAGTGAGCTTTAGCATCACTGCTAGAAGACAAGGTAAATCGGTAAGCAACACTGGCTAATCATATCACATATGACTCTTGTTGTTGGGTGACATCTCTATGTCAAAACTAGGCTCCCAACCTTTATGCCCCAAGGTCCTTAACTGTTAAGATGACCTTGTCAAACTCACCAACCCTTATGTGTGTAGGTATCCGATACAAACCCATCCAGCCAAGGAAAACCGCGGCACCCTAATTTCATAGGCACACCAACGATTGTACAGGGCATAGGATGGTGCAAGGTTTGGTTGGGAGGGCATGGTTTTACTTAAACTTTGTGAGGGATCGTTCTACTTCTATCATCTAAGCATGCATAGTAGTAAAACACATAAGAATAGCATTCACATAGATGTGACACAGTATGGCCCATTTTCTCATGGTGATCTCCATCGCCATAGAACCTGTCCACCATGATGATCTTCATCTTCATGTTCCATGTGAGCCATCTTCAAGTGATGAGTCTTCCAAGAACTAATACAACCAATTACTCTAAACAGCTAGTAATCAAAATTACATAGTATTGGGATCATCACAAGTTGGCACGTAGGCCATTACAATAAATGACAACACATATGGCTCTGGCCGTGTTGCCCTACTCATGACACGCAGGTCATGCAAATTTTCTTACATGCATCACATACATATATGGGCCATACTGATCACATACATCCTGCAAAAACAAGTTATGCACTGAATCGCATTCTACCGGATCATGTGACATCGCAGCACCTAGTTACCTTAACGAGATACAAAAGGGGCTACGATTGAGGGGGGGGTAGGGGGTCTCCCCTTGCGGGGTTCGAAGGGGTAGCGCCCCTCGCGGTATCTACACAATTTTCTTTAAGGATTTAGATCGGCAAATCAAATTTACCATAAACCGACTCCTGTCCCGATTCAATCAAACTCCTTTGATCACGGTGCATCGATTTTAGATCTAGGTTCCGATTCAATCAATCATATTGATCTTCGTGTGACTCAACAGGATTTATGTGTCACTGTCTACCCCGATGGTGGAAACCGACCGGTAGGGGTAAGTCGTTCGACAACCTCAGAATCACGATCACCGATATCAAGATCATAGATCAATCCTGAACCACCGCAATATAAACGATCACATCATTCATATCAATCTGCATATCACCATATGCAAACATCCCGAACCTATAACTGAACAACATCGGCTTTTATACCACTGAAGGGATATGGGTAGGCTACACTAGCCCAAATCAAAAATTTCTACCACGTAAACCAGGAATACTGTTGTCATAGATCACGGGATTACCACTAGACGCGCAGTTGCGGAATTGATGAAGCGCGTCGAGGCAGTGAAGATGTTCCACGTCTATTCCTTGTCCTCATACCACGAGAAGCTCCCCTTGCGCGACTCGTCCAAGTGCCCCAGGTGCAGCACCTCCGAGGTATACACACGTGCGGGGTGGAAGCGTCAGACACCGGACTGCTAGGTCCGCGCGTGCAACACAGGCGTGAGGTGTGGCGGCTGGGTGGAATGGTCTAACCCTGGTCAGCTCGCCCCAACCTCTCTTATATAGGCGTCCCTAGTGGGCTTCTACATTAGCAGCCCATTAGTAGCCTAAGCCTGGTCTAATTCGGATCCAATCCTCATTAGGCTTCCAGCCCCTTATGTGTGTGACCCTATAGGTTCATATACGTATAGACATGACACGAATACACTTATTCTGCCAATAGTTGGTAGTGGCCTCTAGCAAGACGTGCCAACTCCTAAACGCATACAAAGATCATATTGGATGAACCATCACAAGGTTTATTAGTACATGTCTTTCCCTTTGCCTCACGATATTTGGTCTAGCTCCAAGCTGACCTCTCTTTCTTGATACCGTAACTCGGAATCCCTTTACTAGGTTAACTCTTAACCTTATGTAGCACGGCCATGCATTTCTGGATCCGATCACTCGAGGGGCCCAGAGATATCTCTCTCAAGTAGAGAGGGGCAAATCCCATCTTGATTGACCATGCCTTGCAGCATGTTTTAGGATAAACCCGAAAGCTATCTTTATAACTACCCAGTTACGGAGTAGAGTCTGATAGCCCCAAAGTAGGTCGATCCACATCTCAAGTACATGCGACAATCTCAGGTCTAAGGACAAAACATACACGATGTGTAGAGAGAGCTGCAAGTCTAATTGCTAGTCTCATGTTGGGTCAGTGCAACCCCATGTTCATAACATGTGTCCACATCATTGGTTTGACATCTCCATGTCTATGACTTGCGAAACATAGTCATCAACCAATCGATGTGCTAGTCTAATATTCACGTGTGTCCTCACATGAACTTCGACTAGGGACAACTATTAAATAACCATACAAGTAAAGATTTTCACAAATAATTCACATAATTGCCAATCAATACAAGTTGCCTAACATGGATATTCAAAGAGCATTACAATAACTCATGGAGACGTATGAAATATAATCATCTCTATGATTTCCTCTAGGGCATATTTCCTTCAGACCTTATTCAGGCTGGTGTAGTCGATACACATGCACCAGGTCTTGTTTTTCTTCAACACTGGGACTGAGTTGGCTAGCCAGTCCGGTTGGTACACCTCCATGATGAATCCGGCTGCGAGGAGCCAGGCAATATCATCGCCGATGACCTTTATCTTGTACTCTACAAAGCGGCGGAGGGGCTGCTTAACCGGCTTGGCATCCGGCCGCACATGAAGTGAGTGCTCGGCGAGCACCCTCGGCACACCCGGCATGTCCTTGGGGGACCATGCGAAGATGTACCGATTCTCAAGGAGGAAGTCGGCGAGAGCGCTTTCCTATTTGCTATCCAAGCCGACACCGATGGTGACGCACTTGGACGGATCAGCCGGGTCAAGCGGGATCTGCCTTGTCTCCTTGGATAGCTAGAATGCCATATCTCTGCTTGGCTTCATTCCAGCTGGCACCTCTTGCTGCAGCATCGACCCGTTGCGCATGATCACGCGCTTCTCCTCAACGATGAGTATGGACTTGGCTATCTTTGCCCCCTCCATTGTGCATGCCATGGACCGCTTGTAGCATCCGAACACGGTAATCATATCATTCCGCCCCGACAACTTCATCTTGAGGTATGCATAGTAGGGGACCGCCATGAACTTTGCGAGGGCGGGGCGCCCAAGAAGATCATGGTAGGTGCTGGCTAGATTCACCACTTTGAACCAAATCGGCTCGCGCTAGAAGTTTTCTTCCGAACCGAATATGACATCCAGCCGGATTTTTCCCAACGGGACATACAGAGGTCCAAGCGCAAGCCATGGAACACAGTGCTCGAGGATTGTAGATCGCGCTCCCGGATGCCTAGCTTCTCCATGGAGGAATGGTAGAGCAGGTTGAGGCTGCTCCCACCGTCCACCAGCATGCGCGAGAAGCGGCAGGTGCGCTCGTTGGATATGAGCAGAGGGTCTATCACCATCATGTAGCCCCTAGGGTGCGGGAGCAGCTCCGGCTGGTCTTCCCGGCTCCAAGTGATGGGAGTATCGGACCAGTTCAGGTACAGGGGGACCAGAGGGACGACAACATTCACCTCCGTCGTGTGCTTCTTCGGCTGCGACTGTCAGTCGGCTTGGCCTCGAATATGTGGTAGTTCTCATGCTGATGTGGGTAGGCCTTGTTGTTGTTGTTCCCGGCTGCCCTAGCTGATGTTGGGGGTCCACCGGGAGGGGCAGAGGGGAAAGCCCTCCTGCTCCTTGATTTGTCGGGTCCAGATGCACTGCCGAGTGGCGTGCGTAGCCGGCTTGAAGGCGTCGCAATGGTACTTGCACGGCCCATCAAACATCAGCTCGAAGGTGAAGGGGTTCTTATGCCTCTTGTCGTTTCTATCCGGTGCCCCTTGCACCGTGTTGACCTGCCTCTGGTGATACCAAGGACTCTGCTGCTCAACCGGGCGCTTGCCCTGGTAGCGGTTGTCGCTGTTGGGCCGCCTGGATGATCTGGCGTCCCCGCCCTGGCCATCTTGTCTCTCTTGAGTCGACTCGACGAGGGTGGGCCATCCTTCTGCGTTCACCCGGAGGGATTTCTTCATGGCAGCATCAACGGTGGCATACTGGTCAGCAATAGTCATCAGCTCCGCCATGGTCTTGGGATAGTCGCAAAGCAGCCGGTGACGTAGCATTGTGCCCTCTCGACACCTTTTGATGAAGAAACCAATTGCTTGGTTCTCCACCACCCCTTCGCAGGAGTTGCGCAGCTCAGTCCAGCGGGCGAGGTACTAGCGATCCAACTTGCGGTCTCCCTAGACACACAAAGACAGATCATGACGTCGAATCGGACGCTTTTAGGTGTCGTTGAAGTTCTGGATGAAGACCTTCTTGAAGTCGGGCCAAGCGTTGATGCTGTTGGGTGCGAGGCTATTGAGCCAGGTTCTCGCCAAACCGGTCAACTTGAGAGGCACATAGCATACCGCCATGCACTTGTTTCCATGGGAGATTCCAACTGCCGTGGGGTAATCGGTCAGCCAGTCCTCTGGCTTCATACTGTTGTTGTACTTGGGGGTGTCCCGCGACAGGGAGAATTTGTCGGGAAATGGATCTTTCCGGATGCGGGGCCTAAAGCAGACTGGTCCAGTTGCGTCTTCCTCCTCTGTGATGCGGGCTTGCGCCAGAACGTCGATTCAACCTTGTGCATCTGGCTCGACCGGGTAGGGAGTGCCTACCAGGATGGATAGGAGGGATGTGGGGGGAGGGGTGGGTGGCCTACTCCTACCGGATGCGCCGCTGGTGCTGCTGCTGGCGCGTGGTTCGTGCCTTGCTCGTTGCGAGGTTGGCTGCTGCCGGAATGGCGACGCTTGGAGCAAGGGCGAGGCCGCCCTCCGGGGGAGAAGCGGAGTGCTCGGTCTGGTGAGTGTGAGATCCAGCACATGGCTTAATAGGATTGATAGGATACTCATACCAATAAGTTGCAACTTCTTTTCCGGAAGCTCATTCGAAAAGAACTCTAAGGTTAAGCGTGCTTGGCCTAGAGCAATTCTAGGATGGGTGACCGACCGGGAAGTGGGTAACCGGGTGCGCATGAGTGAGGACAAAGTGCGCAGAAAAGACTAGTGTTGGTCTGTGGGGCCAGTCTAGATATCCTATTAAGCTACCAGGAGTGACACCCCTCGGGCCTAGTGGATGGGGTGTTACAAGTGGTATCAGAGCCGATCCTTGCGGTTAAAACGGGTCTGTGCGGACCAGTGGCGGGACATGTGGATCATGACGCGTGTGGCCCGGAGTGGACACGGCATGGCACATGTGCCGGCACTAGACGCACATACGCGTGACGGGTGTGTGCGGGTCAGTGGCGGGACATGTGGAGCATGGTGCGTGTAGCCCGGAGTGGACACGGCATGACACATGTGCCGGCACTGGACGCACAGACGCGTGCCAAGAGGGAACATTCCTGGGGTGTGCTTGATCGATGAGGGCATCGATCTTCTAAAGGGTGGGTGTATGTGAGATCCAGCACATGGCTTAATAGGATTGATAGGATACTCATACCAATAAGTTGCAACTTCTTTTCCGGAAGCTCATTCGAAAAGAACTCTAAGGTTAAGCGTGCTTGGCCTAGAGCAATTCTAGGATGGGTGACCGATCGGGAAGTTGGTAACCGGGTGCACATGAGTGAGGAAAAAGTGCACAAAAAAGACTAGTGTTGGTCTGTGGGGCCAGTCTAGATATCCTATTAAGCTACCACGAGTGACACCCCCGAGCCCAGTGGACGGGGTGTTACAGTGAGGTCCTCCCTTGCTCGCTCCAGCTGGACAGTTCCCTTGGGAACCCGCAACCGCCTCGTGCGCGATCCAAACATCGTCGGCTTGCTCGTTCGTGACCCGCAGGAGGTGCTGCACCCATATATCTTGCTGGGCTCTCTCCTCACCCTCCAGGTGAGGCATTTCTTCTGCAGCGACTCTTGACGCCCGCAAGTTCTTGATTGCCAAGTCATATACTAGCGGGGGTAAGCATGGGGACAGGTCCGGGTCGCCGTCTCTTTCGAAACGTGCCCCTAGTTCTCCCCTGCAACGTTGCACGATCCCACGTCGGCTAGGCTCGAGGATAACCGGGGTGAGACCATGGGCGCGGTGGTACTCGCGCATGATGCTCTTGATTTGGAACTGGGTCGAGGCCAGCCGCTAGGCCTGGTGGAGTAGATGCCCCCTAGCCGCCTCGATCTGTGCAGCCACCTGAGCCGGGTCGTTGCCCGAATCGACCGGGATGAGGAGCTCCTCAATGGTCTGCTCCACCACACCCTTCTCTGGCAGCAGGGTGGAAGTGCCGGCTCTGTTGGAGGCCTGCTTGAGGGTGGGTCAGCGATTGTGGCTCGACCCGGCCATCATCACTTCCACACTACGAGGCGTGACGAGCACACTGCCGTCTGACGGCAGCGACTCAGCAAAGGAGATGATCTCCTAGGGAAGAGCTCCGGAATGGTGGCAACGTAGACGGGTAGGTCGCCGAACAACATGACAGTGTCGTTCGCAGGGAAGGTGGAGCCGGTGAAGCACGAGGCGTTGTTGATGACGCAATCAAACTGCTCCAAGGTGAGCACGAGGCCAGAAGACACGCGCTCGCCGGAAGAAGTTTGGGGTACCGTGCGGAATGTGACTCCGGTCGTCGACATTTCAGCCTCACAGGTGGGCGCCAACTGTCGTCGGTATGGAAATGGCAGTGCCTAAGAAGGCTAGGAAATGGTGTTGGAGTGAGCAGTGAGGCAAGCGATGGTACCTGCGGGCGGGATTGGGCACGAGCAAGCGTCGGGGACACAAGAAGTACCCATGTTGGGGGCCCTCGTGGTGAGGTAAATCCCCTACTGCTGCCAATATGACTATCAAGATGAACAAGAACTACAAGGGATCTTCGAGCTGTATTGTGTGGTGCTATCTAAAATGAGTGTCCACCCTTGCTATGATGCCCCTTCCGCCCCTTATATACTACCAAGGTGGTACGGGCAGCGACATGGATAGCTAGCAGGTCCCATAGGAGGGCCCCAGCCAGCTTACAATATCCACCATGGCAGACGTGTACCCACAGTCAGTGCCATGTCGTGCAATGTGAGCAACTGTGGTCACCGTGCGAGCAGTTGCGCACAGTACCACCTACTGAACATTGTTACAGCCGTCATCGGTAAATTATTCGGTATGGGCTGAGTGTCCCAGTCTTCCCCATGTGTTGTTGGTCGTCCTGGGCGTACCATGAACTGTGTCGTGTGTCACCTTGTACTCCCTCGGGCTTGGTCGTCTGGCTAGGGCTGCCTATCCGGCTGGTCCTCCGGTCCGTCTAGCTTGATCCGACTAGGATGATCCAGCCGGTCATACATCCTCGCGGTGCTTTTTATCCGGCTATCTAGTTTTCCGGCCTGTGCTACGTCTGGCCTTCTCTCTGGAGTGTCTTTGAGTTTTTACATCTGGCTGGACCCAGCTGGCTGGCAGTTGTATTGCCCTTATAACTTGTTCGGTTAGCCTACCCTGGGGTGATCCCCCCGACAATAGATGCATCAGCGTTCGAGCGTCTCAGAGGTAAAAGGAAGCTATTGAGGAGGAGGAAGTTAACAGTGAGCCTAAAGAAGATGACACAATTGAGGAGTACTGCAGTGAAAAAGAAGAGGAACTACAAGATGATACTGAAGAAAAGTAGTTCCATCATGTGGTGAACTAATGATCTTGTGCATGCTCTGTGTTGAATGCTGGAACTGATGATCATGTGCATGCATGTGTCCATGCTTGTGTTAAACTAATGATCAGGTGTGCATGGTTTGTGTTGCATGCCTGAACTGATGGTTGTGTACATGCGTGTGTTGAACTGATGTTCGTGTCTGCATGCCTGTGTGTTGCATGCTTGAACAGATGGTTGTATGCATGCCTATGTGCACCCTTGAACAGATGCTTGTGTTGAACTAGTGATCGTGTGTCCATGCATGTGTTGAACTGATCAATTAGCCAAAACATTGTGTTGTTATTCTGCCTGTCAAACTTGGCTGATCATAAGCTCTTTTTTTGGGTACAAAAATTGTGCTTTTATTCAGTTCGCGTGGGACCCATTCGTCAGCCTTGCAGACGATTCATGTGCGAACCAAAATCGCTCACGCAAGGGACCTAACCATCATAGCACCTAGAAAAAACCCTCACCGATCCATGCCACTCCCAAATCCCACACCCATTCCCCCAAATCCACGCTTGAAAAAACCCTCTCCCCTCCTCGCCGACTACCAAATCCCCTCTCCACAGACGACCAAATCACCTCCCCGCCGGCAAAGACGGTGGCAGCGGAGGCTGCAAACTGACTTGTAAGTGCTGACCAGTCACCGCGTTAACTCTCTGTTGACCAGCCGGCAATGTCATCGCCTCCTCGTCACCGTCGACATTGCCGCGTCCTATTTCTAGATCAACGCGTCGCCTCCTTGTTCTATATGGCAGTGCATTTGCGCTTAATCTAGGTCATTGCATAACGTTGCAGTTTAGTTCAATCTAGTTCACTGTTGTCACATCATCGGTTATGCTATGCCGGACGTTGCTGCTTACAACAAATGTTTAGTCGAGTTCACCGGAAGTGCCCTTTAGTTTTATTCTATGGATTCTAGCTTTACTTGCTGAATTTCATTTTTGTAATAATTCACTAAATTAAAATATTTATTCTAACATAATTCTTGTATTTACTCTTTGGGGGCAGGTAGGATGAACTATGAGGAACGCCAGTTCTGCCGTATGAAGGCTAGGGAGATACATGAGCAGGTTCTAAAATTATTGCTACTGGCACTACTGTATATTGCATAAAAACTAAATATTCTAATTACTGCAATGTCCAATTTAGGATAAAAAGAAAACCTATAAGGTTGGTGAAACCAAGGCTGTCATCATCGATGATGATGATGATGATGATGTGAAGAAACCAGTTGTAGTTTATCGCAAGATGAAAGCTAAGATGGCGAGGCGAAGAGCTAAGGATTATATGAAAAGATTTAAATTAATCGAGAAACCAAGGATCCTTATTCGTAGATGTGTGGCATTGCCTAAGTACATATTTTGCTACATTTATATGCAGCTATACATACATATTGTTACTTTATAATATTTCCTTTCTAAGTCCAAGGATGATGGGGGGCGAGGAATTCGATGATCACTGCGTGTTCGGAAACATTTTGGAATTGACTTCTAACCAAGTTGCTTCCCTCAAAGCGATAATTAAAGGACACAAGCCATCTATACCATACTATGTGTGCAAGATGAACAAGTCAAATGTCATCCCTAGGAAGGCCAAGATGGTTAAGGTTTGTTATTATTTCAATATTTAAAGTTTCTTATGCACATTGAACTCTAGCTGACAACTAATATTCTTCTTCTCCTATAGTACTTTTTAGCTAGCTACAATAGTGCCTACCTCAACCGCTATCTCTCAAACGCTTTACCACTCGTATGCTCCTACAATACCATTTTTCAGCATGTTTACTTCTTCGAAGGCATTAATGGTGCTACCCAGATGACAAATGGCTGGTCTAAGGTTCTTGAACTCGCTGGAATCAGGAAGGGGAATGTGTGCCTATTTAGTTTTTTAAATGAGGGGCATCCAGGCTTCATTGGTAGTGTTAATGTTCTGTAGTGAGGCCAAAAAGTATTTTGTTTATTCTAGTATTGGATGCACCATTAAAGTAAATGTTGTCAGTGAACCTGTAGTGGTGAGGAACTTGATGTCAACCTGGTGTTGTACATGCTAAGTAATATTATCTCTATATGCTATGTCTATATTTCGTTGATTGTGTGCATGTTGTTGCCTTTCTATGTACTCTTAAAAAATGATCTAAAAATGTGCTCTGTTGTGTTCTCTTTTATGGTTGTGCAAAACGCACGTATATATTGTGCTAATTCTTCTATTTTCAATTTTTTAATTCCTGCGACTGAGAGCTGGTCTAAAACATCTTGACTGGAGTAGTTTATATGAAACAAACAACTAGACAACTGTAGTGGTTACAATTTTTTATGGTCCCAACCAACCTATCCCCGGTTCGATTCTGTCTTTGCGCACATAATTTTTCTCTTATTTAATTTATACAAAGTGCACTGACATATGGGGACGGCCAAAAACGTCAGGAAGCACCATCAAACCCGTCCGATATCGTTAGACACTACCGTGTAGACCGATCTGACATGTAGGCTTGACGCACAAATGATGCGGTCGATAAGAAAAAAATTGACCATGGGTTGCAAAGAAATCCATGACGAATGAAGGAGGAGAAGAAATGGTGAACTGGGCTTCAGATCCCGGGATGAAAACTGCGACGAACCAAGGAGTGTCATGGAAAACCGGGCTGGAGGGTCTTCTGGGGAGTTGTGATGAAATGGGCAAGAACGACAGGGATCCACGAGTTTTTAGGGAGCGTCATAAAAAAATGTCTTGGACCATCCAGATTCTTATAGTGTTGGTTTTTCTACTCTTAGAGCTTGTGGTATGATTTCTAGAATCAGTGGTAGATATTTCTTCAATATAGCTAGAGGGGATCACTTGATCCCTGCTCCTTTTCCTAATGGTGTCTTCTCTATCAAGGAGGGATGTTTGCGTTATGACACCCGGGTTGAAGAAAGTCTACGACAACAAGAAGTACTCGTGGATGAAGAGGAATATGATGAAGAAGTGGAACAAGAAGGGCCTGAACAAGATGTACAAACACCAAACTTCTACACCACCTATGATTTTATCTACACTCTCGAAGGAAATATCCAAAACATGAACAACCTCTCCATCAACCTTCGAGATGCTACTGCCAACCTTGCCACTCAGTTCCATGATTAGAGCAGCCAATGGAACATGGGTAACTATCCACCACCACCACAATGAGCAACAAAAGGGTTGCAAAAGCCTGAGCTTGGGGATGTGTCCCTTGGCAACTTTATTGGTGTAATAATGAGGTTATACTCCAGCTACTTGTGAGCTTTGAAACACTTGTGTTGGTGTGTTCCAACACTTTTCTTTTTCTTTTTCTTTTAATTTTCTTTCATTTTTTGTTTTCTTTTCGTTTCTTTTTGTTTTCTTAGTCACTTGCTTGGTCGCAAGTTGTTCTCTATTCTTTAATCCCCATCCTCAAAAATACAAAGAGATTTTTCCCTTTTTCCTTTTTCATAAAAGTGGATTTAAACCTTGCCTCTTTTCTTCAATATTATTATGAGAGTGATTTTTCTTGAGTTTTAAAGGAACACATCCCTATAAGGAAGGGGATTATGAAGTCACTCATGAGAGGTATGTACTATGTCTACCACTTTTGAAGTTTGAATTATTTATCTTGGTTAGTTGATTTTGTAAGATGCTATGCTAGTGGGAGAAATTCAAATTAGATAGAGTAAAGCTTATTATTTGTATGAATGATTAGTCATGTAAGCTTTTGCTCTAGTTCTTGTAGCTAACCGAGTCTTTCCTTGGAAATATTGTTAAACAAGTACAACAAGAAAAAGTCTGAAATTTTATGACTTGTTTGACGAGTGATTGTCTTGAGAGTTTACCTTTGAAGATACTTAACCCCATAGACGTTTTGATAGACTTGACGACACCCTTTAAAGGAGTTGTTTGATTGAAATGAAGTCTAGTGGTAATTGTGATTGCATGCCAAAACTAACCTTTGGATCAAACCATGACACTTTTTAAAAAGTTTTATGATTCCCATGCACACCTTTGGATGCCAATAACTCCGTTAGCTATTGAACAATCTATGGTATAACCCCAGATTTTGGTCATCAGTTGATGACATGGGTGGCATACATTTCACCTGATGGGCAAAATTATTGGTACTCTCGAAGGTTGTGCAAACCATTGTTTAAAAGCATCACTCAATGATCCTTGTTGAGAAATATCCTTTCAAGAAGGAAGAAAAAAGAGAAAGAGAAAAAAGAAAAGATAAAATATGATGATCCAGACAACAAGTCTTTGGCATGATCTTGTTACTACTTTATGAATTTTATTGAGAAGCAATGATTGTAATAGTAGTGTTTTTGACAGTTTTGATTTACCGATGTGGGTGTCAATAAGACAAATCACTTTTATGCTACTTGGGACATGAACTATTTACTCAATATTGCTATAATAAACATCCTAGTGTTTCTTGGCAAGCTGAGAGTTAACTAGAGGAATTGGATTGATTGCTCACTTCTAGTTGTTTATACTTATATTAAACTCTACTTTGATTATCTTGAGTTATCAAAGCTTTCATAGTGTTCTTAGCATCTCTCTAACTTTGATAAGATTTTAAGTATCAAAGAAGTGCTACATGCATATGGCTATTGACTATAAGTGAATTCATATTCTCATTGTTTCAATTTTAAATGCTAAATTCCTTTTAGTTCTTTTGTTTCTTCTTGCTTGAGGGCAATCAAGGTATGAGCTTTGGGGATGTTGATGGCTCCAAAAATCACCATCTTTCTCCGCATTTAAACATTGTTTTTCGTCAAGCAATTGAAATTATTCTCTCTTGATTTTCCACTAATGACTAATTATTGCAAATATATGCAAAACCTTCCTTTGATTTATGTTGTGCAGGAAAACACACTTTTATTGTAAAATCAACAGTCATAAATGATGATTTCGAAAGGAATATGCCCGAGGGGTAATAATAAAGTGGTTATTATGTCATTCCATGTTTATGATAAATGTTTATTTTCATGCTTTAATTGTGTTAATAGGAATCATTAACACATGTGTGATTTATAAACAGAAAAGGTTCCTAGTAAAGCCTCTCTTTATACTAGCTTATTGATTAACAGATGATCAAAGGTTTCCTAATCATGAACATTGGAGAATGTTATTAATAACATGGTCATATCATTGAAGAATGGTATGATGAATAATCACCCGCAGTAGATGTAGCAAAACGATCATGTTATCAAGTTTATATTGCTATCACATTCGTAGTAACGCAATGTCCTGAGACCATGAGATCACGTAAATCGCTTTCACCGGAAGAGTACTTTTATACCATGAAACGTCACACCGTAATAGGGTGATTATAAAGGTGTCGTCGGGTACTTGGAAAGTGTTAGTCGAGGCTCGTGGATAAAGAGTGGTATTTTTCCATCCGGATGACAGAGAGATATGCTCAGGGCCCTTTTGGTGATATCACATTGACATAGCTTGCAAGCAAGTGATTTGATCACTAGAATGTCATATCACGGAAACGAGAGTATTGTCAGGAATGAGATTAAACAAGGTATGGATGATACCAACTGATAAGATCTCAGAAAAGTAAAATATCGCCAGACAAAAGGAATTTGATTACAACGAAAGAGGTTCGGACAATCATCAGATCTTCGTGGAACTAGTGGGAGTCATTATGGATCTCTAGGTCCCGCTAATTATTATTGATTAGAAAGAGTCTCGATCATGTCTACATAGTTATCGAACCCGTAGGGAAACACACTTAAATTTAGTCGACACATTTGAGCGGATAGGGAACATAGGGGAAGTCAATGGACATCACAGAAAATTGTTCTGTGGAATCCGCCGAAATAGTTTTGGGGTATCGAAACAAAGCAAGGGATCAAAATTTTGATGTGTTTATTAAATGAAGTACTCAATAAATGAAGTGTTCATTAAATAGAGTTTCATTAAAACAAGAGAATTAAAATTCTTTAATGGAAAGACCTTTGGTTTTTTGACTGGAGAATAAATGGAGAAAGTGGAGATTGAATTATGTGTGAGTGGAGTGTCCACCCACATAAATAGGGGAGAAGTGGGGGCACATACATGGCTGGCGCCATGTCCCTGTGGACTGCCCCTTCCCCTATAAAAGGATGTGCAGAACTCCCTCTCTCACACACACTTCCCCATGCTCTCATATTCCATTTGGTTGGCATATTCTCCCTCTTGCTAGCCATGTCCATTGCCATAAGAAAAGGTGCTTAGGTGAAGCCCTGATCGAGATCTTCCCCTCCACCACCTCTACCATGCCGTAGCACTATTGGAGTTCCCGGGGATCCACTACTTTTGCTGCCCGGCTGGAGCGAGAGTGCGGGAGTCATCGACACACCATATGTGTGACCGATTACGGAGGCGCTGAATTTTGTGGCGTTGATCGTCTGCACGTCCTCGAGGATGGTCGTGTATATCTACATCAACCATGTTTGTTTGCGGGAATGTTATACCGCTTACGATCTACGAGGGTGAGTCCATCTGTAACCATTATAAATTGTCACCTAGATTCGATCTTGGCTGTTGCAACCATAGGAATTTTTTGTTTTTCTACGCAACGAACCCCATAAAATTTTGAGGAAGTATTGACAACCAAATATTCATAGAGCTAATACCAGGCGCTAGCCAGCATAACGACCATCAATGCAGGCGCATCCGCCTTGCGTCTTTGCCCGTCTGCAGTGGTAGCGGTAACCGTCTCGTCAAACCCTCCAACTATCATGATGGGGCCTATATATTTTGAGGTCCTAGCCGCCGTGCAGAGGGCCGACCTTCTCAAATTGCATCACAACACCACCAAAGGCGATCCACACCATAGTTCATCCCTTTCATCCCCATCCTCTCCATTATCCATAGTCATTACTTTCTACTTGTGATTCGGTGACTATTCTAAGAATATTCGATTTCAATCTAAGTATTTTGAACAATGTTTTTTGTCCTTGATCTTATTGTTATGAGTGAGAAGTCCTCACGTGCTGCGGGTTGGGAAGAAACCTCGCAACGTTTATGTGCATCTAATCTATGGGAGAATTGTGTATTGGTTTGTAAGAGGGATTTGTATCATTTTTTCTTTGTCTCTTGCCTCGATCTTTGGACTTATAGGTACCCAAGACCCCCGAGATCGATCAAGGCTTAAGGTGAGATACTTGGCTGGGCAATCTCATAGGAACCGAGTGACAGAAAGGGTGGTACGGTCTTCTCTTAGCGACCCATTCGGGATCATAACAACATCACCACTTAATGCTTTGATCTATGTTTTACACTTAATAATCGTTCATAGCCTAGTGCTTTGTGGTACACTCGGTTGGATCAAAAGACTACTGCTATGCATGTGGCCTCTTAGGGGCTCTAGTATATTAGGATGTGTTTCCCACAAAATATTAATTGTATTGGATCCTTACACATGAATGTGCTTATTATTATCATTTATCCCATATGATGTGCAGCTGCAGGTGGATCTTCAACCTTGGCCTATCTCCATCCATTGATTCAAACCATAATATAAAGTAAACTAGATTGGTCTGGTAAACAAAGGTAAAATCTAAAAAACAAACTCTTGTAGACGTGTCCTTATCACTACTAGGAAAAGGGCCATTAGTGGCGCACCTGAAAAGGGCATCCGTGGCGCACTAGTGGTGCGCCACTAGCCTCGTTTTTCAAAAAATAAAAAAAACACTCTCGTTTTGAACTCCAAAAGCAATCGGGTCCGTGCATAGCTGCCGCCATCATGTTGCCTCGCCGGAGCATGGCCGTGGCCATGACCTACCACTGCGGGGAGGTGCGGGAGGCCATGGCCACCGTCGGTTGGAGAAAGGGAGGTAGGAAGAGATGGAGGAAGAGAGGAAGAGATGGAGTTAGGGAGATCGGTGAGGAGAAGGATACCGTCGTCGGCCGTCGTCACTACGAGGAGGAGGAGAAGGCCGCCGTTGCGCTGCCGTCACTGCAAGGAGAAAGGACACCGGAGCAAGGTGGCTAGAGAGAGGAGAAGGGGAAGGAGGAGAAGGAAAATGATAAGGAAGAAGGAGAAGGAAAAGGGAGAAGGAAAAGGGAGAAGGACAAGGGAGAAGGAAAAGGAAAAGGAAAAGGGAGAAGGAGGAGGAAAAGGAGAGGGGTACGTGGGCGGGGTGGTGATTCAAAGTTGAATCCCGCCCAAGCTTATCCGTGGTGCACTAGGTGGTGGTGCGCTATGGGTAAGTTTCGTCTATTTTTTTTCTGCAAGAAAAAACGGTCTTTTGACCGTAACTTTCTACTATTTTCTAATTTTTCAAATGTAAATAATCGCTAAACGACCGGAGATAGTTGCGAGTGGATGCGAAATCTCGTTCTCGTCATTTTGGTATATTATACAATTTTTTTCGACATCGTATGCAAAAGTTACGGTCATTTTACCATGGCATGACTTTTTTTACAGAAAAAGTCGAAATTATTGTTTGTTAATTTTCGTACAAACTATACCACATTACCTACCTACATATGAAAGGATTTTATTTTTTGAAGTGTTTATCATTTTCTTTTATTTTTTACAAAGCCTAAAAAGGCGATCCACGGTTGGGGGGTGGAGTTTGTGTAGGGTACTTAGCCGTAGGGCACTAGGGCAAGGTGCCGTATGGCTAAGTTTACACATCATGACGCACATGGCATAGAGCGCCACAGAACTTGCCACAACCGTAGCGCACATACCCCATGTGCTCTACGGGTATGTGGCATGCGGCTGGCAGGCCCCTGGCCCACACATATCTGTGGCGCACATACCCCATGTGCGTCACGGTTGTTCTAGTTACTAGTAGGACACTGCCCATAGGTGAGCCATGCCTATTTTACCCGTGGGGCACTTCAACCATGTGAGCCACGGATATGTGGATTACCTATAGCCCTTTTCCTAGTAGTGTATATTTATTCCTATTAGCATTGTTTCCCAAGGTTCGATTAAACCTAGGTCTATTAGGGAAAAACTAATATAATACATCCGTAATCCGGATCGAAGGTATCATATACCAAAATAAAATGAACTAGCATGTGGGTTTTAGTACCTCTCTCTTCTTGGACAACTTATAGGCATGTCAATGAACATCGTAGTGAGGATTGAGAAGTTCCATCCTACATATTCAAAACAATAGAAACAATATGAACAATTGTTCTCACATGAACAAACATTCCATCTTACTCTACCAATAGTTTTAACTTTACAAATATTACATCCTACTTTATCTATAATTTCCACGCTAACAAATAATTCAAACTAACATCTACCATAAGTAAAGATAATTTGCAAATATGAACAAAACACCTAACATATACTATTGGGTTTCTAAGATAAAACAACCAACTATAGTTTTACCAATGATTACTTTGACATTCCTAAACCTAAATATCAAATAAACATGGCAATGATTCATATTAATTTCAATATCCCATAGAATTTAGGGTTTCACCAAAAATTGCAAATAAAGGACAAATAGGAAGAAATTTTCGAATGGAATTGAGAGGATTTAGAGAAAATACCTAGGGGTATTTGGAGCAAGATCCTTGGAGTATTTCTTCAGATCCAGGAGATTTGAGTGGAGAGATTCGAGGAGGGGGACGAACCCTATCCGCCATGGTGTCCGTTCGTGCTGCTTGTTGTGTAGAATGGAGACTGAGTCGGGATGGGCCAGCCGCGCGGACATTTTGCTTATACACAGTGCGACGCCACGCGTGATGGCGCGACACAAGTACATGCATCACCTTAACGGGTGGCGCTGCACTTATGGATATGGGGCCCATGATGCCATGTAGGCAACTGGTGCAGCGCCTTCAGCAATGGCGTTGTGCTATGTGGTGCGACATCATGGTGTATGGTGCTACACAAAAGGGTTGGACTGGTGAATTAGTTTCAGCCATAGTTTAATCTTTGAATTTCTTTTAACTTTGGGCTATTTTTGTGCAAATTGCCACAAAAATAACCGGTGCATAGGTGACAGGTCCGTGGCTTATTGCGCGGAGAACAAAGAACTGAAATGGATGAAACGCTAACACATTACAGGATGAGCAGGGCCCATCCACCAAGAGAATCTCCACTCACGTATAACATCCCTAGTTCTACTAATGGTAATTAGGATTTGATTGTGTATTCATGAGCATCATGTAATCTTGCTAACATAAAATTCAAACAAGAATAACAAAACCCTAAACCCTAGTTCCCCGATTTATTTGAAATGTACTCAACATGGTTTTGATTTTTGAAACGTATAAAAAGTATGGAGCCCAAAATGATTAAAGGGTCCCTTAGAGTTTTCAGGTATTTTGAAACCCTCCAGTTTTTTTTGAAATAATTCAAAATAGTTTGGAAATGAAAATACAAAAGAGAAAGCAGAAAAACAGAAAAAGAGAAATGTTTTACAGAAAAAATAGAACCCTAGTTCTACATGGGCTGCAACCTAAACCCTCTCTCTTCCCTCTCTGCCGCCTACGTGCGGCCGCCAGCAGCCTGCTACCCTTGCTTCGCTGCGGCCCGTCTGCAGCCCATCCCGGCGCACGCTTAGCCCAGCCTGGCCTGCCTACTTCTTCGACCTCGTTGTGTTTGACGATGATGGAGAGTAGCTCTATGTTGCTGCCGCCGCCGCCCGCCGGCCGTGCGCACCAAGATTCCCACCACCGTTCATGGATTCCTACAAGACCCCCTGGCCGTCGTGACGAACCTTAGCCATGTGCTACTTCTCCTCTTCCTCTCCCTCTTTCGTTCTTCCGCTTGTCGAAACCCTAGCCCGACGTGAAGCCCTGGAGAAGCTCCTCATCGCCCTCGTCGTTTCTGTGAAGCCATGCAAGCAGGGAAGCCGCTCTCTGCTTGGAATCATGCTCAACTCCGTCGTCGACCGTCACCGTTGCCACCATTGATTCTTCACCATACGATCTTGCCCTGACTCCTCGACCCCTCTACTAGCTTCCCGGTGAGCCCATGGTCCTCGTGGACCTTTTCGATTCGTCCCTTCCTCTCTGTGTCACCTCCGCGCCATGCAAATGCCACCTCCGTCGTTGTCCACCATCGTCGGCCATGCTCCGATGGACAATACTTGGCGGCGCCACCACTTTTAGGTCCACCTTGATGAGCTGCGTCGAACACGCTACCCCACGAGCTCGCAATCGCCCAAACCATCACCACCTAGGAGATCGTCCATGCGGTCATATTTCCCTAATTTCTTTCATTAAATGTTTCTGTAAATAATAATACTATGACATGTGGACCCCCTTTGCAATTTAAATAAACCTTTTCAGAATTGTTTTATAATTAATAATAAATTA
The DNA here is from genome assembly GCA_023614405.1 of Avena insularis. NCBI lineage: Eukaryota > Viridiplantae > Streptophyta > Magnoliopsida > Poales > Poaceae > Avena > Avena insularis. The sequence goes on from CM042695.1 coordinate 262,964,159, forward strand.
TTAAAGTATATCAAATGTGTAATTATTTCATAATATTCCAAAAAATATTTAAAATGAATTAAAAATGGAGAAATTCATAACTAATTCATTTTAAATCAGAAAAATACAAATAATATATCAAAATGATCATAAAAATAAGATCTACATCATAGCATCACAATCATGCATTGTTAAGCAACTTAAATGACAAGTTTAATTATGAGAACATTTTAACCTTCTCATATGCATATGGGGCTTTCCCAATAGTAGGGTTTAACCCTAGGGACCCCATTTAAAAAGTGATGATCTTGTATAGGGTTTCATTTCAATACACTTTAACTTGTCATATCATCATTATTGTTTGAGCATTGCATCAATACCATGTGTTGATTGTTTTTCTCTCTTTCTGATTATTGCCATGTGAGCAATGATTCTAGATCGAGATCTAAGTCAGATATCAACACCATCGAAGAGAAGTAATGGATCATTGACGTACAAGTACATCTAATGTACCTGAAGATCTATACTTGGGTATCAACATGCAAAGGCTAGCATAGCCCCACACATGATATAATCCTATGATTTCAAAGTATTTCAATTCTTGCCATGTGCTTACGATTCCAAAGTATTTTATTGACAGATAGAGTAGTCCTATCTGATGCATGTTACCTTGTAGCATATATTCCCTGATCCACTGCTCCTAGGAAAACTATGGTTTGGCATATGAGCATCGCTAGAGCTGTTTATATCTGTTGTGCTTAGCCATGCTTAGATGTTACTACTAGTCCATCCGGTTGATGAACCAGAGTTGTGAATGAACCTAGTATGACAGGATGACGTGGTATGATCAGAGATGTAAGTTAAACATGCTAAGGCTTGTATGGTAGTCCACAGTGGGTTGTGCTTTTTGCAGTCCCACACTTGCCACTACTAGGACTTGAGTTCTTGCCTCTTTAACCAAGACGAGTGTACAGCCACACGGGGGGGCTGGAAAACCCCTCAACCAAGTAACTTGCCTAGTAGATTCCATGAGTCACATAGTTCGGGTGTTCCATTCAACATATGCATTCTGGTTCTTCTCGAAGGCGGTGAAGGAGGTGCATTCATAACAAGTAGGTAAGCACGTCCGGGAACAAGAGAGGCACAACCTCCGTAATATTGAATCCCGCGCACATCATTAGGGACCGGCTTCAGGACTCGAGCCATTACAGCGGCATCTCCCTAGTGTGTGACTCATGGTCTCAGCGAAAGCAAGGTAAAGGTCGTTGTCAATATCACTATGTTGGCCTTGCAAGGAAGAGGGCTAATCATGTGGCATTAAGAGCATGTTAGTACGTGTGGGTAAAGTTATACATCCATGCAGGGTATTAATTTTTTTGGAAATCCATGTCCGCAGTTATGGATGACTTGGGAATGGACGTGGTGATCATAGATAACTTGAACATAATCGTAAAACTTGGCAAGTGAAGTGTGCTTCAGGATGCTTCCTCAGGGATTGAGGGGGCGATCCTAGTTGTTAAGTTTAGCTAATAAAGATTCGGTGGATATCAGAAGATGATCAAAGCTAGAGATAACGCTCTCTTATCGCTTTGCAAATGTTCTTATTAGAATAGATTCTTCTCCTACCTATTTTACAAAGAAAGTTGGCTTTATGCAAAGTAACTCCACCAGCCATAAGTCTTGCGGAGTACTTATCCTTGCTTTGTTGATACTTTTTCTACAGAGTAAGTGTTACCAAAGAAGAAGAGTTCTTTATGGCATCGACATCGACGAGTAGCTTGGGGTTCCCAGTCGACAGTCTAGGATCTATGGATTGGGACGTCATCGTTATGCTTTAGGCCTCTTAGGACATTTTGTTAAGTTTGCTATACTTAATAGCATAATTTGCCTTCCGTTGTTTGATGTTTGTGGTCAGTGACCTCTTCTTGTAATATTTTGGTTATTCGCTTAGTTATGAGTTTGCTGTAATAATTTTTGTGTCGTAGGGTCACTGTTGTGTTACCGATTCTTTATCTGTACGCTTTCGAGATTAGTTTAGGCTTATGATCATACAAAGGTCTAGGATTTGACTAGCCTTAATCCCGGGGTGTCACATCACGCCCCAACGAAGCCTCTAGAACATTTATTTTGTTGGACATGCGAAATTTTCCAACCATCCCCTAGGAGCCCTTTTTATCAGATTATGCCTATACTCCATCCGGTGCACACATGCCGAACTTAGGGCACCGGGGTTCGCGTGGGGGTACAGGATGAAGCGAAAACAAGGGTGGGCCAGCTCTGTCAGTGGTAGATGGTGATTCCCATCCTTTTCTTCCTCTTTCTCCCTCGTGAGATCCCGCCAATTCCGTCTTCCCCCTTCTCCCCTATGAGATCCCGCCAATTTGTTCCCCTATATCTGCACACCATGCCGCCGAAGAAATTTAATGGGACCATGGCCTACCACCGAAGTAGAGAAAGCAGAGGGCGCTTAAGGAAAGGCTTCTGGGCTTGACAAACGCCTAGTGGTTAAAGGACATGCATCGCAGAGAGTCCAAAACTGAGGGTGAAGTGACCCGACCCGGCAGGGGTCCTAGTCTCTGCGGGAAGCTTCTTCGTGACCGGTTCTGCACCATCATCTTCCTCTGTGTACATCTTCTTGGCCTTTCCCATGGGAGGGTCCGGTGTGTAAGGCTTCTTGGGTTTCATTGGCTTGAACATGTAGTTGGACCGCTCGTGGACCTAAAATCGAGCATATGTGCCCAACGTCATGTCGTCATCGATGCTTTCTTCATATTGGGGCTATCAAAGAAGAACAATGTTGAGGAAATGTAGTAATGCAATGATTTGTGGGGATGCAATGCTTTGCTACCACAGGGGCGACCTCCTCGTCCACTGATGTAGAGTCACGATGGAAAACAGGATCAGAGGGCGAGTTGGATCATGAGTGGGATGGTGTTTCCACCTCAGGGTCACGACAACCTAGCAAGTTTGAAATCTGCCTTAACCATAGGGCCTGCTTCTTAACAAACCCTCTAAGCAAACTCTCTTCCTTCTCTCTGCGAGGGTACAACTTGAAAGCTTCCTCGCATGTATTGATGGACATCCTTACCTCCGCGCGCTGTCATAGACAAAGAATAAACAAGTAATACAACCGTGTGAGGTGTGGAAAGGACAAAGACCAAAAACAAACATTCAGCGCAGATTACCACAAAGTTGACAAAAAGAGCAAAGGAGGTTTTTCGCCCTTCTATTATCATCTTGTTGTATTTTTTAGTGGCAAACTCGTCAAATAACAATGGATCCTCCAGAATTTCTTCCCGAAAATCTCATGGGTATATATCCACACGAGCATGGTGAAGAAATAAGGTGATGTAGTTGTTGAGAGCATCCTGACTGATATCCCTTTCTTGTGTTCTTTTGCTTTCTTCTTCTTGAGCATGCACTTCTTGAATTTGGCAATGTACTTGGCGTGAAGCTTGTACAAATCCTTCTCCTTCCTAGAGTGTTACTAGAGAAGCAGATTACATCACAAGTTGGAGGATGAAATCTTACCCATGGAGTTGTATGTCCGTGTCCTTTGTAACACTCCAGTTTTAGCTAATGTATAATTAGGGTTTGTTTGTGCATCATGAGCACCATGTTTTAAATTGTGCATTAAAGCAAAACAAATCAAACCCAAAAACTCTATTTTCCCCTCTCTTTGAAATGCATTCAAAAGGTTTTGTAATTTAAAAAGTGCCAAAATATTGGACCCCGAATGGACTAAAAGGGGCCACACTATTTCATATACTTTATAAAAGCCTCTAGTATTTTTGAATGATTCAAAAATAGAAAGAAATTTGAAATTACAAAATAGAAATCAAAAACAGAAAATGGAAAAGTTTCTGCAATAAAAAAATGAGCAACAACTTCCCAGGCCGCAGCCCACTCCCTCTTCCCTCTCTGCAACCTTTGCTGCAGCCCACCCCCCAAAGAGGCCCACTCCAGTCTGCATCCATTCGGACGTTCTTTCTGTCATCGTCTTAACGACGCAACGGCGCTCTGTCGCCCTGCCGTCTCACAAGACTGATTCGCGCCTGCTTCGCTTCCGCGGCGAGGATAAGGAGGCCACCCCGCTACGTCTTCCTTCCCCCTATCCACTTTCCCCTCCCTCCCTTTCTTCCGTTCGTCCTCTCTTGAGCGAGCCCAAAACCCTAGCAGAGGTCATCGCCCGTTGCTGTTGCAACTGACCTCCCCTCGCCGTTCTGAGACCACCATCACGACCGCCATGCTCAACTTCGTCTTCCCCCCCCCCAAACGTGCTAGCCAGGGACCCTCCTAATCGCTGGATTTGAGCCGTCTTCCTGAGCGCCGGCCACCATCTCCGTCGACGATTCCGAGACCCTCCGAACTTGCCTAGACTCCTCGAGCCTTCCTATGCACTCTCGGTGAGCCCACGGTCCGGAAGGACCACTCCTCTACCTCCCTTTCTCTCTGAATTGCCACCCCACCGTGCACTGCCGCTTGCCGCCGTCGGCCGTCGTCATGGAAGTCGCTCCGGCGACCATATCATGGCGGCGCCACCCCAGTTAGGCTCCCCGCAGAGTGTTGCGTCAAACCTGCCCCTCCACGCTAACCCGCACGCCTTCCTCCGCCATACCGCGCCGCTGTCTGGCCCGTTGGCCGGCGAGCCGACGTGGCGCCCGTGTGGCGTCCACGTGGTGCATGCGTGGCCAGGTCCCACCCGTCAGCCCCTTTGGCTAGACCAAGCCACGGTAAAGAAAGACCTGACCCCACTTCGCGTGTGTGCCTGCTGAGGTGGCCCTGGGGCCCCTCTGTCTATGACCGTGGCTAGCCCAGCCTAAGTGTAAAAATTATTTCCAATTTTATTTGATTTAATAAAAGGTTTAATAATTTCAGGAATTGTTTTAAATGTTGTAAATTCAATAACTTATTAATTATAAGTCAGAAAAATATGTATAATATACCAAAATGTTCAGAAAAATGAAACCTAGCTATCTAAGCTATAATCATGCATTGTTCAACAACTTAAATGACAAGTTTAATTAGAACACCCTAGTAACCCTAATAGGTGATTCCGGAGTTTCCCGAGTTAGGGTTTGTGCCCCTCGGAACCCCGATTAAGTAGTCGAGCATTCTTTAGGGTTTCAATTCAATACAATTTAACTTGTCATATCATCATCCTTGATTGAGCATTGCATCGATGCCATGTGTTGATTATTTCCTTCTCTTTCCGGTATTTGGTTCTTTCCGGTAGAATACGATGTCGAGATCGAGGTCGAAAAGAGATCAAGACCATCGAAGATCGACGAACAATACTTGACCAACTCTAACCAAGTCAAGTTCAAGGCTTCCGAAGATCTATTTATCTGCTATCAACTGGCAAAGGCAAGCATAGCCCCACCATGATATAATCCTACGATTTAGAAAGCCTTTCAATTCCTGCCATGATGCATACGATTCTACTGTGGTCTTTTATTGATAGATAGACTATCCTATCTATTGCATACTCCCTTTGAGCTTATATTACCTGATCCACTGCTCCTAGCATAACTAGGTTTGGCTTGTGTGCACTGCTAGAGCTTATATCTGTGTCCTGCTTAGCCATGCTTAGATGTTGAGTCTGGTTCATCCAGATGATGTATCAAATGCATAGAATCTAGTATGACAGGAGAACGTGATGAGATGATATCCGAGGTGATATAAATTAAACATGCTAAGGCTTGTATGGGAGGCCACGGTGGGATGTGGTTTTCCTAGTCCCATGCTCGCCACCACTAGGAACTGAGTTCTTTCCTTTGGAACCAAGACGAGCGTACAACCACACGGGGCCTGGACAACCTCATGACTAACTAACTTGCCTAGGAGATTCCATGAGTCACATAGTTCGGGCGTTCCATTCGACATATGCATAGAAAATCTTTTGAAAGATTTGCCGGGAGAAGTTGGTGCATTCGTAATAGGTAGGGAAGCATGGACCGGGTTGCTTGGGGTTGATGGCGCCCCTGGTAAACCAACCTCGCCTCACATCTTTAAGTACCGTCTTAGGGATTTGACCTGTTACAACGGAATCATACTTATTGCGTGACTCATGGTCTCGGCGAAAGCAAGGTAAAGGTTGTGGTCAACCACTCTCTGCCGGCCTTCCAAGGAAGAGGGCTAATGATCTGGAATTAAGAATCGGTTGGTACGTGTGGGTAAAGTTGTACACCCCTGCAGGGTAATAATCTTTTCGAAACGCCGTGTTCATGGTTATGAACGCTTGGCGACCAGATTCTAAGATCATAGAGAACTATAACCTAACCATAAAACTTGGTAGATCAACGTGTGATTAAGGATGCTTCCTCATGGGTACGACGGGGTGATCCTAGTTGGTAGATGATGATGATTGGCGGATATCAAAAGATGATGATCAATATTTTGGAGACGTCGCTCTCTTATCCCCTTTTAAAATACTCTGAATAGACGAGCTTCTTCTCTCCCTCTGGTTTTATAAACAAAAATGGCTTTATGCAAAACAACTCCACCAGCCATAAGTCTTGTGGAGTACACCCTGTACTCACCCTTGCTTTGTTGTTACTTTTGGCAGAGTAAGTGTTTCCTGAAGATCAATTTGGTACTACATCAACATCGACGAGTAGCTTGGGGTTCCCGGCCGGCAGCCTGGAATCTATGGGCTGGGACATCATCATTATGCTTCACGCCTCTTAGGCCATTTGTTAAGCTTGCTATACTTAATAGCATAATTTGCCTTCCGTTGCTTGATGTTTGTGGTTAGTGACCTCTCCTTGTAATAATTTGGTTCTCTGCTCAGTTATGAGCTTGCTGTAATAAATTTTGTGTCGTAGGGTCACTGTTGTGTTACCGATTCTTCACTGGATATTCTCGAGCTTAAGGTTAAGCTTATATCATATGGAAGTCTGGGAGTTGTTTAGCCCTGATCCCGGGGGTGTCACAGGTTTTGGTATCAGAGAAGTACCGACCGTAGGAAAACCTTGCTATTGGTCGATGTTGAGTCTAGTGTTTGAGAAAACTATTTTCAAAGATGAAAAGTATTTGCGAAAACTCTAGTATGCTTCTTTTCCTCCTTATCTAGTTTCGCTCTAACTCTGGGTTATCTTATCTAGTGTTGATTTGGAAAAGTTTTGATACCTCTTCTAGTCTTTGAAAACTTATGTGCCTTCTTGGCATGCCGTTTCTCAACCAGTTGACCTAGTGTTGAGTTCTCTAGAGTTGTGTGTGTTGTGAATTCCTTGTTTCCTTTTTTCTTGTTCATCTGAGAAATTCCTTTCTATCATGATCTCTCTATCTTTCGGACCCGCAATATTATATTGTTGGATCTGTAGTGTTCTGTTCTAGGCTTCGAGGTTTCCTTTCGTCTCGAGTGCCTCCTTCTTGTTGTTTGGGTACTTCAGAAGGTGTTCCTTCTTTTAGAAGCTACCTCGTGATTACTACCTTGTAGTGTATGTTATGTCACTCAAGTAGTAGTTACTCTTTTATTTGGGTTTTAACCCTTGGACTTGAACCAAAGATCCCCGATTGTGCTGGATTCTGATGTTGTGAATCTTGTACATGAAGCTGACCTTTAACCCAAGATCCACTCCTTTGACCCCTGTCGTTAATGTTCAAACATTACCTTGGGATGGCTGGTACTACCATTCCAGCCTTCAAACTTGTGGTTTTTGTCACAATTGAATTGTGACAATTAAGGACTCCCCCTACCACTAGCTATGGCAGATGTTCTCTAATGGAATCAAATAAATCACGACAAGAGTACTCCTCAGGAGTCTCACATTTATACTCGTGACTCTGCCACACCTTACCCCTTCTATGCATTGGTTTTCGGAAGGTTGTTAACTTATGCATCCACATCTTGGGATTCCATCCTGAGCATGCTCTTTTCCCCTTGTTGTTTTCCGATCTTTGTTTACCAGTTGGTAGCCAAGTAGTAAATTTGCATTGGTGTCTTCCGATGCAAGATAATCTTGTGGTCCGTTAAGACAAACCATTCCGGGATGTTTAGGAGAAACAAACTCCAGTACCTCGTCATATCTAGGACCAGGTCAAAGTGTTGTAATCCGCAGATCAAGAGGCATTGATTGTCTTCCATCTGTTCTATCTTAAAGTATCACACTCTTCTATACTAAGAGGTCATGTTAAGTTTCATGACCCCTTAATGAAGTTATGCTCTTACACATATTTACCCACACTTCCTCGAGCTTTTGTGCTCGTGAGTGATGCGTGTGCATAATAATGTGGCTATCTGAGATTCTTAAACAATTTTCATTGTTTTGGACTCAAAGGACATTTGAGTCATACTTAGCGTGATTGGTCAACCCTATCACTAAGCAAAGTTTGATTGTGTTACCAAGTCCGCTATTCTGGTACACTCTCTTCGGTCAAAGAGTTAGGCTCATGCCGAAGCTCCGAGACTATGTCTTCTTGCCTTACCAAGCAAGTTTCCTCTTGAACTAAGTGACATAACGGTGATTCGTGATATTCTGGATGCCTTTCTAGAAGTATCCCATGTTGCCACATGACCGTGTTGTCAAGTTCTTGAGCAAGCAAGTTCTCTGAATTTCTCTTTTCTCCAAGGATCTGTACTGGATACCTCTAAACTAGTTGGTTGAGCTTAAACAACAACTTGGAGAGTTGTAAGACAAAAGTTCTATCCAACTCAGTTCCTTCTAAAAGGGATGTCTAGTTTTGTTCGTGTTGAAGAAAGATAGTATTTCCTATGTGGATATATTTTTTCCCCACCTTTGATTTGATTTGGGTTATCGTCGAATTGAACTTAGTTCCAAGGACTATCTTGATGATGTTTCTTCTTGTGATGTTTCACTTGGGTACATCTTCATGCCCTTTGGTCTGACCAGTATTTCTGTCTTGTTCACGCAACATATGAGTCCATCTTCTTGGAGTGTCTCGATAAGTTTGTTGTTGAGCCCATCGATGACATCCTTATCTTCTCCATGTTAGATTTGATTCATATGGAACATTTGGCATTAATGTTGGAAACTTTCGAGAACCTTCTTCGGGTCATTTCGAAGTATGAGTTATGGATGTTAGAAGTGACCTTCTCTGGTTCACGTGCAAATGATGAAAGATGTCGCCGTGGATTCGAGTAGAGTTAGCTCTGTTTCCTAAGGATACATGTGTATTTTATTGTCAGTACCTTAAGTGTGTGCAGTTGTCTTCCGACAAATTGCTAAATACATGGGTCTAGCAATCTAGCTCGTATTTTGGAGCTCGACACTGTAGCCCATATCTTGAGAATCTAGTAACTTTACCTTTGTGGTAAATGTTGCAAATTTTCTATTCGGACATGCTGAGTCTGAATTATCATTTCACTTAACCAAAGCTGAATCTCAAGAAGCAATGATGGTTGGTGCTCCTCAAGGTTTTGACATAGGTCTCTTTGTAAATCTGGCAGGATCGATGTAATGGTTGACACACCTAGCCGGAAAGACCTATTGGCATGTCCTCTTGAATCAGCAATATCAACCACTCTTCATGAGACTTCTTCTATAATTCATTATAGGAGTTGTGCTTATGGTTTCCTTGGTCTCCGAAGTCTAACCTTTACTTGGTGTTCGATTTCTCGAACATCAAGGAGAACATTTAAAGTAGTGTTGCTAAATGCCTCTCGGTCAATCCTCCAGACCCTTTATGTTGGCAAGCGTCTTGTTGTGCCAAGTAATTGAAGTCTGAGAATGAAGTTTCTTTCTTCTCGTGTTATCAGGAATCTTCTTAACTATTCATCTTAGTGGTGCAAAGTGATACCACAATCTTTGGCAAAGATTCTGGTATACCTGGATGAATAAAGAGTTTCCTTCGTTCTCTCAAACATGATTGAAGAGTGGCTATGATCTTGATAATCAATAGTTTCTCTTGTTACATGTTCCTTGACTCTTGTGAGTCCTCTCCACCAAAACACATTTCTGTCTTGGCTTTCTGTTGAATGAAAGAGTGAACCTTCTGTGTCAAAAGTAGTTCAACAGCTTGGTTTTGTTGATCCACATCTCCGCAACCTGATATCTCTACTTAAGTCATCTAGTAGAGGTTCATATCGAAGTCTGTGGTTATGTTCCTTCTGTTGTAAGCCTTCCTCTTCAGAATATTAAACCCCTCCGAGTTCCATGGTCTCAATCCTTATGAATACCAGTTATCTAACAACTTGAAACCTTCTCCTCTTGTTCTTCTGTTACCTTGTTGTGTTTCATGTTTATCAGCTCAGAGTTGTTTCTGAACAATCTATCCATGAGTTGACCATGAGATACTCTGTGTGATGTTTAGTGTGTTCCCTCTTATCCTTAGAAATGGCCCTGTTTCTTTCTCTGTCTGTCTCTTTTCCTACCTTTGGAATGTCGGGTCGAGATTCTCGTAAGGGGGATAGAGTTGTAACACCCCAGTTTTAGCTAATGTATAATTAGGGTTTGTTTGTGCATCATGAGCACCATGTTTTAAATTGTGCATTAAAGCAAAACAAATCAAACCCTAAAACTCTATTTTCCCCTCTCTTTGAAATGCATTCAAAAGGTTTTGTAATTTAAAAAGTGCCAAAATATTGGACCCCGAATGGACTAAAAGGGCCCACACTATTTCATATACTTTAAAAGCCTCTAGTATTTTTGAATGATTCAAAAACAGAAAGAAATTTGAAATTACAAAATAGAAATCAAAAGTAGAAAATGGAAAAGTTTCTGCAATAAAAAAATGAGCAACAGCCGCAGCCACTCCTCTTCCCTCTTCGCAACCTTTGTGGCCCACCCTGCCCAAAGCGGCCCACTCAGGCCGTACTCCTTCGACGTCGTCTGCCGTCTTCGCTGATGGCGAGTAGCTCGCTGTCGGTGCTCCCGCCGTCCGCGCGCGCAGTGATTTGCACCGCCGTTGTTCTGCATCCGCGCGAGGATAAGGAGGCCACCCTGCTACGTCTTCCTTCCCCCTATCCACTTTCCCCTCCCTCCCTTGCTTCCGTTAGTCCTCTCCTGAGCGAGCCCGAAACCCTAGCAGAGGTTGTCGCCCGTCGCCGTTGCTCCTGACCTCCCCTCGCTGTTCTGAGACAACCATCACGACCGCCATGCTCGACTTCGTCTTTCCCTCCAAACTTGCTAGCCAGGGAGCCCCCTAATCGCTGGATTTGAGCCGTCTTCCCGAGCGCCGGCCACCGTCTCCGTCGATGATTCTGACGCCCTCCGACCTTGCCTAGCCTCCTCGAGCCTTCCTATGCACTCTCGATGAGCCCACGGTCCGGAAGGACCTCTCCTCTACCTCCATTTCTCTCTGAATCGCCACACCACCGTGCACTGCCACTTGCCGTCGTCATGGAAGTCGCTCCGGTGACCATATCATGGCGGCGCCGCCCCAGTTAGGCTCCCCGCAGAGTGCTGCGTCGAACCCGCCCCTCTGCGCTAACCTGCATGCCTTCCTCCGCCGTCCCGCACCGCTGTCTGGCCCATTGGCCAGCGAGCCGACGTGGAGCCCGTGTGGCGTCCACGTGGTGCCTGCGTGGCCAGGTCCCACCCGTCAGCCACTCTGGCTAGACCAAGCCACGGTAAAGAAAGCCCTGACCCCATTTCGCGTGTGTGCCTGCTGAGGTGGCCCTGGGGCCCCTCTGTCTGTGACCGTGGCTAGCCCAGCCTGAGTGTAAAAAGTATTTCCAATTTTATTTGATTTAAGAAAACGTTTAATAATTTGAGGAATTGTTTTAAATGTTGTAAATTTAATAACTTATTAATTATAGGTCAGAAAAATATGTATAATATACCAAAATGTTCAAAAGATGAAACCTAGCTATCTAAGCTATAATCATGCATTGTTCACAACTTAAATGACAAGTTTAATTAGAACACCCTAGTAACCCTAATAGGTGATTCCGGAGTTTCCCGAGTTAGGGTTTGTGCCCCTCGGCACCCCGATTAAGTAGTCGAGCATGCTTTAGGGTTTCAATTCAATACAATTTAACTTGTCATATCATCATCCTTGATTGAGCATTGCATCGATGCCATGTGTTGATTGTTTCCTTCTCTTTTTGGTATTTGGTTCTTTTCGGTAGAATACGATGTCGAGATCGAGATCGAAGACCGAGATCAAGACCATCGAAGATCGACGAACAATACTTGACCAACTCTAACCAAGTCAAGCTCAAGGCTTCCGAATATCTATTTATCTGCTATCAACTGGCAAAGGCAAGCATAGCCCCACCATGATATAATCCTACGATTTCGAAAGCATTTCAATTCCTGCCATGATGCATACGATTCTACTGTGGTCTTTTATCAATAGATAGAGTATCCTATCTATTGCATACTCCCTTTGAGCTTATATTACCTGATCCACTGCTCCTAGCATAACTAGGTTTGGCTTGTGTGCACTGCTAGAGCTTATATATGTGTCCTGCTTATCCATGCTCAGCTGTTGAGTCTGGTTCATCCAGATGATGTATTAGATGCAGAGAATCTAGTATGACAGGAGAACGTGATAAGATGATATCTGAGGTGATATAAATTAAACATGCTAAGGCTTGTATGGGAGGCCACGGTGGGATGTGGTTTTCCTAGTCCCATGCTCGCCACCACTAGGAACTGAGTTCTTGCCTTTGGAACCAAGACGAGCGTACAACCACACGGGGCCTGGACAACCTCATGACTAACTAACTTGCCTAGTAGATTCCATTATTCACATAGTTCGGGCGTTCCATTCGACATATGCATAGAAAATCTTTTGAAAGATTTGCCGGGTGAAGTTGGTGCATTCATAACAGGTAGGGAAGCGTGGACCGAGTTGCTTGGGGTTGATGGCGCCCCTGGTAAACCAACCTCGCCTCACATCTTTAAGTACCGGCTTCGATATTTGACCTATTACGGCGGAATCATACTTATTGCGTGACACATGGTCTCGGTGAAAGCAAGGTAAAGGTTGTGGTCAACCAGTCTTTGTCGGCCTTCCAAGGAAGAGGGCTAATGATCTGGCATTAAGAATCGGTTGGTACGTGTGGGTAAAGTTGTACACCCCTGCAGGGTAATAATCTTTTTGAAAATCTGTATTCACGGTTATGAACGCTTGGCGACTAGATTCTAAGATCATAGAGAACTATAACCTAACCATAAAACTTGGTAGATCAACGTGTGATTAAGGATGCTTCCTCATGGGTACGAGGGGGTGATCCTAGTTGGTAGATGATGATGATTGGTCGATATCAAAAGATGATGATCAATATTTTGGAGACGTTGCTCTCTTATCCCCTTTTAAAATACTCTGAATAGACGAGCTTCTTCTCTCCCTCTAGTTTTATAAACAAAAATGGCTTTATGCAAAACAACTACACCAGCCATAAGTCTTGCGGAGTACACCCTGTACTCACCCTTGCTTTGTTGATACTTTTGGCAGAGTAAGTGTTCCCTGAAGATCAGTTTGGTACTACATCGACATCGACGAGTAGCTTGGGGTTCCCGGCCGGCAGCCTGGAATCTATGGGCTGGGACGTCATCATTATGCTTCAGGCCTCTTAGGCCATTTGTTAAGCTTGCTATACTTAATAGCATAATTTGCCTTCCGTTGTTTGATGTTTGTGGTCAGTGACCTCTCCTTGTAATAATTTGGTTCTCTGCTCAGTTATGAGCTTGCTGTAATAAATTTTGTGTCGTAGGGTCACTGCTGTGTTACCGATTCTTCACTGGATATTCTCGAGCTCAAGGTTAAGCTTATATCAGACGGAAGTCTAGGATTTGTTTAGCCCTGATCCCGGGGGTGTCACATCCTTCCAGTCAGACAGGACAACATGAGATAACCCAAACTGGGTCATGACACAATGTGGCTAGTGATGCTCAACCGCCCACATGCATATCATGGATCAATGCATTAGCCAGAGACGTGCTTCTTCCATGCACTTCGGGTTAAGCAAATAGTTGTCCAGGACACCAAAGTTCCTCCTTGAACCGTATGGCTCCCATGTCACCTGCAACATACCACACCCATGTCAAGTTCAAAATTATACATTCAAAACATAGAATTGACCACACCCTTGGGGTACCTCATTGGTGTACCTCATGTACGCTGCCATAGTGTCGCCTAGGGGTTCGGGGACCACTCCCCACTTGTAAGCCCATGTGGGGAGCCGCAGATGGTTGTTGTCATCTACATATGCGTCATAACGCAACAATCTTGGTCGTCCAACTAGGAAGTGTTCCCATCTCCACACCGACAGAAGGAGCAAACAACCACCAATGCATGCGTCGGCCCAGCTCCTAAGACAAGCATCATCCAACAGCACATGAAGTGAAACACGGTTTAGCAATAACAATATTTTTGAGGTCATGTAGAGATATACAACATTGAAAATAAAGTCATTACCTAACGGTACAACTAGGCCAACGCCGCCAAACCCTAACACAACTTTGAGCAAAAAATGGTTAGCACCTTAAGCCAATGCCACTAAGCACGATCCCCACTACTGTTAGGAAAGATAATCCTCGTGATGATGTACCATGCATACGCACGAGTGTACAACATAATCATCTTGTCGTCAGCGTCCTTAGGGCTGGTCTTGAAATTCTATATGATCCAAATGAAAGTATCCCCGACAACGGCCCTCAATCTTTCCCCTTCTTTTTTATAGCCTCAGGTGGATCCTTCCTAATAAGACTGACCATCTTCTCATGCCACCCTTCTGAATATGTGCTAATACACATAGGCTTTCCCTCAATTGGGAGTGCCAGGATCATCGACATGTCCTGCAAAGTCACCGTAATCTCACCAGTCCTAAGGTGAAAAGTGTGTGTATCTGACCTCCACCGGTCAACAAGCGTGGTGATCGCAGCAGGGTTCAGGTTCGGTGTCGACCGAGTGACCATGTGAAAAAAGGGGAGGGGTCCTAGCTTCTCAATGTATGGAGTGTACTACTCATCGTAAGGCATCTTGTTGGACGGGGCCTCGTGATACCTAATTTGAAGGGGTAGAAGCTCCCGCAAACATACAATGGCCAATGTTACATTTCCATCTCAACATACCAAAATAAAATGAACTAGCATGTGGGTTTTAGTAACTCTCTCTTCTCGGACAACTTATAGGCATGACGTTGAACATCATGGTGAGGATTGGGAAGTTCCATCCTACATATTCAAAACAATAGAAACAATATGAACAATTATTCTCACATGAACAAAAATTCCATCTTACTCTACCAATATTTCTAACTTTACAAATATGACATCCTACTCTACCTATAATTTCCACACTAACAAATATTTTAAACTAACAGCTACCATAAGTAAAGATAAATTGCAATTATGAACAAAACACCTAACATATACTATTGGGTTTCTGTAGCATCCCATCTGTCTAACATATGTAATGCTAGATGAATAATAAAATGCTACTTCATACATATCATTCATTGCATCATCATTATATCATGCTCATGTCACCAGGCCACCTTGCATTTGAGCATCATATAAAAACCTCTCTATTTGGTTATTATCCCATATGCATTATATATTGTATCACTTGTATTTTCTGCTTGATATATTGTATTTTCTTCTTGATAAATCGATTCATGCCCAAGTAGAGTTGTGTGCATATATCTTACCATTCCACCACATTTCTTTGTCACCACCTTATAATTCCACCATCCAAGCTATATTTGAGCACTTGAAATTCTTTTGGCATTTGTCTAGCTCATATGTGATAAGATGGATCCAATTCTAAATCTACATGCTCCCATATATGTTATCTATTGTTTTCCCAATATTAAGCATGTAGAGCCTCATGGCTACCTTTGCATGCCATGGGAGTAGAAATGATTCATTTAATCTTCGATATGTTTTTATTCAATGTATGCCCATGTATGGTGCCATATTTGGCTACAAGTTGATGTAGTGGAAAACACACACTATCATGGTCATTTGGGCTCCATATGTGTGCATAGGTTAAATATTCTCATATGTTTAGCAAGCTTCCTTTCTTGGCCATGGTTTGTTTAATTTTGAATGCATGCATGGATGTATAAATTCCATATGAATTATATTTATTTTCACAAATATAAAGGTGGCATTTATACCACATGCATGGACCATGCAAGCCTCCATCAACCTTCCTTTATTTGATTTCTTTTGAATTGGAGATGAGCTTGCTTTGTATGAATCCAAACAAGCGAACCATTCAAACAAGCTTAAATCTTTCATCCAACCTTTCAACCATCCTTTTGTTGTTTGATTTGGTCTTGGTGTTCTCTTGGGGATATTTATAAGCTTGATTCAATTCAACCAAAATCAAACCATCTATCTCTCAAGATTAGCTTGTTTTCACAAACTAAAGCAATCATGAGACATCCACCTTCCCTCCATCTATTTTGGTCCTGCGTTTTTCTCAAGTGTTTTACAAACAACAGCTGAATTAAAATTCAAAACAAATAATCAAAACAAATTGAAACGAAAATTCTAAATAAAAAGAATGGGGAAGTATCAAACCTGGCAGCAGCCCTCTAGCTCTCCTGGCCCAGCGCAGTAGCCATAGCAGCCCACCACCACCCCGGCTTTGTTCTCTCCCTCGGCCGGCCCATTTCCGTCCCCGCGAGCGTACCGCTTCGTGACAGAGATATGGAACCGTCGCCATGTTAATCTTCCCTGACTTTCCCCTCTCTCTAAGGCCGCAAACGGAAAGCGTTGCATGGTAGGTCGCCGTCTCCCTCCGTCGACTGTGACATCAGCACGCGCCGCACGTGAGCGCATCCTTCTTATCCCCTTCGAGGCACAACAGAACCCTAATCCCCCTCTCCTCCCTTCCTCCCATGAGCGTCGCGTCGCTTCCGCAGGTAGGTGATGTCGCTGCTACTATGAGCTTGCCCTGGCCTTGGAAGAACTCCGGCGTGACCGCCTCGCCACCGTGGAGCTTATAGTACCAACCGTTTGTCCCGGATCGACCTGTACCCGGTGATTGGATTCGTCATCTGTTCTAGCTGCCGCTGTTTCCATCAAATTCCGGTCTCCACGCTCCCTCTCCTCCTCGCTGGCAACACCGTCGAGTTCCTGGTGAGTAGGGTGACCTTTCTGGCCCGTCCTAGCTCTAGTTTTTCGTGGTGTCCAGTGTTTGCCCTTTGACCGTGCGATCATCCCCGTAGCTCTTCTCCGACGAGCCCCTCCGGTGTCCCCTAGTCTAGCGCCACCCGTTATTGGTTCCTCTCAGCTTCGTCGTCTCGCCTGCACCTTCCCCAGCCACAGCAGAACCCTGGGTGAGCTCTCCCACTCGATTGTCCGCGCATCTGTCCGCGCGCGCAAGCTATGCATCGCCATGTCAGTCTTCAGTATCAATGCGCTGCCCCTCTGTTCGTTGACAATTGCCAGAGCGCACAGTTCGTTTTTGGCGACACCCTCTGGACCAAAACGGTAACCGTAGGATCCCTCTTCGTGTTTTGTTTTTGCACCATGGTGTTTTGCCCAGCCGATGCGTCGCCAATCTCGCCCGAAAGCCGTCAGATACGCAGCGTCGCATCTCTGAAGCTGCAAGCTTTGCTTCAGTTTTGTCAGGGTGCAGCGCATGTGCTTTTGCAATTCGTCCCCTGGCTTTCACACACTCAAACCGCACCCCAGCCTAGCTTGTGCTTTTTATCAAAAGGCACCCCATCTTCTTGAAGCTCAACCCACGGTACCCCTCATTCTACGTGGCAACGCTCTGCCATCCGCGCACGTGTGTGGCCCCATTCCGATTTTGTCCCCACCTGTTAACCTCTCAGGGTAGAAATGCCTCATGTAATAAAAGTCTGCTCCGTTTCTAAATTCGAATTCAAAACTGAATTAATAATCTTTTTAAATTTCAAACATTTATAACTTTCAAATAATTTCGAATTTGAATACAAGTTTAATATGAAATGTGTTTAGTTTTTCAATACGAATTCAATTGTAAATTCAAATCTTTTCAAACTAGTCAAACAATTAACATTGACCACATTTAATATAAAATGATTTAGATATTGATTTAACTTTATAACTCCAAATATTATATATAATATATGTTTTTGAATCAGAAAATGTGAGGATTATAAATATGCTATTTAAAATATAATTTGAGCAGAAAATTTCGAATTATTGAATACCATTTAAATGATATTTCTTAATAATTGCACAACTTTAATTCCGTGACTCCGAATTCGATAAATGATATGTCTAAAATGATCAGAGTGACAAGCTTGTTCCAACTATGCATTCCGTGATATCAATTGAAGCATGCATCATAGAAATATTACGCACCATCAAGGTTTATGCAAGCAAAACATGACTAAAAACTTAATAATTTTTTTTATTCTTGTACCCCACACCTCACCCATGCCATGTTATGTTATATCATGTAATTGTTCATCATTCCATTATGGCATACGTTGTTTGATTATTGCATGTGATTTATATGATTGTGAAATTTATTAATTTTGGCCCCTTGTGTGTTTGGTTTTTATTCAGATAGACGTGTAGCAAAGGAACTATCAGGAGCCTCAAGAGTATTATCCGGATCCCAACTATTTTGCAACTGAACTTCTAGGAAAGCAATTACACATGGTTGCACCATATATAGTACCTATTGCATTAGTCTTCTTCTTGCATCATAAACGCGTCACAACTTAAATTGAATCCCAAGCACTACATAGCCTTTACTTTTTAACCCCACCAAAGTTTGTTCCTCAATCCTATAAGCCATTATTACAGGAGCTGTTTGAGCCATGCAAGTTGTAGAACTGCATGTGTAGGATTTGTGGGTGTCTTTAAATAATGAGGTAACTAAACAACTGAATTGAGTAGTAATGAGATAACTAAAGAAAGAGGCACCGGTGGGCAATATTTGAGATCTGATTTTTATGCGCTCACTTGTTGACGAGGTTTAATCCCATCAATGCCCATTGTTATGAGCTTGGGTTTTAAAGAAGATGGGGATGCTGGAGATCGCGGAACGGTTAGCGAACAAGCAACACGGGGACACGAGGTTTACCCAGGTTTAGGCCCCCGGAGGGAAAACCCTACTCCTGCTTGTCTGCTCTTGATTACGGCGGAACCGAAAGTTATAGGGGTGCGCAGATGCAATCTGGCATGGATGTGTGTATGCGGTGGTATGAAGTGCCCTTCTCGTCGTGCCCTCCTAGCCTTTATATAGAGGTAGGTAGGTCCCGGGCATATACCGAGTCGGTTACAGGTTTTAGGGTTTACCCCTTTGAATATTCTATCTACTGTAGTCTTGTTCTCCAAGGATCCGAAGACGTCATGGGCTTGGGCCACCCGAAAATCTTCATGGGCCGCGCATATTCTTGTGGGCCTTCCTTGGAATGGACCAGGTATGCTAAGGTCGTGTACCCGTCGGGTATAACCATGTTAGTAGCCACCGAGTGTTCAGTTGAATCGTAGATTCGGCTGAGGACTCTTCAATCTTTCGGGTGTAGTTGTTTTTGTTCACCAAAGAATGGTTTTAGTGTGTAGGGATTGTTGATGCGTGTCCCTGACTCTCCCAACGGATCAGGGCCAGTTAACTATCTTAGGACAAAACAACACGATCTTCTTCAGATTCGAGTCCCTCGACTCAAAACCGGAACATATGCTGGTGTAATTCGACTCAGGCTGTTGAGGACTTACAGGAGTAGAGTTCCAGTGATTTTCAAATGATGTACCCAACGTGTCCGTCGGGATTTCCATCGCGCCTGCTGGCATGGATTTTTACTAGCAGAGCGCAGTCGTGTGCGTTGCCAGGCCATCAGATGGTATCTATAGGTCTTATCTTTGCGTCGCAGACATAGCATCCGAAATTTTATCACCGCAGAGGTGTTTCGGGTGGCCAAGGAGGATGCTTCTCATTTGGCGTTACCTGGGGAAGAGTTGCCAAAAAGTTTTTGCATACTGATCCGAAGGATCGTAGTCCCCGAGTGTCTGTTCGAGTCGTAGACTCGAGCAGAGACTTTAATTCAGTTTTTGTTGACTTTTAGGTCCGTAGGACACAAATTTTTCGGACGCTTGAATCCATCCTCCCTATGGGAGTAGCCCCCGAGTCCGTAGTGGAGTCGTAGACTTGACGTAGGACTCGAAGAATAGTTTAATGGTGTAGTACTTTGATCTTTTTCGGGTGCGCGGCCAGCGCTCCTGATAGGAGTAGCCCCCGAGTAGTTAGTCGAATCGTAGATTCGGGTGAGTACTTTTAGCTGTGTAGCCGAAGAATTGTAACCGTTGCTAGTATAGCCTTGATGACATCATTGCTGACGGTCGGTGACCTCAAGCGTCTGCGGCGCCAGAGATGATGTGACTGGACGAACACGGGTCCCACCTTCTGACTTTGAATTGACTGGTCACGCGCAACGTGGAGATAATTACGGCGTCGCCTCAATTTCCGTGCATAGTGGACGGCGTGTGAGCGACGGTTCGCTGCCGTGCTGACACGTGGACAGTTGGATCTTGATGTTGGCTCTAGCGCTTCCCGATCGACGGTCACCGTGCGTCTTCTTCGTCCTTATAATCATTGGGGAAAAGTTTTGATTGTTTTTCACCACAACCATTCTTGTTTCACTACTTCCATCTTCGTGAGTTTTTCTCGCCGCGCGCTGGAATTTCTTCGAACATTTCCATCTTTGTTTCTGCGTTCACATCGTTGCCGTCGCCGCACTGTGATGGGAAAGTCCAAGAAGGCCTCCATCACAGTTGGTACTAGTGTTGCTGCCGGCGGCAAGAAGGGTTCCGCCGCTACTCGTGTCACCGATAGTGGCTGGCAACGATCGGAGACGCGCGAGGGCGATCTCCGCAAGCTCCGTGAGCGGGGATGAACCCGTAGGATAGGGAGGCCGTTAGGATTCCCGGTGACGAGGTAATTCCCCGTCCTCCCACTGGGTTTCGGGTCATGTTCGTCGCTTTTGTCCTTCGGGGCCTTTCTTTCCCGATCCACGATTTTATCCGTGGATTGCTTTTCTTTTATGGCATCCAGCTCCATCATCTTTCGCCGAACTATATTCTTCATATTGCCTACTTCATCACCTTTTGCGAGTGCTGGCTCGGTGTTTATCCCATCAGTGGCCTCTTCCGTGAAGCTCTATTCCGTGAAGAGGCAATCTGGCTCCGATGGCGTTTATCCCATCAGCGGCTACATCATTTCCCTTAAATCCAACTTTCTCTTCTTCTCTTTATCTATGTTTGAGTCTATCCAGTACTGGCGGAGGAGATGGTTTTACCTCCGCGACTCCATAGTGGTCGGGCAGAACTTTGGCCTTGCTCCTTTCGATCCCTCCCAGAAAATCCAGCCGAAGAGGTCCTGGAAGAACCACATCTTGGATGGTGAGGTGGCGGAGATAGAGGAGCTTTATCATCGGGTGGAGGACCTCCAGGTGATTCCGGATAAAGAGGTGAATGGTGTGGATATCATCCGCACTTTCCTCAAACGTCGGGTGTAGCCGCTCCAGGCTAGGGCGCACCCGATGTTCCTTTATTCTGGCCGCAACGACCCGACTAGGGTTTCGACTAGAGAGCTCTCCAAGGGGGATGTGGACGGAATCCTCCGGACACTGCTGAAGTTTAAGGCTGATGAGAACATTCCGGGTAGCTCGCTGACATTTCCATTCAGGGCCTCTCGACCAGTGCCGCAGGTGTAGATCTGTGACGTGCGCGTAGCGCTTTTCTCGACTGCATCTCTTTGCAGTTCGTTTATTCTGAGAGTTTGTTTTCTTTTGTGCAGGAGTTCAAGGTGCCTGGAATGTCTCCTCCACTACCCGAACGTTTTCCAGATGCACCGGACAATGAGGTAGTGGACTCCATGTCTGAGCTTCCTTTAGCGCGGTCGCCAGCTGAAGAAACTTTTGGGTCGAGCGAGGAGCAGACTCGAAAGCGGACACGAAGCTCGAGCGAATCGTCGAATGCCTCGACTCCACCGACCACTAGGAATCCGTCATGCCTTGAGCATCACAGTAGGGGTCATGGTGGCTTTTCCTCTCCTATTTCGGTTGTGCCCGTGCGGGCTATGGCACCGCAGCCGTCGGCGAAGCGGAAGAAGGAAGAGAAGAAAGGCAAGTGGGCCTTGCCTGTCTTCAATTTGAGTGATATGGACTCATAAGTATCTGCAGTTGCTTTTTGCTCTCTTTCGATATTGCTTGCTTGTACTTGTCTGATGTTTTATTTTTTAGCCACTCCTCTGATGGATCCTTCGGAGATGGCGCTCGGGAGATGGTGGGGGAGTCAAAGGTTGATCCTCCTCCTCCTCAGACGGTGGACACCTCTGAGGGCGCTACTCCGAACCCTTCTCCGCAGGAGGCTCGGGTGGTTGTCCCCCAGAAGATTACAGCCGGACCTTCGGAGTCGCCGTCTGACAATGTAAGTGCTTTCGTTCTTGCCGCGGGGGGAGCCCCCGAGCATTTATCGGATGATCTGCTGATCATTTTTGTTTTGTGTCTCGGGGGGAGCCCCGAGCATCTGTCGGATGATCTGCTGATCATGCCTTTCTTTTTTGTACGTGCCTCGGCGGAGCCCCTGAGCACTTTTCGTGTGCGTGATTTGTTTTGCTCGTTTCCTTGCGCAGCCCCCAAGTCTTTTTCCTGACAAGTTTCATCTTCTCGCACCCTTTTGTTCAGGGTGTCAATCAGCTGGTGAAGCAGCATCTAGCATGGGAGGCCAGCCTTCAGCGGCTCCAAGGTTCGTGTGTTTTTATCTATCTTCTGCTTCTTCGGCTGCCTGCTTGCTGCTGAACCTCATGCTTGTTCTTTGTTGCATATGAGAACAACACTGCCCTCAGCGAGCTTGATGCTCTCAAAAAGAGCCTCGGGCGAGCGGAGAAAAAAGCTGAAGATGCCGTTGGCGCTAAGGAGCGCCTTGAGTAGGAACTAGCCGACGCGGCTGCGGCCAAGGAGCGCTTGCAGCAAGAGGCCACGGATCACGAGGAGCAGCTCGCCACCGCTGTGGCCTCGCGCGAGAAGGAGGTAGCCGACAAGCTGATGACCGCCACGAAGGCTATTTCGGGTGAGTAGTTTCGTCTATTCCTTTTAGGCTTCCTTGTCTTTCTAGCTTCATTTTGGTTTTCACTTTGCTTCTTCCGTTTATCTAGATGACGTGGGCATTGAGTTTGACCGTCGTGCCCTAGAGCACAGAAGTGCTCTGGATGACGCCACTGCGGCGGTCGAAGACCACTGCAGTACCGTGGTCGGCTCGCTTGCCAAGGCCAAGGTGGTTCTCGGGTGCTTCTACAAGGAGCTCGTCCCCAAGGGCGTGGCCCTCGAGGATGTCGAATTGTTGACGCTACCTTGTCACCGAGGCTGCGCGCATAAGCGCAAGCGTATGGGTATCGGCGCGTCCATGGGGCTGGCGATGGCCATGGCGTCTGGAGCGGAGTTGGATCTTCATCAGGTCACCTCCCAGATGCTGACAGCTGCCGACGGATCTGAGGTAGCCTTTGCCTTCTACGCTGCCCGTTGTAAATGCTATGGGCCCAAGCTGATTGACTTGCTGGCTGAGTATGCGGTGAGGCAGCAGGGGGAGGCCAAGAGCAGGCAATCTGGCTCCGAGGCTACTCAGGATGCAGCTTCTTAGGCCTTGTAATTGTAGGATAGCTTTTGTTTCTTTTGTTGTAATGTATCTATGAACACTCCTTGTGCCATGCAGTGGCTTTTGCTGTATATAATGAATCTCCGAGCTGTTTGCTTATTCGTGTGTTTGTTCATATCCTTGCCTTCTTTTCCTCTAGGGACCTTCGTGTGATGATCCCATTGATACTTCGCCTACGCCGCAGCTGCGACCATCCTTGGATGATGCGTCGCAGCTTGTGTTTCTTCGTGACCGCATCCGTAGTCTTGAGAAAGAGTTGCTTGGTGTTCGAGGCCACGCGGATGTTTGGAAGTCGAAGGCGGAGCGGGGCGCCGCCAGGGAGGAATATCTGATGGGGGAGTTGCGGTGTTTGGCCGAAAAGCTTCAATGTGAGTTTCCTCAAGCTGCTGCTCATTTTTCGGATGCGCCTGTTGTCTTGTCATCTTACTTTGCAGTTGTTGCAGGTGCTAACCTTGTTCCTAGGGAGGAAAAAGAGCGTGTTGCTGTTCGGATCAATTGCCTGACCAGCAGGTCATGGAGGCCGGCGGCTTTTTCTGGATGGACCGTGATCGTGCTATGGTTCTTACGACTGTGCAGGATCATGTTCACCAGGTGTCGCGGGTGCTGCGGCAAGCGAAGACTTTCTTGGCATCAATTCTGCACGTGATGTTTCCCCTGGATGAGGCACCATCAACTCTATGGGGCCTGCTGGCGAAGTTTCGGGATGTGCATCATGTCAGGGAGCTGGCGCGGCATCAGCTGGTTGATGGGGTGAAGGCTGCGCTTTCCCTCGTGCGGCTGCATCGCCCTGATGTAGATCTTGCTGCTGAGGCGGATGGGCCGCCTCTTCGGCCGGATGGTGGAATGTGGGACATGCGTCCACATTATGCGGTCAGAAGCAAGATGCTTAACAAATTGTAGATCTCTTTGAGCACCGTGCGCAGGTGATTCTTCAGAATAGGTAGGACCTATAAAAAGACAGATGTAAAATTTGTATGTATTCGAATGGGCGTGTTATGCCCTTTGCTATAAAGGTTGATTGTTGTTAGCACATGGTGCTTTGTTTGTATGCATGCCCTTTTCGTTAGCCTGACATGGTCAGCTACTTAGGTGTACACGCGTTATCCTCAGTCGAGGAAGTCATGAGGTGAGGGGAGCCCCGAGTGTGTTGTAACATGAAGAAAATGCGAATAATAGACAAATTTTTGGGGCAAGACACTTAGCTTTATTCATATCATAAGGAGGAGGTACATTGTTCGGCTGAGTAGTCTTGGCTGAATAGCCTTATTGAAAGTAAAAGGAGGGGAGGTAGCTAGGGGTAGAAGTGTCGTAGTTGGGCGATGTTCCATGGGTTGGAGTATGCTACTCCAGACTCCACGTGCTTGAGGCGATAGGTGCCACCTGGGATGACTTCGGTGACGAAGTAGGGTCCTTCCTAGGGCGACTCGAGTTTCTTCGGTCGCTCTTGCTTGAGTCGTAAGACTAGGTCTCCTTCGACGAAGGACCTTGGGCGCAGCCGACGGCTGTGGTAGTTGCGGAGGCTCTGTTGATAGACCGCTGATCAAGCCGCGGCTATGTCACGTGCCTCGTCGAGTGTGTCGACGGCGTCTTCAAGTGCGGCCGTCGATTCGGCTTCGCTATAGGCGATGACCTGTGGGGCCTTGTGGCGTACCTCTATAGGCAGCACGGCTTCGGCTCCGTGCACCATGAAGAAGGGCGTGCACGGCTTCGGCTCCGTACCAGTTGAGCTATTTGGCATCGTGCGCAAGCTCCAGAGGACGGAGGGTAGCTCTTGTGTCCAGGCTCCTGTGAGTCGCTGGAGTGGGCTCATTAGGCGCTTCTTGATGCCACCATCGACGAGGCCATTGGCCTTTTCGACCTGCCCGTTTGTTTGCGGGTGCGCCATGGAGGCGTATGTGATGTTGATTCTGAGGTCTTCACAGAAGTCCTAGAATTCCTTGGAGATGAAGTTCGACCCGTTATCGGTGATGATGCTGTGCGGCACGCCGAACCTGTAGACTATGGATTCGAAGAATTTTACGGTTGTTTTGCCCTTTTGGTTAGTAACAGGCATGGCCTTGATCCACTTGGTGAATTTGTCGACTGCGACCAGGAGGTAGACGTGGCCTCCTTTCGAGGACTTGGGCTGTTTGCCGATCATGTCGAGGCCCCATTGGGTGAAGGGCCAGGACAGGGGTATGGGCCTGAGCTCCGATCCTGGTGCGTGTGGTTTATCTGCGAACCTCGGGCACCCGTTGCACCTTCGGACAATATTCTTGGCGTCATTCATGGCCGTTGGCCAGTAGAACCCAGCTTGTAGAGCTTTGGCGACAAGGGCGCGGCTGCCCGCGTGATGGCCGCAGATGCCCTTGTGTATGTCTTGGAGGATGGTTTTGCCGTCACCGATGGTGACGCACCTTTGGAGTACACCCAAAATGATGCGCTTGTACAGCTCGCCATTGATGATGGTGAAGGTCTTGGACCGGCGAGATATGCGCCGGGCATCTGCTGGGCTGTCCGGAAGCTCCCCGTCTATCAGATATCGGAGGTATGGTTGTGTCCATGTTTCTTCGACTGCCATGACCTGCATCAGGTTGACCACTGCGACCTCTGTGTCAAGCTTTTCTGGTCCTTCCTGTCCTTCAGGTAGCGCAGCCCCCGAGTGTTCTTCTTCTTTGGGTGATCCCTTTGGGAATTTCCTTTTGATGGATGGCACGCAGATCTGTTCGAGGAACACACCTGGTGGCACCCGTGCGCAGGTGGAGCCGATGTTGGCAAGTCTGTCGGCTTCTTCGTTGCTTTCTCTCCCAACATGCCGAAGCTCGCAGCCGTCAAAGTCTCCTTCGAAAAGTAGAGTGCGCAGATGCATAATCATGTTGGCGCTGCGGCCGTGACTTGTTCATTGTCTGCTGGACGACGAGGTTCGAGTCGCCATAGATGACCAGGCGCGTTGTGCCGCAGATCTTGGCCATCCTCATGCCGTGGATGAGGGCCTCATACTCGGCCTCGTTGTTGGAAGCTCGAAATTTCATCTGGAGGACGTACTTCATCTTGTCGCCCTGCGGAGAGGTCAGTATGACCCCGGCTCCTTTTCTGGCCTCGCGCTTGGAGCCGTCTAAGTGCATCGTCCATGACTGTGTCATTTCCGGGGTGTCTAGCAGCTGCAGTTCCATCCAGTGGACGAGGAAGTCTGGAAGGACCTGAGACTTGATCGTGTGGCGCTTCTCATAGACGATGTCTAGAGGTGACAACTCGATGCCTTATAGGGCCACACGTCCTGTGGCCTCCGGGTTGTTCAGGATGCTGTTCAGGGGTGCTTCGTTGATGACCATCACCTGATGCTCCTGGAAGTAGTGGCTCAGCCGACGAGCCGTCATGAATACGCCGTAGGCGAGTTTCTGGTAGTGAGGGTACCTCTGCTTTGTCGGCGTCAATACCTCGCTAAGGTAGTAGATTGGGCGTTGGACCCCATGGGTCTTGCCATCTTCGGGTCTTTCGACCACAAGCACAGTGCTTACCACCTGGTGTGTAGCTGCTATGTATAGCATTAGAGGCTCGCATTCTTTTGGCGTGACCAAAACGGGCGAGGTGGAGAGCATCCGCTTTAGATCTTCCGAATGTGTCATCCACTTTGGGCGTCCACTCGAATTGTTTTGCCTTGTGTAGCAGCTGATAGAAAGGCAACGCTTTTTCGCCCATGCGGCTGAGGAATCTGCTCAACGCCGCGATTCGCCCAGCTAGCTGCTGGACGCCCTTGAGGTTCTTCGGCTTCTCCATGGCCATTATGGCCCGGATTTTCTTCGAGTTTGCTTCGGTCCCTCGCTGGGATATGAAGTAGCCTAGAAGTTTACCAGATGGGACGCTGAAGGTGCACTTTTCTGGGTTTAGCTTGATCTTGTATCGATCAAGGTTGTCGAACGTCTCGCGGAGATTGTCGATCAGTGTCTTGGCCTCCCTTGTTTTAATTACTATGTCGTCGACATAGACTTGGATGTTGCGGCTGATCTGGTCCTTTAGGCATGCCTGCATGCATCGTTGGTACGTGACGCCTGCGTTCTTCAGCCCGAAGGGCATTGTGTTGTAGCAGAATAATCCGAACGGCGTGATGAACGCCGTTTTCTCCTGATCTTCGACCTTCAGTCGAATCTGATTGTATCCTGAGTAGGCGTCGAGGAAGGAGAGATTCTCGCATCTTGCAGTCGAATCGATGATCTGATTGATCCGAGGGAGAGGGAAGTGATCCTTCGGGCAGTGCTTGTTCAGCGATGTGAAGTCCACGCACATCCGCAGGATGTCCGTGTCCTTTTTGGAGACCATCACGATGTTGGTGAGCCACTCGCTTTCCTTGATCTCCCAGATGAAGTTTGCGTCGAGTAGTCTGTAGACTTTGACTCCAATGGCTTCAGCCCGTGGTTTGGACAGTCGTCGGATGGACTGTTTAACGGGCTTGGCATCTGGAAACACGTTAAGTGCGTGCTCAGCGAATTCCCTAGGAACTCCTGGCATGTCCGCAGGACACCAGGCGAAGATTTCCTAGCGCTCACGAAGGAATTCGACGAGCGCGCTTTCCTATGTGATGGGGATATGCCTACCGGGGTATACCCAGCAGGACGTTTCCTACTGGCCCAGGCGCCAGCGAGTGGGCCTGCAGGACGGCGACTGGATCAAGATCTGGCGTGGACTTAAGCGACTAGAAGCTGAAGGTCCAGAAGCGTAGATAGGCCCAGTCGGATTAGGTTAAAGGATCGCTTAAACCTTAACTGATTCGGTTGAGATCTGTAAACCCTAGGGAGGTGAGTCTATATAAACCTCCCTAGAGGACGCATAGAGGATACGTTCCATCATACACCCAAGCGACTCGTCGCCTAGCCGTCGAGTTCGCCCCATTGTACTCTCACCATAATACAACCTAGCAGGAGTAGGCCTTTACCCTCCAGGGGGGCGAACCTGGGTAAACCCTTGTGTCTCAGCCGTCATCTCGCACCGCAGATGGCTGGCCGCCCTTGCCCCATGTTCTACTACTCGCTACCGATTGTAGCATCTGCCGTGGTCATTCCCATGACAGTGGCGCCCACCGTGGGGACTGGCGGTCAGGCCGGTGTTCTGTGGCGAGATCCAATTTGCCCATCAATGAGACGATCACCACCGGCCGCATGATCGCGCTCGGTGAGATGCTCCAGATCTTGCCGAGCAGCTACGTCCCGGCGGCTCGACCCGTCACGCATAGCATGATCCTGCTGGTCGGCATGATCAGCCTCTTCTTCGGCCTCACCGACGTCATCGTCTCGGAGGACTCGGCTCGCATCCGCGAGTCGCCGCCACGCGACCGGCTGTGTGAGAGCCAGGTTCGCACGATCCATCTCCTCGCCTCCGAGTACGACTCGGCCCACAGCAACGTGGCCGAAACCACCGCGGCCGCGGAAGACGCGACCCTCAACGACGACGGCGATTCGGCGACCCCGGCGTCACTCGCCGGGTCCATTGTCGCCGCGTCACCCGCGGGCTCCATCACCCAGGTCTCCAACAACCGAGACTTCGAGGATCCCTCTATCCTTGGGATCTTTGACTTCGACTCCAGGTCAGAGAACTCTGCCGACCTCCGCGACGGAACCGGCCGCCATGCCGCGACCTACATGGCGACTAGCGCCGACCCGCCGGAAGATCCATTCTCCACGCCGATCCCTCCCCATGCAACG
Organism: Avena insularis; assembly: GCA_023614405.1. Taxonomy (NCBI): domain Eukaryota; kingdom Viridiplantae; phylum Streptophyta; class Magnoliopsida; order Poales; family Poaceae; genus Avena; species Avena insularis. Next base: position 262,993,332 of record CM042695.1, read on the forward strand.
GCAACGGAGGTTGAGGAACTCCGCCTGAAGCTGGCGGAAGCAGTCCGCAAGGAACAAGCCGAGCGCGAAAAATTTCGCCTCGAGAAGGTGACAGCGCAGGAGCTGTCGCGCTACCACCAGCTCCGAATCAGGTCGCGCCTGAACCCCACTATCCAGGGGCGCGCCCTGAATTTCGACGACGAGAACGACCCGGCCCGCGCGGCCGAGCGCGCGATCTGGGAGAACACGCCACCAGGAGGAAGCACTTGGCCCCTACCAGGATCAACGGCCAATGGCGCCCCGCCACCACCCAACCGCGCACCCCCCAGGGACCATCCGAGGATCGTGGTCTCCTCACGGGAGCGAGACGCGAACGGCCTACCGCTGTTCTCCACCCCTATGGACAAGCTCGTCGCGGGCCGAGCAACAGTCGACAACATCGCAGCCACTGGTGAAGGCGCCCTGCAGATCCAGTACGCCAAGGCCCTGCTCGCAAAAGCGGTCGAGCAACAAAACGCATGCGTCGACTCACGGGGTCGGATGTACTCGCGTTCATCGGGCAGCAGAGCGGCCTCAATCGGCCGCCCCATGGCGGCAAACACCCTCAACTGCCCGCCACCCGAACCACTACAGCTCCAACACCGACCCGCGAACACGGCACTCTCCACCAACGACCCCCGGCCGGCGACCAACTTCGTCGCCGCCAACGGTCATCCCGTCGACCCCCACACCCACATCATCAACAACTAGAGCTGGCGCGCACGCCAGCCCGACGACCTAAGGCATACCCTCACCAACCGCCACGGCGGTGAGCCGAGGGGGTCGCTAAGCTGACTCGGGCCCTGGTGCTTCGGACCGATTATCCGAGGCGAATGATACCCGACGAACTTCAAAGCGCCGAAGGAAATAGAGAAGTATGACCCCTCGTACGATCCCTCCATGTGGCTGGATACCTACCTCATGGCGATGGGGATCGCCGGCCACACCGATCTACTAGCCGCCCGCTACCTTCCCCTGATGATGGAGGGGGTGTGCAGGCAGTGGATTAACACTCTTCCCGCAGATAGCATCGACCCCTGGGAAGAGATGCGCGACGCCTTCGTCAGGAACTTCGAGGGTTCATACACCCGCGCCACCACCATCGAGGACCTGGAACGATGCGTCCAGGGTCCAACGGTGGCAAGACCTGTGGTACAACGCGGTCGGCATCCACCCAGACACCGCGAACCACTGCTTCAAGACCTCGTGCCGCTACGAGCCCCTGGTCGCCAAGCTCAAACGAGCGTACCACACACTCGACAACATACCGGATCTCCTGGAGATCGCAAAAAGGTACGTGGAGGAAGACCCAAACCAAGAAACTGACGACGAGTCGGGGGGACAACGCCGCACGAGCGGCCATGACAACGGGAGACGACCCGATCTACGCTACAACAACACTCGCCTCACCGGCAAGCGCCGCAGTGATGGGCGAGTCGACTTCGTCGCCAACGCTGGGTACGCGCAGCGCGAGCCCAAGAGCTTCCGCCGCGACGGGGGACAACGCCGCGACGGTAGCAACGACAAGGAGAAGCCGAGGTTCGACCCAGCGGGCCTTCTTAACCAACCTTGTGTATTTCACAGCAGGGAAGGAAAGCCCGCTACGCACACGACCGTCGACTGCCACTCTCTTAAGGAGATCGAGAAGGCACGGCACACGCGGGAAGACCTCGACAACAACCCGCCACACGGCGGAAAATTCGGTAGCATCGCCGGCTCGCTCCACACCTTCACAGGCTTCAACACGAAGTGCGAGAAGAAGGTCATCGCCCGTGCCGTCGCCGTCAACGCGGTGGCCCAGGTGGACATCTCCCAGTTCCTAAACTGGTCTGAGCAACCAATCACTTGGAGCCGCCAGGACCACTCGCCACGGATCGAGTACCTAGGCCGAGTCGCCCTGGTGGTCAAGCCCAAGGTCGGAGACTACTGGCTCCCCAAGACATTGATGGACGGCGGCAGCTCCATCAACATCCTATACCTGGACACCTTCAGGCGACTGCGGCTCCCGCAGTCGATGATCGAGACGACCTACACCATGTTCCACGGCATCGTCCCCGGTCGGAAGGCGTACCCGATCGGCAAGCTGACGATGCCAGTCACCTTCGGCACACCGGCAAACTTCCACACTAAGCGGATCGTCTTCGAACTGGTGCCCTTCGACAGCCCCTACCACTGCGTCCTGGGGCGCCAGGCGTTCGCCAAGTTCATGGCAGCGCCCCACTACGCGTACAACGTGATGAAGCTACCCGGGCCATGCGGCGTCATCACCATCCACGGTGACCCCGACATGGCCGCCGAGTGCGAGGCCAAAGGAGCCAAACTCGCCGACGCCGTCATCGCAGCAGAGGCCAACTACGCTGACGAGCTCGCCAAGTACGCGAGTGGGGTCAACAACGACGACCCCACCATACTCAAGAAGCCCAACTCAGAGGGCGGCAACCCCTCAGCCTTCGAGGCAACGATGCATACCCGCACCGTTGAGCTTGTCCCAGGCGACTCCAGCCAGACGGTGACGATCGGGACGGGCATGAGCCCAGTATAGGAAGGCGCGCTCATCGAGTTCCTCCGTGAGAATAGGGACATCTTCGCATGGAAGCCATCTGACATGCCCGGTGTCCCTAGGGAACTCGCTGAGCACAAACTCAACACCGACCCAAAAGTGCGACCTGTCAAGCAGTCGCTGCGGCCCTTCAATGAAGAGCGTCGCCGAGCAATCGCCGAGGAGGTGCAGCGTCTACTCGCTGCAGGGTTCATCCGGCCAATAAAATACTCCAAGTGGCTGGCAAACCCAGTCTTGGTCGAGAAGAAAAACGGAACCTGGAGGATGTGTATCGATTACACAAACTTAAACAGTGCCTGCCCGAAGGAGCAATTCGTCCTCCCGCGGATTGACCAAATCATCAATTCCACCGGGGGCTCGGAGTCGCTGTGCTTCCTCGACGCCTACTCTGGGTACAACCAGATCATAATGGCCGTTGAGGACGAAGAGAAGATGGCGTTCATCATGCCATTCGGAGCCTTCTGCTACACTACCATGACCTTCGGCCTCAAGAACGTCGGGGCGACGTACCAGCGGTGCATGCAGGAGTGCCTTGTGAGCCAAACTGGACGCAATATCCACGTCTACATCGACGACGTGGTGGTGAAGTCCGCTCGCCAGAGCGACCTACTCGCTGACCTGGCGGAAACATTCGCCAACCTGCGGAAATACAAGATAAAGCTAAACACAGGCGAATGCACCTTCGGTGTACCAGCTGGGCAGCTACTGGGATACGTTATCTCCAAGCGCGGGATCGAGGCGAACCCCACCAAGATCGACACGATCGCTCAACTCGGAAAACCCGAGTGCCTGCGTGACGTCCAGAAGCTGGCCGGGCGAGTCGCGGCTCTCGGTCGCTTCATCCCCCGGTTGGGCGAAAACGCGATGCCCCTCTACCGACTGATGCGCAAGAACCCCACCTTCCAGTGGGACAAGGAGGCAGATAATGCGCTCCGCGACCTCAAGAAGGTGCTACTTGCAGCACTGCTACTCGCCGCCCCCGTCTACAAGGAACCCATGCTGGTCTACGTCGCGGCTTCCGAGCGCGTCGTCAGCGCCGTCATGGTCGTCGAATGACCAGAGAAAGGAAAGGAGCGCCTGGTGCAGCGACCAGTGTACTACATCAGCGAAGTCCTCACCGAATCGCGCCAGCGCTACCCGCAATACCAGAAACTGGTATACGCGGTCTTCCGAGCACATCGGCGACTGCCACACTACTTCCAGGAGCACCCAATAACGGTCGTCTCCTCAGCACCGTTGCAGGACATAATCCGCAACCTTGAGGCGACCGGGCGTCCACAACATCAAATACTAGTCGCGCAAGGCGATTAAGTCGCAGACTCTCGCGGACTTCATCGCCGACTGGGAGGAGGCCCAGCAGCCAGAAAAGCTGCCATAGCTCCATTACTGGAGCTTACACTTCGATGGCTCCAAGAACGCGGACGGTGCAGGAGCAGGGATCGTGTTAACTTCTTCGAAGGGCGAAAAGCTCCGCTACGTCCTCTGCCTCGACTTCAACCCCTACACCAACAACATGGCCGAGTACGAGGTGCTACTCCACAGCATGCGAGCTTCCAAGGAGATGAACGTCAACCGCCTGCGCTGCTACGGAGACTCCGACCTCGTCGTCGGGAAAGTCGCCGGCCCCTGCGACGCCGTCTCCCCCACCATGGTGGCATACCTCCAAGCAGTGGACAAGCTGGGTGGACACTTCGCAGGCTACTCCATCGAGTGGATTGACAGGCGGAAGAACGAGGAGGCCGACGCACTCTCTCGTATCGGCTCGGCTTGACTCGCACCACCCGCCGGCGTCTTCCTCGACACCATCACAAAGCCTTCCGTCTCTCCCCAAGGGAGATCGACATAGGAATCCCGCTGTAACCAGAGGCGGCCCTGGTCGCACTTATCGCCAAGCCAAACGACTGGACCGCGTCGTACACTTCCTACTTGGAAGGAGGCACCCTGCCAGCTGACGAAACGGACGCCCGAATGATAGCACGCCACTGCAAATCCTTCGTCATCATCAACGGCGAGCTCCACAAGCACAACATGACCGGCGTGCTCCAACGCTGCGTTCAACCCGCTGAAGGACGCAAAATCCTCCAAGACATTCACTCCGGCGACTGCGGCCACCACGCCGGCGCCCGCTCCCTGGTCGCAAAGGCTATGCGACACGGCTTCTACTGGCCCACCGCACACGCGGACGCTGTCAACATTGTCCAGCGATGCGTCGGATGCCAGAAATACGCCAACCAGACCCACGTGTCGAGCTCGGCGCTCAATACAATCCCCATCACCTGGTCGTTCGTCGTGTGGGGCATGGACATGGTAGGCCCTTTCAAGAAGGCCCCCTCCGGCTTCACCCACCTCCTGGTCGCAGTCGACAAATTCACAAAATGGGTGGAGGCCAAGCCAGTCCGCAAATGCCACCAAGTTCCTACGCAAGCTCATCTATCGCTACGGGTTCCCAAACAGCATCATCACGGACAACAGCACCAACTTCGCCAAAGGAGCCATGGCCGAGTTCTGCGAGGAACACCACATCCGACTCAACCTCGCCTCAGTCGCCCACCCGGAGTCCAACGGCCAGGCGGAACGCGCCAACCAGAGCATCCTCCATGGCCTGAAGCCACGGCTCCAAGTACCACTCGAGCGCACCGCCAGGTGCTGGGTGGAGGAGCTACCCTCTGTCATCTGGGGCATTCGCACCTCCGTCAACAGGTCGACAGGGTTTACACCCTTCTTCATGGTGTACGGCGCCGAGGCAGTCATGCCCACCGACCTCGAGCACGACTCACCAAGGGTGGTCAACTACACGGAGGATGCAAACGAACTCGCACGACAAGACGGAGTCGACCAGCTCGACGAAGCACGCGACCTAGCTCATTCCCGTACCGCCATCTACCAACAATGGCTCCACTGCTACCATAGCCGGCGAGTAAGGACTCGCACTTTCCAGGAAGGCGACCTGGTACTACGCCTCATCTAGGACAAGAAGGGCATGCACAAGCTCTCCCCCCCTTGGGAGGGACCATTCGCCATCGGGCGAGTCCTAGGCAATGAGGCCTACTACCTCACCGACGTTCGAGGAGACGGGAAACTCGACGTCAAGCGGCCGTGGAATGTAAACCTCCTAAGGAAGTTCTACTCCTAGAACTCCATACATGTACTCTCCCCCAGCTATGAAATAAAACAGATCGGTTATCGCAAATTGCGTCTACTCTCCATGTCTTGTGCCACTCGCACTCGTAATAACAGCGTTAAGCTATTCGCAGAAGTCAACCTCTGGTAAAGCGACCGTCACGGGCAAGTAGTGCGGTACAAGGGAACTGGGAGACCCCAGGCCTTGTAACGTCCACGAAAAATGCCAACCCAGAGCCCCATTTGAGTCGCCTAGCCCGACTGGCTTAACGAGCCAAGACAACTGCCCTCGCTCCTCACAGCGACCAAGGTCCTCCGCATCCTCAGCACACCGACTCGAACGGCCAATTACCACGCTCGTGGACTGACGTCCAGTCAAATACGAGAGGATAGGGAAAAACGCCCAGTATGAGAGCGTTTCCAGGACTCGCCATGCGACTGATCCTTCGGGTCAGGCAGGAGAGACGCGCTTACTCTAATGCGCTCAGTCCTCACCTACCTTGGAGTTGCGACTAGAACCACCAAGTACCACGCTCGGGGACTCGGCTAACCGACCTCGTTCGCGCACGGGAAAACGGTCAAGTAAAGAGCACCAACGGGAGTCGCCCAGCGACTGGCTCTCCGAGCTCTGGCGAGTCAACCTCAATCCATTAAAAATTCGCAAACACATAACAAATAAGGTAAACCCCATAAAAAGGGCGGATGCGCTCGGGGACTCGTCCAATTAACATTCAAAATCGTGAAACAAATGACAAAACAACACGAATTTCCATTATAGCAGAACAAAGTCGTTCCAAAATACAAGAAAAGTTCAATGGCTATTTTTTACTAACGCCCTAGGGCACAACGCTTCTACTCCACAGGTTTCGACGCCGACTCGCCGCCACCCCGTCGGTTGCGAATGAAGGGCACGTATGGGTTCGACGGGTATGTCGTCAACTCGCCCACCATCACCGCACGGAACGGCTGCTCGACTTTGAAGTCCAGATGCTTCGGTTCAGGATCGTTGGGGGCAAAAATCGTCTCTTGATAGGGGAGGAGGTCGCCCATCGCCCAAACACGATCGGAATACACCGCGGCCCGATCCGTCAACTTCAGCACCTCGGCAATCTCCACAGAGCCCGTGGACGAGGGGTAGCCGCTCGTCACATCATCGAGGTCGAAGTCCTCCGGGAAATGGGCAAGCCCAAGGATGAGCGTCGTCGCCGTCCCACGCCGGAAGGCCGACCGCGTCATGAATTCGACGACTGACAGAGCCTTCTCCAGGTAGCGCCATACCTCGACGAGGTCGCTGGGAATCACTTCCGTGGGCGATATCTCCTGAAGATATGCCCGAATGCAAGTCGCGGACAACGCGGCCGAGTCGACCAGAGTGGTCACACACTGCCGTGCGTCGTATGACTGCGCCTCCTCCGAGCTATCAATAATCCGGCCTGTGGACAGAAGCCGGCAGTGAGTACACCAACGACTCCACAACGCAGTTGTTGCAGGCAGAGGAAAGAGGAAGAAAGGTTTACCAATTAGCGGACGGCAGAGGCCCGTGATGAAGCTTTGAAGCGAGGAGAAGTCGTTCTGCAGCCCAACAATGAGTGCGTCAGACACTTTCTGCTCTTTAGCGGTAGACGTAACAGCAGCTTTCGCTCGCCCCTCCGCCGAGCTCGCCTCCGCCTTCGCCTCCTTGAGCTCACGCTCCAGATCAGCGATTCGCTTCTCGGCCGTACTCAAAGCAGATTGAGCCGCTGTCAGGTCACCCGCCGGGACAAGGCCCCGACAGACCTCCTCCACCTCGGCTACAATTGCTTGGAGTCCCTTGTTCGTCTCCTGGACGGCAACGAGTTCCTTCTCCATGCGACACTTTGCTGCAAGCCGATCGGCTGATTCACGCTGTAGGCCCTGCGCACAAACTAAACCGTCAACGACATTGAAAACCTCAAGTGCCCACCCGCTGAAATTCAGTGACTAGGCACTCGGGGACTGGACATTGAAAATACTAAGTGCCCACCTGCTGAAATTCAGCGACTAGGCACTCGGGGACTGGACATTGAAAATCCTAAGTGCCCACCCGCTGAAATTCAGCGACTAGGCACTCGGGGACTGGACATTGAAAATCCTAAGTGCCCACACGCTGAAGTTCAGCGACTAGGCATCGGAGACTGGACGCTACAAAAACATTAAGAATCCGACCACAGAAATTCAGTGGCCCGATCCTCGAGTACTGGACATACCTGGATGGCAGCGCCAAGCATGCCGTGAAGTTGCAGCGTGTCCACAGACGCAAGCACGACCAGAGTGTGGCCGTGACGCTGTTCGACCTTCGTCTCGGCGACCCCAGGTGTCCGGCTCATTGGCGCCGTGCCACTCGCTGCGGCCGCCTTGGCCATGAAGCGAGGGAAAGTCGCTGCGGACGCTGCGGCGCCACTAGGAGCCGGATCGGCCACTTCGGGCGAGGCAACAGCCTCCTTGGTCTTCGAGGCCACTTCCGCCATAGTCAGAGGTTCGCCCGGAGTAACCGCCATGTCATCAGAGACCGTGACGACGTCGTCGCCTTTCGCCCTCTTGGTACCGTCGACGGGAGCAGCGACTTCGTCAGTTTTCCTCTTCCGTGAGGGGTCCTCCTCGATGAAGACTGGCGGAACCTTAGCCACAGAGGGATGGCCAATCTTTTTGACACCAGTTCTTTGAAACAACGATAAGAATAATATTATTCGACTACACCGAAAGACAAGCAGATCAACAACACTTACTTGGCGACTAGTATGAACCGCAGACCGGTGCGGATGCTGGCCGGCCTTTCCAGCTCGGAACCCAACTTCCGACTGAGGCCCGTCTCGAACACACCATGTGCCCAAGACACAGAGGGCTTTTTTGAAGACGAGGCTGCGGAAGGAGCCTTCATGATGACAGCTGCGGGAGATCTCCTGGGAGGTGAAGCTGCTGCGGCTGGAGTAGCTCCCAACCCAGAGACCGGGGCGAATGGAGGTGGTACTGATGCCAGAGGCACCTCGTATAGGGGGTCGGGAACGTCCGGTGCCACAGTCGTGCGCGCCGCCTCGCCCTTAGCCGAGCTGGTGGCGTCAGAGCTGATCACAGATCGGGGCGGAGACGCTTGCTGTGTCGGCTTCGTCTTCTTCCTCGGTGGAGCCTTCACCTCTTTCTTCTTCTTCTTCTTCTTCGACGGCATGGCCTCGCGATGTGAGGTGTGCTCGGGAAGCTCGTCGTCATCATCATCGTGAGGTTTGAGGCTTTTACTCGCCTCAAGCTCGCGCTGATGTTGCCCGCGAGTCTTGCGAACTGTCGGGGCAGCGTCTTCCACGGGCTCGTCTTTGTCGTCATCACCCTCGTCGCTCCCGACGTCGCCTTTGGCTGGTGGCGACTCGCTCCCGTCCTGGACGGACAAGCTCAAGTTCTCGTCGTCTGCGGGTGGGAGCCACCCTTCCACCACTTGGAACAACTACAATAAGCATGAGACAACATCAGCACAACCGCGAATGCATCATCTGCGACTGCGAGTGGTAGCGAAATGGCGACTTACCGTCAGAGCTGGGCGCCTTGCAGTATATGGGGCGACCCCGGCCTTCGCGTCCAGGTACACCGCCTGGGTAATTTTCTTCAGGGCCAGGGTGTACTCGTCAAGATGCCATTCGGCGAAGGAGGAATTCGTTGGATCGTCCTTACCCATATATTCGTAAATGTAGTGGTCGCGGCAGGCCAAGGGCACGAGCCTCTGCCCGAACCAGCAGTTGTAGAGGTTAATGGTCTAGAGGCCCTTCTTCTTTAGACCGCGAATGGTTTGCATCATCTCGTCGACAACCATCCGCTGATCCAGCGGGAGCTTGCCGACCTGGAGCCGACGCGGTTTGGGCCGGTCGGCGGAGTACCTTGGAAGCGCCACCTCGCCGTCTGGAGTCGACTCGGTGACGTAGAACCAGGGCTTCTTCCATTCGTTTGCCGCCTTGGCGGGCAGCATCAGGTCGAAGAACGACGCCTTCGACTTCAGCTGGAATGTGAGGCCACCCGCAGCCAGCATCGAGCCGCCTGACTCTTCGCGGCTGATCATCCCATGGAACAGATCTTGCCACAGGGGGAAGTAGGGCCTGCAGCCCAGATACTGGGCGTCCGCATTGGACCCGTATACTCCGACTGCCAGCGAATGCCTGCGACCAATCAATGACGGCCTCGGGGACTACTGATGGGGATATGCCTACCGGGGTATACCCAGCAGGCGTTCCTCTGGCCCAGCGCCCGAGTGGGCTGCGGGGACGGCGGATCAAGATCTGGCGTGGACTCAAGCGACTGGAAGCTGAAGGCCCAGAAGCGTAGATAGGCCCAGTCGGATTAGGTTAAAGATCGCTGAAACCTTAACAGATTTGGTTGAGATCTGTAAACCCTAGGGAGGTGAGTCTATATAAACCTCCCTAGAGGACGTATAGAGGATACGTTCCATCATACAGCCAAGCGACTCGCCGCCTAGCTGTCGAGCTCTCCCCATTGTACTCTCACCATAATACAATCCAGCAGGAGTAGGTCTTTACCCTCCGGGGGTCCGAACCTGGGTAAACCCTTGTGTCTCAGCCCTCATCTCGCACCGCAGATGGCTGGCCGCCCTTGCCCCATGTTCTACTACTCGCTGCCGATTGCAGCATCTGCCGTGGTCATTCCCACGACACTATGCGGGGCTGAGGTTGTTGGAGATCAGCGCCGTCTTGGAGGCATCCGTTGGGTGGACCTGCACCTTCTTTGTGTTGATGGTGGAGTCGAAAGACATGTCAGGTGCGTTCTGTCTTGCAACTGGGGGTGCCCTGTTGTCTGTCACCTCTCGGAGCCTTATGAGCTCCTCCTGCATGCCGAATGACTGGGAGATTCTGTCGAAGTCCCTGTCGCAGTGGTACAATCGGGTGAAGCTCCTGTGGACCGTGATTACGCCCTTAGATCCTGGCATCTTGAGTAGCAGGTACGCGTAGTGTGGTACTGCCAAGAATCGTGCGAATGCCACTCACCCGAGGATGGCGTGGTATTGTGATGGCCAGTCCACCACTTCAAACTCGATTCGCTCACATCGAAAGTTGTCGGGCTTGCTGAAGATGACGTCGAGCCATATCGTTCCTAGGGGGAATATGCCCTTCCCTGGGACGATGTCGTGGAACGTTGTATCGGATTGTTCCAGGCTACACAGCGGGATCCACATTGCTGCTAAGGTACTGGCGAACATCAGATTGATGCCGCTGCCACCGTCCATGAAGACGTGGCTCATGTTGAAACCTCCGATCTGCGCTTCGAGCACCAGGGCAGCATGACCTGGGCGAGGAACCTGGCAGGGGTGATCCGAACGGCTGAACGTGATGTAGGACTCCGATCCGCTAAGGTACTCAGGGATGGAGGGTGGAGCGGTCACAGCCAGATTGATCTGACGGGTGATTTTATTTTGCACCCTGTTCGTTGGACGCCCCTTTTGGATCATCAGTGATCCTTTTGGCACGGGGTACCCATTTCCACCGTTGTTCTGCGTAGGTGCGATTGGATGATTCGAAGGTCCCACAGGTGGTGGTGGAGGAGCTCCATGGGCGATGTTGCCTGGTGCGGGCGCATTCCCGTACCCGAGGTTCAGGGCTTGTTGCCTCATCTGGGACATGCTCTCGCTGAGTTTATGAAACTCGCGGCAATCCTTCAGCATGTGGCTTGCCTTCTTTTTACCATCCTGCTTGTCGATGTAGAAGCGGATGGTGCATGGACCCGACAGTTCGTCGTATGCTGAGGGTCCATCGTCATAGCTGCGACATTGCCATGACTGCATTGGGCGTCCTCCGTCGTGGAAGTTGTTTCCACGGTATTCGCCGCTGCTGCAGTTGCAGTCGATGCGGCGATCGGCGTAGCCAGCCGCGACCATGTCGGGTATGTCACGATCGTCGTAGACGCGCGATCTTCTCTTGCTACGGCGTTCATGCAGGCGGCCGTAGTCATCTTCCTCCACCGAGTGTGCTCGGTGGATGGAGTCCTCGCCGTCTGCCCACCTGTTGGCGATGTCCATGAGGTGGTCAAGTGTCTTGGGCTTGACGCGCCCAAGTTCTTCCTTGAAGTCCTGGCGCTTGACGCCATCCTTGAAGGCGTCGATCGCTCTCTCCTCAGAGATGTGCACCGCAAAGTTCTTGGTGTTGGACCAGTGTAATATGTACGAGTGAATGGATTCGCCCGTTCGTTGGGTGCAGGCCCATAGCTCCTCGATCGAGGCTGGCCTCTTGCTGGTGCCTTTGAAGTTTCGGATGAAACTGTACGCTAGTTCCTCCCAGCTTCGGATGGATCCCGAGGATAGGTTGCTAAGCCAGATCCGGGCTGCGCCTGTCAGATGTAGCTGAAGGCATTGCAGGGCGGTGTCTTTGTTTCCACCATGTAGCTTGACGGACGATAGGTGGTCGCTGAGCCACGCCTTGGGGTCTTGTGTACCGTCAAACTTCGGAGTGTCCGAAGGAAGCTTGAAGCTCCACGGCATCCGTGTCCGCCGGACGGATCTGCTGAAGCATCGAGCTCCGCAAAGTTCTCCTTCGTCATCGTCCTCCTCAGATTCGGACGAGCAGACGCACTTGGCGCGCGCTTTTTCGATCTTGCGTTAGGTGACCTCGCTTCGAGCATCGTAATCGCAGCTGCGATGGCGCGAGCTCTTGTGCCTTCGAGGTAGGTCGTGTTCTTCCTCGTTGGATGAAGGCGTGGGACTGCGGTTGAACCTGACCGCAACCTTCTTTTTTGGTTCCGCAGGAGCTTCTCCGTGGAGCGCAGCTCCAATGAGTCTGAGTCCGGTAAGTGCGGACTTGTGCATGGCCCTTTTCGGGTCCCCCACCGGAGGTGGATGGGACGCGAGGTATGTGGTGGCTGCCATGATCGCAGCTTGCGGTGTCTTCGGGATGACGTTGCCATCGGTATCCATCTCCATGAAAGACGTCTTGAGGGTCCGAGTCACCTCGTGACGTGCCTTGGGGTCCATGTTCTCCGTGCGATAATGGTGCTTGTTGCCATGGTTTTCGTGCGAGCTGGAGCCGCCCATGGCAGAGAGTGCAGCTCGCCACGCACTAGACTCCGAGGCCGCTTGCTTGCGCTTGTCAAGCACTTCTTGCATCTTCACCTGCTTCTTGTTCTCTTCTACTAGGAGCAGGTGGTACGCCATCAGTAGGTCCCATGAGGCACCCACCGGCAAGATCTTGTTGCCTGCCATGGCTTCGCGTGCTTGAGCCCATCCTTCCTCGCTGAGGTGGATGATCTGATTGGGATCGGTGTCGTCCTCGTTGGGCGGGAGGACTGGTTTCTCCTGTTCTTGCCGTTTGCACCCTGCGGGTTGGGTGGAGGGTTGTGCTGCTGATCCACGTCACTCTGGATGACTGCGGCACATTGGTAGCGCTCATAGATTGGATCGCTACTGCCGCAGCTTCTGGATCCGGAACCATAGGTCCCTTCCTCCGATGGTGGATCGCACAGATCTGAGTTGCAGCTGTTGCTGTCATAGGTCTCATCTGTTGATGTCGATGTGCGTAGCACGGGGTGTGGATCCCATGAAGCGGGCCTGATCGATGGCAGGGGCACCCGCTCTGGGAGACGGAGAGTGCCGGTCTGCCCCACCTAGAAGCAGAAGCTCCCGAACAGGATCTCGAGCCCGTCGCCAACGGGCTCGAAGTCCTTCAGGGTGGCCGGCGAGTGGGCGGTGAAGTCGAAAGAGCCGAAGAGGAGATGACTCTCCATCGCCGCGGAGTTGTAGATCGCTTTGGTTGGGACCGTCACGATCGCACAATCAGCGTCCCTAGTTCCCACAGATGGCGCCAATTGACGAGGTTTAATCTCGTCAATGCCCATTGTTATGAGCTTGGGTTTTGGAGAAGATGGGGATGCTGGAGATCGCGGAACGGTTAGCAAACAAGCAACACGGGGACACGAGGTTTACCCAGGTTCAGGCCCCCGGAGGGAAAACCCTACTCCTGCTTGTCTGCTCTTGATTACGGCGGAACCAAAAGTTACAGGGGTGCGCAGATGCAACCTGGCGTGGAGGTGTGTATGCGGTGGTATGAAGTGCCCTCCTCGTCGTGTCCTCCTAGCCTTTATATAGAGGTAGGCAGGTCCCGGGCACAGACCGAGTCGGTTACAGGTTTAAGGGTTTACCCCTTTGAATATTCAATCTACTCTAGTCTTGTTCTCCAAGGATCCGAAGACGTCATGGGCTTGGGTCGCCCGAAAATCTTCATGGGCCGCGCATATTCTTGTGGGACTTCCTTGGACTGGACCAGGTATGCTAAGGTTGTTTACCCGTAGGGTATAACCATGTCACTTGTGTCCTGTAGGACCCGAGTACTTGATTCTTGTTCCTTGAATCACTTCTAGGAAACAGGCTATTAGTAGCACACTTGAAATGCCCATCCGTGGCGTACTAGTGGTGCGCCACCATGCCTGCGCTATGGCTAAAACATACCCGTAACACACTGCCTAGTGCGCTATGGGTACCTGGACATATCTGTCGCGCACCTGCCTGTGCGCCACAGCTAGAAAGGCTAGTGCGCTTCCACTATCTTCCCTATGGCGCACAGGGCAGTGCACCACTGAAGGTCGTCACATGCTCTTTAGGTCATGTGTGCCACTAAAGCCCGACCATGTGCGCCACAAGCAACTTTTTTTTAATTCTAAGCCATATGATATACAATACAGATTATATACAATATACAAGGCAGATATACACATAGATATAAGATATACAATTATATATATGAATACACAATTTGCAAAACAAGATTGAAACAAATACATATAGATAAGTCCCATACATGAATACATAGTATAAGTTACATTGTTTCGATCAAGTTACAAAGTAGTTGGTGACATGCGAATACATGTGTCTCGAACAAGTTAGAGCTCGGAAGCTCGCCTAGACATCTAAACTAGAAACAAGCACGGGATAAACAACCAAGGACGATAATCATCACCGCGACGAAGGTGTAGGTCTTCATTCGGTTCCTCGCCCTAACTCCCTCTAGATAGCGCGTGTATCTAGCTTCCACCTCTGCCATAGTGTTGTACCCTTAGTAGCTATTGCCACTAAAATGGTGCACCAATCATCGTAGACTCCGGGAACCCGTCTCTTGTACACGACATACCACATCATCTATAAGTTGGCAATAATAATTAACCGGTGATTGAAAAAATATGTATCATTAAATTCGCGTATGAAGATACACTTATAGAAAGTAGTCCCAACTCAAAAAGACCAAAGTAACTCAAAAAGCATGCCTTATATATAACTAGGTCGTTGGACACAGTAATATTCTACAACGGAACTATAAGCCAAGTAGGATGCACAACTCCTGGAATTATGCATAGCACAAGGCTTATAATCCCGTCGCATCACATTCACATATATAGTGTGCCACGACATTTCAATCATCGACATTCTCGAAAAAGACCAAAGTAACTCAAAAATAATGCCTCATACAGAACTAGGTCGTTGGACATAGGAATATGCTACGACGGAACAGTAAGCCAAGTAGGATGTACAACACTTGGACTTGTGCATATCACAAGGCTCACTATCCCGTCATAGCACATTCAAATATATATAGTGTGCCGCAAAATTTCAATCATTGGCATTCTCGAAAAAAGACCAAAGTAAGCAAAGGACCAAAGAGTAAGCAAAAAAACCAACCATTAATTCATATATAATAATAATAAGCAAAATAAGTAAGCGATGATTCATAAACCTAATAAGCTAAGTAGTAGCATGTACTTGTCCACACACACAAGGTCATCTATAGTTTGGAACTACAACTAGGCCAACATCAAGACTTCTGGCTCGGCTCAGGGAATGGGAGGACGCCTTGTCTCCTCATCACTTCCTATAGTCACCCTTCATCTCTAGGCGATCTTCTATGTCACGGTTATTCGGGATATTTCCTCCGTAGAAGCCCCCCCCCAAAGTCATGACATCACGAAAGATGATTTCCCCAAACTACTGCTGGATGCGATACATCTCTTGTCTAATATTTGAATCAGTGATCTTGGCCTTGGCTTCGGCCCACTGTTTGAGATGATCTGGCAGCGTAGAATTCTGCTGGTCTAGTAGGAACGCCCTCATGTGATGGAGTGTGTAGTAGGCTTCCTTCTGACTGCCTCTCGGCTACTTCACGCAGGGAAACTCCATTACGTGGTTGATGACGTGCCTGCCGAACTTGACCTTCTTATGCATGAAGGTGGTGCCTTCCGTCGAGGCATAGCCAGTGAGAGCATCATCCAGAACTTCCTTGATCCCGTCGTAGTTTTTCTTCTTTTCTAGACTCCCTGAGTCGAAATACATGGCTTGTGAATGCTTCGGCGATAAGGAGATGAGTGTGCAGTGTTCATGTTTGCACAAAAAAATTCAAATGGAATGTGTTGGAAAAAGAATGATGATAATATAATAAAGCCAATCGATGGTGGTGAGTGAATAATGACTTACAAGGAAAAGTAAGGAACAAGAATGTATTCCTTTGTCACGTTCGACACGAAGATGCCTTTTAGGTACGAGCCCATGAATCGTTGTTCAATGGCGCTTCTCAAGCAGTCGCCACGCATGTAGTAGGGGTCCACTACCGCGATGCCCGTGGTGTTCTCTCTAATGATCTGCATGGCCAGGCTGAGAGAAAACAGGTAGACCATGGTATAGTGTAGCGGGGACAGGTGGAACATACTAAAGATGTCGTCAAACCGCAGGAAGAACAGATCCGCGGGGACATTGTTGATGCAGTCCAAGCCTGGTGGCACCTCAACCACGAATACCGGGTGCGAGGAATCTTTCTCCGCTAGAATGCGTCTCTTTATCGTCAGCACATCGTCATGCACACTCTTCATTTCCAAACTGGTGAGCCTCCGCAAATTCTTAGTTAGCATGGTCTCACCTGCCACATGAATCCTCCACATAATACCCTCGGGTCTTGGTGGCCCGTCCCGAAACCTGATCGGATTCGCTGTTGATGCCACCGGCTGGCTCGAGCTGCTAGATTTTCTTTTCCGACCTTTTTGCCTTTTGGAGAGCGGGCACGCACCAAAATCTGAGCACCGTCCGCCCTATGTAGTGCATCAGGGCTTAGAATAAAGGTCCGGTTGGTTGTATCAGCTGGCTCGGTGAAGGCGCAAGCTGGAGGCGTCTCCTGAGAACCAAACAGACGCTTGGTGATAGTGGGTTTCTTTGTGGGGCCACCAGCTAGGACTTTGTTTGGGCCATCATTGCAAAACTGAGTGTTGAAGAACTGATCAAAGTCTTCGTCGTCCTTGTTTGGATCCTGCACCATGTGCATATCATTAACATAATCATCCGACCCACCACGTGGTGGTGACAGCGGGGGCAGTAAGGGGGCCTTGAAATAGCTTGTCGCTGGCACGACAGGCGGTGCTGTTGTCCGTGGGGTGATGCCCCCCGCCGTCCCCAAACGAATCATGCTCTTTGGCCATTGCAAGAATAAGCCAAAGCAACTTCTGAGGACAGCCGGCTCTTCTTCATCCGCTCCTGGGGGTTGAATGGGAGGTTCCAGGTCGTCGCAGCCCCTTAGAACCCGACTAATTTTAACCCTGTGCACACTATCTGGCATCAGCCTTGAGTGGAACGTGCGCTGCAAGGGTTGAACGATGGTACCCTTGGAAACATCCCTCAGCTCGTTGTTCACGTAGCATAAGAGAGTGCAAGGAACAGCCGCCTGTGGAAAACATGTACGGCGTCAGAGAGATGACATAAGAGAATAGATGGCAAGGGGTAAAGTAATTTGTTTACCGTGATGGCTTCGAGATTGGATAATGTCGAGGCACCACATACGATGCGGGCGTGCAAGATATGGAGGGGCCGCTTGATGGCGCGGTACCGGCCACCGGTGTATTCTCCCTACCGGGTGTATCGAGCTCCGGTGCCGCCGCGACGATGGCAGGGGAGTCGCCAACATGTCCGGTGCCACGGTGATGGCAGGGGGAGTCACCAACACTTCCGGCGCCGCGGTGATAGCGGGCGGAGTCACAAACACATAATTTTCCTGATTCGTCGGCGCCACGTTGTTCGAGTGGCTGCTGACCATGCTTGGAATTGGGCACGGCCCTTGTCGACCACCCGCACTCCAGTTCGCTATTGACTCCACCAAGGTAGGAAGGATGGATGTGAGGGTGATTGCCAGGTTGTCTTGGACGATCTGCGGGATCCAAGCCACTTGTTCATTAAGTTCTTGAACCTCGCAGTTTTCCTCCTCGCTCCTTCCCGCCACATGCCTCCTCGGTGGTGGACCAAAAAGATCCACCAAATTCTTACCCCCAAAGTCGGCCAGCCTACGACGGCTTCTTCGTAATCAGCGTGATTTTCTTGGCCCGCTTCATCGCCCTGTTAAAAGGGTTATCCCACCGGGTGTCCGTCGTCGACCCCTGGCATGAGGAGCCCTAGGATCCATGACTAGCAATTTCCTCCTCCTACAGAAGAAGTAACAGGGAACCGTTTAGAAATTTGACTTCATAGATTAGAATGCAATCGAGTTGATCCGCGGTAATTAAATTACTTAAAACAATAACCTCAAACTCCTTCACCGTAGGATCCGCGGTGAGTTGTTTGGTTTTCGGGTCCACATGGTATTGGGCCCTGATGAAGTTTCGAAGCTGACTATTTTCAAATTTCGCAAAGGGGTTAGCTATCCCCTTAGATCTATACTCGTCGTCCTCCTTATCCCATTTGGCCTCCGCGGTTCTACATCCACCAGATCCGAGATGGTGGTGACCTATATTCATCGTCTGTAACACCTTTCCCCGCTTACTCGAGGCCAGGGCTCTTTCCAATTCACACCTCTCCTTGAACTCCTGGTATTGATCTTCGGTGATCAGTGGGTCAATCTTTTGGATCTCCTCGAGACTTTTGCCTTCTCTATAGATCTTATTTATTCGGGTTCTCCAGCTGGCTAGGGCGGTGCTCATTTTTGTGAGGGCGGATTTGTTTACTTCATTCCCATGATAATTTGTGTTCCGATACTTAGTGGGGAACTTGTATCTTGCGTGCAGCTTCTCGAAGAGGAGTGTGCGCAAATGGCCATTATCTTTATGTTGGAGATTCTCGGTGTTGATCTAGATGGTGGTCCGGGTGATAGCCGCCACTTGCCCACCGTACGCTCTAACGACAAGGTCGGGCGCCAAAGGAACCCATGTTGGGCTCACTTCGGTAATTTCCTCATTCACGGTGTCGGACGTGTTCGGGCGCCGTTCCTTCGGCTTCTTCTTCTTAGGAGGATTGCTACCACTCGCTGTGCCCTTGCCGCCATCAGTGGTTTCATCATCCGCCGTTCCTTCGTCTTCTTATTCCTCCGTGTCTTCTATCTCATCATCGTCGCTCTCTGAAGGATGGTATTCTTCATCTTCTTCTAGTTGTTGGGACTCCTCCCAGAATGACAATTGTTTATTCGGAGGTCTGACTTATCCTTTAGCACTGATGCTCTTAGAATAGCCAGCCTCGTCGTTGTCACACATTTTTGCACTAATAAAGAGAAAATAATGGTTAGTAATAAATTGCCCGGAAAAATCCGGCATGAACTTTGCAAATTTTCTTAAACTAGGAGTGCCCGATTTTTGACGAAACGGAAGTTAATCAACATTCCGGCAAACATCGGGACTCATTTCATACAAGAACCTCCATACACGACATAAGGAAGTTCTTCATACATGCACAAGCACAATTTCAAGTGCTAAAACAATAAAAAAATGAGAATACACCATAACCAAGTGCTTTTGATAATAACCAAGTCCTTCTGATTATAACCAAGTGCTTCTGATCATAACCAAGTGCTTCCAAACAACTATCTCTGAACTTAACTAATGCTTGATGACATCAAGCAAATGATGACAGCAAGCAAACCACAGATTTTGTTGTCTTACAAATGATAACAGCAAGCAAACCAAAGATCAGTGTTACACTATAGGTTGTTATTTGGATAATAGAACTAAATACAACATCATTATAAGCTGATAACATAACTAAAATGTAGAAACTGTCATTCTACAACTCTAAACCTGATGCATATTTGCAAGGATATGAGGGAGCAAAACTGAACCATTTACCTACTCTAACAAGACTACAATGGATCCCCCTTCTACAACTCTGAACCTGCTGCAAATATGAGAAGTATAGCAAGGTTACCACTTAAAAATAGAATGTATGAAGTGGCTGCTAATGTGTGTAGTGTATATATCTTGCCACTACCAGCATTTATTGCCATTACACCAGTACTATAGTACTATATCTTGCCAACATAAATTCAACACCAGCATTTATCTTGCCACTACACACTACACACATGATGCAACCAACATAAAAATCTAGTACTATATCTTGCCACTGCCAGCATACAAAACTAACATAATTTTCTATTTTAAGAATTTGTACTGGAAGTTGAAGTGTTGAAAGAAGTGTACTTCTATTAAAACAATTTGTACTGACAATTTCCTTTGAAAGATAGACTAACCTACAATAGCAAATTCAGACCAGTGTAAAATTCAGACAAGCTACTGACAAAAAAAAATCAGACAAGCTACTGAGAAATAAAACTCAGACAAGCTACTGACAAATAAAATTCAGACAATATAGTGACAAATTCAGACCAGTATAAAATTTAGACCAGTGTAAAATACTGACAAATAAAAGATACAAGTAAAACTCAGACTAGTGTAACATCTGCAGATGTTCTGCATACTAGACCCTAGCTTCTCAACCCAGCATATGCATAATAAACCCTCGCTTCTGCAGTGTAAAATTCAAACCTACAAGTAAAATTCAGACAAGCCAGCATATGCATATTGAACCCTCGCTTCTGAACCAGATGTTCTGCAGATGTTTCTAGAGAGTTTGCCTAGATTCTGAACCCTAGCTTCTGAAATAGATGTTTTTGTAGATGTTTCTTGTCTCCTGCAGAGAGAGGGAGAGAGGGGAGGGGCAACGCTAGCTCACCTTTGAGACGATGACGATGATGGCGTGGGCGGACGACGATAGGCAGATGATGGCGGGCGGACGACGACGGGTGGACGATAGCGGCATCCTCTTCCTCGAACACGTGCGAGCCTCCTCCTTGAGCGGCGGCTGCTGGCTGGGCTGGCGAGGCGGTGGATCGAGAGGCGGCGCCGGGGCTCAGGCTCGGGCTGAGATGGGGATGATATGGGGATGAGAGAGGGACGTGCCCATACGCACATGTGTATAAAGCCCAGATAGGCGTAGCACACTCAGTCATAGTGCGCTATGAATATCTGTAGCACACTCCGCGCTAGTGCTCTACGCCTATCGGTTCTAGCAACTGTATAAGATTACTACAGCCCCACTCTCTAACAAATACACTACCCTATTCCACTGGTTCCGCCCACTTCTCTATTTTAACTTGTGAGCACCCAGGTTTGAATCCTGGTGCCCACCTTTTTTGTTTTTATTTCAAAAATACTTTTAAATGTTCCGAAAATTCCCAAAAGTGGTGATATATGCCATAAAAGTTTTGTTTTTATTTTAAAAATACTTTTAAATATTCTAAAAATGCCCAAAAATGATAATATATGTCATAAAGTGGTACAAATATGATTCAAGTTATAACTAAATTAAATAAAATTTTGTCCATGAATATTACAATCTTTTTTACCACACATTTTACAATATTTTTTGAGCTAGCGTTTTCAAATCTTTTTTCCCTTCTTTGTCACGGTTGAATAATTTAGCCCCGACACTTTAATGTTTCTTATTTCAAACGGGCTACTTTTTTTGGGTAGGGTTGTCCTTTTTCTTCTTGTGATGTATGTTGCTGCATCGTAGTCGTCGTCATCTTTAATCTTTGGATCACCGTACTGGTCAAAGTCTTGCTAGTTGGCGACTCCATCAATTCTAATGATGTTTCTTTTTCCCCTCCTCACCACAACACAGCTAGGTTTTGTCGGGTCAGTAATAAAAAACATTGGTCCACTTTGCTAGCCAGTACCCACGGTTCATTTTTCACGGCCAGGTTCGCACTGGCGGCCTTGGATTTGGCTGCTTCGGGTATAACCATGGTTGTGAAATACCAGTCTTCTCTTTCGACGCTCTTGGACCATCTGACACGGAACATCGGCACCTTTTCTCCACAGTATTCGATCTCCCAGATCTCCTCGATCCTTCCGTAGAATCTTTCCTTCATGTTGTCATCGGTGTAGAATTCTGACGTTACGCCTTAGTTCTGATAATCACACTTGTCCTTTTCCTCCGTGTAGAATGTGTAGCCATTGATATCATACGACTGATAGGTCACCAGGTTTTTCATGGGTCCCTGCGACATGGTGAATATAATCTTTTCTATGTTACAAGAATGCGATCACGGGAGATTATCAAGGACCGTCTGCCTAAACCAACGCGTGAAATCTGAGTTGTGCTCTTTGATTATTTCTCCCTGCATCCTCTGTATGCCCCGGTCACTGTACTTCTTCTCGATTAACCTTTTGTGCTAATGTACCCAAGGATTGACCAGTTCTAAATGCTGTAGCGCGACAAGGTTTGCTCGATCAAAGTCTGTGCATCGACAATCGAAGTCTGCATTAAATATGCGACGACCCTCTCGGTGACCAGATCTATCAAGCTTGCCAAGGTGCCTATTGACAGGAAGACTGATAGGGTTCTCGATATCTAGATAATTCATGCAGAAAGAGATGAACTCTTCAGCCAGAAAGCCCTTGGCTATGCTTCCATCTGGACGATACATGTTGCGAACATATCCTTTGATGTGTCCGTTCATCCTTTCAAACACCATCATGTTGCGGAGGAACATTGACCCGAGTTGATGATGTCCTCCACGACATAGACCAGCAGATGCATCATAATGTCGAAGAATGCGGGCGGGAAGTAGACCTCGAGCTCGCATAGTATCACCACGATCTCCTCTTGTAGCCTCCTGAGCCAAACAACGTTTCATGGATGTGCTTGTCCATTATCCCTCTTAGTGAAACCGGAAGTACCTGCGTCATTAGCACGTCATAGTCATGAGACTTCATGCCACTGAACCTCTGCTTCGCCTCGTCTAAGTATCTGCTTATCTTGCCCGCATAGCCGTTAGGAAATTTGACTCCTAGAAGGCACTTGAAAAACTGTTTGATCTCATCCTGGCTTAGAGTGAAGAAAGAAGGAGGGCAATAATATTCATTCTTCTTGACCTTTTTACCCTTCCGACGAACTTGTGTCTCCTCTAAATCATGATCATCATCATCTTCCCGATCATCAGGAGTAGTGCGTCCTCTGTGAAGCTCCTTCTGGATGCCCATGAATATCAGGTCGTCGTTGCTTGCAGACCATCTGTTGTCCTATATGGCATGTTGATTATGGTAGCGACCAGACTCTCGCACATGTTTTTCATGATATGCATGATGTCAAGGCTATGAGCCGTGCGGAGAAATTCCAGTATGGCAACTCCCAGAAAATAGAACTTGTTTTCCATACCTTCAGCAACGGCTTGTCTTGCCGCCTCTTTTGCTTCTTTCCAGGCTTAGGACAATCTTTCTAGTTTTTCAGCAATTCTTCCACTTCTTCGCCGCTCCTCCGCTCTGCGATTCCTCAGGTCTCGAATTTTCCATCGAACAGATCTCCATGTTTTCTCCATGGATCATTATTGTCGGGCCACCTCCGGTGCGCCATGAACACGGTTTTCGAAGACCATGGATATTTATCTAGTTGGAGATAGCTTGTGTTATCCATGCACCTAACGCATGCGGAGAATCCTTGGATAACCTGCCCCGAGATATACCCGCAACCTGGATAGTCTTGCACCGTAGTGACCAACGGGGCTCTCATAGTGAAATAATCTTGTGTGATGGCGTCATACGTATTGGCTCCAGATTCCCATAACGTAGCTAGCTCCTCTTTCAACAGCCTGAGATACAGTTTGATGTCGGTACCAGGTTTTTTCATCCCTTGAATTAGCATACTCATTCGTCTGTACTTCTTCTTCATGCACAACCATGGAGGGAGGTTGTACATACATACAAACATAGGCCAAGTGTTGTGCATGCTGCTGTGCCTACCGAACGGATTGAGTCCATTAGTGCTCACACCAAGCATGATGTTCCTCGAATCTCCACCGAATTCTGGGAATTCGAGGTCCAATGCTTTCCACTGGCTAGCATCTGAAGGGTGCATCAGCAGCTCGTCCTTTTCGGGGTCATCGTCATCTCCTGGCTTCTTCCTTTCTGCATACCATCGCATGAGCTTCGCTTCCTTAGGGTCCGCGAAATAGCACTGCAGACGAGGAGTGATAGGAAAGTACCATACCAGTTTTTGAGGTGCTTTCTTCCCTTTCTTGTATCGACTCATGCTGCACACTGGACATGTGGTTTTCTCCGCGTCCTTGCCCCGATAAATGATGTAACCGTTGATGCATATGTGGTATCTAACATGCGGTATATCGAGAGGACAGACGATTTTCTTGGTGTCCTCGATACTAGTTGGAAACGTGTTCCCCTTTGGGAGACGATCATGCCAAAATGCCATCATATCGTCGAAGCTTGCATCGGTCAATTTTTGTTTTGCCGTCATCTCCATAGCCTTGAGCGTTACATTCAACCGTGTATCATCGGGCCTACATCCTTCATACAATGGAGTAACCGCATATTTCTCAAGTTGCGCAAGCTTGGCTTTCTCTCTAGCGGTAGCCCTGGCGTTACTCGTGTGCTTGAGAAGAAGCTCTTGCACATAACGGTCCTGCACCGAGCCTGACATTGTTCCATCGTCATCTGCTCCTCCGACATCTAGATCATCGCCATCATGGTCTGCTTCCGCACCTTCACCATCTCCAAGAGAATCTTCTTCATCTCGCCCGTCCTCGTCGTGATGATCATCATAATGTTGCCCGCCTTCCAAATTTCCTGCCGCCCCATTTATGTCTCCATCGTATTCGTCGTTGCTTATCCAACGAGTGTATCCATCCATAAAACCATGGCGGAGCAGGAGCGCATGCAGATGCCCGGAATCTAGGTCGATCAACCAGTTGAGTTTGCATCTTCTGCACCAACATCTTATCTCTGTCTTGTTATTTCGTATCATGTCATCCGTCACGCATTTCAAAAATCTCATTATGCAGACCATGGTTGCCTGCGCGGTGTACACAGTAGAATTAGAAGTTTATTAGAACCACATAATCAGTGCATGCATGCAATGGTCGATAGAAATTTTCGGCATGACCTATCCTAAAACTAGGACCTTTGCAAAATGCCAAAGTCTTGCCAAAATGGAAATGAATCAATATTTTTTCAAAACAAATGGCAAGTCATTCACACACAGACACAAGAGAGAGACCGATCCATACACATGAACACATCATCCTCTCCATACACACATGAGCGTCGATCCTCTCCATATACACACATGAGCATCGATCCTCTCCATACATACATGAGCATCGATCCTCTCCATGCACACATGAGCATCGATCCTCTACATACATATGAGCATATCATCCATATACACATGAACACATCCTTACATGAACAACTTACCGAGATGAGAGACCGATCGAGAAGATGGAAGGAGAGGTGCAAGACCAAGAGGATGGTGTGCCCAGAAGGAGAGCTTCCTCTATTATGTATGTAGCATCCAAGGTAAGTTATACATGCTAAAAATTGTGAAAGAGTGGAGAAATTGAGGTGGGAAGGAGGAGGATCACAACTAGATCTAAGGAGGAAGAAGGAGGGGAAAGTGAAGTGTGGGTGTGGTAGTGGATAGTCACATGTGCAAAGTGGAGCTGCCAAAAAGTGGTTGGCACATCCATGGCGCACATGGACATAGTGCGCCTAAAAGGACTATGTTTTCCCTTGATATTTTGGTGATGATGACAATCCCACTTGTGATCTAACCGTGTGATTGAGTTTCAGGTTAATTGTTTATTGATGGAGCTTATGGAGTGTGTGGATGCTTTCCTTGGGATCTTCTGAAGACGGCGGTCTTTCGTTTTTCTCTTTCTCTCTTTTTATTGTTTTAGATCGCCGTACTATCAAGAGGGGTACACCTCGGAAGGCTGTGGGGAATCATATGTTCTTGCACAAACCATATTTGCACCGCCACAGCCATCCTATTCATCAGCGAGAGAGCGATTTTTTGATCTGTTGGTGCAGTTTTTGTCTGATCGGAACTTCCGGCCAGGGGCCCGAAGTTCCGCTCAGGGTTCTCAGTAGGATGGATCTGGGCATATTTCCGGTCCAACTTCCGGCGAAGGTTCCGGCCAGAGTTCAAAACCACTGTATTGAAGTGTTCTATTTGACGGAACTTCCACCAGAATTAGCACCGGAAGTTTCGATCGTAGGAACTTCCTTTGCTATTTCCTCTGAGACCCTGAGCGGAACTTCCGCCTAGGCATCGCAACTTCGGGTCAGGCTTTTTGCAACCTAGTTGTTCCGCCCCAAGTTCTGCTTGGGTTCAGTATACTTCTGTATGGAAGTGTTCTATTTGAGGAACATGGCCCGGAACTTGCTCCGGAAGTTTCACCGGAACTTCTGGTCATTCTGACCAAAACTTCTGGTCAAGCTTTGGAGCATGCGTCAACGGTCTTCGTACCGTAGAAGCAGCGCTGGGCGAAACTTCCGGCCCCTCACCGGAACTTCTAGTGATGTCGTGAACTGTCCAATGGTTTATTTTGGAGGGGGCTTATTTAAGGCGCGCTCCTTCTTCCTCCCACCTAAATCTTCAATTTTCTCTCTCCTCCATTAATACTAGGGCTTCACCTCACTAGATCTCTCTCCCTAGCTACTCAAATCACTTGATCTTTTGAGAGGTGGGAGAGGTGACCTAGGTCTACACTTCCACCAAAGAAGATTTGATTCCCGCCACCTATACTTTGTGGATCTTGTTAATCTTGGGTTTCTTGGAACCCTAGATGGTGTAGGGCATCCTCGGAGCTAAGGGCATGTGTTGTAAAGCTCTATGGTGTCGTTGAGGGCCTCCAATTGAGTTGTGGAGCTTCCCCCTCAACCTTGTTGTAAAGGTTTCGGTTGGCGCCTTCAAGGTCACCGGTTAGTGGATTGTGAGGCCTCCTTTGTGGGGAGCTCACCGGAGAAGAACGTGAGCCGTTTGTGGTGTTCGGGTGACCTTTTGTGGCCCCGACACCTCTCCAACATAGACATAGCTTCCTTGGAAGTGAACTACGGGAATTATATCTCCGTGTCCCTGCTCCGGTTATCTCGTTCCTTACCTTTACTACTTGCTCTTTACCACTCTTGTCCTTGTTGTTAGTTCTCTAGAGAACTTATCTTCTTGCCAAGCCTAAAATTGAGTAACTAATTAAAAATTGGTAGTCGCCTATTCACCCCCCTCTAGTCGATTCAAAGTCAGTACTTCCAATTGGTATCAGATCCAAGGCTCTTATTTTGGGCTTTACCACCTAAGAGACGATGGCCAATGAAGGGGGTAGTGAAAATGACAACTCCAAGAACTTGGCCACCATGGATGACCTCAAGTTATTGGAGTTATCCATGATGTCTAAGTTTGAGGAAATGATGACTATTTTGCAGTCTCTCAAGCCAAACCCCATGGTTCCACTTGTCACACCTCAAACCACCGAGCTTGCTCCCACCGTTCCCGTGATCGCCCCGGGGTGAATCCCGCAGCCGTCACCACTCACTTGGGACTTGGTTTTGTTGCTCAAACATCTGCCAAGGTTCCAAGTGAGAACACCGAGGGGCTCGAAGACTCAACTTCCAAAGAGGAAAGTGGAGGAAAGGACTACTCGGCGGTGCCCCACCACCAAAGTATACTCCGGATCCACCCATTCCCATGCCACACATCATTCCTGAGGGAGCACCATCTATGTTAGATACTTCAAATTTTGCCAATTGGCAATATCTAATGCGCTCACATATTTCCAGCTCTTCTATTAAGTTATTGAGGATTGTGGAGGATGGGTTCTCTCCATATGACCCAAAGAAGTTGACTCGAGGTGAAGTGGTGGACAAGCAACTCAATGCCACGGCTTTGGGCATGATTCAAAAGGCTTTGACTCCCAAGGACTTTGCTCACATTCGCCAATTCAACACTGCCAAGGAAGCATGGGATCAACTCACTGGACTGTTTGTTGGGAATGCAAGCATTCAAAGCTCCAAGTTTGATGAAGTCAACAATGAGTGCGATGGTTTTGCTATGCAAGATGATGAGACTCCCTAAGACATGTATAGGCGGCTCAAGGTCCTTTGTTGCACTATGAGGGATCTTGGTGCCACCTATGTTCATGACAAGTTCATGAAGAGGAAGTTCATTCAAGCTCTCGTTCCATTTGAAGAACAAAAGCTCAACTCCATTAAGGGAAGAACCAACTTTCACCTAATCACCTCCCAAGAAGTCTTGAGTGAAGTGATTTCCATGACCATTGCCAAGAAGAATGTGGAGTCCACCCGTTCTAGGGATATTGGATCGACAAAAGTAAATCTTGCATTGAAGGCCTAGGCTATTGAAGTTGATGATGATGATGATACATCAAGTGAGTGGTCTCAAGAGGACCTCAAGTGTGCCTTCAATGAACATCTTGCACTCGCTTCAAGAGCCTTTTGGAACAAGTCCGACATCAAGTCAAGATCAAGGGACAACACAAGATTCAACTCATCCAACAAGTCTCCCAAGGGGAGATCATGCTACAATTGCAATGACAAGAGTCACTTTGTGGCCAAGTGTCCCTTTAAGAACCGTGAAGACGATGGTGGTCGTCTCATCCACAAGATCAAGTCAAGGCCTCCTCATCCTTTGAACAAGAACTACACCGTCTAGAATGTCGCCAACAAGGAAATGGATATTGTGGTCCATAAAGAATACCTTTCGGGCACTGATGAAGATGATGATGAAGTCCAAGGCGGAGAGATTGTGGGAGTTGCTGCTATTGCCACTACCTCTACTCCACGATTGTCACTCTTTGACTGTCACATCCCAAGATTTTCCAAATCTTGTAATGTGAAAAATAAATGAATAAAATAAAACTTTGTTGATTTTCAAGGTGAGAAGAAACTTTTTGAATCCAATTGGAAACTTTCAAAACCTATTTGGATCAAATAAAATCCTAAAGGGATTTAAAAGGATAAATAAACAAAAAAGTTAAAATATTTGGAAATACTATTTTTAGATCTTTCAATAAAAAGTTTTGGTTTCAAAAGAAAAGGTTAGAAATATTAAATAAAGATTATTTTATAAGCCAAATAAAAACCTTGGCCAAGCTTTTGAATTAAAATATTTTGTTTTGATAAAAAGAGTAAAGGTTTATTTAAATAAAATAATGAGGATTTATTAATATCCCATTTTAATAAAACCAAGGCTTTTCTATTTTGAATAAACACAAAAAACTTATTTTAAATAAGTTTTCCAAGTATTTTATATTCTTAAATAAAACCTACTGAAGTGTTTTGGTTTTATTTTTAGATTCCAAATGGAGATTTTAAATAAAACAAATCCTATTTGAATAAATAACTAAGGACTATTTATTTAATTATTAAATAGATCCTAAAAAGAATAAAAATATTATTTTGTTTTTGGACTTTGGTTTATTGTGGTTAAACAAAACCAAAACTCAAGGCAAAGTTTGGAGGAGTTTTGAATTGATTTGAGTGTTTGATTTGTTGTTTGAAATTCAAAACAGGAAATTGAAACAGAAAAAGGAAAAACAAATAGAAAGAAAAAAAATAGAAACAGACCTGACCCAACTAAGCCTGGCCCAACTTAAGCCTAGTTAGCCCACTCCCTCTCTCTCCCTGCAGAAAACGATTCGCACCTACTTACTGACCCACGCAGACACCGACGAGTGGACCCTCTTCCCTATCTCTCTCACTCACTGACGCCAGGACCCCACATCACTGTGCATCGTCTTCAAACTCGCGCCGATTACTCCTCGCCGTTTCTGTCTTGAATTGCAGCGATCAATTCGCATCAATGGGGGCATTAATCTCTCCAACGTCTACGCCCTTTTAATCGCCTCTGTATCCTCCTCCTTTCCCCTCAAACACCGCTGCACGAGAGCCACCAGGCTGCCCTGAATCGAGTTTGCACCGCCGCTGCTCCGGCGAGCCTTTCCAGTGAATTCCGGCTAGTAGACACCGCCCCTAGCCTCCTTGACCAAGCTCACACACTCCCCAGACCTAGGCACACCTCCCCGTAGCGCCACCACTCATCTGTGAGCCTCGGCCGACAACCTCCGAAAGGCCGCTGGCGTCTACTTCTCTCCGTGAGTTTTCCTGGTAAGTCTAGACCGCCCCGAGCCCTCTCAATCATGCTCACGTGAACCCCAGGACTGTACGCGTCTAACCATGCCCTTGTCTTGCCTCGAGTGAATCAGACCCATCTCGACGACCTCGAACCGCCTCGACGCCGCCCCCCACTCCGTGAGCAATCCCTTCACGCCACGCGCCGACCAACCGACCACGCCTCGAGCATCATCACAACCCTGCGAGCACGGTGAGCACCTCCCCTTCTCTCTTTGCTTCCTGCATCGCTAGTACCACCACCGTCTGAGCGTCGCCGGCGCCAGCCGCCGCGCAGCGCCACCAGTTAGTGGCAAATTGGTTGTAGCCGTTAGATCGATATCGTCCGGCTGAGATTAGAACTGAACGAAGAGGTATGAGTCAACCCGCGCCGTGCGATCTGTTTAGATCCAACGCCTCACAGAGGCCGATCCGTGCGAACCGGTACCGCCCAATAGTATTAAAAGCGTGGCACCAGCTTCATTTAAAAACAAATTTTGAATCTGATTTAGATGCAAATTTGTAAGCCTTGTAACTTTTGATCCACACGTCCAAAAATTGCAAACTTTATATCAATGGAATCAGTGGAACAAGCCCTAGCCAACCATGCAATTTGTTTAGTAAAAAGCCTCTGGTAAATTGTTTGTTTTTGTAGAAACATTTTTATGCTTGTTTAGGTTATAAAAATTATTCCAAAATGATTTTGAGGATGAAATCTTTGCAAATTGGTTTGTTGTGAACCTACTGACCCTAGGAACCAACTTATGGATTTAAAAATGGATTTTGTTAAGTTTCAGAATAAAAACCTGAATTAGCTCATTTCTAGTCAAATAAAAATATTGATTTTGCTATGAAAATATTTTGGAGTAAAAACTTTGGGAAAATGATTTGAATCAAACCTACTGACCCTAAACACCAATTTTTGAGAATTAACAACTTATTTGGTGAACAACAGAAAATTGTTGCTTTGATAAAAACATTTTCCACCACATAAAATAATGATTGGATTTAAAAATGGTTTATAGATAAAACCATTTTGCAAATGACTTTGCCACTTTAGAAAATGACCAATTTAGACTTTACAATGTTTAGAGCCTAGTAGAAACCACCTTTACAAATAAAACTATCTTTTGCATGCTTGTATGCATGACTTTGTTTCTATTATTTTATGTGTGATTAATTTGATTGAATATTGTTTTGGAATGCTAGTTGAATTTGTGTTTGCTTGATTGATTTGAAGTGAAGTTAGAAGAGTGTAAGATTAGCAAGATCAAGAAGTGAACCAACATTCCCTACCAAAAAGGCAAGTTACACTATCATCCAAAGTCCTACTATTTTCATTATACTTAGTGGATTTTTGAAACATGCATGAAAAAGATTTCTATACTTTATGCTATGCTAAATCCTAATAGGATACCCTTATACATTCCTTAGTGGAAACAATGTAGTTGTAATATGCTTAGCCATGCTATATATTTTGAGAATAGATACATGTTGAGATTTTATGAAGATTGAGAAAAGACTTATGTTTTATATAATAAAACAAGTACTCAATGAACCACCTGGGTGGACAAGGATACTCAAGTTTTGGACAAGGTGGCAACAAGAGGAACCATGTTTATATGGCAATCTCTTTTTGTGCACCAGATGAAAACCACCCAGGGACTTAGAGATTGAACATGTTTCTCCAACAGTGGCTTCCGTGTACAGCCACATGATAATATGGCTTTGGCTTAGTCAACTACATTGGGAAGACCCATGCATTGGTCTTCAGGTTAACTGGAAATGAGGGAACTAGGAACCCTACATTGGTGCCTGAAGACAAGCTAGAATTGTGCATGGGGGGACCCTATGGAAAGACTTCGTCACATTCTCAATCTGCCAGTATTCCATCTTAGTGAGTACTTATCCAGTGGCCACTGGTGGCAACAAGATGAGATTGTGTCATGTGGGTAAAGTGTACAACTTCTGCAGAAGAATAAAATTCTAAGTACTTAGCCGTGTCCCCGGTTATGGACAATACTGAGCAACTAAAGCTTGAAGCTATGGGAAATCTCGACATTCCAATTTCTAAAAGCAAAACTTTAAAGTGACAACAAAGACTTGCAGCACTTGGGGTGTACCAAGGAGCTCAAGAGATTTTGATAAAAAAACTTGAAGCACTTGGGGATTTACCAAGGAGCTGAAGAGATTTTGATAAAAAACTTGAAGCACTTGGGGATTTACCAAGGAGCTCAAGAGGTTTTGACAAAGACTTGAAACACTTGGGGATTTACCAAGGAGTTCAGAAAGATTTGACAAAAGATCAAAACTATTTTGAAAAGATAGGATAAATTATTGCTTTCTGCAAATGAGCCTAAAACCCTACTTAGCCAAATATGCATGTAATGATAGGATCCACTTATATTCTACATAGTAGCGAAACTTGCCAATACAATTCAAATGTATTGACCCTTGTGGCTGTAACTTGTTATGTTGCAGGTTTGTTTGATATTAGTGAAGTTGATTGATTAGGATTACAAAGTCTACAACCAACATGTTTGCCTGTGGCACTTTGAAGATGAAGGACCCCATGCTTATAGATATTCTGCTGCAATGTAATGTAATAGCCAAATGAGCTATGTAAGATGTAATAAAATTATGTTATTCCTGGTTATAAAGTTGTATTATGACCTTTGTTTTTTGATATTACATCTTAACTGTGGATGCTAGCTATTGATCCAGGGACTAGCATTGTAAACACAGGGGACTCTACCTTATTAAAGGTTGGGAACCTTACATTGACTCACCAAACAAGAACGTGATCTCCTCCAACCAAAAGTGTCTCATGGCCAAGGCCACCGAGGACTATGCTTTCGGTGGAGCAAAATGGGTGCTTGATAGCGGCGCCACAAGTCATATGACCGGAAGCAAGTCTATCATGTCGGAGATAAGGCCACATATTGCCAACACTATGGTCTCCTATGGTGATAAAACAAGTTCTCAGGTATTGGGTTTTGGCAAAGTGGTGGTAACCCCGGATGTATACTTGGTTGACGTCATGCTTGTCAAAACCCTCGGTTATAATTTACTTTTAGTTTGTGCTCTTGCCATTATGGGTCTTTCTTCTTTCTTTAATAAGCACTCCGTGGTCCTCATGTGGAGCAAGTCTCTCAAGGTGGCTTTCGTAGGGTATATAGAGCATGAATTGTATGTGGTGGACTTTTCGGGGACCACCACTCCTCATGCCTATGTCACTATGCTAAAGCCGACAAGGGTTAGTTGTGGCATCGCCGCCTAGCCCATGTTAACATGATAACTTTGCAAAGACTTCACTCCGAGGGCCACATCATTAGTCTTAAGGATGTTTCTTTTGCCAAAGATCATGTGTGTAGGGATTGTATTGAAGGAAAGATGCATGAAACTCCCTACAAGGCTCTCAATCAAATCACCACGGAAAGATGCTTGGAACTCTTGCACATGGACCTCTTTGGTCCTCCCTCTCATGATAGTCTTGGAGGCAAGAAGTATTGTTTGGTCATTGTGGATGATTTCTCAAGATACACTTGGGTGTTCTTCTTCAAGTACAAGATTCAGACTCAACAAACCGTCATCAACTTTGCAAATGAAGTTCAACGGAAACACAATGCAATAATTCTTTCCATCCGAAGTAACAATGGCACCAAGTTCAAGAACTATACCTTGGATGAGTTTCTTAGTGATGAAGGCATCAAGCATCAATACTCCACTCCTTATATCCTCAAAAAATGGTGTTGCCGAAAGGAAGAATCGCACTTTGATGGATGCGGCTCGGTCTATGCTAGCTGAATTCAAGTCTCCATAAACCTTTTGGGCCGAGGCCATCTCCACCTCTTGTCATGCAACCAACCGGCTCTACCTTCGCAAGAAAAATAACAAGACCCCTTATGAGATGTTCACCGGGAAAAATCACAATGTTATCTACTTTCGAGTGTTTGATTGCAAGTGCTATATTATCAAGTAAGGAGTTCGTTTGTCCAAGTTTGAATCCAAGGCACAAGAAGGAATTTTTGTTGGGTACTCAAATTAGTCCCATGCTTATAGAGTCTACAACAAAGACAATGGAAGAGTTGAAGAGACTAGCAATCTGAAGTTTGATGAAGACCATGAGTCCCTTGTTAGGCAAGACAGTGTTCGTGATCCAAGTGATAAAATTCCTCCTAAGGCCATAAAAAGAATGGGTGTGGGTTTCCACCTCCCCATTGAGGATCCCCTTATGGTCGAAGGATAAGGACCAAGCTATACTCAAGTGGATCCCTCACTTTCTCAAGATCATCTTTCCCCTTAAGGACCCCCTATTTTGGCAGAAGCTCCCTCAAGCTCTTTCGAAGCTCCTAATGCTCGTGACTCTTCTAGCCTCGATACTCAAGCTCTTCATCAACAACATCTTCCTCCCCAAGATGGGGCTCCTTCTCAAGACATCTCCCAAGGTCAAGCTAGTCATGAACAAGGTCAAGCTCATCAAGAATAAGGGCAAGCTAATGTTGATCAAGGCTCTACTCCAAATGATAACTCTCCCGAGGTGGAGATTGATGAAGATGATCCTCGTGTTCATGCTTATAGTCAAGGCGGGGACTCAAATTGTGGCAATGACCAAGTGGTTGCTCAAGAATCTCGTATTGATGCTCAAGCCCGTTGTCAAGCCTATCGTCTCGCCAAGCTCGTTCGAGATGGCCATATCCTTGATAATGTTTATGGAGATTTCAATAGCGGTTCCACTACTAGGAGGCAATTAGCCTCTTTTAGCTCTCATCATGCTTTTATCTCTCATGTGGAACCATATAAAGTATTCGAGGCTCTTGAAGATGATGATTGGCTCAATGCTATGGATGAAGAACTTCACAACTTCAAGAGGAAGAAGGTATGGACCTTGGTTGAGCGGCCTAAAGATTGTCAAAACGTCATCTGAACCAAGTGGGTATTCAAGAACAAGTGTGATGCAAAAGGGATAGTCGTACGCAACAAGGAAATGTTAGTTGCCCAAGGATACTCACAAGTTGAGGGCATCGACTATAGTGAGACTTATGCCCCCGTTGCTCGCCTTGAATCCATTTGTATGCTTCTTGCTCTTGATACTCATCATAACTTCAAGTTGCATCAAATGGATGTTAAAAGTGCTTTCCTTAATGGTCCTTTGAAGGAGTTGGTATACGTCAAGAAACCTCCAGCCTTTGAGGATCCACTTTTTCCAAACCATGTCTACAAGCTCAATAAGGCACTCTATGGTCTCAAACAAGCCCCACGTGTGTGGTATGATTGCCTTAGAGAGATCTTGTTAGACCGTGGTTTCAAAGTGGGCCTCATTGATCCCACTCTTTTTACAAAGAGGGTAGGAGGCCACTTGTTCGTTTGCCAAATCTATGTTGATGACATTAACTTTGGGTCTATTAACAAAGAT
Organism: Avena insularis; assembly: GCA_023614405.1. Taxonomy (NCBI): domain Eukaryota; kingdom Viridiplantae; phylum Streptophyta; class Magnoliopsida; order Poales; family Poaceae; genus Avena; species Avena insularis. The sequence continues at coordinate 263,028,653 of CM042695.1, forward strand.
TTTAATGAGGATTTTGCCAAGCTCATGACCGACCGCTTCGAGATGTCTATGATGGGAGAGTTGGAGTTCTTCCTTGGATTTTAATTCAAGCAATTGAGAAAGGGGACTTTCATCAACCAAGCCAAATACATTCAAGACATGCTCAAGAAGTTCAAGTTTTATCAAGTCAAAGGTGCCAAGACTCCCATGCCAACTAAGGTTAATCTTGATCTCGATCCTAAGGGTAAGGATGTGGATCAAAAACTTTATCGCTCTATGATTGGTTCTTTGCTCTATGTTTGTGCATCCCGACCGGATATTATGTTGAGTGTGGATATGTGTGAAAGATTCCAAGCTGCACCAAAAGAAAGCCACATGGTGGCAGTCAAGAGAATCTTTCGATATTTGGTTCATACCCCAAACTTTGGGCTATGGTACCCCAAGGGAGCCAACTTTGACCTCATTGGATACATGGACTTGGATTGTGCTGGATACAAAGTGGGAAGGAAGTAAACCTCCGAAGCTTGTCAATTTCTTGGAAGATCCTTGGTATGTTGGTCCTCGAAGAAGGAAAACTGTGTGTCTATGTCCACTGCCAAAGCTGAGTACATCTCCGCCGCAAGTTGTTGTGCTCAATTTCTATGTATGAATAAAACCTTGAAGGATCTTGGACTTTCTTTTGACAAGGTGCCTCTTCTTTGTGACAATGAGAGTGCTATTGACATTTCTCACAACCCCGTACAACACAATCAAACTAAGCATATTGAGATTCGTCATCATTTCATTCGGGACCATGTTGCAAGAGGAGACATTTCTTTGGAGTATGTTCCCACCAAGTCAAATCTTGTGGATCTTTTCATGAAGCCTCTAGATCAAGCAATGTTCCGAGAGTTAAGGCATGATCTAAATATCATAGATTTGAGAAATGTGGCTTGAGTACCTTGCACACCTACCCATGTCTCAATGTGTATCTTTGTTTGGATGTAGGCATGGATTTAGGGGGAGTGTAGTTCCTCTTATGAACAAACACTATCCCTATTATGAGCACATTAACGTTTTCATACCCTATAGTCTCTTAAGGAGACCATTTGAGCTTCATGATGAGTGTTGGTAATGAACCCAAGATATATCTTCACGGCGTCAAGCCATTTAATATTATATAAGGTGGCCTTTGCCACCAACCCTTTTGTGTTTCTTGCTTGGTTCTCCTTGTGTTTTTGTACTTGGTTGCTCTTGTGTTTTCTTGGTGTCTTTTGTTGTCTTGGTTCTTCACAGTTTGAGCTCTCCATCCCAAGCCTTTCTTTCCCCAAGCCCCTTCTATTCCCTGCAAAAGTTCTCCCTTGTTTTCTTCCAATATTCGGAAGTGTTTAAGGCCACCGAA